>JAIOJX010000024.1:144317107-145640440 GCA_022376925.1 Tragulus kanchil
GTCAGTGAACTGCTGTGATTATTAGTATGTTTGTTCATTGCATCCTTTCTAAAATAATCCAAATGGGTATATCCAATCACATAAACAATATAATTCCTCTACACACCTTTGATTAGAGCACAATAAAGTACAAAATGTACCTTCACAACCCAGAGGACATAAAGGAAATGGAATGTTGGATTAGATGAACTGCTAAACGCTTAATCTTAATTGACATTACAACTGAATTTACATTAAGATTAATGCTTAATCTTAATTGACATGACATTGAATGGTAAACTAAGCAACTACTATCTGCAATGCACCATCCTAGGCACTGACTATACAGCAATAAAAAAAAATAAATAAATAAATCCCTGATTTCATGTAGTTTTTCATCATTACTATTGTTGCCATAGAACAAACGAAAAACAAACGAAATGGCTGAGCTTAGAGAGTATTTTGCCTAAATTCACAAAGTGGATGTGAGAGCTGAGGTTTCAGTGCAAAGATGCTTAACCCTGGAGTCTCTGTTTTATCCACTGCAGCATACAGCTTCTCACAGTAGGCCCTGAATTCATCAGGTCCCAGAACTTCAAAATTAATGGCCTATGGAACTTCCTAGTTTCAATAATATATTAATCATAGAAACCTCTACTATCCTATGTGAAAGAGATAGTTATTGTCATTACACTGTGGGAATGAGGGATCCTGCAGGGGGGCTGTGTGATGGCCTAGAGGGGTGGGATGTGGGGACTGGGAAGGGAGTGGAGGAGGGAGGGGTCAGGAATAGATATATGACAAATCTGGGATTATAACATATCTGTAAACAACAAAACTCTGCAAAAATAAAATAAAAAATAATAATAATATATAAATCACACGATGCTATAAAGAATGAAGGATACTGGGGAAAATCATGAATTAAACCACTATTCTCAAAAACCTTACAGATGTTTCTCATTACTTTCTATGCCTCACTGTATACCTGAATTATGTTAGGGCCTAAATGGATGGTGAACAAGAATATTAGAGTATTTAAAATATTTAAATAATAAATATTTTTCTGCATATTATTTTGAATATGATTTTGGAGAAATCATGGCAATTCCTCAAACCATTAATTAATTAATTAATTTATAGCAATATCTGCAGATGGGAAGAATTTTGACTTATTACTTTATGCAAATTCAATATCTGATTGTCAAATGAAATTTCATCAAAGAAATATATTATCAAATTTTACACTTTATATGAATTAAAACAAGAAAAAGGTACATTTTAAGATGGGAGGAAATTTGTAATTATTCTTCCTTTTATCATTTAACATTTTCCCACTATAGGCGTTTTCCATGACAGCAGGAATCTTACTATTCTTGTTTAGTGATGCATTATCAATGCCTAGCATATAATATGTATTTAATAAACATACTGAATAAATGGAGGGCTGTACCCTCCAAAGTAAGAGCAAACAGTGGTCTCACCATTTTCTTACTAGTATTATGTATTATTATTAATACCAGTTAATTTACCAGATGGGAGATTAACCTAATTATAATTTTAATTGGAGAACTTGTGAGGTTGAACAACTTTCCTTATGCTTATATACAAACATATTCCTCATGTCAGATTGTTCATATGTTAGTCTTTATATCTACTAAGGCTGTATTTTATTTATTTTTATTTTTTAATTAGATTGACTCCTGTCTGTACCAAACAAATTAGCCACCAAATGTTTTGAGCAGCATACTTTCCCTTTAGGAAATAGGGTATCTCTCTCATTGGAAGTGTTTTTAGTAATTACAAAATTATTAATACTATTTACCCAGGACAGATGTCTAACAAGTCTGAGTTTAAAAAGAAGAGTAAATAAAGATTAGGTAGATATTCAAGTTTCTTTTCACCCATGCATTCCTAAAACAGGACAAATAATTCACTCTTTTATATTTTGTGAATTATAACATATCTGTAAACAACAAAACTCTGCAAAAATAAAATAAAAAATAATAATAATATATAAATCACACGATGCTATAAAGAATGAAGGATACTGGGGAAAATCATGAATTAAACCACTATTCTAAAAAACCTTACAGATGTTTCTCATTACTTTCTATGCCTCACTGTATACCTGAATTATGTTAGGGCCTAAATGGATGGTGAACAAGAATATTAGAGTATTTAAAATATTTAAATAATAAATATTTTTCTGCATATTATTTTGAATATGATTTTGGAGAAATCATGGCAATTCCTCAAACCATTAATTAATTAATTAATTTATAGCAATATCTGCAGATGGGAAGAATTTTGACTTATTACTTTATGCAAATTCAATATCTGATTGTCAAATGAAATTTCATCAAAGAAATATATTATCAAATTTTACACTTTATATGAATTAAAACAAGAAAAAGGTACATTTTAAGATGGGAGGAAATTTGTAATTATTCTTCCTTTTATCATTTAACATTTTCCCACTATAGGCGTTTTCCATGACAGCAGGAATCTTACTATTCTTGTTTAGTGATGCATTATCAATGCCTAGCATATAATATGTATTTAATAAACATACTGAATAAATGGAGGGCTGTACCCTCCAAAGTAAGAGCAAACAGTGGTCTCACCATTTTCTTACTAGTATTATGTATTATTATTAATACCAGTTAATTTACCAGATGGGAGATTAACCTAATTATAATTTTAATTGGAGAACTTGTGAGGTTGAACAACTTTCCTTATGCTTATATACAAACATATTCCTCATGTCAGATTGTTCATATGTTAGTCTTTATATCTACTAAGGCTGTATTTTATTTATTTTTATTTTTTAATTAGATTGACTCCTGTCTGTACCAAACAAATTAGCCACCAAATGTTTTGAGCAGCATACTTTCCCTTTAGGAAATAGGGTATCTCTCTCATTGGAAGTGTTTTTAGTAATTACAAAATTATTAATACTATTTACCCAGGACAGATGTCTAACAAGTCTGAGTTTAAAAAGAAGAGTAAATAAAGATTAGGTAGATATTCAAGTTTCTTTTCACCCATGCATTCCTAAAACAGGACAAATAATTCACTCTTTTATATTTTGTGAATTAGTCTAAAGGCCAATGAAAATATTCAAAGCTTCAATGTAAAACCTATTCTGCAAGTGTGAAAGTTTCTACTAGAATATTTGGATCTGTAAGTACATTGAAAGCATTAGTTTTTCAGTGAGATAAAAACACCTTGAGAAAGATTAAATCAAAGTGAGGAGAAAATGCATTTTAATCACTTAGATTCTGCTAAATAAAGAAAGAGTTTCACTTGGGAAAGCCAGCCAATATTTTACAGAATGTAGAAACGCAATGAAATTTACACTGCCATAGATATGATTTAAAACTGCTGAGAGCCTAAATATGAAACCAAAGTAGATACTATTTGGAAAACGGGCTATTTCAGGAATATCTTTTTGGCACAATTAGAAGCCATTATTTCATATTCCTTCAGATTTTATTCCATTAGTAAAGTGAAATTCACATTGTGTTAACACATTCAAAAAGGTGGGAGCTGCTGAGGAGACTAGGAAGTAAACACAAACCATCTGGGCACAGTTTTAGTTTCTAAACAATTTTATCCATAGCAGTAGTTCTTAAGAAATTCTAATTGTATTTATCTTAACTGTATCTTCAAAAATGCTCAAGAATTTCATCTAAATGAATCCAATTTTATGAATCCCTCTATTTTTCCTTAGGAAAAAAGGTACACATTTCAATATATATTTCCAAATAGAGTAAGAGGGAAAAGTCTATAAAAGACAGTATCTTTCCATTTGCTAGTAGTTTGCATATGTATCTTTAAAATCTAGTGAGAATCTGGTGAGCAGTATGATACACTGATGTACTGATAAGTAATAGATATTCAAATACCTCCTAAGTGGCATTTCTGGAGAAGGAAATGGTAACCCACTCCAGTACTCTTACTTGGAAAATCCAGTTAACTATAGGCTAATTTTAAAGTTTTACCAAACAAATTAGCCACCAAATGTTTTGAGCAGCATACTTTCCCTTTAGGAAATAGGGTATCTCTCTCATTGGAAGTGTTTTTAGTAATTACAAAATTATTAATACTATTTACCCAGGACAGATGTCTAACAAGTCTGAGTTTAAAAAGAAGAGTAAATAAAGATTAGGTAGATATTCAAGTTTCTTTTCACCCATGCATTCCTAAAACAGGACAAATAATTCACTCTTTTATATTTTGTGAATTAGTCTAAAGGCCAATGAAAATATTCAAAGCTTCAATGTAAAACCTATTCTGCAAGTGTGAAAGTTTCTACTAGAATATTTGGATCTGTAAGTACATTGAAAGCATTAGTTTTTCAGTGAGATAAAAACACCTTGAGAAAGATTAAATCAAAGTGAGGAGAAAATGCATTTTAATCACTTAGATTCTGCTAAATAAAGAAAGAGTTTCACTTGGGAAAGCCAGCCAATATTTTACAGAATGTAGAAACGCAATGAAATTTACACTGCCATAGATATGATTTAAAACTGCTGAGAGCCTAAATATGAAACCAAAGTAGATACTTTTTGGGAAAAACGGCTATTTCAGGAATATCTTTTTGGCACAATTAGAAGCCATTATTTCATATTCCTTCAGATTTTATTCCATTAGTAAAGTGAAATTCACATTGTGTTAACACATTCAAAAAGGTGGGAGCTGCTGAGGAGACTAGGAAGTAAACACAAACCATCTGGGCACAGTTTTAGTTTCTAAACAATTTTATCCATAGCAGTAGTTCTTAAGAAATTCTAATTGTATTTATCTTAACTGTATCTTCAAAAATGCTCAAGAATTTCATCTAAATGAATCCAATTTTATGAATCCCTCTATTTTTCCTTAGGAAAAAAGGTACACATTTCAATATATATTTCCAAATAGAGTAAGAGGGAAAAGTCTATAAAAGACAGTATCTTTCCATTTGCTAGTAGTTTGCATATGTATCTTTAAAATCTAGTGAGAATCTGGTGAGCAGTATGATACACTGATGTACTGATAAGTAATAGATATTCAAATACCTCCTAAGTGGCATTTCTGGAGAAGGAAATGGTAACCCACTCCAGTATTCTTGCCTGGAAAATCCCATGCAGAAAGGACCCTGGCAGGATACAGCCCATGGGGTCCCAAAATGTCAGACACAGTAATGACTAGACAGAAAATGGAAATTCAGCACCTGTTTGAAGAAGGAAAAGCAAATAAAGGAAGAAGAAAAACTGTATTGGTAGTGTGGGAGCGAGAGAGGAAGGAGCAAATGATAAATAAGCTGGGCTCATGAGAGTCTGCGGCATCCACCCTTGGGCTCTGGTTGCTGGCGGGCTGCATGGGGCAGGACCTGGGGTTAAAAAAATAAATAAATAAACCGGATTTTTAAGACTGACACACGTGTAAAACAATATGCTCTGGACTAATCCGTGTGTTGCAGTTCAATCACTGACTAAGCTCTGTTTTTGCTGATATGCTGAATGGCCAGTGCTGATCTTCATTTCTCACTGTGTTCAATTCATAAGAGTCATTATACATAAGTCAATACTTGTGGGGCTTTATTTGTCAAGTAGTAGGGGAAGAGAAGACTAGATACATATTACATTCAGATGTTTTAGCTCTTTAATCCAAAGCAATTTACCTAATCCTTCAAATTGCATTATTCATGTGTGAAATAAGGAAAATCATATCTTCCTTAAAGGAGCAGTCAAAGGATTTAATGAAACAATGCATGTGAAACATTTAGCATAGTACCAGCCAAATAGTAACAAAAAGTAAAGAACAGATTTTAGATGATGATGATGATGATGATGTTATGTGGTTAAGAGATTAAAAAATAAATAATTTTCTGAACTTTCTCAAAGGTTGTAATTTGTCTATCCATCTTAACATCTACTGAAAACAGGAGGTTTAAGTTATTGATTAAAACTAATTTATAAGTTTGCTTTTCATGGATCATGCTTTCAGTGTTATATTTTAGGTATTCTTGCCTAAGTCAAAATTCATAAATATTTTCTCCATTTTTTTCCTACAAGCTCTGAAATTTTAGGTACTACATTTAGATCTATGATCCATTCTTGGTTATTTATTTTATATAGTACAAAGTTTCTACTGAAGCTTATTTTTAAACTTATTTTTCCACCTATGTATGGAAAATACTTTTTATCACTGATTGCCTTTGCATCTTTATTAGATCATCCATAGGTAGGGCTCTACATTTACGTACTATTATGCCTCATTATTCAATTTGTCTAACTTATGCCAATAATGCCATCTTGGTTAAGGAAGCTTAAAACAAATACTGAAATCTGGTAGTGTTAGTTTTCGACCTCAGTGATTTTGGTTATTCAAGGTTATTTCCATTTACATATTTATTTTAAAATAAATTCTCATCAATTTCCAAATTTTTTCAATGCTAGACTTCTTTCTAGAGCAGTTTTAAGTTCATAGTAAAATTCTCTATATAGTCTCTGCCTCTACATATTGATAGCATTTAAGCATGACTCACAAGAGAAATAGTTATCATGGGCAAACTTCAGCTGATATATCATTATCACCCAAAGTTCACACATAGTTTAAATCAGGATTAATTCTTGGTGTTATATAGTGTGCATGTCTTGACAACTGCATAATGACAGGTATACACCACTGAAATAACAGAATGGTTTTGCTGCCTTAAAATTCTCTGTGCTTCACCTTTTCACTCTTCCTTCCCCATAACCTTAATTCCTGGCAACCACTGAACATTTTCTGGTCACTATGCTTTTGCCTTTTCTAGAATAGTATATGGTTGGAATTACACAATATATAGGTTTTTTTTTAGGTTAGCTTCTTTCATTAAAAATATGCTTCTATTGTTCCTGTATTTCTTTTTTATGGTCTTTTTAGTGCTGGATAATATTCCATTTTCTTGATGGAATTTTTAACCATTCACCTATGAAACGATACTATGGTTGCTTCCATGTTTGGCAATTATAGAGTTGCTACAAACACCTTTGTGTAGGTTTTTGTATGTATGTAACTTCTCAACTCATTTGAGTAAATATTGGGTAAGTATATTCAGTTTAGTAAGAAACCACCAGGCGAGAAGCCGCGGGAACCCGCGGCGCCGCAAGAAGTCGCAGAAGCGCCGCGTCACGGGTAAGTTCAACCACTCCAACTGGAGGGCTTGCTCAACGGAGAGGGGAAGTCGCCCACGGGTTGCTGTCCAGGGACCGGGCACAAGCCAGACGGGAAAGCTCGCGCCCACCTTTGGGACTTAGACACGTAACCGGCAGTGCAAGTGTGCCAGCGGTGGAGGAGCCCGCGCACCCCTAGAGCTGCAGCAGCAGCAGCGGAGGAAGCCAAGGAAAGAGCAGGAATTGGACACTACTGGTGGGTGCGCGGTAGAGCCAGGGCACCCCTTCAACACGGGACTGCGCGCGACACGGCCCACACCCAGCGGACTGGGATCAGCCCACCGTCCCGGCCAGCACCCAGTATGGCAGTAAAGCCCTCATTTTGCTGAACACAAAAACAGAAACAATAGCAACCGGCGCTATAAGGGAAAGCCTACGCCATCAAGACACCAATATCAAGAACAGATTGGTTTCCAACAGGCAGATGAGAAGATAAAAACCAGGGACAGTATTTAGCTTTATTTTTTTTGCTTGTTTATTTCTGCTGGACTATTTTGCTTATTCAATTGATTGGTCTGGTTTTGGGTTTATTAGTTTGTTTATTCTGGGTTTTTTGTTTGTTTTTTTTTTGTTTGTTTTTTGTTTTTTGTTTTTTTTTTTTTGGTTTTCATTTGTTTTGTTTATTGTGTTTTTTGTTTGTTCTTTGGTCTCTTATTAATTCTTTCTGCCCTTTTTAACTTTTAATTTCTTTTCTGAATTTATTTTATTGTATTTTTTAAATTTAATTTTAATTCTAGGAAACCTCTAATTCTCTTTCCTCTTTCCCACTGCTTTCTCTATGTTCTAAATGTAAAACATTTTCCTATCTACCAATATCTTCTAGATAAATTATTTCCTATCTTCCTGTCTCCACTATTCTCTTTCAAATACACTAAACAATACACACACTAATCTGTGCTACCTAACCCTATAAAATCCATCCAAGACAAATACATTCCTTCTCATTACCTATACACTCTCCACCTCCTCGCCGCCAACACATGTCCTAGTTAAAAAATGCTCTCATTGTAATTATCCAAGCCAGGAACTTGCACTGGATCTATTTATTCAGGCACTATTTTAATTAATTCAAAGCTTAACGGGCAAGTATCATCTATGATTGCGTGATTTGCCAGAAAGATTCCCTGTGCCTAGTCTCTGTAAAACTGGTCAGTTGTGGGGATTGCTGTGTATGTATGTATATCTTACGATTATGTTAGAAAACATCGGCATGCTTTTATGACTGTCACCCATCAGGGATGCACCTCTTGTTCCTCAGATGCTAGTATGTGAACTAATATCACGGAACACCATAGCAAACCAGATATAGAGCCGACATCCCCTGACCAGACATCAAACCAAGGACCCTCGGAGCGGAAGCCCTGATTCCAAGACCACATACTACCAAAGAACATAAAACACTAGAGATTATGCATCTGTAAACAAGACCTAACACCATCCAAGACATAAACCACTGAACCCTTCTAGAAGGACAGAAAACCAAAGGAAGGGAGAATTCAACCAAGAAGCCTGGTGGGAAAAAGAACTCCACACACACAGACACACACAAAGAAACCAAAATTAACCTAATAATGAAACGACAGAGAAACACTGAACAAATGAAGGACCAAGCTAGAGAAACACCACTTCAAATGACAGAGGAGGAGATAGACAAACTATCTGAAAGAGAATTCAGAAAAGCTATACTAATGAGGATGCAAAACACCGAAAACAGAATACTAGAGGAAATTAGTGCACTGAGAAGAGACATGCAAGAAATGAAAAATAAGCAAATAGAGGCCACCAACTCAATTTCCGAACTCAAAAATACCGTAGAAGTTCTCAACAGTAGAGTATCAGAGGCTGAAGAACGGATAAGTGAGCTGGAAGACAGAATGGTGGAAATAAGTGCTGAAGAACAGAACAAAGCCCAAAGAATTAAAAGAACTGAGGATAGCCCCAGAGACCTATGGGACAATATCAAACGCACCAACATTAGAATTATAGGAGTTCCAGAAGAAGAAGAGGAGAAGAAAGACTATGAAGAAATTCTTGAAGAGGTTATAGTTGAAAACCTCCCCAACATGGGAAAGGAAATAGTCAACCAAGTCCAAGAAGCACAAAGAGTTCCATACAGGAGAAACCCCAGAAGAAACACACCAAGGCACATTCAAATCAAACTAACGCAGACTAAATATAAAGACACAATACTAAAAGCAGCTAGGAGCAAACAACAAATAACATATAAAGGAAACCCCATACGTCTAACTGCGGATCTCTCAACAGAAACCCTGCAGGCCAGAAGAGAACGGCAAGACACATTTAAATGGCTAAAAGAGAGTAACTTCCAACCAAGAATTCTCTACCCAGCAAGAATCTCATTCAGAATCGATGGTGAAGTCAAAAGCTTCACAGACAAGCAAAAACTAAAAGAATTCTGTACCACAAAGCCAGCCCTACAACAAGTGTTAAAGGGCCTGATATAGCCAATAAATACAGTAGGGGAAGTTTTACAAATCAAACCCCAAACTTCTAAGAAGATGACAATAAGAACATTTGTGTCAATAATTACTTTGAACGTAAATGGGCTAAATGCTCCAACCCAACAACACAGGCTGCCTGAATGGATCCAGAAGCAAGACCCATACATATGCTGTTTACAAGAGATTCACTTCAGACCTAGAGACACTCATAGACTGAAAGTGAAAGGCTGGAAAAAGATATTCCATGCAAATGGAAATCCAAAGAAAGCTGGAGTAGCAATCCTCATATCAGACAAAATAGACTTTAAAGTAAAGAAGATTCTAAGAGACAAGGCAGGTCACTACATCATGATTAAGGGATCTATCCAAGAGCAAGACATAACAGTCATGAATATCTACGCACCCAACACAGGGGCACCTCAATACATAAGACAGGTACTTTCAGACTTACACGGAGAAATCAACAATAACACAATAATAGTAGGAGACTTTAACACTCCTCTCACACCAATGGAAAGATCATCCAAACAAAAAATTAATAAAGAAACACAAGCCTTAAATGCCACACTAGAAAAGATGGACCTCATTGATATCTTTAGGACATTCCATCCAAAAGCAGAAGAATACACTTTCTTCTCAAGTGCTCACGGAACATTTTCCAGGATAGACCACATCTTGGGCTACAAATCTAACCTCAGTCAATTCAAGAAAACTGAAATTATATCAACCATCTTCTCGGACCACAATGCAGTGAGACTAGAGATCAACTACAGGAAAAAAAAAAAAAAACACTAAAAACACAAACACATGGAGATTAAACAACACATACCTAAAAAACGAACTGATCACTGAGGAAATCAAAGGAGAAATTAAACAATTCCTAGAAGAAAATGACAATGAACACGCGACAGTGCAAAACCTATGGGATACTGCAAAAGCAGTTCTAAGAGGCAAATTAATAGCAATACAATCCCATCTCAAGAAACTAGGAAAATATGAAGCAGATGACCTAACCCTCCACTTAAATTAAAGAAGACATAAACAGATGGAGAGATATTCCATGTTCCTGGATCGAAAGAGTCAATATTGTGAAAATGACCATACTACCAAATATCATCTACAGATTCAAGGCAATACCTATTCAACTACCATTGACATTTTTCACAGAACTAGACCAAAGAATAACACAGTTCATATGGAAACACAAAAGACCTCGAATAGCCAAAGCTATCCTGAGAAAGAAAAATGGAGTTGGAGGGATCAGCCTCCCTAACTTCAGACTGCAGTACAAAGCAACAGTCCTCAAGACAGTATGGAACTGGCACAAAAACAGAACTATAGACCAATGGAACAAGATTGAGAACCCAGAGATAAACCCACGCACCTATGGGTACCTTATTTTTGATAAAGGAGGAGAAACTATAAAATGGGACAAAGACAGCCTCTTCAACAAGTGGTGCTGGGAGAATTGGACAGCTACATGCAAAAAAATGAAATTGGAACATTCCCTGACACCAATGGACAGATCATCCAAACAGAAAATTAATAAAGAAACACAAGCCTTAAATGCCACACTAGAAAAGATGGACCTCATTGATATCTTTAGGACATTCCATCCAAAAGCAGAAGAATACACTTTCTTCTCAAGTGCTCACGGAACATTTTCCAGGATAGACCACATCTTGGGCTACAAATCTAACCTCAGTCAATTCAAGAAAACTGAAATTATATCAACCATCTTCTCGGACCACAATGCAGTGAGACTAGAGATCAACTACAGGAAAAAAAAAAAAACACTAAAAACACAAACACATGGAGATTAAACAACACATACCTAAAAAACGAACTGATCACTGAGGAAATCAAAGGAGAAATTAAACAATTCCTAGAAGAAAATGACAATGAACACGCGACAGTGCAAAACCTATGGGATACTGCAAAAGCAGTTCTAAGAGGCAAATTAATAGCAATACAATCCCATCTCAAGAAACTAGGAAAATATGAAGCAGATGACCTAACCCTCCACTTAAATTAAAGAAGACATAAACAGATGGAGAGATATTCCATGTTCCTGGATCGAAAGAGTCAATATTGTGAAAATGACCATACTACCAAATATCATCTACAGATTCAAGGCAATACCTATTCAACTACCATTGACATTTTTCACAGAACTAGACCAAAGAATAACACAGTTCATATGGAAACACAAAAGACCTCGAATAGCCAAAGCTATCCTGAGAAAGAAAAATGGAGTTGGAGGGATCAGCCTCCCTAACTTCAGACTGCAGTACAAAGCAACAGTCCTCAAGACAGTATGGAACTGGCACAAAAACAGAACTATAGACCAATGGAACAAGATTGAGAACTCAGAGATAAACCCACGCACCTATGGGTACCTTATTTTTGATAAAGGAGGAGAAACTATAAAATGGGACAAAGACAGCCTCTTCAACTAGTGGTGCTGGGAGAATTGGACAGCTACATACAAAAAAATGAAGTTGGAACATTCCCTGACACCATGCACAAAGATCAACTCAAAATGGATTAAAGACCTAAATGGAAGACCAGAAACCATCAAACTCTTAGAGGAGAATATAGGCAAAACCCTCAAGGACATCAATCAAAGCAAGATCTTCTATGACCCACCTACTAGAATAGTGGAACTGAAAAGAAAAATGAACACGTGGGACCTCATGAAACTTAAAAGCTTTTGTATAGCAAAAGAAATGACAAAAAAGCTGAACAGACACCCCACAGAGTGGGAGAAAATCATAGCAAATGAAACAACAGACAAAGAATTAATCTCCAAAATCTACAAGCAACTCAGACAACTCAGCACAGGAAAAACGAACAACCTAATCAAAAAATGGGAAAAAGATCTAAAGAGATACCTCTCAAAAGAGGACATACAGATGGCCCAAAAGCACATGAAACGATGCTCAACCTCACTTACCATTAGAGAAATGCAAATTAAAACCACAATGAGATACCACCTCACACCTGTCAGAATGGCCATCATCAAGAAATCGACAGACAACAAATGCTGGAGAGGGTGCAGAGAAAAGGGAACGCTCTTGCATTGCTGGTGGGAGTGTAAACTGATACAGCCTCTATGGAAGACAGTATGGAGATTCCTTAAAAAACTAGAAATAGAAGCACCCTATGACCCAGAAATCTCACTATTAGGCCTATATCCTGATGAAATCAAAACTGAAAGAGGCACCTATACTCCAATGTTCATTTCAGCTCTCTATACACTAGCCAGAACATGGAAGCAACCTAGATGTCCATCAACAAATGAATGGATACAGAAGCTTTGGTACATATATACAATGAAATACTACTCAGCAGTTAAAAGAAATGCAGAAGACTCAGTCCTAATGAGGTGGCTAGCTCTAGAACCTATCATAAAAAGTGAAGTAAGTCAAAAAGAGAAAGACAAATATAGCATACTAACACACATATATGGAATCTAGCAGGATGGTCTTGATAACACACACAGTGAACTCATGGAAAAACAGACAGAGCATAGACACATGGACATTGTGGGGAAGAAATAGGGAGGGAGAGGCATGGAGACAGTAACATGGAAACCTATACTGTCATGTGTGGAAAAGACAGCTATTGTCATTGTGCTAAGGGAATAGGAGTACCTACAATCACTTGGGGCGATGGTCTGGAGGGGTGGTGGTGGGGGACTGAGTGTGGAGGAGGGTCCAGGGATATGCATATGAATGATCTGGGAACATACATGTTGGTGAACAACAAAACTCTGTAAAATCTTAAAATAAAGAATTAAAAAAAAAAAAAGAAACCACCAAAATGTCTTCCCATGTGTCCTTAAATTTTGAAAAACCCCACAGAGTGGGAGAAAATCATAGCAAATGAAACAACAGACAAAGAATTAATCTCCAAAATCTACAAGCAACTCAGACAACTCAGCACAGGAAAAACGAACAACCTAATCAAAAAATGGGAAAAAGATCTAAAGAGATACCTCTCAAAAGAGGACATACAGATGGCCCAAAAGCACATGAAACGATGCTCAACCTCACTTACCATTAGAGAAATGCAAATTAAAACCACAATGAGATACCACCTCACACCTGTCAGAATGGCCATCATCAAGAAATCGACAGACAACAAATGCTGGAGAGGGTGCAGAGAAAAGGGAACGCTCTTGCATTGCTGGTGGGAGTGTAAACTGATACAGCCTCTATGGAAGACAGTATGGAGATTCCTTAAAAAACTAGAAATAGAAGCACCCTATGACCCAGAAATCTCACTATTAGGCCTATATCCTGATGAAATCAAAACTGAAAGAGGCACCTATACTCCAATGTTCATTTCAGCTCTCTATACACTAGCCAGAACATGGAAGCAACCTAGATGTCCATCAACAAATGAATGGATACAGAAGCTTTGGTACATATATACAATGAAATACTACTCAGCAGTTAAAAGAAATGCAGAAGACTCAGTCCTAATGAGGTGGCTAGCTCTAGAACCTATCATAAAAAGTGAAGTAAGTCAAAAAGAGAAAGACAAATATAGCATACTAACACACATATATGGAATCTAGCAGGATGGTCTTGATAACACACACAGTGAACTCATGGAAAAACAGACAGAGCATAGACACATGGACATTGTGGGGAAGAAATAGGGAGGGAGAGGCATGGAGACAGTAACATGGAAACCTATACTGTCATGTGTGGAAAAGACAGCTATTGTCATTGTGCTAAGGGAATAGGAGTACCTACAATCACTTGGGGCGATGGTCTGGAGGGGTGGTGGTGGGGGACTGAGTGTGGAGGAGGGTCCAGGGATATGCATATGAATGATCTGGGAACATACATGTTGGTGAACAACAAAACTCTGTAAAATCTTAAAATAAAGAATTAAAAAAAAAAAAAAAAAAGAAACCACCAAAATGTCTTCCCATGTGTCCTTAAATTTGCATTTCCACTAGCTACAAATGAGAGTTTCTGTTGCTGCATAACCCTGCTAGCACTTGGCATTGTCACTTTTCTGCGTTTTGGCCTTTCTAATAGGTGTGAGTCAATGGACATGAGTTTCTAACAGGTCTGAGTCAACAGACATGAGTTTGAGGAAGCTGTGGGAGATCGTGAAAAACAAGGAAACCTAGGGTGCTGTAAATCATGGGACTGCAAAATAGTCAGACATGACTGAGTAACTGAACTGAATAGGTGTGAGACAGTAACTCATGATTATAATTTGCATTTTCCATGATGATATTATAGATGATATGGAGCAACTTTTTATATACTTATTTGCCATCTGTATACCTTCTTTGGCAAGGTTAAGAACTGTGGCCTAATTATTTATCAGGTTTGTTTTCTCAATGTTGTACCTGAAGGATTTTGGTATATTTTGGCAAACAGTTACTTATCAGATATGTTTTTTCTTTTTTTTTTTTTACAAATATTTTCTTCTAGTACATGATTTGCCTTCTAAATCCCTTATCAGTGTCTTTGACATAGAAGACCTTTTTACTTTTAATGAAATCCAGCTTATCATCGTTCTCTTTCATGTTTTTAGGGTTTTATCTTAAAAAGTCATCACCAAATATCTTGGAGTTTTACAGTTTTGCATTTTACATTTAAGTCTAAAATATACCTTCAGTAAATTTTTAAGACTATAGGGTTTGGGGTTTCCCCTGGTGGTCCAGTGTGTAAGGACACTGCCTTGCAGTGCAAGGGGTGCCAGTTCGATCCCTGGCCTGGGAAGATCCCACGTGCGGCAGAGCGGCTGGACCGATGTGTCCAATCACCGAGCCGGAGCTCTGGAGCGCATGCGCCCAGAGCCGGTGCTCTGCAACAACAGATGTCACCGCGATGGGAGGTCCACAGGAGCTAAAAGAACAAAGACGGATGAAAATAGAGAAATGAAAGACCAATAGAAGTGGTCCACCCGTTCCCCTCCCTCCCCAACCTGACCCCCGCCCAAAATAAATAAATAAATCTTAAAAAAAAAAAAAAAAAAAAGAATATAGGGTTTGTGCATAGATTGATTTTTTTTTTTTTCTTTGCATCTGCATCATTTGTGGAAGAGCCTATCTTTGCTCCACTGTATTGCTTTCATTCCTTTGTCAAAGATCAGTTGACAATGTTAGATGGGACTATTTCTCAGCTGTATATTATGCTCCATTGATCTATTTCTCGATTCATTCACCAATACCATACTGTCTTGATTCCTATAGCTTTATAATAAGTTTTGAAGTATCCACTGAGAATTTTGAGATTGAATTGTATCTATTGACTAGTTTGGGAAGAACTGACATCTTGACAATGCTGAGGCTTTAACATATGAACTCATTATAGTCTCATTTATTTAAGCGTTTAAAAAAATTTCACTCAGCATATTATAGTTTTCAGTGTACCAGCTCTGCACAACTTATTTGGGATGTACAAATACCAAATATTTTGAGGTAAATCTAATGAAAAATATGGAAACCTATACACTGAAAATGGCAAAACTGCTGAGAAAATGTAAAGAAGACATCAGCAAACGGTGGCATTTTTACATGTCCTGGTTTAAGAAGACTCAATAAGCCTGATTTTTTTTAAACAAATATTTTCTTCTAGTACATGATTTGCCTTCTAAATCCCTTATCAGTGTCTTTGACATAGAAGACCTTTTTACTTTTAATGAAATCCAGCTTATCATCGTTCTCTTTCATGTTTTTAGGGTTTTATCTTAAAAAGTCATCACCAAATATCTTGGAGTTTTACAGTTTTGCATTTTACATTTAAGTCTAAAATATACCTTCAGTAAATTTTTAAGACTATAGGGTTTGGGGTTTCCCCTGGTGGTCCAGTGTGTAAGGACACTGCCTTGCAGTGCAAGGGGTGCCAGTTCGATCCCTGGCCTGGGAAGATCCCACGTGCGGCAGAGCGGCTGGACCGATGTGTCCAATCACCGAGCCGGAGCTCTGGAGCGCATGCGCCCAGAGCCGGTGCTCTGCAACAACAGATGTCACCGCGATGGGAGGTCCACAGGAGCTAAAAGAACAAAGACGGATGAAAATAGAGAAATGAAAGACCAATAGAAGTGGTCCACCCGTTCCCCTCCCTCCCCAACCTGACCCCCGCCCAAAATAAATAAATAAATCTTAAAAAAAAAAAAAAAAAAAAAGAATATAGGGTTTGTGCATAGATTGATTTTTTTTTTTTTCTTTGCATCTGCATCATTTGTGGAAGAGCCTATCTTTGCTCCACTGTATTGCTTTCATTCCTTTGTCAAAGATCAGTTGACAATGTTAGATGGGACTATTTCTCAGCTGTATATTATGCTCCATTGATCTATTTCTCGATTCATTCACCAATACCATACTGTCTTGATTCCTATAGCTTTATAATAAGTTTTGAAGTATCCACTGAGAATTTTGAGATTGAATTGTATCTATTGACTAGTTTGGGAAGAACTGACATCTTGACAATGCTGAGGCTTTAACATATGAACTCATTATAGTCTCATTTATTTAAGCGTTTAAAAAAATTTCACTCAGCATATTATAGTTTTCAGTGTACCAGCTCTGCACAACTTATTTGGGATGTACAAATACCAAATATTTTGAGGTAAATCTAATGAAAAATATGGAAACCTATACACTGAAAATGGCAAAACTGCTGAGAAAATGTAAAGAAGACATCAGCAAACGGTGGCATTTTTACATGTCCTGGTTTAAGAAGACTCAATAAGCCTATATTTGTACTATTCTAAATTATTTTAATTTTAGTTCTTAAGCATTCACTGCTAGCATAGAGACAGACGTTTTTGTTTTTCTCTTGTATCATTATTTCTAGAAGTTTTTATAGTTTTCATTAGACTTTTTGCCTAGAAAATAATGAAAAATTCATTATAGACCTGAAATAAAACATCTCTATCAATGGATTTATTGACTAATATAAGATCACATCCTTTCGGAATGAGTAAAACATTGACTGCAAAAGCATTGAGATCACTAATTTTGATAGGAACAAGATGGTTTACTGTTTAAAAAATGAGGTGCTGGCTTCCCCACTGGTCCAGTGGTTAAGAATCCATCTGCCAATGCAGGGGGCATGGGTTCAATCCCTGGTCCAGAAAGATTCCACATGCTGAGGGGCAACAAAGCCTGTGTGCCACAACTACTGAAGTCTGTGTGCCCTAAAGCAAGTGCCCTGCAACAAAATAAGCCACCACAGTGAGAAGCCCATGCACTGCATCTAGAGTCACCCTTGTTCACTGCAAATAGAAAAGCCCACACTCAGCAAGGAAGACTCAGAGCAGGACAAAATAAATAAAATAAATATTTTTAAAATTAACATAATATGGTACTATGTCCAGCAATTCTATTTAAATTCATCTTACTAAAAAATAAATAAGAATACTATCTTAGAAAATGGAAGACCCCAAAATTTAGCAGGTTACCCTTTTTAAGACTCTAAGGAAAGCTGTATATTATGCTCCATTGATCTATTTCTCGATTCATTCACCAATACCATACTGTCTTGATTCCTATAGCTTTATAATAAGTTTTGAAGTATCCACTGAGAATTTTGAGATTGAATTGTATCTATTGACTAGTTTGGGAAGAACTGACATCTTGACAATGCTGAGGCTTTAACATATGAACTCATTATAGTCTCATTTATTTAAGCGTTTAAAAAAATTTCACTCAGCATATTATAGTTTTCAGTGTACCAGCTCTGCACAACTTATTTGGGATGTACAAATACCAAATATTTTGAGGTAAATCTAATGAAAAATATGGAAACCTATACACTGAAAATGGCAAAACTGCTGAGAAAATGTAAAGAAGACATCAGCAAACGGTGGCATTTTTACATGTCCTGGTTTAAGAAGACTCAATAAGCCTATATTTGTACTATTCTAAATTATTTTAATTTTAGTTCTTAAGCATTCACTGCTAGCATAGAGACAGACGTTTTTGTTTTTCTCTTGTATCATTATTTCTAGAAGTTTTTATAGTTTTCATTAGACTTTTTGCCTAGAAAATAATGAAAAATTCATTATAGACCTGAAATAAAACATCTCTATCAATGGATTTATTGACTAATATAAGATCACATCCTTTCGGAATGAGTAAAACATTGACTGCAAAAGCATTGAGATCACTAATTTTGATAGGAACAAGATGGTTTACTGTTTAAAAAATGAGGTGCTGGCTTCCCCACTGGTCCAGTGGTTAAGAATCCATCTGCCAATGCAGGGGGCATGGGTTCAATCCCTGGTCCAGAAAGATTCCACATGCTGAGGGGCAACAAAGCCTGTGTGCCACAACTACTGAAGTCTGTGTGCCCTAAAGCAAGTGCCCTGCAACAAAATAAGCCACCACAGTGAGAAGCCCATGCACTGCATCTAGAGTCACCCTTGTTCACTGCAAATAGAAAAAGCCCACACTCAGCAAGGAAGACTCAGAGCAGGACAAAATAAATAAAATAAATATTTTTAAAATTAACATAATATGGTACTATGTCCAGCAATTCTATTTAAATTCATCTTACTAAAAAATAAATAAGAATACTATCTTAGAAAATAGATGAGCATAAGACCCTCTAAAAGGACCTATTTTTACAGCAGCCAAGTCTCTAACCACTGTAGTATTCGTCTTGCATAGATGATTTCTCTAAGGAGGAAAGGCATGTGTGTTTGTGCTCAACTCTGTGGTCCTTAAAAATATTTTAATAATTAGTTATTATTATATTAAATATATTAACTGCCTATAGTTGCTCAAAAACAACTATTATAATAATTTTAGTATTGTAGAGAGTAGAATACTTTAGAAGGAGCTATCACATATGTAATCACTTCTTACTATCACAAAATTAATGTTGTTATTAGTTAAATGTGTTATTAAAGATATTCTTTTATATTGAATAGAAACCTTGTTGTTTATATTACTTGTTTAATGGCAATAAAATGCTTTTTGACTGTGATGCCAGAGATAATTTCCTTAAAACAAGTAAGTAACAAAGAAAAACTGAATATGAACAGTATTTCTCACTAAAGCACACTTTTCAAATAACACATGTTGTAATAAACTAATGTTTTATTTGATACCATGCAAACAATCCAAATGTAGACCTCAAAGAAAAGTGTTTATTCTACTGGCAAAAATATTATAAAAGCAAGGTTTGTTCCAATATTTTATCTGAAGTAAATAGCTATGTCTAGCTAAGATGGCCCACAATTCCAAAACAGAAACAGAATTGTTTTCATGGGACACCTGCCATGCCTGCCCTTCTTGACTATTTTTTGGTACTACACTACACCAAGTGTTTTCTGTTAAGCATTATTAGAAAAATGTGTTGTTTTAATTTCTCCCTCCTTTGGCTCCTATAAAATCCAGGTACTGAGAGTGATCTGTAGTCTTGGCCCTACTCTAAGTAAATTATTATCAAGTCACCTTATCAGGGTATTCAGACTCAACAGCCAGTGCAATGTGCAATTAGTGTTTTGGTAATAAATTTAGTACCTGCAGTGGCTGAAGTAACTGCAAATAGAAAAAGCCCACACTCAGCAAGGAAGACTCAGAGCAGGACAAAATAAATAAAATAAATATTTTTAAAATTAACATAATATGGTACTATGTCCAGCAATTCTATTTAAATTCATCTTACTAAAAAATAAATAAGAATACTATCTTAGAAAATAGATGAGCATAAGACCCTCTAAAAGGACCTATTTTTACAGCAGCCAAGTCTCTAACCACTGTAGTATTCGTCTTGCATAGATGATTTCTCTAAGGAGGAAAGGCATGTGTGTTTGTGCTCAACTCTGTGGTCCTTAAAAATATTTTAATAATTAGTTATTATTATATTAAATATATTAACTGCCTATAGTTGCTCAAAAACAACTATTATAATAATTTTAGTATTGTAGAGAGTAGAATACTTTAGAAGGAGCTATCACATATGTAATCACTTCTTACTATCACAAAATTAATGTTGTTATTAGTTAAATGTGTTATTAAAGATATTCTTTTATATTGAATAGAAACCTTGTTGTTTATATTACTTGTTTAATGGCAATAAAATGCTTTTTGACTGTGATGCCAGAGATAATTTCCTTAAAACAAGTAAGTAACAAAGAAAAACTGAATATGAACAGTATTTCTCACTAAAGCACACTTTTCAAATAACACATGTTGTAATAAACTAATGTTTTATTTGATACCATGCAAACAATCCAAATGTAGACCTCAAAGAAAAGTGTTTATTCTACTGGCAAAAATATTATAAAAGCAAGGTTTGTTCCAATATTTTATCTGAAGTAAATAGCTATGTCTAGCTAAGATGGCCCACAATTCCAAAACAGAAACAGAATTGTTTTCATGGGACACCTGCCATGCCTGCCCTTCTTGACTATTTTTTGGTACTACACTACACCAAGTGTTTTCTGTTAAGCATTATTAGAAAAATGTGTTGTTTTAATTTCTCCCTCCTTTGGCTCCTATAAAATCCAGGTACTGAGAGTGATCTGTAGTCTTGGCCCTACTCTAAGTAAATTATTATCAAGTCACCTTATCAGGGTATTCAGACTCAACAGCCAGTGCAATGTGCAATTAGTGTTTTGGTAATAAATTTAGTACCTGCAGTGGCTGAAGTAAGTGCTGGTTGTCTATGTGCCCACTGTAGGCCTTTCTGACTTTTTTCATTTGGTCTGATCTATACTGCTGTGCTTTTGCTTCAGTGTCATACCCAGGTCTTCCAGTAGACTTTTAACTGACAGGTGATTACGGGAAGCACCATTTATATGTCTTGGAACAAAAGAAAGAATACCTCCTATGTACTTCTTATGATGAGGGGAGCTAATGAGTAAAGAAGTCACATTGTTATAAAGGGTTTGAGAAGTTACGATTTGTGTGATGTAGGAATTTTGGTAAATCTAGAAAAGAATTCCAAAATATGGAGAATGAACAGATAAGATGCAGATATGGCAGAAGCAAAACAGCCTGTAAGACTTTCTGAGCTAAAGCTCTGATGCCCATTTTGACACATCCCCTTAAAGTGGGAGTATGCATTTCTATAAAAGGACCAATAATGGAACAGACAATAGGTTCCATGAGCATGTTTGTGCGCTCAGTAGCTTAAGTCATGTCTGCCTCTTTGAGACTCTACAGACAGTAGCCCACCAGGCTCTTCTGGTCATGGGTTTCTCGAGGCAAGAATACTGGAGTGGACTGCCATGCCCTCCTCCAGGGGATCTTCCCAACCCAGGGATCAAATTCACATCTCCTCCATCTCCTGCACTGGAAGGTGGACTCTTTACCCACTGAGTCACCTGGGAAGCCCCAATGTACTTGTATTTGGATGTACTCCATGCACTTAACAATCCAAATGTAGACCTCAAAGAAAAGTGTTTATTCTACTGGCAAAAATATTATAAAAGCAAGGTTTGTTCCAATATTTTATCTGAAGTAAATAGCTATGTCTAGCTAAGATGGCCCACAATTCCAAAACAGAAACAGAATTGTTTTCATGGGACACCTGCCATGCCTGCCCTTCTTGACTATTTTTTGGTACTACACTACACCAAGTGTTTTCTGTTAAGCATTATTAGAAAAATGTGTTGTTTTAATTTCTCCCTCCTTTGGCTCCTATAAAATCCAGGTACTGAGAGTGATCTGTAGTCTTGGCCCTACTCTAAGTAAATTATTATCAAGTCACCTTATCAGGGTATTCAGACTCAACAGCCAGTGCAATGTGCAATTAGTGTTTTGGTAATAAATTTAGTACCTGCAGTGGCTGAAGTAAGTGCTGGTTGTCTATGTGCCCACTGTAGGCCTTTCTGACTTTTTTTTCATGTTGGTCTGATCTATACTGCTGTGCTTTTGCTTCAGTGTCATACCCAGGTCTTCCAGTAGACTTTTAACTGACAGGTGATTACGGGAAGCACCATTTATATGTCTTGGAACAAAAGAAAGAATACCTCCTATGTACTTCTTATGATGAGGGGAGCTAATGAGTAAAGAAGTCACATTGTTATAAAGGGTTTGAGAAGTTACGATTTGTGTGATGTAGGAATTTTGGTAAATCTAGAAAAGAATTCCAAAATATGGAGAATGAACAGATAAGATGCAGATATGGCAGAAGCAAAACAGCCTGTAAGACTTTCTGAGCTAAAGCTCTGATGCCCATTTTGACACATCCCCTTAAAGTGGGAGTATGCATTTCTATAAAAGGACCAATAATGGAACAGACAATAGGTTCCATGAGCATGTTTGTGCGCTCAGTAGCTTAAGTCATGTCTGCCTCTTTGAGACTCTACAGACAGTAGCCCACCAGGCTCTTCTGGTCATGGGTTTCTCGAGGCAAGAATACTGGAGTGGACTGCCATGCCCTCCTCCAGGGGATCTTCCCAACCCAGGGATCAAATTCACATCTCCTCCATCTCCTGCACTGGAAGGTGGACTCTTTACCCACTGAGTCACCTGGGAAGCCCCAATGTACTTGTATTTGGATGTACTCCATGCACTTGTAACAAGATCTTTGACTACCTGACCTGTCTCGATGCTATCAAGTTATTTGTGGGAAAATGCTCTATAAACATATATTAAATATAGGATTTTAGAGCTTCCCTGGTGGTCCAGTGGGTAGGGACACCACTTTGCAGTGCAAGGGGTGCCGGTTTGATCCCTGGCCTGAGAAAATCCCACATGCCATGGAGAAGCTGGACCCATGTGTCCAACTACCGAGCCAGAGCTCTGGAGTGCATGCGCCCAGAGTTGGTGCTCTGCAGTGAGAGGCCACTGTGATGGGAGGCCCACACAGGCCAAAGAACAAAGATGGATGAAAATAAAAAATGAAAGACCAATAGAAGTGACCAAAAAAAAAAGGAGTTTAAAATTAAAATGCAATAATAGACATGGAATAATCAGCCAGAAAAAAAGCAGAGAAAATATGCAATATAACAGCACTAACTACTTCAGTTAGTTGCCAAGGTACAATGATGTCAAGATATAAAAGGAAAGCGGTAAGCTAGGCACTCTCTCAAATTCAAAGAAAGCAAAATCAGTGATACTCCAGTACACTTTTCAAAGTTCTCAATGTTTTGTCTGTTGGTTTGCTTGTTTTAGACTTAAAAGAATAGGTTTATATTAATCATAATCACACGCAATGCACAAAATGTATCCTTCTAAATAATCTTAAATATTGTAGCTATAGTTTTTATGCAGTGAGATATGGTAAGACAATTCTAAGATCCTTAACTATGTAAATACCCATTTTATTGGAAAGATCCCAATGCTAGATTAAACATAATATGTAAAAAAATTCATGATCACATAAAGATTTCTGTTTCTTTTATTAAAAAATGGAATTCTTAATGTTATAAAACTGTCTTTGTATCTAAATTGTTTAGGCTCTGAATTCTATATGGACAATTCTAAGGAGAGGATTGTTTTCAGTTCTATCCCTTGTTACCTGGATGCACAACTGTATATATCTTCCTTTTAAAGGAATCGACTACGGGGCTGTCTCGATGGCTAAATCTCCTTTGCACTGGAAGGTGGACTCTTTACCCACTGAGTCACCTGGGAAGCCCCAATGTACTTGTATTTGGATGTACTCCATGCACTTGTAACAAGATCTTTGACTACCTGACCTGTCTCGATGCTATCAAGTTATTTGTGGGAAAATGCTCTATAAACATATATTAAATATAGGATTTTAGAGCTTCCCTGGTGGTCCAGTGGGTAGGGACACCACTTTGCAGTGCAAGGGGTGCCGGTTTGATCCCTGGCCTGAGAAAATCCCACATGCCATGGAGAAGCTGGACCCATGTGTCCAACTACCGAGCCAGAGCTCTGGAGTGCATGCGCCCAGAGTTGGTGCTCTGCAGTGAGAGGCCACTGTGATGGGAGGCCCACACAGGCCAAAGAACAAAGATGGATGAAAATAAAAAATGAAAGACCAATAGAAGTGACCAAAAAAAAAAGGAGTTTAAAATTAAAATGCAATAATAGACATGGAATAATCAGCCAGAAAAAAAGCAGAGAAAATATGCAATATAACAGCACTAACTACTTCAGTTAGTTGCCAAGGTACAATGATGTCAAGATATAAAAGGAAAGCGGTAAGCTAGGCACTCTCTCAAATTCAAAGAAAGCAAAATCAGTGATACTCCAGTACACTTTTCAAAGTTCTCAATGTTTTGTCTGTTGGTTTGCTTGTTTTAGACTTAAAAGAATAGGTTTATATTAATCATAATCACACGCAATGCACAAAATGTATCCTTCTAAATAATCTTAAATATTGTAGCTATAGTTTTTATGCAGTGAGATATGGTAAGACAATTCTAAGATCCTTAACTATGTAAATACCCATTTTATTGGAAAGATCCCAATGCTAGATTAAACATAATATGTAAAAAAATTCATGATCACATAAAGATTTCTGTTTCTTTTATTAAAAAATGGAATTCTTAATGTTATAAAACTGTCTTTGTATCTAAATTGTTTAGGCTCTGAATTCTATATGGACAATTCTAAGGAGAGGATTGTTTTCAGTTCTATCCCTTGTTACCTGGATGCACAACTGTATATATCTTCCTTTTTTAAAGCCAGTAATTGACAAGGAGATACATTTAGTGGTCATCTTGCGATGCCAAATTTTCCTAGAACTTTCTATGTCCTTCTAGTTTACAAATATAATTTTGCTTCATTTCATTTCTTCAATAATAAAGTGGATTCCATTTTTGTTCCATCCACTGGGAATTTCAATTAATCTTTCCTTGAATGATTTTGCCTCTTTCCTATATTAAACTTTTTGTGAGTTGATGTAATCTCTTTATCTTTCCTTATCTTTGATTTCTAGTTAACTAATGTTTTTCCTTTCAGTAAACAAAAAGTCAGTGGCATCTATTGCCTCCTCTTAATTTCTTTTACAGTATTTGTTTCATATTAATGGCATTTTTATCTTCATCCTGCTTCTTCAGTTTTTCAATTTTCATTTTAATCTCATTCTGTTGTTTCAATGTATGAAGTGTCAGCTCTCCCTTCCTCACAAACTCACTATGTAATTAAGTAATTCTATAGTATGAAATTAGCACAGGAGAATGCACTTTTATTTATAGAGTTATGTATTATTTTATACTAGATATTCTTACCTAAGTTTTAGATGTCTTTTCCCTTTTAATATATTTGTTCTTACCTTATACTTTTGTCTCCTCTGAGCCATGTATTTTTCTTTTATTCATGGGGAGTTAAACTCATGCAATTTATTGGCTTTGATCTATTTACCAGCTTTTTTCTTGCAGTCTCCACATCATTTGAGATGTGTTTGTACTCACTTCTTATTCAAAAGTTGAGAATCTACTCTGTCCCCTAAACCAAAGAGAACTAGGGAGAGGGACATAACATAGCCAGAGCTAGTTGTGGACAATAACTATGTTGTCTTTTCTAAGATTTCATTAAATACTCTTTCCTGGGCTTATTCTACCTAGAAAAAGACTGTTTTAGTCCCATAGAGAAATACTCTCAGGATGGGATTCTCTTCCACTTCAGGATGAAACTACTTCTATGCATTGACCTTCTTCATTTTACTTGCAACATTACAGCACCAGATTTTGCTCTGCCATCATACTATTTGACTGATCTATCAACTTCTATTAGAATGTAGGGTAATGTAGGCAAAACCCGAGGATTGTTTTCAGTTCTATCCCTTGTTACCTGGATGCACAACTGTATATATCTTCCTTTTTTAAAGCCAGTAATTGACAAGGAGATACATTTAGTGGTCATCTTGCGATGCCAAATTTTCCTAGAACTTTCTATGTCCTTCTAGTTTACAAATATAATTTTGCTTCATTTCATTTCTTCAATAATAAAGTGGATTCCATTTTTGTTCCATCCACTGGGAATTTCAATTAATCTTTCCTTGAATGATTTTGCCTCTTTCCTATATTAAACTTTTTGTGAGTTGATGTAATCTCTTTATCTTTCCTTATCTTTGATTTCTAGTTAACTAATGTTTTTCCTTTCAGTAAACAAAAAGTCAGTGGCATCTATTGCCTCCTCTTAATTTCTTTTACAGTATTTGTTTCATATTAATGGCATTTTTATCTTCATCCTGCTTCTTCAGTTTTTCAATTTTCATTTTAATCTCATTCTGTTGTTTCAATGTATGAAGTGTCAGCTCTCCCTTCCTCACAAACTCACTATGTAATTAAGTAATTCTATAGTATGAAATTAGCACAGGAGAATGCACTTTTATTTATAGAGTTATGTATTATTTTATACTAGATATTCTTACCTAAGTTTTAGATGTCTTTTCCCTTTTAATATATTTGTTCTTACCTTATACTTTTGTCTCCTCTGAGCCATGTATTTTTCTTTTATTCATGGGGAGTTAAACTCATGCAATTTATTGGCTTTGATCTATTTACCAGCTTTTTTCTTGCAGTCTCCACATCATTTGAGATGTGTTTGTACTCACTTCTTATTCAAAAGTTGAGAATCTACTCTGTCCCCTAAACCAAAGAGAACTAGGGAGAGGGACATAACATAGCCAGAGCTAGTTGTGGACAATAACTATGTTGTCTTTTCTAAGATTTCATTAAATACTCTTTCCTGGGCTTATTCTACCTAGAAAAAGACTGTTTTAGTCCCATAGAGAAATACTCTCAGGATGGGATTTCTCTTCCACTTCAGGATGAAACTACTTCTATGCATTGACCTTCTTCATTTTACTTGCAACATTACAGCACCAGATTTTGCTCTGCCATCATACTATTTGACTGATCTATCAACTTCTATTAGAATGTAGGGTAATGTAGGAACAATTTTATAGATCCTCTCAATGTGTCAGTTCCATTTTTGGTAAGCTTTATAAAAAGTGTCAGTATCATATGTTAGAATTTTTCTTCCCTTTTCCTTGGAGTTTTGTTTCTTAAGATTTATAGCATTTAGAGCTGAGGTGTTTTTCTCATTTAATAATCACTAGGGACTTTACTTTTATTTATTTTTCATATATGAATTATTTAAGTGTATATGGTATATTGAGAATCTACAACCTGACTTTTCACTATCAATTTTACTCAGAAATTCACGTGGCTAGTTATTAATGAATATGAAGAAAAGTGAGAAATGAGATTAAATTTGCATGAAACGTCATCATCATCTTCTTATTCAAAGACAGAAGTCATGCCAATTTCATAGCAATATTTTCTACATTACTTGCATTCATTCTATAAATAAACTACTAGTATTAGAATTTAAGATTTTTTATACTTTGCTTTAAAAATTATGATTCACTAGATTAAAAATTCAGTTCAGAGAGATCCTTCTTGAAATATTCATTGATCATGCACACTGACTGATTCATATACCATGGTTCATACTTTAAACGTTTGCAAGAGAAAAAGCAGGAAGAAGAGGGAGAAATAATGCATTTCTACAAAGCAAAATGTGTAAAAGATTGAATTGGGGGCTTCCCTGGTGGTAGAGTGGGTAGAGAGTCTGCCTTGCAGTGCAAGGGACGCTGGTTTGATCCTTGGCCTGGGAAGATCCCACGTGCCGCAGAGCGGCTGGATGCATGTGCCCAACTGGGACCCCACATTCTGGAGTGCACGCACCCAGAACCGGTGCTCTTTGGCACATCTCTCAAAGAATAAAAGATGGATGAAAGTAAATAAATAAATACAAAACTAAAAAGACACATGATCGGGGCGGGGGCAGGGGCGGGGCGGGCGGGGGTAAGAAAACTTAAAAAAAAAAAAAGATTAAATTGGGATAGAGACTACTGATTCATTACCAGCAATCACTCTCTCTCTTACTGATGGAACATCAATCCATTTCTCCAACATGTTTTAGCTGCAAGATGGCTACCAAACTAAAGCTATGTTTTCCAGCATCTTATTGTAGCTATAGATGTAGCTATGTGGCTAGGTTTAGGTCAATGGAGTGCCTGTGCAACATCCAGATGTTACTATTTAAACATGAAAGCTTCTTTTTCTCTGATTATTTCTCCCTTCTCACCGAAAAAGGCAGCAACAAAAGCACCACTATGAACCTGGACATGAAAGTAGTTTACTGAGAATGATAGAGTTGCCTTGACAGCTATGTAAAATTCATTACTGAACTCCTCCATGTGGAAGAAACTTCTGTCTTCTTAAATAGAAAATATTCCTGTTACAGAGTGATTTTATTAAACATAGGAGTGTTCTTGTCACAGAAGTCTAGTCTATATCTTAACTGCAGAACAATATATGTTAAGATTCATTCATTCACAAGTAATAAAAATCCACAAAAGAATGTATTATGATAGTGAGAAGAATCAGAAAAATATTATAAAGTTATCTGTGTATGTGTGTGTCTTTGCGTTCAGTCATATCCAAGATAATTAATACTCATGTTTTTTTTCTTTGCTTTAAAAATTATGATTCACTAGATTAAAAATTCAGTTCAGAGAGATCCTTCTTGAAATATTCATTGATCATGCACACTGACTGATTCATATACCATGGTTCATACTTTAAACGTTTGCAAGAGAAAAAGCAGGAAGAAGAGGGAGAAATAATGCATTTCTACAAAGCAAAATGTGTAAAAGATTGAATTGGGGGCTTCCCTGGTGGTAGAGTGGGTAGAGAGTCTGCCTTGCAGTGCAAGGGACGCTGGTTTGATCCTTGGCCTGGGAAGATCCCACGTGCCGCAGAGCGGCTGGATGCATGTGCCCAACTGGGACCCCACATTCTGGAGTGCACGCACCCAGAACCGGTGCTCTTTGGCACATCTCTCAAAGAATAAAAGATGGATGAAAGTAAATAAATAAATACAAAACTAAAAGACACATGATCGGGCGGGGGCAGGGGCGGGGCGGGCGGGGGTAAGAAAACTTAAAAAAAAAAAAAAAAAGATTAAATTGGGATAGAGACTACTGATTCATTACCAGCAATCACTCTCTCTCTTACTGATGGAACATCAATCCATTTCTCCAACATGTTTTAGCTGCAAGATGGCTACCAAACTAAAGCTATGTTTTCCAGCATCTTATTGTAGCTATAGATGTAGCTATGTGGCTAGGTTTAGGTCAATGGAGTGCCTGTGCAACATCCAGATGTTACTATTTAAACATGAAAGCTTCTTTTTCTCTGATTATTTCTCCCTTCTCACCGAAAAAGGCAGCAACAAAAGCACCACTATGAACCTGGACATGAAAGTAGTTTACTGAGAATGATAGAGTTGCCTTGACAGCTATGTAAAATTCATTACTGAACTCCTCCATGTGGAAGAAACTTCTGTCTTCTTAAATAGAAAATATTCCTGTTACAGAGTGATTTTATTAAACATAGGAGTGTTCTTGTCACAGAAGTCTAGTCTATATCTTAACTGCAGAACAATATATGTTAAGATTCATTCATTCACAAGTAATAAAAATCCACAAAAGAATGTATTATGATAGTGAGAAGAATCAGAAAAATATTATAAAGTTATCTGTGTATGTGTGTGTCTTTGCGTGTTCAGTCATATCCAACTCTTTGCAGCCACATGACCTGGCAGGCTTCTCTGTTCATGGGATTTCTTAGGCAAGAATAGTGGAGTGGGTTGCCACTTCCTACTCCAGGGAATCTTTCCGATCCAGGGATCAAGTCTGTGGCTTCTGCACTGGTAGGCATGCTCTTCACCACAAATGCCACCTAGGAAGTCCTATAAAGTTATCCAGGTTTCCATTGAAAAGAAATGAAAAAAAGAGAGAGAGAAAAAAAGGAAAGACCTCCTATCTTTTTCTTACTTGCTCCCTTCTTCTCTTTTTACCTCTTTACTATGGGCTAAACTTTATAGGACCATAAAGGTAATGGCAGAAATTTGGTGTGAGTAAAATAGGAAACCACTGATAATTTCAAAGTAGGGTCTTGAACAACTGTGGTAGCACTGGAAAATGAGAGTAGATTCATTTGATATTTATGTCAGAGGTTACATCTATAAGGTTGTAGTGAAAGTGAATTCCCAAGGGACTCCTCACTGTTTGATTTGAAAGACTGTATATACTGAGGCATAAACACCATAAAGGAAGAACATTCTTTTGTTTAAAGCTATTACCTAGCACCTGAAGCAATGCCTCTTATATAGCAGGCACTGAATTAATACCTATTAGATGTGTGAAATAAGTGGTACTATTTCCTGAGATAGTAACAACTATGGGCTGAGAATTTCATGTGAAGATCTGGACACATTAATTTAGAAATGCTTCTGAATCTTCAAATGGAGATGTGGACTCATCAGAGTGAATAACAGGGGAGATAAGCAATATGGATAGAAGATAAAGATTTATAATCTTCTAATACAAATGTAACATAAACCCATGGATAAAGATAAGAAAGCTCTATATTCTCCATGAATGAAAAATAAAGAAGGCTTATGACATGACCTGAGAAATCTCGCAGCCTAGAAAGATGGTGGATAAGAATAAGTCCAAAATAATAGCTTTATCAAGAAGCTACTGCCTACACAAGATGGCCGTAAGAATGTAATAAATCCACAAAAGAATGTATTATGATAGTGAGAAGAATCAGAAAAATATTATAAAGTTATCTGTGTATGTGTGTGTCTTTGCGTGTTCAGTCATATCCAACTCTTTGCAGCCACATGACCTGGCAGGCTTCTCTGTTCATGGGATTTCTTAGGCAAGAATAGTGGAGTGGGTTGCCACTTCCTACTCCAGGGAATCTTTCCGATCCAGGGATCAAGTCTGTGGCTTCTGCACTGGTAGGCATGCTCTTCACCACAAATGCCACCTAGGAAGTCCTATAAAGTTATCCAGGTTTCCATTGAAAAGAAATGAAAAAAAGAGAGAGAGAAAAAAAGGAAAGACCTCCTATCTTTTTCTTACTTGCTCCCTTCTTCTCTTTTTACCTCTTTACTATGGGCTAAACTTTATAGGACCATAAAGGTAATGGCAGAAATTTGGTGTGAGTAAAATAGGAAACCACTGATAATTTCAAAGTAGGGTCTTGAACAACTGTGGTAGCACTGGAAAATGAGAGTAGATTCATTTGATATTTATGTCAGAGGTTACATCTATAAGGTTGTAGTGAAAGTGAATTCCCAAGGGACTCCTCACTGTTTGATTTGAAAGACTGTATATACTGAGGCATAAACACCATAAAGGAAGAACATTCTTTTGTTTAAAGCTATTACCTAGCACCTGAAGCAATGCCTCTTATATAGCAGGCACTGAATTAATACCTATTAGATGTGTGAAATAAGTGGTACTATTTCCTGAGATAGTAACAACTATGGGCTGAGAATTTCATGTGAAGATCTGGACACATTAATTTAGAAATGCTTCTGAATCTTCAAATGGAGATGTGGACTCATCAGAGTGAATAACAGGGGAGATAAGCAATATGGATAGAAGATAAAGATTTATAATCTTCTAATACAAATGTAACATAAACCCATGGATAAAGATAAGAAAGCTCTATATTCTCCATGAATGAAAAATAAAGAAGGCTTATGACATGACCTGAGAAATCTCGCAGCCTAGAAAGATGGTGGATAAGAATAAGTCCAAAATAATAGCTTTATCAAGAAGCTACTGCCTACACAAGTCCTCAGCATGGTAAAGCCAACTGCCTGTGAATAAAAGGCCACTGGGGCCATTTAGAGAACTTCCAGTGGCAAAATAACAGAAAATCACAAAAAAGAAGGAGAGTATGGGCTTTCTTTTCCAAGTTGTGAGTGCCTAAATTATTTCCTGAGCAACATAATATGATATCTGAACACATATGAGCAGAATTTAGGGTTTTAGTAAAATATAATTTGCAGCAAAATTATCACATATATTTAATAATGTGACTAATCCTTATTGTTCATCGTGGTAATTACGCACAATGTTAAGCAGTTTGAATAAACAAATGTGATTAGCATGATGTTTATACAGCCAACTCCTTTTTTATTGTCAACTGAAGAATTGGAAGGCAAAATATGTGGAAGGAACGATGCTTTTTGAGGCCTCTTCAAAACTCTTTGATAAGTAACCTGGTAATATCCCTGTTTGCAAGGTAAAGCTTCTCAATCAAAAGCCTTGCTAATTACCTTACAAGAAAAGCTAGCAAAAGTTGGACTCCAAGCTTTATTTACTGACATGACTTCAACTCTGTCATCTCACTGACAGTTAAAGATGCTTCAAAGATGAGAAGAGAGTAGTTTGTATAATTTACACAAACTGGCATCTAATAAGAGGTAGGTCAGACTAAGGCAGTCTAGGAAAAAGTCAAAAGTAAAATTGGAAAGACATCCTAATAAATGTTAGATTAAAAGAAAAATTGTGAAAGAAAGCCAGAAATGATTTCTCTTTTTTGTCTTTCACAGTGCAATCAAATTCACTTCTGAGTTTTTAAGCAAATAAGAGAAAGTTGCATAGCTTCTATGTACACTTTTAGATAACATAAATTCCTACAATAAGTTGCAGTCACAAAAGTAGTGTCATATCGTGTAGTTAATAATACCAGTCTAAATAAATAATTAAAGCTTATAAAATCAATTTAATAATTAAATGTTTACATCTCAGCTTGGTCTTTGGCAGGATACACTATTTTAGTGGAAAAAGGAGTTACAGTAGACTTCTTTCTTTCCCAAACTTGTTCTTCTATACCCTGTCATTTACATTTCCAACTCTGGTTTTTTACTTCTTCATGATTCAGAGAGAGAGAAAAAAAAGGAGGATATTTATTTGGGGTCTAAAAAGTTCTTGCTTGACTAAAATAGTCATGATATAGCAGTTATTTGGTTATCTGGGTTTCATATTGTATTTAGGGTTGAATCTATCTTACCATTTTTCCCTATTTCCATACACAGAAATGTTACCAACTCCCTTATGAACTGTGATTTTAATTTAGATCACTATTTTTAGGGAATCATTATGTAATGACAGGAGAAGATCATTTAATTCAGAGGACACAATAGAGTTTAATAGTTGTATGCCTAATAAAGAACTTTAACATACATGATACTAACAGTATCCAAGAGGAAGGCATAACAATTATAAATATGCACCTATCATAGGAGCACCACAATGCATAAGGCAAACACTTTCTAACATAAAAGAAATTGACAGTAACACAATAATAGTAGGAGACTTCAACATGCCACTTACACCAATGGACAGATCATCAAAACAGAAAATTAACGAGGAAACACAAGCCTTAAATGATACATTAGAGAAAATGGGTCTCACTGATATCTTTAGGGCATTCTATCCAAACACAGACGAATACATTTTCTTTTCAAGTGCACATGGAACATTCTCCAGGATAGACCACACCTTGGGTAGCAAATAAAACCTCAGTAAATTTAAGAAAATTGAAATCATATCAACCATCTTTTCTGACCACAATGCTATGGGACAAGATATTAATAACAAGAAAAAAAACATTAAAAACACAAACACATGGAGATTGAATAATACATTTCTAAATAATTAACAGATTACCAAAGAAATCAAAAGGAAAATAAAAAAAAATTCTAGAATATGACAATGAAAAGATATCAACTCAAAGCCTATAGGATGCAGCAAAAGCAGTTCTAAGAGGGAATTTTATAGCAATACAATCCTATCTCAAGAAATAAGAAAAACACCAGAAAGACAATCTAACTTTACACTTAAAACAACTGGAAAAAGAAGAACAAAACAATTCCAACGTCAGCAGGAGAAGAGAAAGCATAAAGATCAGAGCAGAAATAAATAAAAAAGAAATGAAAGAAACAATAGTAAAGTTCCAGAAAAGCAAAAGTTGGTTCTTTGAAAAGATAAACAAAATTGAGAAACCTCTATCCAGACTTATCAAGAAAAAAGAGAGAGAAAAATCAAATCAACAAAATCAGAAATGAAAAAGGAGAGCTTACACCTTCTGCACTGTTGGTGGGAATTTAAATTGGAACAGCCACTATGGAGAACTGTGTGGAGGTTTCTTAAAAAACTATACACAGAGTTCCCAAACAATCTGCAATCCCACTCCTGGGCATATATCCAGACAAAAACATGGCCTGAAGAGACACATGCCCCAGTGTTCACTGCAACACTGTTTACAATAGCCAAGATATGGAAACAACCTAAATGTCCATTGACAGCAGAATGGATAAATAAGATGTAGGGTGTGTGCTTGTATGTATATATGTATATATATGTATATATATGTGTGTGTATATATATATATATATAATGGAATATTACTTGACCATTAAAAAGAATGAGATATGTAGCAATATGGATGGACAAGTGTCACACTGAGTGAAGTAAATCAAACAGAGAAGGATACATATCATATGACATTCCTTTTATGTGGATTCTAAAAAAAATGATACAATAGACCTTATTTAGAAAACAGAAAGCGACTTACAAACTTGGGAAATGAACATATGGTTGCAGAGGGGAGGGGACAGTTGGGAACTTTGGGAAAGCCATGTACACACTGCCATGTTTGAAACGGATAACCAACAAATTTCTATTGTATAGCACATGGAACTCTGTTTAATATTGGAGGGTTTGGGAGAAAATGGAGACATGTATATGTATGGCTAGCTCCTTCACTGTTCATGTGAAACTTCCACAAAATTGTTAATTGGATATATCTCAGTAAAATTTTTGGTGTTAAGAAATACAAAAAGAGAGGTTACAATAGACAATACAATACGTTTATGGACTATTATAAACAACTATCTCAAGAAATAAGAAAAACACCAGAAAGACAATCTAACTTTACACTTAAAACAACTGGAAAAAGAAGAACAAAACAATTCCAACGTCAGCAGGAGAAGAGAAAGCATAAAGATCAGAGCAGAAATAAATAAAAAAGAAATGAAAGAAACAATAGTAAAGTTCCAGAAAAGCAAAAGTTGGTTCTTTGAAAAGATAAACAAAATTGAGAAACCTCTATCCAGACTTATCAAGAAAAAAGAGAGAGAAAAATCAAATCAACAAAATCAGAAATGAAAAAGGAGAGCTTACACCTTCTGCACTGTTGGTGGGAATTTAAATTGGAACAGCCACTATGGAGAACTGTGTGGAGGTTTCTTAAAAAACTATACACAGAGTTCCCAAACAATCTGCAATCCCACTCCTGGGCATATATCCAGACAAAAACATGGCCTGAAGAGACACATGCCCCAGTGTTCACTGCAACACTGTTTACAATAGCCAAGATATGGAAACAACCTAAATGTCCATTGACAGCAGAATGGATAAATAAGATGTAGGGTGTGTGCTTGTATGTATATATGTATATATATGTATATATATGTGTGTGTATATATATATATATATAATGGAATATTACTTGACCATTAAAAAGAATGAGATATGTAGCAATATGGATGGACAAGTGTCACACTGAGTGAAGTAAATCAAACAGAGAAGGATACATATCATATGACATTCCTTTTATGTGGATTCTAAAAAAAATGATACAATAGACCTTATTTAGAAAACAGAAAGCGACTTACAAACTTGGGAAATGAACATATGGTTGCAGAGGGGAGGGGACAGTTGGGAACTTTGGGAAAGCCATGTACACACTGCCATGTTTGAAACGGATAACCAACAAATTTCTATTGTATAGCACATGGAACTCTGTTTAATATTGGAGGGTTTGGGAGAAAATGGAGACATGTATATGTATGGCTAGCTCCTTCACTGTTCATGTGAAACTTCCACAAAATTGTTAATTGGATATATCTCAGTAAAATTTTTTTGGTGTTAAGAAATACAAAAAAGAGAGGTTACAATAGACAATACAAACATACAAAGAATTATAATGGACTATTATAAGCAACTATATGGCAATAAATTGGACAGTCTGGAAGAAATGAACAGATTTCTAGATAAATTCAATCTCCAAAGACTGAACCAGGAAAAATAGAAACTATGAACAACCCAATCACAAGCTCAGATATTAAATCTCTGATCAAAAATCTACCCCCAAATAGGGGTTTCCCTGGTGGTCCAGTAGGTAAGGACACTGCTTTGCAGTGCAAGGGGCACCAGTTCGATCCCTGGCCTGGGAAGATCCCATGTGCCACGCAGCAGCTGGACTGATGTGTCCAGCCAGAGCTCTGGAGTGCATGTGCCCAGAGCTGGTGCTCTGCGACGAGAGAGGCCACCGAGATGGGAGGCCCATGCAGGCCAAAGAACAAAGATGGATGGAAAGAGATAAATGAAAGATTAATAGAAGTGGCCAAAAAAAAAAAAAATCTACCCTAAAATAAAAGCCAGGGCCAGATGACTTCACAGGTGAATTCTAACAAACATTTAGAGAAAAGCTAATGCCTATCCTTCTTAAACTCTTTCAAAACATTGCACAGGAAAGACCACTTCCAAACTCATTCTATGAGGCCACCATCATCCTGATACCAAAATCAGGCAAAGACAACACAAAAAAAGAAAATTACAGACTGATATCACTGACCAATATAGACACCAAAATCCTCAACAAAATTCTGACAAACAGAATTCATCAACATATCCAAAAACTCATACACCATGATCGAGTTGGGTTTATCCCAGAGATGCAAGGATTCTTCAATATCTGCAAATCAATGTGGTACACCATATCGAAAAATTGAAAGATAAAAATCATGATAATCTCAATAAATGCAGAAAAAGTCTTTGACAAAATTCAGCACCCATTTATGATAAAAACTCTTCAAAAAATGGGCATAGAAGGAACCTACCTCAGCATAGTGAAAGCCATGTATGACAAGCCCATAGTAAACATTGTTCTCAAGGGTGAAAATCTATTGGAGGGTTAGAAAATGGAGACATGTATAAGCTAGCTCCTTCACTGTTCATGTGAAACTTCCACAAAATTGTTAATTGGATATATCTCAGTAAAATTTTTGGTGTTAAGAAATACAAAAAAGAGAGGTTACAATAGACAATACAAACATACAAAGAATTATAATGGACTATTATAAGCAACTATATGGCAATAAATTGGACAGTCTGGAAGAAATGAACAGATTTCTAGATAAATTCAATCTCCAAAGACTGAACCAGGAAAAATAGAAACTATGAACAACCCAATCACAAGCTCAGATATTAAATCTCTGATCAAAAATCTACCCCCAAATAGGGGTTTCCCTGGTGGTCCAGTAGGTAAGGACACTGCTTTGCAGTGCAAGGGGCACCAGTTCGATCCCTGGCCTGGGAAGATCCCATGTGCCACGCAGCAGCTGGACTGATGTGTCCAGCCAGAGCTCTGGAGTGCATGTGCCCAGAGCTGGTGCTCTGCGACGAGAGAGGCCACCGAGATGGGAGGCCCATGCAGGCCAAAGAACAAAGATGGATGGAAAGAGATAAATGAAAGATTAATAGAAGTGGCCAGGAAAAAAAAAAATCTACCCTAAAATAAAAGCCAGGGCCAGATGACTTCACAGGTGAATTCTAACAAACATTTAGAGAAAAGCTAATGCCTATCCTTCTTAAACTCTTTCAAAACATTGCACAGGAAAGACCACTTCCAAACTCATTCTATGAGGCCACCATCATCCTGATACCAAAATCAGGCAAAGACAACACAAAAAAAGAAAATTACAGACTGATATCACTGACCAATATAGACACCAAAATCCTCAACAAAATTCTGACAAACAGAATTCATCAACATATCCAAAAACTCATACACCATGATCGAGTTGGGTTTATCCCAGAGATGCAAGGATTCTTCAATATCTGCAAATCAATGTGGTACACCATATCGAAAAATTGAAAGATAAAAATCATGATAATCTCAATAAATGCAGAAAAAGTCTTTGACAAAATTCAGCACCCATTTATGATAAAAACTCTTCAAAAAATGGGCATAGAAGGAACCTACCTCAGCATAGTGAAAGCCATGTATGACAAGCCCATAGTAAACATTGTTCTCAAGGGTGAAAAACTGAAAGCATTTCCTCTAAGATCAGGAATAAGGCAGGGGTGCCCACTCTCACCACTATTATTTAACATAGTCTTAGAAGTTCTAGCAACAGCAATTAGAGAAGATAAAGAAATAAAAGTAATCCAGATTTGGAAAGAAAAAGCAAAACTCACACTGTTTGCAGATAACATGATACTGTATGTAGAAAACCCTAAAGACAGCATCAGAAAATTATTAAAGCTAATCAGCAAATTTAGCTAAGATCTTCTATGATCCATCTCCTAGAGTAATGGAAATAAAAACAAAAATAAACAAGTGGGACCTAACTAAACTAAAAAGCTTTTGCACAGCAAAAGAAACTATAATTAAAGTAAAACGACAACCCTCATAATGGGAGAAAGTGATAGCAAATGAAATAACCAACAAGGAATTAACTTCTAAAATATAAAAGCAGCTCATACAACTCAACACCGACAAAAACAAACAACCCAATCAAAAAATGGAGAAAAAGATCTAAACATACGTCTCTACAAAGAAGACATACACATGGCCATAAAACACATGAAAAGATGCTCAATGTCGCTCGTTATCAGAGAAATACACATCAAAACTACAATGAGACATCACCTCACATCAGTCAGAATGGCCATCATCAAAATATCCACAGACAATAAATGCTGGAGAGGGTGTGGAGAAAAAGTAACACTCTTTCACTGTTGGTGGGAATGTAAGCTGATAAAGCCACTATGGAAAACAGTATGGAGACTTTAAAAAGAAAAAAAAAAAAAACAGGAATAGAAGCACCATATGACCCAGAAATTCCACTATTAGGCATATACCCTGAGGAAATCAAAATTGAAAGGGACACATGTACCCTAATGTTCATTGCAGCACTTTTTGCAATAGCCAGAACATGGAAACAACCTAAATGTCCAACACTAAATGAATTGATAAAGAAGCTGTGGTACATATATATCAAAGGGAATATTTCTCAGCCATAGAAAGAAATGCATTTGAGTCAGTCCTATTGAGGCAGATGAACTTAGAACCTATCATACAAAGTAAAATCAGAAAGAGGACACATACAGTATACTAACACATATATATGGAATCTAGAAAGATAATACTGATAATAGTATATGCAGAGCAGCAATAGAGAATCAGACATAGAGAATGGACTGTGGACACTGCAGGGAGGGAGAAGCAGGCGAGAGATATGGAGAGAGTAACATGGAAATTTACACTACCATATGTAAAAGAGACAACCATTGTGAATATACTGTAAGAAGAAGGGAATTTACACAGGGGCTATGCAACAACTTGGTGGGGTGAGATGCAAAACACTTGTACAAATAAAAACCACAAAAAATTAATGAAAGTATTAAAGGAGATACAAATAAATGGAAAGGCACTTCAAATTCATAGAATGGAAAGACTTAATATTGTTAAGATGTCAGTGCTGCACAAAGTGATCCACAGGTTTAATGTAATCTTTACCAAAATTCCAATAGTGTTTTTTGAAGGAAAAGAAAAAAATCCAATCTCAATTTCATATGTGGTCTGAAGGGATCCTGAACTGACAAAACAATCCTGAAAAGGAAAAAACATAGTTGGAGGACTCACACCCCCTGGTTTTAAATTTCAAAGTTATAATACTTAAAATCATTTTGCATTGTCAATAAAGGCAGATATATAGACCGATAGAATAAAAATAATTTTTTTCATATATGGTCAATTTTTTTTTATAAACATGCCAAGAACATTCAATTGGGGAAGGACAGGCATTTCAACAAATAGTGTTGGAAAACCTGGATATCTAAATGCAAATAATGAAATCAGAATCTTATTTTATACCTTACAAAAATTAATCCAAAATGGATCAAAGAGCCAAATGACAGAGCTAAACTTACAAAATTTAGAAGAAAACATAGGAGTAAGTTTCATGACATTGAATGTGGCAGTGATTATGTAAATGAGATACCAAAGTACAGGCAATGAAAGTAAAAATAGTTAAATTTGATAACACCAATATTAAAAACTTTTGTATATCAAAGAATACAATCGATAAAGTGAGAAGGACATAAAAAAAAGGGGAAAATATTTGCAACTTACATACAAAAACCTATCATACAAAAAGTAAAATCAGAAAGAGGACACATACAGTATACTAACACATATATATGGAATCTAGAAAGATAATACTGATAATAGTATATGCAGAGCAGCAATAGAGAATCAGACATAGAGAATGGACTGTGGACACTGCAGGGAGGGAGAAGCAGGCGAGAGATATGGAGAGTAACATGGAAATTTACACTACCATATGTAAAAGAGACAACCATTGTGAATATACTGTAAGAAGAAGGGAATTTACACAGGGGCTATGCAACAACTTGGTGGGGTGAGATGCAAAACACTTGTACAAATAAAAACCACAAAAAATTAATGAAAGTATTAAAGGAGATACAAATAAATGGAAAGGCACTTCAAATTCATAGAATGGAAAGACTTAATATTGTTAAGATGTCAGTGCTGCACAAAGTGATCCACAGGTTTAATGTAATCTTTACCAAAATTCCAATAGTGTTTTTTGAAGGAAAAGAAAAAAATCCAATCTCAATTTCATATGTGGTCTGAAGGGATCCTGAACTGACAAAACAATCCTGAAAAGGAAAAAACATAGTTGGAGGACTCACACCCCCTGGTTTTAAATTTCAAAGTTATAATACTTAAAATCATTTTGCATTGTCAATAAAGGCAGATATATAGACCGATAGAATAAAAATAATTTTTTTCATATATGGTCAATTTTTTTTTATAAACATGCCAAGAACATTCAATTGGGGAAGGACAGGCATTTCAACAAATAGTGTTGGAAAACCTGGATATCTAAATGCAAATAATGAAATCAGAATCTTATTTTATACCTTACAAAAATTAATCCAAAATGGATCAAAGAGCCAAATGACAGAGCTAAACTTACAAAATTTAGAAGAAAACATAGGAGTAAGTTTCATGACATTGAATGTGGCAGTGATTATGTAAATGAGATACCAAAGTACAGGCAATGAAAGTAAAAATAGTTAAATTTGATAACACCAATATTAAAAACTTTTGTATATCAAAGAATACAATCGATAAAGTGAGAAGGACATAAAAAAAAGGGGAAAATATTTGCAACTTACATACATCTGACAAGGAAATAGTATCCATAATATGTAAAGAATTCTTAATTGTAAGAAATACACACCAAAACCATGAGATCACTTCACACACGTCAGGATAACTGTGCCTGAATTTTGGGAAATTTATATGAAACACATATATGAACTTACATCTACACTCCACATTTATAAAAATTAACTCAAATGACTCATTTAACTCTAAAACCCAAAACTACAAAATCTATAGAAGAAAACATAGAATAAAGACTATGTGAGCTTTAGTTAGGCAAACCTTTCTTAGTCACAACATGAAAAGCATAATTTATTAGAGACAATACACTGAAGTTTATCTGAAGTAAGAGCATCTACTCTTTAAATGATATTGTTGAAAGAATGAAAGAGCAAGGTATAGACTGGGGAAAATATCTTCTAACCTAATGTACTCTATTAATAAAGGTCATATTTTAAAAATATATACAGAACTCAATATTCAATAAAAAGAAGGCATATAAGCCAATTATAAGTGGGCAATTTTTTTTTAAATAAACATTTAATCAAACCAACACATGGATAGCAAGTAAGAACACTAAAATATGTCCCACAATATTAGCCATAAAACTGCAATGAGACAGATAGCCCTACAAACACATTAGGTCTAATACTAAAAAACTCAACCATACCAAGAGCTACCAAGCATGCAGAACAACTGGAAATCTCATATCTTTATGTTGGAATGGTAAGTAATTTGACAGTTTCTTAAAAGTTAAATTCACACCAACTTTACCACTCAGTCCTTCTACTCCCTGATGAAGTAAAATGCTCAAAAATTTGCTCTATGCAATAATATGGATGAACTGCAAAGTAATTATTCTGAGTTGAAGATGCCAGATAGAGTATATACTGTAAAAATCCATTTATATAAAATTGTAGAAAATGCAAACTAATTCATAGCAGCTGAAAGTAGATTAATGGTGACTGGTAATCAGAGTGGGTTGTAAAAGGCAGTAAGGAGAAATCTGGGAAAAATTTGGGTTGATGGAAATCTGAGAAAAATTTGGCTTTATGGAAAAGTCCATTATCTAGACTGTCAATACCTATCAAACTACAAACTTCAGTGTGCATTTTATGCATTTATAAATTGGTATGTTAATAAATAAGAAATAAAGACTTCTTCCATTTATTCAAGCATTAATTGAACTTATCAGCAAATATATACTACAAAAAAATTTATAAAGGGATTTCTGCAGAAGAAAATAGAAATCTGGATTTAAGTGCAGGATACTGGAAATAATAAGTGTATAATAAAAATATTTTTCAGCTAAAAATCTCTTATAAAATGTAAGTGACTGGATAAAGTAGAATGTCTTTTGGAGGTATATGACTTATGCAGAAATAAAATGCATAGTAAAAATAGAATAAAGGATAAGAAGGGAAAATGCAATTAACAGTGATGTAAAGTCCTTACACTATAATTGAAGTAGGATAGTACTATTTGAAAGCAGATTGTGATAATTTCATGATGTGCATTATAGACCCTGAAGCAAGCACCAAAAACAAAGTACAAAAGAAGTTGTAGTTAATAATCAACGCATGCTTGCTTAGTTGCTTCAGTCGTGTCTGACTCTGCAACCCCATGGACTGTAGCCAGCCAGGCTCTTCTGTTTATGGGATTTCCCAGGCAAGAATATTGGAGTGGGTTGCCATTTCCTTCTCCAATAATTACTAGTTTAAATAAATAGAATTATAAAACTAATTAGTTCAGACTGAAGGTAGGAACAGAACAGAAAAGCACCAAAAAATGGATAGGAAAATAGTATTTAGTGAGATATAGCACTAAATCCAATTACATCACCTACTATAGTTTGTGCAAATTAAATTGCACAAACGCTTCAATTAAAAAGTAGGGACTGGGGTTCCATGGTGGTCCAGTGGGTAAAGAGTCAGCCTTGCAGTGCAAGGGGCACCAGTTCAATCCCTGGCCCGGGAAGATCCCACATTCCGTGAAGCAGCTGGACCAGAGGGTCCAGTTATAAGTTAAAGGGGCTCTTTTGGGGCAGCTGAAAGTAGATTAATGGTGACTGGTAATCAGAGTGGGTTGTAAAAGGCAGTAAGGAGAAATCTGGGAAAAATTTGGGTTGATGGAAATCTGAGAAAAATTTGGCTTTATGGAAAAGTCCATTATCTAGACTGTCAATACCTATCAAACTACAAACTTCAGTGTGCATTTTATGCATTTATAAATTGGTATGTTAATAAATAAGAAATAAAGACTTCTTCCATTTATTCAAGCATTAATTGAACTTATCAGCAAATATATACTACAAAAAAATTTATAAAGGGATTTCTGCAGAAGAAAATAGAAATCTGGATTTAAGTGCAGGATACTGGAAATAATAAGTGTATAATAAAAATATTTTTCAGCTAAAAATCTCTTATAAAATGTAAGTGACTGGATAAAGTAGAATGTCTTTTGGAGGTATATGACTTATGCAGAAATAAAATGCATAGTAAAAATAGAATAAAGGATAAGAAGGGAAAATGCAATTAACAGTGATGTAAAGTCCTTACACTATAATTGAAGTAGGATAGTACTATTTGAAAGCAGATTGTGATAATTTCATGATGTGCATTATAGACCCTGAAGCAAGCACCAAAAACAAAGTACAAAAGAAGTTGTAGTTAATAATCAACGCATGCTTGCTTAGTTGCTTCAGTCGTGTCTGACTCTGCAACCCCATGGACTGTAGCCAGCCAGGCTCTTCTGTTTATGGGATTTCCCAGGCAAGAATATTGGAGTGGGTTGCCATTTCCTTCTCCAATAATTACTAGTTTAAATAAATAGAATTATAAAACTAATTAGTTCAGACTGAAGGTAGGAACAGAACAGAAAAGCACCAAAAAATGGATAGGAAAATAGTATTTAGTGAGATATAGCACTAAATCCAATTACATCACCTACTATAGTTTGTGCAAATTAAATTGCACAAACGCTTCAATTAAAAAGTAGGGACTGGGGTTCCATGGTGGTCCAGTGGGTAAAGAGTCAGCCTTGCAGTGCAAGGGGCACCAGTTCAATCCCTGGCCCGGGAAGATCCCACATTCCGTGAAGCAGCTGGACCAGAGTGTCCAATTATAAGTTAAGACTCTGGAGCTCATTTGCCCAGAGCTGGTGCACCTAGAGAGGCCACTGCAATGTGAGGCCCACACAGACCAAGGAATAAAGAAGAATTTAAATAAATAAATTACCAACAAAAGAGGTCAAAATATTTTTTTAAAAAAGTAGAGACTGAAAGTTTTTATTTAAAATGAAGATCAAAATATATGGTACCTATAAAATATGGTACCATATTAAATATAATCTTACAGCTAGACTAAAAATTAAAAGATGAAAAAAAATATAACATGAAAACAATTTATTTAAAAATGGATACACTATTAGGCTAAGCAGATTTTAGAACAAGGACTAGTGCCAAGAGTTGAGATTTGTATTTGTAGTTCTTGGGAATTTCCAGGAACTAAAGTGAGTAGCATTTTACCGAGTTTCAAGGGAGTTATAGACCTAGAATTACTTTAACTCAGAAACATAGGGCCTACTATAGCTCATTCCCTAACAAAATCCCCAGTTCTTAAACAGACAAGAACAGGAAGAGTTCTGATAAAAGATTATAGGCTCCACTTTCCTCTCTTAGATACAGTCATAAATAAATGGAGGAAAATCAATCCTTTCAGAGACCAGAAATAGAGATAAATATATATATATATATAGAATCAAGAATTCATGCCATGGCCCAAGACAAGGAATAGCTGATATACCGCTCCAGATAAGCAGGATCAAGGCCATAGTACACTGGATTCTGCATGCTGTATGTCTTCTGTTCACCTCAAATGGTATTTGCCTGTCCATTTTGTTGCTGTTTCCCATGATCATATATTGAAGGCATTATGAGTAGTTAATTTTATTTTGTAGCCAAAGGGTTTTGGACCATGAGAAACAACATGTATACCTGATTTGAGAAAAAAAAATGCAAGTATAAAAGTAGCACTAAATTACACATTTAGGTGGCACAAACGCTTCAATTAAAAAGTAGGGACTGGGGTTCCATGGTGGTCCAGTGGGTAAGAGTCAGCCTTGCAGTGCAAGGGGCACCAGTTCAATCCCTGGCCCGGGAAGATCCCACATTCCGTGAAGCAGCTGGACCAGAGTGTCCAATTATAAGTTAAGACTCTGGAGCTCATTTGCCCAGAGCTGGTGCACCTAGAGAGGCCACTGCAATGTGAGGCCCACACAGACCAAGGAATAAAGAAGAATTTAAATAAATAAATTACCAACAAAAGAGGTCAAAATATTTTTTTAAAAAAGTAGAGACTGAAAGTTTTTATTTAAAATGAAGATCAAAATATATGGTACCTATAAAATATGGTACCATATTAAATATAATCTTACAGCTAGACTAAAAATTAAAAGATGAAAAAAAATATAACATGAAAACAATTTATTTAAAAATGGATACACTATTAGGCTAAGCAGATTTTAGAACAAGGACTAGTGCCAAGAGTTGAGATTTGTATTTGTAGTTCTTGGGAATTTCCAGGAACTAAAGTGAGTAGCATTTTACCGAGTTTCAAGGGAGTTATAGACCTAGAATTACTTTAACTCAGAAACATAGGGCCTACTATAGCTCATTCCCTAACAAAATCCCCAGTTCTTAAACAGACAAGAACAGGAAGAGTTCTGATAAAAGATTATAGGCTCCACTTTCCTCTCTTAGATACAGTCATAAATAAATGGAGGAAAATCAATCCTTTCAGAGACCAGAAATAGAGATAAATATATATATATATATAGAATCAAGAATTCATGCCATGGCCCAAGACAAGGAATAGCTGATATACCGCTCCAGATAAGCAGGATCAAGGCCATAGTACACTGGATTCTGCATGCTGTATGTCTTCTGTTCACCTCCAAATGGTATTTGCCTGTCCATTTTGTTGCTGTTTCCCATGATCATATATTGAAGGCATTATGAGTAGTTAATTTTATTTTGTAGCCAAAGGGTTTTGGACCATGAGAAACAACATGTATACCTGATTTGAGAAAAACATTGACTGAGCTAGATTCAGAGAACATGTGCCTGTGACATCAATTTGGGATTTAGCAAATGATGAAATAAAGTTATCTACCTGTGGGGACTGGTGAGGGCATCGTTTTTTTTTTTTTGTTTGTTTTGTTTTGTTACTATATATGGGGTAATCCAACAATACTGATACTAATATCAACTACAGTTTACTGAATGACTATGGTTAGCCAGGCAAGATACTAGCCTTTCAAGTTAGATCATTTCATTCTGGCCCTTAGGCAATTATGAGGCAGATATAATTATTATTCCCATTACTGTAGATGCAAAAAGTCTCAGATCAATGTTAAAAATATAGCTCAGTATTACAGTTAGGAAAATGAAGTGCTAAGGTACTTGCAATATGAAGATGTCATACCATATATAAATTAGGTGGGCTTCCCTAATGGTTCAGATGTTAAAGAGTCTGCCTGTAATACAAGAGACCTGGGTTCATTCCCTGAGTTAGGAAAATCCCTGGAGAAGGGAAGGGCAACCCACTCCAGTATTCCTGCCTGGAAAATTCCATGGACAGAGGAGCCTGGCCGACTACAGTCCATGGGATTGCAAAGAGTCAAACACAACTGAGCAACTAACACTGTCACTTTCATAAATTAGACGTGCATGTTGAAGATCCCTTTGTACTAAGCTAAACTACTGATGATTCAATTAAGATGAAATAGTTTCAATGCCTTTCAAGCCTCATGTGGGCTTCCTAGGTGGCTCATATGGTAAGGAATCTGCCTGCAATGCAAGAGACCCAGGTTTGATCCCTGGGTCTGGAAGATTCCCTGGAGCAGGAAATGGCAATCCATCTAATATTCTCGCCTAGAGAATTCCTTGGACAGAGGAGACCGGTGGGCTACAACCAAGGGGCTGCAAAGAATCAGACATGACTGAGCAACTTTCACTTCATACAGTAAGGCTTTAATACAGATCCATAAATGGCTATTAAATAAATTCATTACAAATTCAATGATTCTAAACAAAAATTCTGAAATATAGTTGGACACATGGTTTTAAGATTTGAGTGTGAGCAGTTAATTTTATTTTGTAGCCAAAGGGTTTTGGACCATGAGAAACAACATGTATACCTGATTTGAGAAAAACATTGACTGAGCTAGATTCAGAGAACATGTGCCTGTGACATCAATTTGGGATTTAGCAAATGATGAAATAAAGTTATCTACCTGTGGGGACTGGTGAGGGCATCGTTTTTTTTTTTTTGTTTGTTTTGTTTTGTTACTATATATGGGGTAATCCAACAATACTGATACTAATATCAACTACAGTTTACTGAATGACTATGGTTAGCCAGGCAAGATACTAGCCTTTCAAGTTAGATCATTTCATTCTGGCCCTTAGGCAATTATGAGGCAGATATAATTATTATTCCCATTACTGTAGATGCAAAAAGTCTCAGATCAATGTTAAAAATATAGCTCAGTATTACAGTTAGGAAAATGAAGTGCTAAGGTACTTGCAATATGAAGATGTCATACCATATATAAATTAGGTGGGCTTCCCTAATGGTTCAGATGTTAAAGAGTCTGCCTGTAATACAAGAGACCTGGGTTCATTCCCTGAGTTAGGAAAATCCCTGGAGAAGGGAAGGGCAACCCACTCCAGTATTCCTGCCTGGAAAATTCCATGGACAGAGGAGCCTGGCCGACTACAGTCCATGGGATTGCAAAGAGTCAAACACAACTGAGCAACTAACACTGTCACTTTCATAAATTAGACGTGCATGTTGAAGATCCCTTTGTACTAAGCTAAACTACTGATGATTCAATTAAGATGAAATAGTTTCAATGCCTTTCAAGCCTCATGTGGGCTTCCTAGGTGGCTCATATGGTAAGGAATCTGCCTGCAATGCAAGAGACCCAGGTTTGATCCCTGGGTCTGGAAGATTCCCTGGAGCAGGAAATGGCAATCCATCTAATATTCTCGCCTAGAGAATTCCTTGGACAGAGGAGACCGGTGGGCTACAACCAAGGGGCTGCAAAGAATCAGACATGACTGAGCAACTTTCACTTCATACAGTAAGGCTTTAATACAGATCCATAAATGGCTATTAAATAAATTCATTACAAATTCAATGATTCTAAACAAAAATTCTGAAATATAGTTGGACACATGGTTTTAAGATTTGAGTGTGAGCAGTAAACAACAGAGATATAATACAGACATGAAGACACAGATGCCAAAACATTATTTTGTGTCCTCATTTGCAGCCTGAAAACTGATACAAAGGAAAACTATTTCATCTGAAATTTTACTTTTTAAAATTTAGGCCATCGGTCAAATACATGAGAAAAGAAGCTTTTGAAGCCAAACATGGCCTAGATTTTTTTCTGTTTAAGAAATAGCTTTCTTTCTCTTTTCTTTATTTTTTTTTTTTTCATTTTTTTGACCTGACTTAAAACTCACAGCTTTCACATCCAGAATAGATAAAATAGTATGAAACAGGCATTTACTTATGGAATAGCTCCTCAGAAGTCATGATTAACCTCAACTGCAGATTTTGTTTCTAAGTTCCGCCCTTCTTCCCTGTGTCCAATCAAAAAGAACATTTTTTGAAATTCTGTTCACTGAAGGCTTATATTCTGTGGTATTTTAAAATAAGTATCAGTTGACCTGATTTTTCAAGAAAGATGAAATTCTGGCAGGTTATGCTATGTGTGCTTTTGTAAAGTCATGGCAGTTAAACTATATAAAACTCACTTGTTTGCATATTATTTCATAACCTGAGATGACCTACAATGACTAAACAGTCACAGATAAATACTGGGGTTATTCTATTTCTTGATTGTTCATTATTAAGCACTTGCTAGATGTATAAAATGATTCACATTTATAAGCAGAGCACAGATCCCAATTTCTGTGAGCTTGAGTTTGAAGTGGAGATAAGACACATAGTGTTTGTGACAAAAAAAAAAAAAAAAAACGTGGTAGATTCAGAAAGATCTTTGAAATAGAATGAGACTCAGAGTGGCAAATATTAGGACAATGCAGTTGAGACCAGAAGCTCTTATTATAGTGTAAAATGTGTTACATAAATTATTTGGCTATTGGGCTTAAAGGAACAAAGAAATGTTTATTACATATTTAAAGGTGCCCACATATCTTCATTATCATAACAAGCATCATGTTCATAACTAATATTTGCTAAGCACTTGGAATATTCCAAACACTAAGAGCTTTTCACATATTAATTCATTAATTCTTACTAACCCCCTGTAGGATAAGTGTAAACATCATCTCCATTTTAGAGATGAGGAAGCTAAAACAGAGTGAAGCTAAAAGAACATCTCTAAACCACACATGTAATAAGTCATGAGACAGATTTATATATTTTATGATATCCAAATGGACCACTGGCTCACGTGTGTTTGTGAGTGTGTACACTGGTTAAGATATAAATATGTAGCTTACACATTTTTTAAATTTACAATTTGTATTTCTCTGTGTCTTAGCCATGTTGAGGTGCTTACCATGGCTCAATGACAGAATGCAATTTTGCATTCTGTACTTGACCACTTACTAGTTGGGACAAGTTAATTCGACTTTCACCCTTCAGAAAGTTGGCAGAAGATAAAATACCTACGTCTTAGGGTTTTGAGAAATACATGACTTCATGTACAGGAAAGCTCTTAGGATAATACATAGCACAAAGGCAATGCTCAATAAAGATTAATCATTATTCTAGATACGCCGAATTGATGGTTTCTGTGTATTTTAAATAAGTATCAGTTGACCTGATTTTTCAAGAAAGATGAAATTCTGGCAGGTTATGCTATGTGTGCTTTTGTAAAGTCATGGCAGTTAAACTATATAAAACTCACTTGTTTGCATATTATTTCATAACCTGAGATGACCTACAATGACTAAACAGTCACAGATAAATACTGGGGTTATTCTATTTCTTGATTGTTCATTATTAAGCACTTGCTAGATGTATAAAATGATTCACATTTATAAGCAGAGCACAGATCCCAATTTCTGTGAGCTTGAGTTTGAAGTGGAGATAAGACACATAGTGTTTGTGACAAAAAAAAAAAAAAAAAACGTGGTAGATTCAGAAAGATCTTTGAAATAGAATGAGACTCAGAGTGGCAAATATTAGGACAATGCAGTTGAGACCAGAAGCTCTTATTATAGTGTAAAATGTGTTACATAAATTATTTGGCTATTGGGCTTAAAGGAACAAAGAAATGTTTATTACATATTTAAAGGTGCCCACATATCTTCATTATCATAACAAGCATCATGTTCATAACTAATATTTGCTAAGCACTTGGAATATTCCAAACACTAAGAGCTTTTCACATATTAATTCATTAATTCTTACTAACCCCCTGTAGGATAAGTGTAAACATCATCTCCATTTTAGAGATGAGGAAGCTAAAACAGAGTGAAGCTAAAAGAACATCTCTAAACCACACATGTAATAAGTCATGAGACAGATTTATATATTTTATGATATCCAAATGGACCACTGGCTCACGTGTGTTTGTGAGTGTGTACACTGGTTAAGATATAAATATGTAGCTTACACATTTTTTAAATTTACAATTTGTATTTCTCTGTGTCTTAGCCATGTTGAGGTGCTTACCATGGCTCAATGACAGAATGCAATTTTGCATTCTGTACTTGACCACTTACTAGTTGGGACAAGTTAATTCGACTTTCACCCTTCAGAAAGTTGGCAGAAGATAAAATACCTACGTCTTAGGGTTTTGAGAAATACATGACTTCATGTACAGGAAAGCTCTTAGGATAATACATAGCACAAAGGCAATGCTCAATAAAGATTAATCATTATTCTAGATACGCCAATTCCTTTCCTGATGTCTTAATAGACACATCTTTCTTTTTTAACATCCTGGCTCAAACAACACTTTTGAATGCTCTTTAAACTTTTGATTCACTGGAAATACAATGTTTGTCCAATTTTATAAATCTTACAATCACAATTCATGTATAGAAGTGACTGATTGGTCATCTGACCTAATGAAGCGTCCTTTTCTTCAGTATGAGATATAGTTTCAGAAACACTTTGGTCACAGAAATGTAACTTTCATTGTGTTATGCAAAGAACCTAATGAACCCATGTAGCATAAAATTCTGTTTTTTTGGGTACACCTAATTGTTTTTACAACATTGTCAAATATGCATAGCACCTTCTTACTGTTACACTCAACCTCACTCCTCCACTCTCCCAAGTTTTGTTTTGTTTTGGTTTTTATTCAGAGTAGAAGGAACACTGGGCAAACCCTATGGCATTATTTACATTGATGCATTCCTTTATGTAGATCTAATAGAAGGCTGAGAAATCTATGCAGTATACCATATTCCCTTAAACACAGATAAAGAATATTCCATGAATAATTTAACCAGGAATATGAATGGTCTTATATGGGAAATAATTCTACAATTGACTTACATTTGGGAATATTCAGAAATTATTTATTGAGCATATAGTATACACAAAGAATAAAGCAAACAGTCACAAGTTAGTTTATAACCTAATGTGAAGATTCAAATAATATAGAGAAAATAAGCAATACATTTTTACTGGGGAAGTGGTAAATTCAAGTCAATAGAGACTCAGCCAAAAATACAATGTCTAAATTTATATATTTTATGATATCCAAATGGACCACTCACGTGTGTTTGTGAGTGTGTACACTGGTTAAGATATAAATATGTAGCTTACACATTTTTTAAATTTACAATTTGTATTTCTCTGTGTCTTAGCCATGTTGAGGTGCTTACCATGGCTCAATGACAGAATGCAATTTTGCATTCTGTACTTGACCACTTACTAGTTGGGACAAGTTAATTCGACTTTCACCCTTCAGAAAGTTGGCAGAAGATAAAATACCTACGTCTTAGGGTTTTGAGAAATACATGACTTCATGTACAGGAAAGCTCTTAGGATAATACATAGCACAAAGGCAATGCTCAATAAAGATTAATCATTATTCTAGATACGCCAATTCCTTTCCTGATGTCTTAATAGACACATCTTTCTTTTTTAACATCCTGGCTCAAACAACACTTTTGAATGCTCTTTAAACTTTTGATTCACTGGAAATACAATGTTTGTCCAATTTTATAAATCTTACAATCACAATTCATGTATAGAAGTGACTGATTGGTCATCTGACCTAATGAAGCGTCCTTTTCTTCAGTATGAGATATAGTTTCAGAAACACTTTGGTCACAGAAATGTAACTTTCATTGTGTTATGCAAAGAACCTAATGAACCCATGTAGCATAAAATTCTGTTTTTTTGGGTACACCTAATTGTTTTTACAACATTGTCAAATATGCATAGCACCTTCTTACTGTTACACTCAACCTCACTCCTCCACTCTCCCAAGTTTTGTTTTGTTTTGGTTTTTATTCAGAGTAGAAGGAACACTGGGCAAACCCTATGGCATTATTTACATTGATGCATTCCTTTATGTAGATCTAATAGAAGGCTGAGAAATCTATGCAGTATACCATATTCCCTTAAACACAGATAAAGAATATTCCATGAATAATTTAACCAGGAATATGAATGGTCTTATATGGGAAATAATTCTACAATTGACTTACATTTGGGAATATTCAGAAATTATTTATTGAGCATATAGTATACACAAAGAATAAAGCAAACAGTCACAAGTTAGTTTATAACCTAATGTGAAGATTCAAATAATATAGAGAAAATAAGCAATACATTTTTACTGGGGAAGTGGTAAATTCAAGTCAATAGAGACTCAGCCAAAAATACATGTCTAAAGTCCTGTTTCAGAGAAATGAGATTCATGTCTCCTCTGGGCTCTCAGTGTATAACAAAGTCTAGTGAGAGGTCCTTGTTTTAAACCTTGTATCAGATTTGCTGTTATTGTAAATTCAAGCTGAACAGATTGTGAACAAGGAAATCTGATGTAAGGCTATTGTATTGTACCCTAGCATAGGAAATTGTGTCATGTTTTAGGAACAGAAAGAAATAACACTATAATGTAAGATACTTTGATTTCATATTTATTAGGTATTTCTATTTTTTAATGTCAGGATAACTAACTCTCACACAGAGGAAATCTCTACTTTCAGTTTTCTTCTGTCTGTGCTTTTATGTGAAGTCAGAAGACAAGAAATCACAATATAAGAAATATAGGATACAGTTAAAACGTACAAGCTTCCAGTTATAAGATAAATAAGTACTAGTGGTGTAGTATACAACATGATAAATCTCAGTAACAGTAGTATGTTACATAGTTTAAGCAAACTCTGGGGGACGGTGAAGGACAAGGAAGCCTGGGATGCTGTAGTTCATGGGCCTGCAGAGTCAGACACAACTGAACAAGAAAAACAATGTATTATATACGAACATTTTTAAGAAAGTAAATCCTAAGGGTTCTCACCACAGGAAATATTCTATTAATTTAATCTTGTATTATGAATGGATGTTCACTAAATTTATTGTGATAACCATTCTGTGATGTAGGTAAGTCAAACCAATATGCCTCATACCTTAAACCCATACAGTTTTGTATGGTGGTGCTAGTGGTAAAGAACACGCCTGTATGCAGGAGACATAAGAGATGTGGGCTCAATCCCTGGGTTGGGAACATCCCCTGGAGGAGGGCATGGAATCCCACTCCAGTATTCCTTCCTGGAGAATTCCATGGACTGAGTCTGGTGAGGTATAGTTCATAGGGTCAAAAACAGCTGGATACAACTGAAGTGACTTGGCACACATGCCCATGTCAATTATATCTCAATAAAACTGGAAGAAAAGAAACACAGAAAAGAAACAGAGGTATATACCTCAGAGACACAATGAGTTCAGTTCCTGACCATTGCAATAAAGTGAATATTTCAATAGAGAGTGCCACATAAATTTTTGGTGTCTCAGGGCACATTAAAGTTTTGCTTATAATATGCTATAGTCTATTCAGTGTGCAGTAGCATTATGCATTAAAAATGTGCTAAAAATACCTGACAAAAATAGCTTAGTTGAAAACTATTGCTATAAAATGCTAACTATCATCTAAGCCTTCAGCCAAGCATAATCTCGTTGGTGGAGGTTCTTGCTCTGACTTTTATCAAAGTGGTGGTAACTAAAGTTTGGGGTGGCTGTGACAACTTCCTAAAACAAGACAGCAATGAAGTTTGCTGTACTGACTGACTCGTTCTTTCATGAAGAATCATTCTAAATCTCTTATTGTCACTTCAACAATTTTCAGTGTCTTCACCAGGAGTAGATTATATCTCAGGAGACCACTGTCTTTGCTCATCCATCAGAAGCCAGTACTCATCCATCCAAGTTTTATTGTGAGACTATGGCAGTCCTGTCACATCTTTGGTCTCCACTTCTAATTCCAGATTTCCTAATATTTCCACCATATCTACAGTTACTTCCTCTACTGAAGTTCTGAACCCCTCAAAGTCATCCATGAGGGTTGGACTCAACTTCTTCCAAACACCCATTTCTGTTAACATTCTGACCTCTTCTCATGAGGCATGACATATTCTTAGTGTTATATAGAATGACAAATCCTTTCCAGAAGGTTCAGTCCACTTTGCCCAGATCCATGAGGGTAAATTTATTGTGATAACCATTCTGTGATGTAGGTAAGTCAAACCAATATGCCTCATACCTTAAACCCATACAGTTTTGTATGGTGGTGCTAGTGGTAAAGAACACGCCTGTATGCAGGAGACATAAGAGATGTGGGCTCAATCCCTGGGTTGGGAACATCCCCTGGAGGAGGGCATGGAATCCCACTCCAGTATTCCTTCCTGGAGAATTCCATGGACTGAGTCTGGTGAGGTATAGTTCATAGGGTCAAAAACAGCTGGATACAACTGAAGTGACTTGGCACACATGCCCATGTCAATTATATCTCAATAAAACTGGAAGAAAAGAAACACAGAAAAGAAACAGAGGTATATACCTCAGAGACACAATGAGTTCAGTTCCTGACCATTGCAATAAAGTGAATATTTCAATAGAGAGTGCCACATAAATTTTGGTGTCTCAGGGCACATTAAAGTTTTGCTTATAATATGCTATAGTCTATTCAGTGTGCAGTAGCATTATGCATTAAAAATGTGCTAAAAATACCTGACAAAAATAGCTTAGTTGAAAACTATTGCTATAAAATGCTAACTATCATCTAAGCCTTCAGCCAAGCATAATCTCGTTGGTGGAGGTTCTTGCTCTGACTTTTATCAAAGTGGTGGTAACTAAAGTTTGGGGTGGCTGTGACAACTTCCTAAAACAAGACAGCAATGAAGTTTGCTGTACTGACTGACTCGTTCTTTCATGAAGAATCATTCTAAATCTCTTATTGTCACTTCAACAATTTTCAGTGTCTTCACCAGGAGTAGATTATATCTCAGGAGACCACTGTCTTTGCTCATCCATCAGAAGCCAGTACTCATCCATCCAAGTTTTATTGTGAGACTATGGCAGTCCTGTCACATCTTTGGTCTCCACTTCTAATTCCAGATTTCCTAATATTTCCACCATATCTACAGTTACTTCCTCTACTGAAGTTCTGAACCCCTCAAAGTCATCCATGAGGGTTGGACTCAACTTCTTCCAAACACCCATTTCTGTTAACATTCTGACCTCTTCTCATGAGGCATGACATATTCTTAGTGTTATATAGAATGACAAATCCTTTCCAGAAGGTTCAGTCCACTTTGCCCAGATCCATGAGAGGAATCACTATTCATGGCATCTATAGCCTTATGAAATGCACTTTTTAACAGATTATTGACTGGGGGATATCAGCCTATGGCGGCGATGTGTTGTGTGAGTGAATGGTGAAACCTCGCTGGTCAATGGCATTTTGGGTAACAAAGGACATATTAATACATCATCTGTTAAATGATAAGTTGTTAAATGATAAGACTTGAAAATCAAAATCACTGTTTGATCCATGGGCTGCTGAATGGATGTTGTGTTAGCAGGCATAAAAACAACATTGATCTCATTGTACTTCTCCATCAGAACTCTAGGGTGACCAGGTGCACTGCTAGTGAGCAGGGATATTTTGCAAAAGAAAAAAAAAATCTATTTCTGAGCAGTAGGTCTCAACAGAGTAATGGTGTCACAGAAGGGATGTCATCCAGGCTTTGTTGTTCTAGTTTCACAGCATGCACAAGGTCAAGTTAGTGTCATTCTTCACATTTTCATAATGGTAAGTGAGCACTGGCTTCAACTTAAAATCACCACTTGCATTAGCCTCTAATAAGGAGATCAGCCCAACCTGTGAAGCTGTGAAGGCAAATGCTGGGTTCTCCTCTCTAGCTATGAAAGTTGGAGATGGCTTCTTCTTCTAATAGAAAGTTGTTTCATGTACATTGAAAACTGGCTGTTTAGAATAGCCACTTTAATTAGCTCAGCTAGATCTTCTGGATAATTCGCTGCAATTTCTACATCAGCACTTGCTGCCTCACTTTCATGTTTTGGAGATGGTGTTTCTCCTTAAACCTCATGAATCAACCTCTCATGCTTTTGAAGCTTCCTCAAGTTTTTTGTCACTATTGTGCAGGTTTCCAACCTGCCCACCATCAGAAGCCAGTACTCATCCATCCAAGTTTTATTGTGAGACTATGGCAGTCCTGTCACATCTTTGGTCTCCACTTCTAATTCCAGATTTCCTAATATTTCCACCATATCTACAGTTACTTCCTCTACTGAAGTTCTGAACCCCTCAAAGTCATCCATGAGGGTTGGACTCAACTTCTTCCAAACACCCATTTCTGTTAACATTCTGACCTCTTCTCATGAGGCATGACATATTCTTAGTGTTATATAGAATGACAAATCCTTTCCAGAAGGTTCAGTCCACTTTGCCCAGATCCATGAGAGGAATCACTATTCATGGCATCTATAGCCTTATGAAATGCACTTTTTAACAGATTATTGACTGGGGGATATCAGCCTATGGCCGGCGATTTGTTTTGTAAGTGAATATTGAAACCTCACTGGTCAATGGCATTTTGGGTAACAAAGGACATATTAATACATCATCTGTTAAATGATAAGTTGTTAAATGATAAGACTTGAAAATCAAAATCACTGTTTGATCCATGGGCTGCTGAATGGATGTTGTGTTAGCAGGCATAAAAACAACATTGATCTCATTGTACTTCTCCATCAGAACTCTAGGGTGACCAGGTGCACTGCTAGTGAGCAGGGATATTTTGCAAAAGAAAAAAAAAATCTATTTCTGAGCAGTAGGTCTCAACAGAGTAATGGTGTCACAGAAGGGATGTCATCCAGGCTTTGTTGTTCTAGTTTCACAGCATGCACAAGGTCAAGTTAGTGTCATTCTTCACATTTTCATAATGGTAAGTGAGCACTGGCTTCAACTTAAAATCACCACTTGCATTAGCCTCTAATAAGGAGATCAGCCCAACCTGTGAAGCTGTGAAGGCAAATGCTGGGTTCTCCTCTCTAGCTATGAAAGTTGGAGATGGCTTCTTCTTCTAATAGAAAGTTGTTTCATGTACATTGAAAACTGGCTGTTTAGAATAGCCACTTTAATTAGCTCAGCTAGATCTTCTGGATAATTCGCTGCAATTTCTACATCAGCACTTGCTGCCTCACTTTCATGTTTTGGAGATGGTGTTTCTCCTTAAACCTCATGAATCAACCTCTCATAGCTTGAAACTTTTCTGTTGAAGCTTCCTCACCTCTATCAGCCATCATCAATGTGAACAGGTAGGGCCTTACCCTGGATTAGGTTTTAGTTTAAGGGAATGTTGTAGCTGGTCTGACCTTCTATCCAGATAACTAAAACTTTCTCCGTATTAGCAATAAAGCTGTTTCATGCTCTCATCATTCATGTTCATTGGATACCACTTTTACCTTCAAGAACTTTTCCCTTGCCTTCACAACTTGGCTAGCTCTTTACCTTTCAGACCATCTCAGGTTTTGGCATGTCTTCCTCACTAAATGCAATTATTTCTAGCTTTTGATTTAAAGTGAGACACATGCCACTCTTCCTTTCACTTGAGCACTTGGAGGACACTATAGGCATATTAACTGGACTAACTTCAACATGTTGTGTGTCAGGGAATAGGAAGCCCAAAAAATAGGACAGGAGCCAGACTCCTCTGTCCATGTGGATACTCCAGGCAAGAACACTGGAGTGGGTCATCATGCCTTCCTCCAGGGAAGCTTCCCAACCCTGGGATAAAAGCCAGGTCTCCTGAATTGCAGGCAGATTCTTTACAGTCTGAGCCACCAGGGAAGCCCTAAGATACTACAAGAATTAACAAAATCTGTCATGGAGATATGAAGTGAGTAAATGTAGTCGCAAAAATGATACAAATAGATTGACTCAGTGCAAGGTTGCCACAAAGCTTCAATTTAAAAATGCAGTAACAGCAAATCATAATAAAATGAAGGGCGATAAAATGAAGCATGCAGAGGCCTCTGTTTTGTAAAATACACATGCACACATTCTACTTAACCTAGAGGTATATATATCTATACTCCTGATAGAAAGCTAGAATTAAATCGTTGCTTCCCTCAACAGTTGAAGATACCTATATGGTCATAGCTTGTTCTGAAGAGAAATAGAAGAAAAGTCTTTCAACTTTCCCGACCTTCATGAGTTGACTGGGGTAGGAAGGAACCTAGCACTCTGTAAGAAAATATTTTCTCATGCATCGTCTCTCTCATCCCCAGCATGAAGAGAACAGAAAACATTCTGAATTCCTCTGTACTAACTAGCTGCATACAAATTCCTCTTCCTCACTCCAGTTTACTAACAAGGCAAACAAACTTCTCTATAAGAACACTGTCATTTCCAACAACACAGGATTTTTTTGACTGTCAACACTGTAGAAATCTATGCTCTAACTATAATTAACACAAATACATACACACATAAACATCCTCAGCTTCATATTTTCCTGACATTTGTGTGTGTTTGTATGTAAATATTCTCAGTTACATGTTTTGGTCAAGGTGCTGTGTAACCAATCACCTGCCTAATTCCAAGTCCAGCCTCTGTCCTTCCTTCACTGGCTATGCTTCAATTATATCCTTCCATGTTCTTTCTACCATGAGTGCTTGATAGATGTTGGTCTCTTTTTCTGGCACATCCCACCTTTTATTGTTAAGAGTCCACACTCAGATTTCCAGCATAAATAAAATTTCCCTGAATAAATTATTAAAATGAAAGTTTCTGTAACATGTCTCTTAGCCCCGTATCACAAGTAAAAAGGTACCTGTGTGATTGTTTTTGTTCTCACTTGCCCATTTCCACAAGTAAACTCTAAGTCCTGCACCTTTCTATTTGAGAATACTACTCCCAGAATCCGGATTCCATGTTTTAATGCCTGATTTTCAATAAGCAATTTTTGAATGGATGATTCTATTTCTGAACTTGCCAATATAGTATGTTTGAAACTGAAAATTAGGAGAGAGCCTCCAAATAAAACTTGAAAGTATGATTTTATGAAGCTAAAAGAATATAAATTATTGGATGAATATTCTTATAAGTCTAGCTTCAAACAGAGACAGCCTAGCATCTATATTTGACAGGCTACCGTCCTGAACACATATAACCTTGATCAGACTAATAAAAACTGAGATAAATATAGTCTTTGCCACAAAAAACAAAGCATATTTTAGGCTACCTTGGAAAACATTAACTTGTCATGATCTGAAAAGCTTGTTCTGAAGAGAAATAGAAGAAAAGTCTTTCAACTTTCCCGACCTTCATGAGTTGACTGGGGTAGGAAGGAACCTAGCACTCTGTAAGAAAATATTTTCTCATGCATCGTCTCTCTCATCCCCAGCATGAAGAGAACAGAAAACATTCTGAATTCCTCTGTACTAACTAGCTGCATACAAATTCCTCTTCCTCACTCCAGTTTACTAACAAGGCAAACAAACTTCTCTATAAGAACACTGTCATTTCCAACAACACAGGATTTTTTTGACTGTCAACACTGTAGAAATCTATGCTCTAACTATAATTAACACAAATACATACACACATAAACATCCTCAGCTTCATATTTTCCTGACATTTGTGTGTGTTTGTATGTAAATATTCTCAGTTACATGTTTTGGTCAAGGTGCTGTGTAACCAATCACCTGCCTAATTCCAAGTCCAGCCTCTGTCCTTCCTTCACTGGCTATGCTTCAATTATATCCTTCCATGTTCTTTCTACCATGAGTGCTTGATAGATGTTGGTCTCTTTTTCTGGCACATCCCACCTTTTATTGTTAAGAGTCCACACTCAGATTTCCAGCATAAATAAAATTTCCCTGAATAAATTATTAAAATGAAAGTTTCTGTAACATGTCTCTTAGCCCCGTATCACAAGTAAAAAGGTACCTGTGTGATTGTTTTGTTCTCACTTGCCCATTTCCACAAGTAAACTCTAAGTCCTGCACCTTTCTATTTGAGAATACTACTCCCAGAATCCGGATTCCATGTTTTAATGCCTGATTTTCAATAAGCAATTTTTGAATGGATGATTCTATTTCTGAACTTGCCAATATAGTATGTTTGAAACTGAAAATTAGGAGAGAGCCTCCAAATAAAACTTGAAAGTATGATTTTATGAAGCTAAAAGAATATAAATTATTGGATGAATATTCTTATAAGTCTAGCTTCAAACAGAGACAGCCTAGCATCTATATTTGACAGGCTACCGTCCTGAACACATATAACCTTGATCAGACTAATAAAAACTGAGATAAATATAGTCTTTGCCACAAAAAAAACAAAGCATATTTTACTTTGGAAATTAAGTTTTTCACTTATTTGTAAAGAATTATTTCCTGGAGAAATTAAGGATGAAAAATAAGGTATCCCAAATAATTGCCAATTGGCATTTTATCTGTGTCACTGATGTGCTCAGCTGCATAACAATAATCTATAAGGATTATGCATGCCTATTTTTAATCAAAGAATCAAAATAAATCCTAACAATGTTGTTATATTCAGTGAAATACATTTCAGGAAAAAAAAAAAATGCTCCAACTGCACGATGCATTAATTTTCTATCCAGGTAGCTAGGAGACTTAGAAATCAAAAGTTATATTTCATCTTTGTGTTAAAAGCCAAATGATTTCAAGGCTAACCTGATCACTGCTGTTTCTCCAAAGAGGAAACCTGACTCCTGAGACAGTCCTGCAGACTGTTTCTTAAGCCAGCATTTTTACTTTGTTTTTGTTGTTGTCAAAATGTAAGTAAGTTTGGCACATGCAAGACTTGGTCTTTAGAGTTTTAAATTAGGTTCAAGTACCAAAACTCTTCCCCCAACACTTAATTACCAATTCTAACTACTCACAGGTAGTATGCTTTTCTCGTTTCTGCTTTGAATTTTACCCTTTTAGAGCCTAAAGGGATGATTTTCTGTGATTGTTTACTTACTTATAAAACCTAACATAAATCTTGGTACTAAACACAAGTAATCTCCTTCCTTGCAGGAAATTTTTCTTCAGTAACTGCCATCACTAGGGCCCTTCACCAAACGCTCTATACCAAAAAATCTCTTGACCTCTTCACATTTCTTCATTTGGCAAACTGCGATCTGTTCATGTAAAGGCAGAACGCCATCAGGTTAGCTAACAGTTTTGTGCCAGGGCCCTAAAAATTTGTTTAAAAGAAGGTTTTTGTAATTTCTTGAATTCATGTCAAAGAAATCCATGATTCATACTGTTGCTATTTAAAAACATGGAGGAGTTTATACAAACTGTTTTTGAAAAGGGGCTACGATATCTTCAGCTCAAGAGAACTTGTTGTCCATTTCCTCCAACAGCACTGCTGTAGTAAAGATAGCCCAGATGGGAATGAACATCATTAGTCTAAACTGGTCTAGCACTATGGACAGTGACCTAACAAGAAATGATATTTCCTCAAGCAAAAATGGCAGAAAAGGCAATCTGAGTTTTTGCTTTTTCAAAATGTTCTAAAATGATCCAGCATCCTATCTTTTCTCTTATTTTGCAACTGCAGCTTCCTTCCTATTTTATTCCTCAAGCAGAGTAAACGGTGAAATTGAAATAGGTTACCTTTCTAATCAGATTCAGGGTTGTCTTCCTTTTTAAATTTAGTTTTAAATGCCATAGCAACAAAGGCCATACCATGAAAAATAATGTTATTTTAATTTGAACAAACTCCTGTAAACTCCTATTACTTTATAAGAGGATCTGTTGTCTACTAGAACCTCAAAATTATACCTGAAAACTAGGAAACTTTTACAGTAATATGTCTGTGACTTTATAATAGTTTTATTGGCATTTAAATTTATTTTCTGACCTAAAAATTTTATTAAAGATTAAACTACCTGGTCAGCACACCTTTAGTTAATCTTATCCTGGGTGAATGACAATTCTAAGTTTATACTCTGCAATTTATTAAATACTTTGAATTAAACACACACACACACACACACACACACACACACAATTCAGCCTCTCCAATCATGATATAGGAGGACCCAGGGTACAGATGCCAAATACAGTTATTATACTATACAAGGAAGCCATTGCTCAGAATCTAACTATTCTGTCACAAAAAATGTAGAAATCCTGGCTCTCCCAGTCTGTAAGTTCTGGAGTTTACTAAAGCTTTCCTTCACAGTAATATCACACACACACACACAAAAAGTGACTTCTAACCCATAATAAGCCACTAGACCACATCTGAGAATAAAACATAAGGAAACATTACCCTAATCTATTAACATATGGGAAGTACTGTAGTCATTTCTGACTATCTAAGTCCTTAACTTTCATGCTTCACTTGGGCCTTGGAAAGGTCAATTTAATTGGGAATGGAAAATTTGCCAAATTAACACACTTCCCTGTGTCAATCACCAAAGGCTTGATCATGTTCAGTCATAAATACTCACCAATGTAAATAGCATCAAAAAAAAGTGTATTTCTCCTCTATGTTTTGTGTTTACTAAAAGCCAGTAATGGGTGGTGAATGGGCAGTCTCCTAATCATCCATCGAAGAACAAAATTGATAGAGAAGTCTCCATCAAATGTTGTTGAATGCCATTTTGGAGTAAATGATTCCAGAGGTCTTTGGTTTAAGTAAATTCCTGACATGTGAAGATAATGCATCACTTATGCTTACATATAAATCAGGCCATAACTACTCAAATGCTCCCCCTCAGGGACAAGAAATATTTGGAACACAGTAACTATTATAGTTCTCCTTCCTGGCTATCAAAAGATGCACTCGGTCTTTCCTATACTCAAAACATGCAACCCTGCCCTCACCATCTAGCCCCTGCATCAAATCAGAGTCAAGGAAGTAGGGGAGATAAATGCTAGTCTCTACATATCCAGAAGATTGACTCAAAGATTATTGAGATTTTAACTCACAATCTGCCCTAACTCTCCATTTATGTTTTTTTTTTTTTTTTTTTTTGGTGCTTTTCACAGCTAAGCCAACTTCCTAAGAGAGTAGCTTCTAGTCAATTTCATGTGGTAATAATTTTGCAAATTACTTTTTTTTTTTTGGAGACATGCCTCTCTAGAACTTGAAAAAAAATTCAGCCTTGTTGGGCCTATCACTTTTTAAAAGGAAAGCCATAATTCCTTCCTCTGAAAGAATTTCCTGGGCATCACTTCAAACAATTAAGACATTTTAGTAAGGAGAATATGAGTGTGCATATGACTAGTGATGTTAATCATGGAAAAGGATAAGTTCTCAGGTGACTCTGTTACTCAAAACTTTCTCAGCTTTACATTTTACACATTGGAGAGGAGAGAAGTTGTCTCTTCTAACTTAGCTGCCAAATTTCTGAACCTTCTATTTCTTTTCATTTTTCTCTGAAGCAACAACCAATTATTTCATGTTTGTCTCTTCCTTGTAATACTTTGCAAATGTAGCCAATAGCAATGAGCAGAGGCTGCTAGCATTCTATTTTCTAACCTCTTATTTTAGAATATAACTCCTTAAGCACATTCTTTCTTTTTAACACCATTTCAGGCAACAAGTTTACCAAGTGTTTTGCCACTGCATTAAAAATCTCATTCTCCAGTCCTCTAATTATAGCTTTTGCCCTGCTTACCACATTGTCTATAACTGATGTTATGACAACTACCCTGTCTCAGGATCAATCTATCATAAAGATCAGCTGAATTATGTCGTGTGTTAAATTGCTTCAGTCGTGTTCAGCTCTTTGCAACCCTATAGCCCACCAGGCTCCTCTGTTCATGGAATTCTCCATGCAAGAATACTGGAATCAGTTGCCATGCCCTCCTCAGTGGATCTTCCTGACCCAGCGATCAAATTTACTTCTCTAATGTCTCCTATACTGGCAGGCAGGGTCTTTACCACTAGTGCCACCTGGGAACAAAAAATTTCAAAATCCTACTAGCTTATATAACACAAGCTTATTTCTTAGTTATACTATATTCATCAAAAATGGAGACAGAATTTGCTCAGATGATGGAATACGACAACTTTAAACACTGCTAGTTACCATGACAAATGAAAAAGAAGAATGTTTTGGAAATAATAAAAAAAACAATTAAATGTTCAGTCTGTAAGTAACATTCTCATTAGCCATATTCAATCCCATAGTTACAAAATATATAACAAAGTCAAAAATGCACATCTAACGTGAAAAAGAAGAATGTTTTGGAAAAAATCAATAATAATACAAAATCAAAATATTATAATGTGTCAAAAAATTTTTGAAAGCATCCCAAACTTCAAACAATTAAGACATTTTAGTAAGGAGAATATGAGTGCATATGACTAGTGATGTTAATCATGGAAAAGGATAAGTTCTCAGGTGACTCTGTTACTCAAAACTTTCTCAGCTTTACATTTTACACATTGGAGAGGAGAGAAGTTGTCTCTTCTAACTTAGCTGCCAAATTTCTGAACCTTCTATTTCTTTTCATTTTTCTCTGAAGCAACAACCAATTATTTCATGTTTGTCTCTTCCTTGTAATACTTTGCAAATGTAGCCAATAGCAATGAGCAGAGGCTGCTAGCATTCTATTTTCTAACCTCTTATTTTAGAATATAACTCCTTAAGCACATTCTTTCTTTTTAACACCATTTCAGGCAACAAGTTTACCAAGTGTTTTGCCACTGCATTAAAAATCTCATTCTCCAGTCCTCTAATTATAGCTTTTGCCCTGCTTACCACATTGTCTATAACTGATGTTATGACAACTACCCTGTCTCAGGATCAATCTATCATAAAGATCAGCTGAATTATGTCGTGTGTTAAATTGCTTCAGTCGTGTTCAGCTCTTTGCAACCCTATAGCCCACCAGGCTCCTCTGTTCATGGAATTCTCCATGCAAGAATACTGGAATCAGTTGCCATGCCCTCCTCAGTGGATCTTCCTGACCCAGCGATCAAATTTACTTCTCTAATGTCTCCTATACTGGCAGGCAGGGTCTTTACCACTAGTGCCACCTGGGAACAAAAAATTTCAAAATCCTACTAGCTTATATAACACAAGCTTATTTCTTAGTTATACTATATTCATCAAAAATGGAGACAGAATTTGCTCAGATGATGGAATACGCACAACTTTAAACACTGCTAGTTACCATGACAAATGAAAAAAGAAGAATGTTTTGGAAATAATAATAAAAAAAACAATTAAATGTTCAGTCTGTAAGTAACATTCTCATTAGCCATATTCAATCCCATAGTTACAAAATATATAACAAAGTCAAAAAATGCACATCTAACGTGATTAGAAGAGAGAAGAATTGGAAATATTTGGCCAATAACCACAATCACCAGTAAAACACACACTTCAAAATGATCTGGAATGAATCTGGTGAAAAATTATTATAATGGTGTAAGTGCAAAATGTATAATTTATGGGCATAACTTTTAAAACCAAATACATTAATGAATCAGCAACATTAGGTTACTAACTTTAATGAAACTAAAATAGACTTTTAAATACTAACTTTAGGCTTTAATTGGAATTCCTCAATTGAATGATGACAAATTACGTATTTCCTCCTTTTAATGAAATCTTATTGAATTATAAAAACCTTTCTTCCAGAAAGCAGTGATTATAGAGTAATAAGGCAGTTTCTATTTTTATAAAAATGTAAATATGCACTGCATATGTATCATATATGCCACCTTATTCATGACTCTTAACATACAGCTTTTAGACATAGAGATATTAAATCTTACTGAGATATATTTTAAATTACTTTACTGTCTCTAATAAAACAATTATTTTAATTAAAATTCAAATTTGGAGATTAGTCAAATAGATGTTAAGAAAAAGGTAAACTATCAAATACATCAAAAAGACTGTCTTAGTTCTCATGCAATGCATAAATCATATTATTATCAATATTTGTAACAAGAATGCTATGAACTGTTTGATGTTTCTGTAAATGCACATTAACACTTAATCTCATATTTATACATCATAGATCTGCATTTAACATCAGCATTAATCTTAATATAAAGATTAAGCATCATCCTTCTGGGGTGCAGAGTTGTGATTTGCACAAATGTATACATGAATTTTGTCAGTACTTTAATGTGACCAAATCAGTTTATTCTGGGCTCCTGTGGTGAGATACCTCAGCCCTTTGCTTCCTCTCTTCCAGTTCTATAATTCTACCTAGAAAATAACTCCTGTTCACCTATGAGTGTTCTATTGACAGTTCTTTATTTTCAATGAAGTTTTACTTTTGAGTATTCAAGTGCATGTCATATATCATTGATTTATCTCCTGATGTACAGTGAATACTTTAATTGAGAAGAAAACTATCACTCCAGTTTCATAGAGTTTTAGACATCTGCCACATGTTGTAGGATTCTAACTCTGGAAGAGCAAAGATTTTTTTTTTTTTAATAGTATTTTTTAAATTACAGCTGATCTTAAAATAAAATCTTCTCTAATTTTCTGCTATTCTGCTCCTTAAGTTCTGTAACTGCTAAAAAACAGTCATGTGGTTCAAAGAAAATTATTAAGCTAGTCATGAAAACAGCTTCTTGATTCATGGTTTCAATGGATTCTTGAATGCTAAATGACACATCACCATGCATTAAAATTCCTGAGCATGTGATTATTCTTTTTTGCTTTATTCAGAAATCTCAAGATTGGATTAAACTCTTATGAAACACTTGCCTTTTCTAGGTGCCTTTGTGACATTACCATCTTCATGCACATATGAATAGCTCACTGGTATTTAATGAATTGATGTTAAATAAGAATTGCCTACATATTTTTAAAATTGTGACATAAGGGTCATCATCAGGAAAACAAGAAAGTCTTCTTCAATCATTAATTAGTAGTTAATCGATGATAATCTCTGCCTCCATTTCAATCTACAGCTTAATACACAGCTAATAAAAAGGAAAAATACTTCTTTTCAGTCACTGTTTATTTACTGATGACTTTTTTCTTTTCCAAGTACACAATTAATGAAGTCTTTGTCCTTAGATAATTCTTCTCACTTATTATGAACATATACAAAGAATTCTGAGAATGTAGAGTTTTATTACTAATTTGCATTTTTCTTCTCTTTGGTCAAACACAAACTCATAAGTGGCTTTCAAAATCATCCTTCTGGGGTGCAGAGTTGTGATTTGCACAAATGTATACATGAATTTTGTCAGTACTTTAATGTGACCAAATCAGTTTATTCTGGGCTCCTGTGGTGAGATACCTCAGCCCTTTGCTTCCTCTCTTCCAGTTCTATAATTCTACCTAGAAAATAACTCCTGTTCACCTATGAGTGTTCTATTGACAGTTCTTTATTTTCAATGAAGTTTTACTTTTGAGTATTCAAGTGCATGTCATATATCATTGATTTATCTCCTGATGTACAGTGAATACTTTAATTGAGAAGAAAACTATCACTCCAGTTTCATAGAGTTTTAGACATCTGCCACATGTTGTAGGATTCTAACTCTGGAAGAGCAAAGATTTTTTTTTTTTTAATAGTATTTTTTAAATTACAGCTGATCTTAAAATAAAATCTTCTCTAATTTTCTGCTATTCTGCTCCTTAAGTTCTGTAACTGCTAAAAAACAGTCATGTGGTTCAAAGAAAATTATTAAGCTAGTCATGAAAACAGCTTCTTGATTCATGGTTTCAATGGATTCTTGAATGCTAAATGACACATCACCATGCATTAAAATTCCTGAGCATGTGATTATTCTTTTTTGCTTTATTCAGAAATCTCAAGATTGGATTAAACTCTTATGAAACACTTGCCTTTTCTAGGTGCCTTTGTGACATTACCATCTTCATGCACATATGAATAGCTCACTGGTATTTAATGAATTGATGTTAAATAAGAATTGCCTACATATTTTTAAAATTGTGACATAAGGGTCATCATCAGGAAAACAAGAAAGTCTTCTTCAATCATTAATTAGTAGTTAATCGATGATAATCTCTGCCTCCATTTCAATCTACAGCTTAATACACAGCTAATAAAAAGGAAAAATACTTCTTTTCAGTCACTGTTTATTTACTGATGACTTTTTTCTTTTCCAAGTACACAATTAATGAAGTCTTTGTCCTTAGATAATTCTTCTCACTTATTATGAACATATACAAAGAATTCTGAGAATGTAGAGTTTTATTACTAATTTGCATTTTTCTTCTCTTTGGTCAAACACAAACTCATAAGTGCTTAGAATTGGTTATGTTTCATTTAATAAACATAACCAATTGTATTTTCTCATTCATTCACTAATATCTATTGAGCTCCTTGAATGAAGTCAGATACCATGCTAGATACAGTGTATACAACTGTAACTAAAGCTATCGTGGTATCTATCCTGGTAAAATCTTAGATGTGATGAAACAGACAGAAACATAAAAAATAACAAGCAACTCAATCTGTCTTGCATCTGACCTTCACTTACATTTAGAAGCCACATCCTTGAGTGACAGGAACATTGGTTCTTTGAAAAAACTTATTTATAAAAACAGATCTTAGCTTTACTATTAGGTTCCTCATAGATCAATGTTTACCCTTATGTTACATTGTATACATATTATTTGTTATTTTGTTTTAATTAATTCAATACACATGCAGTACTACAAAACTAACAAATATATCAGAACTTCCATTTTAAAATTCATTATGAGAAGTTACAAATTTCACTGATATAATTTTGATGGCTCTGGTTAAAATATTCAATGCTCATTTTGAGAGATTTAAAGAACTTATGCATCTATCTTTTTCTTATAAGCAAAGTAGGGCTGCACATTATTTTCATGTTCTCAGTAGATGATTTTCAGAAGTTTACATGCCTCAAATGTTTCTATAACTACATATTTGGGAACTCATATTAATTTTTCAAAGTAATTGATCTTAACTTCACCTTTTTAGTGAATAAATACAAATTACACTGGACAGGATCCCATGTGAAGATCAGTAAATCTTAGTTTCACATCACTGAAAGCTAAAAGGACAGAGAATTTTGATAAAAGTGTAAACATCATTCTGAGAGAAATGGCAACCTCTAGACCACTTATAAACACTTTTTTGAAGGCAAGTGAATGTGAATAATGTTGAACCATAACAGGAAACTTGCGGCCTTTCAATGGCAACTGAACTGACATCACTGTGGGAGAAACTTAGGGATGCAAGGATATAGGATGGGGCAGAGCAGTTGAGATATATCACAGTAACCACACAGCACATCATGAGACAGGTACATGCTGCAAATAAAGGAATCAAACAGCAATTTAAAATAGGCGCCACAATCTATATTACATAGTCTAAAAAGTGCTACTGATAGCTTATTGAATGAAATAACCTACAGAAACAGGACATTAATTCAATCTAGCCCTCTCTCTCTATGTCTACATAGAGGTATGTCTCCATCCCCTCCACACAACCCCACATCAGAGTAAGAAGAATGTAAGGGAAATCAATTTCTTCTCCTTAACAGAATATAAGTTTGGTAAGGGCACAGCTATTGCATACTGCATCTATTTCCAGTTCCCAATTAGCCTAAGCAGTCATCCACATATCACAATAAGCGGTTAAACAAATTTTTAATGAATGATCAAACTGGTCTTGTCTCAAAAGACCGAAGAACATAACAAGTATCTGCAGTCTTGATGTAAGGCTCAAGAGTAGATACTCAAAAGTCTGAAACACAGAAACACTGATTTGTGACTAAATTGCCCATCATGCGAGCAACTCTTAATTGCAGCAATGATTTATTTTTTTAATATATACCTTATACAGTATATTGTAAAATATCACATATAGATAATGTGTATACAAAGTATTAAATCATAACAAATCTGTTAATTCAAAATTGTTTAAATTTTAAAATATTTTCTCCTACAAAATCATATAATTAGGCAATTATAGAATATACTCAGTAAATGTCTGACAGGAGAAAACTGCAAAAATTCATTAAGGAAGAGAGGGCAATGACAGAAAAAGGATCAAGCTTCATAATTTTTTAGAGCATCTTCAATAGTAGGGAATGAGGTCATGCCTCAGAGAACTCTAATCTATTATATTAATTTCTGCTGAACTTAAATAGCCTTCCTCTATATTTTTTAAAATTAAAACAAACATACTTAGATTCCATCAGTCTTGTAATACTCTAAAGTATTCATTCTATTAGTAACAGGTAAATAGTATTCAAGATTTGTTTAGGGGCTTCCCAAGTGATCCAGTGGGTAAGAAGACCACCGTGCTGTGCAAGGGGTGCCAGTTCGATTTCTGGCCTGGGAAGACCCCACGTGCCAAGGAGCAGCTGGACTGATGAGTCCAACTATGGAGCCGGAGCACTGGAGCACATGCACCCAGAGCCAGTGCTCTGCAGCGAGAGAGGCCACTGCAGTGGGAGGCCCACACAGGCCAAAGAACAAAGATAAATGGATGAAAGATCAATAGAAGTGGCCAATAAAAAGAAAGAAAGAAAGAAAGATTTGTTTAGGATTTTATATATATATAATAAAGATAGCAAGAAAAGTATTTAGTATTTCATTTCAAATGCTCTAGCCTTATTTCCACCTAATTTGTTTTAACAAATGTCTGAATATCCACCAGTTGATGATAAGAAAAGCTCTTGGCTGTACCCCGTTACATACAAACAGATAGATGACTTTCAGACCCACAGAACAAGAAAGGGTGTCCAGTTATTTTACTGTGTTTATAGCCTATCCATACACAAATTAGTCATGACACCTTTGTATAAACTGCTCAGATAAAAGCTTCTGAGAAAATGGAGGTGAGGCCAACATAGCATAGAAGGACCCATATTGTTCAGAAGACCTGAGAATCTATTGTTCAGTATGGTGTAGTTTTAAGGTGAGGAGGGCATGCTTTTTGTAGGAACTAGTTTACAAGAAGTAATTAAAACTTCAATTAGAGGTTTTTACTCCATAGGCCATTACCATTCCACTTTCACAGACACTATAACATGTTTATGTACACATAGATACAAACTCACACTCTAGCCTCCAGGCACCTTTGACGTCTGTTTTAAAACTCAGTAAATGTCTGACAGGAGAAAACTGCAAAAATTCATTAAGGAAGAGAGGGCAATGACAGAAAAAGGATCAAGCTTCATAATTTTTTAGAGCATCTTCAATAGTAGGGAATGAGGTCATGCCTCAGAGAACTCTAATCTATTATATTAATTTCTGCTGAACTTAAATAGCCTTCCTCTATATTTTTTAAAATTAAAACAAACATACTTAGATTCCATCAGTCTTGTAATACTCTAAAGTATTCATTCTATTAGTAACAGGTAAATAGTATTCAAGATTTGTTTAGGGGCTTCCCAAGTGATCCAGTGGGTAAGAAGACCACCGTGCTGTGCAAGGGGTGCCAGTTCGATTTCTGGCCTGGGAAGACCCCACGTGCCAAGGAGCAGCTGGACTGATGAGTCCAACTATGGAGCCGGAGCACTGGAGCACATGCACCCAGAGCCAGTGCTCTGCAGCGAGAGAGGCCACTGCAGTGGGAGGCCCACACAGGCCAAAGAACAAAGATAAATGGATGAAAGATCAATAGAAGTGGCCAATAAAAAGAAAGAAAGAAAGAAAGATTTGTTTAGGATTTTATATATATATAATAAAGATAGCAAGAAAAGTATTTAGTATTTCATTTCAAATGCTCTAGCCTTATTTCCACCTAATTTGTTTTAACAAATGTCTGAATATCCACCAGTTGATGATAAGAAAAGCTCTTGGCTGTACCCCGTTACATACAAACAGATAGATGACTTTCAGACCCACAGAACAAGAAAGGGTGTCCAGTTATTTTACTGTGTTTATAGCCTATCCATACACAAATTAGTCATGACACCTTTGTATAAACTGCTCAGATAAAAGCTTCTGAGAAAATGGAGGTGAGGCCAACATAGCATAGAAGGACCCATATTGTTCAGAAGACCTGAGAATCTATTGTTCAGTATGGTGTAGTTTTAAGGTGAGGAGGGCATGCTTTTTGTAGGAACTAGTTTACAAGAAGTAATTAAAACTTCAATTAGAGGTTTTTACTCCATAGGCCATTACCATTCCACTTTCACAGACACTATAACATGTTTATGTACACATAGATACAAACTCACACTCTAGCCTCCAGGCACCTTTGAATCTAGAATATAACAATAGCTTTCCTTTCTCTGTGCAGCATTTTCTGAGTCTGGAATTCCACTCACCATTACAGTTATGACATTCATTTTCTGAGTCTGGAATTCCACTCACCATTACAGTTATGACATTGTCTCTCTCCTTTTGATATCAACTACCTGATCATTCCTTTGATTGCGGATCATCACACAAAAAGCTTTCTGTCCTACTATATTTTAGGCTTATTAATGGAGGATCCCATTCATTTTTCTATAATTCTGAAATATTTAGATATATCTGGAAAATGTTTTCACAAAGTTTATGAAAGACAAAATGTTTTTTTAAGTTTACAGTGAAAAATTTCAGTACTGAAGCTTCTGTATATCACATAAAAGCGATATTTAGAACAAAAAGAAATGCTTTGTGTAAATGTGCATTTGAGGATACAGCTAAATACTAAGATTTTCAACATAAACTACTTTTTTCATTTAATGTAATTTAACTTTATATGCTTTGAGAGATCATTTTATAAAATTAGATAATTGTTTCCCTGTGTCTACGTATTTTATATATTGAATAGATACAATATAACCTGTTGCAGGTCTATAGACCTGTCATACATTTCATATTGCATTGATACATATGCTATTGTTTACTCATTATTTTATCAAAGGACTTTTTTTTTGCCATACAATGTTTTAAAAAGAATAGACTTTGTAGTTTTTTTCTAAATAAATGAATAAACATTTAACCCTAGTTACAAACAGTAAATACTGGGTAGCTTTCTATTCAGTGGCTATGACCAGGAAATACTAATTAAAGCATTAAAGCCAAAGATATTCATTTTTCATGAGAATGTTATATTCTTTTCAGTCATAATGTTCAAAGAGTTTGCAGTAGCATATTTAATCAATGTCTCTTTAGTTTTATTTATAAAAGTAGTTAAACTGCTCAGATAAAAGCTTCTGAGAAAATGGAGGTGAGGCCAACATAGCATAGAAGGACCCATATTGTTCAGAAGACCTGAGAATCTATTGTTCAGTATGGTGTAGTTTTAAGGTGAGGAGGGCATGCTTTTTGTAGGAACTAGTTTACAAGAAGTAATTAAAACTTCAATTAGAGGTTTTTACTCCATAGGCCATTACCATTCCACTTTCACAGACACTATAACATGTTTATGTACACATAGATACAAACTCACACTCTAGCCTCCAGGCACCTTTGAATCTAGAATATAACAATAGCTTTCCTTTCTCTGTGCAGCATTTTCTGAGTCTGGAATTCCACTCACCATTACAGTTATGACATTCATTTTCTGAGTCTGGAATTCCACTCACCATTACAGTTATGACATTGTCTCTCTCCTTTTGATATCAACTACCTGATCATTCCTTTGATTGCGGATCATCACACAAAAAGCTTTCTGTCCTACTATATTTTAGGCTTATTAATGGAGGATCCCATTCATTTTTCTATAATTCTGAAATATTTAGATATATCTGGAAAATGTTTTCACAAAGTTTATGAAAGACAAAATGTTTTTTTAAGTTTACAGTGAAAAATTTCAGTACTGAAGCTTCTGTATATCACATAAAAGCGATATTTAGAACAAAAAGAAATGCTTTGTGTAAATGTGCATTTGAGGATACAGCTAAATACTAAGATTTTCAACATAAACTACTTTTTTCATTTAATGTAATTTAACTTTATATGCTTTGAGAGATCATTTTATAAAATTAGATAATTGTTTCCCTGTGTCTACGTATTTTATATATTGAATAGATACAATATAACCTGTTGCAGGTCTATAGACCTGTCATACATTTCATATTGCATTGATACATATGCTATTGTTTACTCATTATTTTATCAAAGGACTTTTTTTTTGCCATACAATGTTTTAAAAAGAATAGACTTTGTAGTTTTTTTCTAAATAAATGAATAAACATTTAACCCTAGTTACAAACAGTAAATACTGGGTAGCTTTCTATTCAGTGGCTATGACCAGGAAATACTAATTAAAGCATTAAAGCCAAAGATATTCATTTTTCATGAGAATGTTATATTCTTTTCAGTCATAATGTTCAAAGAGTTTGCAGTAGCATATTTAATCAATGTCTCTTTAGTTTTATTTATAAAAGTAGTTAAATCTGTGACAGTTTGTCACTTCTATTTCTGTTCTTGGTTTCATCACTTGGCAATTTGTATGGAATACCCAGCCTTTCCCGTGAGAACAGTGGGGCTTGAATATAAACTAAGTCCTAGAGCATTCTCTTTCAAGTGCAGGATCACTGGGTTAATCTCTACATGAAACAGTCTCGTTGCAGAATGGAAGATCTGCCATGTGGACTAAGGCTGGCAAAGTCAGTATGTTATAGGGGATTTATCATGACACTCTTTTCAAAAGTTTCTTCATAAGAACCCTGTGTGGTCTACGCTAATCTAATGACTTTGATTTTCTTTGATATTTAATTGAAACACAGCTTTATCTTGTATCTTTATGTTTTCTGGCAAACAAAGAACTAAAGAAATGGATCCCTTTGGACAACTGCTTTTGACAACAGACTAGACTCAAAGTATGCACACTATTTCATTTTAGTGTTTGTTTTATTTCAGATAATAATTACAAGATGACAACAGGTATATAAAGACCACTGCAGATTAAAGGTTAAAGGCATTTCAAAATAATACCCTTATGAATAATGGGCATTTCAAAATAATACCTCTGTGAAAAAAATCTTATGAATGATGCAGAATATACCAAGTCTTCCTTTCAAAATCTTTATATCCCTATATATGAATATTTAAAGAAGCATGAAGATTATGCATGACATATTTAAAACTACAGGATATAGTCTTAGAAATATAACAGTATATTTAGAAATCCCTTTAGCTCACTATTTTTCTCTGTTCATATTCATATGATAATACTATTCACAAAAAGTATTACTGGATGTGCAATTTAGTATTTCTAGAAATCTTTTAACGTTAATAGGTCAGGAGTGTATCTAATGATAACTAAAAATGTAATTTATAAGATAATAATAAAGCAACCTTGGCCTGAAACACCCAAGTTACTATTTCCTTTACTATTACCACAGAAGTTCAAAAAGTAGCTCTAATCGGCATCTCACTCAGAGAAGATTCTCTAAGAATTAAAAATACGGTATTACAGAAAGTTTTCCTACAATGGTTAAAAAGCTAATTCACAGCATCAGTGGAGATTATCAAAGGGCATTCCTTTTTTTTTTTTCATAACTGTTCAGGATGGTTTTCAGAAATAAAAGTTTAAAATAAATCTTTATTAGGGTTTCATAATGCTATAGCGATATTAGAATATTAGCATATGAAATGGTATAAAATGCACAGAGAATAGCTACAAATTTAAATTACATTTATACAGTGAATATGATATTGTAGACCTTACAACTATTTACCCATTTTAATAAATGAATCTAAGTATAATCTTGTTGCCTAAAGAAGGACTATAGCAGATTATTGCTCTACAAAATAGTTATTTTGCCAGAAATGCAAATGAGAATGGTAGAAACTGAGCTCCCAAAGGCTGAACACTGATCAGTGGGATACCTCAGATGAGAGGGAACTAGTGAGAAAATCCCTCCTCCTCTATTGCTTGCGTTGAAGTCACCAAGAAAACTTCCAGTTGCAAAGTTTCCACAAAATCCCACCACAGTAAGCAGACATCCAGTGTGCAAGCTGCCCTATCTTTCTCTCACTTTTCATGAAAGAGTTACCCAAAGAGCAATGGGTCACAGCTTTTCTTGTCTCAATTTCTTTTCTCATTATCTTTCCTTCCCTGGACCACACCTCCCAGATCAAGTATCAGTTTATATCTGTGCATCAAATTTTGTACCTACATGATAAGACCTGAAATCTGGTAAACTTGGAGAAATCCCTTATTCTATACACAGATCTGTTATTTACGTCTTTGATGTACTTTCCAAGTTTAGAGCACTGTTATGGGTTGAACTGTGTCCCCCAAACTTAAATGTTATTTCTCACTACCTCAGAAGGTTTCCTGACTTGGAAACAGGGTCTTTGCAGATGCAATTAGTTACAATGAGATCATTAGGTCCTAATCCAAAATGGCTGGTGTCCTTGTGAAAAGGGCAAACTTGGAGACTGACGTAAGGTTGAATACTATGTGTGAAGACAGAGGGGTAATACTTAAACAAGCAAAGAAATACCAAAGAGTTCCACCAAAAGCATGGGCAGAGAAATGGAATACACGTGTCCTTACCACCCTCAGGAGGAACTAAGCTTTCTGACACCTTGATCTAAGCTTCTAGCCTCCAGAATGGTCAAACAGTAAATTCCTACTGTTTTTGCCACTGAGTTTGTGGTGCCTGATAAGGCCACCCTGGATCAAAGGGCATTCCTTTTTTTCATAACTGTTCAGGATGGTTTTCAGAAATAAAAGTTTAAAATAAATCTTTATTAGGGTTTCATAATGCTATAGCGATATTAGAATATTAGCATATGAAATGGTATAAAATGCACAGAGAATAGCTACAAATTTAAATTACATTTATACAGTGAATATGATATTGTAGACCTTACAACTATTTACCCATTTTAATAAATGAATCTAAGTATAATCTTGTTGCCTAAAGAAGGACTATAGCAGATTATTGCTCTACAAAATAGTTATTTTGCCAGAAATGCAAATGAGAATGGTAGAAACTGAGCTCCCAAAGGCTGAACACTGATCAGTGGGATACCTCAGATGAGAGGGAACTAGTGAGAAAATCCCTCCTCCTCTATTGCTTGCGTTGAAGTCACCAAGAAAACTTCCAGTTGCAAAGTTTCCACAAAATCCCACCACAGTAAGCAGACATCCAGTGTGCAAGCTGCCCTATCTTTCTCTCACTTTTCATGAAAGAGTTACCCAAAGAGCAATGGGTCACAGCTTTTCTTGTCTCAATTTCTTTTCTCATTATCTTTCCTTCCCTGGACCACACCTCCCAGATCAAGTATCAGTTTATATCTGTGCATCAAATTTTGTACCTACATGATAAGACCTGAAATCTGGTAAACTTGGAGAAATCCCTTATTCTATACACAGATCTGTTATTTACGTCTTTGATGTACTTTCCAAGTTTAGAGCACTGTTATGGGTTGAACTGTGTCCCCCAAACTTAAATGTTATTTCTCACTACCTCAGAAGGTTTCCTGACTTGGAAACAGGGTCTTTGCAGATGCAATTAGTTACAATGAGATCATTAGGTCCTAATCCAAAATGGCTGGTGTCCTTGTGAAAAGGGCAAACTTGGAGACTGACGTAAGGTTGAATACTATGTGTGAAGACAGAGGGGTAATACTTAAACAAGCAAAGAAATACCAAAGAGTTCCACCAAAAGCATGGGCAGAGAAATGGAATACACGTGTCCTTACCACCCTCAGGAGGAACTAAGCTTTCTGACACCTTGATCTAAGCTTCTAGCCTCCAGAATGGTCAAACAGTAAATTCCTACTGTTTTTGCCACTGAGTTTGTGGTGCCTGATAAGGCCACCCTGGCAAATAATGGAATACTTCATATTTCTCTTTAATTAAAAGGTTCAACAGGACATCTAATATTGTAAAGAACAGCAAACAGATAGCTGGAATCCACGTTTTATGCCTGGTCTTAAGTAGAAAGTCTATGTTATCCTTAATAATTAAGTTTTGTCAGAGAGTAGGGAAAATCTGTTCTCTACCTCAGAGTTCTAGAATTTTAATCATAGTTACATTTTGAAAATTTTCAGATGATATTGGTGTACATATATTAGACTGTGATGTGATTATTGCCCTCCTTCAGAGCATTGCTATACTTACATTAGTGAGCCTGCTGCTGCTGTCTAGTCACTAAGTCATGTTCTACTCTTTGTGACTCCATGGACTTTATTCCCACCACGCTCCTCTTCCTTGGCATCTTTTAAACAAGAGTACTGAAATAGGTTTCATTTTCTTCTCCAGGGGATCTTCCTGACCCAGGGATCAAACCCACAAATCCTTCATCTCCTGCACTGGCAGGCAGAGTCTTGACCACTGTGCCACCGAGGAAGCCAGTATTAGTGAGCCTATATACACATAATTACATATAACAACATTACATAAATGATTAACATCACTTTTTTTCAGTTGCTAGAATAAAGCCTGCTTGATCATGGCATAACATTTAAAATTTATATTAGGATTTTTCATTTATATTAATAAATGAAATCAGTTTATTTGTTCCTGATACTATATTTGCCTGGTTATAATGTCCATGGTTATACTTACTGTGAGAAATGAACAGCTGAGTTGCCTGATTTTTATATTTTCTTGAACAAATTTACTTATTTCATAGAGCTCATGTTTATAATCATCTTTGCCTGGTTTGTATTTATTTATCAGGTCCTATTTCCAAAATGGCTGGTGTCCTTGTGAAAAGGGCAAACTTGGAGACTGACGTAAGGTTGAATACTATGTGTGAAGACAGAGGGGTAATACTTAAACAAGCAAAGAAATACCAAAGAGTTCCACCAAAAGCATGGGCAGAGAAATGGAATACACGTGTCCTTACCACCCTCAGGAGGAACTAAGCTTTCTGACACCTTGATCTAAGCTTCTAGCCTCCAGAATGGTCAAACAGTAAATTCCTACTGTTTTTGCCACTGAGTTTGTGGTGCCTGATAAGGCCACCCTGGCAAATAATGGAATACTTCATATTTCTCTTTAATTAAAAGGTTCAACAGGACATCTAATATTGTAAAGAACAGCAAACAGATAGCTGGAATCCACGTTTTATGCCTGGTCTTAAGTAGAAAGTCTATGTTATCCTTAATAATTAAGTTTTGTCAGAGAGTAGGGAAAATCTGTTCTCTACCTCAGAGTTCTAGAATTTTAATCATAGTTACATTTTGAAAATTTTCAGATGATATTGGTGTACATATATTAGACTGTGATGTGATTATTGCCCTCCTTCAGAGCATTGCTATACTTACATTAGTGAGCCTGCTGCTGCTGTCTAGTCACTAAGTCATGTTCTACTCTTTGTGACTCCATGGACTTTATTCCCACCACGCTCCTCTTCCTTGGCATCTTTTAAACAAGAGTACTGAAATAGGTTTCATTTTCTTCTCCAGGGGATCTTCCTGACCCAGGGATCAAACCCACAAATCCTTCATCTCCTGCACTGGCAGGCAGAGTCTTGACCACTGTGCCACCGAGGAAGCCAGTATTAGTGAGCCTATATACACATAATTACATATAACAACATTACATAAATGATTAACATCACTTTTTTTCAGTTGCTAGAATAAAGCCTGCTTGATCATGGCATAACATTTAAAATTTATATTAGGATTTTTCATTTATATTAATAAATGAAATCAGTTTATTTGTTCCTGATACTATATTTGCCTGGTTATAATGTCCATGGTTATACTTACTGTGAGAAATGAACAGCTGAGTTGCCTGATTTTTATATTTTCTTGAACAAATTTACTTATTTCATAGAGCTCATGTTTATAATCATCTTTGCCTGGTTTGTATTTATTTATCATAGGCATTTTCATATTTATATTTCCTTTATCAGATTTTGGCAATTTATGTTTTCTAGGAATGTTTCCATTGTGTTTGTATCTTCAAATTTATTGGAACATATGTTTTTTAAGGAAACTATTTCATAATCTGATTAACTTTTATTGTAATAATTGTGACATTTATTTTTAATCTGAATTCTATTAGGTAACTTTTATTGCATAAAAATTCCCCTCAACTCTTAGTAAATTAAAATAAGCACCATTTATTTCTCTTATAAATCTGTTGATCAGCTGCGGGTTCCTTTTTCTAGATTAACTATCATGGAATATAGTATTATGTTATCTGTATAACCCTACCAGGAATATACTTTACATTTTATAGTAAAGTATTAAATGCTACATGTGGATGAGTGCAATTTCAGTTTTATTAAATTGGTAACACTGAATAATTAGTTGTAAAATTATCACTGATTTTCCAGATTCATCAATCCTATATAGATATCCTGTGTCACTGATGGTTACAGACTGAAGAATCTAATTTCTATATTTCACTTTTTGATATGCTAAACAGTGTCTATTTCAAAGTTGATTTTTTCACTCTGTGACTGTATATATGTTTTGGCATTAAACACTCTCAGTGTCTTATTCATGTTAAGTGCTATAAGAGAGATGTGAGGGCTTCCCTGGTGGTCCAGTGGGTAAGGACACCGCCTTGCAATACAAGGGGTGCAGGTTCGTTCCCTGGCCTGGGAAGATCCCACATGCCATGGAGCGGCTGGACCAATGTGTCTAACTACCAAGCGGGAGCTCTGGAGTGCATGTGCCCAGAGCCAGTGCTCTGCAGTGACAGAGGCCACTGCAATGGGAGGCCCACACAGGCCAAAGAACAAAGATGGATGGAAACAAATAAATGAAAGACCAATAGAAGTGGCCAAAAAAAGAGAGAGAGAGAGACATGAGTACTCTGAAGTAAGTCCAGCAAACCATGAGTGATTACACTTGCCTAGTATCTCTGAGTACATGCCATAGTCCTTCATTTATTTAACATTATTTATCAGTAATAATATTTACTTTTACTGGTTCATGTGAGCAAGTTGTTTCAGTCATGCCTAACTTTTTCCAACCTTATGAATCATAGCTCGCCAGGCTCATCTATCCATGGAGCCTGGTAAGAATACTTGGGTTGAGTTGCCATGCCCTCCTCCAGGGGATCTTCCTGACTCAGGGTTCTAATCCTTATTTCTCAGGTCTCCTACATTGGCAGGTGGGTTCTTTATCCCTAGCATCACCTGGCACGTTCTTCTTTTTTTTCTATATGGCACCATCAAGCTTAAATCCAGGTCTGTTTTCTTATGTGCACCAATTATTATTGAGATGGAGGGCCTTAAATTATACTGTATAAAAGGCTACACAGAGAGAACAAATTTACTGCCAGAGATACACATTTTATTTTCATCAAAATTTTACTGCAATAAAACATGGTGAACACATTTGTGTTTTTACTGAAGAAAACATCAAGAAATTAAAACTGTCTCATACTTAAAGCCAAGATCCATTTACCTTTCACATTTTAAAAATGTTCACTAACACATTCACTAATTGTTTCAACATTTCTTTTTATGCTATTTAATTTTCCCCAAATCTATCAGTCTTTATATGTGATATGATATTGTTGTCACAATGTTGAAATTCTACCACCATAGCAGATGGCATCAGTTTAGTGTGTCATCAACTTCTAATATTTAATTCAGTGAAAAGTCAAGGAGTAAGGATGCAATGCGGTGGGTTTTATCTTTTGCTAAATAAAACTAGTTAAAGCATAATTATCTTTAACTTTTATAAAGAATTAAAATTGTGGTCATGAGAAAACCTAATGACAGGAAGAATCTTGTGTGCTATGGGAAATGTTATGTGTCTCCATGGGTATTGCAAATGTGTAACCATATATAGAAATTCCATCTTGGTTTGCAAGCCTGGCAGTGACAGAGGCCACTGCAATGGGAGGCCCACACAGGCCAAAGAACAAAGATGGATGGAGACAAATAAATGAAAGACCAATAGAAGTGGCCAAAAAAAGAGAGAGAGAGAGACATGAGTACTCTGAAGTAAGTCCAGCAAACCATGAGTGATTACACTTGCCTAGTATCTCTGAGTACATGCCATAGTCCTTCATTTATTTAACATTATTTATCAGTAATAATATTTACTTTTACTGGTTCATGTGAGCAAGTTGTTTCAGTCATGCCTAACTTTTTCCAACCTTATGAATCATAGCTCGCCAGGCTCATCTATCCATGGAGCCTGGTAAGAATACTTGGGTTGAGTTGCCATGCCCTCCTCCAGGGGATCTTCCTGACTCAGGGTTCTAATCCTTATTTCTCAGGTCTCCTACATTGGCAGGTGGGTTCTTTATCCCTAGCATCACCTGGCACGTTCTTCTTTTTTTTCTATATGGCACCATCAAGCTTAAATCCAGGTCTGTTTTCTTATGTGCACCAATTATTATTGAGATGGAGGGCCTTAAATTATACTGTATAAAAGGCTACACAGAGAGAACAAATTTACTGCCAGAGATACACATTTTATTTTCATCAAAATTTTACTGCAATAAAACATGGTGAACACATTTGTGTTTTTACTGAAGAAAACATCAAGAAATTAAAACTGTCTCATACTTAAAGCCAAGATCCATTTACCTTTCACATTTTAAAAATGTTCACTAACACATTCACTAATTGTTTCAACATTTCTTTTTATGCTATTTAATTTTCCCCAAATCTATCAGTCTTTATATGTGATATGATATTGTTGTCACAATGTTGAAATTCTACCACCATAGCAGATGGCATCAGTTTAGTGTGTCATCAACTTCTAATATTTAATTCAGTGAAAAGTCAAGGAGTAAGGATGCAATGCGGTGGGTTTTATCTTTTGCTAAATAAAACTAGTTAAAGCATAATTATCTTTAACTTTTATAAAGAATTAAAATTGTGGTCATGAGAAAACCTAATGACAGGAAGAATCTTGTGTGCTATGGGAAATGTTATGTGTCTCCATCTTGGTGGTTATTGCAAATGTGTAACCATATATAGAAATTACTTGAGTTGTACATTTAAAGTTTATGTCCTTTATGTATGTTATAAGCGTGTTTCATTTGTGACAATTTATCAAGTTGTACAGTTCACTTGTCTATATGTATATTATAATCCTGTAAAATGTTAAAGCATATTTTAATGAAAATTTATTTCTAACACAGGTATAGTTAACAAGAGAGATTCAATCAACAGATTTCTTAAGTATCTCTTGTTGTGGGTGTGCTGAAGTCATCTCAATAACAGGTCAAAAATCCAATAGGGGAAACATGCATGATAGAATCAAATACAATGATATAGCTTATTAGACTGTCATTGATACAAGGATATAGATGCAAAAGGAAAATAACTGATTAGAGGAAGATAAGTTTCCTTTTCCTATATGGTTTCAGTCTTCAGCTTTGAAGCTTATTCTTGGTTAGAAATGACCAGAATTAGCCATTTCCTAAAGCTTTATGAATTTGTGTTACAAAGTTATCATATGTAGTATGCATTTATATGATACTTTCTTCTACACATTTAACACAGATTAATAACTGCTATTTATTACATGAAACTTTCAGTTATTTATTTAAAATATACAGAAACCCTGGGTATACAAATTCTTCCACTGTCACTGTGGGTGTCTCAACACACACTCTGTGGTCTGCACCCCTACAGTGAACATGGTGAAGGATCCCGCCTGTCAGCACTATCTGGTACTCATGTCATGTTAGGGTTAGATGCCCCACCTCTTCTTTTGAGGGAAAAGACAACGTCTAAGAATTACAAAGTGAGTGGTTTTATATGTGATATGATATTGTTGTCACAATGTTGAAATTCTACCACCATAGCAGATGGCATCAGTTTAGTGTGTCATCAACTTCTAATATTTAATTCAGTGAAAAGTCAAGGAGTAAGGATGCAATGCGGTGGGTTTTATCTTTTGCTAAATAAAACTAGTTAAAGCATAATTATCTTTAACTTTATAAAGAATTAAAATTGTGGTCATGAGAAAACCTAATGACAGGAAGAATCTTGTGTGCTATGGGAAATGTTATGTGTCTCCATCTTGGTGGTTATTGCAAATGTGTAACCATATATAGAAATTACTTGAGTTGTACATTTAAAGTTTATGTCCTTTATGTATGTTATAAGCGTGTTTCATTTGTGACAATTTATCAAGTTGTACAGTTCACTTGTCTATATGTATATTATAATCCTGTAAAATGTTAAAGCATATTTTAATGAAAATTTATTTCTAACACAGGTATAGTTAACAAGAGAGATTCAATCAACAGATTTCTTAAGTATCTCTTGTTGTGGGTGTGCTGAAGTCATCTCAATAACAGGTCAAAAATCCAATAGGGGAAACATGCATGATAGAATCAAATACAATGATATAGCTTATTAGACTGTCATTGATACAAGGATATAGATGCAAAAGGAAAATAACTGATTAGAGGAAGATAAGTTTCCTTTTCCTATATGGTTTCAGTCTTCAGCTTTGAAGCTTATTCTTGGTTAGAAATGACCAGAATTAGCCATTTCCTAAAGCTTTATGAATTTGTGTTACAAAGTTATCATATGTAGTATGCATTTATATGATACTTTCTTCTACACATTTAACACAGATTAATAACTGCTATTTATTACATGAAACTTTCAGTTATTTATTTAAAATATACAGAAACCCTGGGTATACAAATTCTTCCACTGTCACTGTGGGTGTCTCAACACACACTCTGTGGTCTGCACCCCTACAGTGAACATGGTGAAGGATCCCGCCTGTCAGCACTATCTGGTACTCATGTCATGTTAGGGTTAGATGCCCCACCTCTTCTTTTGAGGGAAAAGACAACGTCTAAGAATTACAAAGTGAATGGTTTGAAATGTGATAGGCTACTTTATGATGTGGCTTCATGACTGACTGTGACTAGTACTTTCGTGTCACTTTTTGACATACTTTAAAAATACGATTGTTGGAAATGTTAATAATTCAATGGAGCTGAGAGTATTTTCTTCTTTTCAAAGAAGTACTTACACTTGATTCAGGCATACACAGGAACTGTATTATTAACAGTTATCTGGTAAAATAATCAGATTTTCTCTAAATGGCTTGTTATTACTTATGAAGAGGAGCAGTAAAACATTTAATTAACTGAGTAAATTAGAGAATATGAACAGTAAGTCAATTTCAAATATTCAAAAGTAGAATAGATTAGTGATCAATCTTCTTCACAGGATACTAACTCTTCAGTCCTTAAATGAACTATTTGTGCATTTGGGTATAGAGTAGATGACTCGCTGTATATTGGTGGTTTGGGGTTGAAAAACATGCATTTACAAATGCATATACACATCTGAGTGCCAAAGAATTGATGCTTTCAAAATGTGGCGTTGGAGAAGACTCTTGAGAGTCCCTTGGACTGCAACGTGATCAAATAAGTCAATCCTAAGGGAAATCTGAATATTCACTGGAAGGACTGATATTGAGGATCCAATACTTTGGCCACCTGATGCAAAGAGAGGACTCATTGTAAAAGACCCTGATGTTGGGAAAAACAGAAGGCAGAAGAAGGGGACAACAGAGCACAAGATGGTTGAATGGCATCACCGAAACTCCAGTAGATGGTGAAGGACAGGGAAGCCTGGCATGCTCTAGTCCATAGGGTGGCAAACAGTTGGCCACGACTGAGTAACTGACATGACTTGACTAATATACACGTTGTTTATTAATCAATCTACATTAGGTTTTGATATTTGAATTCTAGCATTTGGTGTGAGAGCACAGCTTTATTTTGCTCCTAATAATCTGTATCCCTTTCATTCCTGTCTATTAAGCATTCTGCCTTTCATCCATAAGACAAAAGTTCCAAGTCATCTTCTCACACCGGAGGTCTATGTCAGGTTTAGTACGGGAGCATAAGGTATGGAAACACGGGACAAAAATTCAGTCAGGAGTACCTTAAACACCTGTGCTGTTTTGTGATACATTATGGGTGTTGCATAAAAGGTTGGTTCTTCAGCTTTTCCAAATAATATGTCAGAGTGCCTTAAAACCAAATACAAGGATTATAACCAAGTGCCTGTTCTTCCAACAGCCATCATCTGAGAACAGAGATGTTATAAACAGTCCTTTATACATTACTGGCCATGTTTTGAACCTTGTGATTCTACTCTCATGGTCACAAAGCACTAGACAAAGTGTTCTCCTAGAAAGGCATTTTATAATGGTTTAGTGTTCTGTCTAGAGAAATCAGTTCCTTAGGTTTATTATATATTGGACATGTGTGTGTATAGGTGTTTCAGGGTTTGTTGTGTCAGAAGTAAAAAAAAAAAAAAAAAAGGTTTAAAGAGGCTTCAATCCAAAGGAAATGAACTATTAACTTAATCAGATGTCTGGATATCAGTGTAATCAAGAATAGCACTGAGTCAAGTATTCCACTTACGAATAGCACTGAGCACATAACTATATTCAACGTTGCCTCCACATCTTCTTCAGCATATTGTCTTTAAATCTCCAGCTTAAAATTTCATAGTTTATGATTTTTGTCATAGTTTCAGGTATTATATCGTTCCAAGAGTATGCAGATAAAATGGAAGGGAACAGAAGCAAAAGCTATTTTTCTTCATGACATTCTCATTTTTTATCAGGATATAAAACCTTTCTCAAAGCTATCTAATAGGCAATCCCTAAGTTTTCACTACAATTGATTTCACTGGGACTCAGTCATGCAGGACTGAACTAAAACAATCAAGAGCAATCACCACAGCTGTCTATTGTTGTCTAAACAAAACAAAGCTACTGTCAGTGAGAAATGTGGGTGATGGCTATCAAGTAGATAATCAACGAGGTCATCGTCTCCCACAGATGACCATTATATTACAATTAAATCTATACTGGAGAGTTTAAATGCAAAGCTAAACAAATGATAGAGTAGAAGGAGAAAAGTAGTTAAAAAGTCCTAAAAGTAGAAATAACAGTAGACAAAGGAAGAAAGAGTCATATGTGTAGCAAGTTACTAGAACAAAGAGCAATAGATGTCTGATTCAAAGGCATCAACAAGATTACTGGCTTACTATAACTACTTTCTGGGTCCTTAAACACCTGTGCTGTTTTGTGATACATTATGGGTGTTGCATAAAGGTTGGTTCTTCAGCTTTTCCAAATAATATGTCAGAGTGCCTTAAAACCAAATACAAGGATTATAACCAAGTGCCTGTTCTTCCAACAGCCATCATCTGAGAACAGAGATGTTATAAACAGTCCTTTATACATTACTGGCCATGTTTTGAACCTTGTGATTCTACTCTCATGGTCACAAAGCACTAGACAAAGTGTTCTCCTAGAAAGGCATTTTATAATGGTTTAGTGTTCTGTCTAGAGAAATCAGTTCCTTAGGTTTATTATATATTGGACATGTGTGTGTATAGGTGTTTCAGGGTTTGTTGTGTCAGAAGTAAAAAAAAAAAAAAAAAAGGTTTAAAGAGGCTTCAATCCAAAGGAAATGAACTATTAACTTAATCAGATGTCTGGATATCAGTGTAATCAAGAATAGCACTGAGTCAAGTATTCCACTTACGAATAGCACTGAGCACATAACTATATTCAACGTTGCCTCCACATCTTCTTCAGCATATTGTCTTTAAATCTCCAGCTTAAAATTTCATAGTTTATGATTTTTGTCATAGTTTCAGGTATTATATCGTTCCAAGAGTATGCAGATAAAATGGAAGGGAACAGAAGCAAAAGCTATTTTTCTTCATGACATTCTCATTTTTTATCAGGATATAAAACCTTTCTCAAAGCTATCTAATAGGCAATCCCTAAGTTTTCACTACAATTGATTTCACTGGGACTCAGTCATGCAGGACTGAACTAAAACAATCAAGAGCAATCACCACAGCTGTCTATTGTTGTCTAAACAAAACAAAGCTACTGTCAGTGAGAAATGTGGGTGATGGCTATCAAGTAGATAATCAACGAGGTCATCGTCTCCCACAGATGACCATTATATTACAATTAAATCTATACTGGAGAGTTTAAATGCAAAGCTAAACAAATGATAGAGTAGAAGGAGAAAAGTAGTTAAAAAGTCCTAAAAGTAGAAATAACAGTAGACAAAGGAAGAAAGAGTCATATGTGTAGCAAGTTACTAGAACAAAGAGCAATAGATGTCTGATTCAAAGGCATCAACAAGATTACTGGCTTACTATAACTACTTTCTGGGTCATTACAGTTGCTTATGGGTCACTGGAGCTACTTTTATTTTCTGAATGGTGATAAATGATTTTCCAGTGATCTTTGATATCTTGCCCTTTTGATACACTGTTGGTTTTCTCTCCTTGACTTCACCTGTATGCTCTCAAAACAAATACCATCACCTGAGTGACATGAGAATATCTGTGCCTCTTGAAAACTAAAAGCACTCATATAAAGGGAATGACTGGACTGAAATTCTTACATATATCATGCATTCAATGAATATTTACTGACTTCTCATTGTGTGCCTGATACTGTATTTGGCTCTTTTTGCAAAGGATAAAAAGAAAATAAAAAACAGTCTTTGGCCTCATAGGACTTCACTTTATTCTAGAGGAGACAACTTCAAGAATGCATATAAATTAGTAAAATGCTTTTCTGTAAATATGATATTGAAGATGACAATGATGATTAATGTTATCATGTTCTGCAAAATATCCCACAGAATTTTTACATTGCCTTTATTTGGGGGGGGGGGGTGGGGGGGGGAGGGGGGCAGGCGGGCCACTTCTACTGGTCTTTCATTTATCTATTTTCATCCGCCTTTGTTCTTTGGCCCGTGTGGGCCTCCCATCACAGTGGCCTCTGTTGTCACAGAGCACCATCTCTGGCTGCATGCACTCCAGAGTTCCGGCTTGGTAACTGGACACATCGGTCCAGCTGCTCCACAGCACATAGGGTCTTCCCCAGGACGAGGTCTAAAACAATCAAGAGCAATCACCACAGCTGTCTATTGTTGTCTAAACAAAACAAAGCTACTGTCAGTGAGAAATGTGGGTGATGGCTATCAAGTAGATAATCAACGAGGTCATCGTCTCCCACAGATGACCATTATATTACAATTAAATCTATACTGGAGAGTTTAAATGCAAAGCTAAACAAATGATAGAGTAGAAGGAGAAAAGTAGTTAAAAAGTCCTAAAAGTAGAAATAACAGTAGACAAAGGAAGAAAGAGTCATATGTGTAGCAAGTTACTAGAACAAAGAGCAATAGATGTCTGATTCAAAGGCATCAACAAGATTACTGGCTTACTATAACTACTTTCTGGGTCATTACAGTTGCTTATGGGTCACTGGAGCTACTTTTATTTTCTGAATGGTGATAAATGATTTTCCAGTGATCTTTGATATCTTGCCCTTTTGATACACTGTTGGTTTTCTCTCCTTGACTTCACCTGTATGCTCTCAAAACAAATACCATCACCTGAGTGACATGAGAATATCTGTGCCTCTTGAAAACTAAAAGCACTCATATAAAGGGAATGACTGGACTGAAATTCTTACATATATCATGCATTCAATGAATATTTACTGACTTCTCATTGTGTGCCTGATACTGTATTTGGCTCTTTTTGCAAAGGATAAAAAGAAAATAAAAAACAGTCTTTGGCCTCATAGGACTTCACTTTATTCTAGAGGAGACAACTTCAAGAATGCATATAAATTAGTAAAATGCTTTTCTGTAAATATGATATTGAAGATGACAATGATGATTAATGTTATCATGTTCTGCAAAATATCCCACAGAATTTTTACATTGCCTTTATTTGGGGATTGGGAGAGAGGGGGGCAGGCGGGCCACTTCTACTGGTCTTTCATTTATCTATTTTCATTCACCTTTGTTCTTTGGCCCGTGTGGGCCTCCCATCACAGTGGCCTCTGTTGTCACAGAGCACCATCTCTGGCTGCATGCACTCCAGAGTTCCGGCTTGGTAACTGGACACATCGGTCCAGCTGCTCCACAGCACATAGGGTCTTCCCAGGCCAGGAATCGAACCAGCGCCCCTTGCACTGAAAGGCAGTGTCCTTACCCACTGGACCACCAGGGAAGCCCCTATATTGCCTTTAGTTAGCATTTTAATGTAGGGACCCTGTGTTCCATTTTACAAATGAGAAAATGAGGCACAGATGAAATCTTTAAAAGACTAAAAAAAGGCTAAGGGAAATTTCAGTGAATGTTGAAATAAACATCAGTATATAATTGTGTATAAGAGAAGGAAATGCACAAAAGGATTAGAGATAATCTGGAGAAAGATCTATTAGGGAGAAGATCAGAACTATTTTCTATATACCTGCAATATGTATGGCATTTTGGGGATTAGTTAGAAACCAAACTAGTGAGCAAGAATAAGCATGAATATAAGAGACTAGGTCCCACAGTAATGTAGTGAAAGACTATGTAAAGCTTCATAGACCGTAAGAGGAGGTTTAATTTTATTTTGAGAGCAGTCAGAACTCATAAATTGGCTTAAAACAGAGGATGATGTGATTAAACTTTTTAAAAGATCATTCTGGTTCCTGAGTGGAAAACAGTCTAAGGGAACCAAATTGGAAGTTGAAAAAAAAAAAAAAAAAAACAATTATAATAGTGATAGTGCTGGCAACAGACGATGGTGTAAACTCGGTAAAAGAAAAAGTGAGGGGATGTAATCTAATTCAGCACATTTTTGAAAATAACCTCACAAGTACTTGTACACAGATTGAATATGGGATAGAAATGAAGTCAGGATAATTCTTGGTTTTGTGCATTAAAAAAAAAAAAAAAAACTGGCGAATAGTAACCCCTTTTATTCATCTGAGGTTACAAAGTAGAATCGATCTTACTCTTTTTATTTTTAAGTGGGAAGAGTTACTGCATAGAATTGTCACACTTGAGAGTTCCTTTAGAAATGTCTATTAAGTATCCGGGGAAAAAAAAGTCAAATGGACTAAAAAACAAAACATTTTCCTTCTAGAGTCAATAAGATAATTAATAGAACTGAGTTCTTACTACAGATACTATTACCCATTTTTTATTTATTCACTCAATCATTCAGGAAAAAATGTACTAACTCTTTCACATCATGGGTAATGGCTTCAGATACTATATTTTCAGCCCACTCCCCTCAAAAAAGCTTCATTTCATCAACCATCTAGAGTACATCTTTATTAAAGATAATTTACTAATAATGTGTGAAGCTAGACCTCTCTGTCCTAATTGAGACCCTCTCCTCTGTTTTTCCAAAGGTCCTACTGAACTTTCCCAAGCCCTGTGATGCTAGAAAACAGAACATGTTAAAGACATTCTCCCACAATCCTCCATTCCAGGAAGTGGCTTAATGCATAGAACCACCATTCCCCATATGACTTACCTGAGACTCATGGGTGCTTCCCCTTGTCTACCTTTGACAAGGCCACCATTGACCCTCTAGATCTTCATTTATTGACTCATAAATGATTAGATAAACTGTTTTGTCTCCACTTATTACTCAGAATAAAATGCTTATTAACAAAACTTTGGTTAAGATTTTCTCCTTTCCCAGGTCCCAGAATTTTAACCCACTTCAGTCTGACCCAGCATACAGATCCTTCCTAAAAGTCTTTTCCAAGAACAGAATGCTAGACTAAAAGTCTAGTGTTTTAGTCACTTCAGGCTAAAACATACCCTGATCTGCTCTCCTGTCATGCCACCCTTTCATCTTGTTCTCAGTTCCTTATAGCCTTGTTCACTCCTCTCTATCCAGTAAAGGCCCCTTTTATGTAACTCTTCAGACATTTTCAGAGCTTATGTCCAGTGCTCTCTCTAAAGCAGTAATCCAACTCCCTCAATTTCAACAGTCCCATCCTCCTCATTGCAACAATTATTTCAAGCAACATCTCTCCTTACAAAGTCTGGATTTGTTTGTTGGACACTAGACACACTGACTTCAATCTAAAAGATCTCAAGGCATCTTTGATGTATTATTTTCTCAACCATAACTTCTACGGACTAACAAAATTCTATCTCATTTTTTCTATAAAATGTACTTACTTTCAACTTTATGTCTTCACAAGGCTTGGCTATTACTGTCTCAACACAAAGAGCCACAAACAGGGAATCAACTGCTGTGTGTATAACCATTTTGGTCATTGGTCAACATTACCTGGTGATTTTTCCTTAAGATTTCTACTTGTGCTTTTCATGGCTAAATATAAAATTTTCAAAAATAGCAACAACATCAGATTTTCTACTACCATGTCTAACAAGAGGTCCAGGGAAGAAAAAGGAGGTAGGAGAAACTATTCTATACCAGGATTTGGGTAACAGGTAAACAGAAGTAGGTTCAGGATATAAATTAAAGCATCACTGAAATGAATGACTGGTGAGTCTGTAAGGAGTAACAGGGAAAAGTGAATGAAAAAAAAAAAAAAAACAGATTTTGAGAGAATGAAATTCCAGTTAAATAAGGAACAAGAAGAAACTTACTTTGAGAATTTCTTGGAGGAAGGTCAACCAAGATAGTAACATAGGAGGCTCCTGAAGATTCCTCCCATGGATATATCAAATGTATAGCTACACATGAAACAATTACCTCTGAGAGAAATTGAGAAACTCACTGAACAACTCCTACATGTTGGGCCAATAAGACAATACTCACATCAAAATGAATAGGAAAGGCTGAAACACCATTGCTATAAACCCTAGCCCTGGTTCCACATTTATAGTCACTCAGGGTACATGAACCTGAGTGGGCTCTGAATCTAACACAGTTTTCACTCATGAGTTTCAAGTATTATAGCAAACTAAGAAAGATTTTCTAACCAGCTATCTCCCCAGGGCTCAGTAAAGAGGGAAAAAATGAAAACATCCATCTTCCAGTCTTTCTTTCCCTGAAAGGAGTCCATCTGCATACTTTAAAAGTTGCTGACGGACGGTCAGGCTTCTAACTTAACATGCATCTAGAAGCTGCATTTGATCCTCACAGGGACTGGGGAAGCCAACTGACACCTCTCTTGCCATCTCTGTAGTGCAGGCTGTTACCTGTACCTCCCTGCAAAGAGTCTGGAACACATCTGCATTGCAGCTTTCACAGATGAATATCCAGATTAGTTGACTCTTACAGACAATGGGGCTTCCATTCACAAAACTCACAGAACTGTAGCAAATTAAGAAATAGTGTTTAATAGGTGCAAGCACACCCTCACCCCCATGGCTATACACTCGGGCTCAGATCAAAAAGAAGAGGCCAAAAAGATCCATCTCCCAGTTCCTTCTGGAAGGCATTTAAACATACTTTCCCCTCTGCCACCTGTGGATCTGCATTCCAAGCAGTCTGCATCTAGGCACTGAATGTGATTCTCCCCTTTGGGGCACTGACAAGTCCTGGCACATCCTTAACTACTGGGGGCCACTAAGAACAAAGAATCTGAGACCCTTACAAAGGACTGAAAATCAACCAGGTACTTGTGCTGACCTGACTGACAACGTTCATCACCTACATGAGGACCACCAACCCCTACCCAGCCCATCAAGACTAACATTGTTTTATTTGCCACAGAGAAACCAGAAGAACATCAAGGAAAATGAAGACACAAAGGAACATGAGAGATAAGTCTTTTAACTAACAGAGAATTCAAAATTTCAGTCATAAACATGCTGAGCGAGCTAAGGAGAGCAATGTTTGAATAAAGTATTTCAATAAAAAGAAAATATTTTTAAAATACCAAATAAAAATCACAGCACTGAAGAAAATAATAATTGAACTGAAAATTTCAATAGAGGGCTCAATATTAGACTAGATAAATCAGCAGAAAAGGCAATAAAAGTCTATGTGTGTATGCTAAGTCACTTCAGTTGTGTCCTACTCTTTGTAACCGTATAGACTGTGACTGGACAGGCTCCCCTGTCCATGGGGTTCTCCAGGCAAGAATACTGGAGTATTCTGGGTTGCCATAACCTCCTCCAGGGATCCTCCCCACCCAGGGATCAAACCCGTGTATCTTAGATCTTTAGCATTGACAGGCAAGTTCTTTACCATTAGTGCCACCTGGGAAGCTCTAATAAGTCCATACCTACCCATAATTACCTTAAATGTAGATTCCCTAAACAAAAATCATAGAATAGCTAGGAAGAAAACAATATCCAACTATAGGCTACCTATAAGCCACACTTCAAATTTAAGGTTGCACATAGACTAAGAGTGAAGGAATGGAAATATTGTCCATGGAAACCAAAGTCTGGAACACATCTGCATTGCAGCTTTCACAGATGAATATCCAGATTAGTTGACTCTTACAGACAATGGGGCTTCCATTCACAAAACTCACAGAACTGTAGCAAATTAAGAAATAGTGTTTAATAGGTGCAAGCACACCCTCACCCCATGGCTATACACTCGGGCTCAGATCAAAAAGAAGAGGCCAAAAAGATCCATCTCCCAGTTCCTTCTGGAAGGCATTTAAACATACTTTCCCCTCTGCCACCTGTGGATCTGCATTCCAAGCAGTCTGCATCTAGGCACTGAATGTGATTCTCCCCTTTGGGGCACTGACAAGTCCTGGCACATCCTTAACTACTGGGGGCCACTAAGAACAAAGAATCTGAGACCCTTACAAAGGACTGAAAATCAACCAGGTACTTGTGCTGACCTGACTGACAACGTTCATCACCTACATGAGGACCACCAACCCCTACCCAGCCCATCAAGACTAACATTGTTTTATTTGCCACAGAGAAACCAGAAGAACATCAAGGAAAATGAAGACACAAAGGAACATGAGAGATAAGTCTTTTAACTAACAGAGAATTCAAAATTTCAGTCATAAACATGCTGAGCGAGCTAAGGAGAGCAATGTTTGAATAAAGTATTTCAATAAAAAGAAAATATTTTTAAAATACCAAATAAAAATCACAGCACTGAAGAAAATAATAATTGAACTGAAAATTTCAATAGAGGGCTCAATATTAGACTAGATAAATCAGCAGAAAAGGCAATAAAAGTCTATGTGTGTATGCTAAGTCACTTCAGTTGTGTCCTACTCTTTGTAACCGTATAGACTGTGACTGGACAGGCTCCCCTGTCCATGGGGTTCTCCAGGCAAGAATACTGGAGTATTCTGGGTTGCCATAACCTCCTCCAGGGATCCTCCCCACCCAGGGATCAAACCCGTGTATCTTAGATCTTTAGCATTGACAGGCAAGTTCTTTACCATTAGTGCCACCTGGGAAGCTCTAATAAGTCCATACCTACCCATAATTACCTTAAATGTAGATTCCCTAAACAAAAATCATAGAATAGCTAGGAAGAAAACAATATCCAACTATAGGCTACCTATAAGCCACACTTCAAATTTAAGGTTGCACATAGACTAAGAGTGAAGGAATGGAAATATATTCCATGCAAATGGAAACCAAAAGAAAGAAGAGGTAGTAACATTTATATCAGAAACAACAGACTTTAAGCCAAAAATTACAGCAAAAGACAAAAAAGGTGATTATATAATAATAAATAAACCAATTCAAGAGTATATAAAGAGCTATTCATTCTGCCAATATATGTGCATCTAAATATATAACGTATTAACATATCTGAAAATATGCATGCACAGTCATTGCCACCCACATGTTTTAAATTTCAGTGCAAATGTAACAACTCATTTTGCGAGTTACTTGCCTGCCTCAATGCGTTTACTGTGTTTAATGAAAGAGCATTACTTCATGTAACAAATACTTATTACACTCTTAAAGTGTCAAAGTATTGCATATTACCAACTATAAAAGGATGAAAATATGTGAGTATTGTTTTTGACATGTTCAAACCAAGCTAAAATGCAGTATGAAATGCAATTCATATGAAATGCAGCATGAACAGACATATGCCAAAGCAATAGAGGAATGAAATAAAAGAATATGGAAGAGAGGGTGCCAAGATGGCAGAAGAACGAGGGGAAGATTTCACCAGCTCCCCAAAAGAATCACCAGAACTAATAAAGAAATGAAACACCACCAACAAACCAGCCGGTAGACGACAGAAGAACTCCTTAGGTCTGCGAGGATCGGAGAGTGAACAGCCAGAACTTTCCCAGAGCTCCCATTCTGAGAACCCTGTATCCCAACCCCCACGCCAGACCAGCAGAGAGCGCGCTAGGAAGTGCCGTAGGAGAGAGCCTGAGAAGAGCGTAGGGAGGAGAGCAGGCAGTGCTCAGCACGAAAATTCCGAAAATCAGGCCGGATCGCCGGCGGAGTTAAGACACTGCAAAGTTAAGATACTGTGAGCAGGGCGTGAGGAACACAGCTGGAGAGTCTCCCGAAAGGTGCTGCCCAGAGACCTGGCTCGAGCCGGACAGGGAGTGCCCAGCGTGAAAATCGCACCGTTCTGCTGGGCACCGAGTAACTTCAAGCACTCCTAGTAGGGGGCTTGCCGAACCCCTAGGGGAAGTCGCCCACGGGTTGCTGACTAGGGACTGGGCTCCAGCCGGACAGGGAAGCTCATGCCCGCGTTTGGGACTTGGTCGCGTATCCGGCAGTGCATGCGCGCCAGCGGCCTGAGGAATCTGTGCACACCCAGAGCAGCAGCTGCGGCAGAGGATGGCAGGAGACAAGCAGGGGTTGGGGGCTACTGGCAGGTGTGCAGTGGAGCCAGGGCGCCCCCCTCAAGCATGGGACTGCACGCGCCGCGGTTCCCACCCAACGAACTGGGAATAACCCGCTGCCCCTGCCAGCACCTGAGCTCACGGCATAGCCTTTGTTTCCCGCCCCCCCCCCCAAAAAAAAACAGAAACCATAGCAACCGGCAATGTAAAGGAAAGATCATCAAGACAACACCATGGAGAGCAGACTTGTTTCCACCAGGCAAATGAGAAGATAAAAACCAGGGACAGTATTTAGCTTTGTTTGTTTGTTTGTTGGATGGTTTTGTTTAATCAATTGATTGGTCAGTTTTTTGGTTTTTTGGTTTTTGGTTTTTTTTTTGTCTCTTCTTGTTAATTTCCCCCCCTTTATAATTCTTAATTTTTTTTTTTTAATTTAATGTTTGGAAACTCTTAATTTTCTTTCCTCTTTGCCACTGTTTCCTCCCTCTATGTTCTAAATGTAAAATCTTTTCCTATCTACCACTATCCTCTAGATAAATATTTCCTACCTTCCTGTCTCCACTATTCTCTTTTAGCTACACTAAACACTACAGCACTCTAGTCTTGGCTACATAACTCTATAAAATCCTTCCAAAATGAATCCATTGTTTCTCATTACCCATACACTCTCCTCCTCCTTACACCAACACATGTCTTAGTTAAAAATTGCTTCCATTGTACTAGCCCAAGCCAGAACCTTGACCTGGATCTATTTTTTCAGGCACTATTTTAATTAATTCGAAGCTTAACGGGCAAGTATCATCTATGATTGCGTGATTTGCCAGAAAGATTTCCTGTGCCTAATCTCTGCAAAACTGGTCAGTTGTGGGGATTGCTGTGTATGTATGTATATCTTACGATTATGTTAGAAAACATCAGCATGCTTTTATGACTGTCACTCATCAGGGATACACCTCTTGTCCCTCAGATGCTAGTATGTGAACTAATATCACAGAGTACCATAGCAAACCAGACATAGAGCCTACACGCCCTGACCAAGGATCCTAACCAAGGATCTTCGGAGCAGAAACCCTGATTCCCAGACCCCACACTACCAAAGAACATAAAACACTAGAGATTATGCATCTGTAAACAAGACCTAACACCATCCAAGACACAAACCACTGAACCCTTCTAGAAGGACAGAAAACCAAAGGAAGGGAGAATTCAACCAAGAAGCCTGGTGGGAAAAAGAACTCCACACACACAGACACACACAAAGAAACCAAAATTAACCTAATAATGAAACAACAGAGAAACACTGCACAAATGAAGGACTAAGCTTGAGAAACACTGCTTCAAATGACAGAGGAGGAGATAGACAAACTATCTGAAAGAGAATTCAGAAAAGCTATACTAATGAGGATGCAAAACACCGAAAACAGAATATTAGAGGAAATTAGTGCACTGAGAACAGACATGCAAGAAATGAAAAATAAGCAAATGGAGACAACCAACTCCATTGCTGAACTCAAAAATACCATAGAAGGTCTCAACAGTAGAGTATCAGAGGCTGAAGAACGGATAAGTGAGCTGGAAGACAGTATGGTGGAAATAAGTGCTGAAGAACAGAACAAAGTCCAAAGAATTAAAAGAACTGAGGATAGCCCCAGAGACCTATGGGACAATCTCAAATGCACCAACATTAGAATTATATGAGTTCCAGAGGAAGAATAGGGGAAGAAAGGCTAGGAAAAATTCTTGAAGAGGTTATAGCTGAAAACTTCCCCAGCATGGGAAAGGAAATAGTCAACCAAGTCCAAGAAGCACAAAGAGTTCCATACAGGAGAAACCCCAGAAGAAACACACCAAGGCACATTCTAATCAAACTAACGTAGACTAAATATAAAGACACAATACTAAAAGCAGCTAGGAGCAAACAACAAATAACATATAAAGGAAACCCCATACGTCTAACTGCGGATCTCTCAACAGAAACCCTGCAGGCCAGAAGAGAATGGCAAGACACATTTAAACAGCTAAAAAATAATAACCTCCAACCAAGAATTCTCTACACAGCAAGAATCTCATTCAGAATTGATGGAGAAGTCAAAAGCTTCACAGACAAGCAAAAACTAAAAGGATTCTGTACCACAAAGCCAGCCCTACAACAAATGTTAAAGGGACTGATATAGCCAATAAATAGAGTAGGAGAAGCCTTACAAATCAAACCCCAAACTTCTAAGAAGATGACAATAGGAACATTTGTATCCATAATTACTTTGAATGTAAATGGACTAAATGCTCCAACCAAACGACACAGGCTGGCTGAATGGATCCAGAAGCAAGACCCATATATATGCTGTTTACAAGAGATCCACTTCAGACCTAGAGACACTCATAGACTGAAAGTGAGAGGTTGGAAAAAGATATTCCATGCAAATGGAAATCAAAAGAAAGCTGGGGCAGCAATCCTCATATCAGACAAAATAGATTTTAAAGTAAAGAAGGTTCTAAGAGACAAGGCAGGTCACTACATCATGATTAAGGGATCTATCCAAGAGGAAGACATAGCAGTCATGAATATCTACGCACCCAACACAGGGGCACCCAATATATAAGACAGGTACTTTCAGACATAAAAGAAGAAATCAACAATAACACAGTAATAGCAGGAGACTTTAACACTCCTCTCACACCAATGGAAAGATCATCCAAAAAGAAAATTAATAAAGAAACAGAAGCCTTAAATGCCACACTAGAAAAGATGGACCTCATGGATATCTTTAGGACATTCCATCCAAAAGCATAAGAATACACTTTCTTCTCAAGTGCTCACGGAACATTTTCCAGGATAGACCACATCTTGGGCCACAAATCAAACCTCAGTCAATTCAAGAAAACTGAAATTATATCAACCATCTTCTCGGACCACAATGTAATGAGACTAGAGATCAACTACAGGTAAAAAAAAAAAAAATCGCTAAAAACACAAACACATGGAGATTAAACAATACATACCTAAAAAACCAAATGATCATTGAGGAAATCAAAGGAGAAATTTAAAAATTCCTAGAGAAAAATGACAATGAACAGATGACAGTGAAAAACCTATGGGATACCACAAAAGCAGTTCTAAGAGGCAAATTAATAGCAATACAATCCTACCTCAAGAAACTAGGAAAATATGAAGCAGACGACCTAACCCTCCAGTTAAAACAATTGGAGAAAGAACAAAAGCACCCCAAAGCCAGCAGAAAAAGAAAAATCATAAAGATCAAAGCAGAAATAAATGAAAAGGAAATGAAAGAAACAATAGTAAAGATAAACAAAATGAGAAGCTGGTTCTTCAAAAAGGCAAACAAAATTGACAAGCCACTGGCCAGACTCATTAAGAAAGAGAGAGAGAAGAACCAGATCAACAAAATCAAAAATGAAAAAGGAGAGATTACAACAGATAATGCAGAAATCCAAAGGATTCTAAGAGAATATTATGAACATCTCTATGGCAACAAACTGGACAACCTGGAATAAATGGACAATTTCTTGGAGAAGAGTAATCTCCCAAGACTGAGCCAGGAAGAACTAGAAACTATGAACAACCCAATCACAAGCTCAGAAATCGAATTTCTGATTAAAAATATACCCAAAAATAAAAGCCCAAGGTTAGATGGCTTCACAGCCAAATTCTACCAAACATTTAAAGAAGAGCTAATGCCTGTCCTCAAGACAAGGCAGGTCACTACATCATGATTAAGGGATCTATCCAAGAGGAAGACATAGCAGTCATGAATATCTACGCACCCAACACAGGGGCACCCAATATATAAGACAGGTACTTTCAGACATAAAAGAAGAAATCAACAATAACACAGTAATAGCAGGAGACTTTAACACTCCTCTCACACCAATGGAAAGATCATCCAAACAGAAAATTAATAAAGAAACAGAAGCCTTAAATGCCACACTAGAAAAGATGGACCTCATGGATATCTTTAGGACATTCCATCCAAAAGCATAAGAATACACTTTCTTCTCAAGTGCTCACGGAACATTTTCCAGGATAGACCACATCTTGGGCCACAAATCAAACCTCAGTCAATTCAAGAAAACTGAAATTATATCAACCATCTTCTCGGACCACAATGTAATGAGACTAGAGATCAACTACAGGTAAAAAAAAAAAAAATCGCTAAAAACACAAACACATGGAGATTAAACAATACATACCTAAAAAACCAAATGATCATTGAGGAAATCAAAGGAGAAATTTAAAAATTCCTAGAGAAAAATGACAATGAACAGATGACAGTGAAAAACCTATGGGATACCACAAAAGCAGTTCTAAGAGGCAAATTAATAGCAATACAATCCTACCTCAAGAAACTAGGAAAATATGAAGCAGACGACCTAACCCTCCAGTTAAAACAATTGGAGAAAGAACAAAAGCACCCCAAAGCCAGCAGAAAAAGAAAAATCATAAAGATCAAAGCAGAAATAAATGAAAAGGAAATGAAAGAAACAATAGTAAAGATAAACAAAATGAGAAGCTGGTTCTTCAAAAAGGCAAACAAAATTGACAAGCCACTGGCCAGACTCATTAAGAAAGAGAGAGAGAAGAACCAGATCAACAAAATCAAAAATGAAAAAGGAGAGATTACAACAGATAATGCAGAAATCCAAAGGATTCTAAGAGAATATTATGAACATCTCTATGGCAACAAACTGGACAACCTGGAATAAATGGACAATTTCTTGGAGAAGAGTAATCTCCCAAGACTGAGCCAGGAAGAACTAGAAACTATGAACAACCCAATCACAAGCTCAGAAATCGAATTTCTGATTAAAAATATACCCAAAAATAAAAGCCCAAGGTTAGATGGCTTCACAGCCAAATTCTACCAAACATTTAAAGAAGAGCTAATGCCTGTCCTCCTAAAACTCATTCAAAAAATTGCACAGGAAGGAAAACTTCCAAACACATTCTATGAGGCCACCATCACCCTGATACCCAAGCTAGGCAAAGACAACACAAAAAAAGGAAAATTACAGGCCAATTTCACTGATGAACTTAGATGCCAAGATCCTCAACAAAATTCTAGCAAACAGAATTCAACAACACATCAAAAAACTCATACATCACGACCAAGTCGGGCTCATCCCAGGCATGCAAGGATTCTTCAACATCCACAGATCAATCAATGTGATACACCATATCAACAAACTGAGAGACAAAAATCACAGGATCATCTCAATAGATGCAGAAAAAGCCTTCGACAAAGTACAACATCCATTTATACAAGTACAATATCCATAAACACTCTTCAGAAAATGGACATAGAAGGAACCTATCTCAACATAATAAAAGCCATCTATGAGAAGCCCACAGCGAACATTATCCTCAATGGTGAAAAACTGAAAGCATTCCCTCTAAGATCAGGAACAAGACAGGGATGTCCACTTTTACCGCTCTTAGTCAACATAGTCCTGGAAGTTCTAGCAACAGCAATAAGAGAAAGAAATAAAAGGAATCCAGATTGGAAAGGAAGAAGTCAAGCTCTCTCTTTTTGCAGATAACATGATATTACACATAGAAAATTACTATGGAGTTTTCTATCCATAGCTACTAGAGCTAATCAATGAATTCAGCAAAGTCATTAGATACAAAGTCTATACACAGAAATCACTGGCATTCCTATATACAAACAATGAAAACTCAGAAAATGAAATCAAAGAGGCAATCCCCTTCACCATTGTAACCAAAAGAATAAAAATACCTAGGAATAAACCTACCCAAAGAAACAAAAGAATTGTACACAGAAAATTACAAGACACTCATGAAAGAAATTAAAAAAGACCTAAACAGATGGGAGATATTCCATGTTCCTGGATCGGAAGAATCAATATTGTGAAAATGACCATACTACCAAGTATCATCTACAGATTCAATGCAATCCCTATCCAACTACCATGACATTTTTCACAGAACTAGACCAAAGAATAACACAGTTCATATGGAAACACAAAAGACCTCAAATAGCCAAAGCAATCCTTAGAAAGAAAAATGGAGCCAGAAGGATCAGCTTCCCTAACTTCAGACTATACTACAAAGCAACAGTCATCAAGACAGTATGGAACTGGCACAAAAACAGAAATATCGACCAATGGAACAAGATCGAGAACCCAGAGACAAACCCACACACCTATGGGTACCTTACTTTTCACAAAGGAAGCAAAACTATAAAATGGGACAAAGACAGCCTCTTCACCAAATGGTGCTGGGAAAATTGGACAGCTACATGCAAAAAAATGAAATTGGAACATTCCCTGACACCATACACAAAGATCAGGTCAAAATGGATTAAAGATCTAAATGGAAGACCAGAAACCATCAAACTCTTAGAGGAGAATATAGGCAAAAGACTCAAAGACATAAACCAAAACAAGATCTTCTCTGACCCACCTACTAGAATAGTGGAAATACCTAAGGAAATAACTAAAGCATCTTGAGAAGCCCACAGCGAACATTATCCTCAATGGTGAAAAACTGAAAGCATTCCCTCTAAGATCAGGAACAAGACAGGGATGTCCACTTTTACCGCTCTTAGTCAACATAGTCCTGGAAGTTCTAGCAACAGCAATAAGAGAAAGAAATAAAAGGAATCCAGATTGGAAAGGAAGAAGTCAAGCTCTCTCTTTTTGCAGATAACATGATATTACACATAGAAAATTACTATGGAGTTTTCTATCCATAGCTACTAGAGCTAATCAATGAATTCAGCAAAGTCATTAGATACAAAGTCTATACACAGAAATCACTGGCATTCCTATATACAAACAATGAAAACTCAGAAAATGAAATCAAAGAGGCAATCCCCTTCACCATTGTAACCAAAAGAATAAAAATACCTAGGAATAAACCTACCCAAAGAAACAAAAGAATTGTACACAGAAAATTACAAGACACTCATGAAAGAAATTAAAAAAGACCTAAACAGATGGGAGATATTCCATGTTCCTGGATCGGAAGAATCAATATTGTGAAAATGACCATACTACCAAGTATCATCTACAGATTCAATGCAATCCCTATCCAACTACCATGACATTTTTCACAGAACTAGACCAAAGAATAACACAGTTCATATGGAAACACAAAAGACCTCAAATAGCCAAAGCAATCCTTAGAAAGAAAAATGGAGCCAGAAGGATCAGCTTCCCTAACTTCAGACTATACTACAAAGCAACAGTCATCAAGACAGTATGGAACTGGCACAAAAACAGAAATATCGACCAATGGAACAAGATCGAGAACCCAGAGACAAACCCACACACCTATGGGTACCTTACTTTTCACAAAGGAAGCAAAACTATAAAATGGGACAAAGACAGCCTCTTCACCAAATGGTGCTGGGAAAATTGGACAGCTACATGCAAAAAAATGAAATTGGAACATTCCCTGACACCATACACAAAGATCAGGTCAAAATGGATTAAAGATCTAAATGGAAGACCAGAAACCATCAAACTCTTAGAGGAGAATATAGGCAAAAGACTCAAAGACATAAACCAAAACAAGATCTTCTCTGACCCACCTACTAGAATAGTGGAACTGAAAAGACAAATGAACACGTGGGACCTAATGAAACTTAAAAGCATTTGTACAGCAAATGAAACTACAAAAAGCTGAATAGACATCCCACAGAGTGGGAGAAAATCATACCAGATGAAGTAACAGACAAAGAATTAATCTCCAAAATCTATAAGCAACTCAGACAACTCAGCACAGGAAAAACAAACAACCCAATCAAATATTGGGAAAAAGAACTAAAGAGACACCTCTCCAAAGAGGACATACAGGTGGCCAAAAAGCACATGAAACAATGCTCAACCTCACTTATTATTAGAGAAATGTAAATCAAAACTACAATGAGATATCACCTCACACCCGTCAGAATGGCCATCATCTAAAAATTGACAGACAATAAATGCTGGAGAGGGTGTGGAAAAAGGGGAACCCTCTTGCATTGCTGGTGGGAATGTAAATTGATACAGCCTCTATGGAAGACAGTATGGAGATTCCTTAAAAAACTAAATATAGAAGCACCCTATGACCCAGCAATCCCATTATTAGGCTTATATCCTGATGAAATCAAAACTGAAAGAGACACCTGTACCCCAATGTTCATTGCAGCTCTCTATACAGTAGCCAGAACATGGAAGCAACTTAGATGTCCATCGACGAATGAACGGATAAAGAAGCCCTGGTACATATATACAATAGAATACTACTCAGCTGTTAAAAGAAATGCAGAAGATTCAGTCCTAATGTGGTGGCTGGAGTTAGAACCTATCATAAAAAGTGAAGTAAGTCAAAAATAGAAAGACAAGTACAGTATACTAACACATATATATGGAATCTAGTAGGATGGTCATGATAACACATGCAGTGAACTCATGGAAAACAGACAGATAATAGACATATGGACATTGTGGGGAAGGAACAGTAGGTAGGAGGCATGGAGGGAGTAACCTGGAAACCTATACTGTCATGTGTGGGCTTCCCTGGTGATCCAGTGGGTAAGGACACCACCTTGCAGTGCAAGGGGTGCCGGTTCGATCCCTGGCCTGGGAAGATCCCACATGCTGCAGAGCAGCTGGACTGATGTGTCCAATTACCAAGCCGGAGCTCTGGTGCACGTGCGCCCAAAGCCGGCGCTCTTGGACGACAGAGGCCACCGCGATGGGAGGCCTTCAGGAGCCAAAGAACAAAGACGGATGAAAATATAGAAATGAAAGACCAATAGAAGTGGTCCACCCATCCCCCTCCCGCCCCACTCCCAAAAGATAAATAATACATAACATTTAAAAAAATAAAAAATATATATACTGTCATGTGTGAAAAAGATAGCTATTGTCTATTGTCGTCGTGCTAAAGGAATAGGAGTACTTACAATGGCTTGGTGTGAATGCCCATAGGGGTGGGATGGGGGGACTTGGTGGGGGAGGGGACCAGGGATATGAATATGACTGATCTGGGAACATGCATGTCTATGAACAAAACTCTGTAAAACCTTTAAAATAAAGAGTTAAAAAATACATATGGAAGAGAAGAGGAGGCGAAGAGTGGATTAGGCGACTGGAGAGGACTGTAACTAGACGGAGAGTGAGGCTGAGGGAGTCAGGGTTGTTCAACTTTATCTGAACTAAATTATACCATAAACCAGCGGTTAAAATATATATCTATAATTATTATGCAGACAGAAACCTGTTTCCCCATTACCAAATGGGGGAAGGTAACTGCAAGGAATATGTAATAAGGGAGAAACGCTGACTCTCCTGGTTGTTGTCCCCCACAACTTCTCTACCCCCATCACCACAGGACTATATACAATAAGCTCTATACTATAGAATAGTAAATTTCTACCTTCTGTGCACTCTTGCATTTTTTTTTTTACTTATTCTATTAGTCAAAAGTCCCAATGACACAGATGTAATGGTAGAATGGGAGGGATTCAAACACATCTGTCGACTGAAGCCGTTTCTCCAGCCCCAAACTCCAGATCACTGTCTGCAACTTTCTAGACCTGCATTAGACAGCTTCTCTTTTGAAATATTCTCTGTCAGATATTTGAGATGCACACTCTCCCCCATTATTAAAATATTTTCACCTCACAGGGAATTTCCATCACCATCTTATCAAAATTGGTATCACCTACTAATATCTGACACTTTATTCCATTTTATTTTCTTCTAGAACACTTATAAACTCTTCATGTATTAATTTTCTCTTTTCTACTATCTAAGGTACTTAGAAAAATAGATACTGTTTTTTCACAATTTTATCACCAGGTTTCAAACACCATACTTATTCTAGGTATTTGTGGTATACGTGGGAAATGCAATAGCTGCTAATAAAACATTTACTAAATGGATAAGCAAAAATGAAGCTAAATAAAATTGAAAAACACTCTATCTAAAGACAGTTATAGCCTCACATGATCTGTAAAAAATAATTAAAATATTATGCTTTATGTTATGTATAAATGTTAGCCAAAACACTATTAATTAATAAATTTTCCCATAATGGAAAGTAGTCAGTTCTTGTATTCTGCTATTATCTGCCTCCTTCAAAACTACTCTGAAAGGAACACTGCTCTGCCAATCAGTCAAGCTGAATATACTGTCTATTTTTTTGTTATACACATATTTTGTCCAATTCACAAAATACTAATTTTAATTATAGAAAATAGAAATCACACATCAGATAACACACAAAAATAAGAGAAAAAAATTTATCCTATTGCTTCACTTTCATATGGTCATATTTTATAAGGACTGACAGCAAATCATGACATTACCAACTCATTGGGTCATACCACTTTCAGACTCTTTGCCGTATGTAACCATCATAGATATTTTATTGTAACTAAAAAGTCATAAAATAGAAATTACAAAAATAGAAAGAATTCTCAAAACACAAATTTTAAGGATGAGATCTGTTTAAAGTAAAACTTTACTACCTAATGATTCAACTTGATTTCTTTCTAGGATGATTCCTTTATTCATTAAGTATTCATTGAACACATACATACTGCACACTCAAAATATGCCAGGAGATATTACAGGGATTCTATGACTCAGAGAACAAAGGAAAGATCTTGCTTTCATGAATCCTAAATTACACTTGGAGAATGCAGACACATACACAGCATATACATGTGTGTACATACACTCAAACATCTGTCGACTGAAGCCGTTTTAGCCCCAAACTCCAGTCATCTCTTTAGCTCATTAGACAGCTTCTTTTGAAATATTCTCTGTCAGATATTTGAGATGCACACTCTCCCCCATTATTAAAATATTTTCACCTCACAGGGAATTTCCATCACCATCTTATCAAAATTGGTATCACCTACTAATATCTGACACTTTATTCCATTTTATTTTCTTCTAGAACACTTATAAACTCTTCATGTATTAATTTTCTCTTTTCTACTATCTAAGGTACTTAGAAAAATAGATACTGTTTTTTCACAATTTTATCACCAGGTTTCAAACACCATACTTATTCTAGGTATTTGTGGTATACGTGGGAAATGCAATAGCTGCTAATAAAACATTTACTAAATGGATAAGCAAAAATGAAGCTAAATAAAATTGAAAACACTCTATCTAAAGACAGTTATAGCCTCACATGATCTGTAAAAAATAATTAAAATATTATGCTTTATGTTATGTATAAATGTTAGCCAAAACACTATTAATTAATAAATTTTCCCATAATGGAAAGTAGTCAGTTCTTGTATTCTGCTATTATCTGCCTCCTTCAAAACTACTCTGAAAGGAACACTGCTCTGCCAATCAGTCAAGCTGAATATACTGTCTATTTTTTTGTTATACACATATTTTGTCCAATTCACAAAATACTAATTTTAATTATAGAAAATAGAAATCACACATCAGATAACACACAAAAATAAGAGAAAAAAATTTATCCTATTGCTTCACTTTCATATGGTCATATTTTATAAGGACTGACAGCAAATCATGACATTACCAACTCATTGGGTCATACCACTTTCAGACTCTTTGCCGTATGTAACCATCATAGATATTTTATTGTAACTAAAAAGTCATAAAATAGAAATTACAAAAATAGAAAGAATTCTCAAAACACAAATTTTAAGGATGAGATCTGTTTAAAGTAAAACTTTACTACCTAATGATTCAACTTGATTTCTTTCTAGGATGATTCCTTTATTCATTAAGTATTCATTGAACACATACATACTGCACACTCAAAATATGCCAGGAGATATTACAGGGATTCTATGACTCAGAGAACAAAGGAAAGATCTTGCTTTCATGAATCCTAAATTACACTTGGAGAATGCAGACACATACACAGCATATACATGTGTGTACATACACTCACAGACAAATCAATAAAATATGTAATCTATTGATAAGTCTACAGATGAATAGAAAGCAGGGAAATATGACAGGATGGTGGGGAATGGGCAAATGTAATTACAGATAGTTAAACAGATAGTATACTATCTGTAGTATCATACTACAGATACTGTAGTATGATACTACAGATAGTATGATTAGAGAAAGTCTTCTTTGAAGTGATATTCTTCTAAAGACCTGAAGGAAGCAATCAGTGAACCACACTCAGTCTGTGGAAGAGGCCAGGTGGTAGTAATCCTGATCCAGTTACCTGCCCACTGTGTTTGAAAGAGTGGAGTGATACAGAGTTAGAGAATCAGGTGCTTTAGTCAGATAGGAAATAGGAGCTGAATAATTTAAGGCTTTGAGGCCAACATGAGGCCTTTGGCCTCTATCCTGAATCAGATGGAGGGAAATCTGAGTATTCAGAGTATCATACCCTTATCTGAGCTTCTCTGGATCATTCTAGCTGCCAAGAGAGACATAAGAGCAAATACAAGACCAGCTAGAATTTAGTTGTAAACTATTCTCAAATCATCATCAACCTGTAAAATCTGAGAAATGAAAAATAAAACCTTCTCATTACTCTATGTATGGAGAAGAATGAATATCTTAGGAAGTCTTCAGTGAGTACTAAGTAAATGGAAAAAAAAAAAAAAAAATCCCTGGAAGAATGCTCCAGGCTGCCCCCTTTCATCATTGCCCTAACTCTCTCACTATATAAAACTTCACACACATTCTCCTTAACTATGTGTAAAATACACAGATTTCTTTCTCTCCATTGTGTTGTGTTTAAGGGAACAACTGTTAAGCTTGTTATGCTTTTCATCTTTTAAAGCTTTGTACATTAAGCATAACCCATACTCTACATTGTACATCAAAACAATGTACAGTGCTGAATTACAGAGCTGAGCATAAAATGAACTGTATCTCCACTTGATGTACAGTATATGCAAAATTTCCTCTGGAATTAATGGAATTCATTCATGGGCTCTGGGAAGAGAGAATTTTCAAGAGCTAGATTTATCAGACATTTTTCCACATGTCTATTAACTTTGTTGCTTAATTGGTTTATAAAGTGCTAAAAATTTTCTTGAATACAAAATTCTTAATGCTTTGATGTAAAACACAGTATCTTCAGATACAGTATCTGTAAGACTAATTGCTAAGTACCCGTCTTTTACATATATGACTGTGATTTTTTTTTCTAATCATCTTAGCATTCACAACCCTCAAATACTCTCTTTAACAGTGATTCAATTTCAATGTTTCCCTTCTAATGCCAGCCCATTTTGGATGTCCATGTAAATATTAGACATTTTATTAGATACTATGGGAGACTCAAGAAATAATAGAGAATATTTTCCCTGATGCAAACTGTAATGCTAATGAAAATTTGGGCACAGTAACAGTTATACTCAAGGTATGGGTTTACAAATTTTTCTACAACAGCTAATAACTGGGCCTGAAGAAAGGGAAATCTGAGTATTCAGAGTATCATACCCTTATCTGAGCTTCTCTGGATCATTCTAGCTGCCAAGAGAGACATAAGAGCAAATACAAGACCAGCTAGAATTTAGTTGTAAACTATTCTCAAATCATCATCAACCTGTAAAATCTGAGAAATGAAAAATAAAACCTTCTCATTACTCTATGTATGGAGAAGAATGAATATCTTAGGAAGTCTTCAGTGAGTACTAAGTAAATGGAAAAAAAAAAAAAAAAAAATCCCTGGAAGAATGCTCCAGGCTGCCCCCTTTCATCATTGCCCTAACTCTCTCACTATATAAAACTTCACACACATTCTCCTTAACTATGTGTAAAATACACAGATTTCTTTCTCTCCATTGTGTTGTGTTTAAGGGAACAACTGTTAAGCTTGTTATGCTTTTCATCTTTTAAAGCTTTGTACATTAAGCATAACCCATACTCTACATTGTACATCAAAACAATGTACAGTGCTGAATTACAGAGCTGAGCATAAAATGAACTGTATCTCCACTTGATGTACAGTATATGCAAAATTTCCTCTGGAATTAATGGAATTCATTCATGGGCTCTGGGAAGAGAGAATTTTCAAGAGCTAGATTTATCAGACATTTTTCCACATGTCTATTAACTTTGTTGCTTAATTGGTTTATAAAGTGCTAAAAATTTTCTTGAATACAAAATTCTTAATGCTTTGATGTAAAACACAGTATCTTCAGATACAGTATCTGTAAGACTAATTGCTAAGTACCCGTCTTTTACATATATGACTGTGATTTTTTTCTAATCATCTTAGCATTCACAACCCTCAAATACTCTCTTTAACAGTGATTCAATTTCAATGTTTCCCTTCTAATGCCAGCCCATTTTGGATGTCCATGTAAATATTAGACATTTTATTAGATACTATGGGAGACTCAAGAAATAATAGAGAATATTTTCCCTGATGCAAACTGTAATGCTAATGAAAATTTGGGCACAGTAACAGTTATACTCAAGGTATGGGTTTACAAATTTTTCTAGAACAGCTAATAACTGGGCCTGAAGAAAGGAAAAGAGTTCAATAATTACAGATAAGATGTGCCCATAACCCACCATTCCCCACCTAAGGATAACTTATCCATTGGACAGTCTGTTTCAAATCATATTTTATTTTTGAAAATCAAAACCACCTGTGTTTGTAATTCTGAAAACGACGTTTGATGAGGCATTATTTTAATTCAACACACACTTTCATAGTGTTTATTATATACTAGGTACTAGTCTATAAGTTTCATGTGTATATACTTACTAAATATTTATAACAACTTTCTGAGGTAGGTAGATACTGTCTTTATCCTATTTTACAGATGAGTTTATTCTAGACTTCCTCCCTCCCCTCCCTACACAAATGTAGGCATAGCACATTATCCACAGCAGTGAGTCACTGGGAGCATATCCCTCCCAGGCTTTAAACCATCCAGCTGCTTCCCAAGCCACAATGGGCTCAAAAACCAACTAAAAGAAAATGCAGATTCCTTACTGTGGTCTCTAAAATATTACATAACCTGTTCTCTGCCTAATTCTCTGTTCTACTATTCTCAGTGCCCTATGGTCTGGCCTCATGGGCAGTCTCTCTGTTATCTGCACACATCAATCTCATTCACCCCTTAGGGATTTTGTACTTACTCTTTCCTCTGCTTGTAAGGTCGTCCTGGCTGTTGCACTGGCAGCTTGGAACTGAAGGTCCTTCAGGAATGCAGCGCAAGGGCATCCGAGTCTGTCTGGTCCAGGGATAGCACAGGGGTGACCGTTCCTTCAGCAGCAGAAAACACATTTCATCTTCAGATACAGTATCTGTAAGACTAATTGCTAAGTACCCGTCTTTTACATATATGACTGTGATTTTTTTTTCTAATCATCTTAGCATTCACAACCCTCAAATACTCTCTTTAACAGTGATTCAATTTCAATGTTTCCCTTCTAATGCCAGCCCATTTTGGATGTCCATGTAAATATTAGACATTTTATTAGATACTATGGGAGACTCAAGAAATAATAGAGAATATTTTCCCTGATGCAAACTGTAATGCTAATGAAAATTTGGGCACAGTAACAGTTATACTCAAGGTATGGGTTTACAAATTTTTCTAGAACAGCTAATAACTGGGCCTGAAGAAAGGAAAAGAGTTCAATAATTACAGATAAGATGTGCCCATAACCCACCATTCCCCACCTAAGGATAACTTATCCATTGGACAGTCTGTTTCAAATCATATTTTATTTTTGAAAATCAAAACCACCTGTGTTTGTAATTCTGAAAACGACGTTTGATGAGGCATTATTTTAATTCAACACACACTTTCATAGTGTTTATTATATACTAGGTACTAGTCTATAAGTTTCATGTGTATATACTTACTAAATATTTATAACAACTTTCTGAGGTAGGTAGATACTGTCTTTATCCTATTTTACAGATGAGTTTATTCTAGACTTCCTCCCTCCCCTCCCTACACAAATGTAGGCATAGCACATTATCCACAGCAGTGAGTCACTGGGAGCATATCCCTCCCAGGCTTTAAACCATCCAGCTGCTTCCCAAGCCACAATGGGCTCAAAAACCAACTAAAAGAAAATGCAGATTCCTTACTGTGGTCTCTAAAATATTACATAACCTGTTCTCTGCCTAATTCTCTGTTCTACTATTCTCAGTGCCCTATGGTCTGGCCTCATGGGCAGTCTCTCTGTTATCTGCACACATCAATCTCATTCACCCCTTAGGGATTTTGTACTTACTCTTTCCTCTGCTTGTAAGGTCGTCCTGGCTGTTGCACTGGCAGCTTGGAACTGAAGGTCCTTCAGGAATGCAGCGCAAGGGCATCCGAGTCTGTCTGGTCCAGGGATAGCACAGGGGTGACCGTTCCCTGGCGCTACAGCCAGCAGAAAACACATTTCATCTGCTACCCAAACACTGGCTGGGCGGCGTCTGAGGAGTCTGGCATTTTTGCCCAGTTCTTGCCCTTCCCGGTGCAATGCTGATGCAGGACTTTGTGACCTAGGATAAAGAGGTCCAGGTGGCACAGCTGATGGATCATGACCTCTGGCAACTCTCACAGTCTGGATGGAGGAAGGACAACCATGGACCCAAAGTCAATTTTCAGTAAGAGAATCTAAGTCACTGGCTTCAGAGGCCTCCCCGGCATCAACTGGAAGGTGTGTGGAGGAAGGTCTGTGGGTCCTTGTGGACTTCCGCCGCCTCGCCTCCTTGGAGCGCTGCCAGGAGCAGGGCTCAGCTCCGACTTGGCCTGGACCACGCCTGGCTCGCCGGAGCAGCAGGTGAGCTTCAATATACAGTCCCCACCGAGCCGTCCACGTCTCAAAGGCACAGGTAGCCGGCTGCTCCCCCTGAACCCTGTTTGGCTTCCTGGAAGACTTGGTAGAAGGTGTGACGCCGGGAAGGTCTGCCCTAGGCCGGGAGGCGGAGGCGGCATTGCACTCCCCGCAGCTCTCGGCTGGGCTTGGTAGAGCGCGTGCACCTGTGGCAGCACGCCTTCCCCGCAGTCACGTGGGCCCCTGCGCATGCGCCACTCTTGGGCGAGGCGGGCTGACGTCCTGCGGGGAGGCAGCAAGGACTGGGAGTGCAACCAGGAACACCTGCAGGTCTCTCTCCTGGCTTCTTAAGGAAGCCAAGGTAAGTGGACAGCGGGCTGCGTTTGATGCTTCCCACAATGGGCTCAAAACCAACTAAAAGAAAATGCAGATTCCTTACTGTGGTCTCTAAAATATTACATAACCTGTTCTCTGCCTAATTCTCTGTTCTACTATTCTCAGTGCCCTATGGTCTGGCCTCATGGGCAGTCTCTCTGTTATCTGCACACATCAATCTCATTCACCCCTTAGGGATTTTGTACTTACTCTTTCCTCTGCTTGTAAGGTCGTCCTGGCTGTTGCACTGGCAGCTTGGAACTGAAGGTCCTTCAGGAATGCAGCGCAAGGGCATCCGAGTCTGTCTGGTCCAGGGATAGCACAGGGGTGACCGTTCCCTGGCGCTACAGCCAGCAGAAAACACATTTCATCTGCTACCCAAACACTGGCTGGGCGGCGTCTGAGGAGTCTGGCATTTTTGCCCAGTTCTTGCCCTTCCCGGTGCAATGCTGATGCAGGACTTTGTGACCTAGGATAAAGAGGTCCAGGTGGCACAGCTGATGGATCATGACCTCTGGCAACTCTCACAGTCTGGATGGAGGAAGGACAACCATGGACCCAAAGTCAATTTTCAGTAAGAGAATCTAAGTCACTGGCTTCAGAGGCCTCCCCGGCATCAACTGGAAGGTGTGTGGAGGAAGGTCTGTGGGTCCTTGTGGACTTCCGCCGCCTCGCCTCCTTGGAGCGCTGCCAGGAGCAGGGCTCAGCTCCGACTTGGCCTGGACCACGCCTGGCTCGCCGGAGCAGCAGGTGAGCTTCAATATACAGTCCCCACCGAGCCGTCCACGTCTCAAAGGCACAGGTAGCCGGCTGCTCCCCCTGAACCCTGTTTGGCTTCCTGGAAGACTTGGTAGAAGGTGTGACGCCCCGGGAAGGTCTGCCCTAGGCCGGGAGGCGGAGGCGGCATTGCACTCCCCCGCAGCTCTCGGCTGGGCTTGGTAGAGCCGCGTGCACCTGTGGCAGCACGCCTTCCCCGCAGTCACGTGGGCCCCTGCGCATGCGCCACTCTTGGGCGAGGCGGGCTGACGTCCTGCGGGGAGGCAGCAAGGACTGGGAGTGCAACCAGGAACACCTGCAGGTCTCTCTCCTGGCTTCTTCGAAGGAAGCCAAGGTAAGTGGACAGCGGGCTGCGTTTGAGTCCTGTTAGAGACTACTTGTGATGCAGTGTGCCTCAGATCAGATCAAGTCCCCTTTACACTGAGGCCGTTTTTGAGCTGTTTAATTTACCTCTCCCCCTCCTCTCTCCTTGTAAACTTTTTGAGGCGTAGACCTTGTTTATTTTAACCCCTTGGGGCTGGGCGAGCACCTGGCGAAGAGTTAAGCTCGTGATTAAAAAGTGAGTAACTGAGTTACTTCATATAAAAGCAGCTTCAAATTTATTTAAAAAAAACCTTTAGGTTTCCAAACAACATTTTGCAGTGCATAAATGGAAATTTAAAATGTTTACTTGATTTTGGACCACTGCTATGAGATAACGTGTTCACTGTTTAATACTCTGAAAGTAATAATGTGTGACGGTGGCTTAGTTGCTAAGTCTAAAATGTAGTATCCAACTCCTGCGACCCCATGGACTGTTGCCTGCCAGGCTTCTCTGTCCATGGGATTTCCCAGGCAAGGATACTAGAGTGGGTTGCCGTTCCCTTCTCCAGGGAATCTTCCAGACCCGGGGATCTAACTGTGTTTCCTGCATTGGCAGGTGGATTCTTTACCACTGAGCCACTAGAGAAGTTCAATAAATGTGTATTTAATACTCATTAAATAAGTGGTTGTTGCTTCCATGCAGAATGCTATGGTCAATCTCAATTATTTTTAGAACAGTAATATTAACTGAATATTATTGTAGATGAAGAAACTGGGTGAGGTAAACAATTTTTCAAAACACCACAAGGAAATAGGCAGAATTGATAGTATTAATATTTTAACACACTCAGTCTAACTGTTGAGCTGATAGTCTAAATGACCCTACTAGACTCTGTCCCAACTAGTGTACATATTCACTGTCACACTTTACCATAATAATGTAATAGGAAAGAGTCTTAGTTTTCTATTACAAGTTAACCACTGAAGGCATGTTGCCTATAAGCTTAAATTAAACACAAGGGCCCAACTCTGGGAATCCTGCTTCCCAGGTAGTAGGCATTAAGCTAAAATACCTTTGTTTAGAATCTAATAAGCATCCTGACCAGCCTCACCTGTGAATGGGTGCTAACAGAAATTAACATATCCCATCTAGGATCTGGACTTAACCAGGACTTTATTCCCTCCCTGTTTTAGGGTTAAAGGAGCCTGAATACAAACTCAGGAAAGTTAGAGACTCTTCTGGCTTTCCAATAAAGTCACTTTTCCTTGCCCCTATAGTTCATCTCTCGATTTATTGATCTGTTGTGCAGCAAGGAGTAGGAGCTTGGAACTGGTAACAATCACTTGCTTTTATGATTGGCATTAGTGTCCTAAGAACAGGCCCTCAAATATGAGATATATCTGTGAGTGGACATGATGCCTATCACTTGCACATACTGTGGCAGTTACTGACTGAGACCCCTGTTATGTGACGCCCTGATTTCCTAGAAGGGGACTTCAAGGCCACATGTTACAGATGGAGTATTTTCAAGAAGGTATAAGGCTGTAAACCCACATTTGATTTTCACAAAAGATAAATCTACATTTTTGTTATATGACCATGGTCTCCTGATTAATTGGTTACCACAAAACCACAGCATAGTCGGTTTTATTCCCATAACACTGGTAAATTATAGGTTGGAAAATATGCAATTACTTTCTAAAATTTGTTATGTGTAACAGAGACAGGTAGTATCACAAAGTGTAGTTTTGACAATATGTAATTATTTTCAAAATCTATGAAATGCCTGTCCAGTAGATCCACATACTCTAACAGACTATTCATCTAAATTTTAGAACAGTAATATTAACTGAATATTATTGTAGATGAAGAAACTGGTAAAACAATTTTTCAAAACACCACAAGGAAATAGGCAGAATTGATAGTATTAATATTTTAACACACTCAGTCTAACTGTTGAGCTGATAGTCTAAATGACCCTACTAGACTCTGTCCCAACTAGTGTACATATTCACTGTCACACTTTACCATAATAATGTAATAGGAAAGAGTCTTAGTTTTCTATTACAAGTTAACCACTGAAGGCATGTTGCCTATAAGCTTAAATTAAACACAAGGGCCCAACTCTGGGAATCCTGCTTCCCAGGTAGTAGGCATTAAGCTAAAATACCTTTGTTTAGAATCTAATAAGCATCCTGACCAGCCTCACCTGTGAATGGGTGCTAACAGAAATTAACATATCCCATCTAGGATCTGGACTTAACCAGGACTTTATTCCCTCCCTGTTTTAGGGTTAAAGGAGCCTGAATACAAACTCAGGAAAGTTAGAGACTCTTCTGGCTTTCCAATAAAGTCACTTTTCCTTGCCCCTATAGTTCATCTCTCGATTTATTGATCTGTTGTGCAGCAAGGAGTAGGAGCTTGGAACTGGTAACAATCACTTGCTTTTATGATTGGCATTAGTGTCCTAAGAACAGGCCCTCAAATATGAGATATATCTGTGAGTGGACATGATGCCTATCACTTGCACATACTGTGGCAGTTACTGACTGAGACCCCTGTTATGTGACGCCCTGATTTCCTAGAAGGGGACTTCAAGGCCACATGTTACAGATGGAGTATTTTCAAGAAGGTATAAGGCTGTAAACCCACATTTGATTTTCACAAAAGATAAATCTACATTTTTGTTATATGACCATGGTCTCCTGATTAATTGGTTACCACAAAACCACAGCATAGTCGGTTTTATTCCCATAACACTGGTAAATTATAGGTTGGAAAATATGCAATTACTTTCTAAAATTTGTTATGTGTAACAGAGACAGGTAGTATCACAAAGTGTAGTTTTTGACAATATGTAATTATTTTCAAAAATCTATGAAATGCCTGTCCAGTAGATCCACATACTCTAACAGACAAATTAGTGAACAGTAGTGTGTATGTGTGTGCATATATATATATATGTGTGTATATATATATCCATCCGCTTTACTGACAGCCTCTTGGCCAAAATTAGACATGGCTCCAAACTACCTGCACGTGCAAACAGGTCAAGTAGGTAATGGTGAGCTCTATTTCTAACAGTTCTAACAACAAGAGTGTTGTATTCTGAGAGGAAACACTATGAAACAAACATTGACCCTAATGTGTTATTCAGTAGGCGTAAAGCCTTCAAGTAAAATTCTGTTAATACTTTACAATCACTTACTAGGAGAATATTTCAGGTAAAAATCCACCTCAGTGCTTTTCCAGCTAAAGATTACCCTTGGCTCAGCAAGCATTTTCTCTATTGGAGATAATAATGTAAAGATCTGAATAGAGAATGTAAAAAAAAAAAAAAAAAAAAAAAAAACTTCAGTAACCACATTTCTATTGATAGTTAGAAGTAATTGGAAGGTTGCAATAAAACAGTGCTCATAATTATTCAAGTAGTTATAAGTCAACCTGGCGTTGAATTTACACATCTAAAATAATAGTAATTTTGTAAACTTAATTACTACCACATGAAAGAGTACAAAATTATCATGGATTATTAGAATGATAGTTTTACAAATACAAAACAGTTTCTCTCAATTTTTGTATTTTGTGCTTATTTAATATATATTGAGTATCTATAATGAATATGCTCTAAAAATGCAGCATTGTAAATTTCTTTGATAGTATCACCAGGTACCATTTTAAAAGTTAACAATTTGTTCAGTGGAGTAAAGACAATTTACAAGATCACATAGAAAGAGAATGGATGATTATCTTCATCAGTTAGGGCTTCTATAGCAAAAGTACCATAGGCTAGGTGGCTATTTCATTTGTTTCACAAAAGATAAATCTACATTTGTTATCCATGGTCTCCTGATTAATTGGTTACCACAAAACCACAGCATAGTCGGTTTTATTCCCATAACACTGGTAAATTATAGGTTGGAAAATATGCAATTACTTTCTAAAATTTGTTATGTGTAACAGAGACAGGTAGTATCACAAAGTGTAGTTTTTGACAATATGTAATTATTTTCAAAAATCTATGAAATGCCTGTCCAGTAGATCCACATACTCTAACAGACAAATTAGTGAACAGTAGTGTGTATGTGTGTGCATATATATATATATGTGTGTATATATATATCCATCCGCTTTACTGACAGCCTCTTGGCCAAAATTAGACATGGCTCCAAACTACCTGCACGTGCAAACAGGTCAAGTAGGTAATGGTGAGCTCTATTTCTAACAGTTCTAACAACAAGAGTGTTGTATTCTGAGAGGAAACACTATGAAACAAACATTGACCCTAATGTGTTATTCAGTAGGCGTAAAGCCTTCAAGTAAAATTCTGTTAATACTTTACAATCACTTACTAGGAGAATATTTCAGGTAAAAATCCACCTCAGTGCTTTTCCAGCTAAAGATTACCCTTGGCTCAGCAAGCATTTTCTCTATTGGAGATAATAATGTAAAGATCTGAATAGAGAATGTAAAAAAAAAAAAAAAAAAAAAAAAAAACTTCAGTAACCACATTTCTATTGATAGTTAGAAGTAATTGGAAGGTTGCAATAAAACAGTGCTCATAATTATTCAAGTAGTTATAAGTCAACCTGGCGTTGAATTTACACATCTAAAATAATAGTAATTTTGTAAACTTAATTACTACCACATGAAAGAGTACAAAATTATCATGGATTATTAGAATGATAGTTTTACAAATACAAAACAGTTTCTCTCAATTTTTGTATTTTGTGCTTATTTAATATATATTGAGTATCTATAATGAATATGCTCTAAAAATGCAGCATTGTAAATTTCTTTGATAGTATCACCAGGTACCATTTTTAAAAGTTAACAATTTGTTCAGTGGAGTAAAGACAATTTACAAGATCACATAGAAAGAGAATGGATGATTATCTTCATCAGTTAGGGCTTCTATAGCAAAAGTACCATAGGCTAGGTGGCTTAAACAACATTTATTTCTCACAGTTCTGGAGGCTCAGGTGTCCAGGATCAAGATGCCAGCAGATTTAGTATCTGATGAGAGCTTTTTTCCTGGTTTATAGGTGGGCTTCACTGTGTCCTCACATGGAGGGAGAGAGCACCAGGCTCTTTGTCTCTTTAAAAAAGGCACCAATCCCAGCCTGGAGTCTCTACCAGTCCTGATATCATCCAAACCTAATTACCTCACAAAGGCCCCAGTCACTTTCAGATAGTCCCCACATCACATTAGGGATTAAGTGCCAATAGGTGAATTTCCCCCAGGACACAAGCATTCAGTCCAGAAGCAATGATATGAGATTTTACTTTGCTTTTTCTTTATAAGAACAAAATTAAAGTAAAAAGCATCACAAATTAATTCATTGCCATAGCCAAGAGATGCCAAAGGCAACATGGTAATTCAAGTTTTATGGTATCCTAGATCAGAAAAAGTAAATTAGATAAAATCTGAGAACTTCTGAATCAAGTGTGGTTTTTATTTAAGAATAATGTATCAACATTTGTATGTTAATTGTGACAGATATATGGTAGAGTAATACAGTAGTGGAGGAAACTAGGTGTGTAGTATATGGGGGCACTTGATGTATTATTTTTTTTTTTTCTATGGCAAGCTATTTTAAAATAAAAGTTTATTCGAGAAATCAATTCATAACATAATCCTGAAAACAATATTCTTTCAAAACAGCATATTTAGAAATCTGAAGGCCATTTTTTTTTCTACCTGAATATCATGTTATGATGTTTTCAATAGTAATCTTTTATATTATATAATTCAAAAGTCTGTAAGGTAGAGCAAAGTTAGAAATCTCATAGAATATAATGAAAACAGCAATTATGGATGTAACATCCTCTGTATCCTTCAAAGTGATGTACTTGAAAAAATAACGTGCTATAACTTCAGCATACGTACACTGTTTGACCACAGATATTAGGCTGATATTTGCTTTTTCTCCAAGAAAAAGCTCAAAATGTTTTTACATTGATTGATGATATAACAAAGGACAAATAGTTATCAGAAGAACAATTTGATTGAAATGTGTTGTTGGGGAAATATAGTTAAAACTCAGTCTGCACCTATCCCTGATAACTTCCACATTAAAAGAGAAAGAAACAGGTTCATTATTGAATAAAAATTCAGCCAGAGAGTAATGTCCATCAGAAGCAATCTGCTATGGAGATTGCAAAGACAGAAAGATAGCTCACCCTGTAACTTGCCAATTATATACCCATCACCTACTTGTTTTCCAGAGAAGCACTATCTAGTCCTCTAGGAAGAGAATTTGCCAACATCATCTGTCACATGTAGTTCAGCCAAGATTCACCTACTAATTGGATAATAGTCTATGTTAGCTTATTGACTTTCTCCAAAGGAAACATAAACTCATATCTGTTTGACAGGAGATAATTTTTTGTAGTAAGGTACCCACAGGTTTAGTTTACAACCCTATGACAGAAATAGAGAAATAGGGGCAGTGTCTTCTTTGATTTCCTTTTAAAACTTGCTCTCAGTTTCTTGACAAAGACATCTATGGGTTACAATGCCCCGAGGCTTGTCCAGCTCTAAAGTTTGCATACATTTCAAAGAGATTAAAAAAAAAAAAAAAGTAAAGTATAAGTTTGCTAAAATAAGTCCTCTAAGAAAAGTGAGAAGGGAAAGTGTCTTCTCTAAATTTCAACAAGGAAAATAAAGACTCTTATTTTAATTTTTATTTGCCCTTACAGTGTCTGCATGCATTGAATCATTTGAACTATCACTCTTAGAAATATTGGTGGAAATTCAGAAGTATACACAGAAGATGAACACACCTAAATGACTTTGGAGAAGAAATAGTGTTTAAGTTACAATGATATGGCTATTTTAAAAATATATTGAAAGCCAAAATAATTACCTTTCATAAGTATGATGTTCTTGAAAACATGTAATTATTATACAGATTATTACTGGCCTGGGGCTCTAATTATAAGCAAATTAGCCTAAGTGGGATTTCAACATCAGAAGTCCTTAACTGAAAATTTCCACTCCTGTTAGAAATTTTTTGTAAACTCATTTCAAAGTAGAAAGTATCTACAGGACACTGTACACTTTGCACATTCCTTTAATGTCAGTATGCTATTAAAATATAGAATACTATCATCATGCTATGTCAAAAATTTTTACTTATTCTAAATTCATGATATTCTGCTAGAAACCTTATTTTATATGTTTCACATTTATGATCCACTGGCACTTGTACAAGAATATTTTTCCCATATAACTATATAGATAGTTCCATCATCACATATTGGGAAGACCGTCCATTTTCTTACTCACTATATTCCAGGAGTAATTTTGTCATTAGTTGGTTTACCATGTATACCAATGGTTCTGTTCTCAGTTATGTGTGCATTTTTTTCCTGTTTCTTTGATCTATTTGTTTAAAGTATATGCATGTAATTAGTATGTGTAATAATACAACAAGGTCTAAAAAATTACAATTTATAATGATCTTCATAGGTCATAGTGCATGTACAGTTACAACCCTATGACAGAAATAGAGAAATAGGGGCAGTGTCTTCTTTGATTTCCTTTTAAAACTTGCTCTCAGTTTCTTGACAAAGACATCTATGGGTTACAATGCCCCGAGGCTTGTCCAGCTCTAAAGTTTGCATACATTTCAAAGAGATTAAAAAAAAAAGTAAAGTATAAGTTTGCTAAAATAAGTCCTCTAAGAAAAGTGAGAAGGGAAAGTGTCTTCTCTAAATTTCAACAAGGAAAATAAAGACTCTTATTTTAATTTTTATTTGCCCTTACAGTGTCTGCATGCATTGAATCATTTGAACTATCACTCTTAGAAATATTGGTGGAAATTCAGAAGTATACACAGAAGATGAACACACCTAAATGACTTTGGAGAAGAAATAGTGTTTAAGTTACAATGATATGGCTATTTTAAAAATATATTGAAAGCCAAAATAATTACCTTTCATAAGTATGATGTTCTTGAAAACATGTAATTATTATACAGATTATTACTGGCCTGGGGCTCTAATTATAAGCAAATTAGCCTAAGTGGGATTTCAACATCAGAAGTCCTTAACTGAAAATTTCCACTCCTGTTAGAAATTTTTTGTAAACTCATTTCAAAGTAGAAAGTATCTACAGGACACTGTACACTTTGCACATTCCTTTAATGTCAGTATGCTATTAAAATATAGAATACTATCATCATGCTATGTCAAAAATTTTTACTTATTCTAAATTCATGATATTCTGCTAGAAACCTTATTTTATATGTTTCACATTTATGATCCACTGGCACTTGTACAAGAATATTTTTCCCATATAACTATATAGATAGTTCCATCATCACATATTGGGAAGACCGTCCATTTTCTTACTCACTATATTCCAGGAGTAATTTTGTCATTAGTTGGTTTACCATGTATACCAATGGTTCTGTTCTCAGTTATGTGTGCATTTTTTTCCTGTTTCTTTGATCTATTTGTTTAAAGTATATGCATGTAATTAGTATGTGTAATAATACAACAAGGTCTAAAAAATTACAATTTATAATGAGTCTTCATATCTGGCTCTGTAAATCCTCCAAGTTAGTTGTTTTTCAAGCTTGATGATTCTAGGTTGCAATGATTCCCTGCCATAAGGGTTCTATGTTATAACAGTCACCATGTTTTTCTCTTCTCCGTATATTTCTTTTCTGTCTGAGTTGGTGTTACAGAATTGTTTTGGTAGCAATAGGAATAAGAACATTGTGAATGTTAAGGGTTGTTAATTGGTCTTTGCCCCCTCCTATGTGTATGTATACTGTTATTTGATTAAAGTGTTTATTGAGAATTGGACATTTTTCAAAACGATACTAGAGAAATAACAAGATCCCTCCATAACTTAATTTCAGGCAGGCTCCTCTAAGGCCTGTAGGCCTAGACCTTGGCCATTCATCCTTGTTGGACCTGCATTGCCCAGTTTTAGCCAGAATCCTGCTTAGGACAGTTTAGCTGGAACCCCCACTCTTGATATCTTACCTGATCAAATACTTTATGCATGTTATCCCTCAGGTGATACCTGACAACAGTGCCCTATCTTTTGGAAAAATTCTGTTTAAGCAGAATCTTCACGCCCTACCCTGATGATTCCTCTTAGAAATTTCCCGCCCACTGAATCCCATCTGGCTCCTTTCTCGTCCATGTTGTATTTGGAATTGAGCTAAGTTCTATATTGAGATTTCTTTTGCCCAAATACAGTACTTCCTGAATAATACCCGTTTTTACCATGATTCATCTAGAGAAGAGGGTGGTAGAGGATGAGACAGCAAGATGGCATCAATGACTCATTGGACATGACTTTGGACAAACTTTGAGAGATAGTGAGGGCTTCCCTAATGGTTTAGCTGGTAAAGAATCTGCCTGTAATACAGGAGAGTCAGGTTTGATCCCTAGGTCAGAAAGATCTCTTGAAGTAGAAAGTGGCAGCCCACCCCAATATTTTTGCCTGAAAAATTCCATGAATAGAGGAGCCTGGCATGCTACAGTCCATGGGGTTGCGAAAGATTCAGACATGACTTACCAACTAAATGACAATCGGGAGATAGTAAAGGACAGGGAAGCCTGATATGCTGTAGTCAGTAGAGCTGCAAAGAGTTGGACATAACTTAGTGACAAAATACAATTTTAATGGTCTAAAAATTACAATTTATAATGAGTCTTCATATCTGGCTCTGTAAATCCTCCAAGTTAGTTGTTTTTCAAGCTTGATGATTCTAGGTTGCAATGATTCCCTGCCATAAGGGTTCTATGTTATAACAGTCACCATGTTTTTCTCTTCTCCGTATATTTCTTTTCTGTCTGAGTTGGTGTTACAGAATTGTTTTGGTAGCAATAGGAATAAGAACATTGTGAATGTTAAGGGTTGTTAATTGGTCTTTGCCCCCTCCTATGTGTATGTATACTGTTATTTGATTAAAGTGTTTATTGAGAATTGGACATTTTTCAAAACGATACTAGAGAAATAACAAGATCCCTCCATAACTTAATTTCAGGCAGGCTCCTCTAAGGCCTGTAGGCCTAGACCTTGGCCATTCATCCTTGTTGGACCTGCATTGCCCAGTTTTAGCCAGAATCCTGCTTAGGACAGTTTAGCTGGAACCCCCACTCTTGATATCTTACCTGATCAAATACTTTATGCATGTTATCCCTCAGGTGATACCTGACAACAGTGCCCTATCTTTTGGAAAAATTCTGTTTAAGCAGAATCTTCACGCCCTACCCTGATGATTCCTCTTAGAAATTTCCCGCCCACTGAATCCCATCTGGCTCCTTTCTCGTCCATGTTGTATTTGGAATTGAGCTAAGTTCTATATTGAGATTTCTTTTGCCCAAATACAGTACTTCCTGAATAATACCCGTTTTTACCATGATTCATCTAGAGAAGAGGGTGGTAGAGGATGAGACAGCAAGATGGCATCAATGACTCATTGGACATGACTTTGGACAAACTTTGAGAGATAGTGAGGGCTTCCCTAATGGTTTAGCTGGTAAAGAATCTGCCTGTAATACAGGAGAGTCAGGTTTGATCCCTAGGTCAGAAAGATCTCTTGAAGTAGAAAGTGGCAGCCCACCCCAATATTTTTGCCTGAAAAATTCCATGAATAGAGGAGCCTGGCATGCTACAGTCCATGGGGTTGCGAAAGATTCAGACATGACTTACCAACTAAATGACAATCGGGAGATAGTAAAGGACAGGGAAGCCTGATATGCTGTAGTCAGTAGAGCTGCAAAGAGTTGGACATAACTTAGTGACTGAACACGCACACACACAGCTCTGGTTATCTTGAACAACTGTTGTGCCGTGACTTGGATAGAATCAGCTTCACCATTGGACCCCAGGACCTCTCACCAAGGAACCCAAATGCATGCCTTTGAAGCCATTGTCTTCACTTCTGTCTGATTGATCAGGGATCAGTTAGTGAGTCTGTTTCTTAACCAGTGCTCTAAATGACAGTCCACTAAAGCATAGTAAAGACAGATTTTGATTCTTAGGATTCTGAGTAGTACCTGAAGATGGGTTAGAGGTCCACCCTTCCTTGGTTGAAAGGTTCCTTCTGGACTTAAGGAAAATCCCTCTTGCTAGCTCTTTCTTTGGGTTGGGTATTTAGTCCCTGATTCCTAGACTGGATTTTTTTTCCGGGCTCATTGTTTCAAGTCAGAATTCATTTCCTGACTCCTTGGTTTGGAAAATTCTTTTTGTCTATTTGTCTCATGTGGGAATTCACTCTCCAGCTCCTTTTATAGAAAGGTTTTTTTTTTTTTTTTTTTAATTGCTTAGTGAGGACCCTTTGTTCTCTAAGTTCTGCTTTTACCATGGAAATGTCTTTAGTAACTGAAAACCCCATTCTTAAAACCATATTGACTTTATGTGGCATGAACTCTTGTATTTTTCCTTTCTTGCTGATATAACTTTATGTATAATAGTCTGGAGCTTCAGTAATCACTTTGGAATAAGATCTCCCCCAATTGGCTCCACTAAGTTTTTTTTTTTAATTTGTTTTTTGAGTTAATCCCTTGTTACAGAGAGAGTGCAGGTTTGATCGACATGACTTTGGACAAACTTTGAGAGATAGTGAGGGCTTCCCTAATGGTTTAGCTGGTAAAGAATCTGCCTGTAATACAGGAGAGTCAGGTTTGATCCCTAGGTCAGAAAGATCTCTTGAAGTAGAAAGTGGCAGCCCACCCCAATATTTTTGCCTGAAAAATTCCATGAATAGAGGAGCCTGGCATGCTACAGTCCATGGGGTTGCGAAAGATTCAGACATGACTTACCAACTAAATGACAATCGGGAGATAGTAAAGGACAGGGAAGCCTGATATGCTGTAGTCAGTAGAGCTGCAAAGAGTTGGACATAACTTAGTGACTGAACACGCACACACACAGCTCTGGTTATCTTGAACAACTGTTGTGCCGTGACTTGGATAGAATCAGCTTCACCATTGGACCCCAGGACCTCTCACCAAGGAACCCAAATGCATGCCTTTGAAGCCATTGTCTTCACTTCTGTCTGATTGATCAGGGATCAGTTAGTGAGTCTGTTTCTTAACCAGTGCTCTAAATGACAGTCCACTAAAGCATAGTAAAGACAGATTTTGATTCTTAGGATTCTGAGTAGTACCTGAAGATGGGTTAGAGGTCCACCCTTCCTTGGTTGAAAGGTTCCTTCTGGACTTAAGGAAAATCCCTCTTGCTAGCTCTTTCTTTGGGTTGGGTATTTAGTCCCTGATTCCTAGACTGGATTTTTTTTCCGGGCTCATTGTTTCAAGTCAGAATTCATTTCCTGACTCCTTGGTTTGGAAAATTCTTTTTGTCTATTTGTCTCATGTGGGAATTCACTCTCCAGCTCCTTTTATAGAAAGGTTTTTTTTTTTTTTTTTTTAATTGCTTAGTGAGGACCCTTTGTTCTCTAAGTTCTGCTTTTACCATGGAAATGTCTTTAGTAACTGAAAACCCCATTCTTAAAACCATATTGACTTTATGTGGCATGAACTCTTGTATTTTTCCTTTCTTGCTGATATAACTTTATGTATAATAGTCTGGAGCTTCAGTAATCACTTTGGAATAAGATCTCCCCCAATTGGCTCCACTAAGAACTTTCTCTTCCTATCCTCTGTTCCTCTCTCTTTTTATCAGCTTTAGTCTTCCCTTTCTCTCCTTTGAGTTATCTGTTATATCCCCCTTGAAACCTCTAGCTACTCCAGCCCTTTATCAAACTTATTCCTTGCCATTCCAGCCCCACAGTTACCTGGCCCCATCATCTCTCTCAAGGAACTCAGAAATGCCCCGAAACAATCATTTGAGACCAAGTGAAACGAAAGGAAAAAAAAAAGTCTACATAGAAACACACTGGATACCTTATCTATTCATATGAGTTTTGGAAACATCCACACAGCTACCTGTGTCTCTTACCTCAAACATAGTCCACAGTCTCCAAAAGATTACATATTAAGGCCAAAGAAAATCTTAAAAATTACCCTCATAAATACCAGTAAAAGGTGGTAGCTTTCACAATGAACAGGTACTCTTCTCTTGTTCCATCTGCTATAAACATAATTCACATACAAACAAAAAGTAGAGCAGGGATGAGAATATATCACTCTGTTCATTTAACACATTGTTAAAATTTGATTTTTTTTTAAATTAGAGTATGATTGCTTTACAGTGTTATATTCGTTTCTGCTCTACAATATGTATCAGCTCTACATATGCATACATCCTCTCCCTCTTGAGCCTCCCTCCCACCCCCCGTTCCACCGATCTGGGTCATCACAGAGCACCAAGCTGAGCTCCCTGTGCTATGCAACAGCTTGCACTTGTTATCTGTCTTACACATGGTGATGTATGCATGTCAATGCTATTCTCTAAATTCATCCTACCCTCCCCTTCCTGCCTTGTGTCCACAAGTATATTTTCTAGATCTGTGTCTCTATTCCTCCCTGCAGATAGATTCATCAGTACCATTTTTCTAGATCCATACATATGAATTAATATTTGTTTAATGTTTAATATTTGTTTTTCTCTTTCTGACTTCACTCTGTATGACAGACTCTAGGCTCTTCCACGTCACTACAAATGACTTTATTTTATTCCCTTTTATGCCTGAAGAATATTCCATTGTAAATATGTACCCCATATTCTTCTTTTTTAATAAAGATTTATTTATTTATTTATTTTGGGCGGGGGTCGGGTTGGGGAGGGAGGGGAGCGGGCGGGTCACTTCTGTTGGTCTTTCATTTCTCTATTTTCATCCATCTTTGTTCTTTGGCTCCTGTGGGCCTCCCATCGCGGTGGTGTCTTGTCGTTGCAGAGCGCCGGCTCTGGGCGCATGCGCTCCAGAGCTCCGGCTCGGTGATTGGACACATCAGTCCAGCCGCTCCGCGGCACGTGGGATCTTCCCAGGCCAGGGCTCAAACCCGCGGCCCTTGAACTGCAAGGTGGTGTCCTTACCCACTGGACCACCAGGGGAAGCCCCTACCCCATATTCTTTAACCAGGCATCTGTCAGTGGACATTTAGGTTGGTTCCATAGTGCTGCAGTGAACACTGGGGTACAAGTATATTTTTTAATTATAGTTTTCTCAGAGTGTATTCCCAGTAGTGGGATTGCTGGGTCACATGGTAATTTTATTCCTAGTTTTTAAGGAACCCCATACTGTCCTCAATAGTGGTTATATCAGCTTATATTCTCACAGACAGTACAAGAGAGTTCCCTTTTCTCCATATCCTTACCAGCATTTGCTGTTTGTAGATGATGATGGTCATTTTGACCATGTGAGGTGCTACCTCACTGTAGTTTTTATTTGCATTTCTCTAATAATGAGTGATGTTTTGCATCTTTTCATGTGTTTCTTGACCATTGTATGTCTTCTGTGAAGAGAAGTCTGTTTAGGTCTAGTGTTCATTTTTTGATTGGGTTGCTTGTTTGATATTGAGCTGTATGAGCTGCTTGTATATTTTGGAGCTTACTTTGTCAGTTACTTCATTTGCAAATATTTTCTCACATTCTGAAGATTTTTTTTTTTTTTGGCTTCTTTATGATTTTCTTTGCTGTTCAAAAGCTTTTAAGTTTATTAGGCCATGTTTGTTTATTTTTGTTTTTAATTTTATTACTCTGCAAGATAATTGAAAAAGGATCTTGTGGCAGTTTATTGTCAGAGAGTGTTCTGCCTATGTTTCCCTCTAAGAGTTTTATAGTGTCTGCTCTTACATTTAGTAATCCTTTTTATCTTTAATCCATTTTGAGTTTATTTTTGTGTATAGTATTAGGAAGTGTTCTAATTAAGGGAGAAAAAAGGAGGCAACTCAATAAAGTTAAAAGTGAAAAAGGAGGGCTTCCTTGGTGGTCCAGTGGGTAAAGAGTCTGCCTTATAGTGCAAGGGGCACTGGTTTTATCCCTGGTCTGGTAAGATCCCATGTGCCACAGAGCAGCTGGACAGGTGTGTCCAATAAGCCAGTGCTCTGCAGTGAGAGAGGCCATTGAAAACATTGATGAAAATAAATGAAATGGGATCCCACCAGGAAGCCCTTTACCGGGTCCTTACCCACTGGACCACCGGGAAGCCTACCCCATATTCTTTAACCAGGCATCTGTCAGTGGACATTTAGGTTGGTTCCATAGTGCTGCAGTGAACACTGGGGTACAAGTATATTTTTTAATTATAGTTTTCTCAGAGTGTATTCCCAGTAGTGGGATTGCTGGGTCACATGGTAATTTTATTCCTAGTTTTTAAGGAACCCCATACTGTCCTCAATAGTGGTTATATCAGCTTATATTCTCACAGACAGTACAAGAGAGTTCCCTTTTCTCCATATCCTTACCAGCATTTGCTGTTTGTAGATGATGATGGTCATTTTGACCATGTGAGGTGCTACCTCACTGTAGTTTTTATTTGCATTTCTCTAATAATGAGTGATGTTTTGCATCTTTTCATGTGTTTCTTGACCATTGTATGTCTTCTGTGAAGAGAAGTCTGTTTAGGTCTAGTGTTCATTTTTTGATTGGGTTGCTTGTTTGATATTGAGCTGTATGAGCTGCTTGTATATTTTGGAGCTTACTTTGTCAGTTACTTCATTTGCAAATATTTTCTCACATTCTGAAGATTTTTTTTTTTTTTGGCTTCTTTATGATTTTCTTTGCTGTTCAAAAGCTTTTAAGTTTATTAGGCCATGTTTGTTTATTTTTGTTTTTAATTTTATTACTCTGCAAGATAATTGAAAAAGGATCTTGTGGCAGTTTATTGTCAGAGAGTGTTCTGCCTATGTTTCCCTCTAAGAGTTTTATAGTGTCTGCTCTTACATTTAGTAATCCTTTTTATCTTTAATCCATTTTGAGTTTATTTTTGTGTATAGTATTAGGAAGTGTTCTAATTAAGGGAGAAAAAAGGAGGCAACTCAATAAAGTTAAAAGTGAAAAAGGAGGGCTTCCTTGGTGGTCCAGTGGGTAAAGAGTCTGCCTTATAGTGCAAGGGGCACTGGTTTTATCCCTGGTCTGGTAAGATCCCATGTGCCACAGAGCAGCTGGACAGGTGTGTCCAATAAGCCAGTGCTCTGCAGTGAGAGAGGCCATTGCAATGGGAGACCCACACATGACAAAGAATAAAAACATTGATGAAAATAAATATGAAAAGTAAAATAGTCATGATGGGGAAAAAGAAAAAAATTGAAAAAAGAGAAGTTGCAACTGAAATACGAAGGATCATAAGAGATGACTACCAACCCCCTTCACTTGCCTATAAAAGCTGTGGATCTTCTTCAATAAAGCGGAACTACTTCGATGGAGAAAAAAAAAGAGAGAGAGACTACTACCAGCTACTGTATACCAATAAAATTGACAACCTGGAAGCAATGGACAGATTCTTAGGAAAGCACAGCCTCCCAAGAATGAACCAGGAAGAATTAGAAAATACCAAGGGACCAGTCACAAGCACTGAAATTGAAACTGTGATTTAAAATCAATAAGGAGGGTGCGGAGAAAAGGGAACCCTCTTGCATTGCTGGTGGGAATGTAAACTGATACAACCTCTATGGAAGACAATATGGAGATTCCTTAAAAAACTAAAAATAGAAGCACCCTATGACCCAGCAATCCCACTATCAGACCTATATCATGATGAAATCAAAACTGAAAGAAGCACCTGTACCCCAATGTTCATTGCAGCTCTCTATACAATAGCTAGAACATGGAAGCAACCTAGATGTCCATCGACAAATGAATGGATACAGAAGCTCTGGTACATATATACAATGGAATACTACTCAGCTATTAAAAGAAATGCAGAAGACTCAGTCCTAATGAGGTGGCTAGCTCAAGAAACTATCATAAAAAGTCAAGTCAGTCAAAAAGAGAAAGACAAGTACAGTATACTAACTCATATATATGGGATCTAGTAAGATGGTGATGATAACACACGCAGTGAACTCATGGAAAAACAGAGAACAGACATAAGGACATTGTGGAGACCGAACATTGAGAGGGAGGCATAGAGGAAGTAACATTGAAACCTATACTGGCACGTGTGGAAAAGATAGCTATTGTCCTTGTGCCAGTGGGTAAAGAGTCTGCCTTATAGTGCAAGGGGCACTGGTTTTATCCCTGGTCTGGTAAGATCCCATGTGCCACAGAGCAGCTGGACAGGTGTGTCCAATAAGCCAGTGCTCTGCAGTGAGAGAGGCCATTGCAATGGGAGACCCACACATGACAAAGAATAAAAACATTGATGAAAATAAATATGAAAAGTAAAATAGTCATGATGGGGAAAAAGAAAAAAATTGAAAAAAGAGAAGTTGCAACTGAAATACGAAGGATCATAAGAGATGACTACCAACCCCCTTCACTTGCCTATAAAAGCTGTGGATCTTCTTCAATAAAGCGGAACTACTTCGATGGAAAAAAAAAAAAAAGAGAGAGAGAGACTACTACCAGCTACTGTATACCAATAAAATTGACAACCTGGAAGCAATGGACAGATTCTTAGGAAAGCACAGCCTCCCAAGAATGAACCAGGAAGAATTAGAAAATACCAAGGGACCAGTCACAAGCACTGAAATTGAAACTGTGATTTAAAATCAATAAGGAGGGTGCGGAGAAAAGGGAACCCTCTTGCATTGCTGGTGGGAATGTAAACTGATACAACCTCTATGGAAGACAATATGGAGATTCCTTAAAAAACTAAAAATAGAAGCACCCTATGACCCAGCAATCCCACTATCAGACCTATATCATGATGAAATCAAAACTGAAAGAAGCACCTGTACCCCAATGTTCATTGCAGCTCTCTATACAATAGCTAGAACATGGAAGCAACCTAGATGTCCATCGACAAATGAATGGATACAGAAGCTCTGGTACATATATACAATGGAATACTACTCAGCTATTAAAAGAAATGCAGAAGACTCAGTCCTAATGAGGTGGCTAGCTCAAGAAACTATCATAAAAAGTCAAGTCAGTCAAAAAGAGAAAGACAAGTACAGTATACTAACTCATATATATGGGATCTAGTAAGATGGTGATGATAACACACGCAGTGAACTCATGGAAAAACAGAGAACAGACATAAGGACATTGTGGAGACCGAACATTGAGAGGGAGGCATAGAGGAAGTAACATTGAAACCTATACTGGCACGTGTGGAAAAGATAGCTATTGTCATTGTGCTAAGGGAATAGGAGTACCTACAATCACTTGGGGCGATGGTCTGGAGTGGTGGGAGGTGGGGAACTGGGTGGAGGGAGGGTCCAGGGATGTGCACATGAATGATCTGAGAACATACATGTTGGTGAACAACAAAACTCTGTAAAATCTTTAAAATAAAGAAAAATAATAAAAAAAAAGAGAAAAGCCCAATGTCAGATGGCTTCACAGGTAAATTCTATCAAACAGAGAAGCACTAACACCTATCCATCTCAAACTCTTTCAAAAAAAAAATTGCAGAGGGAGCCAAACTCCCAAATTCATTCTACAAGGCCACCACCACACTGATATCAAAACACGACAAAGATATCACCAAAAAAATAAAAATAAAAAAATAATATGCCAGTATCACTGATCAACATAGATGTGAAAATCCTCAACAGAATGCTAGCAATTCAAAATCAATAATATATTAAAAGGTCAATACAGCATGATCAAGTGGGGTTATCCCAAGGATGCAAAGATTCTTCAGTATATGAAAATTAATGTGATGCACCATGTAACAAATGGAAGGATAAAAACTATACAGTAATCTCAATAGATGCAGAAAATGCTTTTGACAAAATTCAACACTCATTTATGATATGTTAAAAAAAAAACCTCCAGAAAGTGGGCATAGAGGGAACCTACTTTAGCATAAAAAGGCCATATGTAACAAATCCACAAAAAACATTATTCTCATGGTGAAAAACTGAAAGCATTTCCTCCAAGAGAGGAACAAAATAATGGTACCCACTCTCATTACTGTTATTCATCGTATTTTTGGAAGTCTAACCATGGCAATCAGAGAAAAATAAAAAAGGAATCCAGATTAGAAAAGAAACAAAACTCTCTTTGTTTGTAGATAAAATTCTAATATATATAGAAAATTCTAAAGATACCACCACAGAACTATAATACTAGAGCTCATCAGTGAATTTAGTAAAATCACAGGATACAAAATTAATACACAAGAATCTCTTACATTCCTATGCACTAGCAATGAAAAAATCCAAAAGAGAAAGCAAGGTAATAATCTCATTCACCAATGCAACAGTAAAAATAAAATACCTAGGGATAAATCTATCTAAGGAGACAAGATATCTATATGGAGAAAACTATAAGTTACTGATGAAAGATATCAAAGACACAAAGATGGAGAGATATACTATGTGATTGGAAGAACCAGTATTGTACAAATGACTATACTACCACAGAGCAATCCACAGATTTAGTGAAATCCCTATCAAGTTACCAATGGCCTTTTTCCACAGAACTAGAACAAAAAGTTTGTAACCTTTATGGAAACACAATAGACTTCGAATAGCCAAAGCAATCTTGAGAAAGAACAACAGAACTGGGCGAATCAAGCTCCCTAACTTCAGACTATATTGCAAAGCTACAATTATCAAGACAGTATGGTACTGGCACAAAAACAGAAATACAGATCAGTGGGACTTGATAGAAAGTCTAGAGATAAACTCACACACCTATGGTCACCTTATCTTTAACAAAGGAGGTGGTATATAAAATGGAGAAAAGTGAGCCTCTTCAGTAAATGGCACTGGGAAAACTTGAAAGCTGCATGTAAAAGAATGAAATTAGAGCACTGTTTTAACTTTAGAATAAAAGGGGTATGATCTCTGTGTCCATCTCTGTCAGCATTCACATGTAAATGTGTGTGTTATAGTGTATCTGACATTTTTATACCTCTGGACAGTATTTCCAAATTAAGTTATAGAATCCTTTAAAAGATTTATACCTAAATTGATTTAGAGATAAATGAACACTTATATTAATAAAATATTTCAAAATTCCTCAAAATATAGAAACTAACCCAAATGCTTTTCAGGTTCAGATGACTTGGGTAAATGTCGGCCATGTAAGACTAGTTTGGTATTATTAGTTTTATAGAAACAACTATGTATTCTAAGCTATTAGCACTTAATTATAAAACACGTTTATGTTATATTTGTTTTTAGATTTTTTTGCTTTGTGATATTTTTCAAACATGAATGTTCTATAAAAATAATTAAGAAAGAAATATGGCCTTCCTTGGTGGTCCAGTGGGTAGAGTCCACCTTGCAGTGTAAGGTAAGCCAGTTCAGTCCCTGGCCTGGGAAGATCCCACATGATATGGAGAGCCTAGACCCGTGTGTCCAATTATAAGCCAGTGCTCTGGAGCGCGTGTGCCCAGAGTCGGTGCTCTGCAGTGAGAGAGGCCACTGCAATGTGAGGCCCACACATGCCAAAGAATAAAAAGATGGATGAAATTTTAAAAAAGGCATGATGGGGGAAAAAAAGAGAAAGCATTAAAAAATAATAATAACAATTAATAAGGAAATAACAAGATGATAGCTGGCTTTGTTTAAAGTTATATGTGTGTGAATAGTTTCCACGTTTTTTTTTTTTTTTTTGATAACTTGAAACATTGCCCATGCTAGATTAAATTAAACTGAAATAGTCACTAAATATTTAAATAATTTCTGAGTGAAAAAACTACTGAAACACTTATCATTTGTTTAACTTTACCTACTTTTGAGTTTTCTTTTTATATGATGTAGAGAAGCCAAATATGTTTGTTTTAGTTAATAAATATATTCCTCTTACCACTTTAAAAAGATGTACCATGAGGAAGGCTAAACCTGTAAAAATTGTGATATAGTACATTTGTAACATTTGCCAGTCTGCTATAGAAATCCTAGTATATGATAGACATTTCCCAATTTTCTAGTCCCTGTGCTGCTGCTTAGTCACTTCATTCATGTCAAACTCTGTGTGACCCTCTAGACTGCAGCCTGCCAGGCTCCACCATCCATGGAATTCTCCAGGCAATGCCCTCCTCCACAGGATCTTCCCAACCGAGGGATGGAACCTGGGTTTCCTTCATTGCAGGCAGATTCCTCACCACTAAGCCATCAGAAAGCCGTGTGTGTTTGTATGTATGTATGTGTGTGTGTGTGTGTGTGTGTATATATATATATATATATATATACACACACATATACATATACATATTTGAGACCCCGTGGACTGTAACTTGCCAGGCTTCTCCGTCCATGAAATTTTCCAGGCCAGACTACTGGAGTGGGTTGCCATTTCCTTCTCCACTAGCCCATATAGTTTTATGTAAAAAGAAGTTATTCATGGTTTGTTCTAGGATGAGAAAGAAGAAAATATAGGGAAAAAAAAATCCCTAAATGAATGTAAATAAAAAATGTTGTGGAAGTTTTTGGGGATATGAACCTTTAAAAATGAGTCAAAAGGTTTTCAATTGTTTTGTTTTAATTTCATTTATTATTTATTTTTGGCTATACTGGGTGTTTGTTTCTATTCACAGGCTCTGTAACCCGTGTGTCCAATTATAAGCCAGGGGGATAGCTGGCTTTGTTTAAAAAGTTAATTAAAAAGTCATGATGGGGGAAAAAAAGAGAAAGCATTAAAAAATAATAATAACAATTAATAAGGAAATAACAAGATGATAGCTGGCTTTGTTTAAAGTTATATGTGTGTGAATAGTTTCCACGTTTTTTTTTTTTTTTTGATAACTTGAAACATTGCCCATGCTAGATTAAATTAAACTGAAATAGTCACTAAATATTTAAATAATTTCTGAGTGAAAAAACTACTGAAACACTTATCATTTGTTTAACTTTACCTACTTTTGAGTTTTCTTTTTATATGATGTAGAGAAGCCAAATATGTTTGTTTTAGTTAATAAATATATTCCTCTTACCACTTTAAAAAGATGTACCATGAGGAAGGCTAAACCTGTAAAAATTGTGATATAGTACATTTGTAACATTTGCCAGTCTGCTATAGAAATCCTAGTATATGATAGACATTTCCCAATTTTCTAGTCCCTGTGCTGCTGCTTAGTCACTTCATTCATGTCAAACTCTGTGTGACCCTCTAGACTGCAGCCTGCCAGGCTCCACCATCCATGGAATTCTCCAGGCAATGCCCTCCTCCACAGGATCTTCCCAACCGAGGGATGGAACCTGGGTTTCCTTCATTGCAGGCAGATTCCTCACCACTAAGCCATCAGAAAGCCGTGTGTGTTTGTATGTATGTATGTGTGTGTGTGTGTGTGTGTGTATATATATATATATATATATATACACACACATATCATATACATATTTGAGACCCCGTGGACTGTAACTTGCCAGGCTTCTCCGTCCATGAAATTTTCCAGGCCAGACTACTGGAGTGGGTTGCCATTTCCTTCTCCACTAGCCCATATAGTTTTATGTAAAAAGAAGTTATTCATGGTTTGTTCTAGGATGAGAAAGAAGAAAATATAGGGAAAAAAAAATCCCTAAATGAATGTAAATAAAAAATGTTGTGGAAGTTTTTGGGGATATGAACCTTTAAAAATGAGTCAAAAGGTTTTCAATTGTTTTGTTTTAATTTCATTTATTATTTATTTTTGGCTATACTGGGTGTTTGTTGCTATGCACAGGCTCTGTCTGGTTGACGTGGTTGTTGAGTCACTCAGTCCTGTCTGATTCTTGGTAACCCCATGGACTGGAGCATTCTAGGCTTCCATGCCCTTCACTCTTTCCCAGAGTTTGCTCAAACTCACACCCATTGAGTCAGTGATTCACCCAACCATGTCGTTCTTCTTCTGATGTCACTCTTTTCTGTCATTAGGGTCTTTTCCAATGAGTTGGTTCTTCACATCACATAGCCAAATTATCAGAGCTTTAGCATCTGTCCTTCCAATGAATATTTAGGATTGATTTCCTTTGGTATTTGATCTTCTTGCTGTCCAAGGGTCTCTCAAAAGTCTTCTCCAGCACCACAGTCCAAAGTCATCAGTTCTAGTTGTAGAGAGTGGTGCCACTCTCTAGTTGTGTTGTGCCAGCTTCTCATTGCAGTGGCTTCTCTTGTTGGGGAGCATAGGCTCTAGGGTGGGCAGGCTCAGTAGTTGTGGCACACAGGCTCAGTTTCCCCATAGCATGTGGAATCTTCCTCAACCAAGGATCAAACCTGTGCCCTGTGCATTGGTAGGTGGATTCTTAACCACTGGACCACCAGTGAAGCTCTGTTTGTTTTGTTTTAAATGAGCTCAAGAATGTACTGATACAAAACAGGAGTTTGGTTTTCTCAATGTTAAAACAGCAAAGTTTTCTTGGATCATTTGCCTGCAATTAATAAAAGATGCTAAAACGTTTTTCTTTACCTCTTTAAGTAATCTGCCTAGGAATCCAAAATGTTTTATCTTGTTAGAATATTTTCCTGTGATTTATGTTAAACTTCAACATGATATCAGTTACTTAAGAGAAACTAAATATTTTTTCATAATTCTCTGTGATGCTATTTAATCAGGTATTCAAACAGTTTCACATTTTGACAACTTTCTAAAATCAAATAATAAATTAAACCTTTTTTGTTCTCAAACTGATTTTGAAATCTGCCAGAGAGCTCATAGAAAAATCTGAAAGGATTTGTTCACTTAAATTTTAAAATAAAGAAAAAAAGAGGGGTTTCCCTGGTGGTCCAGTAGGTGGGGACACTGCCTTTCAGTGTGGGGTGCACTGATTTGATCCCTGTCCTAGGAGGATCCCACATGCTGCAGAGCAGCTGGACTGATGTGTCCAGCTGAAAAGGTTTTACCTCAATTTGAGACTTAAACCCAGGGCCCAGACCTGATCGAACCCTGCTTGGGACTTGAACCCACATGGCTAGAGCTTGAATTCCAGCCAAAACCCTGTTTGAGACTTGAACCCATGTGACTGGGGCTTGAAACTAGCCAAAACCTGGTTTGGGACTCAAACCCACGTGGCTAAGGCCTAACCCCAGTCAAAACCCTGCTTGGGACGTGAATCCATGTAGTCAGGACTCAATCTCGGCCAAAACCCTGTCTGGGACTCGAACGCACGTGGTTGGGACTTAATCCAGCGTTCACCCAACATGTGGACCCACTGAGGCTCGGGTTCTTCATGCCTCAACGCAGAAGGAATTCAATGAAAGACAGAGTGATAGGCAAAAAGAGGATTTATTAGGATAGGGTACTTGTAAGTGGTGCAGGCGGGCAAGCAGGAAAGCTCTGCTCTGCCCTGCCTCACTTGAGTGGGCAGCAATATATATAGGATGGTAGAAGACCGCCTCCCTCAAGTAGATGCAGATGCAGGACATACATGATTGGTTGGTTGTTTCTTCGCCAGCTCCTCCTTCACCAGCTGTTTATACCCAATCCAGCCTGCTTTACTGAACAAGGAACAGCTCTCCTGAGTTATTGTCAACTCACTGGCCTCCCAACCTTTCTCAGGTGTCTCCCTTCTACCTACCATCCCTTTTGGATCATTTGCAAAAGTAAAACTTAAGAGAAACTAAATATTTCCTGTGATTTATGTTAAACTTCAACATGATATCAGTTACTTAAGAGAAACTAAATATTTTTTCATAATTCTCTGTGATGCTATTTAATCAGGTATTCAAACAGTTTCACATTTTGACAACTTTCTAAAATCAAATAATAAATTAAACCTTTTTTGTTCTCAAACTGATTTTGAAATCTGCCAGAGAGCTCATAGAAAAATCTGAAAGGATTTGTTCACTTAAATTTTAAAATAAAGAAAAAAAGAGGGGTTTCCCTGGTGGTCCAGTAGGTGGGGACACTGCCTTTCAGTGTGGGGTGCACTGATTTGATCCCTGTCCTAGGAGGATCCCACATGCTGCAGAGCAGCTGGACTGATGTGTCCAGCTGAAAAGGTTTTACCTCAATTTGAGACTTAAACCCAGGGCCCAGACCTGATCGAACCCTGCTTGGGACTTGAACCCACATGGCTAGAGCTTGAATTCCAGCCAAAACCCTGTTTGAGACTTGAACCCATGTGACTGGGGCTTGAAACTAGCCAAAACCTGGTTTGGGACTCAAACCCACGTGGCTAAGGCCTAACCCCAGTCAAAACCCTGCTTGGGACGTGAATCCATGTAGTCAGGACTCAATCTCGGCCAAAACCCTGTCTGGGACTCGAACGCACGTGGTTGGGACTTAATCCAGCGTTCACCCAACATGTGGACCCACTGAGGCTCGGGTTCTTCATGCCTCAACGCAGAAGGAATTCAATGAAAGACAGAGTGATAGGCAAAAAGAGGATTTATTAGGATAGGGTACTTGTAAGTGGTGCAGGCGGGCAAGCAGGAAAGCTCTGCTCTGCCCTGCCTCACTTGAGTGGGCAGCAATATATATAGGATGGTAGAAGACCGCCTCCCTCAAGTAGATGCAGATGCAGGACATACATGATTGGTTGGTTGTTTCTTCGCCAGCTCCTCCTTCACCAGCTGTTTATACCCAATCCAGCCTGCTTTACTGAACAAGGAACAGCTCTCCTGAGTTATTGTCAACTCACTGGCCTCCCAACCTTTCTCAGGTGTCTCCCTTCTACCTACCATCCCCTACTAGGACTCTATAACCACCTACCTATTCTACTCTCTCCCTATCACAGCTACTAAATCAGAGCTGTGGGGCACATACGCTCAGAGCCGGTGCTCAGCGGTGAGGAGGGCTGCTGCAATAGGAGGCCCGCACAGGCCCAGGAACAAAGATAGATGAAAATGGATAAATGAAAGACCAATAGAAGTGGCGAAAAAAAAAAAAAAAGAGAGAGAGACACGTTGAGTACATTCAATTTATTTGATATGTTAAATTGCATATAAAGGCATCATGATGTAAGAAGTGGTGCCTTAACCTACCCTAGGCTATATTGACATGGATAAATGCTGTTAATATAAGTATTTTAGAAGTTGTATGAATTTTATAGACATTTGTCCCTACCATCATTGTCCATGATAGATTGGATAGGATGTTATTAGTCACAGTTACGATTATCATTTTAAAATGTTTTATGCCATAAAAATAACCATATTATTTTGTCAAGTGAACTTTCATATCTTTTGACATGGCCATGGCCATTTTTATTTATCACCCACAATTAGTCTCTGCCCTACTCTGATCCTCTTGGAATGAATTTGCAGTCAACTGTACATCTACCATATCTCAATAAATATTATTTTTAAAAAAGAAAAAAAAAAAAAAAAAGAATTTGCAGTCAACTAAGGCCAGAATGCTTCATCTTCCACAATAAGTGACTATCTTAGAGACCATTGATAAGACTGTAACAGATATCTGATCCATAGCCTTCTGACAGCATTGTTTAATCTCAAAAGAATCACTGGACTGAGTACAGATTTCCAGAACTCTGTGAAGAAGCTGGTGGATTCATAAAACTGTTAACCCAAGATCAGGCAGAATAAGAATAAATTACATACTACTGAATGAACTGATAAAAAGATAATTGCAGTTTTTCTCTGAAATGTTGCTAGTTCTTTAATGTTCTATTTTCTGTATATAAGGCACCCTTTTTTCTTAAGATATAACAAATTAGGAGATTATGCTTCTATAAACAAAAGTGAAACATTTACGTTTCAGCCTGCTCCCTCCAGAATTTGAAACTAAAAATGAAATAGTCTTATTTTAATTAAAAATATAATTATTTGTGGAAGTTCAGTGAGAGTCTATCTTCCTTGCAACAGAGCATAATTAGAAATATCAGTTATATTACCACAGTTTCCCTGAAGTATCGAATTTGAAACTAATGCAAAGACACTGATCTAACCAGATAGCTTTAAAGATCAAATGTTGATTTTATGAAACCACTGCTTACAAATCGCTTTTGAAAAAACTGACCCAGTACCTGGCTTATAGGATTACTAGCTTTAAAGGTGACTAAGGAAGGTTTCCTCCTCATAGATCCAGGAAGGTTAGACTGTTTGGGAATCTCATGAAAAGACAAATTTACCCAAATATGTAGATAGTGCAAAGTCTGATGGTGAGTTCTTGATGTGGTGTCCTAGACTCAAGAGACTTTTAAAAGTCTAATCTGGAATTCTTTATGAAAAGTTCCAGCAAAGCAAACTTAAAAACATCTATCTGGTCAATTACCACTCCTATTGTTCCATTTGTCTAAAAAAATCAGACCAAATCTAATGATCCCACACTTACTTGGTAAATAAGAATCAAAAGAGGGCTGACTATGGAGACTTTTTTTTATGATTCAGTGGGAAACTACAGGACACTTATATACATTAATATTTTGTTCATTTTCTCTAAGGTAATTTTTCCACTAGGTAATCTATTGTACTTTATACTTCTTTTATCTACCTGTAAATTGATTGAGTACTAATTCTGTTGGTAATTATTAACTGCATATCCATTTTTTCTCTCACCCCTGTGATATGGCATTCCTGAGAACTAAAACTGTCTTTTTCCTGAAGCCCTGTAAACTAAAGCTGGATAACTCGATATAATTTCTGAGAACCACAAAAACTGATCTTTTATGGGCAACCACAGTCCTCTTGCTTTAAGACAGTCAGAAGGTTTGCTGGAACATCGAATGCCATCATCAGGTACAGTCTCCTGCACACCGGGATATTCACTGAATTGCCACTGCCATCCTCACTAACTCCACCAAAGAATGCTTTCAGCCCAGCATCTAGAATCTTCTTAGTTGACTGCCCTCTGGACTCAGAAACTGGGTGTCCATCTGTTGATCTCTGACTTCAGGCAGGCTCCTCGAAATCCTCTAAGCCTTAACCTTGACATGTGTTCTGTAAGGGCATACATGGCTCTAATTTAGCAGTTTTCAGTCCAACCATAAACCCCCACCCTTGACATCTGATCAAATTCCTTATCTCCCACCATCTCCAAGTGATATCTGATCACCCTTGCCTACCTTTAACAAGCACCCTGCTGAATCAATTTAATTCAAATCTCCCCCTCTCTTGATATTTTCTCTTAATTTTTCACTCACTGATCCCCACTGTGCTTGGTTATATTTCCATTTGCTATGCCGTATGTGGAATTGAGTTCTATCCTGAGGTCTCTTTATCTTTTTGTGATATTTCATGAATAAATCCTTTTTTTATCCCTTTATCTACTGTAGAGTTCTAGTTTTAATAGTAATCAGCTATATATACAGAAATCATTTTAGCAATAAAAATAATTATAATTAATATGCTAAATGAATAATATAAAAGATGTCATAATTAATTGAATTTGAGGTAATTTATTTACATTCAGAAAGCTAAATATGAGTTTATTTAACACAGATTGCAGTATAAATGTAAATATGGAAATAAAAGTGAAATGATACTTTTAGGTGAAACTTAAAAGACTGATCTAGCTGTTGCTGCAGCTTTTGTAATGGACATAATCTTATTAGTGCTAATAAGAGCTGAGATTTATTGAGTGAACTGTTCTAAGTGCTTTGCAGGTATTCTGTCTTTTAATCCTTATAAGCACCTTATACAGTAGGGACTATTATTATTGCCATTTTAGTTATAATTCTAGATATAGATTTTAAAATAAAACTCAAATCAAAACGGTAAAGAAAAAAAAAAAATTAAGGTTCATAAACCAAGGACCTTGTGTATGCTATGGTTGGTGAGATATCTGAAACAAGAGAGAAACCATAGTTTTAGAAGGCAGGTCCTAAATACAGAAGAGATCAATTCTAATGCAATTATAACTTTCACAATCAAATAATTCATTTCAAAATATCTTATTATGAGCTTGTCTAGCTTGCTGCGAGCCAGCCCACTTAAAAAGAAAAAAAAAAGTTTCCATTAGATGTTTTTCATCTCATTAATTCTTGATTCAGATAAACACATTTCCTGGTGGTCCTGGAGGTGTTAACAGCTTCTGTTACCACCAGCATTATATTGCAATATTCCCTATAGTTTTATCCACACTAAAAATAAGTTTCTAATGATTCCCTCCACAACTTGGCAGGGGGCCAGGATAATGACCAGGGGGTGGCAGAGGCCATTTCCTGAGCCTTAGAACTTTCTTCTATAGTGTTCCAAGAAAGTTATGAATTTTTACCTTATTAACTAGGTCATATTGAGTCCAGCTCTTAATTGACTAACAGGGTAAACTAATTACATCTCTCCCAGGTGTTCAAGCCAATCCATCAAATTCAAAATTTTGGAACACTCATGGCAAGGAATGCAGCTGATAGAGCCTTCTCTTTTGTCCAACTTGCTCTTTCACCTTTATAATATCCTCACTTATGCACCTCATACTCCTAACAAAAGAAATCTGTGAAATCCTGTCTTTCCCATAGAGGCTATTTACACACATAGGCCTTTATCTGTCATGCTAGGGTATGCTGGGAAGAATATTATTGCCCTCTCTTGACAACACCTGGAAGAAGAACGTACTATAGAGGCTTGTCCTGTGTGAGCAGTGATCCCCATACAAGGAATACTGAAAGCCTGCTGCAACCTCCATTGTTAGAAACAGAAATAACAAATGCCCATAATTCCTTTACTTCCTCCTCCGCTTCTCATGCTGGGTCTCCCCATGGCTAAATAAAGAAAGAGGGAAAGGGAACTCAGGGCACAGATCTAAGTGAAGAGGGTAGAAATCGGTTATGAGGGCAAATGTGTCATAGCTCACAAGTGATGCATATGGTGTTAGTTAATGTAAAACCAGAGCCGGGCAGTAGTTACAGTAAACATGTTTCCCCCAGGAACTATCAACAATTGAGAAAAACAGACTTTGGTATGGAATAGGGCTCAGTTCCAAATACAAGTTGAACAAGTGAAGATATATAGTTAGAGGGGCAGTGATTTGAAAATAACTCAGGGAAATCCTCAGGGATATAGGGGAATTCTAGCTAAATGGACTCAACAAGATTCTTGCCAAAGATAGACAGCAATTATTAATATCATCTGAGGGATGAGGAATTAGGTCAGATATCCAGGGTAACCCCATATCAATAGTCAGTGTTCCTTCCAAACTTACTTTACAGAACTCTGGCTGAAAATAGGCTACGCAGGTCTGGTGAGGTTTTCTTAACAGTTTTGATTCCTTTTTCCACAAGCTTGGCAGGGGGCCAGGATAATGACCAGGGGGTGGCAGAGGCCATTTCCTGAGCCTTAGAACTTTCTTCTATAGTGTTCCAAGAAAGTTATGAATTTTTACCTTATTAACTAGGTCATATTGAGTCCAGCTCTTAATTGACTAACAGGGTAAACTAATTACATCTCTCCCAGGTGTTCAAGCCAATCCATCAAATTCAAAATTTTGGAACACTCATGGCAAGGAATGCAGCTGATAGAGCCTTCTCTTTTGTCCAACTTGCTCTTTCACCTTTATAATATCCTCACTTATGCACCTCATACTCCTAACAAAAGAAATCTGTGAAATCCTGTCTTTCCCATAGAGGCTATTTACACACATAGGCCTTTATCTGTCATGCTAGGGTATGCTGGGAAGAATATTATTGCCCTCTCTTGACAACACCTGGAAGAAGAACGTACTATAGAGGCTTGTCCTGTGTGAGCAGTGATCCCCATACAAGGAATACTGAAAGCCTGCTGCAACCTCCATTGTTAGAAACAGAAATAACAAATGCCCATAATTCCTTTACTTCCTCCTCCGCTTCTCATGCTGGGTCTCCCCATGGCTAAATAAAGAAAGAGGGAAAGGGAACTCAGGGCACAGATCTAAGTGAAGAGGGTAGAAATCGGTTATGAGGGCAAATGTGTCATAGCTCACAAGTGATGCATATGGTGTTAGTTAATGTAAAACCAGAGCCGGGCAGTAGTTACAGTAAACATGTTTCCCCCAGGAACTATCAACAATTGAGAAAAACAGACTTTGGTATGGAATAGGGCTCAGTTCCAAATACAAGTTGAACAAGTGAAGATATATAGTTAGAGGGGCAGTGATTTGAAAATAACTCAGGGAAATCCTCAGGGATATAGGGAATTCTAGCTAAATGGACTCAACAAGATTCTTGCCAAAGATAGACAGCAATTATTAATATCATCTGAGGGATGAGGAATTAGGTCAGATATCCAGGGTAACCCCATATCAATAGTCAGTGTTCCTTCCAAACTTACTTTACAGAACTCTGGCTGAAAATAGGCTACGCAGGTCTGGTGAGGACATGGCTAATCAAGTAGAGTTTAGAGGAGCCTGACTAAAGTTTTGTCAAGAATAATGTTTTTCATGGTTTCTCTTTCCTTAATATCTCTGATTGGAAATCTAACTGGTTTTCCAAGCTTAGTAGACCCAAAATTAAAATCTTCTCTTCCTTGAGTTCTCCTTAAATCAGTAAAACAGAAAAAAAAAATCATTGAAACATTTACTCATATGAACTTGGTGTCATCTTTGACTCTTAAACCTCTATCATGTATCAGCAAAATATATTGATTATATTATCTGAAAATATTTGAAAAGAAGCTGATGCTAACAATTCACTAGTTTCTCCATTACTTCACTGTAATCAAAATCACCACTGAAATAGCTTTCTCACTGTTTTCACTGATGTCAGTCTTAGATATTATAGAATATTTTATAATCACTGTGATCCTATTAAAGATATGTCATGTATGTCATTCTGTGATCTCCATTCTTAAAATTTCACAAAACTTCCACTCCATGTAAAATAAAATCCAAATCCTTACTATGGCAAATAGGGCAGTAAAAAAATAAAATCTGGTTTTTATATCCTGATTTTTCTACTTTATTTCACATATTCTGCTTTAGTCACACTGGCCGCCTTTTTTCTTGACCACTACTGAGCTGACTGATGCCTCTGGAACCCTGCCACTTCCTCTATCTGGAATTATCTTTCCCCAGTTTTTCAATGACCTAGATAGTGGGAAAACAGGGGTTAAGCTCACAAGTGATGCATATGGTGTTAGTTAATGTAAAACCAGAGCCGGGCAGTAGTTACAGTAAACATGTTTCCCCCAGGAACTATCAACAATTGAGAAAAACAGACTTTGGTATGGAATAGGGCTCAGTTCCAAATACAAGTTGAACAAGTGAAGATATATAGTTAGAGGGGCAGTGATTTGAAAATAACTCAGGGAAATCCTCAGGGATATAGGGGAATTCTAGCTAAATGGACTCAACAAGATTCTTGCCAAAGATAGACAGCAATTATTAATATCATCTGAGGGATGAGGAATTAGGTCAGATATCCAGGGTAACCCCATATCAATAGTCAGTGTTCCTTCCAAACTTACTTTACAGAACTCTGGCTGAAAATAGGCTACGCAGGTCTGGTGAGGACATGGCTAATCAAGTAGAGTTTAGAGGAGCCTGACTAAAGTTTTGTCAAGAATAATGTTTTTCATGGTTTCTCTTTCCTTAATATCTCTGATTGGAAATCTAACTGGTTTTCCAAGCTTAGTAGACCCAAAATTAAAATCTTCTCTTCCTTGAGTTCTCCTTAAATCAGTAAAACAGAAAAAAAAAATCATTGAAACATTTACTCATATGAACTTGGTGTCATCTTTGACTCTTAAACCTCTATCATGTATCAGCAAAATATATTGATTATATTATCTGAAAATATTTGAAAAGAAGCTGATGCTAACAATTCACTAGTTTCTCCATTACTTCACTGTAATCAAAATCACCACTGAAATAGCTTTCTCACTGTTTTCACTGATGTCAGTCTTAGATATTATAGAATATTTTATAATCACTGTGATCCTATTAAAGATATGTCATGTATGTCATTCTGTGATCTCCATTCTTAAAATTTCACAAAACTTCCACTCCATGTAAAATAAAATCCAAATCCTTACTATGGCAAATAGGGCAGTAAAAATATAAAATCTGGTTTTTATATCCTGATTTTTCTACTTTATTTCACATATTCTGCTTTAGTCACACTGGCCGCCTTTTTTCTTGACCACTACTGAGCTGACTGATGCCTCTGGAACCCTGCCACTTCCTCTATCTGGAATTATCTTTCCCCAGTTTTTCAATGACCTACAAAATTCATTCAACTTTCTGCTGAAATATTACCTCCTCAGATATCCTGTTCTTAATATATAATATAAATATAATTTTATATACATAAATAATATAGAATATATAATCTGTAGTTATATATAATATATTTTTAATATTTATAATGCTATTCTGCATATAACATGTATGATATATCTATATGATTATAATATAAGTTGTTTAATGTATTTAGCTAATATGCATATATCAACATATAGTTTATTTATGTTAATATAATTTTCCATAACTATATATATAATTATATATTTAAAGGGCATAGGAGTATGTATGTATTAATAGTTGTTATTATAATGATAGAGAGTATAATGTAAGCAAGTGATCTAAATAGTAACTCTTAAATTTGTATTAAGATTTCATTATTTTATAAAGGATAGTTTTATAAAAATGGTCTCATTAAACATATAAAGCATGTTTTTTTTCTTAGCAAATTTTAACATTAATTGATATGTGAGTCTATAGACTATAATTTGATACCTTTGAAATAGTTTGATAAATGTATCTAAAGTATATTCTAATTACTTTTCCTTTAATAATTTATTCTTGTTTCTTTTTTTTTTTAAGATTTATTTATTTATTTATCTTGGTGGGGGTGGGATGGGGTGGGGTGGGGGGGCAGGCGGGCCACTTCTATTGGCCTTTCATTTGTCTGTTTTCATCCTCTTGTTCTTTGGCCGTGTGGGCCTCCCATCACGGTGGAATAGCTTTCTCACTGTTTTCACTATGTCAGTCTTAGATATTATAGAATATTTTATAATCACTGTGATCCTATTAAAGATATGTCATGTATGTCATTCTGTGATCTCCATTCTTAAAATTTCACAAAACTTCCACTCCATGTAAAATAAAATCCAAATCCTTACTATGGCAAATAGGGCAGTAAAATATAAAATCTGGTTTTTATATCCTGATTTTTCTACTTTATTTCACATATTCTGCTTTAGTCACACTGGCCGCCTTTTTTCTTGACCACTACTGAGCTGACTGATGCCTCTGGAACCCTGCCACTTCCTCTATCTGGAATTATCTTTCCCCAGTTTTTCAATGACCTACAAAATTCATTCAACTTTCTGCTGAAATATTACCTCCTCAGATATCCTGTTCTTAATATATAATATAAATATAATTTTATATACATAAATAATATAGAATATATAATCTGTAGTTATATATAATATATTTTTAATATTTATAATGCTATTCTGCATATAACATGTATGATATATCTATATGATTATAATATAAGTTGTTTAATGTATTTAGCTAATATGCATATATCAACATATAGTTTATTTATGTTAATATAATTTTCCATAACTATATATATAATTATATATTTAAAGGGCATAGGAGTATGTATGTATTAATAGTTGTTATTATAATGATAGAGAGTATAATGTAAGCAAGTGATCTAAATAGTAACTCTTAAATTTGTATTAAGATTTCATTATTTTATAAAGGATAGTTTTATAAAAATGGTCTCATTAAACATATAAAGCATGTTTTTTTTCTTAGCAAATTTTAACATTAATTGATATGTGAGTCTATAGACTATAATTTGATACCTTTGAAATAGTTTGATAAATGTATCTAAAGTATATTCTAATTACTTTTCCTTTAATAATTTATTCTTGTTTCTTTTTTTTTTTTAAGATTTATTTATTTATTTATCTTGGTGGGGGTGGGATGGGGTGGGGTGGGAGGGGGGCAGGCGGGCCACTTCTATTGGCCTTTCATTTGTCTGTTTTCATCCCTCTTTGTTCTTTGGCCCGTGTGGGCCTCCCATCACGGTGGCCTCTGTTGTCGCAGAGCACCGGCTCTGGGCGCATGCGCTCCAGAGCTCCTGCTCGGTAATTGGACACATCAGTGCAGCCGCTCCGCTGCACGTGGGATCTTCCCAGGCCAGGGCTCGAACTGGCGCCCCTTGCGCTGCAAGGCGGTGTCATTACCCACTGGACCACCAGGGAAGCCCTATTCTTGTTTCTTAATTGGAAACCTCAGAAATTTCTTAAAATAGTGTGAGGCAATTACAAGGACAAATTTGTTTTATTTTTTTAACTTTTCTGTTCCAGAGTTTATAATTTATTTGTTTTGACTTTATGTAGAAGAAAATAAATAAGAGAAGATATATACTGCAGAATATAACAACAATTATGCATAACTTTATTGAAAGAAGTACATATTTTGGCTCAACTTTATAGATTTTACTTAAGTATTTGTACTCCCAATTACTGTGAACCTTAATTCTGTCTATACATTCTATCACAGAATTGTCTCAGTGTTAGACAAGAGTTTCTTGTCTTTGACTTAAGATTTGTTTGAAATTTAGGAGTGTATCTTTAAAACTACTTCAGAAATTAAAATTGTTAGAAACTCTTCTATAAAAGACTTGTAGTCCTAGGTGGCACAAGTGGTTAAAACAAAACAAAACAAAAAACCCCGCCTGCCAATGGAGGAGATGTAAAGATTCAGGTTCAGTCCCTGGGTCAGGAAGATGCCCTGGAGGAGGGCATGGCAGTCCACTTCAGTAGTCTTGCCTGGAGAAGCCGGTGGACAGAAGAGCCTGGTGGACTGCAGTCCATAGTGTCGCAAAGAGTCAGACATGACTGAAGCGACTTAACAAACACAGTTCCTTAAAGGTGGCAAGGGGACGTAGATTCACTTAATCAAGATTTTTTTTTAGCAGAAACTTAAATTGGTTTTATGATAGTTGGAGATCTCTCTCTTTTGTAGTGACTATTGGGGGGGATAATGGCATTTGTTCCTCATAGGGTTATATTTATTTCCAAACTTAGAAAATAGGCGAAATTATAATAATAGTCCTGCCATTTAAATGGAGCTCGCGTAGATGTTGAATTACAGTTATGTTTAAGGCAGCAATTGAAAACTAATTAAAAGAAAAAGTTAATTAGAAGTTCTACAGTTTCATAGGTGCCTATGCCTTCTTTTTATTGTTCTAATGTTGGAACAACAAGTAACAAGTACAACGGAGTTTTTGCCTGGGTGGTGGTGGTGACTCAGCCTTGACTAGTTAATGTGAAGTAGGCAGGCATGCAGCTCAGATGTTTTTTTTCACTCCATTATGGGCTAACCAGTGCTCTGACTCACAGTTTCTTTTTGTAAGGGTAAATTAAAGGCGATTGTACTCACAGTTCCCATCATTTCTAATTCAATGAGCATTCATAGTATTTGGTTGGTTCTTTATTAGTATGAAATCACTGGCCTCTATACCATCTGCAAAGGAAATAATAAAATTGTAACAGATGTATTCATGAAGAGGCTGATTTATGGAAAATATGTAGTGACAGCTAATTAAAATAGGAGAGAATGTTCTTATTCATGTTCTTTCAGTCATTTACAATCAAGACTGTGGCATCCAAAGATTTATTAATTATGCTAGCAGCTTTTTTGTGTAAATATTTTATTCATTTATTACCTTCCTATTTTACTGTGTGGATGAAACAGGTATCTTTCTCAGAATAATATATATGGTGTTATAGACTAACACTATGTACATAGTATATAGAGTATTTTTTCACATCTGAAAGACACTTCATAGACAACTTGCAAACTGTAATTTCTGTTAATTAGAACTTGTATAACAAGATATAATGAATCTAGTCTATGACATAATATTCTCCAGGATTTAGACTTTTATTTGAACTTATTACATTTGTCCAAAAGTTTTCAAAATATTGATTTGGAGTCAATAATGTTAATAATCTGAGGGCCCGGAAAATGTGCAGTCCACTTCAGTAGTCTTGCCTGGAGAAGCCGGTGGACAGAAGAGCCTGGTGGACTGCAGTCCATAGTGTCGCAAAGAGTCAGACATGACTGAAGCGACTTAACAAACACAGTTCCTTAAAGGTGGCAAGGGGACGTAGATTCACTTAATCAAGATTTTTTTTTAGCAGAAACTTAAATTGGTTTTATGATAGTTGGAGATCTCTCTCTTTTGTAGTGACTATTGGGGGGGATAATGGCATTTGTTCCTCATAGGGTTATATTTATTTCCAAACTTAGAAAATAGGCGAAATTATAATAATAGTCCTGCCATTTAAATGGAGCTCGCGTAGATGTTGAATTACAGTTATGTTTAAGGCAGCAATTGAAAACTAATTAAAAGAAAAAGTTAATTAGAAGTTCTACAGTTTCATAGGTGCCTATGCCTTCTTTTTATTGTTCTAATGTTGGAACAACAAGTAACAAGTACAACGGAGTTTTTGCCTGGGTGGTGGTGGTGACTCAGCCTTGACTAGTTAATGTGAAGTAGGCAGGCATGCAGCTCAGATGTTTTTTTTCACTCCATTATGGGCTAACCAGTGCTCTGACTCACAGTTTCTTTTTGTAAGGGTAAATTAAAGGCGATTGTACTCACAGTTCCCATCATTTCTAATTCAATGAGCATTCATAGTATTTGGTTGGTTCTTTATTAGTATGAAATCACTGGCCTCTATACCATCTGCAAAGGAAATAATAAAATTGTAACAGATGTATTCATGAAGAGGCTGATTTATGGAAAATATGTAGTGACAGCTAATTAAAATAGGAGAGAATGTTCTTATTCATGTTCTTTCAGTCATTTACAATCAAGACTGTGGCATCCAAAGATTTATTAATTATGCTAGCAGCTTTTTTGTGTAAATATTTTATTCATTTATTACCTTCCTATTTTACTGTGTGGATGAAACAGGTATCTTTCTCAGAATAATATATATGGTGTTATAGACTAACACTATGTACATAGTATATAGAGTATTTTTTCACATCTGAAAGACACTTCATAGACAACTTGCAAACTGTAATTTCTGTTAATTAGAACTTGTATAACAAGATATAATGAATCTAGTCTATGACATAATATTCTCCAGGATTTAGACTTTTATTTGAACTTATTACATTTGTCCAAAAAAAAAGTTTTTCAAAATTATTACAGATTACAATTTGGAGTCAATAATGTTAATAATCTGAGTCACGCATTTGTTTGCTGGTTTTAAAGAAAACAGAGTTTTCTAATAACTCAGTGTTTTTACATTACAATATAATAAAATATTATGTGTTCAAACAGCAAATATGCTGCCACCTAGTCTTCTTAAAGTCCTTAATTTCAACAAGTTTGTTAGTTATTCCTATCTAATGATTGTATATTAATAGAATGATCTTTAAATGTTACTCTAGCTTTGAATTAGAAGTAATCAGACCATATTGATTATATTATTTATTGAAAAAAAAAGCAATATCTTCTGTCATCAATAAAAATTCATCTCATTGTCAGCCTTTAGTGGTTTCCCAAATAAAATAATTATTAACAGAAACTATATGTATATATATATATATACACACATATATATACATATATATAGTAGGTCAATGTATATGCTATGTAAGCATGTACATTGCATGTATATTCAATGTATATGCTCCTATAGCTTTTGTTTTCTGTATTATTTTAGGATTTGCCATGCTTATTTTTATAAATAAGCATCTAAAATATGGATATTTCTTTTCTGAATGTGTGATTAGTTTCTTTCTAGCCAAAGGAGATTTTCCCCCCTGATCAAATTCAATAATTTTTCTGCTTTGGAATTCTGCCTGAAATATGCTTATTTTCATTTATGAATAAATGTGCCAGAAGAACTGCAAGTGCAATTTTGTAACACTTATATAAGCATTTCTTTTCTAATTTAAATTGAGCTTACAGCTAGAAATAGCAGAACAAATGTAAGAAATAACATTATGAATTTGTAAATGCTGTGAATTTAATAACGTGGCTAAGAAAATGAATGACAACACTTTGGCAATATTTTATTTGAATATCATACTAAGAGTAGACAGAATGTGTTTATTAAATAAAGCATATATATATATACACACATATATACACACATAGAATGTATCATTCTAAGTTTTTCACTGGACACACAAGTGTTTATATTATAAAACAGTGGAAACTGAGATTGCATAAATTGCATATATGAACATATCCCATAATTTATTATTTTTAGCTTGTCAGTATGGTATGCCAGTTATTGATTTATTGTCTCTCAGCTACAAATTCACCCTTTTTGCCTGCTCAGTGAAAATGAATCTGACACCTCTAAGTATTTCTCTATTGACACTTGACACTGGAGATCTGTCAGTTAGGAAAATAGACAGTGAAGAATCAAGGTTTCATTTTGCGTTGCTGTGTGCTCATTTGCCATGCTCCTGCAAGTGTGCTGGGCTTGCTCCAGTGCCAAGCTCCCACAGTGCTTACAGCTTCTGCACAGCCTGGCTCCTGCTTTGCATGGAAGCCAGCAGCATCTAGCAACCAACAGCTTTCCCCTGAAACCCTGATGAGACACTTCCCCATGAACAGCTTTCACCAGCACCCTGAGGAGCAGACTTCTGGCAGAATTAGTCACCACAGCAACTTCTCTGCTCTTCAGTGAGCCACATCTTTGCCTCCTCCAAAAGATCTTGATCCAAGGCCGATATGTATGTTTTATGATGGGGTGCTATTTCTTGGATGCTCTGTCTCAGCCCTAGGAGTAACACCTGTTCTTCTATCTGTTATGTCTGTAGTCAGTGTACTTACTAAAGAGTCTGGAGTAAGTAAATGTTGGCTTGTGCTTCTGGATGTGACTGTATCAGTTAACTTGGTTGGTGGACTGAGACTTGGACACAGAAGTAAACTACGAGTTGATGAGACTGAATTTCCAGAGCAGCTTGGCATAATTTGGAGAAGGAAATGCACAGGCTTGTGTATGTGGTTGGGTAGGAATAGTTGGATGGGATTTATCACCTAATAATATTCAATTGTGAATGTGACATCTCCACTGAAACAAATCAACACAACCATTATTTTCCTTTCCTTAATGTGCTCTAACAAACTATTAAAAACTTGGTAACTGAAAACAACATAAATATATCTTCTGATAAGTCTTGGGATCAGAAGTTCAGAATCAGTCTCAGTAGGCTAAGAGTAGACAGAATGTGTTTATTAAATAAAGCATATATATATATACACACATATATACACACATAGAATGTATCATTCTAAGTTTTTCACTGGACACACAAGTGTTTATATTATAAAACAGTGGAAACTGAGATTGCATAAATTGCATATATGAACATATCCCATAATTTATTATTTTTAGCTTGTCAGTATGGTATGCCAGTTATTGATTTATTGTCTCTCAGCTACAAATTCACCCTTTTTGCCTGCTCAGTGAAAATGAATCTGACACCTCTAAGTATTTCTCTATTGACACTTGACACTGGAGATCTGTCAGTTAGGAAAATAGACAGTGAAGAATCAAGGTTTCATTTTGCGTTGCTGTGTGCTCATTTGCCATGCTCCTGCAAGTGTGCTGGGCTTGCTCCAGTGCCAAGCTCCCACAGTGCTTACAGCTTCTGCACAGCCTGGCTCCTGCTTTGCATGGAAGCCAGCAGCATCTAGCAACCAACAGCTTTCCCCTGAAACCCTGATGAGACACTTCCCCATGAACAGCTTTCACCAGCACCCTGAGGAGCAGACTTCTGGCAGAATTAGTCACCACAGCAACTTCTCTGCTCTTCAGTGAGCCACATCTTTGCCTCCTCCAAAAGATCTTGATCCAAGGCCGATATGTATGTTTTATGATGGGGTGCTATTTCTTGGATGCTCTGTCTCAGCCCTAGGAGTAACACCTGTTCTTCTATCTGTTATGTCTGTAGTCAGTGTACTTACTAAAGAGTCTGGAGTAAGTAAATGTTGGCTTGTGCTTCTGGATGTGACTGTATCAGTTAACTTGGTTGGTGGACTGAGACTTGGACACAGAAGTAAACTACGAGTTGATGAGACTGAATTTCCAGAGCAGCTTGGCATAATTTGGAGAAGGAAATGCACAGGCTTGTGTATGTGGTTGGGTAGGAATAGTTGGATGGGATTTATCACCTAATAATATTCAATTGTGAATGTGACATCTCCACTGAAACAAATCAACACAACCATTATTTTCCTTTCCTTAATGTGCTCTAACAAACTATTAAAAACTTGGTAACTGAAAACAACATAAATATATCTTCTGATAAGTCTTGGGATCAGAAGTTCAGAATCAGTCTCAGTAGGCTAAAACTCAAGGTGTCTGAGGGCTATATTCTTTCTTAAAGCTTTAGGAGACAATCTCTTCCTTTTCTTTCACACCAAAAATCACCTGTATTCCTTGGTTTGTAGCCCTGTTCTCCATCTCTGAAGCAACTGTATTATATCTTTTTCCCCCAGTTAAACTTCTATTTCTGCCATCACATCTTTTCTGTTTCTGATCCCTCTTTTACCCGCTTATAAGGATGTTTGCCATTACATTGGGGCCACATGAATAATCCAAGATAATTTTACCATCTCAAGATATGTGCACACTTACAGGGTTCATTCTGCCATGTAAAGTGAGCTATTTGTAGGTTCCAGGGTGGAGACTTAGACATCTTTGAGGGACCTTTATTCAGCTTACCACAACATCTGACACTTGATATTCACCTGTTGACCAGACTCATCCTTTTTTCTCTATATTAATTTGTAAGGATTACCCAAGCAGTTTGCTTTTCCCTGGAAGGGTCAGCCATATTGTTCTAGAATGTTACTTCAGACCTATACTGTTTCCCTTCTCCTTGAGATCATATAGCCTATAGATTTTGATCATCCTCACAGAACATCTACATGGTTTGCTACCCTAGTGATATTATGCTGATTGGATCTGATGAGCAAGGGTAGCAAATAGAGCCAGCATACGTGAGGAGAGAAGATATTTATGCTCCCAAATTTCATGATCCTGCCTCCTCAGGATAGTTTCTGGTACTTCAGGTGGTCCAGAACGTGTCCAAATACCCCTTTAAAGTTGCTGCACTCTCTACTATGAGAAAAGAGGCACCATACTTAATAGGCCATTTTGTATTTTTAAAGTAATATATACCATATTTCAGCATGTTACATTGACTTATCTCCAGAGTTACCCAAAAGGTTTCCATTTACGAAGGGGTACCTGAAAAAGAGAAGACACCATAGCATATTTAGATTTCAGCCAGTCTGTGCTTCAGCCAGTCTGTGCTTTGGCCTTATCACTTAACAGATCCAATAATGTTTACAATATACATGCTATATAGGTATGTCATACAGGCCCCCAACAAACAAAAATAGGAAAATTCCAGAGAAAGCCTGTAGGATTTTGAACAAAATCTGTGCCATCTTCAGTAGATAACTAGTCTGTTTTTGCAAATTAGCTTTGGCCTACTCTACCAACAACAGATGTTGGTAGAGAATAAATCCTGAAGAAGGAAATGGCAACCCACTCCATATTCCCGGCTAGAGAATTCTATGACAGAGGAACCTGGGGGACTGCAGTCCATGGGGTCACACAAAGTTGGACATAACTGAAGTGACTACATAGCAGCAGAGAATAAATAAGAACCTAATCATTAAACTCTAGATGGCCAAGACGTCTGTGCTTCATGTCATTTCACACAGCAGTGCGTATGATCAAGGAACTAATCTCAGAGTAGAAGTGCAGCAGTGGGCTCATATTCTAGTTATTCATTGATTTTACATATATTCCATCAACTTGAGAAGCTGGACTAATTGAAAGGTATAGTGGCATATTGAAAGGTTGTTTTTGCAAGAGGTAGATGATAAAAGGATGAGATTCTGTTTACAAGATACAGTATATGATTTTAGTTAAAATTCCTGATATAATGCTGTCTCCCCTATAGTCAGGGTCAATAGGTGTGAGAAACAAGATGTTGAAATAGGAGTGTTCCCTGTTTTTTGTTGTTTTTTTTTAGTCAGAAAGACTTAGTATTTGTTTATTACATCATAAAGTTAAAAACATTTTTATATTTTCTGTAAAAAGCAACTTATTCTCTCCTACTTTTTAGCTGTTTTCATGTTCATATAGATTTAGGACAATTTATAATTTATGTTCTCTTGACATACCTCTGTGATTTTTAACCATTTCACTATGAGAAAAGAGGCACCATACTTAATAGGCCATTTTGTATTTTTAAAGTAATATATACCATATTTCAGCATGTTACATTGACTTATCTCCAGAGTTACCCAAAAGGTTTCCATTTACGAAGGGGTACCTGAAAAAGAGAAGACACCATAGCATATTTAGATTTCAGCCAGTCTGTGCTTCAGCCAGTCTGTGCTTTGGCCTTATCACTTAACAGATCCAATAATGTTTACAATATACATGCTATATAGGTATGTCATACAGGCCCCCAACAAACAAAAATAGGAAAATTCCAGAGAAAGCCTGTAGGATTTTGAACAAAATCTGTGCCATCTTCAGTAGATAACTAGTCTGTTTTTGCAAATTAGCTTCTGGCCTACTCTACCAACAACAGATGTTGGTAGAGAATAAATCCTGAAGAAGGAAATGGCAACCCACTCCATATTCCCGGCTAGAGAATTCTATGACAGAGGAACCTGGGGGACTGCAGTCCATGGGGTCACACAAAGTTGGACATAACTGAAGTGACTACATAGCAGCAGAGAATAAATAAGAACCTAATCATTAAACTCTAGATGGCCAAGACGTCTGTGCTTCATGTCATTTCACACAGCAGTGCGTATGATCAAGGAACTAATCTCAGAGTAGAAGTGCAGCAGTGGGCTCATATTCTAGTTATTCATTGATTTTACATATATTCCATCAACTTGAGAAGCTGGACTAATTGAAAGGTATAGTGGCATATTGAAAGGTTGTTTTTGCAAGAGGTAGATGATAAAAGGATGAGATTCTGTTTACAAGATACAGTATATGATTTTAGTTAAAATTCCTGATATAATGCTGTCTCCCCTATAGTCAGGGTCAATAGGTGTGAGAAACAAGATGTTGAAATAGGAGTGTTCCCTGTTTTTTGTTGTTTTTTTTTAGTCAGAAAGACTTAGTATTTGTTTATTACATCATAAAGTTAAAAACATTTTTATATTTTCTGTAAAAAGCAACTTATTCTCTCCTACTTTTTAGCTGTTTTCATGTTCATATAGATTTAGGACAATTTATAATTTATGTTCTCTTGACATACCTCTGTGATTTTTAAACCATCTTCCACAAAGGGTATTCTTTTTCTTTCCTTTTTTAAACTTACTTTTTTAATGAAAGGCAAGTTTCTCTACAATGGCATGTTGGTCTCTGCTGTATAACAACATGAACCAGCTGTAGTTATGCATGTATCCCCTCCCTCATGAGCCTCTCTCCTCTCCCCCATGCCATTCCTCTAGGTTATTACAGAGTTCCAGACTGGGCTCCCTGGGTTTTATATATATGGAATATCCTGTCATGTTATACCTAAAATTCAGCCCACTTAGAGCATATTCATTTCCTATCTGATAACTTTGAACTGTTTTTTTGATGATATTAATTCTTAAGATGGGATAATTCCTGCCAGGGCACACAACAATGTGTATGTGTTAGTCATTCAGTCGTGTCCAATTCATGTGACCCCATGGACTGTAGCTGATCCCTTAGGATCCTCTGTCCATGGGATTCTCCAGGTAAGATTACCATTCCCTTCTCCGGGGGATTGTCCCAACACAAGGATCAAACCCAGGTCTTCCACACTGGAGTCAGATTCTTTACTTTCTGAACCACCAAGGAAACCTTACACAGCAGTGGTTCCTCTAAATGAAAGTCCCTTCTTAACATTTGGAGCTCCTTTTACAACTAAACTAATAGAGAAAAAAGGATATTAAACTACTTGCTGATATGCTCGATCCACAGTGCCAAGTGAAATGTGTTGCTTCTACACAACTAAGATAGACTATGTATGAACTCAGGGTGTTTTCTTGGGGTACTTCTTAGTATACCCATGCCTAGTAGTAAATGGCAATGAAAAAGTATAACAATAGAAAAAAGAGCAACAAGGGCTGCCTTTGTAGAATGAAAGTTTAGGTCTCTAGATAAAGAACCCGAACCAGTAGGTATGCTGTCTAAGAACAGAGGAAATACTGGAAGAGTAGTCGAAGAAGAAAGGCATAGATATCAATTAGGACTTCATGAACAATTATAGAAATTATGACTATAGTAGCTTTGTGTATTTTCTTGTATATATATACATATATATATATATATATATATATATATATATTTGTATATATTAGTCATTCTATTTCTTCTTCCCATTTAGTTATTTTATGCATAGCCACCGAGTGTGCCCAGTAGAAAATTCCTCATGAAGAGCTTTCCTGACACTCCTATAGGACAGGTTTCTGGCAGGTTCCAGAGGATGGATTTTTAGGGGATTCCAGCAGTATTATCTAACAGTGACTGCTCTGCCACTCAGTAAGCCACAGTTTTGCCATCTCCATCACATTCTTGGTCTTTGAACTGTAGGTGGAAGTTCTTCCCTGTCTTGACTATGGGAAATGGCTGTTTCTATATCTATTGGAAATTTTTTTATAGTTTTGTCTAATTCTTACCATCCAGTTTAACATTACACCAACTCCTATTATGGTGTATTCAAATCACTGTGTGGTTTCTTTGTGGATTGGTCACAACTTTGTACATATGATACATTATACTGACTAATTTTATATTTCAAATTAACTTTGCATTCCTGGTAGTAACCCCACTTGCCTATGATATATTCATCTTTTAAGTATTGTTGGATACAGTTTGCTAAATTTTTGTTGCAAATTTTACATCCACATTTATGTGAAATGCTGATGTGAGATTTTAATTACTTATCAGAGTTTTAGTGTTGGCTTCAGGGTAATATTGGCATCATAGAATAAGTAAGGAAGTATAATTTACTTTTATTTGAGTTTGATGTTCCCTGTGTCATTATAATTTTTAACTATAAATTCTATGCTGATATGCTCGATCCACAGTGCCAAGTGAAATGTGTTGCTTCTACACAACTAAGATAGACTATGTATGAACTCAGGGTGTTTTCTTGGGGTACTTCTTAGTATACCCATGCCTAGTAGTAAATGGCAATGAAAAAGTATAACAATAGAAAAAAGAGCAACAAGGGCTGCCTTTGTAGAATGAAAGTTTAGGTCTCTAGATAAAGAACCCGAACCAGTAGGTATGCTGTCTAAGAACAGAGGAAATACTGGAAGAGTAGTCGAAGAAGAAAGGCATAGATATCAATTAGGACTTCATGAACAATTATAGAAATTATGACTATAGTAGCTTTGTGTATTTTCTTGTATATATATACATATATATATATATATATATATATATATATTTGTATATATTAGTCATTCTATTTCTTCTTCCCATTTAGTTATTTTATGCATAGCCACCGAGTGTGCCCAGTAGAAAATTCCTCATGAAGAGCTTTCCTGACACTCCTATAGGACAGGTTTCTGGCAGGTTCCAGAGGATGGATTTTTAGGGGATTCCAGCAGTATTATCTAACAGTGACTGCTCTGCCACTCAGTAAGCCACAGTTTTGCCATCTCCATCACATTCTTGGTCTTTGAACTGTAGGTGGAAGTTCTTCCCTGTCTTGACTATGGGAAATGGCTGTTTCTATATCTATTGGAAATTTTTTTATAGTTTTGTCTAATTCTTACCATCCAGTTTAACATTACACCAACTCCTATTATGGTGTATTCAAATCACTGTGTGGTTTCTTTGTGGATTGGTCACAACTTTGTACATATGATACATTATACTGACTAATTTTATATTTCAAATTAACTTTGCATTCCTGGTAGTAACCCCACTTGCCTATGATATATTCATCTTTTAAGTATTGTTGGATACAGTTTGCTAAATTTTTGTTGCAAATTTTTACATCCACATTTATGTGAAATGCTGATGTGAGATTTTAATTACTTATCAGAGTTTTAGTGTTGGCTTCAGGGTAATATTGGCATCATAGAATAAGTAAGGAAGTATAATTTACTTTTATTTGAGTTTGATGTTCCCTGTGTCATTATAATTTTTAACTATAAATTCTATGGTTTTCATAGATATATGCCATTCAGGTCTACTTCTTAAAGAGCTTTGGTAGTTTGCGTCTTTCAAGTATTTTTTTTTTTTTCCTATTTCATTTAAATTGCCTTATTTATTGGCAAAAAAAGTTCACTATTTGCTTATTATTCTTTTAGTATATGTGTGAATTGTATGGATATCATCTGTTTCATTCCTGAAATTAGTCAATGTGTATTTTCTCTCCTTGTTTTCTTCCAATCTCTCTAAAATGTTATAAACTTTAAACTTTGTTGATATTCACAAAGAACTGGCTTTTTTTTTGGTCCTCTTTTATTGGTCCTTCACTTGTTTTCATCCATCTTAATTCTCTGGCCTGTGTGGGCCTCACATCTCAGTGACCTCTCTCTTTGTGGAGCACTGGCTCTGGGGTGCAGGTGCTCCAGAGCACTGACTCATGATTGGACACACCGGTGAGCTCTGTGGCACGTGGGATCTTCCCGTGCCAGGGATCAAACTGGTGCCCCTTGCATTGCAAGATGGACTCTTTACCCACTGGACCACCAGGGAAGCCCAGAACTGGCTTTTTTTTTCCCCCCTCACAAAGAACAACTAATTTTCTGTTTTTCTTCCCAGTATCTTTATTTTCTGAAGTGATCTTTAGCACTTAATTATATTTATTTTGGGTTTAGTTTACTTTTCCTTTTATGCAGTTATTAGATGGAAGCTGAGATCACTAATATTTGAGTCTCTAAGGTCTTTTCTAAAGTAGGGATTAATACTATAAATTTTTCACTAAACATTGCTTTAGTGGCATTCCTGGTAGTAACCCCACTTGCCTATGATATATTCATCTTTTAAGTATTGTTGGATACAGTTTGCTAAATTTTTGTTGCAAATTTTTACATCCACATTTATGTGAAATGCTGATGTGAGATTTTAATTACTTATCAGAGTTTTAGTGTTGGCTTCAGGGTAATATTGGCATCATAGAATAAGTAAGGAAGTATAATTTACTTTTATTTGAGTTTGATGTTCCCTGTGTCATTATAATTTTTAACTATAAATTCTATGGTTTTCATAGATATATGCCATTCAGGTCTACTTCTTAAAGAGCTTTGGTAGTTTGCGTCTTTCAAGTATTTTTTTTTTTTTCCTATTTCATTTAAATTGCCTTATTTATTGGCAAAAAAAGTTCACTATTTGCTTATTATTCTTTTAGTATATGTGTGAATTGTATGGATATCATCTGTTTCATTCCTGAAATTAGTCAATGTGTATTTTCTCTCCTTGTTTTCTTCCAATCTCTCTAAAATGTTATAAACTTTAAACTTTGTTGATATTCACAAAGAACTGGCTTTTTTTTTGGTCCTCTTTTATTGGTCCTTCACTTGTTTTCATCCATCTTAATTCTCTGGCCTGTGTGGGCCTCACATCTCAGTGACCTCTCTCTTTGTGGAGCACTGGCTCTGGGGTGCAGGTGCTCCAGAGCACTGACTCATGATTGGACACACCGGTGAGCTCTGTGGCACGTGGGATCTTCCCGTGCCAGGGATCAAACTGGTGCCCCTTGCATTGCAAGATGGACTCTTTACCCACTGGACCACCAGGGAAGCCCAGAACTGGCTTTTTTTTTCCCCCCTCACAAAGAACAACTAATTTTCTGTTTTTCTTCCCAGTATCTTTATTTTCTGAAGTGATCTTTAGCACTTAATTATATTTATTTTGGGTTTAGTTTACTTTTCCTTTTATGCAGTTATTAGATGGAAGCTGAGATCACTAATATTTGAGTCTCTAAGGTCTTTTCTAAAGTAGGGATTAATACTATAAATTTTTCACTAAACATTGCTTTAGTGGCATTCCATAGAATTTGATGTGTTTTTATTTTCATCTAAGTAAAAAACACTTTCTGATTTCCTGTTTGCTTTCTTTATTGATTCACATGGTTGGAGGAGGCCATCAAAAAAAAAAATTAACTTCCTGTTAACCCTCAAGCTGAGCCTAGGCAATCAGAGGCTCTCCATCCCTTCTCTTAAAATGTGTATTCACTCTCCTTTTCTGCTCCCAGAAACTGTTCCAAGGATACAACCTTGAAACAGAAATGTGGTGTTGAGGCTTTCTGGACAGGTATGTGACTGAACCCAGTTAAGGTCTTCTGTGTATGTGACTGAACACAGTGAAAGACTGTATATAAATGTCTAAAATGGGTGTAGAGATCCACTGATCTTGCAGCCACACACAAGATTAAGCCTTTTTAAGTTGTTTGCTCATTAAAATTGCCACCTACCAGTCTAGGGTGGCATGCCTTATTCTTAATTCTCTCCCTGCCCTCTGAGTACAAGGGATGGTTTTAAGTTGCACTCAGGAAACTCTTGAGGACGCCACAAAGCAACACATACATTGTTTGTTACTTAATTTCCAAACATTTGGGATTTTCCAGAGATCTGTTTTTGTTATTGATTTCTAGATTAATGTATTATAGTATATTATTATATTTGTGGGAAGTACTTGGTATGATTTGAATCTTCTAAATCAGTTGAGATGTCTATTTCGCAGAATATGATAATCTTCATAAATAAATACATATTAATAGGGGGTGCATAGATGGACACACGGTGAGCTCTGTGGCACGTGGGATCTTCCGTGCCAGGGATCAAACTGGTGCCCCTTGCATTGCAAGATGGACTCTTTACCCACTGGACCACCAGGGAAGCCCAGAACTGGCTTTTTTTTTCCCCCCTCACAAAGAACAACTAATTTTCTGTTTTTCTTCCCAGTATCTTTATTTTCTGAAGTGATCTTTAGCACTTAATTATATTTATTTTGGGTTTAGTTTACTTTTCCTTTTATGCAGTTATTAGATGGAAGCTGAGATCACTAATATTTGAGTCTCTAAGGTCTTTTCTAAAGTAGGGATTAATACTATAAATTTTTCACTAAACATTGCTTTAGTGGCATTCCATAGAATTTGATGTGTTTTTATTTTCATCTAAGTAAAAAACACTTTCTGATTTCCTGTTTGCTTTCTTTATTGATTCACATGGTTGGAGGAGGCCATCAAAAAAAAAAATTAACTTCCTGTTAACCCTCAAGCTGAGCCTAGGCAATCAGAGGCTCTCCATCCCTTCTCTTAAAATGTGTATTCACTCTCCTTTTCTGCTCCCAGAAACTGTTCCAAGGATACAACCTTGAAACAGAAATGTGGTGTTGAGGCTTTCTGGACAGGTATGTGACTGAACCCAGTTAAGGTCTTCTGTGTATGTGACTGAACACAGTGAAAGACTGTATATAAATGTCTAAAATGGGTGTAGAGATCCACTGATCTTGCAGCCACACACAAGATTAAGCCTTTTTAAGTTGTTTGCTCATTAAAATTGCCACCTACCAGTCTAGGGTGGCATGCCTTATTCTTAATTCTCTCCCTGCCCTCTGAGTACAAGGGATGGTTTTAAGTTGCACTCAGGAAACTCTTGAGGACGCCACAAAGCAACACATACATTGTTTGTTACTTAATTTCCAAACATTTGGGATTTTCCAGAGATCTGTTTTTGTTATTGATTTCTAGATTAATGTATTATAGTATATTATTATATTTGTGGGAAGTACTTGGTATGATTTGAATCTTCTAAATCAGTTGAGATGTCTATTTCGCAGAATATGATAATCTTCATAAATAATACAAATATTACATATTAATATTTCTTGATGAAAGTATGTATTCTGTTTTGTTGGATAAGAGTGTTCTATAAATACCAACCAGGTCAAGTGATTTTAAGTCGTCTCATATCATTAATTATTTCCTATGTTATTATATAATTAATATCATTAATTATAGTCTATTAATTAGTGAGAGAGACTACAACTGTGAACTTTTCCATTTCTTTTTGCAGTGTTACAAATACTGCTTCACGTGTTTTGAAACTGTTATATGCATAAATGTCTAGGATAGCTAAGATTTCTTAATGATTATAGACTTCTGTCTATGACATTACCTTCTTACTTCGTAAAAATATTATTTACTCTGAAAAATACTTTGATGTTAATATAGCTCCTCCAGAGATTTTTCAAGTTGTGTCATAGAGGTATATCTTTTCTTTCCTTTTCCTCCCAGCTCATGTGTACCTTTATAAAAAGTAAGTGGCTATTTTGAAGATAGCATATGGTTGGATCTTGTTGGTTTATCTACTCAATCTCTGCCTTGCAATCAGGGTGTCTCTACTATTTTAAATTTAAAGTGATTATTAATATGGTTAAGTTTAGCTCTATTACCTTGCTATTTATTTTCTATTAGTCACATCTGTTGTTTGTTCCCTGTGATAGTTACATTTTCTATGTAAGCTTAGCTAGGCTCTGGTGCCCAATTGTCTGGTGAAACACTGGTCTAAATATTGTGGTGAAGGTATTATTTTACATGCAATTAACATTTAAATTAGTTGATTTTATATAAAGATCATCCTCCATAATTTGGGTGTGTCTCATCCAAATAGGTGAAGTCCTTAAGAGAAAGAGAAAGACTGTAGTCCCAAGAAGAGAAAGGAATTCTTCCTTCAGATTGCTCTTAGACTCAGGACTGCACTGTACACTGCTGCCAGCATTTCCAGCCAACTGAGGCCTGTTCTACAGACTGTACACTTGTCAGGTCCCAGAATCAAATGGGCTAAATTCCTAACTTAAACCTCTGTCTCTCCCTAATCTAAAAGAAAGATATTTATTTTATCTGTTAGATAACATATATGTGTGTATATATACATGCATATATATATATATATATATATATATAATGACTGTATATAGAATAGATAGATAGGTATATGTATATATGACTCCTGACTTCTGTTTCTCTGGAGAACTCTGATGTACATTACTTTTTTCAATTTTTTGCCTGTATGTGGATTGTTATTCATAATTCAGTTTTATTATCAGAAATTCATATTTTTTATAAATAGTAGTTCAAGAAACATTTTATTTTATTTATTTTTGGTGATTCTGGGTTTTCATTGCTGCCACAGGATCTTACCTAGTTGCAGGGAATGGGGGCTACTCTCTAGTTGAGGTGAGCAGGCTTCTTGTTGCAGTGACTTCTCTTGTTGTGGAACTAAGGGCTCTAAGGCGCACGGGCTTCAATAGTTGCAGTACATGGGCTCAGTAGTTGTGGCTCCGAGGCTCTGGAGCACAGGCTGAATAGTTGTGGTTCACTTTCTTAGTTGCTCTGCAGCATGTAGAATCTTTCCAGATCAGGGGTTGAACTCGTGTCTCCTACATTGGCAGGCAAATTCTTCACCACTGAGCTACCAGGGGAAACCCAGAAATTGATTTTAATTTTAATATTTGCTTTAGAGTTTATGCTGTACATCTCTAACTTATTATAGTGTACCTTCAATGATGGTATATTACTTAATGCTTGGTGTAAAACCCTTAGGAGAGTATAATTCCAGTTCTCACCTATGGGCCTTTGTACTATTTTTTCCTACCTTTTATTTTATATTATAAACCTCATACAACATCGGTTTTGCTTTGTGGAAACCTTCAATAATTTTTAATTAAATTAATTTACTGTACAATTACACTACATATACATAGTACATATAAAATATGTTAATACATACTGTAGTCCCAAGAAGAGAAAGGAATTCTTCCTTCAGATTGCTCTTAGACTCAGGACTGCACTGTACACTGCTGCCAGCATTTCCAGCCAACTGAGGCCTGTTCTACAGACTGTACACTTGTCAGGTCCCAGAATCAAATGGGCTAAATTCCTAACTTAAACCTCTGTCTCTCCCTAATCTAAAAGAAAGATATTTATTTTATCTGTTAGATAACATATATGTGTGTATATATACATGCATATATATATATATATATATATATATAATGACTGTATATAGAATAGATAGATAGGTATATGTATATATGACTCCTGACTTCTGTTTCTCTGGAGAACTCTGATGTACATTACTTTTTTCAATTTTTTGCCTGTATGTGGATTGTTATTCATAATTCAGTTTTATTATCAGAAATTCATATTTTTTATAAATAGTAGTTCAAGAAACATTTTATTTTATTTATTTTTGGTGATTCTGGGTTTTCATTGCTGCCACAGGATCTTACCTAGTTGCAGGGAATGGGGGCTACTCTCTAGTTGAGGTGAGCAGGCTTCTTGTTGCAGTGACTTCTCTTGTTGTGGAACTAAGGGCTCTAAGGCGCACGGGCTTCAATAGTTGCAGTACATGGGCTCAGTAGTTGTGGCTCCGAGGCTCTGGAGCACAGGCTGAATAGTTGTGGTTCACTTTCTTAGTTGCTCTGCAGCATGTAGAATCTTTCCAGATCAGGGGTTGAACTCGTGTCTCCTACATTGGCAGGCAAATTCTTCACCACTGAGCTACCAGGGAAGCCCAGAAATTGATTTTAATTTTAATATTTGCTTTAGAGTTTATGCTGTACATCTCTAACTTATTATAGTGTACCTTCAATGATGGTATATTACTTAATGCTTGGTGTAAAACCCTTAGGAGAGTATAATTCCAGTTCTCACCTATGGGCCTTTGTACTATTTTTTCCTACCTTTTATTTTATATTATAAACCTCATACAACATCGGTTTTGCTTTGTGGAAACCTTCAATAATTTTTAATTAAATTAATTTACTGTACAATTACACTACATATACATAGTACATATAAAATATGTATACTATAAATTATATATAAATACATACTATACTATAAAATTTATATAAAATTATAAATAATTTACTATATAAATGTTTTACATGTACCAACATGACTACTATTTGGGAAGCTCTCCATTCTGTTTTGTATATCCTCATAGATTCACATTTATATCTGGCATCCTTTGCTTGTTATGTGAAGAATTTCCTTCAATGCTTATTGTTGTAATGCAGGTCTGCTGGTGATGAAGTTTTTTTTTTTTTTTTTTTTCTTTTCTGTCTGGAAAATACTTCATTTCTCCTTAAGTTTTGAATAATTTTACTGAATACAAAGTCTAGGTCAATGGGTCTTTTTTTTTTTTCTTTTTTAGGACTTATGTATTTCTACTCTTTTTATTTCTCCAACCAAAGAAAAATACCGTCATCCTTAGTTTTGTCCCCTGTACTTGATACCTGTTTTCTTTGTGCCTGCTTTAGAATGTTTCTCTTTATTATTTGTCTAAACACTTGTGTTTAGTATGTTTTGGTATGGTTTTATTCATTTGAAAATTTTGACATTATATCCTCAAGTATTTTTTGTCTGCCCTTTTTTCCTCTGGAACTCTAATTATATGTATATTAGAAATGCACTGATCATTTTTAAATGATTGTTTTCCTTCTATTTTAATTTAGATAGATTCTATTGCTGTGCCTTGAGTTTCATAAAGCATGTTTTGCTGCAGTGCAATGGTCTAGTATGCCTTTAAGCTCCTGCAATGCTTTTATTATTTCAGATATTATAATTTTTTTCTTTAAAAGTTCAGTTTATCTAGTCTGTACATCTCATGGCTCAATCTACCACCTAGCATTTCACTCATATTCCCCAGAAAGTAAGTTCACAAAAATTTTTAATATCCTTTTGTAATAACTAAAACACCTCTGCCGATTGTGGTTAACTTTCATTGCCTTTTCCTCTCTGATTACAGGTTGTATTTTTCTGGGTTCTTTTTTCTTGTCATACAACATCGGTTTTGCTTTGTGGAAACCTTCAATAATTTTTAATTAAATTAATTTACTGTACAATTACACTACATATACATAGTACATATAAAATATGTATACTATAAATTATATATAAATACATACTATACTATAAAATTTATATAAAATTATAAATAATTTACTATATAAATGTTTTACATGTACCAACATGACTACTATTTGGGAAGCTCTCCATTCTGTTTTGTATATCCTCATAGATTCACATTTATATCTGGCATCCTTTGCTTGTTATGTGAAGAATTTCCTTCAATGCTTATTGTTGTAATGCAGGTCTGCTGGTGATGAAGTTTTTTTTTTTTTTTTTTTCTTTTCTGTCTGGAAAATACTTCATTTCTCCTTAAGTTTTGAATAATTTTACTGAATACAAAGTCTAGGTCAATGGGTCTTTTTTTTTTTTCTTTTTTAGGACTTATGTATTTCTACTCTTTTTATTTCTCCAACCAAAGAAAAATACCGTCATCCTTAGTTTTGTCCCCTGTACTTGATACCTGTTTTCTTTGTGCCTGCTTTAGAATGTTTCTCTTTATTATTTGTCTAAACACTTGTGTTTAGTATGTTTTGGTATGGTTTTATTCATTTGAAAATTTTGACATTATATCCTCAAGTATTTTTTGTCTGCCCTTTTTTCCTCTGGAACTCTAATTATATGTATATTAGAAATGCACTGATCATTTTTAAATGATTGTTTTCCTTCTATTTTAATTTAGATAGATTCTATTGCTGTGCCTTGAGTTTCATAAAGCATGTTTTGCTGCAGTGCAATGGTCTAGTATGCCTTTAAGCTCCTGCAATGCTTTTATTATTTCAGATATTATAATTTTTTTCTTTAAAAGTTCAGTTTATCTAGTCTGTACATCTCATGGCTCAATCTACCACCTAGCATTTCACTCATATTCCCCAGAAAGTAAGTTCACAAAAATTTTTAATATCCTTTTGTAATAACTAAAACACCTCTGCCGATTGTGGTTAACTTTCATTGCCTTTTCCTCTCTGATTACAGGTTGTATTTTTCTGGGTCTTTCATGTCTTACAATATTTGGTTGGTTCCTAGACATTGTGAATTTTACCTTGTTGGGTGCTAGATATTTTTGCAGTCCTAAAACTATTCTTGAGCTTCCTGAGGAGGCACATTTATGTTGCTTTGAAATGGTTTGATCCTTTTAGATCTTTTTTTAAGATTTGACAGGAAAGACTAGAGCAGCATTTGGACTTGAGTAATTATTCCTCGTCTTGAGGCAAGATTGTTCATGGTATTCTACCCAGTTTGTGTGAATGATGATGTTTCCAGTGTGTCTAGAAAGCCATGCACTATTCTTAGTCCTATATGAACAATGGGTACTATTCCCATGGACTGGAAAGTCTTTTAATGCAGTAGATTGGAGCAGTCATAGAACTCAACTCTTTTATTTCCTGTCATTCAGGAATCACTGTTTTTTTTGTTATCTGACTACTCTCCTAAAAACCATTGCTTCGTACCTTTTGTCTTTTTTCTTAGTTGTTTAAGGTAAAAGGGTAAATCTAGTCTCTGTTACTCCATTTTTATTAATAAATGGACAAGTCATTTCCAAAATAAAGTTCCTATTTCCCTGGAAAAAATATACAAAAATCACCCTAGTTCAAATGTGAAATATATTAGCAAAATTATTAAATATTCTAGAGTCGCTGATGATTCAGCTGAAGCATGAAGTCATTTCCCATTTACCACTTGAGCTTAGTTATTCCTTCTCGTGGCCCAGTAGACTTCTTCAGAGTTCTGTAAGAGAATCTTGTTCTCTAGATTTGGTCCACTACAGTTCAGGTCAGTAATGTTAAGAGTGATATCATTCCTTTGTAGTTTTAGCAATCAACATGTGATAGATTTTACATGAATACTTATAAAATTAACTTTAAAATATTACCATAATTATCACTAAAATATAAAAACAAAGGCATGAGCAGTATTTATTATATTTTGGACTCAAAGTCCCAAATCTTTTAAAGGATAGCACATAATTTCAACTTTTTGTCTTTGCTTTTCCATTTTTTAATAATTATTATTATAAAAGATTTTATAATATATTATCATAAAGATTTTAGAATACTATTATATAATTATTATTGCTATAAATAATTCAGTTACTTGAATTATTGTGAACACTTGTATATACAGTTATAAGGAACAAAAACATACAAACTACTTTTTCTGAATTTTGCAGTCCTAAAACTATTCTTGAGCTTCCTGAGGAGGCACATTTATGTTGCTTTGAAATGGTTTGATCCTTTTAGATCTTTTTTTAAGATTTGACAGGAAAGACTAGAGCAGCATTTGGACTTGAGTAATTATTCCTCGTCTTGAGGCAAGATTGTTCATGGTATTCTACCCAGTTTGTGTGAATGATGATGTTTCCAGTGTGTCTAGAAAGCCATGCACTATTCTTAGTCCTATATGAACAATGGGTACTATTCCCATGGACTGGAAAGTCTTTTAATGCAGTAGATTGGAGCAGTCATAGAACTCAACTCTTTTATTTCCTGTCATTCAGGAATCACTGTTTTTTTTGTTATCTGACTACTCTCCTAAAAACCATTGCTTCGTACCTTTTGTCTTTTTTCTTAGTTGTTTAAGGTAAAAGGGTAAATCTAGTCTCTGTTACTCCATTTTTATTAATAAATGGACAAGTCATTTCCAAAATAAAGTTCCTATTTCCCGGGAAAAAAATATACAAAAATCACCCTAGTTCAAATGTGAAATATATTAGCAAAATTATTAAATATTCTAGAGTCGCTGATGATTCAGCTGAAGCATGAAGTCATTTCCCATTTACCACTTGAGCTTAGTTATTCCTTCTCGTGGCCCAGTAGACTTCTTCAGAGTTCTGTAAGAGAATCTTGTTCTCTAGATTTGGTCCACTACAGTTCAGGTCAGTAATGTTAAGAGTGATATCATTCCTTTGTAGTTTTAGCAATCAACATGTGATAGATTTTACATGAATACTTATAAAATTAACTTTAAAATATTACCATAATTATCACTAAAATATAAAAACAAAGGCATGAGCAGTATTTATTATATTTTGGACTCAAAGTCCCAAATCTTTTAAAGGATAGCACATAATTTCAACTTTTTGTCTTTGCTTTTCCATTTTTTAATAATTATTATTATAAAAGATTTTATAATATATTATCATAAAGATTTTAGAATACTATTATATAATTATTATTGCTATAAATAATTCAGTTACTTGAATTATTGTGAACACTTGTATATACAGTTATAAGGAACAAAAACATACAAACTACTTTTTCTGAATCAGGTGTGCCAAGCAGATCCAAACTAGTTTTCTAAACAAAGCTCAAATGAATAAATATGATCAAATGAGATTTGCATGGTCAAAATCCACTTATTATTGATGTAAAACATTTTTAAGACATGCTGTTCTCTTAAAAATGTACAGAGGAATAAACAGTATGTAAATTTAGCTCAAGTGAACAGCATGAAAATACATAGTTGGGTCACCTGAATGACTACAAATTCTCTGATTCTTTTGCTAGTACTTTCATCCTATATACCAGCAGAGACATTAAGGAAAATGCTAGGACCTATATCAAAAAGAATAATGGTATTTTTTCTTAAATGGAGTATTTTGTGCAGTGTAATGTTATCACTTCCTTTCAACTTTGGTATCTCAAATTATTTGGACTTTTGATGAAATAATGTGAAAACTAATATTACACTATATCAAATAGTGAAAATGATCAAAGAATTACTTTAAGTTACATGGGTGGGTGAGCAAAAATATTTGTGACTTCATTATGTGATTTTCATTCTTCAACTTCTTCCTTGGGTGAAGTGAATGTCAGCATGTTGATGAAACCACAATTATATGTCTGAAAGAATGAGTTTTCAGAGATACACTTTTGTGCTATGCAGCAGCTGGAGTAAACAACTATTCAAAGTATGTGGTTTGGATTTCTCTCCTGGAAATCCCTGACTCCATGGCCCAGAACAAAAGAAGATACACTACAAGCTTCAAGAGGGGAAAAAATAGGATTTTAAAAGGGAGATAGATTTGTACTAGCACTGCTTTTATCAACAATCCTGCATTATAAGAGATCAAAATACCACCTATGCACCATTGAGAAAAAAGACTGGTGTCAGAATATCACGATCATGAGAAGTAACATACATCCATTAGGAGGAGCAGAGACATACCTTTGGGACATCTGACATGATGGGATGAGTTACTCAGCAAGTGTCTCTTAAAACAGTGCTAAAACTGAAATGACAACATGCAAGTACATATTTGAGTTTGGGTAGTTGACAAAGGCATACGAATATTGAGACTTGTTTATGTAGGAATACTATGAAATCTCCAGTTTAAAAAAAACAAAGCAGTGTGAGAATGCAGTATTCTTACTAGAGACTGAAGTGAAAGTCTTAGTGGCTCAGTCTTGTCTGACTCTTTGGGGTGGCCCACCTTCCCACCAGGTTCCAACTGTCTTTGGAATTCCCCAGGCAAACATACTGGAATGGGTGGCCACATTCTCTCCTCCACATGATCTGTACCAATGGAGGGATCAAACCCAGGTATCCTACAGTACAGGTAGATTCTTTACCTTACAAGCCATTAGGGAAGCTCTAGAGACTTCATCCTCCCAGCTCAGTTTCAGCCATTGAAGTAGTCCTACCAAAGCAAGACCAGCCATGCGAGACAACAGCTTCACCACCAGAGGGAGCCCAATTCATTTGCAGAGGCATGGGCAGTAAGCTGTGATCTCAGAACAAATAAATGTAAAAATCTGCTGATCATGTGGCAGGGATTGTGATCCTGATTGAGGCAAACAGTCGACTTGCAGACTAGCTGGGAATGTAAATGAAAGATCCAGGACAAAAAATGACCTTTAAGGGCTATGGTAATATTGTCATTTATCCAGTTGTTGATTGAAAGACTGAATTTTCAGAAAATGGAGAAGGTCTCATCTACCCATATATTGCTGACTAACTGTGAGAATCTCAGAGAACACATAAAATGATCAGCTAAAAGCAAAAGTGAAACACATTTCAAAAGTACCTTAAATATCACTACCCGCCCGGCCACATACATATATACATATGTATGATATCCATCAGCAGAGGGTATAATTCTTTCACAATAGAGGTGTTTTGTTTGTTTTGAGGGGCACTTCTGTTAATCTTTCATTTATCCATTTTCATCTATCTTTGTTCTTTGGCCTGTGTGGGCCTCCCATCTCTCACTGCAGAGTACCGGCTCTGGGCACATGCACTCCAGAGCTCTGACTCGGTAGTTGGACACATAGGTCGAGCCACTCTGTGCACATGGGATCTTCCCAGGCCAGGGATGGAACCAGTGCCCCTTGCATTGCAAGGCAGTGTCCTTACCCACTGGACCACCAGAGAATCCCCTAAAGGTGTTTGAGCACACTCTCTGCCCAATGACTACTTTAATTTAAATTTAAATTAAAAAAAAAAAAAAAAACTGATTAGAGATATCAGTGACCAAATGCCATGAGATTCCACAGATTTAGTTCAGTAAAGTTATTAAAAACAACAACACAAAACCCAGTCACAAAATAACACTTAGAATAATCAGAATGCAAATTTGCTAAAATATAGTATCTAAAATTTCAATTATCCACCAAAAGTTACTAGTAGTACTCTGATGTTCAGTCATGTCTGACTCTTTGTGACCCCAATTCTCCTGTCAAGAATACTGGAATGGGTTGCCATTTCCTCCTCCTGGGGGTTCTTCTCAACCCAGGGATTGAACCTGCATCTCTTATGTTTCCTGCATTGGCAGGTAGATTCTTTACCACTAGTCACACCTGGGAAGTCTCAGTAAAAGTTAACACACTTGCAAAGAAACCAGAATGTCTGACACACATTCAAATAAGGGCAGTCAAAAAACATTTTTATGTAAAGTTAGCAGATTTTTTAAAAAAATCAACTATTATAAAGACATTGAAAAACTAGTGTAAACCACCTTCAGAAAATTAAATAAAGAAAATAAATTACTTACATACACGGAAGAAAATTCTGGAGTTGAAAAGAATAAAAATAAAAGCCACAATTCTCTAAAGGATCTCAGAAACAGATTTGAAATTGCAGAAAAAAGAACCAGTGCATTTCAAGATAGAGAAATAAAAATTGTCAAATCTAAAGAACAGCAAGAAAAAAAAAATTGTTTTAGAGATTTATGACTCAAAGAACCTAATTTTCAAATTGAGTAAAAGATATGAATTCATTGGGGGATAGACAATTTACTATCCTCAAGTTTAATAAACATGTGAAAAATGCTCAATACAGTCATTAAGAAAATAGAAAGTAAAGCTATAATGCGCTATCACATTAATATATCCACAAAAACAACTATAATAAATAAGAAGACAAGCATAACAAGTGTTGGGATGATGTGGAGACACTACAGTCTTTGTGCATTGCTCTTGGGAATACTAGATGGTACAGTCATCTTAAAAGAAGTGTTTGACAATTGCTAAAAATATTCAACATAAACTTACCATATTAACCTACTTATTTCATTGTTGGGAATTTACATAAAAGAAACAATATGTTTGCACAAGATTTGAATATGTGAATGTTCATAGTGACACAATTTGTCATAGCTGCTGACTAGAATTTGGACTATATAAATGTTCATAACTGTGGTATATGGAAATTATGGAATGATATTCAGCAATAAAAAGGGGCACAGTATACATTCATCGTATTGGGTAAATGAATCAAAGGCATGTTGTGGGTAAATGAATCAAAGGCACGTTGTGCCAAGTGAAAGAAGCCAAGCACAAGTCTTGCTTACTGTGCAGTTCAGTATATGAAATGTCCTGAAAAGAAGCTCTGTATCAACAAAAAGCAGATCAATGATTGTCAAGTTGAAGAGAGAACCAGGAACTGACTACAGGACATGAATGTGTGAATTGTTTGGAGTGATGGAAATCTTCTAAGACTGAATGGTGAAGGTGGTTTCACACCTATGTAAGTTTACTAAATATCATCGATTTTTACTTTCAAGTTAGTTTTATGATAAATAACACCTCAAGATATGTGACAAAGTGAAAACACATAAACAAAAGAAAAGATCATTCAGACAAATAAGGATTCAATGATACAACTATGCATATAATCGTTTAGAAAAATTTTCAAACATGACTGTCATCAAATGATAATTTAGTAGAAAAACAAACTTATGAAAGAGGTAAACTAATGGTCCTTCAAATGATGAATACCTCCTCTCTCTTTTTCTTCATTCTTTTTATTTCCACCCCTATCTCTGTCTATCCTTCTATCCATCCATTTACTCATCTATCACATCACTTTATTACATACAACAGAGTAATTTTAAAAGTACTATGTATTTCTCCTTTGGCTGCCTTCAAACATACATTGCCCATTTTATTTCCACCCATTTAATAAACATGTGAAAAATGCTCAATACAGTCATTAAGAAAATAGAAAGTAAAGCTATAATGCGCTATCACATTAATATATCCACAAAACAACTATAATAAATAAGAAGACAAGCATAACAAGTGTTGGGATGATGTGGAGACACTACAGTCTTTGTGCATTGCTCTTGGGAATACTAGATGGTACAGTCATCTTAAAAGAAGTGTTTGACAATTGCTAAAAATATTCAACATAAACTTACCATATTAACCTACTTATTTCATTGTTGGGAATTTACATAAAAGAAACAATATGTTTGCACAAGATTTGAATATGTGAATGTTCATAGTGACACAATTTGTCATAGCTGCTGACTAGAATTTGGACTATATAAATGTTCATAACTGTGGTATATGGAAATTATGGAATGATATTCAGCAATAAAAAGGGGCACAGTATACATTCATCGTATTGGGTAAATGAATCAAAGGCATGTTGTGGGTAAATGAATCAAAGGCACGTTGTGCCAAGTGAAAGAAGCCAAGCACAAGTCTTGCTTACTGTGCAGTTCAGTATATGAAATGTCCTGAAAAGAAGCTCTGTATCAAAAAAAAGCAGATCAATGATTGTCAAGTTGAAGAGAGAACCAGGAACTGACTACAGGACATGAATGTGTGAATTGTTTGGAGTGATGGAAATCTTCTAAGACTGAATGGTGAAGGTGGTTTCACACCTATGTAAGTTTACTAAATATCATCGATTTTTACTTTCAAGTTAGTTTTATGATAAATAACACCTCAAGATATGTGACAAAGTGAAAACACATAAACAAAAGAAAAGATCATTCAGACAAATAAGGATTCAATGATACAACTATGCATATAATCGTTTAGAAAAATTTTCAAACATGACTGTCATCAAATGATAATTTAGTAGAAAAACAAACTTATGAAAGAGGTAAACTAATGGTCCTTCAAATGATGAATACCTCCTCTCTCTTTTTCTTCATTCTTTTTATTTCCACCCCTATCTCTGTCTATCCTTCTATCCATCCATTTACTCATCTATCACATCACTTTATTACATACAACAGAGTAATTTTAAAAGTACTATGTATTTCTCCTTTGGCTGCCTTCAAACATACATTGCCCATTTTTCACTGAAGTCTTTAGCAGATCCCATAGCTACTGGATTATTTTCAAAACTGTGCCTATTCAAATCCTTCAGGTAGTAAAAGACACAGAAGAATTTCAGTAAAAATTTAAATCTTAAATCATTTACTTGTGTTATGGTAAGAGATGTTTTTGTTCAGTCACTCAGTTGTATCAGACTTTTCGTGACCACATTGTCAACAGCACACCAGGCTCCTCTGTACTTCACTGTCTCCCAGAGTTTGCTCAGACTTATGTCCATTGAGTCGGTGATGCTGGCTAAACATCTCATTCTGTGCCTCCCCATTCTCCTCTTGCTTTCAATCTTTCTTTCCCAGCATCAGGGTCTTATGAGTTGGCTCTTTGTATCAGGTGGCCAAAATATTGCAGCTTCAGCTTCAGCATCAGTCTTTCCAACAAATATTCAGGGCTGATTTCCTTTAGGATTGACTGGTTTGTTCCCCTTGTAGTTAAAGGGGCTCTCAAGAATCGTCTCCAGCACCACAGTTTGAAAGCATCAGTTCTTCAGTGCTCAGCATTCTTTATGGTCCAACTCTCACATCTATACATGACGTCTAGAAAAACTGTAGTTTTGACCATATGAGCCTTTGTTGGCAAAATGGTGTATCTGCATTTTAATATGTTGTTTAGGTTTGTCATAGATTTCCTTCCAAGGAGCAAGAATCTTTTAATTTCATGGCTGCGGTCACCGTCCACAGTGATTTTGGAGCTCAAGAAAATAAAATATGTTACAGCTTCAACTTTTTCCCCCTCTATTTACCATGAAATGATGGGACTGTGTGCCATAATCTTAGTTTTTAGATGTGAAGTTTTAAGCCAGCTTTTTCACTCTCCTCTTTCACCCTCATCAAGAGGTTCCTTAGTTTCTCTTCAGTGGAAGCCCAAAATAAAAGATAAGAATGTATAGTTCTAAGGTATTTTGCTTAACTAAAATTGTCTATACTCCTTTTGTATATCACATCACTTTATTACATACAACAGAGTAATTTTAAAAGTACTATGTATTTCTCCTTTGGCTGCCTTCAAACATACATTGCCCATTTTTCACTGAAGTCTTTAGCAGATCCCATAGCTACTGGATTATTTTCAAAACTGTGCCTATTCAAATCCTTCAGGTAGTAAAAGACACAGAAGAATTTCAGTAAAAATTTAAATCTTAAATCATTTACTTGTGTTATGGTAAGAGATGTTTTTGTTCAGTCACTCAGTTGTATCAGACTTTTCGTGACCACATTGTCAACAGCACACCAGGCTCCTCTGTACTTCACTGTCTCCCAGAGTTTGCTCAGACTTATGTCCATTGAGTCGGTGATGCTGGCTAAACATCTCATTCTGTGCCTCCCCATTCTCCTCTTGCTTTCAATCTTTCTTTCCCAGCATCAGGGTCTTATGAGTTGGCTCTTTGTATCAGGTGGCCAAAATATTGCAGCTTCAGCTTCAGCATCAGTCTTTCCAACAAATATTCAGGGCTGATTTCCTTTAGGATTGACTGGTTTGTTCCCCTTGTAGTTAAAGGGGCTCTCAAGAATCGTCTCCAGCACCACAGTTTGAAAGCATCAGTTCTTCAGTGCTCAGCATTCTTTATGGTCCAACTCTCACATCTATACATGACGTCTAGAAAAACTGTAGTTTTGACCATATGAGCCTTTGTTGGCAAAATGGTGTATCTGCATTTTAATATGTTGTTTAGGTTTGTCATAGATTTCCTTCCAAGGAGCAAGAATCTTTTAATTTCATGGCTGCGGTCACCGTCCACAGTGATTTTGGAGCTCAAGAAAATAAAATATGTTACAGCTTCAACTTTTTCCCCCTCTATTTACCATGAAATGATGGGACTGTGTGCCATAATCTTAGTTTTTAGATGTGAAGTTTTAAGCCAGCTTTTTCACTCTCCTCTTTCACCCTCATCAAGAGGTTCCTTAGTTTCTCTTCAGTGGAAGCCCAAAATAAAAGATAAGAATGTATAGTTCTAAGGTATTTTGCTTAACTAAAATTGTCTATACTCCTTTTTGTATATCAGATGCCTTCTAGTAAGCACAGACATTCTGATATACAAATGCAGATTTGTGAGCTAATCGAGGTTAGTAGATTGATAGAACTAAGAGTTTTTAGAATGGAAAAAAGTGATTTTTCAACATTAGAAACTGAAACACATAGTTCATTATGTAAAATTATTATTTTTAAAATAGGAGAATAATTAGTGAGATCTGCATTCCATATATAACATAGAGTTAACAGGATCTTTAGAAAGAACTTGTTTCTTTCAACATAGGGAGCAAATGAATCATTATAGTATGACAAAAACTGATATCCTCTTAGGCTAGAAAACCTAGAAAAAAACATGTTGAGAATGAGTCTCTCAGCCAATTGCTAGTTCTGCATCCAAGAATACTAAACCCTGGTAGAAACATACATTTTGATTAGAACTTTAGGCTGAGGATGAAATACACTGAAAGCAGAAGAGAATGAAACCTATGGAAATTCCTTAGTTTCAACTTTACACCTAAGTTTTTTTCATAGATTTTTACTGAGTTTACAAAACTAAAATGTAAATGCATCTCATTGATTGTCTATTATTGAATAGCAAATGTATTCAAGCCTTGAAGTGTTAGTCACTCAGTCATGTCCAGCTCTTTGCAACCCCATGAACTGGAGCTCTTCAGGCTCCTCTGTCCATGGAATTCGCCAGACAACAATACTGGAATGGGTTTCCATTTCCTTCTCCAGGGAATCCTCCCGACCTAGGGATCGAACTTAGAGGTTAAAAAAAAAAAAAAAAAAAAAAAAAACACATTTATCATCTCCCAGTTTCTAGGAGTAAAGAATTCAGATGTGACTTAGCTGAGTGCTCTATATCAGGGTCCATTTCAAAGCTATAGTTAAAGAGTTGGTTGGTCTCTGATCTCATTGGAAGGCACAGCAACCTCACTGTGTGGTTATTGTACTTTCCAAGCTGTTGTTCTAAAAGACAAAATTCCTCACTGGCTGGTGGCCAGGGGCCACCCTTAGTTCTTAGCCAGATAGGTCTCTACATAGGACAACTCACAGCAGGAAAATTGGCTTCATCAGAAAAAGCATACTAGAAGAGCAGAGTGTGTGAGCAAGACAGAAATTGCAGTATTTTAAAGCTCTATCTTAGAATTGACGCATTTGCATATTTTTTAAAAGTGGGTCACTAAGTATAGCCCATACAGAAATGAGAAGAGGTCATACAAGGGCATGAATATCAGGAAGCAAGAATCATTTGAGGTATTTAACACACACACCTATGATAATTATTAATAAATTCTAGACATTCTTGGTTTACTGGATCCATAGGATAAAATGGAAGAAATCAACTGTTAAACAAAGATCAATAGAAATGATATAGCCTACAAATAAATCAAGTGAAAAATATTCTGACATAATTTATAGAACATTTATCAATTTTCACATTGATTAGAATATTTTCATCACATGCATATAAAGATCAAATTGTTATGAATTTATCATTGATTTCTTAAAATATTTCAAATATTATGTTTCCATCATGATCTTTTCCAGATTATTTTTTTTCTATTTGACTTAATGTTTCTAAAAGAGTTGTACAATAGCTTCTTGAGATCTGTAATTTATTTTCAGTGCCCTATTATTGCATTTTATATTACGTCACTTGAGCTTTCCTACTCAGAAGTTTTATTTCAGTAGTCACTATTTTATGCTATATACTTTTAAAATATAATTTTGGATTTCAGCATTCAAAATGAGAAAAATATTAAATTAGTACTATTTTGTTACTTAAGCTCTTTGCAACCCCATGAACTGGAGCTCTTCAGGCTCCTCTGTCCATGGAATTCGCCAGACAACAATACTGGAATGGGTTTCCATTTCCTTCTCCAGGGAATCCTCCCGACCTAGGGATCGAACTTAGAGGTTAAAAAAAAAAAAAAAAAAAAAAAAAAAACACATTTATCATCTCCCAGTTTCTAGGAGTAAAGAATTCAGATGTGACTTAGCTGAGTGCTCTATATCAGGGTCCATTTCAAAGCTATAGTTAAAGAGTTGGTTGGTCTCTGATCTCATTGGAAGGCACAGCAACCTCACTGTGTGGTTATTGTACTTTCCAAGCTGTTGTTCTAAAAGACAAAATTCCTCACTGGCTGGTGGCCAGGGGCCACCCTTAGTTCTTAGCCAGATAGGTCTCTACATAGGACAACTCACAGCAGGAAAATTGGCTTCATCAGAAAAAGCATACTAGAAGAGCAGAGTGTGTGAGCAAGACAGAAATTGCAGTATTTTAAAGCTCTATCTTAGAATTGACGCATTTGCATATTTTTTAAAAGTGGGTCACTAAGTATAGCCCATACAGAAATGAGAAGAGGTCATACAAGGGCATGAATATCAGGAAGCAAGAATCATTTGAGGTATTTAACACACACACCTATGATAATTATTAATAAATTCTAGACATTCTTGGTTTACTGGATCCATAGGATAAAATGGAAGAAATCAACTGTTAAACAAAGATCAATAGAAATGATATAGCCTACAAATAAATCAAGTGAAAAATATTCTGACATAATTTATAGAACATTTATCAATTTTCACATTGATTAGAATATTTTCATCACATGCATATAAAGATCAAATTGTTATGAATTTATCATTGATTTCTTAAAATATTTCAAATATTATGTTTCCATCATGATCTTTTCCAGATTATTTTTTTTCTATTTGACTTAATGTTTCTAAAAGAGTTGTACAATAGCTTCTTGAGATCTGTAATTTATTTTCAGTGCCCTATTATTGCATTTTATATTACGTCACTTGAGCTTTCCTACTCAGAAGTTTTATTTCAGTAGTCACTATTTTATGCTATATACTTTTAAAATATAATTTTGGATTTCAGCATTCAAAATGAGAAAAATATTAAATTAGTATAGACTATTTTGTTACTTAAGCTGATGTACGTTTCAGTAAATTAGTTGGAATGTAGCAGTTTAAAGTAGAAATTTAAAGACCCAACATTTAAATTTATACTTTATTTCTTAAACAACAGCAGCAGTAAACCTTATACAACAAATTATCTCCTAAAGGCATTATATGACTGTGTTATTCCCACAGCATCAACCCAAAAGGAAATTCTTGGTTTCCTTTACCATCCAAGGGGTATTATAATTAAAATTTTTCACACTCTAGGAAAAAGTTTTTGTAAAATTTTACTAAACGTTCTCAGAAATATTATGCTCCCAGATGAATGATTTTACAAAGTAATCCTGGAAACAAACCTTTAAAGAGAATCCCAAAGGAAACACATGTGTTTTTTTCTTCACTGAAAAAAATATGGGAAAAAGTGTGTCATGCTTGTAAAGATAGAATAGTATTATTAACTCTCGACAAACCAGTGAACATAAAAGATTCTTTTTCATTTACTTAAAAAATCCTTACTGACCTTCCAAGTTAAAAACACTTATCTAGGCAATAGATACTTACAGTGATAATCAAGACATTTCTCTGTAGTCCAATGGAAAATATAATAGATTGATAGAAATTTTTTTAAAGCATGTCTATATATGTGCTTCCCTTCAGACACAAAACATGGAAAGATTCAAATAGCATGTTAGAATAACAGCTTCAAGATTTTGCTAAGAGCCCTCGAGTGTATATTTATAAATGTTACATGCTTGCTAAAATATTACATGCTTGCTAAAGGTTTTAAAACTAATTTTTATACATTTAAATATATATTGTGAAATCAGAAAAAGTTTGCTCTAGTAGTTCATTTTAGGAAGGGAATAAGTTTTTTTAAGTTTTTATCCTTTATTTACATTGAGATCTTAGTATTTAGTAGTGTTTGCATTTTGATTTAATACAATTCTCATAAAAATTTTTAAATCTGTTTTTCATACAATTCTTGCAGTCATTTAAATGAATTTTATGTTACTAAAAAACCTTTTGCTTTCTTGAATGGAATATTTAGATGCTACTTCTCTGTAAATTTATAGCTATCATCAATATAATTTCATAATTTACTGAAATTTTATTTTCTTATTTCTTAATGGAAGCACTATCTGAACGAATAGAAACATTCTTTTATGATCTGTTTAGTTTTGTTTAAATCCACTTGGAAAAATACATCTAGATAGCTAATTTCAAGAACATTAGCTGTTATAGACTTCAGTTCAGTTCAGTCACTCAGTCGTGTCCAAATCTTTCCAAATCTTTGTGACCCTGTGGACTGCAGCACACCAGGCTTCCCTGACATTCATCATCTCCTGGAGCTTGCTCAGGCTCATGTCCATTGACTCAGTGATCCCATACAACTATCTTGTTCTCTGTTGTCCCCTTTTCCTTTTGCCTTCTGTTCTTTCCCCAACATCAGGCTCTTTTCCAATATGTTGTTGCTTCCCATCAGTTGGCAAAAGTATTGGAGCTTCAGCTTCAGCATCTTTCTTTCCAGTGAATTTTAAGGGCTGATTTCCTTAGGATTGACTGGTTTGATCTCCTTTCAGTCCAATGGACTCTCAAGAGCCTTCTCCAGCACCACAGTTCAAAGGTATCAGTTCTTCAGTGCTCAGCCTTTTTTATGGTCCAACTCTCACATCCATTCATGACTACTAGGAAAACCATAGATTAGTCTATATGGACTTTTGTTGGCCAAATGATGTCTCTCCTTTTTAATATGCTCTCTAACTTTGTCATAGCTCTTCTTCCAAAGAGCAAGTGTCTTCATTTCATGGCTGCAGTTAGCAAACACAGTGATTTTGAAGCCCAAGGAAATAAACTCTGTCACTGCTTTCATTGTTTGCCCATCTATTTGCCATGAAGTGATGAAACTGGATGCCATGATCTTCATTTTTGATTGTTAAGACTTAGGCCGTTTTTTGTTTTGGTTTGTTTTTTTTTTTTTTTTAACTCTCCTCTTTCACCTTCAACTAGAGGCTCTTTAGTTCCTCTTTGTTTTCTCCCATAAGGGTGGTGTCATATGCATACCTGAAGTTATTGATATTTTTCCCACCAATCTTGATTCCACCTTCTGCTCCATCCAGAGAGGCATTTCACTTGATGTACTCTGCATATAAATTAAACAAGCAGGGTGACAATATATAGCTTTGACATACTCCTTTCCCAATTTGGAACCAGTCTGTTGTTCCATGTCCAGTTTTAACTGTTGCTTCTTGTCCTGTAAAGAGGTTTCATGGGAGACAGGTAAGGTGGTCTGGTGTTCCCTTCACTTTCAGAATTTTCCACAGTTTGTTGTGATCACAAGTCAAAGGATTTAGTATAGTCAGTGAAGCAGTAGATGTTTTTTTCTGGAATTCCCTTGCTCTTTTTATGATCCAACAGATGTTGGCAACTTTATCTCTGGTTCCTCTGCCTTTTATAAATCCAGCTTGTACATCTTGAAGTTCTTGGTTCAAATACTGTTGAAGCCTAGCTTGGAGGATTTTAAGCATTACTTTGCTAGTGTGTGAAATGCGTGCAATGATGCAGTACTCTCAACATTCTTTGGCATTGCCCATTTTGGGAATGGGAATGAAAAATGATCTTTTCCAGTCCCGAGGCCACTGCTGAGTGTTGCACATTTGCTGGCATATTTGAGTGCAGCACTTTCACAGCATCACCTTGTAATATTTAAATAACTCAGCTGTCATTCCATCACCTCCACTAGCTTTGTTGGTAGTAATGTGTCCTAGGGTACACTTGACTTCACACTCTAAGATGTCTGGCTCTAGTGTGTAGCCTGTCCCTTCTCCAGAAGAACTTCCTAGCTCAGTAATTGAACCAGGGTATTCTGCATTGCAGGTGGATTTTTTACCAGCTGAGTTCAAGGGAATCCCATTATTATCTTATAAATAGATTAAATCTGGCTTTTAAAGTGTTCTAAATTATTTCTTTTTTAAAAAAATCAATGCTTCACAGAAGAAATATGAATGTCTTTTGTAGTAAATTATAACCCCTAAAGTGAGTTTAGATAGTCATAGACTGAGTGACCAATGGTGGAATGTTGGGCACGGAGGGCTGTTCATACCCAAGTGGCCATTTGTGTGTTCATTCTTGATTTTTGCCCAAAAGATAATGCAGCTTTGTTGGTGGTGTCATATGCATACCTGAAGTTATTGATATTTTTCCCACCAATCTTGATTCCACCTTCTGCTCCATCCAGAGAGGCATTTCACTTGATGTACTCTGCATATAAATTAAACAAGCAGGGTGACAATATATAGCTTTGACATACTCCTTTCCCAATTTGGAACCAGTCTGTTGTTCCATGTCCAGTTTTAACTGTTGCTTCTTGTCCTGTAAAGAGGTTTCATGGGAGACAGGTAAGGTGGTCTGGTGTTCCCTTCACTTTCAGAATTTTCCACAGTTTGTTGTGATCACAAGTCAAAGGATTTAGTATAGTCAGTGAAGCAGTAGATGTTTTTTTCTGGAATTCCTTGCTCTTTTATGATCCAACAGATGTTGGCAACTTTATCTCTGGTTCCTCTGCCTTTTATAAATCCAGCTTGTACATCTTGAAGTTCTTGGTTCAAATACTGTTGAAGCCTAGCTTGGAGGATTTTAAGCATTACTTTGCTAGTGTGTGAAATGCGTGCAATGATGCAGTACTCTCAACATTCTTTGGCATTGCCCATTTTGGGAATGGGAATGAAAAATGATCTTTTCCAGTCCCGAGGCCACTGCTGAGTGTTGCACATTTGCTGGCATATTTGAGTGCAGCACTTTCACAGCATCACCTTGTAATATTTAAATAACTCAGCTGTCATTCCATCACCTCCACTAGCTTTGTTGGTAGTAATGTGTCCTAGGGTACACTTGACTTCACACTCTAAGATGTCTGGCTCTAGTGTGTAGCCTGTCCCTTCTCCAGAAGAACTTCCTAGCTCAGTAATTGAACCAGGGTATTCTGCATTGCAGGTGGATTTTTTACCAGCTGAGTTCAAGGGAATCCCATTATTATCTTATAAATAGATTAAATCTGGCTTTTAAAGTGTTCTAAATTATTTCTTTTTTAAAAAAATCAATGCTTCACAGAAGAAATATGAATGTCTTTTGTAGTAAATTATAACCCCTAAAGTGAGTTTAGATAGTCATAGACTGAGTGACCAATGGTGGAATGTTGGGCACGGAGGGCTGTTCATACCCAAGTGGCCATTTGTGTGTTCATTCTTGATTTTTTGCCCAAAAAGATAATGCAGCTTTGTTCTACCTCTGCAGATTAAGAACTATTACCATCTCAATGGTGCTTCTCTGTTGCAACAGTGAAATTTGGCTTAGGGATGTCTTTTCCTTCACAAATGATGAGAAGCCAGTCATTTGAGGAGCAGAACATTCTGGAATCTGGAGAAAATTGGTCTTGTAGAAATCCTGGACAGGTGGGAAAATGTGATGAACATGCAGAGTTGAGTTCCACTGATCACTGATTATTCTTTCTGGAACCTGAGGGCTATGGATGAGCTAAGTAGCTAAATAAAAACTGTTAGTTATTACTAACATATTATATCAGTAACAGAATACCTAAAAGTTCCCAAATATAGGAAACATGAAGAGGGAATGTTCAAGGACTCACAACATTAATTCCTGAACAAATTAATTTTGTTTAAAGTTTAACAAAATACAAAATTATATTAAAATTATTTGCTTAGAAATTAGAACAGAGGGCTTCCCTGGTGGTCCAGTGGGTAAGGACACTGCCTTGCAGTGCAAGAGGTGCCGGTTCTATCCCTGGCCTGGGAAGATCCCACAGCCGCAAAGCGGCTGGACCTATGTATTCAACTATGGAGCCTGAGCTCTGGAGTGTGTGTGCCCAGAGTCAGTGCTCTGCAACAAGAGATGGGAGGCCGACACAGGCCAAAAAAAAAAAAACCCAAAAGATGGGGCATTTGTTGGTAGTAATGTGTCCTAGGGTACACTTGACTTCACACTCTAAGATGTCTGGCTCTAGTGTGTAGCCTGTCCCTTCTCCAGAAGAACTTCCTAGCTCAGTAATTGAACCAGGGTATTCTGCATTGCAGGTGGATTTTACCAGCTGAGTTCAAGGGAATCCCATTATTATCTTATAAATAGGTTAAATCTGGCTTTTAAAGTGTTCTAAATTATTTCTTTTTTAAAAAAATCAATGCTTCACAGAAGAAATATGAATGTCTTTTGTAGTAAATTATAACCCCTAAAGTGAGTTTAGATAGTCATAGACTGAGTGACCAATGGTGGAATGTTGGGCACGGAGGGCTGTTCATACCCAAGTGGCCATTTGTGTGTTCATTCTTGATTTTTTGCCCAAAAAGATAATGCAGCTTTGTTCTACCTCTGCAGATTAAGAACTATTACCATCTCAATGGTGCTTCTCTGTTGCAACAGTGAAATTTGGCTTAGGGATGTCTTTTCCTTCACAAATGATGAGAAGCCAGTCATTTGAGGAGCAGAACATTCTGGAATCTGGAGAAAATTGGTCTTGTAGAAATCCTGGACAGGTGGGAAAATGTGATGAACATGCAGAGTTGAGTTCCACTGATCACTGATTATTCTTTCTGGAACCTGAGGGCTATGGATGAGCTAAGTAGCTAAATAAAAACTGTTAGTTATTACTAACATATTATATCAGTAACAGAATACCTAAAAGTTCCCAAATATAGGAAACATGAAGAGGGAATGTTCAAGGACTCACAACATTAATTCCTGAACAAATTAATTTTGTTTAAAGTTTAACAAAATACAAAATTATATTAAAATTATTTGCTTAGAAATTAGAACAGAGGGCTTCCCTGGTGGTCCAGTGGGTAAGGACACTGCCTTGCAGTGCAAGAGGTGCCGGTTCTATCCCTGGCCTGGGAAGATCCCACAGCCGCAAAGCGGCTGGACCTATGTATTCAACTATGGAGCCTGAGCTCTGGAGTGTGTGTGCCCAGAGTCAGTGCTCTGCAACAAGAGATGGGAGGCCGACACAGGCCAAAGAACAAAGATGGATGAAAATAAATAAATGAAAAACCAACAGATGCGCCCCCCCCCCAAAAAAGAACAGAAAGAATACAGTTTTAAAGGAAACAGGAGGTGAATGTCTGCTGTTAGCTAAATGGAAAATAAAAAAATTCTAAACTCAATCTGATCGTTTGAATGAATAGGTCAATAAGCTTAAAAGAGAGAGAAAAACTATACATTATATATTTTAGAAAAAAAAATGTCAGCTAATAATAAGAAAAAGATTTAATATTATGTAATATGGTAAACAAATCAGAAATCCTAAAAGAAATTATTGATTTCTTAGCAAAAAGTAACCAGATTTGACCCAAGTTATACTAGTACTTAAAGTGGCTATTATATTTGAAAAAAAATTAAAAATTAAAAATTATTCTTTTAAAATACGCACTTCCAAAACCAAGTTCCAATTATCAGGTAAAGTACAGACAATTCAATATTATTTCAGTGATACAGAACATAAAGTACAATCCAGTCAATATTTGAAAACATATGTAAATGCTAATAGCAAAGCTGATGTACTAAACAAGAAAAAATGCTTATATTTTGCATATGACTATAAATGTAAATATTGTAATTAAACATTAGCAAATAATTTGCAAAATCAGTACCCTATGGTTTTTAGAATAAGCCTCTGGTAAAACCCCCAAAATACAGTGGCTCAAATCAATAAATGTTTCTCTTATTTTAAATGTTGCATTAAACATGCCTTCTCTAGGGACACAACCTAGTAGGACAGTGATACCCTTCATAATACAGGCCTTCCAGGGTTTACCAGCTATTACTATTTGCAGTCAGTGGAACAAAGAAAGAAAATCAAGGACAGGATTCTCAGTTTTTAATGGGATGAGCTAAAAATTAAACATGTCATAGTCCATCACCCTGAATTCTGGCATTAAAAACACAGCTGAGGAAGAATTAAAAGCTGTAGTGTTTGATCTAATGGCCCTTTTCATGATATAAATGGTGGATTCTACTACCAAAAGAAAAAGAAGTAGATGTTAGATACTCTGAAAATTACTTTCTGTTATGAAAACTGAGAAGATTTGATTCCAGGAAAGCAAAGGAGGTTTAAACTCTATTTGAACAATTTGTTACACCTTCAAACTGTGAGTAGTGGAAACACAGCCATGTTGACTTCATGACCGAGCATCCCATGTGGGCCTTTATTGCCAAAGCAATCTTACTGTATTTTAATAAACCATTCATTCTCTGCTCCCATTGGTAGTCATTTTATAATTTGTGCTCTCTTTAAAAAGTTCCAACATTGCTATAATTCCAAATATCAATAACCTTGCTCTTTATTTCATTGATAAAAACACGATGCCAGCAATCCCTCACCTACATGTTGCTTTCTCTTCCTGTTACAGTGTATGAACAGACCATGGTCCCCAAGAGCAGCAGCTCCACTTGCCTTGAGGACTGTGCTTTTTCCATTATTATCTTACTATCCAACATGATCACATTTGACTTCTCTAGAGGACCCATTTCAACAGCAAGAGAACATGCCATTATTCTCTTTGAACTAACAAAATAAATCCTCCCTTTAATCCAATTGCTTTTAGTTATATTACTCTCCCCCTTTAAAGTAAAACTCCTCTTTCTCTAGAGCTAACCCAGTGAAGTGCAGACTCAAATTTCTGTCACTAGTACAGTAGTGAGTCAACCCAGGATCTCAGCATCACATACTCTGGTGATCAAATGTCAGTCTTTATTCTAATTAAAGTATCAGCAGCATTTGATACAGTAGATTGAGCCTTCCATTTTAAAATAATTTCTTCCTATTGATTTTGAATTTCCATTCTCTCCTGATTTCCCTTATAACCACTAGATGTTCCAACCTAATCTTCTTTATCCAATCTTTCTTTACCTGCTTTGAAGTGCTTTTCTTGTTGGTTCTGTCTTGCCATCCTTTATATCTATATGATCCAAGTGGATTACTTCATCTAAACTTGTAAATACAATCCTAGATGTTATTTATATAGGATTATTCCCCATCTAAATTTTCTTGCTTTCCAGACTTGTAACTGCCTCTTCAACAGTTCCCTTTGGATTTCTACTAGGAATATAATTCCCAGACTAGATTCTTTATATTTTTCAACTTTCTTCTTCACCTGTGTCCCCCAGGCCAGTGATGAATGATATTGTTGTCTATTTACCCAGGTGTTGACCAAACCAAAATTTTAGAATCATCCTTCAGGCTTTTCTTTTACCTTACCAAATGTATTGAAAGGGCACAGCCATGTTGACTTCATGACCGAGCATCCCATGTGGGCCTTTATTGCCAAAGCAATCTTACTGTATTTTAATAAACCATTCATTCTCTGCTCACATTGGTAGTCATTTTATAATTTGTGCTCTCTTTAAAAGTTCCAACATTGCTATAATTCCAAATATCAATAACCTTGCTCTTTATTTCATTGATAAAAACACGATGCCAGCAATCCCTCACCTACATGTTGCTTTCTCTTCCTGTTACAGTGTATGAACAGACCATGGTCCCCAAGAGCAGCAGCTCCACTTGCCTTGAGGACTGTGCTTTTTCCATTATTATCTTACTATCCAACATGATCACATTTGACTTCTCTAGAGGACCCATTTCAACAGCAAGAGAACATGCCATTATTCTCTTTGAACTAACAAAATAAATCCTCCCTTTAATCCAATTGCTTTTAGTTATATTACTCTCCCCCTTTAAAGTAAAACTCCTCTTTCTCTAGAGCTAACCCAGTGAAGTGCAGACTCAAATTTCTGTCACTAGTACAGTAGTGAGTCAACCCAGGATCTCAGCATCACATACTCTGGTGATCAAATGTCAGTCTTTATTCTAATTAAAGTATCAGCAGCATTTGATACAGTAGATTGAGCCTTCCATTTTAAAATAATTTCTTCCTATTGATTTTGAATTTCCATTCTCTCCTGATTTCCCTTATAACCACTAGATGTTCCAACCTAATCTTCTTTATCCAATCTTTCTTTACCTGCTTTGAAGTGCTTTTCTTGTTGGTTCTGTCTTGCCATCCTTTATATCTATATGATCCAAGTGGATTACTTCATCTAAACTTGTAAATACAATCCTAGATGTTATTTATATAGGATTATTCCCCATCTAAATTTTCTTGCTTTCCAGACTTGTAACTGCCTCTTCAACAGTTCCCTTTGGATTTCTACTAGGAATATAATTCCCAGACTAGATTCTTTATATTTTTCAACTTTCTTCTTCACCTGTGTCCCCCAGGCCAGTGATGAATGATATTGTTGTCTATTTACCCAGGTGTTGACCAAACCAAAATTTTAGAATCATCCTTCAGGCTTTTCTTTTACCTTACCAAATCTACCAGCAAATCTTATTGATCCTGCCTTCAAAATCTGATGACTTGCCAGTATTGTTTCTTCTGTAAACTTTGGATACATTGATATTATCATAACCTCACTTCAGTGGTGTTCAGACTGGTCTACTGGCTTCCATTCTTACTGGCTTATAATAGAGCAAACTATTTAGATAAATCAGATATATCAGAATTTTCAGTTCCTAGAAGATGGGCTTTTGGGGAATATATTAATGCATCTATGTCATCAACTAGGAAAAAAAAAAACAGGCAAAATCCCCCCTAAAACTATTTGGAGGCATCGAAAATATCTTGAAACAATCTAATATTTCAGAAAAGTGAAATTCTCATGTCAGTAGATTGCAGACACTTTTCTAGAGAAGTTACCAATTCTTGGTATGAGCATAAAGCTATAGCAAACAGTCACTTTTGGGAGACAAAATGCTTTAGTAAAGATTACTTCCCATTTACACTTAATTTAAAAATTACTGGCTCTATTCCCTGTGTTGTACACTACATCTTAAGCCTATCTTACACCCAGTAGTTTGTACTTCCCACCTCCGTGTTCCCCTCTCTGGTCACCACTAAATTGTTCTCTGTGAAGCATATCCGACACATATGTGGGATATTAAAAATACAACAAACTAGTGAATATAACAAAAAAGCAGAGAAGCAAATGTTTTGAATATCATGTGAATATAGAGATAAGATTAGAGGCATAAGATGATCAAATGTAAATAGAAGGTTAATAAGAAAGTAAAAGTGTTAGTTGCTCAGTCATGTCCTACTCTTTGCGATGCCATGGACTGTAGCCCACCAGGCTCCTCTGTTCATGGGATTTTCCAGGCAAGAATACTGGAGTGGGTTGCCATTTCCTTCTCCAGCGGATCTTTTCAAGCCATGGGTGGAACCTGGGTCTCCCTCATTGCAGGCAGACTCTTTACCATCTGAGCCACCAGAGAATATCCAAACCAAATAGAAAAAATGGAAAACACAAAAGAGTATATGACAGCCAAGTATGAAACATTTAAAAATATTTATCTCATAATTACGATTTGTCATCCTCCTGCCACACAAATGTCCTTGCTTTTCTTGAAAATTACCAGATTCCTCATCAACATTTAAACCTTTGACTGTTAACTAGTTTTTTATGTTATGTCAAGAAAATTACAAGAATACTGGCTATTGTTATTATTGTTTATCCCTGTTTAGGATATACTAATGGATGCAGTCAGCTAAAAATAAGAATCATTTATACAAATATTGCATATCAAAGGAAATTGTCTCCTTTGATGATGGCATGCTTACATATTTAGAAAACCCAAAAACATATAAAAAGAATCTACTATTATTGAAGAACTTGTCTTACAAAATGAAAAAAATCAAAAACATATAAAGTAGCACAATTCATATATTTCATTTACAGTGGAAAGATTAGGTAGTGGTTCATACTAAGCCAAGTACTTTCTAGATGCATGCAAAACATCAGTGAACAAAATATATAAAGGTTCCAACCTTCTTGAAACTCACACTTAAGCGCTTGGAATCAATAGAAATAAGCAATGAATTATAGAACACATGATATAATGATAATTGTCACAAAAAGGAAATTTATAAGTGAATTATTACAAACAGAGTAATAATTATATCACTTCCCTAGAGTTCATCTCTCTATTCAGACATTAAAAGAGCTTTCTAAAATGAAACGTGGTTACATCAATTGTTTGGGCAGAACCCTTCCTCAATTTTCAGATTGTTAGCATGACCTAAAAAGTACTGCAGGGCTTCCCTGGTGGTCCAGTGGGTAAGGACACTGCCTTGCAGTGCAAGGGGCGCCAGTTCAATCCCTGACCTGGGGAGATCCCACGTGCCGCAGAGCATCTGGACTCTGGACATATGTCCAACTACCGAGCCGGAGCTCTGGAGCGCGTGTGCCCAGAGTCGGTGCTCTGCCGTAAGAGAGGCCACTGCGATGGGAGGCCCATGCAGGCCAAAGAACAACAACAAAAAGATAAGTGAATGTAAGAGCAATAGAAGTGGTCAAAAAAAAAAAAAAAAAAAAAGTGGGGGGTTGCACACGCACAGAAAATGTGCTTCATGATTTTGCTTTACTTTTACGTATTCAGAATCATCTCTAACTACTCTCCACAGCTAATGAGACACCTTGGAGATATTCCCTGTGCTGAAATGCTTCTTTCTCCTTTCAGATTATTTTGTTATCTTTAGCAATAGGTAGCTCATATTTGAACTAAAACATCCTGCTCAGCTTTATTATCATTTCTGAAACATTTTATGAACTTTCCCAAATACAGGCAATCAATCCCTACTGCATTCAAGATATACATATATATGTATAATTATATGCATTTTATATGCTCATTTAACTTACTACACAGCAACTATATATGTATATAATATATAATTATGCCATTGCAATTTTTATGTACATACTACTATAATATTTCCTTTTGTAGGCAGCATCCCCATGAAGATATTGCCATTTTTGTCAATTTTTTATTTCACAAGGATAGAAGACATTGGTATATTGCAATTATCCCTATATATGTTTGAATAAATGATAAACAAATAGAAATAATGTGAAAAAAATATTTAACTACAGACTATGAAACCTTCTTTTCAAAGTGCCATTAGTAGTTAGAGAATTGAAAGTATATTATAACAATAAAAAAACAGAAGATAAAGTCGCTATTATGAAATCAATTAGCTACTAATTAATATAGTATGTTATTTTTTAATTTTTTTAACTTTTATTTTACTTTAAATTTTTACAGAGTTTTGTTGTTTACAGATATGTATGTTCCCAGATTAGTCATATGTATATCCCCCCCTTCCCACCCCTCCCGACCATCACAGAGCACCCCTGAAGGATCTCCTTTTCTCACAGAGAAATGACTATAGTTACTCTCTTCACTTATGATAGTACAGGCCTTCATGCTACTTCCTTTACACCTCCCACCCTCCGTTCCTTCCCCACAATGTCCATATGTCCACTGTCGATGTCTGTCTTTCCATCACTTCACTGTGTGTGCCATCATCACCATCCTACTAGATTCCATATATATGTGTTAATATATTGTATCTGTCCTTCTCTTTCTGACTGACTTCACTTTTTATGATACGTTCTAGATCTAGCCACCTCATTAGGGCTGATTCTTCTGCATTTCTCTTTACAGCTGTTTAGTATTCCATTGTTTATATGTCCCAGAGCTTTTGTATCCATTCGTTCGTCGATGGGCATCTAGGTTGCTTCCATGTTCTAGCTGTTGTATAGAGAGCTGCAATGAACATTGGGGTACAGATGCTTCTTTCAGATTTGATTTCATCAGGGTATAAGCCTAAGAGTGGGATTTCTGGGCCATATAGTGCTTCTATTTTTAATTTTTTAAGAAATCTCCATACTGTCTTCCATAGAGGCTGTATCAATTTACACTCCCACCAGCAATGCAGGAGGGTTCTCCTTTCTTCGCACCCTCTCCAGCATTTATTGTCTGTCGATTTGTGGATGACGGCCATTCTGACGAGTGTGAGGTGATATCTCATTGTAGTTTTGATTTGCATTTCTCCAATTATAAGTGAAGTTGAGCATCATTTCATGTGCTTTTGAGCCATCTGTATGTCCTCTTTGGAGAGGTGTCTGTTTAGGTCCTTTTCCCATTTTTTGATTGGGTTGTTCATTTTTCCGGTGCTGAGTTGTCTGAGTTGCTTGTAGATTTTGGAGATGAATTCTTTGTCTGTTGTTTCATTTGCTATGATTTTCTCCCATTCTGCGGGGTGTCTGTTCAGCTTTATTGTAATTTCTTTTGCTTTACAAAAGCTTTGAAGTTTCATTAGGTCCCACGTCTTCATTTTTCTTTTTTAGTTCTGCTATTCTAGTAGGTGGATCAGAGATCCTCCTTTGATGTATGTCCTTGAGGGTTTTGCCTATATTCTCCTCTAAGACTTTGATGGTTTCTGGTCTTCCATTTATGTCTTTAATCTATTTTGAGTTGATCTTTGTGCATGGTGTCAGGGTATGTTCCAACTTCAGTTTTTTGCATGTGGCTGTCCAATTTTCCCAGCATGATTTATTGAAGAGACTGTCTTTGTCCTGTTTTATAGTTTTGCCTCCTTTGTCAAAAATAAGGTACCCATAGGTGCATGGGTTTATCTCTGGGTTCTCGATCTTGTTCCATTGGTCGATATTTCTGTTTTTGTGCCAGTACCATACGGTCTTGATGACTATTGTTTTGTAGTAGAGTCTGAAGTTGGGGAGGCCAATCCCTCCAACTCCGTTTTTCTTTCTCAGGATTGCTTTGGGTATTTGAGGTCTTTTGTGTTTCCATATGAACTGTGTTATTGTTTGGTCAAGTTCTGTGAAGAATGACACTGGAAGTTTGATAGGGATCGCATTGAATCTATAGATGACATTTGGTAGTATGGTCATTTTCACAATATTGATTCTTCCGACCCAGGGACATGGAATATCTCTCCATCTGTTTAACTCTTCTTTAATGTCTCTTATGAGTGTCTTGTAATTTTCTGTGTACAATTCTTTTGTTTCTTTGGGTAGGTTTATTCCTAGATATTTGATTTTTTGGTTGTGATGGTGAAGGGGATTGCCTCTTTGATTTCGTTTTTTAAGTTTTCCTTGTTTGTGTATAGGAATGCCATTTTGATTGTATTTCTCCAATTATAAGTGAAGTTGAGCATCATTTCATGTGCTTTTGAGCCATCTGTATGTCCTCTTTGGAGAGGTGTCTGTTTAGGTCCTTTTCCCATTTTTTGATTGGGTTGTTCATTTTTCCGGTGCTGAGTTGTCTGAGTTGCTTGTAGATTTTGGAGATGAATTCTTTGTCTGTTGTTTCATTTGCTATGATTTTCTCCCATTCTGCGGGGTGTCTGTTCAGCTTTATTGTAATTTCTTTTGCTTTACAAAAGCTTTGAAGTTTCATTAGGTCCCACGTCTTCATTTTTCTTTTTTAGTTCTGCTATTCTAGTAGGTGGATCAGAGATCCTCCTTTGATGTATGTCCTTGAGGGTTTTGCCTATATTCTCCTCTAAGACTTTGATGGTTTCTGGTCTTCCATTTATGTCTTTAATCTATTTTGAGTTGATCTTTGTGCATGGTGTCAGGGTATGTTCCAACTTCAGTTTTTTGCATGTGGCTGTCCAATTTTCCCAGCATGATTTATTGAAGAGACTGTCTTTGTCCTGTTTTATAGTTTTGCCTCCTTTGTCAAAAATAAGGTACCCATAGGTGCATGGGTTTATCTCTGGGTTCTCGATCTTGTTCCATTGGTCGATATTTCTGTTTTTGTGCCAGTACCATACGGTCTTGATGACTATTGTTTTGTAGTAGAGTCTGAAGTTGGGGAGGCCAATCCCTCCAACTCCGTTTTTCTTTCTCAGGATTGCTTTGGGTATTTGAGGTCTTTTGTGTTTCCATATGAACTGTGTTATTGTTTGGTCAAGTTCTGTGAAGAATGACACTGGAAGTTTGATAGGGATCGCATTGAATCTATAGATGACATTTGGTAGTATGGTCATTTTCACAATATTGATTCTTCCGACCCAGGGACATGGAATATCTCTCCATCTGTTTAACTCTTCTTTAATGTCTCTTATGAGTGTCTTGTAATTTTCTGTGTACAATTCTTTTGTTTCTTTGGGTAGGTTTATTCCTAGATATTTGATTTTTTGGTTGTGATGGTGAAGGGGATTGCCTCTTTGATTTCGTTTTTTAAGTTTTCCTTGTTTGTGTATAGGAATGCCAGTGATTTCTGTATATTGATTTTGTATCCTGCTACTTTGCTGAATTCGTTGATTAGCTCTAGTAGCTTTGTAATAGTGTCTTTGGAATTTTCTATGTATAATATCATGTCATCTACAAATAGAGAGACCTTGTTTCCTTCCTTTCCAATCTGGATTCCTTTTATTTCTTTCTCTTCTCTTATTGCTGTTGCTAGGATTTCCAGGGCTAGTAGTGGTGAAAGTGGACACCCTTGTCTTTTTCCTGATCTTAGAGGAAATGCTTTGAGTTTTTCACCATTGAGGATAATATTAGCTTCTCATATATGGCATTTATTATGTTGAGATAGGTTCCGTCTATGCCCATTTTCTGAAGAGTTTTTATCATAAATGGATACTGTACTTTGTTGAAGGCTTTTTCTGCATCGATTGAGATGATCATGTGATTTTTGTCTCTCAGTTTGTTGATATGGTGTATCACATTGATTGATTTGTGGATGTTGAAGAATCCACGCATGCCTGGGATGAACCCAATTTGATCGTGATGTATGAGTTTTTTGATGTGTTGTTGAATTCTGTTTGCTAGTATTTTGTTGAGGATTCTGGCTTCTAGATTCATCAGTGAAATTGGCCTATAATTTTCTTTTTTTGTGTTGTCTTTGCCTGGTTTTGGTATCAGGGTGATGGTGGCCTCATAGAATGTGTTTGGAAGTTTTCCTTCCAGTGCAATTTTTCGAAAGAGTTTTAGAAGGACAGGCATTAGCTCTTCTTTAAATATTTGGTAGAATTCACCTATGAAGCCATCTGGCCCTGGACTTTTATTTTAGGGTAGATTTTTGATCACAAAGTTGATTTCTGAGCTTGTGATTGGCTTGTTCATAGTTTCTATTTCTTCCTGGTTGAGTCTTGGGAGATTAATCTTCTCTAAGAAACTGTCCATTTCTTCCAGGTTGTCTAGTTTGTTGCCATAGAGTTGTTCATAATAGTCTCTTAGAATCCTTTGGATTTCTGCATTATCTGTTGTAATCTCTCCTTTTTCATTTTTGGTTTTGTGGATCTGATTTTTCTCTCTTTTTTTCTTGATCAGTCCGACCAGTGGTTTGTCGATTTTATTCACCTTTTCGAAGAACCAGCTTTTTGTTTTATTTATCTTTGCTATTGTTTCTTTTGTTTCTTTTTTATTTATTTGTGCTCTGATCTTTATGATTTCTCTTCTTCTGCTGGCTTTGGGGTGTTTTTGTTCTTCTTTCTCCAGTTGTTTAGAGCATATGGATGGGTCGTCTGTTTTAAATTTTCCTAGTTTCTTGAAGTAGGATTGAATTGCTATAAACTTCCCTCTTAGAACTGCTTTTGCAGTATCCCATAGGTTTTGCACTGTCGTGTGTTCATTGTGATTTTCTTCTAGGAATTTTCTTATTTCTCCTTTGATTTGCACGGTAATCAGTTGTTCTTTTTTTTTTTTTTTTTAAGATTTATTTATATATTTATTTTGGTGGGGTGGGGTGGGGAGGGAGGGGAGCAGGTGGGCCACTCACATTGGTCTTTCATTTGTCCATTTGCATCCATCTTTGTTCTCTGGCCTGTGTTGGCCTCCCATCGCGGTGGCCTCTGTTATTGCAGGGCACCGACTCTGGGTGCATGCGCTCCAGAGCTCTGGCTCGGTGATTGGACACATCAGTCCAGCCACTCCGCGGCACGTGGGATCTTCCCAGGCTAGGGATCGAACTGGCGCCCCCTGCACTGCATGATGGTGTCCTCACCCACTGGACCACCAGGGAAGCCCCAGGATTGATTTGTTGAGGATTCTGGCTTCTAGATTCATCAGTGAAATTGGCCTATAATTTTCTTTTTTTGTGTTGTCTTTGCCTGGTTTTGGTATCAGGGTGATGGTGGCCTCATAGAATGTGTTTGGAAGTTTTCCTTCCAGTGCAATTTTTCGAAAGAGTTTTAGAAGGACAGGCATTAGCTCTTCTTTAAATATTTGGTAGAATTCACCTATGAAGCCATCTGGCCCTGGACTTTTATTTTAGGGTAGATTTTTGATCACAAAGTTGATTTCTGAGCTTGTGATTGGCTTGTTCATAGTTTCTATTTCTTCCTGGTTGAGTCTTGGGAGATTAATCTTCTCTAAGAAACTGTCCATTTCTTCCAGGTTGTCTAGTTTGTTGCCATAGAGTTGTTCATAATAGTCTCTTAGAATCCTTTGGATTTCTGCATTATCTGTTGTAATCTCTCCTTTTTCATTTTTGGTTTTGTGGATCTGATTTTTCTCTCTTTTTTTCTTGATCAGTCCGACCAGTGGTTTGTCGATTTTATTCACCTTTTCGAAGAACCAGCTTTTTGTTTTATTTATCTTTGCTATTGTTTCTTTTGTTTCTTTTTTATTTATTTGTGCTCTGATCTTTATGATTTCTCTTCTTCTGCTGGCTTTGGGGTGTTTTTGTTCTTCTTTCTCCAGTTGTTTAGAGCATATGGATGGGTCGTCTGTTTTAAATTTTCCTAGTTTCTTGAAGTAGGATTGAATTGCTATAAACTTCCCTCTTAGAACTGCTTTTGCAGTATCCCATAGGTTTTGCACTGTCGTGTGTTCATTGTGATTTTCTTCTAGGAATTTTCTTATTTCTCCTTTGATTTGCACGGTAATCAGTTGTTCTTTTTTTTTTTTTTTTTTAAGATTTATTTATATATTTATTTTGGTGGGGGTGGGGTGGGGAGGGAGGGGAGCAGGTGGGCCACTCACATTGGTCTTTCATTTGTCCATTTGCATCCATCTTTGTTCTCTGGCCTGTGTTGGCCTCCCATCGCGGTGGCCTCTGTTATTGCAGGGCACCGACTCTGGGTGCATGCGCTCCAGAGCTCTGGCTCGGTGATTGGACACATCAGTCCAGCCACTCCGCGGCACGTGGGATCTTCCCAGGCTAGGGATCGAACTGGCGCCCCCTGCACTGCATGATGGTGTCCTCACCCACTGGACCACCAGGGAAGCCCCAGTTGGTTTTTTAGGTATGTGTTGTTTAATCTCCATGTGTTTGTGTTTTTAGTGTTTTTTTTCTGTAGTTGATCTCTAGTCTCATTGCATTGTGGTCCGAGAGGATGGTTGATATAATTTCAATTTTCTTGATTGACTGAGGTTTGATTTGTGGCCCAAGATATGGTCTATCCTGGAGAATGTTCCGTGAGCACTTGAGAAGAAAGGGTATTCTTCTGCTTTTGGATGGGAAGTCCTAAAGATATCAACGAGGTCCATTTCTTCTAGTGTGGCATTTAAGGCTTGTGTTTCTTTATAAATTTTCTGTTTGGATGATCTGTCCATTGGTGTGAGAAGAGTGTTAAAGTTTCCTACTATGATTGTGTTAGTGTTGATGTCTTCTTTTATGTCTGAAAGTGTTTGTCTTATGTATTGGGGTGCTGCTGCATTGGATGCATAGATATTTATGATTGTTATGTCTTCTTCTTGGATTGATCCCTTGATCATGATGTAGTGTCCTGCCTTGTCTCTTTGAATCTTCTTTATTTTGAGGTCTGTTTTGTCTGATATGAGGATTGCTGCTCCAGCTTTCTTTTGATTTCCATTTGCATGGAATATCTTTTTCCAGCCTCTCACTTTCAGTCTATGAGTGTCTCTAGGTCTGAAGTGAGTCTCCTGGAGGCAGCATATGTATAGGTCGTGTTTTTGGATCCATTCAGCCACTCTGTGTCTTTTGGTTGGGGCATTTAGTCCATTTATATTCAAAGTAATTATTGATACAAATGATCCTATTGTCATCTTCTTAGATGTTATGATGGCTTTGTTTTCTGGATCTTCTTCTTCTCTTATACTTGTTGTCTATATAAGTCCCTTTAACACTTGTTGTAAGGCTGCTTTGGCGTTACTAAATTCTTTTAATTTTTGCTTGTCTGTAAAGCTTTTGATTTGTTCATCCATTTTGAATGAGATTCTTGCAGGGCAGAGAATTCTTGGTTGCAGATAATTCTCTTTTAGCTGTTTAAATGTGTCCTGCCATTCCCTTCTGGCCTGCAGAGTTTCTGTTGAAAGATGAGCTGTTAAACGTATGGGCTTTCCCTTGTACGCCTCTATTTGCTTTCCCCTTGCTGCTTTGAGAATTCTGTCTTTGTGTTTAATTTGTGTTAGCTTCATTAATATGTGTCTTGGTGTGTTTCTTCTCGGGTTGATTCTGTATGGTACTCTTTGCTTTTCTTGGACTTGACTATTTATTTTCCCATGTTGGGGAAATTTTCAACTATAGTCTCTTCAAAAATTTTCTCATATTGTTTTTTTTTTCTTCTTCTTCTAGAACCCCTATAATTTGAATATTGGTGCATTTGATATTATCGCAGAGATCTCTGAGGCTATCCTCTGCTCTTTTCATTCTTTGAGCTAGATTCTGTTTTTCAGCAGTTACTTCCACCATTCTATCTTCCAGCTCACTTATCCGGTCTTCTGTCTCAGACACTCTGCTCTTGATTCCTTCTACAGTGTTTTTCAGTTCAGCAATTGAGTTGTTTGTCTCTGTTACTTTTTTGGTGAGTTCTTCTATTTCTTTATTTTGAGGTCTGTTTTGTCTGATATGAGGATTGCTGCTCCAGCTTTCTTTTGATTTCCATTTGCATGGAATATCTTTTTCCAGCCTCTCACTTTCAGTCTATGAGTGTCTCTAGGTCTGAAGTGAGTCTCCTGGAGGCAGCATATGTATAGGTCGTGTTTTTGGATCCATTCAGCCACTCTGTGTCTTTTGGTTGGGGCATTTAGTCCATTTATATTCAAAGTAATTATTGATACAAATGATCCTATTGTCATCTTCTTAGATGTTATGATGGCTTTGTTTTCTGGATCTTCTTCTTCTCTTATACTTGTTGTCTATATAAGTCCCTTTAACACTTGTTGTAAGGCTGCTTTGGCGTTACTAAATTCTTTTAATTTTTGCTTGTCTGTAAAGCTTTTGATTTGTTCATCCATTTTGAATGAGATTCTTGCAGGGCAGAGAATTCTTGGTTGCAGATAATTCTCTTTTAGCTGTTTAAATGTGTCCTGCCATTCCCTTCTGGCCTGCAGAGTTTCTGTTGAAAGATGAGCTGTTAAACGTATGGGCTTTCCCTTGTACGCCTCTATTTGCTTTCCCCTTGCTGCTTTGAGAATTCTGTCTTTGTGTTTAATTTGTGTTAGCTTCATTAATATGTGTCTTGGTGTGTTTCTTCTCGGGTTGATTCTGTATGGTACTCTTTGCTTTTCTTGGACTTGACTATTTATTTTCCCATGTTGGGGAAATTTTCAACTATAGTCTCTTCAAAAATTTTCTCATATTGTTTTTTTTTTCTTCTTCTTCTAGAACCCCTATAATTTGAATATTGGTGCATTTGATATTATCGCAGAGATCTCTGAGGCTATCCTCTGCTCTTTTCATTCTTTGAGCTAGATTCTGTTTTTCAGCAGTTACTTCCACCATTCTATCTTCCAGCTCACTTATCCGGTCTTCTGTCTCAGACACTCTGCTCTTGATTCCTTCTACAGTGTTTTTCAGTTCAGCAATTGAGTTGTTTGTCTCTGTTACTTTTTTGGTGAGTTCTTCTATTTCTTTATTCAGAGTGTTAGTTGTGTCTTGCAATTTCTCTAACATTCTGTTTTCAGTGTCTTTGATCATCTTTACTATCATTCTTCTGAAATCACTTTCAGAAAGTTTGTCCAAATTCTCTTCATTGATTTGATCTTGTGTGTTTGTAGATTGCTCCTTCACTTGTGTGGTATTTCTCTGCTGTTTCATTGTTATTATTAATTTTTTAACTAACTCTGTTTGGGGTTTCCTTTTCCCAGACTTTGAGTTACGTCTGTTCGTGTTTGTTGTTTGGATGGGGCTTCTTATTCTGGGTGATGCTGGTGGTTGGGTGATGCCAGGACTTGCATACAAGTGATTACCTTTGTTGGCATTCTCACTTGTATACTGCTCTCTAATGTGAGGTGTTCTCTAGTATTGTAGAGTTTTGGAGTCAGTGCTCCTTCCCTAAAGCCCCGGGGCTTTTTGCCTGACCAGGGAGTGAATATTTCACGACTGGTTTGTTATGGCATTAAATGATATTATATACACGAATGAGAAACAGAAGGTATACCTTTTGAAAAATGGCAATTAAAATATTATGCAAATACTATCTAGCGTATTGAATTATACACACAAACATATACAGCTGTAACATAACCCAAGCATTCCTACCAAAAATACAGTACAGTACGTTAGCACGACAAATAGAGAAAACCAAGAATGATATCCACCAGTTAATAACCAAATTAAGTAGAGCACCAATTGGAGAATAATGCTAGAGCAGGGTCCCCGTTGGGGGTAAGGCAATGAGGATAGAACAGACTAAGAGATGTGGTGGGAAAAGGGAAAACGAGAAAGGGAGGATAGAAGAGACATATAGAATAATACTGCAAAGTTAAATATAGGGAGATAAAGATTTGTATGTATTAGAGTTTAGTGCTATAGGAAAGGAGCATCAGAGAAAGCAAAGAATTATAGAGGAAGTAATAGTACAAATGAAAAATTTTAAAAATTAAAACAGAGATAAGTATATAGAAAAATATAGAAAAACAAAACAAAAACTAACAAAACCCCCACAGAACCTTAAAAGGCCAATGGGGAACCAGAAGTTTATACTGAAATAAAATGTATCATTTAAAAGGAAAAAGAAGAAAAAAAAAATTATGAACTTGAATATCTTCAGTGTCTTTGATCATCTTTACTATCATTCTTCTGAAATCACTTTCAGAAAGTTTGTCCAAATTCTCTTCATTGATTTGATCTTGTGTGTTTGTAGATTGCTCCTTCACTTGTGTGGTATTTCTCTGCTGTTTCATTGTTATTATTAATTTTTTAACTAACTCTGTTTGGGGTTTCCTTTTCCCAGACTTTGAGTTACGTCTGTTCGTGTTTGTTGTTTGGATGGGGCTTCTTATTCTGGGTGATGCTGGTGGTTGGGTGATGCCAGGACTTGCATACAAGTGATTACCTTTGTTGGCATTCTCACTTGTATACTGCTCTCTAATGTGAGGTGTTCTCTAGTATTGTAGAGTTTTGGAGTCAGTGCTCCTTCCCTAAACCCCCGGGCTTTTGCCTGACCAGGGAGTGAATATTTCACGACTGGTTTGTTATGGCATTAAATGATATTATATACACGAATGAGAAACAGAAGGTATACCTTTTGAAAAATGGCAATTAAAATATTATGCAAATACTATCTAGCGTATTGAATTATACACACAAACATATACAGCTGTAACATAACCCAAGCATTCCTACCAAAAATACAGTACAGTACGTTAGCACGACAAATAGAGAAAACCAAGAATGATATCCACCAGTTAATAACCAAATTAAGTAGAGCACCAATTGGAGAATAATGCTAGAGCAGGGTCCCGTTGGGGGTAAGGCAATGAGGATAGAACAGACTAAGAGATGTGGTGGGAAAAGGGAAAACGAGAAAGGGAGGATAGAAGAGACATATAGAATAATACTGCAAAGTTAAATATAGGGAGATAAAGATTTGTATGTATTAGAGTTTAGTGCTATAGGAAAGGAGCATCAGAGAAAGCAAAGAATTATAGAGGAAGTAATAGTACAAATGAAAAATTTTAAAAATTAAAACAGAGATAAGTATATAGAAAAATATAGAAAAACAAAACAAAAACTAACAAAACCCCCACAGAACCTTAAAAGGCCAATGGGGAACCAGAAGTTTATACTGAAATAAAATGTATCATTTAAAAGGAAAAAGAAGAAAAAAAAAAAAATTATGTAAACTTGAATATCTTCAGTCTTACTGATAAGCTTAGTAGCTTCAATAGAATCCAATGGAGGAAATAAACACACCCATACTCACACACACACACACACCCAAAAAGGGGGGGGGGGGGGGGGGGACACTGAGTGGGTTTGGAAAAAAGAGAAAAAACAAAACAATTAAAACAAAACAAAAAGCAATAAAAAAGAATAAGGAATAAAATGTAATTTTAAAAATCCAGCAGTAATTCCAGCTTCAGACAAAACATGAAAGTAGTGTTTATGTTCTTCTGTCTCTTGCTGACTATTCAGGAATTATCAGTCTTTTTTCTTGCCTCTGGCAGTGGTTGAATCTGAAGACTTCTTTGACTGCTTGTTTATGTTGGCCTATTCCAGAACTAAAAGGCCCACCCAGGCTGGCCCTGGGAGTTTCTTAATCCAAATCCCTTTTCTTGCTGGGTGGAGCTAAATTCCCTCTCTGTATCTTGACCAGCAGCCCTGCAGTTTGATCAGCAGCCAAACTACAGTAGGGAAAATGGTGTCTGTCTCACAAAGGATTTATTCCCACAGGCTCTATGGGAAGCACTTCCGCAGTGACCCTGACCCTGCTGCAGGCCACCGTCGACCCCCACCACAGCGGGAGACGGCAAATTACTCAGAGGTGAGTCTGGCTCAGTCTCATGGAGGATCGCTATTCCCCTCTCGCGGATCACCATGTGCACAGAGTTTCCAGTCCTCCTCGTTGGGTCTGTGATCCGGTTAATGGTAACCTCCTCCAAAGGGAACTGAGTGTCGTCCTTCTGAGGACTGCTCAAGGGCACTTCTAGTTCAAAGGAGCACTTGGACCCTCCAAAGCAGGTCTGGCTCAGTCCCTCGTGGATGTCACCACTCCTTTCCCTGGTCTTGATCTGCAACAGACTTTGCACCTTTGGCCCACCTGGCCTCTCTAGCAGGTATGAGGTTTGACTTTTAAAAGTGCGATTTCACCCTTCCTACTGTCTTGATGTAGCTTCTCCTTTGTTCTTCCATGTGTGGTACCCTCTCTGTGATCAGATCCAACCTCCTCCTGTCGATGGTTTTTCAGGATCTCGTTGCAATTCAGGCGATTTTGCCAGAGAGATGAGTGAATGCCCTTCTACGCGGCCGTCTTAGCTCCACCCTCCATAATATGTTCTTAATATAGTATGGCACATAGTGCTAGGTAGATATTTTTTTAAGAAATCATTTGATTCTACAGATGACTATATGATGGTTTACAAGCCTTAGAAGAAATGGAATTAGCAAATAGCAGAATTTTAAGACTAGAAACTCGTATTTCATTAGCATATAGTATTTGTGAATGTAATATTAGTAAATTTCTTGAATTTTAGTGGGACATTGCTATTAGATGCAGATTAATTAACCCATATACATATTAGTTATCATATTTTTAGGCATAAAGCCAAAATTTTCATTTGATTAAATATAAAGTCTAGAAATATTTTGAAAAAAAAGCATATTCTGCTGATCCAAATCCCTTTATGCTTGGGCTTGGGGGGGAGCTAAATTTTCCTTTTCTTGTATCTTGACCAGCAGCCCTGCAGTTTGATCAGCAGCCAAACTACAGTAGGGAAAATGGTGTCTGTCTCACAAAGGATTTATTCCCACAGGCTCTATGGGAAGCACTTCCGCAGTGACCCTGACCCTGCTGCAGGCCACCGTCGACCCCCACCACAGCGGGAGACGGCAAATTACTCAGAGGTGAGTCTGGCTCAGTCTCATGGAGGATCCCTATTCCCCTCTCGCGGATCACCATGTGCACAGAGTTTCCAGTCCTCCTCGTTGGGTCTGTGATCCGGTTAATGGTAACCTCCTCCAAAGGGAACTGAGTGTCGTCCTTCTGAGGACTGCTCAAGGGCACTTCTAGTTCAAAGGAGCACTTGGACCCTCCAAAGCAGGTCTGGCTCAGTCCCTCGTGGATGTCACCACTCCTTTCCCTGGTCTTGATCTGCAACAGACTTTGCACCTTTGGCCCACCTGGCCTCTCTAGCAGGTATGAGGTTTGACTTTTAAAAGTGCGATTTCACCCTTCCTACTGTCTTGATGTAGCTTCTCCTTTGTTCTTCCATGTGGGGTACCCTCTCTGTGATCAGATCCAACCTCCTCCTGTCGATGGTTTTTCAGGATCTCGTTGCAATTCAGGCGATTTTGCCAGAGAGATGAGTGAATGCCCTTCTACGCGGCCGTCTTAGCTCCACCCTCCATAATATGTTCTTAATATAGTATGGCACATAGTGCTAGGTAGATATTTTTTTAAGAAATCATTTGATTCTACAGATGACTATATGATGGTTTACAAGCCTTAGAAGAAATGGAATTAGCAAATAGCAGAATTTTAAGACTAGAAACTCGTATTTCATTAGCATATAGTATTTGTGAATGTAATATTAGTAAATTTCTTGAATTTTAGTGGGACATTGCTATTAGATGCAGATTAATTAACCCATATACATATTAGTTATCATATTTTTAGGCATAAAGCCAAAATTTTCATTTGATTAAATATAAAGTCTAGAAATATTTTGAAAAGCTATTCACAAAATGAAGTTTCAGTATCCATCAAACTCAAATCGCATGCAAAAGTTGGATAAAGTATCCTCATTGTCCCTAGACTCTGTGCAAGTACTGTTTTGCTGTTGAGTGTTCTTTTGTTACTATTATGTTCTAGGTACCAAAAAAGAAAATTCAATTTAAACTTTCTCCTTAGCCTTGGGAAATGGGACCGTCTACTGCTATTATCATTATTATTATTTTTAAACTTCGAATAAGACAGATATAGCACAAAGGAATGTATTTTTTACCTGTAATAACTTTACTTGTGATTTCTATTTGTCTATGAGAGTACACATATTTAGTAAGTATTCAGTTTTATTCTATAAGGTATGACATATAGTTGCAATGTTAAATCTTAAAATATGGAAACCATCTTAAGAAGAACTGAGTAGTGCTACTTGATATGATACATAGCAGTTTCACTGGTCATAGCATTTTATAGTTATAATTTATAATTTCCAAGAGAATTTTGATTTAAATATTCTCAAAGGGAAATTGCCTTTAGAGTCAGTCTATTTTAATAACAATCTTTGATGGATCTGATGTTTGTACTAAAATGTGCCAGTTTTATGATTTTTTCTAGCTAAACATAAGTTATGAAGAACAGAAAAGAGCAATTAACATGAAAAGTAATTTTAGGATAAATGAGTTTACAGTTTAAGGAAATAAATGAACATAAATCTAAAACTTACAAAATTGTAAACAGTTCTGAAGAATTAAATAGAAATGGACACTCATACATGATGCTTTTTGTAAATAAAAACTGTTGAACAGTATGCGATATTATTAATCATTTTATTCATTTTATAGTAGGATTACAGGCAGGTAAATATTTTATTCTTTCTAAGATACATGTGAACAATTATCTAATATAGTTTTTAATGCCCTAATTGACCTTGTCAGAGGGTAGAGTAGGTGAGTGTCACTTTAATAGTATGTGGAGGAGTTCACTGAATCTCATCAGCCTTTACTCTTTTATACATTAGTATTTGGAGTAATATTAGTAAATTTCTTGAATTTTAGTGGGACATTGCTATTAGATGCAGATTAATTAACCCATATACATATTAGTTATCATATTTTTAGGCATAAAGCCAAAATTTTCATTTGATTAAATATAAAGTCTAGAAATATTTTGAAAAGCTATTCACAAAATGAAGTTTCAGTATCCATCAAACTCAAATCGCATGCAAAAGTTGGATAAAGTATCCTCATTGTCCCTAGACTCTGTGCAAGTACTGTTTTGCTGTTGAGTGTTCTTTTGTTACTATTATGTTCTAGGTACCAAAAAAGAAAATTCAATTTAAACTTTCTCCTTAGCCTTGGGAAATGGGACCGTCTACTGCTATTATCATTATTATTATTTTTAAACTTCGAATAAGACAGATATAGCACAAAGGAATGTATTTTTTACCTGTAATAACTTTACTTGTGATTTCTATTTGTCTATGAGAGTACACATATTTAGTAAGTATTCAGTTTTATTCTATAAGGTATGACATATAGTTGCAATGTTAAATCTTAAAATATGGAAACCATCTTAAGAAGAACTGAGTAGTGCTACTTGATATGATACATAGCAGTTTCACTGGTCATAGCATTTTATAGTTATAATTTATAATTTCCAAGAGAATTTTGATTTAAATATTCTCAAAGGGAAATTGCCTTTAGAGTCAGTCTATTTTAATAACAATCTTTGATGGATCTGATGTTTGTACTAAAATGTGCCAGTTTTATGATTTTTTCTAGCTAAACATAAGTTATGAAGAACAGAAAAGAGCAATTAACATGAAAAGTAATTTTAGGATAAATGAGTTTACAGTTTAAGGAAATAAATGAACATAAATCTAAAACTTACAAAATTGTAAACAGTTCTGAAGAATTAAATAGAAATGGACACTCATACATGATGCTTTTTGTAAATAAAAACTGTTGAACAGTATGCGATATTATTAATCATTTTATTCATTTTATAGTAGGATTACAGGCAGGTAAATATTTTATTCTTTCTAAGATACATGTGAACAATTATCTAATATAGTTTTTAATGCCCTAATTGACCTTGTCAGAGGGTAGAGTAGGTGAGTGTCAATTTAATAGTATGTGGAGGAGTTCACTGAATCTCATCAGCCTTTACTCTATATACATTACTTTTTAAATGAGAACAATTTTCTTGTTGAATAAAAAGTAAATATTCTTGAGATGTTTTACTTAACAGATAATAAAGGAATTTCTTGATAGCCATCCATGATCAAAGTCCAAGGTACATATAGATGGTAGCTACATGGAAGAGAATGGCCATACCCAAAGGTTGTAAAGAAGATATTAATCTGGATGATCAGCAGAGTTTTACTACAGAGTCAATGTATGTATTCATTCCCTCAACCTGTTTTCCTCAAGTGTTCATTATATTTGGCTCATGTTTCTAATTCTAGGCACAGAATAGGGACAGAGGTGAAGCTCTTAGAATTTTCAGAAACGTGGGTTGAATATTAAATAACCTTTATCCTCACTTTGGCCACCAACAAACGAGCAAAGTAACCGGATTTTGTGACTTCTTCCTTCCCTCCTTTTCCTGTCCTTTCCTTCCTCACATCATTCCTTCCTCTTACTTCCCCTTTTCTTCTTCTTGTTCTTCTCTCTCTCCATTTTATTATTACTATTTTTAAATGATTCATCAATACTCAAGTATGCCTGGATGAGCAAGGTGTTGTTTCTACTCAACGGATATATATCTGGAGGCCTCCAGGTAGGTTCATCTACTTCAGATGCTCAAAATTTATGGAAGATAGCATCATTAAGAGTGACATTAAGAGTGGTGGTCCAGGGCTTCCCTGGCGGTTCAGTAGGTAAGGACACTGCCTTGCAGTGCAAGGGGTGCCAATTCGATTCCTGACCTGGGAAGATCCCACATACTGCGGAGAGGCTGAACTGATGTGTCCAACTACCGAACCGGAGCTCTGGAGCACATGCACCCAGAGCCAGTGTTCTGTGACAAGAGGGGCTGCTGCGATTGTAGGCCCACACAAGCCAAATAAAAACTGTTGAACAGTATGCGATATTATTAATCATTTTATTCATTTTATAGTAGGATTACAGGCAGGTAAATATTTTATTCTTTCTAAGATACATGTGAACAATTATCTAATATAGTTTTTAATGCCCTAATTGACCTTGTCAGAGGGTAGAGTAGGTGAGTGTCAATTTAATAGTATGTGGAGGAGTTCACTGAATCTCATCAGCCTTTACTCTATATACATTACTTTTTAAATGAGAACAATTTTCTTGTTGAATAAAAAGTAAATATTCTTGAGATGTTTTACTTAACAGATAATAAAGGAATTTCTTGATAGCCATCCATGATCAAAGTCCAAGGTACATATAGATGGTAGCTACATGGAAGAGAATGGCCATACCCAAAGGTTGTAAAGAAGATATTAATCTGGATGATCAGCAGAGTTTTACTACAGAGTCAATGTATGTATTCATTCCCTCAACCTGTTTTCCTCAAGTGTTCATTATATTTGGCTCATGTTTCTAATTCTAGGCACAGAATAGGGACAGAGGTGAAGCTCTTAGAATTTTCAGAAACGTGGGTTGAATATTAAATAACCTTTATCCTCACTTTGGCCACCAACAAACGAGCAAAGTAACCGGATTTTGTGACTTCTTCCTTCCCTCCTTTTCCTGTCCTTTCCTTCCTCACATCATTCCTTCCTCTTACTTCCCCTTTTCTTCTTCTTGTTCTTCTCTCTCTCCATTTTATTATTACTATTTTTAAATGATTCATCAATACTCAAGTATGCCTGGATGAGCAAGGTGTTGTTTCTACTCAACGGATATATATCTGGAGGCCTCCAGGTAGGTTCATCTACTTCAGATGCTCAAAATTTATGGAAGATAGCATCATTAAGAGTGACATTAAGAGTGGTGGTCCAGGGCTTCCCTGGCGGTTCAGTAGGTAAGGACACTGCCTTGCAGTGCAAGGGGTGCCAATTCGATTCCTGACCTGGGAAGATCCCACATACTGCGGAGAGGCTGAACTGATGTGTCCAACTACCGAACCGGAGCTCTGGAGCACATGCACCCAGAGCCAGTGTTCTGTGACAAGAGGGGCTGCTGCGATTGTAGGCCCACACAAGCCAAAAAACAAAGATGGATAAAAATAAATAAATGAAAGACCAATAGAATTGGTCAAAAAAAAAAAAAAAAAGAAAAAAAGAACAGAGGGGTCATTGTTCAAATTATTAAAAAAAAAAAAAAAAAAAGTGGTGGTCCAGTGGGTAAAGTTCCAGTGGGTAAATTCAGTGAACCTTGCAGTGCATGGTTCGCTGGTTCGTTCCCTGACCCTGGAAGATCCCATATTTGGAGGAACGGCTGGGCCGGTGTGTACATTATGAGTAAGCACTCCGGAGCATATGTGCCCAGAGCCAGTGGCAGTGCTCTGCAGTGAGAGATGCCACTTCGCTGGGAGGCCCACACATGCCAAAGAATAAAGATGGATAAAAAACGATGAAAAAAAAAAGTGACATGTATATTTTTCTGCATATTTTCAGAATAAAATATTCAAAATTTTGTTTCCATAGATACAAGTAGCAGAAATTATAAAATTGAGTATATCAAAATTTTGGTCACATAAATATTTTTAGATATATATATGTGAGAGTTACATGAAATGCCTTATGAAGAGGTGGAAACTACATACAATTATTTACATGATGGTTACACTTATTAAAACATTATATATTTATCAGAAAGGACACACATATGAAAAATATAACAGCCAAGATTAAATCTATTTGATTAGAGACAAATTTTACTATTTGCAAATTCATTCCGTTTACCCCTTTTAGCAATGTTTTAAGTGTAGTATGCAAATTTATTGAAACTTTTTTTGAAATGTGAAAGCTACTGACAGCATCAGTCCTTTGTATTTTTTTCAATTTTTAAATGAGATAATTATATCATCCCCTGAAATGATGGCTTAAGAAATCAATTTTATCATGTCACTTTCGTTGGGAAGCTGCAATGGGAGAATATTACTCTGTGATAGATATATTCAGAAATTCTTCTAGCAGAGTGTATTATGTAACATTTATAGCCTTTTATTTTAGGGCATGTGAAACCTTCCATGTGTTCTATAAAACATTTTGTACTGTTTAACTTGTGTGACTTGCAATTAATCTCAGTGAAACAGAACAGCAGGAAATATTTCTGAAGTTTAAAATTGTTTGCTTTTCCCAATTTTCCTTACAATATGTAATCTGGAGGTGTCACAAGAAAATTAGTTTTCCTAAAATTATAATGCAATATTCTTGAAACTCCTGGCACTTTAGTAGCAGGTTGCTCTTCTGTAGGTTTCTTTCAGAGTTATTATTGTGGTGAGGTGATGATTTTATTCTAACAGTACACCATAATTTCATTGTTGTCATGTGTTGTATTCTGCTGCCTTATGGGGTGCCTCCACTGCTCCTTTGTTGAACCCTCAAGATCAATATGTTCAAAGTTTCTTTCTAATACTCTTAGGATTTAGTCAACCATTTCTGTGATCCTTGTTTTTTAATATGTGAAATAATTATCCTTGCTGAGTTCTCAACTTTCTCCTAGCCCTAAAATTATATGAGGTTTTCTTTTGTGTTCAGTCTGGATTCCCCAAAGAAAGCTCCTCCTTAGGTCTTCTTGAAATTATACCACCCTTTATTCAGGTATTCACACTTAAATTCAAAGTGTTTCCTTTTAATTTTACTCGACACACACACACACACACACACTTCATGTGTATTTTGTTCATTTTCATGTCCATTCTCTTCCCCATTCTCTTTTCATTTTTGTTGCTCATTTTAGACTTTTAATAAGTTCTTAAGTTGATCCTGAATTCCTGGCATATCTTGCAAATTATACTCCTTTCCAGCTTCTTCGTCTTCAAATCTTCCTTCTCACTGGTCATCCTTAAATGAATTCCTGACCCCTCCGCATACCAAATTTCTGACCCTCTGCATATTCCTCTGTATAATATCTGCATATTCCTCTGTATAATAACATCTAATGTTCAAGATCTTAACAACTGTTTTCAACGCTTAACACTATTGATTATCACATAAGCACATAAAAGTCTGGTCCAACTGAAGTGAACAATGTTTTTATCTTTAAAATCATTTTCTGTGGGGTCCTGTTATTAGTTTGATGTTGCTTAGTTTTGTTTCATTTTATTTGTTTTTTGGTGTGCTGTGCTCACTCAGTCATTTTTGACTCCTGTGGCCTAATGAACTATAGTGTGCCAGGCTCCTCTGTCCATGGGATTTTCCAGGCAAGAATATTAGAGTGGGTTGCCATTTTCTCCTTCAGGGGATCTCCCTGACCCAGGAGCAGAACCTGCGTCTCCTGCTTAGCAGGCAGATTCTTTACCACTGAGCCACTTGAGAATCAAAATTAAGCAAATGAGACTGCATCAGGAGAGAAATTTCTTGCATATTGAAGGAAACCACTGACAAGATAAAAAGGCACCCAACTGAATGGGAGAATGCATTTTCAAATGATATATTTGATAAGGAGTTTTGTTGGTTTTCCTTTGTGCAGAGCATTTTATTTCTTAATTGGAGTATAATTGCTTTACAGTGTTGTTTTAGTTTCTGCTATACAATCAAGTGAAGCAACTATATGTATACGTATATCCCTTCCTTCTTGGACCTCCCTCCTACCCCCACCATCCCACCCTACTATGGTCATCACAGAGCACTGAGCTGAGCCTTTATTATTCAAAATATGAAAATAACTCTTAAAACTCAGTATCAAAAGAAACAACTTACTTTTTAAAAAAATATACAGAGGACCCAGATAGACATTTTTCAATAAAAATGTACAGATGGTGAACAGGCACATGAAAAGATATCACTTGATATCACTCAACAACATGGCATTGCAAATCAAAACCAGAGTGAAATATCACCTGACACTTTTCAGTGTGCTGTCATCAAAAAGACAACAAATGACAAGCGTCAGCAAGGATGTGGAGAAAAGGGAACCATAGTGCACTACTATTGGGAATGTAAATTGGTACAGTCACTCTGGAAAATAGTACAGAGGTTCCTCAAAAAGTTGAAAGTTGAACTACAACATGATCCAGCAATTCCTCTTATGCATATTTACTCTAAGAAAACAAAAACACTAATTAGAAATGATATGTTCATTGTAACATTATGACATTGTAACATCCCTATGTTCATTGTAACATTATTTATAATACATGATATCTATGTCTAGATATATCGATATGCCTATATCTATGTTTGCAAATAGTCATCTCAAAAAATAATAGCAGAATGTAGTACCTTTTAGGCATTTTTAAATAATGAAAACTGAGGTATTCTGCATGGACAAAGCTACGAAAAGGTGACCATTTTTGTTAAAATGACATATAAATACTTTGTGAGGACTGATAAAAATTACTCTCGGTCTATATTCAAATGTGTCTTGGTGTTTTACCTCACATACATGGAATCAATGGGAAATTAGAGACTGGCCTTGAAGCATACAAAACAATGCATTCAGTTAAATGGAAAAAAAAAAAAAAAAAAGAAAGAAACCTAATTGAGGATAAATGTGCTCAGTTGTATCTGACTCTGACCCTTTGGACTGTAGCCTGCCACACTCCACTGTGCATGGGAATTTTTAGGCATGAATACTAGTGTGGGTTGCCATTTAACTGAGGAAAAATACCATCACTCAATTTGATCATTTTTTATTGTGTGGAAAAGCATTTAGATAATTAGCTGAAATTTTCAGGTAAACAAAATAATTCATCATTGTGAAGGCATCATCAGTGTAAGTAAAATATCAACTGGAAAACTTTGTCCCATATGAACACTGGACTTTCCAATTCTGGCACTTGAAAGTGACTTTTTCTAAGTCATTAAAGTTCTATCATACTCAGTTATCTCCATTTTAGAATGAAATACCTAAATCAAAGTGTGGCTGCCACTTTAAAGTGAAGTAAACTGAGTTCAAGTGGACATTAAATCTACCACATAGTAGAAACTTCCTCTTTCAAGTCCAGGGTCTTTTAGTCAAACTCACAATTTGACTAAGTCACATTCCTGTGACTTTTATGTCTTTACTATCTATGCCATTGGAGAACATCACACTGTTTAAAGAATTGAGATAGGCAATACATAATAGCAAGTAACCTAATTTGATGCTGGAATTCAGCATGAATTAAATACACTTTGTATGACTCATCTAACTCATATAGTGCGTCAAATGCCTTGTGTTCAGTGTAAAAAATCCTAAAGTCTGTAAGCACACACACACATTTTTAAAGTTCTACACTGAGAATTATGTGAATTAAATTTTCCACCTGGAAGATTCATTCAATAACAATCCAGAATTAGAGAGTATACATTATGTGTCGGGGATAGGAGTAAGTTGCAAACAATATAATAACAATTCATTATGCTTGTGTTATTACTTGACAAGAGATGGGCTTCCCTGGTGGTTCAGAAGTAAAGAGTCCACCTGTAATGCCTGAGACACAGGTTTGATCCCTGGGTCAGAGAGATCCCTTGGAGAAAGGAATGGGAGCCCACTCCAGTATTCTTGCCTGGAGAATTCCATAGACAAAAGAATAATATTCTAAATTTATAGGATATTATGCTGCTATGGGTGACTGTTGCATATGCCAGGATTGTCACAATCCCATATGATATGTCCTATGTAAGTGAGAAAAGGGCATGTCTTTCTCTACCTGGACTCATTTGTGAGCCAGTGAGTAAGGCTTGGTGAGCTGAGTCCCAACGGCATTTTACCTCCTAATTGTCTCCTTGATTGGTTTCTTTGTACAAGGTATACAAAATGCAATGGAATTTTGTTGACCTAGATCAGGGATTGTAACCCAGTTTTGTTTTGATGATAGCATTAAAGTTTTGCCTTTGTGCTAATCAGTAAATTAATGGATGGAAAGTTCAAACTATGGATGAAATCAGTGAGGGTGGTGGTGGAGGGGAACCACAAACACTGCCAGGAGGAGTGTGCAGCAAAAATTTAAAGTCTGATGGCTGCCATTTAAAGTGAAGTAAACTGAGTTCAAGTGGACATTAAATCTACCACATAGTAGAAACTTCCTCTTTCAAGTCCAGGGTCTTTTAGTCAAACTCACAATTTGACTAAGTCACATTCCTGTGACTTTTATGTCTTTACTATCTATGCCATTGGAGAACATCACACTGTTTAAAGAATTGAGATAGGCAATACATAATAGCAAGTAACCTAATTTGATGCTGGAATTCAGCATGAATTAAATACACTTTGTATGACTCATCTAACTCATATAGTGCGTCAAATGCCTTGTGTTCAGTGTAAAAAATCCTAAAGTCTGTAAGCACACACACACATTTTTAAAGTTCTACACTGAGAATTATGTGAATTAAATTTTCCACCTGGAAGATTCATTCAATAACAATCCAGAATTAGAGAGTATACATTATGTGTCGGGGATAGGAGTAAGTTGCAAACAATATAATAACAATTCATTATGCTTGTGTTATTACTTGACAAGAGATGGGCTTCCCTGGTGGTTCAGAAGTAAAGAGTCCACCTGTAATGCCTGAGACACAGGTTTGATCCCTGGGTCAGAGAGATCCCTTGGAGAAAGGAATGGGAGCCCACTCCAGTATTCTTGCCTGGAGAATTCCATAGACAAAAGAATAATATTCTAAATTTATAGGATATTATGCTGCTATGGGTGACTGTTGCATATGCCAGGATTGTCACAATCCCATATGATATGTCCTATGTAAGTGAGAAAAGGGCATGTCTTTCTCTACCTGGACTCATTTGTGAGCCAGTGAGTAAGGCTTGGTGAGCTGAGTCCCAACGGCATTTTACCTCCTAATTGTCTCCTTGATTGGTTTCTTTGTACAAGGTATACAAAATGCAATGGAATTTTGTTGACCTAGATCAGGGATTGTAACCCAGTTTTGTTTTGATGATAGCATTAAAGTTTTGCCTTTGTGCTAATCAGTAAATTAATGGATGGAAAGTTCAAACTATGGATGAAATCAGTGAGGGGGGGGGGTGGTGGTGGAGGGGAACCACAAACACTGCCAGGAGGAGTGTGAGCAGCAATGGCAGAGTCACTCTGCACTCCTAGGTTTGGTCCTGCTTCCCTCCTCTGATAGGGTGACAGGTTCCTAGCAATCTACATCCAGGAAAATTTTTTTTAATTTTTATTTTACTTTTAACTTCTACAGATTTTTGTTGTTTACAGATATGTATGATCCCAGATTAGTAATATGTATACCCCCCCATCCCACCCCTCCAGGCTGTCGCACAGCACCCCTGCAGGATCCCCTTTTCTCACAGAGCAATGACAATAGCTGTCTTTTTCACATATGACAGTATAGGTTTTCATGCTACTTCCTTTACGCCTCCCACCCACTGTTCATTCCCCACAATGTCCATATGTCTACTCTCCATGTTTGTTTTTTCATGTCCAGACAAATTTTGATCCAAGCAAATAATCCCGCTTCCCCATCATTGTGTTTTCTTCCTGAGTCTACTGATTGCTTGATGATTCACATTCTCTCCACATCTCATTCCCGACAGTTACAGTTTTCAAATTATGTTTACCTCCAAATATTCAGTAACACTTTCTAAAGAAAGTAAATGAGGAATAGCTAGATCATAATCCCACTTGTTTATTTATCTGCTCCTCTGCTGCAGGGATCCTCTGGGACATCACCAGGGCACCTCAGACACAAACATGCTGCTCCAGAACTGTTGAGATTTCTCTTTGTTTCACAAAGATCCATCTATTGCCCATTTCTCTCAGACTCTGATTTTCTCTTGCAGGAAAAAAACTAAAACTATTTTTTTATTTAAAGTTTCAAAAAAGATTATATAGGCATTTCATCTTTCTCTACCTGGACTCATTTGTGAGCCAGTGAGTAAGCAGCTGAGTCCCAACGGCATTTTACCTCCTAATTGTCTCCTTGATTGGTTTCTTTGTACAAGGTATACAAAATGCAATGGAATTTTGTTGACCTAGATCAGGGATTGTAACCCAGTTTTGTTTTGATGATAGCATTAAAGTTTTGCCTTTGTGCTAATCAGTAAATTAATGGATGGAAAGTTCAAACTATGGATGAAATCAGTGAGGGGGGGGGGTGGTGGTGGAGGGGAACCACAAACACTGCCAGGAGGAGTGTGAGCAGCAATGGCAGAGTCACTCTGCACTCCTAGGTTTGGTCCTGCTTCCCTCCTCTGATAGGGTGACAGGTTCCTAGCAATCTACATCCAGGAAAATTTTTTTTAATTTTTATTTTACTTATTACTTTTACAGAGTTTTGTTGTTTACAGATATGTATGATCCCACATTAGTCATATGTATATCCCCCTCATCCCACCCCTCCAGGTCGTCACACAGCGCCCCTGCAGGATCCCCTTTTCTCACAGAGCAATGACAATAGCTGTTTTTTTCACATATGACAGTATAGGTTTTCATGCTACTTCCTTTATGCCTCCCACCCACTGCTCATTCCCCACAGTCCATATGCCTATTCTCCATGTCTGTTTTTTCATGTCCAGACAAATTTTGATCCAAGCAAATAATCCCGCTTCCCCATCATTGTGTTTTCTTCCTGAGTCTACTGATTGCTTGATGATTCACATTCTCTCCACATCTCATTCCCGACAGTTACAGTTTTCAAATTATGTTTACCTCCAAATATTCAGTAACACTTTCTAAAGAAAGTAAATGAGGAATAGCTAGATCATAATCCCACTTGTTTATTTATCTGCTCCTCTGCTGCAGGGATCCTCTGGGACATCACCAGGGCACCTCAGACACAAACATGCTGCTCCAGAACTGTTGAGATTTCTCTTTGTTTCACAAAAGATCCATCTATTGCCCATTTCTCTCAGACTCTGATTTTCTCTTGCAGGATCTAAAACTATATATTTAAGTTCAAGGATTAATGGTTTCTCCCTAGCTATGCATTTTTTTTTTTTTAAGTTTGCAATCCCTTGCCAGAAAGAGTAATTTAGGTGCTATGGGGGAAAAGTATTTATATATCTTTTCACTGTATGTATTTTCATAAGGAGCTAATTATCATCCTATTCAGAAGTGCTTTTCCTTAAACTTGTCCTAAGGACATTAGTAAAATGCTCAAACCTGCGATCAAGTTAGTATCATCAAGTTTGAATTTCCTTATTGACAAGTGGATTTAATAGCTAGCTAGCTATCTGGTGAAGCTGTTACAAATCCTTCACATGGTACATGTAAAAAGCCTAGTACAGAAAAAAAAAAAAAGCCTAGTATAAAGCTCTTAGGAAAAAGTAGTTAATAATTATTGTGGGGTAGTAACAAGAATGGCCTCATTAAATATCCTTTACATTGGAGTTAAAAAATTTCCTCATGAACTAAAATAACATGTATTTTAGGAAACTCATTGTCAGTAGTTGAGATACTCTTTGACTCCAGGACTGCCAGTTACCCAAGGACCACAGAGTTTTCTAATTAGGAAAATATTTTCTTCTCCCCTAAGACAGATCTGCTTAGACTTGAAAAGACAGTGATACGAGAGCTAGGTGTATAAATGTTTAGGCAGGAATGACCTTGAAATACATTAAGAAACTACATGTATTAAAAGGAAACTTCCAAAATTCATGGTCCTTTCAGAAAACTGTGCTTTTTGCAAGGCAGTGTAATCTTACAGAAAATAAAACTACCTTTAAGAACACAAGAATGAGTGATATGTTGGAAATAAGAAACATTACTCACTACCACTCTTTTTCTCAAACCACATAGTATGTTTCTCTAAGATGAAATGTGTTTGCCAAAGTTGAGGTAAAATATCTTTGGGTAATTAATCCACCCCAAAGCCAAATGCTGTGGGAACCATTTCTTCTATAAATGGCAGCTATTCTAAAAAATTTTCAACTCTGCCCAGATCCTAAAACTGATGCCAAATGAGATTTCTCTTTGTTTCACAAAGATCCATCTATTGCCCATTTCTCTCAGACTCTGATTTTCTCTTGCAGGATCTAAAACTATATATTTAAGTTCAAGGATTAATGGTTTCTCCCTAGCTATGCATTTTTTTTTTTTTAAGTTTGCAATCCCTTGCCAGAAAGAGTAATTTAGGTGCTATGGGGGAAAAGTATTTATATATCTTTTCACTGTATGTATTTTCATAAGGAGCTAATTATCATCCTATTCAGAAGTGCTTTTCCTTAAACTTGTCCTAAGGACATTAGTAAAATGCTCAAACCTGCGATCAAGTTAGTATCATCAAGTTTGAATTTCCTTATTGACAAGTGGATTTAATAGCTAGCTAGCTATCTGGTGAAGCTGTTACAAATCCTTCACATGGTACATGTAAAAAGCCTAGTACAGAAGAAAAAAGCCTAGTATAAAGCTCTTAGGAAAAAGTAGTTAATAATTATTGTGGGGTAGTAACAAGAATGGCCTCATTAAATATCCTTTACATTGGAGTTAAAAAATTTCCTCATGAACTAAAATAACATGTATTTTAGGAAACTCATTGTCAGTAGTTGAGATACTCTTTGACTCCAGGACTGCCAGTTACCCAAGGACCACAGAGTTTTCTAATTAGGAAAATATTTTCTTCTCCCCTAAGACAGATCTGCTTAGACTTGAAAAGACAGTGATACGAGAGCTAGGTGTATAAATGTTTAGGCAGGAATGACCTTGAAATACATTAAGAAACTACATGTATTAAAAGGAAACTTCCAAAATTCATGGTCCTTTCAGAAAACTGTGCTTTTTGCAAGGCAGTGTAATCTTACAGAAAATAAAACTACCTTTAAGAACACAAGAATGAGTGATATGTTGGAAATAAGAAACATTACTCACTACCACTCTTTTTCTCAAACCACATAGTATGTTTCTCTAACATAGAATGTGTTTCCCAAAGTTCAGGTAAAATATCTTTTGGGTAATTAATCCACCCCAAAGCCAAATGCTGTGGGAACCATTTATGCTGTCTTTCTGATACAACTGGCAGCTATTCTATAAATAAAATTTGTCAAGTTCTGTTTTATTGCCATTGCCATTATAATGGTGACAATCAAAATCCACAGCTGGGAATGACTGAATTACTTTTCAATAATGTAAATATTAATTTCCAAGAAGTACAAGTAATGAACTTTTTTTTTAATCTCTAAGAACAGGAAATAAGCTGCTATTTCAATTTCCAGTGGGATGTTAGCAAAGAAATCCTGAATATGTTAAGCAAATTCTTCTTTGTTCATTTTGATTGACTTTTTATACAACTAATTGAACCCATAGATTGAATTCTACGTTCTCGCTTTAAAAAATAAATAATACACTTTGTATGTTAACCTGAAACTCTCATTTATGTTTGTTTGGTACTCTGCCAGGTTTAATCACTGTTATGTTCTTTTGGTTGTGGATGGGATGGATATATATTAATAAATTGAAAGACATGGTATTTGCAAAGAGATATTCCAGGAGGAGTTTGTGAATAGCCAGCAATTTGAGGCAACTAGTTAATTGGGAAGCAGGTGTATGTGGTAGAATTAAAAACAAGACCAGGTGTTAAGAGGCCTAAATTCAAGAGTAAAATCATTGACTCAGGTCAATAGTTTCCTTCTGGTATTTCTATGACACTTATACAACACCATTTTTAGTTGTCCCACAGTTCTTAGATATTCTACTCTTTGCTTTTCAGTCTTTTTTCTGATTGCTTTCAGTTTGGAAAGTTTCTTCCAAGGCATCCTCAGTTCAGAGTTCTTTTCCTCAGCTGTGTCTAGTTTACTGTTAAGGCCATCAAAGGCATTCTTCATTTCTGTCCGTGCTCTTGACCATCTCTAGTGCTTCTTTTCCATTCTTTCTTAGAATTTCCATTTCCCTTACATTACTTATATGGTGTTTTATGCAGGATTGTTTATACACTAGAGCATATTAACATAGTTGGTTTAAATGTCTGGATTGATAATTCCAATATCCCTGCCATATCTGAGTCTGGTTCTGATGCCTGCTCTTCTCTTCTGACTGTGCTTTTTTGCCTTTTAATATGTCATTATAGCTGGACATGATGTACTTATACAAGGATCTGCTGTAAATAGACCTGTAGTAATGCAGTGGTGAGGTGCAGGAGAGGGAAGCATTCTACAGTCCTGAGTAGGTGTCTGTCTAAGTGAGCCTATTCTCTGAACTGTGAGCTTCACATGTGCTTCTCTGTACCACCCCAACCCCCTTAGGTGGGATTGGATGGCTTGATCCAGCTGATGTTGCCCTTTCCCTAGATCACCTGACTTTAATAAAATGTCATTAGATTAGGCTCTGGATAACTAATTTCTCCCAAAGTCAACCCTTGTTAAGAGCAGAGTGCTACAGCACATTCCAAAATGGCTCTTCTCTTCCTCTGCCTGCCAGAAGCAGAGATTTTTCTCTGACATTCACTCTGAGGACCTGGTTGAGATCCTGGAGGTAAAACTCACAAAAATATGGGAAAACCCTCCCCAGTTCTAGTGGAAGCCTGGATCCTCCTTGTCCACCTGGTGCCTCCTTCAATTCAGTTGCATTTCAGGTTGCCTTTGCTCAACAGCGGTTCCTGCCCAGCGTTCAACTCTGGTGCCTCTGCTCCAGTAAGTTGTGATTTTCTGAATTCACTCCATTTGGGGGCGGCGGCATGTCTTCTGGCTTCTTTTCTCTAAAGCAGAGGTCCCCAAGCTCTGGGATCCAATGCCTGATGGTCTGAAGGTGGAGATGATATAATAATTATAGAAGTAAAATGCACAATAAACATAATACACTTGAATCATCCTGAAAATATTCTGTGAGACCCCACCCCGCCCCCACCATCACTGCATCTGTGGACAAACTCTTCCACGAAACCAGTCCCTTGGTGCCAAAAAGTTGGGGGACCACTTCTCTAAATGATCTAAGAAAGTTGTTGATTTCTCTTTTCTGGTTTTATTTGTTAGGACACAGTGTGTGCAGTACTCTTGTGTGCAGTACTAAAGGTTCGAAGTTCAAATATCTTTTGGTCTCCATTCCCTCACAAGTAAAATAGAAAATGAACTAGTTTTCATATCCTGATTTAGTTCAGTGGGCATATGAAAATGTTCTTAAAAGGGTACACCATTGCTATTGTGCTTACAGTTTTCTCTCTCCTACATAAGAATTACTCAAACCTTATTCCACCATTGCTGTAAAGTTCTAGTTTCAATTTCAATGCAAAGTTGTTCCTCTTTTTTATAAGCATTCTTACAGTCCTGAGTAGGTGTCTGTCTAAGTGAGCCTATTCTCTGAACTGTGAGCTTCACATGTGCTTCTCTGTACCACCCCAACCCCCTTAGGTGGGATTGGATGGCTTGATCCAGCTGATGTTGCCCTTTCCCTAGATCACCTGACTTTAATAAAATGTCATTAGATTAGGCTCTGGATAACTAATTTCTCCCAAAGTCAACCCTTGTTAAGAGCAGAGTGCTACAGCACATTCCAAAATGGCTCTTCTCTTCCTCTGCCTGCCAGAAGCAGAGATTTTTCTCTGACATTCACTCTGAGGACCTGGTTGAGATCCTGGAGGTAAAACTCACAAAAATATGGGAAAACCCTCCCCAGTTCTAGTGGAAGCCTGGATCCTCCTTGTCCACCTGGTGCCTCCTTCAATTCAGTTGCATTTCAGGTTGCCTTTGCTCAACAGCGGTTCCTGCCCAGCGTTCAACTCTGGTGCCTCTGCTCCAGTAAGTTGTGATTTTCTGAATTCACTCCATTTGGGGCGGCATGTCTTCTGGCTTCTTTTCTCTAAAGCAGAGGTCCCCAAGCTCTGGGATCCAATGCCTGATGGTCTGAAGGTGGAGATGATATAATAATTATAGAAGTAAAATGCACAATAAACATAATACACTTGAATCATCCTGAAAATATTCTGTGAGACCCCACCCCGCCCCCACCATCACTGCATCTGTGGACAAACTCTTCCACGAAACCAGTCCCTTGGTGCCAAAAAGTTGGGGGACCACTTCTCTAAATGATCTAAGAAAGTTGTTGATTTCTCTTTTCTGGTTTTATTTGTTAGGACACAGTGTGTGCAGTACTCTTGTGTGCAGTACTAAAGGTTCGAAGTTCAAATATCTTTTGGTCTCCATTCCCTCACAAGTAAAATAGAAAATGAACTAGTTTTCATATCCTGATTTAGTTCAGTGGGCATATGAAAATGTTCTTAAAAGGGTACACCATTGCTATTGTGCTTACAGTTTTCTCTCTCCTACATAAGAATTACTCAAACCTTATTCCACCATTGCTGTAAAGTTCTAGTTTCAATTTCAATGCAAAGTTGTTCCTCTTTTGTTTTTATAGTAAATAGTCACTATTTATAGGCAGCCAACTTTTGCTCATCTCTTAAACCAGAGAAGCTTGTGATTCTAATGTTTACATTTATTCAACTTGTTTTATAGCCCTGGGGAGCTAGATAAAATAATAATCATTTACATATGTTTTGCACAAATGACTGGGTGCTTGCTAGGGGCTAGGAATGACAGTAATGATGGACTGACCCAATGTGTTTGGTAAATAATTTTTCTTCACCATATGCTGCTTTGAGTTAACCATAACTTTCTGATAATTTAAATGCAATATTTACATCAAGCCTAATGCTAACAACAGAATGTGGGCTATAATTAATTAGCAAAATCTCAGTAGTGCATATAATTTTTTAAAGTTAAAGCTACTTGGAGTTTATAATGGAATGATCCTTTACTTTGCCAATATGCATTCAGTAGATTGAAATACGCTTAAATAAAACCATTCCTTAGTTAAAAATATTCTAAAATATGTACTCTGAAACAACTGCTCTACATTTTCATAGTCCTTAATAATAAGGTTGTATGGACCCCTATCTTGGCCAAGGCTCCCTGCCTCTGTCGGGAAGGTTTTTTTTTTTTTTTCCTGTTTGAGTTCACAAAGCCAAAAATGAAACTGAAGCAACACTGGATTTATTCGATGGCCAGAGAACAGAGAAGCAGGAAATTAGTTGACAAATCAACATTTTGCCTTAATGGTGAGAGAGATTTGCTTTTAAGGAGCAAGGACAATGGGGAAATGGAAGGAGACTAATGATGGGGAGACACATGCACTGGTTTCCTGGAAAAGAGTCCCTGCTTTCCTGGAAATGGGGTTCCCCATTTCTATCCTTTTTTGTTCTGTGACTTCCAGTTGTAGCCACACACAGGTGTATCTTACTACTTAATGTAGGAGAGTCAGCACAGAATGAGGCTGGGACCTGTTGGAGGTCAGATTTGTTCCCATCTTGGTTTCAGCTGGTTCTATCTGGTTTTTGGTTTTTCTCTTCCTCTAGGTCCCTCTCTTTCTGTCCAGACCCCATGATTTAAAGATATGTTAGTTCCTGTTCAAAGGAGGGGTTGATGGGTTTTGACTGAGGATCTAGTGGTAAGAATTATTGAGTTATTTTCTCAACTCTTTCCTCTTACTGCTTATGTTACGTTGTGTTCCTTTGATTAGGGCAAATTATTTAAAAATGTACAAACTCATTTGTGTGCCTGCAATATTTGGGTGGATGCTGTGAAAATGAGTTTATTTAATCATTATAAATAAATTCTGTTAAACCTTACAATATATGGTTTAATGGTATTTCTTTCCCACAAGAGATTTCTACAGTGCAAATACAGACATAAAAATCATTTATTTTGAATGAGATTGACTGACTTTACAGGTTAATGTGCTTTCATTCCAAAGGTAAACTCTATCATTTTAGTCAATTAACTTTTTGTCCTTTGCTCAAAGTCCAGAAATGATAAGAAGTTACTTTGTCATTTTATACAATCTGAGAATTTCTCTGGAGTTGTAATTGCTACAGTGAGGATTTTAGATTTATTTCACTTTACCTGTCTTGAAGAAGCAACCTGGTATCCAGTACAAGTGGAATTTTCTGAAATGGATTTTATCAGGTGTTCAAGACCTTTTTTAAAATAATAGAACTAAGGTCTTGGTGTTCATCTGATACAAATAACTGCACTGAAAGGAAAAGGAGTTTTGATTAATACTATTTTACAAATGCAGCAAGATTGTACTTTTACTGTAAATGTAAAAGCTGGAGCCTGAATATGCAACTGTAATGAGAACTTAGCATATACCCTAATCAGACATTCCACATTTCACACCTGATTCTTAACTGGTTTATTGCCACTGAAATTCATCACAAATCACATAGACATATTAATGATTTGAAACTACAAAACATCTACAAGATCAGATTTGAAGGCTTGCATCCTGCCCTTGGCATTCGTGGATAAAAATTTGTTCCTCAGCCTCTCTAAACTTTTCTCCAATTCCCAAGGTGACCTACTCTGTCATTTAGCTCATGGAAAATGTCATAGGCATCCCTCTGCATTTACTTAAATATTACCCTTCCTTCAAAATTCAGGTTTAAGTTTGTCCTATCCTTTCCAGTTGTTCACTGGTGACCTCAAGTCACACTGAACTCCAATATTATTTCTCATCTTGATCAATCTCCTTTGGTATTTATTTTTTATATCCTTAGATTCTAACAATGCAGCAAAGGTTGCATGCGCTTGTCAGTAATCCCAAATTTATTGTACTGGTGGGAAAAAGCCAAGATTAAAACACTATAAATGTTCCTTTGATTAGGGCAAATTATTTAAAAATGTACAAACTCATTTGTGTGCCTGCAATATTTGGGTGGATGCTGTGAAAATGAGTTTATTTAATCATTATAAATAAATTCTGTTAAACCTTACAATATATGGTTTAATGGTATTTCTTTCCCACAAGAGATTTCTACAGTGCAAATACAGACATAAAAATCATTTATTTTGAATGAGATTGACTGACTTTACAGGTTAATGTGCTTTCATTCCAAAGGTAAACTCTATCATTTTAGTCAATTAACTTTTTGTCCTTTGCTCAAAGTCCAGAAATGATAAGAAGTTACTTTGTCATTTTATACAATCTGAGAATTTCTCTGGAGTTGTAATTGCTACAGTGAGGATTTTAGATTTATTTCACTTTACCTGTCTTGAAGAAGCAACCTGGTATCCAGTACAAGTGGAATTTTCTGAAATGGATTTTATCAGGTGTTCAAGACCTTTTTAAAGTAATAGAACTAAGGTCTTGGTGTTCATCTGATACAAATAACTGCACTGAAAGGAAAAGGAGTTTTGATTAATACTATTTTACAAATGCAGCAAGATTGTACTTTTACTGTAAATGTAAAAGCTGGAGCCTGAATATGCAACTGTAATGAGAACTTAGCATATACCCTAATCAGACATTCCACATTTCACACCTGATTCTTAACTGGTTTATTGCCACTGAAATTCATCACAAATCACATAGACATATTAATGATTTGAAACTACAAAACATCTACAAGATCAGATTTGAAGGCTTGCATCCTGCCCTTGGCATTCGTGGATAAAAATTTGTTCCTCAGCCTCTCTAAACTTTTCTCCAATTCCCAAGGTGACCTACTCTGTCATTTAGCTCATGGAAAATGTCATAGGCATCCCTCTGCATTTACTTAAATATTACCCTTCCTTCAAAATTCAGGTTTAAGTTTGTCCTATCCTTTCCAGTTGTTCACTGGTGACCTCAAGTCACACTGAACTCCAATATTATTTCTCATCTTGATCAATCTCCTTTGGTATTTATTTTTTATATCCTTAGATTCTAACAATGCAGCAAAGGTTGCATGCGCTTGTCAGTAATCCCAAGTTTATTGTACTGGTGGGAAAAAGCCAAGATATTAAAAATGCACTATAAATGGCATTAAATTTTTTTTATCTTAACTCAAAACTGATATTTTTTTCATAATAACATTATGACATAGTGTAGCTAGAAAAATTTATATCAAAAAATCATTAGCATTTATTGAAGAGCATATAGAGAGCTGTACAACCAAAAAAAATGTATATAATGATGAAGACCTGAGTCCCTGTTAGTTCAGTAGTTAACACAAACATTTTAAAAGCAGGTAGTTCCTGAGCAGAATGAAAACACTAAGCTAAAATAAGTGAATGTGTTTTAATAGGCATGGCAGGGCTATCAGCTGTTTTTAAAACTGAAATAGAATGGTTCATTTTACAGCTATTTTTTATGATTCATTTTAAAAGACTTTTGTTTCTTTTAATTTTTAAAATTGGAATATAATTGCTTTACAGCAGCTGGTTTCTGCCACACAACGTGAATCAGCTATATGTATCCATATGATCCTACCCCTTGAGCCTCAACTGCTCTCCCCTCCCCGGGTCATTGCAGAGCACTGAGCTGAGCTCCCTGTGCAATACAACAGTTTCCCACTAGCTATTAGGTTGGTGCAAAAGTAATTTTACACATGATAGTACTTATACATGGTCAGGTATGTATGTCAATGCTCCTCAATTCATCCCACCCTCTCCCCCCACCAACCTCCATCATGTCCACAAATATGTCTCTATGTCTCCATTTGTATTTCTGCCCTGAGATAGATTCATCAGTACCATTTTTCTAGATTCCATACATACATATATTAATAAATGAAAGTGGTGGTATTGCTGGGCCATATCATAGTTTTATTCCTAGTTTTTAATGAACCTCATTAGCCTCTCCAAAGTGATCATATCAGTTTACATTTCCACAAGCAGTACAAGATGGTTTCCTTTTCTACACACCTTTTCCAGTATTTATTGTGTCATTAGGCATCCCTCTGCATTTACTTACATATTACCCTTCCTTCAAAATTCAGGTTTAAGTTTGTCCTATCCTTTCCAGTTGTTCACTGGTGACCTCAAGTCACACTGAACTCCAATATTATTTCTCATCTTGATCAATCTCCTTTGGTATTTATTTTTTATATCCTTAGATTCTAACAATGCAGCAAAGGTTGCATGCGCTTGTCAGTAATCCCAAGTTTATTGTACTGGTGGGAAAAAGCCAAGATATTAAAAATGCACTATAAATGGCATTAAATTTTTTATCTTAACTCAAAACTGATATTTTTTTCATAATAACATTATGACATAGTGTAGCTAGAAAAATTTATATCAAAAAATCATTAGCATTTATTGAAGAGCATATAGAGAGCTGTAAAACCCAAAAAAAATGTATATAATGATGAAGACCTGAGTCCCTGTTAGTTCAGTAGTTAACACAAACATTTTAAAAGCAGGTAGTTCCTGAGCAGAATGAAAACACTAAGCTAAAATAAGTGAATGTGTTTTAATAGGCATGGCAGGGCTATCAGCTGTTTTTAAAACTGAAATAGAATGGTTCATTTTACAGCTATTTTTTATGATTCATTTTAAAAGACTTTTGTTTCTTTTAATTTTTAAAATTGGAATATAATTGCTTTACAGCAGCTGGTTTCTGCCACACAACGTGAATCAGCTATATGTATCCATATGATCCTACCCCTTGAGCCTCAACTGCTCTCCCCTCCCCGGGTCATTGCAGAGCACTGAGCTGAGCTCCCTGTGCAATACAACAGTTTCCCACTAGCTATTAGGTTGGTGCAAAAGTAATTTTACACATGATAGTACTTATACATGGTCAGGTATGTATGTCAATGCTCCTCAATTCATCCCACCCTCTCCCCCCACCAACCTCCATCATGTCCACAAATATGTCTCTATGTCTCCATTTGTATTTCTGCCCTGAGATAGATTCATCAGTACCATTTTTCTAGATTCCATACATACATATATTAATAAATGAAAGTGGTGGTATTGCTGGGCCATATCATAGTTTTATTCCTAGTTTTTAATGAACCTCATTAGCCTCTCCAAAGTGATCATATCAGTTTACATTTCCACAAGCAGTACAAGATGGTTTCCTTTTCTACACACCTTTTCCAGTATTTATTGTTTATAGGTTTTTTGATGATGGCCATTCGCAGCAGTGTATAGATGACACCTCATTGTAGTTTTGATTTGCATTTCTCTAATGATGAGTAATGTTGAACATCTTTTTGCATGTTTCTTGGCCATCTGTATGTCTTCTTTGGGAAATATATGTTTAGGTCTAATGGTCATTTTTGATTGGATCTTTTTTCTTTTTTTTTTTTTTTTAATATATTGAGCTGCATGAGCTGCTTGTGTATTTTGGAGATTAATCCCTTGTCCGTTGCTTCACTTGCAAATATTTTCTCTCATTCTGAAAGAGTCTTTTTGTCTTATTTATGGTTTCTGTAACTGTGCAAAAGTTTTTAAACTAAGTTTGCATTTTTTTTTTTTTTACTACTGTAAGAGGTGGCTCAAAAAGGATATTGATATAATTTATGTCAAAAAGTGGTCTGCCTGTGTCTTCCTCTTAGTTTTATAGGGTGTGCTTTTACATTTAGGTCTTTAATCCATTTTGAGGGTTTTTTGTGTATGGTGTTAGGAAGTGTTCTGATTTCATTCTTGTACATGTAGCTGCCCTATTTTCCAAGCTGTGTAGTATAGTCCAAAGCTAGGGAGTCTGATTTTTCCATCTCTGTTTTTCTTAAGATTGCTTTGGCTATTTGAGATCTTTTGTATGTCCATACAAATTGTAAAATTTGTTCTTTTAGTTCTGTGAAAAATACCATTGATACTTTGATAAAGATTTTGTTGAGTCTGTGAATTGCCTTGGGCAACAGGGTCTTTTTCACAGTATTCTTCTAATCCAAGAGCATGGGGTATATTTCCATCTGTTTGGGTCATCTCAGATTTATGTCATCAGGTGTCTTAAAGTTTTGTGCATATAGATCTTTTGTCTTGTGCTTTTCGGAGACGTTGATCTTGGTTTATTTCTCAGTCATACTCTATAGTATGCTCGTCACTAAACATATAGCATACTCATCACTAAATAAGATGAAAAATCATAGTTTTATTCCTAGTTTTTAATGAACCTCATTAGCCTCTCCAAAGTGATCATATCAGTTTACATTTCCACAAGCAGTACAAGATGGTTTCCTTTTCTACACACCTTTTCCAGTATTTATTGTTTATAGGTTTTTTGATGATGGCCATTCGCAGCAGTGTATAGATGACACCTCATTGTAGTTTTGATTTGCATTTCTCTAATGATGAGTAATGTTGAACATCTTTTTGCATGTTTCTTGGCCATCTGTATGTCTTCTTTGGGAAATATATGTTTAGGTCTAATGGTCATTTTTGATTGGATCTTTTTTCTTTTTTTTTTTTTTTAATATATTGAGCTGCATGAGCTGCTTGTGTATTTTGGAGATTAATCCCTTGTCCGTTGCTTCACTTGCAAATATTTTCTCTCATTCTGAAAGAGTCTTTTTGTCTTATTTATGGTTTCTGTAACTGTGCAAAAGTTTTTAAACTAAGTTTGCATTTTTTTTTTTTTTACTACTGTAAGAGGTGGCTCAAAAAGGATATTGATATAATTTATGTCAAAAAGTGGTCTGCCTGTGTCTTCCTCTTAGTTTTATAGGGTGTGCTTTTACATTTAGGTCTTTAATCCATTTTGAGGGTTTTTTGTGTATGGTGTTAGGAAGTGTTCTGATTTCATTCTTGTACATGTAGCTGCCCTATTTTCCAAGCTGTGTAGTATAGTCCAAAGCTAGGGAGTCTGATTTTTCCATCTCTGTTTTTCTTAAGATTGCTTTGGCTATTTGAGATCTTTTGTATGTCCATACAAATTGTAAAATTTGTTCTTTTAGTTCTGTGAAAAATACCATTGATACTTTGATAAAGATTTTGTTGAGTCTGTGAATTGCCTTGGGCAACAGGGTCTTTTTCACAGTATTCTTCTAATCCAAGAGCATGGGGTATATTTCCATCTGTTTGGGTCATCTCAGATTTATGTCATCAGGTGTCTTAAAGTTTTGTGCATATAGATCTTTTGTCTTGTGCTTTTCGGAGACGTTGATCTTGGTTTATTTCTCAGTCATACTCTATAGTATGCTCGTCACTAAACATATAGCATACTCATCACTAAATAAGATGAAAAAATCCATAAATCTTGCAAAATAATTATGTTCATGTTAATAACAGTAATTATTAACAGTACAATTTGTAAATAGAATCTCAAATTCCACAGTTGCTTGGTAATAGGAAAAATGACTAATATCAATCATGCCATATCAATAAAAATAATATAAATAAAATTCTTCAATTCTTACATTCTTCATTCTTTCACTTTTAGAGATAAGCATACTATTTTTTTGTGAATACATGATATCTTAGTGATTATGAAGAATGTAACTGAACTTCAAAGGAATGTAGTCAAAACCAGTTACAGGAGAATCATGAACTATGGTCCGTTTAAATGATCAGATGAGAGCATTTCAGCTTATAGGATAGCTTAATCAAAATTAGACAGGCCAAATCAAACAAATATGTGATCAAGATGTGAGAAATTATGGACAATAATAGGCAAAATTGAGAAAAAAAAAAAAGAAATATTATCAGTGTCCAGAAGTGGTATTTTAACATATTGAAATAAATAATGCAGAGTTATTATATGTTGTGAAACCAATGAGTTTAGGAAAGTATACTCTAAAAATCTTAGTTGGACAATCAAATATAAATTAGACTAAAATGGAGGCAGAATCCCCAAGACAATGAGATATCAGGAAAGATAATACAAGATAGAAATGTTGAGGACTGGGATAGCAGCAATAAGATAAAGTATTCTAAGAATAAAAATATTACAAAGAATAAAATTGCATAAATGCAGAATGGCAAGAAAAAAGTAATTATATGACAGTCCAAATGTTTACAAAGATTACTTGTAAAAATCGAAATTTTTCTTAGGAATTTTGTGGAACAAGATCACTTCAGATGCATACATTAAGTTTTAAAGTCTGGAGTGACTATTGGAAATCCAAGAGAAATGATGTAATAAGGTACATTTTAGTGATTGAAATGTATGTTAATACAATTTTACAAAAGTTATGAGATGAAGCTATATGAAAGAGACTTGGAAGAATTTTCAGGTGATGCTATTTAGTGAACAAAGCAAAACAGAAAGCCAAAGTGGAAGGAAATGCATGCTGTTTTCTGTAAGAAGTGAAAATAAGAAAATGGACATAGAGCTGGTTATCATTATAAGAAGAAACACTAGAAAGACAAATCATACTGCATACAAGGAATGGGGTAGGTATGGGGTCATTCTTGTTGTGCTCAGTTGCTAAGTCATGTCTGACTCTTTGCAACCCCGTGGACTGTACCCCCCCAACTCCTCTGTCCATGGAGTTTCTCAGGCAAGAATACTGGAGTGGGTTGCCATTTCCTTCTCCAGGGGATCTTCCTGGTCCAGGAATCAAATCCATGTGTCCTACATTGACAAGCAGATTTTTTACCATGGAGCCACCTGGGTAGGGGGTAAATGGACACAAAAGTGAGTGATCAGCTATTTCTCAAAGTATACCTTTTTATACAACTTTCGCTTTTAAAATCATGTTAATATTGTGCATGAAATAAATCAGTAAGATTGAGAAAAGAGGGGAAAAAAAACCTCAAACCAAAAGCAAACTGAAAGAAATGAACCTAAACTGTATATTTCAAATGAAGATTCTCTCTATCCACACTGAAGGAGTAAAAGGAAGGGAGAAAGGGAGGCGGGGAGGGAATGACAGAGAGTGAGAAAGGGAAGAAAGGAAATAAGCAGAAAAGACAAAATTTAGATAACATAGGAGCACATGTGTACTATTTGATTGCATATCCTGAGTCTGCAGTTGGCAGTCTGAGGGGATTAAAGAACAAAATGCCAGGAAATCCTGACATCATTTTAGTAGATACGGTACTGGTAAGTGGATAAGTAGTTCTGAAACCAATTTCAATTAAATAGGGAATTAATCAAAAGAATAAATGTGGCAGTGGTATGGTTACTGTGATCTTCAAATCTCAGAGTGGAAGAAAGAAAAGTCCCAGTCAGATATCTATAGAACAAAAGTGAGCCCAATATACAGGCTCAGATTTCTGGGTTTCTTTCTTCTCCAGACCTTGACTCAATAATGTTTTTTTTTATCTTCCCAATTTTTTTCAGAGTTTTTTGGAGATTTTAATTCCTGAAAGAGACTTGGAATGAAGCTATATGAAAGAGACTTGGAAGAATTTTCAGGTGATGCTATTTAGTGAACAAAGCAAAACAGAAAGCCAAAGTGGAAGGAAATGCATGCTGTTTTCTGTAAGAAGTGAAAATAAGAAAATGGACATAGAGCTGGTTATCATTATAAGAAGAAACACTAGAAAGACAAATCATACTGCATACAAGGAATGGGGTAGGTATGGGGTCATTCTTGTTGTGCTCAGTTGCTAAGTCATGTCTGACTCTTTGCAACCCCGTGGACTGTACCCCCCCAACTCCTCTGTCCATGGAGTTTCTCAGGCAAGAATACTGGAGTGGGTTGCCATTTCCTTCTCCAGGGGATCTTCCTGGTCCAGGAATCAAATCCATGTGTCCTACATTGACAAGCAGATTTTTTACCATGGAGCCACCTGGGTAGGGGGTAAATGGACACAAAAGTGAGTGATCAGCTATTTCTCAAAGTATACCTTTTTATACAACTTTCGCTTTTAAAATCATGTTAATATTGTGCATGAAATAAATCAGTAAGATTGAGAAAAGAGGGGAAAAAAAACCTCAAACCAAAAGCAAACTGAAAGAAATGAACCTAAACTGTATATTTCAAATGAAGATTCTCTCTATCCACACTGAAGGAGTAAAAGGAAGGGAGAAAGGGAGGCGGGGAGGGAATGACAGAGAGTGAGAAAGGGAAGAAAGGAAATAAGCAGAAAAGACAAAATTTAGATAACATAGGAGCACATGTGTACTATTTGATTGCATATCCTGAGTCTGCAGTTGGCAGTCTGAGGGGATTAAAGAACAAAATGCCAGGAAATCCTGACATCATTTTAGTAGATACGGTACTGGTAAGTGGATAAGTAGTTCTGAAACCAATTTCAATTAAATAGGGAATTAATCAAAAGAATAAATGTGGCAGTGGTATGGTTACTGTGATCTTCAAATCTCAGAGTGGAAGAAAGAAAAGTCCCAGTCAGATATCTATAGAACAAAAGTGAGCCCAATATACAGGCTCAGATTTCTGGGTTTCTTTCTTCTCCAGACCTTGACTCAATAATGTTTTCTCATTGATTCTCCTATGCCTTCAAACACATATATTTTTTGTTCCTATTCAGTCCAGATTTTCCAATCATTCCCAATGGGAGATTTTGAATTTTACCTGTACTGGAAAGAAATCACCCATATTTATATTAAACATACACGCACCCATACATATCCTGTGAGGTTTTTGCTTTTTGTTTTTTTTTTTTGCTGGAGAATCTTTACCAATACACACGCATATATATTTTATGCAGTAGTGAAATGAAGGAATATATGACAATACAGAATAGGCAAATGCATCAGAGTTTGTATTTTATTTAGAAGCAAAAAAACCCTATATTGTTATAATCTATGACATATACAGTCTATATTATTGAAGTGCTTCATAAATCCATCCTTGTACTTTTGTCTTTCTACCTATATTTATTCTTGTGGCTGATTATTCAGATATGGAGTTGAGCCGCAGATAACTGCTACATTGCACAAAGTCATCCTTTTCCCCCTACAACCTGAAGTTTTAGTTATTTATTAATGCAAAAGAAATTACCTCAAAGCTTAGCAGTTTAAAGCAATAAACACTTACTGTCTCATACAGGAATAGCTCAAGCTAGTTTCCTGGTACAGATTTATAATCAAGATCTCAGCTGGGACTACATTCATTTGAAGACTTGACTAGAGCTGGAAGCCTCATTTTCTGGAAAGCTCACTAACATGGCTTGCAGGTTATCTCTTGTTGTTTGGCCAAAATCCCCTCCCCGACCCCAGTATACATTAAATATTTTCTATAGGGCTTTATTGTACCCTCATGCCAAGACTTTTTGAATGGATCTGGTGCAAAGGGAATAAGCAGAAAAGACAAAATTTAGATAACATAGGAGCACATGTGTACTATTTGATTGCATATCCTGAGTCTGCAGTTGGCAGTCTGAGGGGATTAAAGAACAAAATGCCAGGAAATCCTGACATCATTTTAGTAGATACGGTACTGGTAAGTGGATAAGTAGTTCTGAAACCAATTTCAATTAAATAGGGAATTAATCAAAAGAATAAATGTGGCAGTGGTATGGTTACTGTGATCTTCAAATCTCAGAGTGGAAGAAAGAAAAGTCCCAGTCAGATATCTATAGAACAAAAGTGAGCCCAATATACAGGCTCAGATTTCTGGGTTTCTTTCTTCTCCAGACCTTGACTCAATAATGTTTTCTCATTGATTCTCCTATGCCTTCAAACACATATATTTTTTGTTCCTATTCAGTCCAGATTTTCCAATCATTCCCAATGGGAGATTTTGAATTTTACCTGTACTGGAAAGAAATCACCCATATTTATATTAAACATACACGCACCCATACATATCCTGTGAGGTTTTTGCTTTTTGTTTTTTTTTTTTTGCTGGAGAATCTTTACCAATACACACGCATATATATTTTATGCAGTAGTGAAATGAAGGAATATATGACAATACAGAATAGGCAAATGCATCAGAGTTTGTATTTTATTTAGAAGCAAAAAAACCCTATATTGTTATAATCTATGACATATACAGTCTATATTATTGAAGTGCTTCATAAATCCATCCTTGTACTTTTGTCTTTCTACCTATATTTATTCTTGTGGCTGATTATTCAGATATGGAGTTGAGCCGCAGATAACTGCTACATTGCACAAAGTCATCCTTTTCCCCCTACAACCTGAAGTTTTAGTTATTTATTAATGCAAAAGAAATTACCTCAAAGCTTAGCAGTTTAAAGCAATAAACACTTACTGTCTCATACAGGAATAGCTCAAGCTAGTTTCCTGGTACAGATTTATAATCAAGATCTCAGCTGGGACTACATTCATTTGAAGACTTGACTAGAGCTGGAAGCCTCATTTTCTGGAAAGCTCACTAACATGGCTTGCAGGTTATCTCTTGTTGTTTGGCCAAAATCCCCCCTCCCCCGACCCCAGTATACATTAAATATTTTTCTATAGGGCTTTATTGTACCCTCATGCCAGATGTTTAGTTTCCTGTGGTGTGGGTATTTCCAGAAAGAATAGGGCAGATATCCATAATGTGTTTTATAAACTAACCTTTAAGTAACACTTTCATTTCCACGGTATCTGTCTAATTGCACAAGTCAGTCCTTCTGATATGGGAAGAGGTTGCACATCACCTTTATATAACAGAGTGCACTGGGGACCAGGTTGGGATTTAGCACCACATCTCTCTCTTTTTTTATTTATTTATTTATTTATTTATTTATTTATTTATTTATTTATTTATTTTGGGGGGTGAGGTGGGGAGGGAGGGGGGCAGGCGGGCCACTTCTATTGGTCTTTCATTCATCTATTTTCATCCATCTTTGTTCTTTGGCCCGCGTGGGCCTCCCATTGCAGTGGCCTCTGTTGTCGCAGAGCATCGGCGCTGGGCGCATGCGCTCCAGAGTTCCGGTTCGGTAATTGGACACATCGGTCCAGCCGCTCCGCGGCACGTGGGATCTTCCCAGGCCAGGGCTCGAACCGGCGCCCCTTGCACTGCAAAGCGGTGTCCTTACCCACTGGACCACCAGGGAAGCCCTGCACCACACCTCTTTTAACTACAATTTTCCCAATCTCAGTGGCCACCCCAGCCATCCTGTTAGTCAAACCAACAAATTTGGATATATGTTTTACTAGTTTATCTTATATGCCTAGATCAAATAAGATGATACAGTACTAACAAGATGATATTATGAGAAATTCAGTTTGGGAAAGGCATTTTCCACTGCATGCACTACACTTTAAAAAATGAAAGTTTAAAAAGATGTACTATGTAGAGTTTGGAAAGGAATATGGCATGTTAACTATAATTAAAACAATAATATTAGTTACTAACTTTTATGTGGCCTTTATATCATGGCAGTCAAAAATCTGTAGTCTCATACAGGAATAGCTCAAGCTAGTTTCCTGGTACAGATTTATAATCAAGATCTCAGCTGGGACTACATTCATTTGAAGACTTGACTAGAGCTGGAAGCCTCATTTTCTGGAAAGCTCACTAACATGGCTTGCAGGTTATCTCTTGTTGTTTGGCCAAAATCCCCCCTCCCCCGACCCCAGTATACATTAAATATTTTTCTATAGGGCTTTATTGTACCCTCATGCCAGATGTTTAGTTTCCTGTGGTGTGGGTATTTCCAGAAAGAATAGGGCAGATATCCATAATGTGTTTTATAAACTAACCTTTAAGTAACACTTTCATTTCCACGGTATCTGTCTAATTGCACAAGTCAGTCCTTCTGATATGGGAAGAGGTTGCACATCACCTTTATATAACAGAGTGCACTGGGGACCAGGTTGGGATTTAGCACCACATCTCTCTCTTTTTTTATTTATTTATTTATTTATTTATTTATTTATTTATTTATTTATTTTGGGGGGTGAGGTGGGGAGGGAGGGGGTGGGCGGGCCACTTCTATTGGTCTTTCATTCATCTATTTTCATCCATCTTTGTTCTTTGGCCCGCGTGGGCCTCCCATTGCAGTGGCCTCTGTTGTCGCAGAGCATCGGCGCTGGGCGCATGCGCTCCAGAGTTCCGGTTCGGTAATTGGACACATCGGTCCAGCCGCTCCGCGGCACGTGGGATCTTCCCAGGCCAGGGCTCGAACCGGCGCCCCTTGCACTGCAAAGCGGTGTCCTTACCCACTGGACCACCAGGGAAGCCCTGCACCACACCTCTTTTAACTACAATTTTCCCAATCTCAGTGGCCACCCCAGCCATCCTGTTAGTCAAACCAACAAATTTGGATATATGTTTTACTAGTTTATCTTATATGCCTAGATCAAATAAGATGATACAGTACTAACAAGATGATATTATGAGAAATTCAGTTTGGGAAAGGCATTTTCCACTGCATGCACTACACTTTAAAAAATGAAAGTTTAAAAAGATGTACTATGTAGAGTTTGGAAAGGAATATGGCATGTTAACTATAATTAAAACAATAATATTAGTTACTAACTTTTATGTGGCCTTTATATCATGGCAGTCAAAAAATCTGTAGTTCACAATTTAAAGCATTACCCCTTATAATTCTGATAAAGAACATGAAATATATGTATTCATATTTTAAATATGAGCTAGTTCAGTCATCTAAAAGTTAACTATTTATTTATGGTCATATAAGTATTGATATAAGATTAATATAGTTTATTTCCTTTTAATAATGGGCAAAGTCTCCCACAGGGAATAACTAGAAAACTTTTAATCAAATGGAAAGAAAAGGTTTGAAGGCATTGGAGAGATAATAAGACAGAAATCCTATCAGACCAAAGTCTTAACAAAAGAAATACAATTGTTAGCCTAGATTTTGTGGCCTCTTTATAGGTTTCTGCCTTAAACTATTCTGATTGGGCAGAAGGTTATTAAGTAGCTTAGCAGTTGAGCACAACTCTTGGCTTACTGATATGGCAGATAGAAAATACTTGGCCACCAAAGTCTACAGAATAAGGGAGTATGCCTGGTTACCATGTTTGACTGGGACCAAGGAGACGTTTATTCTAATAATGAGGACTGGAACTACATAGGCTACCACAGGCCCAGAGACTCAACTTTCAAATCATCTTAATGGAAAATGGACATGGATTTGGTATTACTAGTGCTTCTTTTGAAAGAAAAAAAGTGAGACTGAATTTAACCCCCAAGTCTTTTACTTTGTTTGGCATTTAATCAAAAATCTTTGAGTATACAGGGAATCAAATTGATGTGATTAAAAATATCTAGAGAAGTAGCAGACAATAGAATCAGGTGTTCTGTTACTTAATGCACACAAAGTAATCGTTCTTAAATCTAGAGGGACAAGTATTTCTGTAAAAGAAACTGGCTGTGATTATTAGAACATGATGTTACATGAGATTAAATATTTTGAAAACCAATGACATTTAGAACTATTCTGAAAACCAAAACCAAAACAATAAATACCGTTCTGTCTGTAGTAAAGGAGACCAAGACTCTTCTGGATATAAAACAACTTCTGGGTCAACAACTTTGTACAGAAAAGAAGCAAGCTAATAAATGTACATATCCAAAAAACATACCACATTATCTAATGTTCTTTTTAGGAAGGACCAAGGAAAACAATTTCAAAGATAATAGGATCTAATTACTAGAGAAGTTGATACAGGATCTAGCTTCTGAAGAATTCTTTACTGTGCAACTTTTCCTGAGAACAGCTGCTTAATTGCTCAGTCAATTAAGCATGACTCTTTGTGACCCTTTAGACTCTTTAGACTTTAGAAGTCCATCAGACTCCTGTGTCCATAGGATTCTCCAGACAAGAATACTGGAATGGGTTGGTATTTCCTTCTCCAAGGGCTCTTCCCAACCCAGGGATTGAACCCATGTCTCCTGTGTCTCCTGCATTGCAGGTGGACTCTTTACCCACTGAACCACAAGCAGAAAGCCTTTCCAGAGAGCAGAACTGGAGATTAGAGTATTTGACAGTTTCAAGTTTGTTTTCAAGATTGTTTGGGAGCAACAATTACGATGTGGATTGTATTCTTCCTTCATTTAAGGGAAAGCTTACTGTGGGAATTGCAGAATAAAGGACTGGAATGTTTGACTGGGACCAAGGAGACGTTTATTCTAATAATGAGGACTGGAACTACATAGGCTACCACAGGCCCAGAGACTCAACTTTCAAATCATCTTAATGGAAAATGGACATGGATTTGGTATTACTAGTGCTTCTTTTGAAAGAAAAAAAGTGAGACTGAATTTAACCCCCAAGTCTTTTACTTTGTTTGGCATTTAATCAAAAATCTTTGAGTATACAGGGAATCAAATTGATGTGATTAAAAATATCTAGAGAAGTAGCAGACAATAGAATCAGGTGTTCTGTTACTTAATGCACACAAAGTAATCGTTCTTAAATCTAGAGGGACAAGTATTTCTGTAAAAGAAACTGGCTGTGATTATTAGAACATGATGTTACATGAGATTAAATATTTTGAAAACCAATGACATTTAGAACTATTCTGAAAACCAAAACCAAAACAATAAATACCGTTCTGTCTGTAGTAAAGGAGACCAAGACTCTTCTGGATATAAAACAACTTCTGGGTCAACAACTTTGTACAGAAAAGAAGCAAGCTAATAAATGTACATATCCAAAAAACATACCACATTATCTAATGTTCTTTTTAGGAAGGACCAAGGAAAACAATTTCAAAGATAATAGGATCTAATTACTAGAGAAGTTGATACAGGATCTAGCTTCTGAAGAATTCTTTACTGTGCAACTTTTCCTGAGAACAGCTGCTTAATTGCTCAGTCAATTAAGCATGACTCTTTGTGACCCTTTAGACTCTTTAGACTTTAGAAGTCCATCAGACTCCTGTGTCCATAGGATTCTCCAGACAAGAATACTGGAATGGGTTGGTATTTCCTTCTCCAAGGGCTCTTCCCAACCCAGGGATTGAACCCATGTCTCCTGTGTCTCCTGCAATGCAGGTGGACTCTTTTCCCACTGAACCACAAGCAGAAAGCCTTTCCAGAGAGCAGAACTGGAGATTAGAGTATTTGACAGTTTCAAGTTTGTTTTCAAGATTGTTTGGGAGCAACAATTACGATGTGGATTGTATTCTTCCTTCATTTAAGGGAAAGCTTACTGTGGGAATTCTGTCCCCTTTTTTGTAACATGGCACTAAGAAAAGCCTGAAATGTTCTTATCTAGTAGGGCTTGCTCTGTTGAAATTCTACCTTTGCCAAGTAATGAATGTCTATATGAAGTTGCTGCTCCTTCAGTTTAGAAAAGAATGAACTCACATTGACATATGAGTTGAACATGAGCTGAGGAGGCCAAATCAGTCAGATACATATTTTTAAGAAAAGCCACATAGTCCAACCCATACTTTTAACAGCTAACCCCCAGCCAATCCATAGATGGGTATGTGAAGTTAAATGATACCTGTTTTAAGTCATGGATTTATTTGTTATGCTGTATTATTGTGCCAGTAGCTAGAGAAGTGATGGCGGGAATATTTACTGTGTGTTTGTGTTATGTAATGTTTTAAAACCAGACAAACTGTAATGCTAGAAGTAAAATGAATTGAGAAAAGAGAGGTTACTATAATTGGAAATGGCATGAGAGGACTTCTGTTGTTGTTCAGTGACCAAGTCATGCCCATCGCCTCAGGACCCCGTGGACTGCTGCATGCCAGATCTCCCTGTCCCCCATCATTTCCCAGAGTTTTCCCAAGTTTATGTCCATTGCATCAGTGATGCCATTTAACCGTCTCATCTTCTGTCACCCTTTTCTCCTGCCTTCAGTCTTTCCCAGCGTCAGGATCTTTTCCACTGAATTGCCTGTTTGCATTAGGCGGCCAAAGCTGATGCTGGATTGGAGCTTCAGCATCTGTCCTTCCAATGAATATTCAGGGTTTAGTTCCAATTGCTCAGTCAATTAAGCATGACTCTTGCCTTAGCCTTTAGAAGTCCATCAGACTCCTGTGTCCATAGGATTCTCCAGACAAGAATACTGGAATGGGTTGGTATTTCCTTCTCCAAGGGCTCTTCCCAACCCAGGGATTGAACCCATGTCTCCTGTGTCTCCTGCATTGCAGGTGGACTCTTTACCCACTGAACCACAAGCAGAAAGCCTTTCCAGAGAGCAGAACTGGAGATTAGAGTATTTGACAGTTTCAAGTTTGTTTTCAAGATTGTTTGGGAGCAACAATTACGATGTGGATTGTATTCTTCCTTCATTTAAGGGAAAGCTTACTGTGGGAATTCTGTCCCCTTTTTAGTAACATGGCACTAAGAAAAGCCTGAAATGTTCTTATCTAGTAGGGCTTGCTCTGTTGAAATTCTACCTTTGCCAAGTAATGAATGTCTATATGAAGTTGCTGCTCCTTCAGTTTAGAAAAGAATGAACTCACATTGACATATGAGTTGAACATGAGCTGAGGAGGCCAAATCAGTCAGATACATATTTTTAAGAAAAGCCACATAGTCCAACCCATACTTTTAACAGCTAACCCTCAGCCAATCCATAGATGGGTATGTGAAGTTAAATGATACCTGTTTTAAGTCATGGATTTATTTGTTATGCTGTATTATTGTGCCAGTAGCTAGAGAAGTGATGGCGGGAATATTTACTGTGTGTTTGTGTTATGTAATGTTTTAAAACCAGACAAACTGTAATGCTAGAAGTAAAATGAATTGAGAAAAGAGAGGTTACTATAATTGGAAATGGCATGAGAGGACTTCTGTTGTTGTTCAGTGACCAAGTCATGCCCATCGCCTCAGGACCCCGTGGACTGCTGCATGCCAGATCTCCCTGTCCCTCATCATTTCCCAGAGTTTTCCCAAGTTTATGTCCATTGCATCAGTGATGCCATTTAACCGTCTCATCTTCTGTCACCCTTTTCTCCTGCCTTCAGTCTTTCCCAGCGTCAGGATCTTTTCCACTGAATTGCCTGTTTGCATTAGGCGGCCAAAGCTGATGCTGGATTGGAGCTTCAGCATCTGTCCTTCCAATGAATATTCAGGGTTTATTTCCTTTAGGATTGACTGGTTTGATCTCCTTGCAATCCAAGGGAGGACTCTTAAGAGTCTTTTCCAGCACCACAGTTGTAAAGCATCAGTTAATTGGTGCTCTGCCTTTTTTCTGGTCCATCTCTCTCAACTGTGCATGACTAGTGGAAAGACCGTAGTTCTGATAACTTACAGGATGCAGATAATTTTTCTTTCTTGACCAGGATGATAGTTAAATGGGTATTTTTTTTTATTTCTGATAATATAATTTATACACTTTCTTGTAAGTTTTTGATATGCCAGTATCTTTTTAAAATTCTTTGCTCTTAATATAGAGAAAACTTTTATAGTTCTAGGATATATATAGATATTAAATAATAAATGTATACTTAAAAATTAAAAAGAAGATACTATGAATAAATATTCTGTGACTTTCTGTGCAACACATATAGGAATACCTAAGTAAAATTATTTTTGTGAAAGTGAGCACAAGGAATTGAGGAAGAGTCCGTGACTATAAAGTATTTTTTAAGTACAATGAAAAAATAATCAGACTTTTTTTTTTTTTAAACATTTATTTTATTTATTTATCTTTTAGGGATGGGGTGGGGAGGGAGGGGAGCAGGTGGTCCACTTCTACTGGTCTTTCATTTGTCCATTTTCATCCATCTTTTTGTTCTTTGGCCCGGGTGGGCCTTCCATCGCGGTGGTCTCCGTTGTCGCAGAGCGCCGGCTCCGGGCGCGTGTGCCCCGGAGCTCCGGCTCCATAATTGGACACATCAGTCCAGCCGCTCCACGCCACGTGGGATCTTCCCAGGCCAGGGATTGAACTGGCGCCCCTTGCACTGCAAGGCGGTGTCCTTACCCACTGGACCACCAGGGAAGCCCAATATAATCAGACTTTTAATAAGGTGCAGAAATTTGGAAGGCTGGCAGGGTCTCTTGGTAGATTCACATCAAGTATCTAATCTGATTTTTCATGAAGGCAGTTGAGAATTTGGGAAGTGATGATGAAGCAACCCTTAATGCTGTCGAATGTATTTGCTATTGTGATAAATGTTGAGCTTGACAAGAACATTTGGTCATGTTGTAAAATGATCTTGACTCAACATCAAGAAAGAATTAGAAAAAAAAAAAAAAAAAAAGAATGAGAGGAGTGAAATTGGTTGCAATTGGCTTAGAAATTCTAAAGAAATTTTATTATGTAGAATAGTACAGAACTGAAGCACTAGCTGAAGTAGGATAATGAGAAAAGTAAGACTTTTATTAAAGAAAGGAGATATTAAATGCTGTTTGTATGCTTGTAGAAATAACCCAGTAAAAGTTTAACACTAATGATAAGAAGGAAGCAAAAATCATCCTTGGGATGCCCCTGAGTAGGAAAGAGATGAATGGGATTTATACCAAAGTGGAACATAGAAAGTCATTCTTTCTAAGAAAAGGACTATGAGAGTGTATGTTTAAAGATGCAGATGCATTGATGTAACTTGTGCAGAGATTTGGTGGAAATCCTCTTTAATTATTTCTATTCTCTATTTGAAAATTTAGTAAGCTTTTATCTGTTGTGAATGATGAAGTGTGTGTGTGTGCATGTATGTGCTCGGTGATGTCCAACTCTTTAAGACCCCATGGACTGTAGCCTGCATGACCCTTTATTCATGGAATTTTCTAGGCAAGAGCAGTAGAATAGACTGTCCTTTCCTTCTCCAGGAGATCTTCCGAACCCATTGATCAAAATCCCTGTCTCCTGCATTGGCAGCACCAGATTCATTACCACTGCACCACCTGGAAAGTCCATGATTGAAGAAGGGGCTTAACAAGTTTTAAAATGTTTTCAGTAAATAATACAGAATTGATGGCTAGTAGTACTGGGCATCTATTTGATCGTAATGGTCATAAAAGTAAAGTAAGGGCAGTCATTGAGGTTGCACATTTTTCTCCGGCTGTGTTTAACTATCTTAAGAAGTTGTAAAAGAGACAGAAATTTAGATTTAACAGACGTGTTTTGCCAAGACAGAATAACAGAGATTTAAAAAAAAGGAGTAAGGGTGTATGCACAGAACTGAATATACCGTAATTTGTGTAGGCTGGATAAGGGGAGATGTGAGGATATATGGGGCTGTGGAACCCTAGAAAACTGACAAAATGAGTCGATGAAGATTGCAAGTGGGGTGAGTATGGAGACGAGTAAGAAAGGAAGTGTGCCAGAGAGTTTTTCAGTGGTGTCCATGTATAATATAGTTTAGTATATAGATTATGCATTTGAAAAGTACACAAATATTACCCATATATTAAAATAGTATTTAAAAAGGTGAATTTAAAATGCCAATACTGTGGTTACACAATGAAGGAATTTTTAAAATCCATGTATCTATTTTCATCTCCACACCCCAGTCTTATTTAACCTCCTATTATCTTTTTCTAAGACTGCTCCAGTTTTTTAAGTGGTCAGTTGTATCAGTTATCTCCCATTGTGGGTTTTTTTTTTTTTTTTTTTTTTTTTTTATCCTCATTGAAACTAGAGAGATGTTTCTGAAACACAAGTATAACTGTGTGTTGTTTTCTGCTTGAAAGATTTCAGTGACTTCCCATTAACTTTTACGGCAAAATTTTGTCTTTAAACACCAAAAATCTTTACAAGAATTTACGTATACTCATTTCTCAAGCCTCATCTTTATTTTCACTCCAGGTCCCTCTAAGAACTCTGCACTTATGATTACTTCTGTATCTCTTACCCTCTCTTCCTCTTCAAATTAACATCTTCCTATCCATATCCAACTCAGTCATCATTCCCAAAGAGAAATCTTTCTTGTCCTTCTTGAGTACATCAGTACCCTTCCTAGTAGACGTTCCTGCGGCACCAAGTATCTCTCATTCATGGCACCAGCTACCTTTGCAGGTTGCACTTACTTGAATAGCTATTTGAATATTACTAATACTAGTCTTTCCAGACTCTAAAGGACTCTAAAGTCTAGGATGACTCTTATAGGTTATGCTTCCTTTTCAAAATTATTTAAGAAAGTCCTAGGCATGAATTTGGCTTATAGTTATTAAGCCAGTTGCTTAATATTTTTTCTTAAAAATATATGAAAATACATAATTCTATAAAACCTTAGGAGATAGACAAGGAGCTGCCAGAACTAGGGTATATTTACATAACTATTTGAGAAAAGAAAGGAAACACAAGGAACTCTACGGTAGAGGATGGGAAATGTTAGAGAAGGTGATTTTAGGAATAAAAAGATAGGCTTCTGTATTTGAAATATGGTCAACAGAGAAAACAGGTAACAAATAAGAGGAATCAATTCTGTTGTGAATTCTACTTTTCATATGAGTAAACAAACCGTAACTTTGCCTTCCTCACATCTCACCTTTCCAATATGTGCTGCATATTGAAGAAAACAACCTACTTAGATGGGTCTTAGAGGTCGCTTTTTTAGTGACCAGAAAATTCACTTATAGAAGAAACTTGATGTACCAAGGATTTAGACCTATTCTCCTTTAAATGGAGCACTGGCAATAGTCCTGAGGAGAGCTATTCAAAGTGCAGACTTCAGGGGCGTTAAGGCCAAGGCACAAGGTCACACTCTGTTTTCCAGTCACAATTCCTGTTGTTGAAAGTGCTACAGATTTTCTTTCTTTTTTCTAAAAGTCCCCAATATACTCATTTTGGAGTTCTCCTAGTATTCAAAAGTATACCAATAAAATATAATTCTTTAAGGGAATTCCAAATTATTAGAGGTAAAGATCCCCTCAAAAATAAAAATAAAAACTGTGTTCTCTCTTATAGTTCTCAGATTAAATTCATCCTCTGCATAATCCCTTATTGGTTATGAAATCAAGCTTTTATAACATTGTGACAGATCAGGAAACCATGCCACATTAATTTGTGGGTATTAGTTTGCATGTCTCTGGAAAATCTTTCTTGGAAATACACAAGTGTGCTTGTAAAGAGTGATTAAATTTGAGTACATGTTGGATTTTATGACTGCTGGATAATTTCTGTTCAAAAGCATGAGTTGCTCAACGATGTGACATTGTTATTAACTTTTGTATATCTTCTGCATCACCTTATGAAAAATACTACTTTTCACTCTTTAATATATTTACATGTTTATTTATAGTGAGCCTTTTAGTTTCTTTTTTTTGTGAACAAAGTATACTTTCCTCTACTGGTAAAGGAAGTTTTCGATAGACTTGGTATATAATTGCTTTTAATATTCAAAGATAAGAAATATATATTTAAGGCAAAAATTGTAATAGCCCTTTGTAGATTGAACTGAGATTGAATTTTGTGTTATCAAAATTGATAGTAATTAAAATAGAGAAGGCTATTCACCTTCCATCAGGCATGAACTAAGAAATATAAATTCCAGCACTTATGATATACTTTTAGGAGTTTTAAGTAGTTTGAACTGCCTGCATTTTTGTTCATACTATATTATCCTCTGTTTCATCTCAAGCCAGACAGTCTTTATATATGCCAGTTTTCATTTATTTGCCTGCCTGACATATGGCTTAAAATGAAATCAAGCTACATAGTCAGACCATAACTTAGGCAAGCTAAAACATCTGGCAACTCTGATCAGAAATTAAGCAGTGGGTTCACTTATAATGTCGTTGTGTTATCCAAAGCCTATATACATTTTTTTTTTCTTTTTATTGAGAATTCCTCTTCATTTCCTCTTATTAACCCAAATGTCATGTTTATGTGCATATTTACCTTGGAGCTTAACACACATTTGTACAAAATATTCAATAATTGTATTCTTCAGAAAGTCTGAGAGCATCTCAAAATGTGTTGTTGGAAGGAAATCAGTGATGTGCAGGAGATGTTCACACCAGCATGAGAGGCTGATTATATGACCAACTTTTCACAACACTAATTTAAATCAACTTCATATCAGTGGTTTGAAATCAGAATAGATAGAAATATTTTCATTAAATTATAAATTATTATATTCATACGAGTCTTTCTATCCTATTTATTTCTTCTAAGAATCTAAAAGCAATGTGCAAAATATTCATAGTTAACAGTTTATATGTTCATTTGGAATTTTTTAAAATAATACTTTTTGGAAATAAGAAAAATTGATTGTTGTTACTGTCCACTATTCCCACTACTGATCCTATCTCCCTAGTACAAACCAGTCTCATCTCTCACCTGGATTAGCCTCCTATTGGATTGTTTCTCATCTCTCTTCAGAGAACAACCAGTCATCATTTTAAATAGAAATATTTTTCATCTGCTCAAAAATGCCCAATAGCTTCATAATACACTAAGAGTACAATATGAAGTCCTCAATATGGCCCAAAATATTTTGCGTAGTCTATTGTGTTGTTCAGTCACCCAGTCTTGTCCAACTCTTTGAGACCCCGTGAATTGCAGCACAGCAGTCTTCTCTGTCCTTCACCATCTCCTGGAGTTTACTGAAACTCATGTCCATTGGCTCACTGGTGTCATCCAACCATCTCATTCTCTTTTGTCCCCTCTCCTCCTGCCCTCAGACTTTCCCAGCATCGGGTCTTTTCCATAGTCATGACTCTGATAATTCATTTACCTTGTCTACCAATTTGTCCCTCATTTGCTAATTTTCAGCTGGTGTCATCACTTTAGCTTTTCTTTAAAAACAAGCAGCAGGCTTTTTAGTAAATGCTTTTCTCCAAATATCTCATGAGATTCTCTCTGTTTTTTCCCCCTTTTAAACTCATAAGTCTACCTTCTTAGGGCTTTCCTTAACAATCTCATTTGATAAACATACTACTTATTAACTATCTCCACTATGTTGTTGATTTTGGTTTATAACTCTTCAGAGTTATTACCTGGTGAGCTATTCTGTATGTTTGCTTTTGGTCTGAGTTCCCTTCACTAAATTTACGATTTGTACAAAATATTCAATAATTGTATTCTTCAGAAAGTCTGAGAGCATCTCAAAATGTGTTGTTGGAAGGAAATCAGTGATGTGCAGGAGATGTTCACACCAGCATGAGAGGCTGATTATATGACCAACTTTTCACAACACTAATTTAAATCAACTTCATATCAGTGGTTTGAAATCAGAATAGATAGAAATATTTTCATTAAATTATAAATTATTATATTCATACGAGTCTTTCTATCCTATTTATTTCTTCTAAGAATCTAAAAGCAATGTGCAAAATATTCATAGTTAACAGTTTATATGTTCATTTGGAATTTTTTAAAATAATACTTTTTGGAAATAAGAAAAATTGATTGTTGTTACTGTCCACTATTCCCACTACTGATCCTATCTCCCTAGTACAAACCAGTCTCATCTCTCACCTGGATTAGCCTCCTATTGGATTGTTTCTCATCTCTCTTCAGAGAACAACCAGTCATCATTTTAAATAGAAATATTTTTCATCTGCTCAAAAATGCCCAATAGCTTCATAATACACTAAGAGTACAATATGAAGTCCTCAATATGGCCCAAAATATTTTGCGTAGTCTATTGTGTTGTTCAGTCACCCAGTCTTGTCCAACTCTTTGAGACCCCGTGAATTGCAGCACAGCAGTCTTCTCTGTCCTTCACCATCTCCTGGAGTTTACTGAAACTCATGTCCATTGGCTCACTGGTGTCATCCAACCATCTCATTCTCTTTTGTCCCCTCTCCTCCTGCCCTCAGACTTTCCCAGCATCGGGGTCTTTTCCATAGTCATGACTCTGATAATTCATTTACCTTGTCTACCAATTTGTCCCTCATTTGCTAATTTTCAGCTGGTGTCATCACTTTAGCTTTTCTTTAAAAACAAGCAGCAGGCTTTTTAGTAAATGCTTTTCTCCAAATATCTCATGAGATTCTCTCTGTTTTTTCCCCCTTTTAAACTCATAAGTCTACCTTCTTAGGGCTTTCCTTAACAATCTCATTTGATAAACATACTACTTATTAACTATCTCCACTATGTTGTTGATTTTGGTTTATAACTCTTCAGAGTTATTACCTGGTGAGCTATTCTGTATGTTTGCTTTTGGTCTGTCTCCCACCTCTGTAACTTCCTCCATAAGTAACAACTTACTTGTTTGTTTGCATCTGCAATATAAGAATGGTGCCTCTAGGGCTTCCCTGGTGGTCTAGTGGATAAGGACACCACCTTGCAGTGCAAGGGGCACTCGTTTGATTCCTGTCCTGGGAAGATCCCACGTGCTGCAGAGCACTGGACCAATGTGTCCAACTATCGAGCTGGAGATCTGGAGCGCATGTGCCCAGAGCTGTTGCTTTGCGACAACAGAGACCACTGTGATGGGAGGCCCACATGGGCCAAAGAACAAAGATGGATGAAAATAGATAAAATGAAAGACCAATAGAAGTGGCCCCAAAACAAAACAAAACAAACAAACAAAAAAATAAGAATAAGAATGGTGCCTTATATATATTAATGTTTCACCAATAATTTCTGAAAATATGTGAGTAAAAAAATACATGAGGGTCATATGTTCAGATACCTCTTGTCTCTAGATTTCTCATAGTCCAGTGTGCAATACAATATTTTCTCCATGGACAAACTTAAAAAAATACTTTGCTGAAAAAACACTTGGAGGGATTATCTAAAATCTAGAAAAGAGGTTGGCAAACTATGGCCATTGTATTATATTAGTACCACATGGGAGCTAAGACTGTAATGGTTCAAACAATTCAAAGGCAAAATAGTATATATTGACAAGTGAAAATTTTATGAAATTCTAAATTTTAGTATCCATAAGTAAAGCTTTATTGAAACACAATCATGCTGGACTATATCCTGTCTTTGTCTCTTTTTATCGTAAACATCAGACTTCAGGAGTTGCATCCAAAACCAGATGTATCACAAAGCCTAAAACATTGACTATTTGGCCATGTTAGAGAATAAGGTTTCCCGGGGTGCAGTGGTAAAGAATCCAGCTGATAAAGTAGGAGACAGAAGTGATGTGAGTTCAGTCCCTGAATCAGCTGATGTGAGTTCAGTCCCTGGATCAGCAAGATCCCCTGGAGAAAGAAGTGGAAATCACTCCAGTATTCTTGCCTAGAAAATCCCATGGACAGAGGAACCTGGAGGCTAAAGTCCATAGGGTCTCAAAAAGTCAGACATGACTGAGAGACTAAGCGCACACATACATATTAGAGATTAACTTTGCAGACTTTTGGTCTAGAAGATACTCAGATGATCCATATTTGGTCCAGTTAAACTCAATCTTTATATTACATCTTCATTTTGGATATTCATCTTCTCTGCCATATTGTTCAAATCATAAATTTGGGTTCCATTTTACATAGTATGTAGCCAGTAGGAGATAATAATCATTTTAAAGAGTACTGCTAATTTTGATAATTAGGATCACATTTTATTTTTATAGTTGCTAGAATTAAATGAGGTCTCATATAGCTGATAAAATAATTCAAGGATATAAAATAATACTCCCTAAGCATTTGCAATTTAACTACAGTTCCATCAATCTTATGTGTTGGGGTAAAAATAAAAGCAAAAGAGGATAACATCAAAAGATTTCTGCTATGCTTCTTTTCTTTGCTAGGCAAATAATTGTAATCAACTTTAATAATTCACTCCACAGAAGCAAGTATTGGAGAGTGATTCAGTGAGTAACCTCTGCGATCAAGATTTACAGATCTACTTTTGCAGCGGTGTAGCTTCTACTTTCCACTTTAGTATTCATTGTCTTATGACACCTTCATAATATTTGTAAAGAGCCATGTTTAAACCTGAAATACTGCCTGTGATCCATGACCTGTTGCTTAGACATTATGACACATGCATCACTTGACAGAGAATACAATTTTATGAAATTCTAAATTTTAGTATCCATAAGTAAAGCTTTATTGAAACACAATCATGCTGGACTATATCCTGTCTTTGTCTCTTTTATCGTAAACATCAGACTTCAGGAGTTGCATCCAAAACCAGATGTATCACAAAGCCTAAAACATTGACTATTTGGCCATGTTAGAGAAAAAGGGTTTTCCGGGGTGCAGTGGTAAAGAATCCAGCTGATAAAGTAGGAGACAGAAGTGATGTGAGTTCAGTCCCTGAATCAGCTGATGTGAGTTCAGTCCCTGGATCAGCAAGATCCCCTGGAGAAAGAAGTGGAAATCACTCCAGTATTCTTGCCTAGAAAATCCCATGGACAGAGGAACCTGGAGGCTAAAGTCCATAGGGTCTCAAAAAGTCAGACATGACTGAGAGACTAAGCGCACACATACATATTAGAGATTAACTTTGCAGACTTTTGGTCTAGAAGATACTCAGATGATCCATATTTGGTCCAGTTAAACTCAATCTTTATATTACATCTTCATTTTGGATATTCATCTTCTCTGCCATATTGTTCAAATCATAAATTTGGGTTCCATTTTACATAGTATGTAGCCAGTAGGAGATAATAATCATTTTAAAGAGTACTGCTAATTTTGATAATTAGGATCACATTTTATTTTTATAGTTGCTAGAATTAAATGAGGTCTCATATAGCTGATAAAATAATTCAAGGATATAAAATAATACTCCCTAAGCATTTGCAATTTAACTACAGTTCCATCAATCTTATGTGTTGGGGTAAAAATAAAAGCAAAAGAGGATAACATCAAAAGATTTCTGCTATGCTTCTTTTCTTTGCTAGGCAAATAATTGTAATCAACTTTAATAATTCACTCCACAGAAGCAAGTATTGGAGAGTGATTCAGTGAGTAACCTCTGCGATCAAGATTTACAGATCTACTTTTGCAGCGGTGTAGCTTCTACTTTCCACTTTAGTATTCATTGTCTTATGACACCTTCATAATATTTGTAAAGAGCCATGTTTAAACCTGAAATACTGCCTGTGATCCATGACCTGTTGCTTAGACATTATGACACATGCATCACTTGACAGAGAATACAATATTCTATTTACTTAGGAAATATTTTAGTTCATTTAATACAATTTTAAAGCATTTATTAAAATGTTGTAAATCTTTCCCTGAGACTATTACTTTTTTCTAAGAATATATTTCATGTGCATTGCTAAAACTTAAAGTGTAGGTTAAAAGTACTTCTATTTTACTTTCCTTCTGTCACCCATAGGAACCCTGATATACATAGGGAGGGTTGAGGCTTTATGTTTTATTGAACATAGGTAGCAGAATGTAAATAATGTCTGTGCAAAACCAAATGTTTGTTACTATAATTTATATAATTAAAATACCAACAGGTTTTCATTTTTTTTAACATTTGTTTTATTTATTTTTGGCCATTCTGGTTTTTCACTACTGCTGCAGGCTCTTCTCTAGTTGCAGAGAGTGGGGACTACTGTCTAGCTTATTGTTGTGGTAACTTCACTTGTTGTGGAACTCGGGCTCTAGAGCACATGGGCTTCAGTAGTTGCGCCACATGGGCTCAATAGTTGCAACTCCAAGGCTCTAGAGCACAGGCTCAATAGTTGTAGCTCACGGGCTTAGTTGCTCTGCAACATGTGGGATTTTCACAGATCAGGGATCCAAACCTGTGTTTCCTGCATTGGCAGGTGAACTCTTCACCACTGAGCTACCAGGGAAGGGCCTAGGTTTTTAAAATTAGTCAAACAAGACCCACTACTTTAGAATCAATAGCTTCTTTGAAGCCACGGTAACACTTAAAAATAGTTCAAACTAGAAGGCAAACATTAGTTTGAAGGGAAAGCTAATTAAACTTTCTCCTAATAAACTTTGGAGTTCTAACTTGCTCATGTAGAATTACAAAGATACAGAATGTGCTTTTCTCAGAGATTAAGTTCACTGAAATCACCAGTGCTGGGCAACTTTTAGGATATTTAGAATCCTGAGATGAGGAATCTGGGCACTTCTGAGACTGTCATCTGTGGGTGTGTGGGATGATAGAAATTGTATCTTTCATGAGAGTGTCTAATTCTTCATCTTCACAAATAGCAAATTAGACTTGACTAGGAGTAGCACATTTTATTTTTAAAAGTCATTTAATGTGTTTCTTGTTGGTCCATGAAATACACCAGGATGAGTGTGCTGGACACAGTGGCAGTGACACCCTTATATATCAGGGGTTCGTCATCCTAGATTTTAGGCATCATGAATATGGTCAAGAATATATTTCATGTGCATTGCTAAAACTTAAAGTGTAGGTTAAAAGTACTTCTATTTTACTTTCCTTCTGTCACCCATAGGAACCCTGATATACATAGGGAGGGTTGAGGCTTTATGTTTTATTGAACATAGGTAGCAGAATGTAAATAATGTCTGTGCAAAACCAAATGTTTGTTACTATAATTTATATAATTAAAATACCAACAGGTTTTCATTTTTTTTAACATTTGTTTTATTTATTTTTGGCCATTCTGGTTTTTCACTACTGCTGCAGGCTCTTCTCTAGTTGCAGAGAGTGGGGACTACTGTCTAGCTTATTGTTGTGGTAACTTCACTTGTTGTGGAACTCGGGCTCTAGAGCACATGGGCTTCAGTAGTTGCGCCACATGGGCTCAATAGTTGCAACTCCAAGGCTCTAGAGCACAGGCTCAATAGTTGTAGCTCACGGGCTTAGTTGCTCTGCAACATGTGGGATTTTCACAGATCAGGGATCCAAACCTGTGTTTCCTGCATTGGCAGGTGAACTCTTCACCACTGAGCTACCAGGGAAGGGCCTAGGTTTTTAAAATTAGTCAAACAAGACCCACTACTTTAGAATCAATAGCTTCTTTGAAGCCACGGTAACACTTAAAAATAGTTCAAACTAGAAGGCAAACATTAGTTTGAAGGGAAAGCTAATTAAACTTTCTCCTAATAAACTTTGGAGTTCTAACTTGCTCATGTAGAATTACAAAGATACAGAATGTGCTTTTCTCAGAGATTAAGTTCACTGAAATCACCAGTGCTGGGCAACTTTTAGGATATTTAGAATCCTGAGATGAGGAATCTGGGCACTTCTGAGACTGTCATCTGTGGGTGTGTGGGATGATAGAAATTGTATCTTTCATGAGAGTGTCTAATTCTTCATCTTCACAAATAGCAAATTAGACTTGACTAGGAGTAGCACATTTTATTTTTAAAAAGTCATTTAATGTGTTTCTTGTTGGTCCATGAAATACACCAGGATGAGTGTGCTGGACACAGTGGCAGTGACACCCTTATATATCAGGGGTTCGTCATCCTAGATTTTAGGCATCATGAATATGGTCAACTGAGAACTGCAAACTGGCTCTCTGTGAGTAGGAAGCCACATTTCTCTTGGTCTTCCCTGAGTTCCTCCCAGCCTTGTCACCAGCCATTTCAAAATTATTCTGAGCTCCTAACAGCAAGGCAGAGAAAGGGCTAGTCAGACACCTAGCAAGATGCCACTGCCTACTCTTTCATTGTATCAGGATTCAAACAGCCAGAGGTTTCTATCAGACTTTTATATTCATTTTCCTATTTGAGGAAAATTGCCAACAAATGCTGGATCTTAGAAAAAACAAGGGGATTCAAAACAAAAACATTTACTTCTGTTTCATTGACTATGCTAAAGCCTTTGACTGTGTGGATCACAACAAACTGTGGAATATTCTTAATGAGATGGGAATACCAGACCACCTAACCTGCCTCCTGAGAAACCTGTATGCAGGATGCAAATCAGCAGTTAGAACTGGACATGGAACAATGGACTGGTTCCAAATTGGAAAAGGAGTACGTCAAGGCTGTGTATTGTCACCATGCTTATTTAACTTATATGCAGAGTATATCACATGAAATCCTGGGCTGGATGAAGTTCAAAGTGATGTCTCTGCTTTGTAATACATTGTCTAGGTTTGCCATAGCTTTTTTTTCCAAGAAGCAAGTGTCTTTCAATTCCAGGGCTGCAGTCACCATCCACAGTGATTTTGGAGCCCAAGAAAATAAAGTCTGTCACGGTTTCCATTGTTTGCCCATCTATTTGCCATGAAGTAATGGGACCAGATGCCATGATCTTCATTTCTAATGTTGAATTTTAGGCCACCTTTTTCACTCTCCTGTTTCACCTTCATCAAGAATCTCTTTAGTTCCTCTGCTTTCTGCCCAAATAGTGGTGTCATCTGCTTACTTGAGGTTATTGATATTTCTTCCAGCAATTTTGATTCCAGCTTGTGCTTCAGTTAGCCCAGCATTTCACATGATGTACTCTGCATATAAGTTAAATAAGCAGGGTGACAGTATACAGCTTTGATGTACTCTTTTCTCAATTTGGAACCAATTCATTGTTTCATGTGGAGTTCTAACTGTTGCTTCTTGTTCTGCGTAGAAGTTTCCCAGGAGGCAGGTAAGGTGATCTAGTATTCCCATCTCATTAAGCATTTTCCCAGCAAATCATTTGGCCAACAAAAGTCTGTATAATCAAAGTGGTGGTTTTCCCAGTACTCATGTATGAATATGAGACTTGGACCACATAGAAGGCTGAGCACTGAAGAATTGATGCCTTTAAACTATGGTGTTGGAGAAGACCCTTGAGAGTTCCTTGGACTGCAGGGAGATCAAACCAGTCTGTCTTAAAGGAGATCAACCCTGAATATTCACTGGAAGGACTGATGCTGAGGCTGAAACTCCAATACCTTGCTATCCTGATGGGAATAGCTGAATCAGTCTAAATGAACCTGATGCTGAGTATTTTAAACAAATTTAAGTTTGTTGTGATCTACACAGTCAAAGGCTTTAGCGTAGTCAGTGAGGCAGAAGTATACGTTTTTCTGTAATTCCCTTACTCTTCCTTTGATCCAAAGATTTTGGCAATTTGATCTCTGGTTCCTCTGCCTTCTCTAAATTCAGCTTGTACGTCTGGAAGTTCTCAGTTGATGTACTGTTGAAACCTAGCATGGAGGATTTTGAGCACTACATTGCTAGTGTGTGAAATGAATGCAGTGGTGTGGTAGTTTGAACATTCTTTAGTGTTGCCCTTTTTTAATATAGAGCCTAAGAAAACTACTGGAAGAGTCACCATCCACAGTGATTTTGGACCTGGGTTTCCATTGTTTGCCCATCTATTTGCCATGAAGTAATGGGACCAGATGCCATGATCTTCATTTCTAATGTTGAATTTTAGGCCACCTTTTTCACTCTCCTGTTTCACCTTCATCAAGAATCTCTTTAGTTCCTCTGCTTTCTGCCCAAATAGTGGTGTCATCTGCTTACTTGAGGTTATTGATATTTCTTCCAGCAATTTTGATTCCAGCTTGTGCTTCAGTTAGCCCAGCATTTCACATGATGTACTCTGCATATAAGTTAAATAAGCAGGGTGACAGTATACAGCTTTGATGTACTCTTTTCTCAATTTGGAACCAATTCATTGTTTCATGTGGAGTTCTAACTGTTGCTTCTTGTTCTGCGTAGAAGTTTCCCAGGAGGCAGGTAAGGTGATCTAGTATTCCCATCTCATTAAGCATTTTCCCAGCAAATCATTTGGCCAACAAAAGTCTGTATAATCAAAGTGGTGGTTTTCCCAGTACTCATGTATGAATATGAGACTTGGACCACATAGAAGGCTGAGCACTGAAGAATTGATGCCTTTAAACTATGGTGTTGGAGAAGACCCTTGAGAGTTCCTTGGACTGCAGGGAGATCAAACCAGTCTGTCTTAAAGGAGATCAACCCTGAATATTCACTGGAAGGACTGATGCTGAGGCTGAAACTCCAATACCTTGCTATCCTGATGGGAATAGCTGAATCAGTCTAAATGAACCTGATGCTGAGTATTTTAAACAAATTTAAGTTTGTTGTGATCTACACAGTCAAAGGCTTTAGCGTAGTCAGTGAGGCAGAAGTATACGTTTTTCTGTAATTCCCTTACTCTTCCTTTGATCCAAAGATTTTGGCAATTTGATCTCTGGTTCCTCTGCCTTCTCTAAATTCAGCTTGTACGTCTGGAAGTTCTCAGTTGATGTACTGTTGAAACCTAGCATGGAGGATTTTGAGCACTACATTGCTAGTGTGTGAAATGAATGCAGTGGTGTGGTAGTTTGAACATTCTTTAGTGTTGCCCTTTTTTAATATAGAGCCTAAGAAAACTACTGGAAGAGACACATGTATCCCAATATGCAGTGCTATTTTCAATAGCTAGGACATGGAAGCAGGCTAGATGTCCACTGACAGATGAATGGATAAAGAAGTCCTGATATGTATACACAATGGAATATTACTTAATCATTAAAAAAACAAAAAACTCAAAAACGTTTGAGTGAGTTCTAATGAGGTGAATGAAAGTAGAGTCTGTTATAAAGTAGAGCCTCTTATAGTGAAGTAAGTCAGAAAGAGAAAAATGCCATATATTAAAACAAATATATGTAATTTAGAAAGATGATGGACCTATTTGCAGGGCAGCGGTGGAGACACAGATATAGAGAACAGACTTATGGGCACAGTGGGGGAAGGAGAGGGTGGGACGAACTGAGCGATTATCATGGAAACGTATACATCACTACATGTAAAATAGCCAGCCTGTGGACATTTGCTGTGTAGTTCAGGGAGCTCAGATCAGGTGTTCTGTGACAATCTGGAGGAGTGGGACGCAGGAGGAGGCTTAAGAGGGAGAGGACATATGTATACCTGTGGTTGATTCCTGTTGATGTATGGCAGAGTCCAACAAAGTATTGTGAAGCAATTATCCTTCAATTAAAAACAAATAATTTTTTGAAAGCCACAGACCAGAAACACAGTATCATTACAGGATTATGATGTATTAATGACATGATAGAATGTTTTCCCTCTCCCACACCTTACCAAGAGAGCTCTAGTATAATAAATATAGATTATAGCTAGAAGAGCTACAAGAAGCAGAATCTGAGGAGACATTCTCATGGACTCCTAAAGTCAAAAGTATACATAAAATCAAGGACATCAGAGAAATGTGAAGCCTTTTGCAGCCACAGAGTGTATGTGCTATAAGAAACATTCAACACTGACTAACTTCTAGCCAGATTGATATCAAACCTCACACATGAAGCCTAGTTCCTGTTGCCTGATATGTCATGGTTGGCTTTTAACAAAATATTAGACATGCTAAAAGGCAAAGGAGAAAACCATGATTGAAAAAGGAGACAAAGCAAGCATCGATACCATTGCTAGTGTGTGAAATGAATGCAGTGGTGTGGTAGTTTGAACATTCTTTAGTGTTGCCCTTTTTTAATATAGAGCCTAAGAAAACTACTGGAAGAGACACATGTATCCCAATATGCAGTGCTATTTTCAATAGCTAGGACATGGAAGCAGGCTAGATGTCCACTGACAGATGAATGGATAAAGAAGTCCTGATATGTATACACAATGGAATATTACTTAATCATTAAAAAAACAAAAAACTCAAAAACGTTTGAGTGAGTTCTAATGAGGTGAATGAAAGTAGAGTCTGTTATAAAGTAGAGCCTCTTATAGTGAAGTAAGTCAGAAAGAGAAAAATGCCATATATTAAAACAAATATATGTAATTTAGAAAGATGATGGACCTATTTGCAGGGCAGCGGTGGAGACACAGATATAGAGAACAGACTTATGGGCACAGTGGGGGAAGGAGAGGGTGGGACGAACTGAGCGATTATCATGGAAACGTATACATCACTACATGTAAAATAGCCAGCCTGTGGACATTTGCTGTGTAGTTCAGGGAGCTCAGATCAGGTGTTCTGTGACAATCTGGAGGAGTGGGACGCAGGAGGAGGCTTAAGAGGGAGAGGACATATGTATACCTGTGGTTGATTCCTGTTGATGTATGGCAGAGTCCAACAAAGTATTGTGAAGCAATTATCCTTCAATTAAAAACAAATAATTTTTTGAAAGCCACAGACCAGAAACACAGTATCATTACAGGATTATGATTTATTAATGACATGATAGAATGTTTTCCCTCTCCCACACCTTACCAAGAGAGCTCTAGTATAATAAATATAGATTATAGCTAGAAGAGCTACAAGAAGCAGAATCTGAGGAGACATTCTCATGGACTCCTAAAGTCAAAAGTATACATAAAATCAAGGACATCAGAGAAATGTGAAGCCTTTTGCAGCCACAGAGTGTATGTGCTATAAGAAACATTCAACACTGACTAACTTCTAGCCAGATTGATATCAAACCTCACACATGAAGCCTAGTTCCTGTTGCCTGATATGTCATGGTTGGCTTTTAACAAAATATTAGACATGCTAAAAGGCAAAGGAGAAAACCATGATTGAAAAAGGAGACAAAGCAAGCATCGATACCAGACTTATATATGGCACAAGCTTTGAAAATTTTGGATAAATTTAAAATAACTATGATTAATATACTGAAAAATGTAATATAGATTACTTATAATACCCATCAGTTACTGTATTTTCAGATATGGAAAGTCTGAGAACAAATCACAAGAAAATGCTAGAAATCAAAAACTGTAATGGAAATGAAAAATTCCTTTGGATTCATCAGTAGATTGGACATAACCAAGGAAAGAATTGAGCTGCTTGAAGACAAATCAATAGAAAAGTCACATAGTGAAATGTGGAAATTTTTATAACTGTAGAGTGAGGAAGAAGTGACCTTGGGAGACAGTTACTACTTTCTGCTACTTAGATGCTCGAAAGTGGTGATACAGGCTGATGCACTGATCTCTCCTGCAAAATCGCCTGAATTGCAACGAGATCCTGAAAAACCATCGACAGGAGGAGGTTGGATCTGATCACAGAGAGGGTACCCCACATTGAAGAACAAAGGAGAAGCGGCATCAAGACGGTAGGAAGGGTGCAATCGCATTTTTAAAAGCCAAACCTCATACACGCCAGAGAGGCTGGGCAGGCCAAAGGCGCAAAGCCTGTTGCAGATCAAGACCAGGGAAAGGAGCAGTGACACCCACAAGGGACTGAGCCAGACCTGCTTTGGAGGGTCCAGGTGCCCCCCTGAGCTAGAAGTGCCCTTGAGCAGTCCTCAGAAGGACGACACTCAGTTCCCTTTGGAGGAGGTTACCATTAACCCGATCACAGACCCAACGAGGAGGACTGGAAACTGTGCACATGGTGATCCGCGAGAGGGGAATAGCGATCCTCCATGAGACTGAGCCAGACTCACCTCTGAGTAATTTGCCGTCTCCCGCTGTGGTGGGGGTCGACGGTGGCCTGCAGCAGGGTCAGGGTCACTGCGGAAGTGCTTCCCATAGAGCCTGTGGGAATAAATCCTCTGTGAGACAGACGCCATTTTCCCTACTGTAGTTTGGCTGCTGGTCAAACTGCAGGGCTGCTGGTCAAGCTACAGGGAGGGAATTTAGCTCCACCCAGCAAGAAAAGGGATTTGGATTAAGAAACTCCCAGGGCCAGCCTGGGCAGGCCTTTTAGTTCTGTAATAGGCCGAAACAAACAAGCAGTCAAAGAGGTCTCCAGATCCAACCACTGCCAGAGGCAAGAAAAAGACTGATAATTCCTGAATAGTCAGCAAGAGACAGAAGAACATAAACACTATTTTCATGTGTTGTCTGAAGCTGGAGGTACTGCTGGATTTTTAAAATTTCATTTTATTCCTTATTCTTTTTTATTGCTTTTTGTTTTGTTTTGTTTCAATTGTTTTGTTTTTTCCCTTTTTTCCAAACCCACTCAGTGCACCCCCCGTTTTTCTGTTGTTGGTGGTGTTTTGGGTTGTTTTTGGGTGTGTGAGAGTGGGTGTGTTCATTTCGGTCACTGAATTCTATTGAAGCTACTAATCTTATTAGTAAGACTGAATATATTCAAGTTTACATATTTTTTTTTTCTTTTTCCTTTTAAACCACACATTTTATTTTGGTATAAACTTCTGGTTCCCCATTGGCCTTTTAAGGTTCTGCGGGGCTTTTGTTAGTTTTTTTATTGTTTTTGCTTTGTTTTTCTGTATTTTTCTATATACTTATCTCTTTTAATTTTTTTAAATTTTTCATTGGTACTACTTCTTCCTCTTTAATTCTTTGGTTTCTCTGAAGCTCCTTTCCTATAGCACTAAACTCTAATACATGACCTGCTTTGGAGGGTCCAGGTGCCCCCCTGAGCTAGAAGTGCCCTTGAGCAGTCCTCAGAAGGACGACACTCAGTTCCCTTTGGAGGAGGTTACCATTAACCCGATCACAGACCCAACGAGGAGGACTGGAAACTGTGCACATGGTGATCCGCGAGAGGGGAATAGCGATCCTCCATGAGACTGAGCCAGACTCACCTCTGAGTAATTTGCCGTCTCCCGCTGTGGTGGGGGTCGACGGTGGCCTGCAGCAGGGTCAGGGTCACTGCGGAAGTGCTTCCCATAGAGCCTGTGGGAATAAATCCTCTGTGAGACAGACGCCATTTTCCCTACTGTAGTTTGGCTGCTGGTCAAACTGCAGGGCTGCTGGTCAAGCTACAGGGAGGGAATTTAGCTCCACCCAGCAAGAAAAGGGATTTGGATTAAGAAACTCCCAGGGCCAGCCTGGGCAGGCCTTTTAGTTCTGTAATAGGCCGAAACAAACAAGCAGTCAAAGAGGTCTCCAGATCCAACCACTGCCAGAGGCAAGAAAAAGACTGATAATTCCTGAATAGTCAGCAAGAGACAGAAGAACATAAACACTATTTTCATGTGTTGTCTGAAGCTGGAGGTACTGCTGGATTTTTAAAATTTCATTTTATTCCTTATTCTTTTTTATTGCTTTTTGTTTTGTTTTGTTTCAATTGTTTTGTTTTTTCCCTTTTTTCCAAACCCACTCAGTGCACCCCCCGTTTTTCTGTTGTTGGTGGTGTTTTGGGTTGTTTTTGGGTGTGTGAGAGTGGGTGTGTTCATTTCGGTCACTGAATTCTATTGAAGCTACTAATCTTATTAGTAAGACTGAATATATTCAAGTTTACATATTTTTTTTTTCTTTTTCCTTTTAAACCACACATTTTATTTTGGTATAAACTTCTGGTTCCCCATTGGCCTTTTAAGGTTCTGCGGGGCTTTTGTTAGTTTTTTTATTGTTTTTGCTTTGTTTTTCTGTATTTTTCTATATACTTATCTCTTTTAATTTTTTTAAATTTTTCATTGGTACTACTTCTTCCTCTTTAATTCTTTGGTTTCTCTGAAGCTCCTTTCCTATAGCACTAAACTCTAATACATACAAATCTTTATCTCCCTATATTTAACTTTGCAGTATTATTTTATATTTCTCTTCTATCCTCCCTTTCTCGTTTTCCCTTTTCCCACTATATTTCTTAGTCTGTTCTGTCCTCATTGCCTTATCCCCAATAGGGACCTTGCTCTAGCATTATTTTCCAATTGGTGCTCTACTTAGTTTGGTTATTAACTGGTAGATATCATTCTTGGTTTTCTCTATTCGCTGTGCTAATGTATTGTACTGTATTTTTGGTTGGAATGCTTGGGTTATGTTCCAGCTGTATATGTTCGTGTGTATAATTCAATATGCTAGATAGTATTTGCATAATATTTTAATTGCAATCCGTCAAAGGTATACCTTCTGTTTCTCATTCACGTATATAATATCATTTAATGCCATAACAAACCAGTTGTGAAATATTCACTCCCTGGTCAGGCAAAAAGCCCCGGGGCTTTAGGGAGGGAGCACTGATTCCAAAACTCTACAATACTAGAGAACACCTCACATTAGAGAGCAGTATACAAGTGAGAATGCCAACAAAGGTAATCACTTGTATGCAAGTCCTGACATCACCCAACCACCAGCATCACCCAGAATAAGAAGCCCCATCCAAACAACAAACACCAACAGACGTAACTCAAAGTCTGGGAAAAGGAAACCCCAAACAGAGTTAGTTAAAAAATTAATAATAACAATGAAACAGCAGAGAAATACCACACAAGTGAAGGAACAATCTACAAACACACAAGATCAAATCAATGAAGAGGATTTGGACAAACTTTCTGAAAGTGATTTCAGAAGAATGATAGTAGAGACGATCAAAGACACTGAAAACAGCTGATACACTAACCATAATGCATAATTACATTTTGGAAGAGACTATGAAAGTAAGGACTTACACATCTTTGCAACTGACTTATTTTTTCAAACTTTTCATTTTGTACTGGCAGTAAAGATAATGAGGGCTTCCCAGGTGGTGTTAGTAGAGAACCTGTCTATCAGTGCTAGAAGTGTAAAGAGTTGGGAGTTTGACCCCTGGGTAAGGAAGATGATCTGGAGCAGGACATGGCAACCCCCACTCCTGTATTGTCTGGAGAATCCCATGGACAGAGGAACTTGGCGGGCTACAGTCCATGAAGTCATAGGGTCGTAAAGGGTGACAATACTGAAGTGAGTGATAGATGATGGAAAATGTTGTAATAATTGTAGATAAGCAGCAAGGAACACAGCCAGATATATAAAATGTATACATTCTCCCCCAATTTCCCCTCCCATCCAAGTTGCCACATAACAGTGAGTAGTGTTCCATGTGCTGCACAGTAGGTCCTTGTTGGTTACCCATTAAAAAAAAAAAAAAAAAAAAAAAAATTTGGCCTCTTTTATTGGTTTTTTATTTGTTTATTTTCATCCATCTTTATTCTGAGGCCTGTGTGGACCTCCCATTGCAGTGGCTTCTCTCTTGCAGAGCACTGGCTCTGGATGCATGAGCTCCAAAGTGCTGGCTGGTAATTGGACACACCCATCCAGCCGCTCTGCGGCACATGAGATCTTCCCCTGCCAGGGATTGAACCAGCACCCCTTGCACTGCAAGGTGGACTCTGTACCCACTGGACCACCAGGGAAGCCTGGTTATCCATTTTAAATATAGTAGTGTGTACATGTCCATCCCAAACCCCCTAACTGTCCCTACCTCCCATGTTTTTCACCAGCAATCACAGGTCATTCTCTTAAGTTTATGAATCTATTTCTGCTTTGAAAGTAAGTTTGTATCATTTCATTTTAGATTCCTCATATAAGGAATGTCTCTGATAATCTCCCCTTTTGTCTGACTTACATTTCTCAGAATGGCAATCTCTAGGTTCATGCATGTTCCTGCAGATGGCATTATTTTGTTCTTCTTAATGCCCGAGTAATATTCTATTGTATATATGTACCACATTTTCTTTATCCATTCCTCTGTAGATAAACAATTACATTTTGGAAGAGACTATGAAAGTAAGGACTTACACATCTTTGCAACTGACTTATTTTTCAAACTTTTCATTTTGTACTGGCAGTAAAGATAATGAGGGCTTCCCAGGTGGTGTTAGTAGAGAACCTGTCTATCAGTGCTAGAAGTGTAAAGAGTTGGGAGTTTGACCCCTGGGTAAGGAAGATGATCTGGAGCAGGACATGGCAACCCCCACTCCTGTATTGTCTGGAGAATCCCATGGACAGAGGAACTTGGCGGGCTACAGTCCATGAAGTCATAGGGTCGTAAAGGGTGACAATACTGAAGTGAGTGATAGATGATGGAAAATGTTGTAATAATTGTAGATAAGCAGCAAGGAACACAGCCAGATATATAAAATGTATACATTCTCCCCCAATTTCCCCTCCCATCCAAGTTGCCACATAACAGTGAGTAGTGTTCCATGTGCTGCACAGTAGGTCCTTGTTGGTTACCCATTAAAAAAAAAAAAAAAAAAAAATTTGGCCTCTTTTATTGGTTTTTTATTTGTTTATTTTCATCCATCTTTATTCTGAGGCCTGTGTGGACCTCCCATTGCAGTGGCTTCTCTCTTGCAGAGCACTGGCTCTGGATGCATGAGCTCCAAAGTGCTGGCTGGTAATTGGACACACCCATCCAGCCGCTCTGCGGCACATGAGATCTTCCCCTGCCAGGGATTGAACCAGCACCCCTTGCACTGCAAGGTGGACTCTGTACCCACTGGACCACCAGGGAAGCCTGGTTATCCATTTTAAATATAGTAGTGTGTACATGTCCATCCCAAACCCCCTAACTGTCCCTACCTCCCATGTTTTTCACCAGCAATCACAGGTCATTCTCTTAAGTTTATGAATCTATTTCTGCTTTGAAAGTAAGTTTGTATCATTTCATTTTAGATTCCTCATATAAGGAATGTCTCTGATAATCTCCCCTTTTGTCTGACTTACATTTCTCAGAATGGCAATCTCTAGGTTCATGCATGTTCCTGCAGATGGCATTATTTTGTTCTTCTTAATGCCCGAGTAATATTCTATTGTATATATGTACCACATTTTCTTTATCCATTCCTCTGTAGATAAACAATTAGGTTTCTTCCATGCCTTGGCTATTGTAAATGGTGCTTCAATAAACATTGCAGTGCATGTATACTTTTAGATCATGTTTTTCTCAGGATATGTGCCCAGGTGTGGGATTGCCAAATCATATGGTAGCTCTATGTTTAGATTTTTAAGGCACTTCCATATTGTTCTACATAGTGGCTGTACCAAGTTACCTTTCCATTATTCTGGGAGACAGGTTTTAAAAATATATTGCTGTGATTTATGTCAAAGAGTGTTCTGCCTATGTTTTCCTCTAGGAGTTTTATAGTGTCTGGCATCATATTTAGATCTTTAATCCATTTTGAGCTTATTTTTGTGTATGCTGTTAGAGTGATCTAATCATTTTTTTAGAATGTAGTTGCCCAGTTTTCTCAGCACATTTGTTGAAAATACTGTCTTTGCAACATTTTGTAATCTAGTCTCCTTTGTCACAGATTCACTGTCCAAAGGTCCACAGCTTTATTTCTGGGTTTCCTATCCTGTTTCATTGATCTATATTTCTGTTTTTGTGCCAGAAATAAACCTATGCACCTACAGATAATCTGTTACAAAGCAGACAAGATTAATACAAAGTTGGAAAAGCAGTTTGATAGCTGTAACTTTGTAGTATTGTCTGCAGTTGGGAATCTTGATTCGTCAGCTTTGTTTTCCTTCTCAATATTGCTTTGGGTAGTCAAGGTTTTTTGTGTCTCCCTACAAATTTTGAATTTTTTTTTGTTCTAGTTCTGTGAAAAATGTCATTGGTAATTTGGTAGGGATTGCATTGAATCTGTAGATTGTTCTGGGTAATATAGTCATCTTGACAATATTGATCATTCCAGTCCACAAATATGGTATATATTTTCATCTGTGTCTCCTTTGGTATCTTTGATAAGAGTTTTATGGTTTTCAGAGCATAGATCCTTTGTTTTCTTAGGAAATTTTCTGCATAGGTATTTTATCCTTTTTGATCCATTCCTCTGTAGATAAACAATTAGGTTTCTTCCATGCCTTGGCTATTGTAAATGGTGCTTCAATAAACATTGCAGTGCATGTATACTTTTAGATCATGTTTTTCTCAGGATATGTGCCCAGGTGTGGGATTGCCAAATCATATGGTAGCTCTATGTTTAGATTTTTAAGGCACTTCCATATTGTTCTACATAGTGGCTGTACCAAGTTACCTTTCCATTATTCTGGGAGACAGGTTTTAAAAATATATTGCTGTGATTTATGTCAAAGAGTGTTCTGCCTATGTTTTCCTCTAGGAGTTTTATAGTGTCTGGCATCATATTTAGATCTTTAATCCATTTTGAGCTTATTTTTGTGTATGCTGTTAGAGTGATCTAATCATTTTTTTAGAATGTAGTTGCCCAGTTTTCTCAGCACATTTGTTGAAAATACTGTCTTTGCAACATTTTGTAATCTAGTCTCCTTTGTCACAGATTCACTGTCCAAAGGTCCACAGCTTTATTTCTGGGTTTCCTATCCTGTTTCATTGATCTATATTTCTGTTTTTGTGCCAGAAATAAACCTATGCACCTACAGATAATCTGTTACAAAGCAGACAAGATTAATACAAAGTTGGAAAAGCAGTTTGATAGCTGTAACTTTGTAGTATTGTCTGCAGTTGGGAATCTTGATTCTTCAGCTTTGTTTTTCCTTCTCAATATTGCTTTGGGTAGTCAAGGTTTTTTGTGTCTCCCTACAAATTTTGAATTTTTTTTTGTTCTAGTTCTGTGAAAAATGTCATTGGTAATTTGGTAGGGATTGCATTGAATCTGTAGATTGTTCTGGGTAATATAGTCATCTTGACAATATTGATCATTCCAGTCCACAAATATGGTATATATTTTCATCTGTGTCTCCTTTGGTATCTTTGATAAGAGTTTTATGGTTTTCAGAGCATAGATCCTTTGTTTTCTTAGGAAATTTTCTGCATAGGTATTTTATCCTTTTTGATGCAATAATAAATAGAATTGTTTCTAGAAATTTTATTTCTGATCTTTTGTTGTTAGTATATAGAAATGTAGCAGATATCTGTGTATTAATTTCATGGATTTAAACTTTACCAACTTAATTGAACTCTAGGAGTTTTCTGGCACTGTCTATAGGATCTTGTATGTTTAGCATCATGTCATCTGCAATGATGGTTTAACTTCTTTTCCAGTTTGTATTCCCTTTACTTCTTTTTCCTCTCTGATTGTCATAGCTGTGACTTGCAAAACTACGTTGTATAAAACTGATGAGAGTAAACATACTTGTCTTTTTCCCGATCTTACAGGAAATGCTTTCAACTTTTCACCATTGAGTATGATGCTAGCTATAGGTTCATCATATATGGCCTTTATTATATAGAGGTGTGTTACCTCTGTGTCCAGTTTCTGGAAGTTTTATCATAAATGGCTACTGAATTTTATCAAAAGTGTGTTCTACATATGTTGAGATGATCATACAATTTTTATTCTTCAGTTTGTTGATGTGGTGTATCACATTGCTTGATTTGTGAATATTGAAAAATTCTTACATCCCTGGATGAATCCCGTTTGATCATGGTGTATGATCTTTTTAATTTATTTTTGGATTCAGATTGCTAGTATTTTATTGAGGATTTTTGTATCTGTGTTCATCAGTGATACTGGCCTGTAATTTTCACTACTTTTGGTGGTATATTTGTCTGGTTTTAATGTCACAGAACGAGTTTGATCGTTTTCCTTCTTCTGCAGTTTTTTGGACCAGCTTCAGGATAGATGTTAACTCTTCTTTAAATGCTTCATAGGGACTTCCCTGGTGGTCCAGTGGGTAAGGACATCACTTTGCCGTGCAAGGGGTACCGGTTCGATTCCTGGCCTGGGAAGATCCCACGTGCCGCGGAGCAGCTGGACCGATGTATCCAATTACCGAGCTGGAGCTCTGGAGCGCATGCGCCCAGAGCCGGTACTCTGCGACAACGGAGACCACTGGGATGAGAGGCCCACATGGGCCAAAAAACAAAGATGGATGGAAATAGATAAATGAAAGACCAATAGAAGTGGCTCGCCCACCCACCTCCCTCCCCAACCAGCCCCCGCACCCCGCCCAAAAAAGTAAGGATAAATCCTTCATAGACGTTGCCTGTGTAGCTATCAGGTCTTATACTTTTGCTGGTTGGAAGGATTTTTTTAAATTTATTTTTAATTGGAGGATAATTACTTTACAATATAGTGTTGCTTTATACCATATATAAGAATGAATCAGCCATAGGTATACATATGTCCCCTTGTCTTGAACCTCCCTTCCCCTTCCCACTTCTGTTGGAGTTTTTTAATCACAGTTTGAATTTCAGTGTGTGATTTGTCTGTTCATACTCTGTTTTTTCCAGGTTCATCTTGGGAAACTGTACCTTTCTAAGAATTTGTCCATTTCTTCCAGGTCGTCCATTTTATTAGCATAGAATTGATCATAGTAGTCTCTTACGATCCTTTGTATTTATGTAAAGTCGTTTGTACCTTCTGTTTTCATTTCTTTCTCTTTTTTTTTTTTTTTTTTGGCCACTTCTATTGGTCTTTCATTTATTTCCATCTTTTGTTCTTTTGGCCTTGGTCTTTCATTTATTTCCATCTTTTGTTCTTTTGGCCTGAGTGGGCGTCCCATCATAGTGGCCTTTCTCACTGCAGAGCGCCAACTCTGGGTGCATTAGCTCCAGAACTCCGGCTCGGTAGTTGGGCATATTTGTCCAGCCACTCCACGACACATGGGATCTTCCCAGGCCAGGGACTGAACCGGCACCCCTTGCACTGCAAGGTGGTGTCCTTACCCACTGGACCACAAGGGAAGCCCTTCTGTTTTCATTTCTAATTGGCTTGAGTCATCTCCCCTGTTTCTGCTAACTCGAGGTTTGGTTTGTTCTCCTTTCTCTAGTTGTTTTAAATTAAAGGTTGGTTTGTTTGAGATTTTCTTCTTTCTTGAAGTAAGATTGTATTGATGGAAACTTCCCTCTTAAAACTGTTTTTACTGCATTCCATGAGTTTGGGACCATTGTGCTTTCATTTTAAATTTTCTCTAGATTTTTTTAAAATTTCCTCTGATTTTTTCATTGATCCACTGGTTATTTAGTAGCATATTATTTAGCTGCCATGCATTTGTGTTTTTCTCCTTTTAGTGTATTTTTTTTTTAATATTTGTTTATTTATTTATTTTGGGGGAGAGTGGTGGGGAGGGAGGGGAGCAGGCGGGCTACTTCTATTGGTCTTTCATTTGTCTGTTTTCATCCATCTGTTCGTTGGCCCCTGTGGGCCTCCCATCGCGGTGGCCTCTGTTGTCGCAGAGCACTGACTCTGGACGCATGCACTCCAGAGCTCTGGCTCGGTAATTGGACACATCAGTCCAGCCGCTCCGCGGCACGTGGGATCTTCCCAGGACAGAGATTGAACCGGCACCCCTTGCACTGCAAGGCGGTGTCCTTACCCACTGGACCACCAGGGAAGCCCCTTTTAGTGTATTTTTAATCTCACAGCTGTGTGATTAGAAGAGATGCTTGATATGATTTCAGTTTTCTTAAATTTGGAAAGTCTCACCTTCTGGGCAGCATGTGGTGAATTCTGGAGAGTGTTCATGTGCACTTGAGAATGAGAGGTAGTCTGGTGTTTTCACTCTATAAATATAATTAAGTCCATCAAATCTAATGTGTCATTTAAGGCCTGTGTTTCCTTATTTTTGATTTGCCTGATCTACCCATTGATGTGAGGTGTTAAAATCCCCCACTATTATTGTGTTACCATCGATTTCTCCCTTTATGGCTGTTAATATTTTCCTTACATACTGAGATATTCCTATGTTGCATGCATATATATATATATGCACATATATATATATATACATATATATATACACACACATATATATACACACATATATATACACACACATATATATATATACATACATGCATTAAATATATATATATAATCATATATATATTACATTATATATTTTAATATAATATATATTATAATATATAATATATGTATACATCATATAATATATATTATGTGATATATATGATATAATATGATATATAGCATATTATATATAATACATATAATGTATAATATGTAGAATATTTATATGTAATATATATTATATATAACATTTGATATATATTACATATAGTATATTATTAAGTTAGTATTGATATTAATCAATTATTATAATAATTATATTATTAAGTACTTCTTAATATATTAATTATAAAATAGTATATATTTTATGTATATTATATTACATGTTATTTTAATATATGTTATAAATTGTATATAATATAATATATTGTTTTTTGTTTATTGAATTAAATTTGATACAATTATTAGTAATAATTATATTATTAGTATTGCTTTTTTTCTTTCATCCATCTGTTCGTTGGCCCTGTGGGCCTCCCATCGTGGCCTCTGTTGTCGCAGAGCACTGACTCTGGACGCATGCACTCAGAGCTCTGGCTTGGTAATTGGACACATCAGTCCAGCCGCTCCGCGGCACGTGGGATCTTCCCAGGACAGAGATTGAACCGGCACCCCTTGCACTGCAAGGCGGTGTCCTTACCCACTGGACCACCAGGGAAGCCCCTTTTAGTGTATTTTTAATCTCACAGCTGTGTGATTAGAAGAGATGCTTGATATGATTTCAGTTTTCTTAAATTTGGAAAGTCTCACCTTCTGGGCAGCATGTGGTGAATTCTGGAGAGTGTTCATGTGCACTTGAGAATGAGAGGTAGTCTGGTGTTTTCACTCTATAAATATAATTAAGTCCATCAAATCTAATGTGTCATTTAAGGCCTGTGTTTCCTTATTTTTGATTTGCCTGATCTACCCATTGATGTGAGGTGTTAAAATCCCCCACTATTATTGTGTTACCATCGATTTCTCCCTTTATGGCTGTTAATATTTTCCTTACATACTGAGATATTCCTATGTTGCATGCATATATATATATATGCACATATATATATATATACATATATATATACACACACATATATATACACACATATATATACACACACATATATATATATACATACATGCATTAAATATATATATATAATCATATATATATTACATTATATATTTTAATATAATATATATTATAATATATAATATATGTATACATCATATAATATATATTATGTGATATATATGATATAATATGATATATAGCATATTATATATAATACATATAATGTATAATATGTAGAATATTTATATGTAATATATATTATATATAACATTTGATATATATTACATATAGTATATTATTAAGTTAGTATTGATATTAATCAATTATTATAATAATTATATTATTAAGTACTTCTTAATATATTAATTATAAAATAGTATATATTATATGTATATTATATTACATGTTATTTTAATATATGTTATAAATTGTATATAATATAATATATTGTTATATTATTATGTAATATTAATTGTAATATTAATTAGATACATCATTATTATAGTATTATATATTATATACATATAATATGTGTATTGTATATAATATATATTATCAAAATATATTATATTAATATGCAATATATATTATGTACCTATACATATAATATATTTTATACATATATAATATATAATAATAATATAATATTATATAATAATATATATTAGTATCTATTATATATCTATATATATTTATAATATATGATGTATAATAACACATTATATACATTATATTGTATATAACATATTATTTTACAGATAATATATATGTGATTTATATAACATAATATATAATATATAGTACATTATGATATATAATATTATAATATTAATATTAATAAAGAAACTGTAGAATGATCAAGGTTTCAATCTAATAAGATATAACAATTAAATACAGAATGATCATTATGTAGTTTCCTTCTTCATGTCTTATAACAGTCTTTGTTTTAAAATCTGTTCTGTCTGATGTGAGTATTACTGCACCAGCTGTCTTTTGATATCCATTGCATGGGATACCTTCTACCATCCCCTTATTTTCAGTCTGTAGGTGTTCCTAGGTCTGAGGCAGGCCCCCTGTAGACAGCATATTATAGAGGTCTTACTTTTGTATCTGCCCAGCTAGTCTATGTGTTTTAGCTGTTGTATTTAATCTGTTTACATTTAAGGTAATCATTGATACGTATATTGGCATGTATGATATTACCGTTTAATAATTGTTTTGGTTTATCTTTATAGATCTTTTGTTTCTCTTATGTTTTCTATCTAGAGAAATTCCTTTAGCATTTGTTGTAAAACTTGTCTGGTGATGTTAATTCTCTTAACTCTTGCTAGTCTATAAAGCTTTTGATTTCTCCATCAAATCTGAGTGAAGGTCTTGCTGCATAAAGTTTCCTTGCCTATAGGTTTTTCCATTTCATCACTTTAAATATGTCATGCCCCTCCCTTCTTGCTTTCAGAGTTTCTGTTGAGAAATCAACAGATAACCTTGTGGGACTTCACTGGTATGCTATTTGTCATTTTCCCCTTGTTGCTTTCAATTTTACCTTTGGTTTTTAATGTTTGCCAGTTTGATTACTGTCTCAGTGTGTTCCTCTTTGTGTTTATCGACTCTCTGTACTTATTCCATTCCCATATTAGGGGAATTTTCAGCTATTATTTCTTCAGATATTTTCTCAGGTCCTTTCTCCATCTCTTCTCCTTCTGAGACCCCCTGTAATGTGAATGTTAGTGTGTTTAATGTTTTCCCAGAGGTCCCATAGGCTGTCTTCACTTCCTCTAGGTCCTTGGTAAACATTTTTTGCATCTTGTCCATTTTTTTTTCCAAGATCCTGGGTTATCTTCACTGTCGTTATAATGAATATTTCTTCTGGAAGTTTTCCTGTCTCCACTTCATTTAGTTGTTTTTTTTTTTTTTTTCTGGGGTTTCATCTTGTTCCTTCATCTAGGACCTAATTCTCTGCCTTTTGATTTTGTGTAACTTTCTGTGATTGTGGTTTTCATCCTGGCAGTTAAGGATTTGTAGTTCTTTTTGCTTCTTCTCTCTGTCCTCTGGTGGATGAGGCTATCTTAGAGGCTTGTATAAGCTCCCTGGTTTGAGGGGCTGGCTATGGGAAAACCTGAGTCTTGCTCTTGTGGGCAAAGCTATGCTCAGTAAAACTTTAATCCAATTGTCTACAGATGGGTGGGGCTGTGCTCCCTCCCTCTCAGTGGTTTGGCCTGAAGCGACCCAGCCCTGGAGTCTACAGGCTCTATAATAGGGCTAATGGCATCCTCCAGTAGGGACCTGCTGCTGCCAGTGCCCTGTCCCTGGCACTGAGCCCTTGCCACCCTATGTCTCTTAAGAAGAACCTCTAACACTAGCAGATATGTCTGCTGCAGTGTCCTGTAGGGTCACTGGCTCCTAATATACACAAGATTTTGTGTGTGCCCTCCAAGACTAGAGTCTCTGTTTCCCACAGTCCTGTGGAAGTCCTGTGAGCAAATCCTTCTGGCATTCAAAGTCAGATTTCTTGGGGGTCCCTAGTCACTTTGCTGGATCAGCAAGCTGGGAAGCCTGACGTAGGGCTCAGAACATTTACAGTGGTGAGAGAACTTCTTTGGTATTATGGTTTTCCAGTTTGTGGGCTGTTCACCCAGCGAGTTTCAGTTTTTTCCCTTGTATAGGCTGGGTCTTTCCAGTGTGTTCCTCTTTGTGTTTATCGACTCTCTGTACTTATTCCATTCCCATATTAGGGGAATTTTCAGCTATTATTTCTTCAGATATTTTCTCAGGTCCTTTCTCCATCTCTTCTCCTTCTGAGACCCCCTGTAATGTGAATGTTAGTGTGTTTAATGTTTTCCCAGAGGTCCCATAGGCTGTCTTCACTTCCTCTAGGTCCTTGGTAAACATTTTTTGCATCTTGTCCATTTTTTTTTCCAAGATCCTGGGTTATCTTCACTGTCGTTATAATGAATATTTCTTCTGGAAGTTTTCCTGTCTCCACTTCATTTAGTTGTTTTTTTTTTTTTTTTCTGGGGTTTCATCTTGTTCCTTCATCTAGGACCTAATTCTCTGCCTTTTGATTTTGTGTAACTTTCTGTGATTGTGGTTTTCATCCTGGCAGTTAAGGATTTGTAGTTCTTTTTGCTTCTTCTCTCTGTCCTCTGGTGGATGAGGCTATCTTAGAGGCTTGTATAAGCTCCCTGGTTTGAGGGGCTGGCTATGGGAAAACCTGAGTCTTGCTCTTGTGGGCAAAGCTATGCTCAGTAAAACTTTAATCCAATTGTCTACAGATGGGTGGGGCTGTGCTCCCTCCCTCTCAGTGGTTTGGCCTGAAGCGACCCAGCCCTGGAGTCTACAGGCTCTATAATAGGGCTAATGGCATCCTCCAGTAGGGACCTGCTGCTGCCAGTGCCCTGTCCCTGGCACTGAGCCCTTGCCACCCTATGTCTCTTAAGAAGAACCTCTAACACTAGCAGATATGTCTGCTGCAGTGTCCTGTAGGGTCACTGGCTCCTAATATACACAAGATTTTGTGTGTGCCCTCCAAGACTAGAGTCTCTGTTTCCCACAGTCCTGTGGAAGTCCTGTGAGCAAATCCTTCTGGCATTCAAAGTCAGATTTCTTGGGGGTCCCTAGTCACTTTGCTGGATCAGCAAGCTGGGAAGCCTGACGTAGGGCTCAGAACATTTACAGTGGTGAGAGAACTTCTTTGGTATTATGGTTTTCCAGTTTGTGGGCTGTTCACCCAGCAGGTATGAGATTTTATTATGCCCCTCTTACTGACTTGTTATGGCTTCTCCTTTGTCTTTGGACATGGAGTATATTTTTTGGTGAGTTCAAGCATCCTGCTATCAATAGTTTTTCAATCACTAGGTGAAATTTCTATGCTCTCACAGGGAGAGATTATGTGCATGTCATTCTACTATGATATCTTACCCATCTCCTGTAACTGACATCTTACGAACCTCCAGGTCAGCATTTTTTTAAAAAAAATTTTGCCTCTTTTATTGCTTATTCTTTTATTTATTTTCATCAATCTTTATTCTTTGGCCTCCCATTGCAATGACCTCTCTCACTGCAGAGCGCCGACTTTGGGCGCATGCACTCCAGAACCCTGGCTCATAATTGGACACACTGGCCCAGCCGCTTCACAACACGTGGGCTCTTCCCTGTCCAGGGATCAAACTGGTGCCCCTTGCACTGCAAGGTGGACTCTTTACCCACTGGGCCACCAGGGAAGGCCCAGGGCAGCATTGATAGGTAAAATTCCAAGTTGCAGAGCCCCTACCTAGCCTCTGTCTTTACTAATAATGACACTCTGTTAGTTTTCTTTTCTCAGTTGAATAGCCCCTGATAGTGTGTGCCCCTCTGGTGGCATTCACATGAACAGAAACAGAGTGATAGTCTATTTTTTTCTGACAGTTTTATCCATAGGCCTTTCCTCAGGGATTTTCATACCAAAATCTTCTAGTGCTCTTTCTTCAATCTCTGATATAATGGTAAAACCATACACTTCTGCAGGTGAAACAGCAGAGATCTTTACCTCTAGCCAGCACTCCGACTAGATGGAGTGGACAACTGCTCAGAGTTCGGCCCACTGGGGATTTTCCTTACCTGTGTTCCTCAAGGGCACTCAGGGTAGTACTGCTGCCACTGTCCATGTTTGGTTAATACCAGTACATTACATGGACACATCTGTAGACAAAACAAAACTTGTTTTGTAAACAGGCCACAAGGGAGTGCCCCAAGGGACCCACTTCTAAGTTAGATTCATGCAACCTATTTGTTCCATCCAGGTCTACCTTAGCCTGGCTTTTTGTATAACATTTACATTTAATAATAGATTTCAGGGAAGCTCAAGCTGTTTTTATGACCTGATACCTCACGTTTATGTTATCTACAAAGGCCAGTAGCATCAAGAAATTCAAAAGGATAATAGTTATTTTCAGAAGGAGGCAGATTTACTACCAAATCTTATTAAGACCTTTGATATGATTACCCATTTTGCACTTGCCACAGGGAACTTCTATTTGCCGTGGACAATTTGAATACCATTGTATTTGCTAGGTTATTATAGACACCAAGCAGTAAAACATTTCACTGCAGTCTGTTTCTGCAGTATTCTCTTTTTATTGTCCCTCCAACAAACTGGCAGCCTGACAAAGGACTCAGAATAGCCATATGTTGCCTCCAAAATCCAAAATGGCTTATCAAGCATTGTGCCTCTTTCTTGAAGGCAAATTGTGAAATGCGTGAGGACTTGTCTTTCACTTGTGAGGCACATGTTAACATGTCCCAGGTGATTGAATATCTATAGATTTTACTAAGATGGAGGACTTAATTTTTGTGTGGTTTATTTTCCACCTTGTAGTGTGTACATGTTAAAGTTCTTTATATTTACTGATCCAGTCAGCAAGTGCCATCAATGTAGCCGACCAGTTTCATAATTTATTGAATGTCAGGATAATCAGGATCATCCTATATTATATCATAGGAAAGAACAGTAGAATTAAGATAGTCCTGACATAAGACTTGCAAGATACACTGGTGATAGTCTATTTTCTGACAGGTTGGATTTTAACCAAAATCTTCTAGTGCTCTTTCTTCAATCTCTGATATAATGGTAAAACCATCTTTAGGTGAAACAGCAGAGATCTTTACCTCTAGCCAGCACTCCGACTAGATGGAGTGGACAACTGCTCAGAGTTCGGCCCAGTGGGGATTTTCCTTACCTGTGTTCCTCAAGGGCACTCAGGGTAGTACTGCTGCCACTGTCCATGTTTGGTTAATACCAGTACATTACATGGACACATCTGTAGACAAAACAAAACTTGTTTTGTAAACAGGCCACAAGGGAGTGCCCCAAGGGACCCACTTCTAAGTTAGATTCATGCAACCTATTTGTTCCATCCAGGTCTACCTTAGCCTGGCTTTTTGTATAACATTTACATTTAATAATAGATTTCAGGGAAGCTCAAGCTGTTTTTATGACCTGATACCTCACGTTTATGTTATCTACAAAGGCCAGTAGCATCAAGAAATTCAAAAGGATAATAGTTATTTTCAGAAGGAGGCAGATTTACTACCAAATCTTATTAAGACCTTTGATATGATTACCCATTTTGCACTTGCCACAGGGAACTTCTATTTGCCGTGGACAATTTGAATACCATTGTATTTGCTAGGTTATTATAGACACCAAGCAGTAAAACATTTCACTGCAGTCTGTTTCTGCAGTATTCTCTTTTTATTGTCCCTCCAACAAACTGGCAGCCTGACAAAGGACTCAGAATAGCCATATGTTGCCTCCAAAATCCAAAATGGCTTATCAAGCATTGTGCCTCTTTCTTGAAGGCAAATTGTGAAATGCGTGAGGACTTGTCTTTCACTTGTGAGGCACATGTTAACATGTCCCAGGTGATTGAATATCTATAGATTTTACTAAGATGGAGGACTTAATTTTTGTGTGGTTTATTTTCCACCTTGTAGTGTGTACATGTTAAAGTTCTTTATATTTACTGATCCAGTCAGCAAGTGCCATCAATGTAGCCGACCAGTTTCATAATTTATTGAATGTCAGGATAATCAGGATCATCCTATATTATATCATAGGAAAGAACAGTAGAATTAAGATAGTCCTGACATAAGACTTGCAAGATACACTGGTGGTCTTGCAAGGGTACAAAAAAACTGTCTTTACAAATTGGCAAGGAGAAAAAGCATTAGCTAGGTCGGTATCTATATATCAAGGTTTAAGGATGTATTAATTTTCTCCAGTATTCTTATCTGGGAAACCCATGGACACAGGAGCTTGTAGCATCTATACATCTATGATATGCTATGATATATCATAGACATATAGATACTACAACTGAGACAGCAGGTGCAATTTAGATTACTACCAAATTAAGCTTGTAAGAGTCCACAGTCATTCTCCAACAATCATCTGACTTCTGTACAAACCAAATTGAGTACTTAAAGGGGTGTGTGGCACTGTTCTGTTATTTTCAAGTCTTGATGGTTGAATTAATTTCTGCAGTTCTTCTAAGGGATGCTAATAAATTAGCTTCTGGTTTACTATTTTAGTAAAAAGTAGAAGCTCTAGAGGCTTTCAGTAAGTCATTCTCACCATAATGGCCCTATCACCATGGATCACAGAGTCAGTATGAATATTCTGTTAGTTATAAAGCATAAGTCTTCCACATATACATTCAGGAACCTATGAAATACCGGGGTTTTTGTGGACAAACTAGAGCCTATTGTGAAATGGACTCCCTCTATCACCTGATAACCAAAAATCTCAAAACCTACCGTGTAGACCTCAGTAACATTTTGAGTTTATCAGACATCTAGGGAAGACAGGTAGGAGAGGATTTGAAGGGAATTAAAATAAGAAATGGGCAGTATGACACTAGATTGGGTAAATGTGTTGATATAGATTCAGTTATTAGAAAGGCTAAATCTGAATTCCTGTTATTTTCCACCTTTGGCTTAAGGGGTTTTTACAGGTGTTAAAGTATTTAACTATAGATTTTACTAAGATGGAGGACTTAATTTTTGTGTGGTTTATTTTCCACCTTGTAGTGTGTACATGTTAAAGTTCTTTATATTTACTGATCCAGTCAGCAAGTGCCATCAATGTAGCCGACCAGTTTCATAATTTATTGAATGTCAGGATAATCAGGATCATCCTATATTATATCATAGGAAAGAACAGTAGAATTAAGATAGTCCTGACATAAGACTTGCAAGATACACTGGTGGTCTTGCAAGGGTACAAAAAAACTGTCTTTACAAATTGGCAAGGAGAAAAAGCATTAGCTAGGTCGGTATCTATATATCAAGGTTTAAGGATGTATTAATTTTCTCCAGTATTCTTATCTGGGAAACCCATGGACACAGGAGCTTGTAGCATCTATACATCTATGATATGCTATGATATATCATAGACATATAGATACTACAACTGAGACAGCAGGTGCAATTTAGATTACTACCAAATTAAGCTTGTAAGAGTCCACAGTCATTCTCCAACAATCATCTGACTTCTGTACAAACCAAATTGAGTATTTAAAAGGGGGTGTGTGGCACTGTTCTGTTATTTTCAAGTCTTGATGGTTGAATTAATTTCTGCAGTTCTTCTAAGGGATGCTAATAAATTAGCTTCTGGTTTACTATTTTAGTAAAAAGTAGAAGCTCTAGAGGCTTTCAGTAAGTCATTCTCACCATAATGGCCCTATCACCATGGATCACAGAGTCAGTATGAATATTCTGTTAGTTATAAAGCATAAGTCTTCCACATATACATTCAGGAACCTATGAAATACCGGGGTTTTTGTGGACAAACTAGAGCCTATTGTGAAATGGACTCCCTCTATCACCTGATAACCAAAAATCTCAAAACCTACCGTGTAGACCTCAGTAACATTTTGAGTTTATCAGACATCTAGGGAAGACAGGTAGGAGAGGATTTGAAGGGAATTAAAATAAGAAATGGGCAGTATGACACTAGATTGGGTAAATGTGTTGATATAGATTCAGTTATTAGAGGCTCAAATCTTAATTCCTGCAGCTAGAGATCGTCTGCCAGCTACCTCTGCTAATTACTCACAATTATTTTATTGATTAAACTATTTTCCTTTGTATTCAAATGTGTTCCCTTATGGCATGCTGAGATTTTGATTCTTTTAGGTGTCTAGGGACAACAGTGGGTAGGAATTCTTGTCTACCCTCCAGGCATGTGACCTAGGCGACTTCATCACAGGCTTTCAAGCAGAAAAAAGGCTAGTCCCCTCAGACACTGGAGGGCAGACTACATCCTTTCAGTGCTAAGGGAAGCGTGGTAGTGGTGGTTTACCCACTCAGTCATGTCCGACTCTTGACAATGCCATGAACTGTAGCCTGCCAGGCCCCTGTGTTCATGGGATTTCCCAGGCAACAATACTGCATTGGGTTGCCATCTCCTTTTCCAAGCCATCTTCCCGACCCAGGAATTGAACCTGGGTCTCACGTGTTGCAGACAGACTCCTTCATTGCACGCAGATTCTTTACCAACAGAACTATAAGGGAAACCCCATGTAACTTAGAAGTTCAAGATTGTCAGATTCATAAGGTTCAAGTCAGATGTCTCCATTTTTTTCAAGATCACATTCCTAAGCAATAATGCCTTTATTCTTATGTGGAAACTTGGAAAGACTAAATGCAAATGTTATTTAAAACAGTGACTTGCAGGTTTAATTTTTTGCTTCTTCTAGGAATATTAAACCTATGGCTATAAGCAACAAGTGTTGGTTTGGGGGTTGTCACAAAAGCTCCCAGTTTCTCCGACTGTGAGTTGATATGATAGTTAATGGACAAGATTTTGTCATTTTATTTTTGTAATTAAGTACTCTTGAAAGACTCCATGCCCTACATATACATTCAGGAACCTATGAAATACCGGGGTTTTTGTGGACAAACTAGAGCCTATTGTGAAATGGACTCCCTCTATCACCTGATAACCAAAAATCTCAAAACCTACCGTGTAGACCTCAGTAACATTTTGAGTTTATCAGACATCTAGGGAAGACAGGTAGGAGAGGATTTGAAGGGAATTAAAATAAGAAATGGGCAGTATGACACTAGATTGGGTAAATGTGTTGATATAGATTCAGTTATTAGAGGCTCAAATCTTAATTCCTGCAGCTAGAGATCGTCTGCCAGCTACCTCTGCTAATTACTCACAATTATTTTATTGATTAAACTATTTTCCTTTGTATTCAAATGTGTTCCCTTATGGCATGCTGAGATTTTGATTCTTTTAGGTGTCTAGGGACAACAGTGGGTAGGAATTCTTGTCTACCCTCCAGGCATGTGACCTAGGCGACTTCATCACAGGCTTTCAAGCAGAAAAAAGGCTAGTCCCCTCAGACACTGGAGGGCAGACTACATCCTTTCAGTGCTAAGGGAAGCGTGGTAGTGGTGGTTTACCCACTCAGTCATGTCCGACTCTTGACAATGCCATGAACTGTAGCCTGCCAGGCCCCTGTGTTCATGGGATTTCCCAGGCAACAATACTGCATTGGGTTGCCATCTCCTTTTCCAAGCCATCTTCCCGACCCAGGAATTGAACCTGGGTCTCACGTGTTGCAGACAGACTCCTTCATTGCACGCAGATTCTTTACCAACAGAACTATAAGGGAAACCCCATGTAACTTAGAAGTTCAAGATTGTCAGATTCATAAGGTTCAAGTCAGATGTCTCCATTTTTTTCAAGATCACATTCCTAAGCAATAATGCCTTTATTCTTATGTGGAAACTTGGAAAGACTAAATGCAAATGTTATTTAAAACAGTGACTTGCAGGTTTAATTTTTTGCTTCTTCTAGGAATATTAAACCTATGGCTATAAGCAACAAGTGTTGGTTTGGGGGTTGTCACAAAAGCTCCCAGTTTCTCCGACTGTGAGTTGATATGATAGTTAATGGACAAGATTTTGTCATTTTATTTTTGTAATTAAGTACTCTTGAAAGACTCCATGCCCTACAACACTGCTTTCTGGCATATAACCACCATAAAAGGCAAGTGCAAGCTTCCAAAGCATGTACTTCAATTGGTATTTCATTACAGCTAATCATAGGTAATACATTGTGATGCTGTTACTTGTCATTATTACTAAAATCATGTTTTCCATTGACATGAAGCTCAGCATTGCACTAAGTGTAAGAATTCAAAGCATCCAAATTTCTATTTTTGTGGGTCTGTATCCTGGCATTATTCCTGCTACTCATTCTGTATCAGAGTTCAATTAAGAGAGAAATATCGTGAAGTAACTCAAGCAGAGAAAAGTTTAAATAATAATTGACAGGTTTATAGCAATGGTGAATTGGTTAATGAGAATTAAAGAGGACTTTTAAGAATATAGCAACAGCAGATGTAAAGGGTAGTCACTATCTATGAGGCCGAGATATAAAGCCCCAAGGATAGAATCCAGATCTTATTGGAGGTGACATCTTGGCTCATTAGATGATTCATAAGTTGTTAAGTGCTTGCTTGTAATACTTGCTGGAATTTCATTCAGTTTACCAGAAAAAGTCATTCACATGGAGGCCGCATGCCTTAAACTCACTATAAATTAACAAAACCAAAAGTTGAGTCTTAAAGAAGATATATCAGATTGCACTTTCCTGGTAGTCCAGTGGTTAAGAATCCACCTTCCCAAAAATTAACTGAAAGTTAATTGTAGACCTCAGTATAAAACGTAAAATATAAAACCTCTAGAAGATAATGTATCTTAGATGGTTAAGATAACTTCAGATGACATATTCTAAATTCAAGAGTATTCAAGTCAGATGTCTCCATTTTTTTCAAGATCACATTCCTAAGCAATAATGCCTTTATTCTTATGTGGAAACTTGGAAAGACTAAATGCAAATGTTATTTAAAACAGTGACTTGCAGGTTTAATTTTTTGCTTCTTCTAGGAATATTAAACCTATGGCTATAAGCAACAAGTGTTGGTTTGGGGGTTGTCACAAAAGCTCCCAGTTTCTCCGACTGTGAGTTGATATGATAGTTAATGGACAAGATTTTGTCATTTTATTTTTGTAATTAAGTACTCTTGAAAGACTCCATGCCCTACAACACTGCTTTCTGGCATATAACCACCATAAAAGGCAAGTGCAAGCTTCCAAAGCATGTACTTCAATTGGTATTTCATTACAGCTAATCATAGGTAATACATTGTGATGCTGTTACTTGTCATTATTACTAAAATCATGTTTTCCATTGACATGAAGCTCAGCATTGCACTAAGTGTAAGAATTCAAAGCATCCAAATTTCTATTTTTGTGGGTCTGTATCCTGGCATTATTCCTGCTACTCATTCTGTATCAGAGTTCAATTAAGAGAGAAATATCGTGAAGTAACTCAAGCAGAGAAAAGTTTAAATAATAATTGACAGGTTTATAGCAATGGTGAATTGGTTAATGAGAATTAAAGAGGACTTTTAAGAATATAGCAACAGCAGATGTAAAGGGTAGTCACTATCTATGAGGCCGAGATATAAAGCCCCAAGGATAGAATCCAGATCTTATTGGAGGTGACATCTTGGCTCATTAGATGATTCATAAGTTGTTAAGTGCTTGCTTGTAATACTTGCTGGAATTTCATTCAGTTTACCAGAAAAAGTCATTCACATGGAGGCCGCATGCCTTAAACTCACTATAAATTAACAAAACCAAAAGTTGAGTCTTAAAGAAGATATATCAGATTGCACTTTCCTGGTAGTCCAGTGGTTAAGAATCCACCTTCCCAAAAATTAACTGAAAGTTAATTGTAGACCTCAGTATAAAACGTAAAAATATAAAACCTCTAGAAGATAATGTATCTTAGATGAAAAGTCTAAGATAACTTCAGATGACATATCTTAGAGAAAACTTAGATTACCTTCAGCATGGTAATTTCTTGGATAGAACACCAAAGTCACAATCCATGAAATAATCAATATGCTTTAGCTTATTTAAATGTAAAACTTTTGACATACTATAAACAATATACATAGAATGAGAGAAAAGCCACAGACTGAAAGAAAATGTTTGCAAAAGACACATCCTATAAGGGACTGTTTTCCAAAATACATCAAGAACACATAGAACTCAGTAAGTCAACAGACTATCCAATTAAACAGTGGACCGAAGGGCTTATCAGACAGCTCACCAAGAAAGATACATAGATGATGAGTGATTCACAATATCACATGTCACTAAGGAAATGTAAGTTGAGCCAATGAGAGACCACTGCACTATTAGAGTGACCTAACTCCAGGACACTGACACCACCAAATGCTGGTGAGGGTGTGGAGCCCCAGGAACACTCCTTCATTGCTGGAGGGAATGTAGTCACTTTGGAATACAATTTGCATATCCCTTACAAAACAGAGCATCCTATTCTCATGGTGCTTGCTGTGCTTATTCAAAGGAGCTGAAAAGTTAGTTCCACACAAAAGCCTGCACATGGATATTTTTATAGAAGCTTTATTCACGGGTGCCAAAACTTGAAGCCACCAAGTTATCCTTCAGCAAGTTGAATGGATAAATAAATGTGTACATCCAGAATGGAATATTATTTAACACTAAAAATAAAGGAGCACTTGAAAATGGAAAAAATAAAGATGACCGAGTTAAACCGTTAAGGGTGCATTGCTTGTATTCATAAGTTGTTAAGTGCTTGCTTGTAATACTTGCTGGAATTTCATTCAGTTTACCAGAAAAAGTCATTCACATGGAGGCCGCATGCCTTAAACTCACTATAAATTAACAAAACCAAAAGTTGAGTCTTAAAGAAGATATATCAGATTGCACTTTCCTGGTAGTCCAGTGGTTAAGAATCCACCTTCCCAAAAATTAACTGAAAGTTAATTGTAGACCTCAGTATAAAACGTAAAAATATAAAACCTCTAGAAGATAATGTATCTTAGATGAAAAGTCTAAGATAACTTCAGATGACATATCTTAGAGAAACTTAGATTACCTTCAGCATGGTAATTTCTTGGATAGAACACCAAAGTCACAATCCATGAAATAATCAATATGCTTTAGCTTATTTAAATGTAAAACTTTTGACATACTATAAACAATATACATAGAATGAGAGAAAAGCCACAGACTGAAAGAAAATGTTTGCAAAAGACACATCCTATAAGGGACTGTTTTCCAAAATACATCAAGAACACATAGAACTCAGTAAGTCAACAGACTATCCAATTAAACAGTGGACCGAAGGGCTTATCAGACAGCTCACCAAGAAAGATACATAGATGATGAGTGATTCACAATATCACATGTCACTAAGGAAATGTAAGTTGAGCCAATGAGAGACCACTGCACTATTAGAGTGACCTAACTCCAGGACACTGACACCACCAAATGCTGGTGAGGGTGTGGAGCCCCAGGAACACTCCTTCATTGCTGGAGGGAATGTAGTCACTTTGGAATACAATTTGCATATCCCTTACAAAACAGAGCATCCTATTCTCATGGTGCTTGCTGTGCTTATTCAAAGGAGCTGAAAAGTTAGTTCCACACAAAAGCCTGCACATGGATATTTTTATAGAAGCTTTATTCACGGGTGCCAAAACTTGGAAGCCACCAAGTTATCCTTCAGCAAGTTGAATGGATAAATAAATGTGTACATCCAGAATGGAATATTATTTAACACTAAAAATAAAGGAGCACTAAAAAGACATGAAAGGGCATGGAGGAACCTTAAATGTATATTATTAAAGTAAAAGAAGTCAAATCTGTAAAAGCTACACACTGTATGACTCTGGAAAAAGCAAAATTATGGAGAGAGTAAGAGATCAGTAGTTTCCAGGGTAGTGAGGAGGAGTAGAGGGATAAAAGGAAAAAGGATTTTTAGGGTGGAAAAAACATTCTTTGTGATACAATAATGATGAATGTATTTGTCCAAACCCAAAGCAGGTACAAGCCCAAGAGTAAACTTTAATGTAAACTACTGATTATGATGTGTCAGTATAAATTCATCAGTGGTAACAAATGTGCCAGTCCAGCCCCTGATGAGGGAGACTTTGTATTCTTAGGGTCAGGGATATATAGGAAGTCTCTATACCTTTTACTCAATTTGCTATTAATGTAAAACTGCTGTAAAAAAAAAATGTCTTAAAAACAAATCAACAACAACAACAACAAAACATTTCACTGTAAACCTACAGTAGAGGTTTAGCGGTAGAGATGTTAGCAGTTTTGTCCATGGGAAGGTGCCTTGTCTGGGGCATTCTACTGGAAATCTGCCAAGGGAAACACGGGAGGAATTTGGTGGCTGATGAGTGCTTCTTCTTACTCCTGTATGAAGGAACAATATACAAGAACGGCTAAGCAGCTGCTGGGAGCTAGAGAAAATACTCCATGCTGAAGTCAGGTGCTAGAGAAAGATATTCTCTTCCAGAAAACTCATAGGTGAGAATATCAGGCACTTTGTTGAGCTGAGTGCTGGAAAAGGGTAGGTAAGCTATACCCTGGAAATAGGCAGAAAATGCATAAACTCCTAAGCCTAGTTCTGGTAACATATGGCTGTATAAATCTGGCAAGTGAGACAAACAGCTGCCTGGGAAAAAATGCCCCTTCCTCCTCCTGTGTCTCTCCAGCACCCTCTACTAGTAGGGCTTACCTAAAAAAGGCCTGCTTGCAAAATGAAGATAAATTTTTATAGAAGCTTTATTCACGGGTGCCAAAACTTGAAGCCACCAAGTTATCCTTCAGCAAGTTGAATGGATAAATAAATGTGTACATCCAGAATGGAATATTATTTAACACTAAAAATAAAGGAGCACTAAAAAGACATGAAAGGGCATGGAGGAACCTTAAATGTATATTATTAAAGTAAAAGAAGTCAAATCTGTAAAAGCTACACACTGTATGACTCTGGAAAAAGCAAAATTATGGAGAGAGTAAGAGATCAGTAGTTTCCAGGGTAGTGAGGAGGAGTAGAGGGATAAAAGGAAAAAGGATTTTTAGGGTGGAAAAAACATTCTTTGTGATACAATAATGATGAATGTATTTGTCCAAACCCAAAGCAGGTACAAGCCCAAGAGTAAACTTTAATGTAAACTACTGATTATGATGTGTCAGTATAAATTCATCAGTGGTAACAAATGTGCCAGTCCAGCCCCTGATGAGGGAGACTTTGTATTCTTAGGGTCAGGGATATATAGGAAGTCTCTATACCTTTTACTCAATTTGCTATTAATGTAAAACTGCTGTAAAAAAAAAATGTCTTAAAAACAAATCAACAACAACAACAACAACAACAACAAAACATTTCACTGTAAACCTACAGTAGAGGTTTAGCGGTAGAGATGTTAGCAGTTTTGTCCATGGGAAGGTGCCTTGTCTGGGGCATTCTACTGGAAATCTGCCAAGGGAAACACGGGAGGAATTTGGTGGCTGATGAGTGCTTCTTCTTACTCCTGTATGAAGGAACAATATACAAGAACGGCTAAGCAGCTGCTGGGAGCTAGAGAAAATACTCCATGCTGAAGTCAGGTGCTAGAGAAAGATATTCTCTTCCAGAAAACTCATAGGTGAGAATATCAGGCACTTTGTTGAGCTGAGTGCTGGAAAAGGGTAGGTAAGCTATACCCTGGAAATAGGCAGAAAATGCATAAACTCCTAAGCCTAGTTCTGGTAACATATGGCTGTATAAATCTGGCAAGTGAGACAAACAGCTGCCTGGGAAAAAATGCCCCTTCCTCCTCCTGTGTCTCTCCAGCACCCTCTACTAGTAGGGCTTACCACCATGCTAGATGGCAAAGGAGATACTTATATAACTACCTCCTTTATCTCAGAACAGTCCAAAAAAAAAAAAAAAAAAAAAAAGGATGCTTCTGTGTTATAAGAGATAATGAACTTTTAAGATACAAGTATTGTTATAATACAGCCCAAGACTTAGTATGAATTACCACATATTGAATTCTAAAGAGCCAGAATAGCCCACATTTGATTTCCAAACATGCTCTAATGGGTAAATCACTGACTTAACTGTTATTAAATTATACACCCTTAAGCAAGTTATTCTCTAAGCTTCAGTTCTTAAAGCTCTAGCTGAGGGATATTTTTGTTTGGTCACTAAGTCATGTCTGACTCTTTGTGACCCTGCGGGCTGTAGCACAACAGCCTTCCCTGACCTTCACTATTTCCCAGAGATTACCCAGACTCATGTCCATTGAGTTGGTGATGCCATCCAACCATCTCATCCTCTGTCATCCCCTTTTCCTCCTGCCCTCAATCTTTCCCAGTATCAAGGTCTTTTCCAATGAATCACCTCTTTGAATAACTGGGCCAAAGTATTGAGCTTCAGTTTCAGCATCAGTCCCTCCAATGAATATTCAGGGTTGATTTCCTTTAGATTTACTAGTTTGATCTCCTTGCAGTTCAAAGGACTCTCAACAGTTTTCTTCAGCACCACAATACTAAAGCATCAGCTGTTCAGTACTCAGCCTTTTTTATGTCCAACTCTCACATTCATACATGACTACTGGAAAAACCACAGCTTTGACTATACGGACCTTTGTCAGTAATTTCTCTGCTTTTTAATATAGGTTCTTCAGTTTCAATCTGAATTTTACAATAAGGAGCTCACGATCTGAGCCACAGTTAGCTCCCCACCTTGTTTTTGCTGACTCTATAGAGCTTCTCTATCTTTGTCTGCAAAGAATATAATCAGTCTGATTTCAATAGTGACCATCTGGTGAGGGATTATTATGTGACATAAATTGTTAAGAGCTTTAGAAGTAAGTTCTCCCTTCTTTAATCATGATTATTGGAAAAAATAGGGAAACATAATGATAGTTCTTCTAGATCCTTTGATGAATGAAATAAACTAGATGTGTTTTTTAATCCTGTTTTGGATTTTAAAATGTCCTACAGATATAAAGGAACCTGAGGCCATCTTGAGCTCTTTCATTTCTTTAAAACAGCTTTTCCTATTAGATGTTTTCCTAAGATAACATGAAATTGAAAATTGTGATTTTGTTTCCTTTATGCATATGTGCACATGTGTGTGCTTAAAATACAAACATACACATCTCTCTCTGTGTGTGACAGAGGGAGAAAAAAAGCATATGTGTGTTACCAACTTTTTTTATGTATCAGCTTTAGGTGTAACTTCCAGAAAACTAATCATGTAATAATTGTAAGAATAGTTATTTTTTAACAGTTTAAAAAATATAGTTGATTTATAGTATTATGTTTCTCAAGTGTAAAGAGATTCAGTTATATATTATATCAAATAATGTCTCATTTTATCTTATTATAAGATATCAAATAAAATTCCCTGTGTTATATAGAAAAGTCCTAATTGCTTATTTTATGTGAAGTAGTTTGCATCTATTAATCCTATACTCTTAATTCGACCCTCACTTCCTCCCTTACTTTCTCATTCCTTCAGTAATGATGCGTTTTCTATTTCTCCAACTCCACTTCTCTTTTGTATATATGTTGATTGATATTATTATTTAGATTCCACATGTAAGTGATATCATATGGCATTTGCCTTCTCTACCTGATTTAACTTCACCACGTATATTTCTGAATTTCACCATGCTGCTGCAACTGCCTCTATTTCATTCATTTTTATGGCTGAGAAATATTCCGTTGCACATACCATCATCTCTTGAGGGGCACTTGGATTGTTTCCATGTCTTAGCTATTATAAATAGTACTTCTGTAAATATCAAGGTGAATGTATCTTTTCAAATTAAGAGTTTCTGTATTTTCAGTAATCCCACAGTTGGGGCTTCCCTGGTCCTCAGATGGTAAAGGATGGGCCTGCAATTTGATCCCTGGGTTGGGATTATTGTATCATATTGTAACTCTGTTTTTATTATCTATATCTTCTCCAGCATTTATTGTGTGTTGACTTTTTGACAGTCATTCTGACGGGTGTGATATGATACCTCATTTTGGTTTTGATTTGCATTATTCCAAAAGTTAGCCATGTTGAGCATCTTTTCATGTTTCTTGGCCATCTGTTAGTTTTCTTGCAGAAATGTCTATTTAGATCTGACCAGTTTTTGGATTTTTTTTTTTTTTTTTTTTTAGATTTTGATTTGTTATGAACTGTTTGTATATTTTGGACATTAGCCCCCCTGTTGGTCATGTTATTTGCAAATATTTTCTCCCATTCTGTGATTTGTTGTTTAATTTTGTTGATGGCTTCTTTTGCTATACAAAAGGTTTTTAGTTTGATTTTTGTGCTGGGCTCAGTTGCTTCAAGTCATGTCTGACATTTTGCAACCCCATGGACTTGTAGCCCACCAGGCTCCTCTGTCCATGGGATTTTCCAGGCAGAATATTGGAGTGGGCTGCCATTTCCTTCTCCAGGGGAATCTTCCCCACCCAGGGATCAAACCTGCATCTCCTTTGTCTCCTGTATTGCATGCAGATTCCTTACCCAATGAGCCATCTAGGAAAACCTATTTTTGTTTTTATTTATTTTGCCTTGGGAGATTGGTCTCAGAAAATATTTCTGTGATTTACATCAGAAAATACTTTGCTTATATTGCTTCTAGGAGCTGTAAGGTGTCTTGTCTTAAGTATTTAGAGTTTATTTTTGTGGATGGTATGAGAGATTTTTTTTTTTAATTTCATTGATTTACATTTAACTGTCTAACTTTTCCAACACCACTTGTTGAAGACACTGTCATACTCCATTGTATATTCTTGCCTCCTATGTCATACATTAGTTAACCATATGTGCATGGGTTTATTTCTGAACTCTATTCCGTATATCTATATGTCTGTTTTTGTGTGATTACCACACTGTTTTAATCACCGTAGATTTGTAGCATTATCTGAAATCAGGAAAGATAATGCCTCCCTCTTTGATGTTTTTATTCAGGATTGCTTTAGCAGTTCTAGGCCTTTGGTGGTTCCACATAGATTTTAGGGCTTCCCTGGTCCTCAGATGGTAAAGGATCTGCCTGCAATTTGATCCCTGGGTTGAGAAGATGTCCTGGAGAAGGGAGTGGCTGCCCACTCCAGTATTCTTGCCTGGAGAATTCCATGGACTGAGGAAGCTAGCAGGCTATACTCTTTGAGGTTGCAAAGAGTCAGACACAGTGACTGTCACTATTGACTTTAGGAATATTTGTTTCAGTTTTGTTGAAAATGTCATGGATATTTTGATAGGGACTGCGTTAAATCTGTAGATTTCTTTGGATTATATGTCCATTTTAATGATACTTCATCCAATCCAAGTATATGCAAATATTTTCTCCCATTCTGTGATTTGTTGTTTAATTTTGTTGATGGCTTCTTTTGCTATAAAAAAGGTTTTTAGTTTGATTTTTGTGCTGGGCTCAGTTGCTTCAAGTCATGTCTGACATTTTGCAACCCCATGGACTTGTAGCCCACCAGGCTCCTCTGTCCATGGGATTTTCCAGGCAGAATATTGGAGTGGGCTGCCATTTCCTTCTCCAGGGGAATCTTCCCCACCCAGGGATCAAACCTGCATCTCCTTTGTCTCCTGTATTGCATGCAGATTCCTTACCCAATGAGCCATCTAGGAAAACCTATTTTTGTTTTTATTTATTTTGCCTTGGGAGATTGGTCTCAGAAAATATTTCTGTGATTTACATCAGAAAATACTTTGCTTATATTGCTTCTAGGAGCTGTAAGGTGTCTTGTCTTAAGTATTTAGAGTTTATTTTTGTGGATGGTATGAGAGATTTTTTTTTTTAATTTCATTGATTTACATTTAACTGTCTAACTTTTCCAACACCACTTGTTGAAGACACTGTCATACTCCATTGTATATTCTTGCCTCCTATGTCATACATTAGTTAACCATATGTGCATGGGTTTATTTCTGAACTCTATTCCGTATATCTATATGTCTGTTTTTGTGTGATTACCACACTGTTTTAATCACCGTAGATTTGTAGCATTATCTGAAATCAGGAAAGATAATGCCTCCCTCTTTGATGTTTTTATTCAGGATTGCTTTAGCAGTTCTAGGCCTTTGGTGGTTCCACATAGATTTTAGGGCTTCCCTGGTCCTCAGATGGTAAAGGATCTGCCTGCAATTTGATCCCTGGGTTGAGAAGATGTCCTGGAGAAGGGAGTGGCTGCCCACTCCAGTATTCTTGCCTGGAGAATTCCATGGACTGAGGAAGCTAGCAGGCTATACTCTTTGAGGTTGCAAAGAGTCAGACACAGTGACTGTCACTATTGACTTTAGGAATATTTGTTTCAGTTTTGTTGAAAATGTCATGGATATTTTGATAGGGACTGCGTTAAATCTGTAGATTTCTTTGGATTATATGTCCATTTTAATGATACTTCATCCAATCCAAGTATATGGAATATCTTTCCATTTCAACTGAATCATCTTCAGTTTCCTTTATCAGTGTACAGTAGTTTTCAACATGTAGGTCTTTCATCTCCTTGGTTAAATTTACTCCTAAGAATGTTTTTTTGACATGATTTTGAAGAGGATTTTTTTCTTCTTTCTGATATTTCATTATTACTGTAAGAAAATACAGCAAATTTCTCTATATATACATCTTATATCCTGCTTCCTTTCCAGATTCATTTATTAGTTGTAGTAGTTTCTGTGTTGAGACTTTAAGATTCTGTCTATATAGTGTAATGCCATCTGCAAATAGTGACAGTTTTACCTCTTCCCTTCCAAATTGGATACCGTTTTAAAATTTTTTCTTGTTTGACCACTGTGGCAAGGACTTCCATTACTATGTTAAACAGGCTTGGGGAGATAGGGTCTTGTCTTGCTCCTGAAAGCAAGGAGGTTTAAGCTTTTCACCATTGAAGAATATGCTAGCTGTGGATTTGTTGTAAATGGCTTTTATTATGTTGTGATATGTTTCCTCTATAGCCTCTTTGGTGAGAGTTAGTATCATGAATGAATGTTGAATTTTAATAATCTTTCCATGTTTATTGAGATACTCATTTGGTTATTATCTTTTATTTTGTTATATGATGTACCACACTGATTGATTTGCATTATGTTGAACCATTCTTGAGACTTTGGGATTAATTCAGATTGATCATGATTTCAATGATCCTTTTTATGTATTGGTAGATTTTCTTCACTATTAATAATATTGTGTTAAGGGTTTTTGGATCTACAATCATCAAAAATACTAGGCTGTCATTTTCTTTTTTTGTAGTGTCTTTGTCTGGTTTTGGTGTCGGGTTGGTGGCTTCATAAAATAAATTTGGGAGTGTACCTTCCTCCTCAGTTGTTTGGAATAATTAGGGAAGGATATGTGTAAGTTCTTTGAATAATTACTCCAGTACTTGCCTGGAAAATGACATGGACAGAGGAGCCTGGCGGGCTATACTCTTTGAGGTTGCAAAGAGTCAGACACAGTGACTGTCACTATTGACTTTAGGAATATTTGTTTCAGTTTTGTTGAAAATGTCATGGATATTTTGATAGGGACTGCGTTAAATCTGTAGATTTCTTTGGATTATATGTCCATTTTAATGATACTTCATCCAATCCAAGTATATGGAATATCTTTCCATTTCAACTGAATCATCTTCAGTTTCCTTTATCAGTGTACAGTAGTTTTCAACATGTAGGTCTTTCATCTCCTTGGTTAAATTTACTCCTAAGAATGTTTTTTTGACATGATTTTGAAGAGGGTTTTTTTCTTCTTTCTGATATTTCATTATTACTGTAAGAAAATACAGCAAATTTCTCTATATATACATCTTATATCCTGCTTCCTTTCCAGATTCATTTATTAGTTGTAGTAGTTTCTGTGTTGAGACTTTAAGATTCTGTCTATATAGTGTAATGCCATCTGCAAATAGTGACAGTTTTACCTCTTCCCTTCCAAATTGGATACCGTTTTAAAATTTTTTCTTGTTTGACCACTGTGGCAAGGACTTCCATTACTATGTTAAACAGGCTTGGGGAGATAGGGTCTTGTCTTGCTCCTGAAAGCAAGGAGGTTTAAGCTTTTCACCATTGAAGAATATGCTAGCTGTGGATTTGTTGTAAATGGCTTTTATTATGTTGTGATATGTTTCCTCTATAGCCTCTTTGGTGAGAGTTAGTATCATGAATGAATGTTGAATTTTAATAATCTTTCCATGTTTATTGAGATACTCATTTGGTTATTATCTTTTATTTTGTTATATGATGTACCACACTGATTGATTTGCATTATGTTGAACCATTCTTGAGACTTTGGGATTAATTCAGATTGATCATGATTTCAATGATCCTTTTTATGTATTGGTAGATTTTCTTCACTATTAATAATATTGTGTTAAGGGTTTTTGGATCTACAATCATCAAAAATACTAGGCTGTCATTTTCTTTTTTTGTAGTGTCTTTGTCTGGTTTTGGTGTCGGGTTGGTGGCTTCATAAAATAAATTTGGGAGTGTACCTTCCTCCTCAGTTGTTTGGAATAATTAGGGAAGGATATGTGTAAGTTCTTTGTATGACTGGTAGAATTTCCCAGTGAAACCTTCCAATTCTGGACTTTTATTTGCAAGGTATTTTTTTTTATTACAAACTATTTCACGTCTCGTGATCAGTCTGTTCAAATTATCTGTTATTTCTTTAAACTTACCATTTCTTTTAGGTTTTCAGGTCTGATATAATTTTTATGATACTCTCATGTTTTTTGCATTTCTGTGGTATTATAGGTTATTTTTTCTCTTTCTTATTGTTTATTTGAGTCTTGTATCTTTGCTTCCAGTTGATGTGGGCTAGGCTTTGTGAACATTTTCAGTTTCCCCTTGTTTTCTCTATTAAAAATATTTCTTCAACAAATAACATTTTACAGGTGTGTCATTGCATGGATTTCTATACATGATAGTAATAGATATAATGCTGTAAAAATTTTTAGAACATCCATAGGTACTTTCATCAGTCTACAAAGCAACTTAATGTAAATTAAGAAAACACATGAATTCTTCTAGGTAGATGAACCTCTATCCCAGGCAAGAGGCTTGTCTAATAGAGCACAGGCTTCCTCCATGTCTCTCTTTGGCCTGTCTCCCTTGATAAAATAAACAACCTGCACATCTGTACATGGGCGCTCTACATATTGTACTACCCAAACAATAACATATAGTCTTCTACTAATAGTGTCTGAATATATCTTACTGTTATTTTAATTTTCATTTCCTTACCTTTTTCACATCTGTACATTTTATACCTCTTTGGTGAGAGTTAGTATCATGAATGAATGTTGAATTTTAATAATCTTTCCATGTTTATTGAGATACTCATTTGGTTATTATCTTTTATTTTGTTATATGATGTACCACACTGATTGATTTGCATTATGTTGAACCATTCTTGAGACTTTGGGATTAATTCAGATTGATCATGATTTCAATGATCCTTTTTATGTATTGGTAGATTTTCTTCACTATTAATAATATTGTGTTAAGGGTTTTTGGATCTACAATCATCAAAAATACTAGGCTGTCATTTTCTTTTTTTGTAGTGTCTTTGTCTGGTTTTGGTGTCGGGTTGGTGGCTTCATAAAATAAATTTGGGAGTGTACCTTCCTCCTCAGTTGTTTGGAATAATTAGGGAAGGATATGTGTAAGTTCTTTGTATGACTGGTAGAATTTCCCAGTGAAACCTTCCAATTCTGGACTTTTATTTGCAAGGTATTTTTTTTTATTACAAACTATTTCACGTCTCGTGATCAGTCTGTTCAAATTATCTGTTATTTCTTTAAACTTACCATTTCTTTTAGGTTTTCAGGTCTGATATAATTTTTATGATACTCTCATGTTTTTTGCATTTCTGTGGTATTATAGGTTATTTTTTCTCTTTCTTATTGTTTATTTGAGTCTTGTATCTTTGCTTCCAGTTGATGTGGGCTAGGCTTTGTGAACATTTTCAGTTTCCCCTTGTTTTCTCTATTAAAAATATTTCTTCAACAAATAACATTTTACAGGTGTGTCATTGCATGGATTTCTATACATGATAGTAATAGATATAATGCTGTAAAAATTTTTAGAACATCCATAGGTACTTTCATCAGTCTACAAAGCAACTTAATGTAAATTAAGAAAACACATGAATTCTTCTAGGTAGATGAACCTCTATCCCAGGCAAGAGGCTTGTCTAATAGAGCACAGGCTTCCTCCATGTCTCTCTTTGGCCTGTCTCCCTTGATAAAATAAACAACCTGCACATCTGTACATGGGCGCTCTACATATTGTACTACCCAAACAATAACATATAGTCTTCTACTAATAGTGTCTGAATATATCTTACTGTTATTTTAATTTTCATTTCCTTACCATTAATAAGATTGAGCATTTTTTATAGTCATTTCTCTCTTGCTATTATATGCTTTTTAAGCTTATTGGAAATTCAATATTTTGAGTTATACTGCTCTGAACGAAGTTGAATAAACCTACCTGTAAGTAAAATAGTGAAGTATTTTAAATATATTTGCATGGTAAAACTCATTTAACTAATGCTATTGAATTCAGCTAATAAATGTACATGGTTTATTGTCCATTAATTTCTGCATACGTGCAATAAAATTCATTAAAAATTAGCAGGTGGAAACAATTAGCCATGATCATGAAAATGCATTACCAGGAATGCTATGCATTGTTAATTATGGGAATAGAAAGTCTAATTGTTCATATCAAAATAATTGATAAGCTTATTATATGTAGTCTGTCATAGAAAATAATAGAAAACAAGGTTCCTTGAAGTTACTGGCATTTGAATGGAAAATATTTATTATGTATAACAAAAAAAAACATAAAAACACATTGTTTTCACAAGTAGGTGAATAATTTTTACTTCTGCCTGATTAGTGAAAAGGTTGATGTTATAAACCTGGTTCCTGTACAACTTGTCTTGATCTGTAATTCGACTTCCTAAGTGCACTGACATGGAGGAATAATGTATACGTATGGGCTGTAAAGCCGTTCATAAACTGGCCTTTCTTTGTGTCCTTCAGCCTTGTCACTACTCAACTTTCACTCTAGCTCTATGAGTGTAATTCCTTACATATACCACAATGGAAATAGCATGATGATCTCTTGGTTTACTTTGAAGAATTACTTGTTTTAAGAATACTTAAAATAGTCAATACAAAGTCCTTTCCTGTTCTTCTAAAATATTTATAAAGTACACTGACATTGTGCTGCCAAAATTTCTAATAAATCACCACAAGCTGAAATGAGGCCTCTGAATATTTTCAACAAATTAATTCATTTGTCTGTCTATTCATGCATCAAAGTATCTATTAAAATTTAATATGAGCCAGAGTACAATACTAAAAAATAAAAAAACTCTATTTTCAGAGGATTTATATTCTTAATCGGATGCCAGAGAGTAATAGACAGGTATAAACAAATGTACATAGACTCTTTTGTGTGGTGATTAATACAGATGAGTGAAGAAAAATCAAGGTATGAATAAGTAGGGTTTTATTTTAGATGGGACAGTAACTGAGGTTGCTTTTACTAAATGGGGTTTTTCGTAAAGCCTAGAAAAGAGAGCAAATAAGATAGACTCCTACATAAGGGAAGACCAGCTCAGGCAGGAGGACAGTAGGAGAGCTCTGGGATGGACCATGCTTACATATTCAAGGAACAGAAATGAAGTCAATGTGGCTGAAAGTAGAGAGTGGTAGGAGGTGAAGTCAAGGGAAAAGAAGTATTTGGGAGATCCCACAGAGTACTGAATTTTAGTCTGAGTTAGATGAGAAGACTCTGGATTGTCTAAAAGAGAAGAATGTATGATTTAAAGTATCATGGGTTGTTTTCTGTGTTTTGTTTTGTTTGTCACCATGTGGGTTGTAGAGCCCAATAGTGGAAGCAAGAGGCTATTATAATAATCTAGGTGAGAAACACTGATGGCTCAGAGACAAGTAGTAGTAGCAGAACTGTTGAGAAATTGTTAGATTTTTGATTTGTGAAGTTAGAGGAAATAGTTTTTTGTAAATGTAGAACCATTGAGTTTGGATGTGGCGTATGACAGAAGTCAGGGTTTGAGGCCTAAGCAAGAGTCAGAATGGAGACATCTCTGTATGGGGTATTAAATTTTTAGGAGATAAGCACTGAGTAGTTTATTTCAACTAAGCTGTTTGGTAACAAAAATGATAAATATTTGTTTTGGCTTGGGAGACTTGAAAAAATTAGTGAGGCCACACTGAAGGACCATCATGGGAAATGAGAAAATCTTAAGAAGCATATGAAAAGCCAGAAATTTTTTCTAATAAATAAATCCTTTCTAAAATATTTATAAAGTACACTGACATTGCTGCAAAATTTCTAATAAATCACCACAAGCTGAAATGAGGCCTCTGAATATTTTCAACAAATTAATTCATTTGTCTGTCTATTCATGCATCAAAGTATCTATTAAAATTTAATATGAGCCAGAGTACAATACTAAAAAATAAAAAAACTCTATTTTCAGAGGATTTATATTCTTAATCGGATGCCAGAGAGTAATAGACAGGTATAAACAAATGTACATAGACTCTTTTGTGTGGTGATTAATACAGATGAGTGAAGAAAAATCAAGGTATGAATAAGTAGGGTTTTATTTTAGATGGGACAGTAACTGAGGTTGCTTTTACTAAATGGGGTTTTTCGTAAAGCCTAGAAAAAGAGAGCAAATAAGATAGACTCCTACATAAGGGAAGACCAGCTCAGGCAGGAGGACAGTAGGAGAGCTCTGGGATGGACCATGCTTACATATTCAAGGAACAGAAATGAAGTCAATGTGGCTGAAAGTAGAGAGTGGTAGGAGGTGAAGTCAAGGGAAAAGAAGTATTTGGGAGATCCCACAGAGTACTGAATTTTAGTCTGAGTTAGATGAGAAGACTCTGGATTGTCTAAAAGAGAAGAATGTATGATTTAAAGTATCATGGGTTGTTTTCTGTGTTTTGTTTTGTTTGTCACCATGTGGGTTGTAGAGCCCAATAGTGGAAGCAAGAGGCTATTATAATAATCTAGGTGAGAAACACTGATGGCTCAGAGACAAGTAGTAGTAGCAGAACTGTTGAGAAATTGTTAGATTTTTGATTTGTGAAGTTAGAGGAAATAGTTTTTTGTAAATGTAGAACCATTGAGTTTGGATGTGGCGTATGACAGAAGTCAGGGTTTGAGGCCTAAGCAAGAGTCAGAATGGAGACATCTCTGTATGGGGTATTAAATTTTTAGGAGATAAGCACTGAGTAGTTTATTTCAACTAAGCTGTTTGGTAACAAAAATGATAAATATTTGTTTTGGCTTGGGAGACTTGAAAAAATTAGTGAGGCACACTGAGGACATCATGAAATGAGAAATCTGGGAACCTCTGGTATGTGCTGATGAGGGTAAACAGTGCATGATGAATGCTTAGGGAGACAATGCAGAGAATTACCGGAGAAGCATATGAATGCCAGAAAAATAATGGAACCCAGTGAATAAATGCAGGATGTAGTCCTAGATATGACTACCAGCTCTTTATTCTTAGGAAACCATGAAAAGTAAACCCTGTGACAGTGGGTGGTTTTGTTGAAAGGAGTGGTGGACATTCTGTTTTGAAAACATCTATTTTCATCACTTACGAGATATAAGGACACTGAGGTGTAAGATAATCACTGAAGAGATTTGAGAGTGAACTGACTAGGCAAAAGCAGTAGTTTTACTGACCAGCACTAAGGGTCGCCTTGATGTTATTGTTCATGAAGTTAAATTGTGACTAGAATATTAGTTTTATATTTATACATATATATTACCTATTTAGATGATATGAAATAAAGTGTTGGACTCTGGGTTTACTCTTTATGTACAATAGAATGTGTGCCTCCAGACAGATAAACGTATATGTAAGGAGTTATTAAAGAGATGATTCATCCAATATAAATCAGATAAAGTGAATTGAGATCACAGGCAAAATAAGAGTCAATGTGAATTTTATAAGATGAATGGATTAAATAAATTGGCAGATTTCAATATTTTGGAGTTGTAGTATTAGGGTGAATTAGATAGATAGAAGGTAAAGGAGTAACTTCTATCAGTATATTAGAAGTACCAAGAAATACAACAACAATAATGTAAAGGGAAAAAAGCAACAATAAGGTTTTTGTTTTACTTCTAATAACAGTAAATTACTAAAATACTTAAGAAATGAGGTGACAGTTCATAAAGAGATGAAAAAAACAATGGATGCTGCCATGAACTTCAAATGAAGGAAAGATTTTTAAAGAAGTAATTATTAGGGGTGGCGATGAGGAGCAAGCTGATTTTATAATCTGTCTCTAGGAACAATGTTAGCCTTGGGAGAAGAAGAGGGAAAAAAAAAAAAAAAGCTATTGATCAGGAAGGCTGAAGAAGACTCATGCAACTCTAGAAGAGACAGATTGTTATCAATTAAACAAGAGGATGAATGGAACATCAACAAGGGCGTTACTGACCTAGGGCATTTTGAGGGCTGCAGGTTGTGAGCTCCGGATTGAAAGGATTAAAGGCTGGGAAAGATGTATGAGATTAAGTCTATGTAAAGCCCGAAGGTAGTATGTCTAGATGATGGGGCGTGAAAATGAATGATGACTAGGGACCCTTAGGTCTTCTGTAAATCTTGGGGTTATTGAAATAGTTTCAATAATGAATGTTTTTATTATCCAAGGCTGTCCAGAGGGAGCTGTGATAATTATCCAAGGAAGTAAGGATAGGATTTCCAGGAACATGTTAATTGTGTTGGTCCCTGATTCAGGAAAACTATTAGTAAAGTGCTTTGGTACTGGAAGGATAACCTAGGAGGGATTAGAATTTTTTCATTTGAAATGATACATATTTTCCATAAATAATATTTAAAGTTATATTCGAATTCCAATTGATAGATCTGAGGAAATACCGAGTACTTTTATACATGCTCCCTTTTATTTATAAGGAAATTTAAATCTAAAGTCTCTTTTGGAATATGGTTATGATTGATACCCATTGAACAAAGAAGGGGAAATTATATAAATATCTTGTTATGTACAGTTTAGGGTAAAATGTAACGTACATTAATGAACATTATCTTATAGAGAATATACTGCCAACCAGGAGTCCCATACAAGCAGATGCCATCATTTTCCAAAGTGCTTTAACCAATACCAGCATTTGTTGACCTGATTACTTGTGAGTGTTACATTTGTTGAGCTTTTTGCTCTTGCTAAAGAATAATTGAGCTAAAAAAATCGTTTATTTTATAACTTGATTTCCTCCTGAGACATCTGAGTGATCTGAACTGTCAAGTACATTAACAGTATGTATTTTAAAGCCATCAATTCATTGACAAACAGTGCTCCTAGTATTCCTCAGTTCTTTGGAGATCAGCCTTCAGACCACATCACAGATATGAAAAAGTACCAAATTAAAATATTATGAATAAACAAAATTTGCATATTTGGCAGTAATTCATCTGGGAAATGCTGGGAATATTTTTACACTCAATATGATGGATCACCTTAACAACTAGAAAGAAAGGAACAATCATTTTGATTGGCAATATTTAAAATATTCAAGCCACTCTATGAAAAATATGAGAGAAGTATACTAAAACAAGTTGATACAAAATGAGAACAGAGAATGTGGAAAGAAACAATGCAGTGTAGAAGCTACAAGCACAAGAAGTCTGTTAAACAAGAATTGATGGGGCGTGAAAATGAATGATGACTAGGGACCCTTAGGTCTTCTGTAAATCTTGGGGTTATTGAAATAGTTTCAATAATGAATGTTTTTATTATCCAAGGCTGTCCAGAGGGAGCTGTGATAATTATCCAAGGAAGTAAGGATAGGATTTCCAGGAACATGTTAATTGTGTTGGTCCCTGATTCAGGAAAACTATTAGTAAAGTGCTTTGGTACTGGAAGGATAACCTAGGAGGGATTAGAATTTTTTCATTTGAAATGATACATATTTTCCATAAATAATATTTAAAGTTATATTCGAATTCCAATTGATAGATCTGAGGAAATACCGAGTACTTTTATACATGCTCCCTTTTATTTATAAGGAAATTTAAATCTAAAGTCTCTTTTGGAATATGGTTATGATTGATACCCATTGAACAAAGAAGGGGAAATTATATAAATATCTTGTTATGTACAGTTTAGGGTAAAATGTAACGTACATTAATGAACATTATCTTATAGAGAATATACTGCCAACCAGGAGTCCCATACAAGCAGATGCCATCATTTTCCAAAGTGCTTTAACCAATACCAGCATTTGTTGACCTGATTACTTGTGAGTGTTACATTTGTTGAGCTTTTTGCTCTTGCTAAAGAATAATTGAGCTAAAAATCGTTTATTTTATAACTTGATTTCCTCCTGAGACATCTGAGTGATCTGAACTGTCAAGTACATTAACAGTATGTATTTTAAAGCCATCAATTCATTGACAAACAGTGCTCCTAGTATTCCTCAGTTCTTTGGAGATCAGCCTTCAGACCACATCACAGATATGAAAAAGTACCAAATTAAAATATTATGAATAAACAAAATTTGCATATTTGGCAGTAATTCATCTGGGAAATGCTGGGAATATTTTTACACTCAATATGATGGATCACCTTAACAACTAGAAAGAAAGGAACAATCATTTTGATTGGCAATATTTAAAATATTCAAGCCACTCTATGAAAAATATGAGAGAAGTATACTAAAACAAGTTGATACAAAATGAGAACAGAGAATGTGGAAAGAAACAATGCAGTGTAGAAGCTACAAGCACAAGAAGTCTGTTAAAGTTTCAAAAAATTGTAGTTGTGTGCTCACAGTACCAAAAAACTAAGAAAGAAAACCTTAACTGATAAGAGATTTGTTTCCAGTGTTACTATTTTTCTTATTGTATATAATATTAATTCATATTAATGGTTGCCAGATTTAATAAATAAAATAGAAATTAATCAGTTAAATTTAAACATCAGATAAATAATAATTTTCAAGTGAAAGTATTTCCTGTACGCTGTTATTATTCATTGTTACCTGAAGTTCAAATTTAACCAGGCATCCTAAATTTTAGCTGGTGATCCTCATAATAGTGCCTGTATAAATAAAATAACCACAAAATGTCAGAGTAGCTAAATCCTTTGGGTTTTTATAACCCCAGTGATAGAACTTACTTAGTATGGTTTTACCTATTATGACATGAAAATGTTAGCAGCTGTAATTTATGCTATCCTGGTGGTGTTGGCTGAACACTGGCAATACTATCTACTTCATAGATTTGCTGACTAGATTATCAGAGATACCTATGTAAAGTACTTATTAATGTCCTTGATAAACAGCACTGTTATTCCCCTACACCTCAGGCTTAAGTACAGGACTGCCCTCTGGCATGACGTGTGGATTGGTGATTAGGACCATGAGGCACAGAACATTGGGAACATAAGGAAACTTAGATAAAGGCATTGCAAATTCTCCATTTCAGCAGAAAATAAACAGGATAAAACAGTTCACTTAAAAGAACATACACTTTATTTATGTACATTAAAGTATTAATTTCTCTATAAATTCCCTGAGTTATAAGTAAAAAGCTATAGACAATGTACATTATTTCTCCAGAAACTGAACAAGGGATAGGGTGTTTAAAAAACATCTCACAAAGGAAGATGATAATGCTCTTCAGCTTGTTTATCATAGCCAGCTAAACTTAGTCTAGTGAGTTCAGGAATTTTGGCAATATCTAAGAACATTTTAATGCATTTTTTCAGTTTGGCAAATTGTTAAAAATTATGAGTAAAGAGAGATACACCATGTCTCTTCTTAATGAAAAATATTAGTTCTGACTTTACTCAATATTGCTTGTGGGCATGTGTTTAATTTAGTCAAATTGAACTGAAAGCACTGTAGAATATAAAGTAGCCAAAAATGTTCCAATAAGGCAAAAATGGTAGCTGTTAAGGGGATACTAGTGCTTAGAATTTCTCGTTCAGTCACAAAGGCATGTCTGACTGTGCGATCCCTTGAACGATAACACTTCAGGCTTCCCTGTCCTTCACCATCTCTTGGTATTTACTCAAATTCATGTCCATTGAGTTGGTGATGCCAACCAACCATCTCATCCTGTCATTGCTTTATCCTCTTGCCTTCAGTCTTTCCCAGGATCAGGGTCTTTTTCTAATGAGTCAGCTCTTTGCAACATTGGGCCAAAGGATCAGAGCTTCAGTTGCAGCATCAGTCCTTCCAGTAAATATTCAGGGTTGATTTTCTTTAGGATTGACTGATTTGTTCTCCTGTCCAAGGGACTCAGGAGTTTTCTCCAACAACACAGTTCGAAAACATAAGTTCTTTGGCATTCAGCCTTCTTTATGGTCCACCTCTCACATCCATACATGACTACCGGAAGAACTGTAGCTTTGAGTATATGAGCTTTTGTTGGCAAAGTAATATCTCTGCTTCTTAATAAGCTGTCTAGATTTGTCATTGTGTTTCTCCCAGGGAGGAAGCATCTTTTTTTCAATGTGTGATTGCTTTACAATATTAGTTTTATTTCTGTCATACATCAACATGAACTACACATAGGTATACATATGTCCCTGAGTCATACAGCAAATTCCCATTGGTTATCTGTTTACATATGTTAATACATATGCATCTATGCTACTCTCTCCATTCATCTTGCCCTCTCCCTCTTTTCACCACCTCCCCCTAGTCCATAAGCCCCTTAAACCCCCGGTCCATAAGCGTGTTCTCTATGTCTGTGTCTCCTCTGCTGCTCTGTGAACAGTCATCAGTACCATCCTTATAGCCACTCTCCTCTTTCACCGACTATACTGCTCTTCAGCTTGTTTATCATAGCCAGCTAAACTTAGTCTAGTGAGTTCAGGAATTTTGGCAATATCTAAGAACATTTTAATGCAGTTTGGCAAATTGTTAAAAATTATGAGTAAAGAGAGATACACCATGTCTCTTCTTAATGAAAAATATTAGTTCTGACTTTACTCAATATTGCTTGTGGGCATGTGTTTAATTTAGTCAAATTGAACTGAAAGCACTGTAGAATATAAAGTAGCCAAAAATGTTCCAATAAGGCAAAAATGGTAGCTGTTAAGGGGATACTAGTGCTTAGAATTTCTCGTTCAGTCACAAAGGCATGTCTGACTGTGCGATCCCTTGAACGATAACACTTCAGGCTTCCCTGTCCTTCACCATCTCTTGGTATTTACTCAAATTCATGTCCATTGAGTTGGTGATGCCAACCAACCATCTCATCCTGTCATTGCTTTATCCTCTTGCCTTCAGTCTTTCCCAGGATCAGGGTCTTTTTCTAATGAGTCAGCTCTTTGCAACATTGGGCCAAAGGATCAGAGCTTCAGTTGCAGCATCAGTCCTTCCAGTAAATATTCAGGGTTGATTTTCTTTAGGATTGACTGATTTGTTCTCCTGTCCAAGGGACTCAGGAGTTTTCTCCAACAACACAGTTCGAAAACATAAGTTCTTTGGCATTCAGCCTTCTTTATGGTCCACCTCTCACATCCATACATGACTACCGGAAGAACTGTAGCTTTGAGTATATGAGCTTTTGTTGGCAAAGTAATATCTCTGCTTCTTAATAAGCTGTCTAGATTTGTCATTGTGTTTCTCCCAGGGAGGAAGCATCTTTTTTTCAATGTGTGATTGCTTTACAATATTAGTTTTATTTCTGTCATACATCAACATGAACTACACATAGGTATACATATGTCCCTGAGTCATACAGCAAATTCCCATTGGTTATCTGTTTACATATGTTAATACATATGCATCTATGCTACTCTCTCCATTCATCTTGCCCTCTCCCTCTTTTCACCACCTCCCCCTAGTCCATAAGCCCCTTAAACCCCCGGTCCATAAGCGTGTTCTCTATGTCTGTGTCTCCTCTGCTGCTCTGTGAACAGTCATCAGTACCATCCTTATAGATTCCACATATATGTGTTAATATAAAATATTTGTTTTCTTGACATACTTCATATAATAGGCTCTGAGTTTATCTACCTCATTAGAACTGAGTAAACTGCATTCTTTTTTATGGTTGAGCAGTATTCCATTGTGTATATGTACCACAGCTTCTTTCTCCATTCACCTGTCAATGGACATCTAGGTTGCTTCCATGGCTTGGCTATTGTAAATAGTACTGCAGTGAGCATTGGAGTACGTGTGTCTTTCTCAGTTTGGGTTACTTCAGGGTATATGCCTAGAAGGGGCATTGCCGGGTCATATGGTGGTTTTATTCCTACTTCTTTACTGCCCTCCATAGTGACTATATCAACTTATATAGTCATCTGCAGTGTAGGAGGGTTCCCCTTACTCCACACCCTCTTGAGCACTTGTCATTTATAGATTTTTTGATTATGGCCATTCTGTCTGGTGTGAGGAAATATCTCATTGTAGTTTTGATTTGCATTTTTATAATAGAGTAATGTTTAGCATCTCTTCATGTTTTTAATAGCCATCTTTTGTCTTGTATGGCAAAATGTCTGTTTAGGTCTTTTCCCCACTTTTTGATAGTTTTTTTTTTTTTTTTTCTTGTATTGACTTGTATGAGCTGCTCGTATATTTTGGAAATTAGTCCTTTACTCAACAGTTTCATTTGCTTTTCTCCCATTCTGAGGGTTGTATTTTCACCTTGTTTATAGATTCCTTTGCTGTGCAAAAGTTTCTTAAGTTTAATTAGATTTCACTTGTTTATTTCTGTTTTTATTTCCATTATTCTAAGAGGTAGGTCATATAAGATCTTGCTATGATTTATGTCATACAGTGCTTTTGCTGTTTTCTTCTAAGAATTTTATAGTTTCTGGTCTTAGAATTAGGAATTTAATCCATTTTGAGTTTATCTTTGTGTCTGATGTTAGGAAGTGCTCTAATTTCATTCTCTTCCATGTAGTTGTCCTATTTTTCCTCTTGTTGAAGAGACTATCTTTTACCCATAGCATCTTGAGGTAGTCTTATATTATGATAAACTTTTCTCTTAGAACTGCTTTTGCTGCATCCCATAGGTTTTGGGACATCATGTTTTATTGTTGTTTGTTTCTAGAAATCTTTGATTTTCCTTTTTATTTCTTTAGTTTCTTTCTTTAGTTAGAAATATATTGTTTACATTGATACCAGTGTAATTGATATCTAGTCTCATAGCACTGCGGTCAGAAGATGCTCAATAGTGTTTCAATTTTCTTAAGTTTACTGAGGTTTAATTTGTGGCCCAAGATGTGGTCTATCCTGGAGAATCGTCCATGTGGACATACGCAGAAGGTATCTTCTTCTGCATTTGGATGTAAAGTCCTGAAGGTATTAATTAGGTCCCTTTGGTATAATGTTTCATTTAAGGTTTGTGTTTCTGTATTTATTTTCTGTTTTAATGATATGTCCACTGGTGTTAAGTGGGGTTTTAATATCTCCTACTATTATTGTGTTACTGTTGATTTCCCCTTTTTATGTCTGTTAGTGTTTGCCTTATGTATTGAAGTGTTCCTATGTTGGAGGCGTACATATTTACAGTTGTTATATCTTCTTCTTGGATTGCTACTTTGATTATTATGTAGTATTCTTTATTTCTTATGATATTATTTTAAGGTCTATTTTGTCTGGAATGAGAATTGCCACTCCAACTTTCTTCTGATTTCCATTTGCATGGAATAGCTTTTTACATCCTTTTACTTTCAGTCTGTATGTGTCTTTAGGTCTGAAGTGGGTCTTTTGTACACAGCATATATATGGGTTTTGCTTTTGTATCCATTCACCCCTTCTGAGGGTTGTATTTTCACCTTGTTTTTTCTTTGTGTCTTTGATGTTCACTTGTTTATTTCTGTTTTTATTCCATTATTCTAAGAGGTAGGTCATATAAGATCTTGCTATGATTTATGTCATACAGTGCTTTTGCTGTTTTCTTCTAAGAATTTTATAGTTTCTGGTCTTAGAATTAGGAATTTAATCCATTTTGAGTTTATCTTTGTGTCTGATGTTAGGAAGTGCTCTAATTTCATTCTCTTCCATGTAGTTGTCCTATTTTTCCTCTTGTTGAAGAGACTATCTTTTACCCATAGCATCTTGAGGTAGTCTTATATTATGATAAACTTTTCTCTTAGAACTGCTTTTGCTGCATCCCATAGGTTTTGGGACATCATGTTTTATTGTTGTTTGTTTCTAGAAATCTTTGATTTTCCTTTTTATTTCTTTAGTTTCTTTCTTTAGTTAGAAATATATTGTTTACATTGATACCAGTGTAATTGATATCTAGTCTCATAGCACTGCGGTCAGAAGATGCTCAATAGTGTTTCAATTTTCTTAAGTTTACTGAGGTTTAATTTGTGGCCCAAGATGTGGTCTATCCTGGAGAATCGTCCATGTGGACATACGCAGAAGGTATCTTCTTCTGCATTTGGATGTAAAGTCCTGAAGGTATTAATTAGGTCCCTTTGGTATAATGTTTCATTTAAGGTTTGTGTTTCTGTATTTATTTTCTGTTTTAATGATATGTCCACTGGTGTTAAGTGGGGTTTTAATATCTCCTACTATTATTGTGTTACTGTTGATTTCCCCTTTTTATGTCTGTTAGTGTTTGCCTTATGTATTGAAGTGTTCCTATGTTGGAGGCGTACATATTTACAGTTGTTATATCTTCTTCTTGGATTGCTACTTTGATTATTATGTAGTATTCTTTATTTCTTATGATATTATTTTAAGGTCTATTTTGTCTGGAATGAGAATTGCCACTCCAACTTTCTTCTGATTTCCATTTGCATGGAATAGCTTTTTACATCCTTTTACTTTCAGTCTGTATGTGTCTTTAGGTCTGAAGTGGGTCTTTTGTACACAGCATATATATGGGTTTTGCTTTTGTATCCATTCACCCAGTCTGTGTCTTTTGGTTGTAACATTTAATCTGTTTATATTTAAAGTAATTATTGATATATATATATATATATATATATATATTCCTATTGGCATTAATTGTTTTGCGTTTGTTTTTGAGGGCCTTTCCTTTCTCTAGGTGTTTACTGCCTATATACATCCCTTTAGTATTTTTTGTAAAGCTGGTTTGATGGTGGGAAATTCTTTTAAAATTTGCTTCTTTTGATTTCTCCATCAATTTTGAATGAGATCCTTGATGGGTAGAGTAATCTTGGTTGTTGGTTTCTTTCTTTCAGTATTTTAAATATATCCTGTTATTCCCTTCTGGTCTTCAGATTCTTTGCTAAAAGATCCACTGTTATTTTTGTGGGTTTTCCCTTGTATGTTATTGCTTTACTCTTGCTACTTTTAATATTCCTTCTTTGTTTTTAATCTGTTAGCTTTATTAGATGTGTCTCGAGGTGATTTTCCTTGATTTTATCCTGTATGGGTTTCTGAACTTCTTGGACTTGATTGACTATTTCCTTTCCCATGTATGGAAGTTTTCAACTATAATCCTTTCAAAAACTTTCTCAGTGCCTTTTTCTCATCTTCTGGGATCCCTATAACTCAAATGTTGATATCTTTAATATTGTCCCAAAGGTGTCTGAGGCTATCCTCAATTCTTTTCATTCTTTTTCCTTTATTCTGCTCTTCAGTAGTTATTTCCACCGTTCTATTGTCCAGCTCATTTATCTGTTCTTCTATTTCAATTATTCTACTATTGGTTTCTTCTAGAGTATTTTTAATTTCAGTTATTTTGTTATTCATCTCTGCCTGTCTCTTCTTTATTTCTTCTCTGCCCTTGGTAATTGTACTAATTGTGTTAATTGTTTTTTGCATTTTCTCCATTCTATTCTCAAGGCTTTGGAATATCTTTACTATCATTATTCTGAATTCTTTTTAAGGTAGTTGCTTATCTCCTCTTTATTTGGTTTTGTGAATTTCTACCTTGTTCCTTCATTTGTGCTGTATTTCTCTGTATTATTTTTTCCCCTTAACTTACAGCATTTGAGGTCTTCTTTTCCCAGGCTTTAGGGTTATATTCCTTCTTCCTTTGGATTTTTGGCCTCAGAGGGAAAGGTTGGTTCAGTGATTCGTGTTGACTTCTTGTTAGGGGTGACTTGTGCCTGCGTTCTAGTGGGTATAAATGTGTGTGTGTGTGTGTGTGTGTGTGTTTCTTCTGATGAGCAGGGCTGTGGGAGGTGCTATATTTTGGAGTGTCTGTGGCACTACCATTTGATGATTGCTTTCATGGTTTTGTCTTGGTTATTGTCTGGGTAAAGTGTCCTGCAGTGGATGCTGTCAGCAGTTGGGTGTACAGGTGTCGGCCTTTGTCAAAGTTCTCAGTAATTGATACCCCCGGGCTTAGGAGTTCTCTGGCCATCTGGGATCCTGGACTAAAAGGAATTTTCTGGAAGTTTGATATGCTGGACTAATCCTGAGTGGCTTAGGCCCAATCCTTGGACAGGAGAAAGGGACTCCATAAGGCATTTGTTACAGGATTAAAGAGGGTTAAAGCAAACACACCAAGACAAAAAGGAAAACATGATATGAAATAAAAGATGAACCCATCACAATATTGTTATTATCCTCCAATTAAAATTTTTAAAAAAGAGAAAAAATGTGTATGTGAGGTTTTTCCACAAAGTGATAGGGAAGCCTTTTCTAACCCATGTAACTGAAAGTAATATTGCTGCTGAGCTCAGGATAGTTCTTTCCAGCACTGATTGATTTGAGTGGCCAACATTTAAAATTAAATTCTTAGATTTGGATAGCAAATAATCAGTAATGACAAAATACAGATTCTCCTACTTAGAACTGCATTACAGGTATAATGTGGTAGAACTAACAGGGTTGATGATTTTTCCCATCTAAAGTTTTGATGACACCTCATCAAATACTATGATCTAAAATAAATTATTTCAGTAAAGTTATATCCTTTGTTTGAAGTTAAACAAGATGAGCCCAGATAGATGGTAAATACAAGATCAGGCACATAATTACAAAAATAATGGGACACACAATTGTACAAATACACAGAGCTACCAAAGTATTCAGAAGAAAAGAGAGTACAAGAGATTGACTTGGTGAACAAAGGGAACCAAAAATGATATTAACGAATCAGAGGCAGAGTTAACTAACACTCAGTCTGGAGAACTGAGCCCACGCAGAGTGTCAAGTGGGGAATACAGCAAAGAGAACTCAACAGTTTAACTTACATGGTGAAAAACAGTGAAGAAAAAGAGAGGAGGAGGGAGAGAAAAGACACAAGGATGGAAGAGAAGGTAGAAAAAAATAGAAAAGCAAAGACAAATAGATGCATGTGAAAAAGATATATATCTCTTCAGGACTAGATATAGTAGGGAAAGAAAGATAAGCGAAACAATTCAACAGAATAAAAACAAAATTTAAAAAGTCATAAAAAAAGGAAGAAGAAAATCTTAATTTTTTTTTTTAGTAAGAAAACGGAAAACTCCACAGCACCACAAAAGGCTAAAGTGGAGGTAGAAATATGTAGGAGGAATAAACAGTGTGACTTAAAAGAAAAAAAAAAAAAAAAGAAAAGAGTTCTCAAGGTCATAGTTGTTAGTTGCAGAGTCTGTGCCTGTGAATGCAGTTGGGTTAGTGCTCTCTGATGGTTTCCTGGTTAGGGACTTGTGCCTGTGTTCTGCTTGATGTAGCTGAGTCTCATCTCTCTGATAGGTCTGGGGGTATCTGTGGGTTCAGTATGACTGTGGGCAGCCCTCTATGTTTTGGCAGTGACAAACATGTCCGTATCCACAATCTTGTCAAAGTTACCCTCTCAGTATATCCCAACCCCCTACTCATGCCTGGAATCTTTGCCAGAGCTTCCGGTTCCCAGACCTACCCTGTGTGTCAGGCCAAAATTTGCTAGGCAGCAGCTTGTGTGTGCTTTTCTAGGAAACTCAGGCCCACCCTCTTTGTTGCAGAGGTGTATGTGCACTTCGGTACCATAGGACTCCTGTGCACTTTTCTTGGCACTCCACGCTCCAAATGTCTTTTAATTTCATGAGTCAGTCACCATCGACAGTGATTCTGGAGCCCAAGAAAATAAGGTCTGTCACTGTTTCCATTTTTCCCCATCTTTAAAAATCAGTGCATCTTCATTTTCTGAATGCTCATTTTAAGTCAGCTTTTTCAGTCTTCTCTTTCATTTTCATCAGGCAGTTCTTTAGAAAAAGTACAAGAGATTGACTTGGTGAACAAAGGGAACCAAAAATGATATTAACGAATCAGAGGCAGAGTTAACTAACACTCAGTCTGGAGAACTGAGCCCACGCAGAGTGTCAAGTGGGGAATACAGCAAAGAGAACTCAACAGTTTAACTTACATGGTGAAAAACAGTGAAGAAAAGAGAGGAGGAGGGAGAGAAAAGACACAAGGATGGAAGAGAAGGTAGAAAAAAATAGAAAAGCAAAGACAAATAGATGCATGTGAAAAAGATATATATCTCTTCAGGACTAGATATAGTAGGGAAAGAAAGATAAGCGAAACAATTCAACAGAATAAAAACAAAATTTAAAAAGTCATAAAAAAAGGAAGAAGAAAATCTTAATTTTTTTTTTTAGTAAGAAAACGGAAAACTCCACAGCACCACAAAAGGCTAAAGTGGAGGTAGAAATATGTAGGAGGAATAAACAGTGTGACTTAAAAGAAAAAAAAAAAAAAAGAAAAGAGTTCTCAAGGTCATAGTTGTTAGTTGCAGAGTCTGTGCCTGTGAATGCAGTTGGGTTAGTGCTCTCTGATGGTTTCCTGGTTAGGGACTTGTGCCTGTGTTCTGCTTGATGTAGCTGAGTCTCATCTCTCTGATAGGTCTGGGGGTATCTGTGGGTTCAGTATGACTGTGGGCAGCCCTCTATGTTTTGGCAGTGACAAACATGTCCGTATCCACAATCTTGTCAAAGTTACCCTCTCAGTATATCCCAACCCCCTACTCATGCCTGGAATCTTTGCCAGAGCTTCCGGTTCCCAGACCTACCCTGTGTGTCAGGCCAAAATTTGCTAGGCAGCAGCTTGTGTGTGCTTTTCTAGGAAACTCAGGCCCACCCTCTTTGTTGCAGAGGTGTATGTGCACTTCGGTACCATAGGACTCCTGTGCACTTTTCTTGGCACTCCACGCTCCAAATGTCTTTTAATTTCATGAGTCAGTCACCATCGACAGTGATTCTGGAGCCCAAGAAAATAAGGTCTGTCACTGTTTCCATTTTTTCCCCATCTATTTAACATAAAATGATGGGACTAGATGCCATGATCTTCATTTTCTGAATGCTCATTTTAAGTCAGCTTTTTCAGTCTTCTCTTTCATTTTCATCAGGCAGTTCTTTAGTTCCTCTTCACTTTCTGCCATAAGGGTAATATCATCTGTATAACTGAGGTTATTGATATTCCTCCCGGCAATCTTGATTCTAGCTTCTGCTTCATCCAGCCCGACATTTCGCATGGTGTAATCTGCACATGAGTTAAATAGCAGGGTGACAATGTACAGCCTTGATGTACTCCTTTCCCAATATCGAACCACTCCTTTGTTCCATTTGCAATTCTAACTGTTGCTTCTTTACAAGCATACCGGTTTATCCAGAGGCAGGTAAGGTGGTCTGGTATTTCCATCTCTTTAAGAATTTTCCACAGTTTGTTGTTACCACACAGTCAAAGGCTTTAGTGTAATCAATGAAGTTGAGGTAGATGTTTTTTTGGAATTCTCTTGGTTTTTCTATGACCCCACAAATGTTGGTGACTTGATCTCTGGTTCCTCTGCCTATTCTAAATACTACTTCTACATATGGAAGTTCTAAGTTCACATATTGTTGAAGCCTAGCTTGGAAGATTTTGAGTATTACTTTGCTAGCATGTGAAATGAGTGCAATGGTGCAATTAATTTTTTTTGAACAAATGACATTTCTGAGTCCTGTGGCCACTGCTGATTTTTCCAAAATTGTAGACTGTGGGCAGCCCTCTATGTTTTGGCAGTGACAAACATGTCCGTATCCACAATCTTGTCAAAGTTACCCTCTCAGTATATCCCAACCCCCTACTCATGCCTGGAATCTTTGCCAGAGCTTCCGGTTCCCAGACCTACCCTGTGTGTCAGGCCAAAATTTGCTAGGCAGCAGCTTGTGTGTGCTTTTCTAGGAAACTCAGGCCCACCCTCTTTGTTGCAGAGGTGTATGTGCACCGGTACCATAGGACTCCTGTGCACTTTTCTTGGCACTCCACGCTCCAAATGTCTTTTAATTTCATGAGTCAGTCACCATCGACAGTGATTCTGGAGCCCAAGAAAATAAGGTCTGTCACTGTTTCCATTTTTTCCCCATCTATTTAACATAAAATGATGGGACTAGATGCCATGATCTTCATTTTCTGAATGCTCATTTTAAGTCAGCTTTTTCAGTCTTCTCTTTCATTTTCATCAGGCAGTTCTTTAGTTCCTCTTCACTTTCTGCCATAAGGGTAATATCATCTGTATAACTGAGGTTATTGATATTCCTCCCGGCAATCTTGATTCTAGCTTCTGCTTCATCCAGCCCGACATTTCGCATGGTGTAATCTGCACATGAGTTAAATAGCAGGGTGACAATGTACAGCCTTGATGTACTCCTTTCCCAATATCGAACCACTCCTTTGTTCCATTTGCAATTCTAACTGTTGCTTCTTTACAAGCATACCGGTTTATCCAGAGGCAGGTAAGGTGGTCTGGTATTTCCATCTCTTTAAGAATTTTCCACAGTTTGTTGTTACCACACAGTCAAAGGCTTTAGTGTAATCAATGAAGTTGAGGTAGATGTTTTTTTGGAATTCTCTTGGTTTTTCTATGACCCCACAAATGTTGGTGACTTGATCTCTGGTTCCTCTGCCTATTCTAAATACTACTTCTACATATGGAAGTTCTAAGTTCACATATTGTTGAAGCCTAGCTTGGAAGATTTTGAGTATTACTTTGCTAGCATGTGAAATGAGTGCAATGGTGCAATAATTTGAACATTTTTTGGCCTTGCCCTTCTTTGGGATTGGAATGCAAACTGACATTTCTGAGTCCTGTGGCCACTGCTGATTTTTCAAAATTTTATGGCATATTAATTGTAGCACTCTAACAGCATCATCTTTTAGAATTTGAAATAATTCAACAAGAATTCCATCACCTCCACTAGCTTTGTTCATCGTGATACTTCCTAAGGCCTACTTGACTGCACACTCCAGGATTTCTGGTTCTAGATGAGTGATCACACTATCGTGGTTATCCGAGTCATTAAGATCTTTCTTGTATAGTTCTTCTGTGCATTCTTGCCACCTCTTCTTAAGATCTTCTGCTTCTGTTAGGTCCATAGCATTTCTGTTCTTTATTGTGCCCATCTTTACATGAAATGTTCCTTGGTATCTCCGATTTTCTCCAAGAGATCTCTGTTGTCTCCCTCTATTTCATTGCATTGCATTGTTCACTTAGGGAAATTTCTTATTTCTCCATGCTATCTTTTGGAATTTGGCATTCAGATGGATATATCATTCCTTTTCTCCTTTCCCTTTCACTTCTCTTCTTTTCTCAGCTATTTGTCAAGCCTCCTCAGACAACTATTTTGCCTTTTTGCATTTCTTTTTCTTTGATTTAATTACTGCTTCATTTTGATTACTGCCTCTGTAGAGTGTTATGAATTTCTGTCCATTGTTCTTCAGGCATTCTATCTATTAGATCTTATTCCTTGAATCTATTTATCACTTCAACTGTATAATCATAAGGGATTTGATTAGGTTATACCTGAATGGTCTAGTGGTTTTCCATATATTCTTCAATTTAAGTCTGAATTTTGCAATAAGTATTTCATGATCGAGCCACAGTCAAATCCAGGTCTTGTTTTTTGCTGACCGTATAGCGCTTCTCAATGTTTGGCTGTTAAGAATATAATCAATCTAATTTCACTGTTAACCATCTGGGGATGTCCATGTGTAGAGTCATCTCTTATGTTGTTGGAAGAGGGTGCTTGCTCTTACCAGTGTACTCTCTTGACAAAACTCTGTTAGTCTTTTCCCTGCTTTGTTTGTAAAAAGGTTCACATATTGTTGAAGCCTAGCTTGGAAGATTTTGAGTATTACTTTGCTAGCATGTGAAATGAGTGCAATGGTGCAATAATTTGAACATTTTTTGGCCTTGCCCTTCTTTGGGATTGGAATGCAAACTGACATTTCTGAGTCCTGTGGCCACTGCTGATTTTTCAAAATTTTATGGCATATTAATTGTAGCACTCTAACAGCATCATCTTTTAGAATTTGAAATAATTCAACAAGAATTCCATCACCTCCACTAGCTTTGTTCATCGTGATACTTCCTAAGGCCTACTTGACTGCACACTCCAGGATTTCTGGTTCTAGATGAGTGATCACACTATCGTGGTTATCCGAGTCATTAAGATCTTTCTTGTATAGTTCTTCTGTGCATTCTTGCCACCTCTTCTTAAGATCTTCTGCTTCTGTTAGGTCCATAGCATTTCTGTTCTTTATTGTGCCCATCTTTACATGAAATGTTCCTTGGTATCTCCGATTTTCTCCAAGAGATCTCTGTTGTCTCCCTCTATTTCATTGCATTGCATTGTTCACTTAGGGAAATTTCTTATTTCTCCATGCTATCTTTTGGAATTTGGCATTCAGATGGATATATCATTCCTTTTCTCCTTTCCCTTTCACTTCTCTTCTTTTCTCAGCTATTTGTCAAGCCTCCTCAGACAACTATTTTGCCTTTTTGCATTTCTTTTTCTTTGATTTAATTACTGCTTCATTTTGATTACTGCCTCTGTAGAGTGTTATGAATTTCTGTCCATTGTTCTTCAGGCATTCTATCTATTAGATCTTATTCCTTGAATCTATTTATCACTTCAACTGTATAATCATAAGGGATTTGATTAGGTTATACCTGAATGGTCTAGTGGTTTTCCATATATTCTTCAATTTAAGTCTGAATTTTGCAATAAGTATTTCATGATCGAGCCACAGTCAAATCCAGGTCTTGTTTTTTGCTGACCGTATAGCGCTTCTCAATGTTTGGCTGTTAAGAATATAATCAATCTAATTTCACTGTTAACCATCTGGGGATGTCCATGTGTAGAGTCATCTCTTATGTTGTTGGAAGAGGGTGCTTGCTCTTACCAGTGTACTCTCTTGACAAAACTCTGTTAGTCTTTTCCCTGCTTTGTTTTGTACACCACGGTCAAACTTGCCAGTTAGTCTATGTACCTCTTGACTTCCTACTCTGTATTCAGTCCCCTATGATGAAAAGGACATCTTTTATGGGGGTTAGTTCTAGCTATACTATAGTACTAGCTATACTATGTCTTTGAATAAATATTGCAATCAAGAATCCTGACAAATGAATATACTCTGTATTTAATTTTCTTTTGAAAATGTATATGTTTGTGATAGTTAACTTTGTGTCAGTTTGGTTGGGCCACAGTGCCCAGATATTTGTTCAAACATTATTCTAGATATTTCTGTAAAGGTTTTTTATTTTCCCAGTGAGATTAACATTGCTTTGAGTAAAGTAGATTGTCTTACATAATGTGATGGGCTTCTTCCAATTAGTTGAAAATCTTAGGAGAACAAAGAAAACTCTCCTTAAAAGAAGGAATTCTGCTAGCTGATTGACTCCAACTATAGCTCAGTCCTAAGTCACATGAGTCATTTGCTTCAAAGAAATCTCCATCTCTGTTAATCTTTATCACTATCCTTTTATCTGTATCTAAATATATTAATTCCTTTACCTTTACCTATATACCCATATCTATATCTGTATGATGTTCTTTTTCTCTGGAGAATCCTAACACCCCATGCTTATTTCTTGTCATTGATTTTTCTTTAAACAAATAGGAATTATTGGCTTTGCAAATACATTTTTATTAACCCATTATCTAATCATGTGGAATAAAAGACAGCAGGGGTTGATTAAAAATAAAAATTGAGGAGGCTTCCCTGGTGGCCCAGTAAGGAGTCCATCTTGTGATGCAGGGGTACCGATTCAATCCCTGGCCTGGGAAGATCCCATGTGCAGCAGAGCGTCTGGACCAGTGTGTCCAGTTTCAGGCCAGTGCTCTGGAGCATATGAGCCTAGGGCTGGTGCTCAGCAGTAAGAGAGGCTGCTGCAGTGGGAGGCCCACACAGGCCAAAGAATAAAAATGGATGAAAATAAATTAATTAAAAGTCAATAAAAGAGGCCAGAATTGAAAAAATATATAAATGAAAATGAAAAATTTCTACCCTACTCTATTTGTCTTAATATGTAGTATGAGAATTACTATTAAAAATCATCCAAGTGGATTTCCCAATGTTTTCAAGGTGTTGCATCATCCATTAAATTCCATTTGCATTATTTCAGACTGAAAATTAAAACCAGTTACATACCAACAGTTATTAACTATTTTTCTTTTTGGCTTCTCACCTATTCAACAATGAACACACTTCAAGTGTAAGATAGAGAGAGACTGCAGTTATCCTGGCTGTAGCTTTCATTCAACCCCATCTAATTGGAGCCCCAGGCTTGGATCTCTCACAATCCACATCATGTACAACACTGCTCTGATAGATAAATAAGTAGAAAAAACAAAAACAAGAAAGTCTGTCTAGGCTTTTTGGAGGCCGGCTGAGAGAGTATGACATCCAATAGCCTGAAGCTCCTGACTCTGATGAAGGCTGTGAAGAGGTGATAATGTTCCATGTTCTTCGTGGCAGACATTTAGATGGGTCCTTCCTAGAGGCCAGAAGGTAGATTTAAAATTATATGGCCAACAGTTACTACCAGTATGAAAGTAATGTTCACCAGAGCTTTGCACAAAGTCTTGGTAACACATATACCTCCAACCTGGGGTTCTGAAAAGCTCTGAACTGGGAACAAAAATTCAGTGTGAGCAAATTGGTAAGCACTGTAAGGCCAAGCAGCACACAAAAGTATTCTCAGGGAATCTAGATCAGCCCAGAGGTAGAATTTAGATTCAGAGGGCCTCTGGAAACAGCTTATGATGTCATTGTTTACAGCATAGATGACGACTGTACAAATACAGCCTCATTAGAGCTCAGATTATTTTAAGGTTTTGGACAGCCATTTAAAATCTCTCTGTAGAGTTTTATTTTTTTTTACTACAGGAAATTTTATACTTCTGCGAAGTTCACAGTATTTGCTAGCCTTCCTGCTGATGATAGGTGCTGAGGATGTCTAATGTTAGTACATCAGGCTGTAATAAAAAATGCATGAGAACACTAGCTGTCAGAACACTAATTTGGAAATGTATCTCTACCCATGAAAAATTAGTAAGAGGCTGCTGCAGTGGGAGGCCCACACAGGCCAAAGAATAAAAATGGATGAAAATAAATTAATTAAAAGTCAATAAAAGAGGCCAGAATTGAAAAAATATATAAATGAAAATGAAAAATTTCTACCCTACTCTATTTGTCTTAATATGTAGTATGAGAATTACTATTAAAAATCATCCAAGTGGATTTCCCAATGTTTTCAAGGTGTTGCATCATCCATTAAATTCCATTTGCATTATTTCAGACTGAAAATTAAAACCAGTTACATACCAACAGTTATTAACTATTTTTCTTTTTGGCTTCTCACCTATTCAACAATGAACACACTTCAAGTGTAAGATAGAGAGAGACTGCAGTTATCCTGGCTGTAGCTTTCATTCAACCCCATCTAATTGGAGCCCCAGGCTTGGATCTCTCACAATCCACATCATGTACAACACTGCTCTGATAGATAAATAAGTAGAAAAAACAAAAACAAGAAAGTCTGTCTAGGCTTTTTGGAGGCCGGCTGAGAGAGTATGACATCCAATAGCCTGAAGCTCCTGACTCTGATGAAGGCTGTGAAGAGGTGATAATGTTCCATGTTCTTCGTGGCAGACATTTAGATGGGTCCTTCCTAGAGGCCAGAAGGTAGATTTAAAATTATATGGCCAACAGTTACTACCAGTATGAAAGTAATGTTCACCAGAGCTTTGCACAAAGTCTTGGTAACACATATACCTCCAACCTGGGGTTCTGAAAAGCTCTGAACTGGGAACAAAAATTCAGTGTGAGCAAATTGGTAAGCACTGTAAGGCCAAGCAGCACACAAAAGTATTCTCAGGGAATCTAGATCAGCCCAGAGGTAGAATTTAGATTCAGAGGGCCTCTGGAAACAGCTTATGATGTCATTGTTTACAGCATAGATGACGACTGTACAAATACAGCCTCATTAGAGCTCAGATTATTTTAAGGTTTTGGACAGCCATTTAAAATCTCTCTGTAGAGTTTTATTTTTTTTTACTACAGGAAATTTTATACTTCTGCGAAGTTCACAGTATTTGCTAGCCTTCCTGCTGATGATAGGTGCTGAGGATGTCTAATGTTAGTACATCAGGCTGTAATAAAAAATGCATGAGAACACTAGCTGTCAGAACACTAATTTGGAAATGTATCTCTACCCTTTTTGTACACATGAATTAATCTGCTGAAAAGATTAACTACGTGCTATCTGTTAGCCATTAGCTTGTTACCAGTCAGTGAGCAAGGTGACAAAAGTGATGCTGTTTTTGCATTTTTGTGTTATTCCTCAAGAAGTCAATGGAGAATACAGAGTTTAAAGAAAGAGGTTATTTTCAGTCTTAATGAAAAAGAATGGCACTTTAGCAAGTGCACTTACTAGGCAGTGATGATATATACTGTATTTTATGGACTTTAATTTTAAAGTAATTCTTTGAAGCTTGTTTTTCCATACATACTCTTTGAGGAGTTGTGATAGGTCACCACTGTAAAGGTTCAGATGATTGTTAATAGTCTTAAGACCCTTAAATAGACTTTTCCTTCACATATGAAGCTACTTTAAAATAATGGCATAATTCTATTTATAATTTAAATGTTTGGGATAAGTTATCCATTATATTTACCACACATTCTTACTAATGAATCAAATGTGTCTTTTGTTCTTTGTCTTATGTCTTCAGTTGAGCAAGTTGTTATGGCATGGTGGTTCTGAGGAAGGACTCTGGAAAATAAATATCTGGCATCAAATCTGGATTCTAGAACTCTTTAGTTATATAATCCTGATCAAATTAATTCATGACTTCAGGACTTTAGTTTTCTTATCTATAAATTGAGGACACTCGTACTTCATGCATGTATTATATAAATATTAAGTAAGTTATATGCAGTTACAATAAATCCTACAAATCTTGGCATATAGTGAACACTTTATACATATTGGGCACCCCTCATGGCTCAGATGGTAAAGAATCTGCCTATAATGCAGAGACACAAATTCAATCCCTGAGTCAAGAAGATCCCTAGAGAGGAGTGGCTTCCTACTCCAGTATTCTTGCCTGGGAAATCCCATGGACAGAAAAGCCTGGCAGGCTACAGTCCATGGAGTTATCCAACTGAATTTAATTTTGCACTTCCTGCTGATGATAGGTGCTGAGGATGTCTAATGTTAGTACATCAGGCTGTAATAAAAAATGCATGAGAACACTAGCTGTCAGAACACTAATTTGGAAATGTATCTCTACCCTTTTGTACACATGAATTAATCTGCTGAAAAGATTAACTACGTGCTATCTGTTAGCCATTAGCTTGTTACCAGTCAGTGAGCAAGGTGACAAAAGTGATGCTGTTTTTGCATTTTTGTGTTATTCCTCAAGAAGTCAATGGAGAATACAGAGTTTAAAGAAAGAGGTTATTTTCAGTCTTAATGAAAAAGAATGGCACTTTAGCAAGTGCACTTACTAGGCAGTGATGATATATACTGTATTTTATGGACTTTAATTTTAAAGTAATTCTTTGAAGCTTGTTTTTCCATACATACTCTTTGAGGAGTTGTGATAGGTCACCACTGTAAAGGTTCAGATGATTGTTAATAGTCTTAAGACCCTTAAATAGACTTTTCCTTCACATATGAAGCTACTTTAAAATAATGGCATAATTCTATTTATAATTTAAATGTTTGGGATAAGTTATCCATTATATTTACCACACATTCTTACTAATGAATCAAATGTGTCTTTTGTTCTTTGTCTTATGTCTTCAGTTGAGCAAGTTGTTATGGCATGGTGGTTCTGAGGAAGGACTCTGGAAAATAAATATCTGGCATCAAATCTGGATTCTAGAACTCTTTAGTTATATAATCCTGATCAAATTAATTCATGACTTCAGGACTTTAGTTTTCTTATCTATAAATTGAGGACACTCGTACTTCATGCATGTATTATATAAATATTAAGTAAGTTATATGCAGTTACAATAAATCCTACAAATCTTGGCATATAGTGAACACTTTATACATATTGGGCACCCCTCATGGCTCAGATGGTAAAGAATCTGCCTATAATGCAGAGACACAAATTCAATCCCTGAGTCAAGAAGATCCCCTAGAGAGGGGAGTGGCTTCCTACTCCAGTATTCTTGCCTGGGAAATCCCATGGACAGAAAAGCCTGGCAGGCTACAGTCCATGGAGTTATAAAGAGCCAGACACAACTGAGTAACTAATACTTTCAACTTTCAACTTTATACATATGAACTATTACTACAGTCTGTTTAATTTATTCATTTCTATTTCATTGGCACTGTCAGATCTCCATTACCTTGCATTTAAGTTACTAAAACAGCCTTCTACTCACTACTTTCCTCTAATCTTCACCTACCTCAAGTTCATACACATTGTTGCCAGCAGGACCATAAACCAAACACAAAACTGTTTATGTCATTTCTGTGATGAAAATTCTTCAGATTTCTCTACTTCTTCAAGAGGAGGTCAAAATCATTTTTACAGCATATACATTCCTCTGTGAGTTGACAGCTTCCTGTCTTGTTAGACTCATCTATTTTCACTTGTCATCTTGAACTTTATGGTTTAGTCACAAGGAACAACATTATGAGAGTGTCTTTTTACAGTATACTTAATCTTCCTATTATACTGATTCATTAACAGTAAAAGTTATCTTTCAAAACTCAAAAATGAGTTACTAAATGAGTTATCCAAAAATGTTACTAATTTTTCCATTCAATTTATATTTTATGTGTATTACGACCCCCAATTTCATTTTGTTTTCACTTGTTCGAAGTATTTTAAGTTGCATTGAAAGTATTTATTTTTAAAAACATACTTATTTTACTGTGTCAGGTCTTAGTTTTGGCACTCAGAATGTTTGGTTGTGGCATAAGAGCTCTTAGTTGCAGCGTGTGAAGTCTAGTTCCCCAGTTGGGGATTGAACCTGGGCACTTTGGATTGGGAGCACAGAGTCTTAGCCATTGGACCACCTAGAAAGTCACTGTATTTATTTCTTAGCATTGTTTTTGCACTATCTCAGTCTGAAGGAGGCAACCCACTGCAGCATTCTTGCCTAGAGAATACAGTGGTCAGAGGAGCTGGCAGGCTACAGTCCATGGAGTTATAAAGAGCCAGACACAACTGAGTAACTAATACTTTCAACTTTCAACTTTATACATATGAACTATTACTACAGTCTGTTTAATTTATTCATTTCTATTTCATTGGCACTGTCAGATCTCCATTACCTTGCATTTAAGTTACTAAAACAGCCTTCTACTCACTACTTTCCTCTAATCTTCACCTACCTCAAGTTCATACACATTGTTGCCAGCAGGACCATAAACCAAACACAAAACTGTTTATGTCATTTCTGTGATGAAAATTCTTCAGATTTCTCTACTTCTTCAAGAGGAGGTCAAAATCATTTTTACAGCATATACATTCCTCTGTGAGTTGACAGCTTCCTGTCTTGTTAGACTCATCTATTTTCACTTGTCATCTTGAACTTTATGGTTTAGTCACAAGGAACAACATTATGAGAGTGTCTTTTTACAGTATACTTAATCTTCCTATTATACTGATTCATTAACAGTAAAAGTTATCTTTCAAAACTCAAAAATGAGTTACTAAATGAGTTATCCAAAAATGTTACTAATTTTTCCATTCAATTTATATTTTATGTGTATTACGACCCCCAATTTCATTTTGTTTTCACTTGTTCGAAGTATTTTAAGTTGCATTGAAAGTATTTATTTTTAAAAACATACTTATTTTACTGTGTCAGGTCTTAGTTTTGGCACTCAGAATGTTTGGTTGTGGCATAAGAGCTCTTAGTTGCAGCGTGTGAAGTCTAGTTCCCCAGTTGGGGATTGAACCTGGGCACTTTGGATTGGGAGCACAGAGTCTTAGCCATTGGACCACCTAGAAAGTCACTGTATTTATTTCTTAGCATTGTTTTTGCACTATCTCAGTCTGAAGGAGGCAACCCACTGCAGCATTCTTGCCTAGAGAATACAGTGGTCAGAGGAGCTGATAGACTATATTCCATGGGGTCACAAAAGAGTCAGACACGACTGAGTGACTAAATAACATCAAAAGTATACAGTCTGAGTTTTGACAAATATATATCCCCCTGAAACCATTACCACCATCAGAAAAAAAGCATGTTCATCTCCCCCACATGCTTCTTTGTGTTCTTTACAGTAAATCTCCCTTTCTACCCATGATTTCTAGATCTATTCAGTATGAGTCTGAAGTCCTTCATTATACATTAGTTTGAATTCTATAAAAACTTAATATAAACAGAATCATACAGTTTGAACTCTTTTCTGTCTGGTTTATTTCACTCAACAAGGACATAAACATTGGAATAAAACAATCCTGAGTTGAGTAACAGCCAGGCCTCTCATTAGTGTGTAATCTCAGGTGTGTTGGTAAGTGTTTGTGGGCCTACATTACCTTACCTATAATGTGATATTAAGACTAACTTTAAAATTCATTTTGGAATGAACTCATAAGAAACATATATTATTAGGAATATTGTGTGTTGAATAATATGATTTACTTAGTAACTGTCAGTTCTTTTGTTTATATTTCCAGTTTTATATGTTCATCCAATATCTTTTATAAACATAGATTTGGCTTCTAAAAAATCCAAATTGCTCCCATTATTGTGGGCCAAGGACTACTCTCAATTGAAAGTATACTCTTCTATAAGAGTTCCTAGGTAGAATACATGTATAGCTAATCTTCTTTCCTCTGTTAATCAGGGTTGTCTAGAAAACTGAATCAGTAGGATGAAGATAGCTGTATATTATATAATATGGACATAGGCGTAGACACAGGCATAGGTATAGATATGAATTCATCATTTCAGTTGCTCAGTCGTGACTGACTGACTGTGACCCCATGGAATGTAGCACCCCAGACTCCCATGTCCTTCAACATCCCCCAGAGCTTGTTGAAACTCATGTCCATTGAGTCCGTTGATAAATCTATAGATATAGATATTAAAGAAGATTTATTATTAAAATGTGACATGGAGCCTGAGAGGTCCCAAGAGAAGCTGAAGACCCAATTAAACCAGTAGAATAATTCAGTATAAGTCTGAAGTCCTAACATAGCTGATGATATAAATCCTAATGCAATGACCAAAAAACAATAAGAGGTCCCAATTCAATCAGTGAGAAATGGAAACAAATTCTTCCTTCCTGTGTCATTTATTCTATTCAAGCCCTCAAGGGATTGGAATGTGTCCGCTTTGGGGGAAAGCAAACTGCTTTACTGAATCCACCAATTCGATTCTAATCTCATTCAGAAACAGACACAGCCCCAAATAATATTTCATATGGGCACTGATGGCCAGTCAAAATGACATACGTAAATGGACAACCACATCCCCTGTTGTCACTGTGTTTTTTTTTTTTTTTTTTTAAGATTTATTTATTTATTTATTTTTGGGTGGGGGTCAGATTGGGAAGGGAGGGGAGCGGGCTGGCCACTTCTATTGGTCTTTCATTTCTCCATTTTCATCCGTCTTTCTTCTTTGGCTCCTGTGGGCCTCCCATCGCGGTGGCATCTGTCGTTGCAGAGCGCCGGCTCTGGGCGCATGCGCTCCAGAGCTCCGGCTCGGTAATTGGACACATCAGTCCAGTTACACATCAGTCCACGGCACATGGGATCCTCCCAGGCCAGGGGTCGAACTGGCGCCCCTTGCACTGCAAGGCAGTGTCCTTACCCACTGGACCACAAGGGGAAGCCCTTTTGTCACTGTTTTCATTTCACTGACTGTTTTCAACTGAACTATTCTCACTGTCCAGTGTATTTCTCCCTTTAAGGAGAAGAATTTTCAAACCTTACCATCTTCAGCCTGTCAAGTACTCCTAACATAGAGACAGCGTATGCAATGCACCCAAAATGAAGTGGACAAAATGGCAGCTTGGCAACTATGAACTGGTTCAAGATCAGGGACTCCTCATTAAGAGTGCTGTTACTGAGGGCCAACTGGTCAGTGGCAAAGCTGAAAACTGAGCCCTCAATATGGTACCCTCCTTTGAGGGAACCACCAGCACTGGTTAGCAAGTCAGTTCATGACAGCATTTCCATTCTAGGCAGCAGCAGTTCATCCTTACTGGAATCACACTTACTCCAGATGGTGGTATGCTTTTCTTAGAATGTAGTGCCTTGACAGCACTACAATCCTAGGGCTTTACAACATTTTATTTACTGACATGAAATATACATAATGTCTCCAATAAGGAAACACATTTCATAGTGAAAGAGGTGTGACAAAGAATCCATAGCCATGGGATTCACAACTACATACTGTATCATATAGAAGCAAACAACCTGATGCAAATTTGGAATGACCAATGAGAGTTGATGCCAACTTGGGTTGTACTTTTCTCTAGTGTGGCATATGGTATATTTATTGAACTAAAGACCATATTTTGCTATGTTCCTCAAAGCCAGAATATATGGGCTAGAAAACAAAAAGTTAGAATTGATCTCTCCCACCATCATTCCCACTAGCTGTCCTATAGAATTTGTTCTCGTCTGTCATTACTTAGGGATGTTGGGTTATTGGTTCTAGATCTCAGGAGCAGGATGCTTTCCAGTGGGAGAGTAAGGCTTACTGAAGCTGATACCACTGTGACCAGGGCATTTGGGGCTTCTTATGACATTAGACTGTTGAAAGAGCTAATTCTTAGAGGCAGGTTTATAGGGATACCAGGGATACCCAAGACAGAGGAGGAGGAGGGAAAACAAACACTTTTTAGCCTACATTCTTTTCCCTTGGTTGCCACAGCAACAGTCTATTTTGCCTCAGACTTTAAGCCCAGAGCTAATGATTATAACAACAATGTATCTTGCTCGAGGACATGTTTCTCCTTCTTAACAGGAACCTGTTCCTCTGGCTCATCTTAGAACTATGTTATCCCAAGATGTATGTTGTAGAAACAGGTCTAGGAAGACCTTTACAGCCTTTAGATACTCTTTTGATCTCTTGTTAATAATCAATGGAAACAGTACATAATGGCCCACCTAAACTAGCAACACAGATACTCTTCCTGCCCCTTTCTAATGTCTATGTTAGCTTTCTCTGTCCCTTTTTACTTTAATAAAACTTTTGCTGCACAAAGCTGAGTGACTGAAGCTGTGTCTCTGGTCTTGCCATGAAATTTTCTCCTTTGGAGATCACAGATCTGACACCATTCACTCTAAGCTGTCACTATAGTCACAGAAATGGGGTAACATGCTAGAAGTTGTATTGATAATTTACTCTGGTCATGTTGAGAAGTTAGGGTTGTAGCTACATAATGTCAGCAAGGAACATAGGTCTAAAATTCATATGGGAGTATTTTAGTGATTCCATACCTGGTGAAAATGTCCTATTTAGGACATTGTAGCAATTGCATCCTAACCTGGAGAAAAGAAAGGGCTCAGACCATTGTGTAATTGAGGTCTGTGTTATAGCATCAGGTGTAGGGTTGGACCAGGTGAAATGTTTCCCAACAGCAAGGAAAATTTAGCAAGGGAGGTGAAGGGATAGACAATTATCATCTTTGCAAAAACTAAAAGAATTGTGCCGCAGCTCTGTTTCACCAAACTTTATATTACTCAATTTTATTGTCTTATTAGGACATGGATATTCAATCCATATATATTACTCATTTAAAAAAAAAAATAATAGGGCACCAACACATTAAAGAGTGAGTACCAGGGCTTCCCAGGTGGTCCACTGGGTAAAGAGTCCACCTTGCAGCACAAAGGGCACTGATTCAATCCCTGCTATGAGAAGATCCCACATGCCATGGAGCGGCTGGACTGTGCCCAATTATGAGCCAGCAGTTTGGGGCACATGTACCCAGAGCCCGTGCTCTGTGACAGGGGAGGCAACTGCGATGGGAGGCCCACACATGCCAACTATTTAAGATGGATGAAAATAAATAAATGAAGGACCAATAAAAAGAGGCCAAAATTAAAAAAAAAAAAACAAAAAAAAGAGTGAGTACCAGAACTCACTTAAAGAGAAGTGCTCTGGAGGAAAGATTTGAGACCTACAGAACAACCAAACTTGATATTTGTATCTGGAAGTCAAACGTCATGGATTTTTAATGTGAGAAGTCTGTTCATAGATAGGTCTTCAATGCATTTAGGTCAGTGCTATTCTTTTTTGGTGTGTGGAGGGGGCTGGTGTGTGTGTGTGTTTCCAGATCCATTGTCGCTGGCTCTTTTGTAAGCTGTCACTAAAAAGAGACTTAGGAACGCAAAGGACACAAACTTCAGAGCAAACCATCTACAGTATACCTGTTATATCCAGTTTTTACTTGCATATATACATACTTTCTCCAGTTCTGATCAAGAACAATGCCCAGGACTTATCAATAAAAAGTTGTTTCTCCTTTCTGGGTATATCTGCTATTTTTAGCTCATCAATTACGCCGACATGAATCAGGCTAAGTAATGAGTTCAGTTCCTTTAGTTAATGAATCTTCTGACCTCCCTATAGAAAATGAAGTTATGTAATGCTAAATTATTGAGATAAACAAAGGAAATTTTTTAAATTTTACTTTCCTCTGTTTTTAAATAAGCCATTCAGTAGTGGAAATTTAGGGCATTATTGCTAATTACCAGAGTGACAACCTCTCACATAAGGATTTCACAAGATTTTTTAAGGCAGGAGATTAAATATGTGTGAATGAAAGCTATCAGGAATTATATACAATGTCTGAGAAATATGTTCATTAGTTTGGAAAAACAGTTTATAAAACTTACTGACTAAAGTGTTTTGACAGGCAGTAGAAATTATGCATAGAGAATTAATAGCATTTCCAAATTTAGTCAGAACACAATGCCTCTCTTTAATGTCTTAGTAATATACTCCAGAATTTTGAGACCAATGTATAGGATAAGGAAGATATATTTAATTTGAATTAGTGGGACAGCTTTACATTAATTTAATCTCATGTATGCAAGTAGCTGCAATATGATATAAGGAAGATTTTCCATTAACCTACTGAACTGAATTATCAATTTGAAATTCGCTAATGATGGATTAACCATAGGCTTTAAATTAAGAAGTAAGGAAAAAAGGATCATCAAATGCAAAAGTGAAATCATTACCTAACTGAAAATTTATGGAACTGTTCAGGAAAACTGCATACCAGCCATTCCCTTCCCAAGTCCTAGGCCTCTGTCTTAACAAGAGTTTATCCTTGTATTAATTGATAATCCCTTCTAAGCTGTCTGTGTCACTGCCACCTTGCCCTCTCAGTAATCTTTCCATATCAGATATTACCCTCTTCTGCTGTATATTCTTACTCCTTCTCTATACATTTAAATTTTTCTTTACAAAACACAGCTCTTTAAAGCTACTTTCTTATGTTCTCCTTTCTCATCAGAGCCGTTCACTTAGGTTTTCTCTGAATTCTCATTCACTACTCCAGCTACCCCAATAGGGAGTCTGTTCCCATCATTTCAGTGACACAGATCTAACTAATTCATCAGCGAATGAATATTAAATGCTTACCCTCTGGCATACACTGTTATAGGGTTGGGAAATGCAGTTGTGAACAGGACAGCAAAGGCGAGTGCTCCTCCAGTAAAGGACACAGTATAAGTGTGTGTCAAGGCGCTTCAGTCCTGCCGACATGAATCAGGCTAAGTAATGAGTTCAGTTCCTTTAGTTAATGAATCTTCTGCCCCAAAAAAAACCAAAGGAAATTTTTAAATTTTACTTTCCTCTGTTTTTAAATAAGCCATTCAGTAGTGGAAATTTAGGGCATTATTGCTAATTACCAGAGTGACAACCTCTCACATAAGGATTTCACAAGATTTTTTAAGGCAGGAGATTAAATATGTGTGAATGAAAGCTATCAGGAATTATATACAATGTCTGAGAAATATGTTCATTAGTTTGGAAAAACAGTTTATAAAACTTACTGACTAAAGTGTTTTGACAGGCAGTAGAAATTATGCATAGAGAATTAATAGCATTTCCAAATTTAGTCAGAACACAATGCCTCTCTTTAATGTCTTAGTAATATACTCCAGAATTTTGAGACCAATGTATAGGATAAGGAAGATATATTTAATTTGAATTAGTGGGACAGCTTTACATTAATTTAATCTCATGTATGCAAGTAGCTGCAATATGATATAAGGAAGATTTTCCATTAACCTACTGAACTGAATTATCAATTTGAAATTCGCTAATGATGGATTAACCATAGGCTTTAAATTAAGAAGTAAGGAAAAAGGATCATCAAATGCAAAAGTGAAATCATTACCTAACTGAAAATTTATGGAACTGTTCAGGAAAACTGCATACCAGCCATTCCCTTCCCAAGTCCTAGGCCTCTGTCTTAACAAGAGTTTATCCTTGTATTAATTGATAATCCCTTCTAAGCTGTCTGTGTCACTGCCACCTTGCCCTCTCAGTAATCTTTCCATATCAGATATTACCCTCTTCTGCTGTATATTCTTACTCCTTCTCTATACATTTAAATTTTTCTTTACAAAACACAGCTCTTTAAAGCTACTTTCTTATGTTCTCCTTTCTCATCAGAGCCGTTCACTTAGGTTTTCTCTGAATTCTCATTCACTACTCCAGCTACCCCAATAGGGAGTCTGTTCCCATCATTTCAGTGACACAGATCTAACTAATTCATCAGCGAATGAATATTAAATGCTTACCCTCTGGCATACACTGTTATAGGGTTGGGAAATGCAGTTGTGAACAGGACAGCAAAGGCGAGTGCTCCTCCAGTAAAGGACACAGTATAAGTGTGTGTCAAGGCGCTTCAGTCCTGCCGGACTCTTTAACCCAATGGACTGTAGCCCAACAGGCTCCTCTGTCCATGGGATTCTCCAGGCAAGAATACTGAAGTGGGCCGCCATGACTTCATCCAGGAGATCTTTCCAACTCAGAGACTGAACCTGCATCCTTTAGGTCTCCTGCGTTTGCAGGGGAGTTCTTTACCACTAGTGCCACCTGGGAAGCCTGATATTTACAAATAATAATAAATTGTAAAGAAAAGTGATTTGGTGTAAAAGAGGTCACTCACCTAAGTGGCAAGAGAAGTTTTTGTTTGTGGTTGTTAATAGATAACAAGCTGAGACCTAAAGGCTGAGACCTAAATTCAGTCATACCTGAGGAGGAAAAAAAAAATCCTAGAAAAGGCACGAACATGCCAAAACCCTAAGGTGAAAAAGAGTTTGTTGTTTTCTTGGAAAAAAAAAATTTAAAGACTGATAGGAACAGAGTTTAGTGAGTATGGAGGACAGTGAAAGAGAAGAGGTTGCAACTGGTCAGACTCTAGATCAGGAATGCTTCATAATCCTTGGTAGGGTTTTATTTGAGTTGTAAAGAAAAATCACCAAAGATGCTTTAAGTAAGGAAAAGATAGCATGTGATCTTCTTTTAAGATGTTAAATGGAATGAAAGTGTGCAGAGGGCAAGGGCAGGGACAAGGACTGTTGTAAGTGATAATCAGAGCTTGAACTAGGAAAGGGGTCAGCGGAGTCAGAGAGGGAGAGATGCAGATTCCTTTTGGAGATTGAAGAGCTAGGATTTCTTAAAGAACGAGTACTTAAGAACGTGGAGTCTGTTATACACACTGAGTCAGAAAGAGAAAAACAGGCATCATATATTAATGCATACATATTGAATCTAGAAAAAAATGGTATTGATGAACCTATTTGCAGGGAAGGAATGGAGATGCAGATGTAGAGAACAGTGCGGGAAGGAGAGAGCAGAACAAATGGAGAAAGTAGGATCAATATTATATACACTATCATATACAGAAGAGCTGGTGCGAAGTTGGTGTATATGTAACACAGGGAGCCCCGCCTGATGCTCTGTGGTGACGGGTGAGATGGGGTAGGGGAGGGAGGCTCAAATGAGAGGGTGTTTTTGTGTAATGTGGCTAAGTCAGTAAAAAATCCTCCTGCAATCTGGGAGATCCAGGTTTGATTCCTGGGTTGGAAAGATCCCCTGGAGAAGGAACCACTCCAGTTTCTTCCCTGGAGAATTTCATGGACAGAGGAACCTGGTGGGCTTCAATCCATGGGGTCACAGTCAGACACGACTAAGTGACTAACACACATGGCTGATTGTCATTGTTGTTCAGCAGCAACCAACACGACATTGAAAGCAATTCTCCTCCACTTAAAAATAAAGAAAGTAGATAAAGGTAGCATCAATGAGTATGCCCAGATTTCTGGCCTTAAATGAGTGGATAATGATGGATGGATGATGACAAGTCAAGTGACCTCATTAAGGAGCTGGGGAAGAAAGAAGTCAAGAATTCTGACGAATGACCTACAGCCAGTGAATACTTGTAAAGGTTCCCTTTTCACCTAATCTCACAGTTATTTGACCCAGTTACTGACTCCCTCTTACAAACATATTTGTCTTTTCGAGTCTTACAGCACCCAGTTCTTTTAGTCCTTTCTTCCAACCTGTCAGCTTTTGCATTATTGGTTTTCTCCGACAGTTCTCTTTGTTTCTAAGAGCTCTACATTTTGGGGTTTCACAAATTCTGTCCCAGAATATTTTTCTTTGCTTTTTGTACCCTGCTTAGGTGATGTGTAGTCTCCATCTCTCTTGGAGTTCACATGCTGACAGATCCCAAATGTGTAGCCCTCAGGTATCCATTTTTAAAGAACGAGTACTTAAGAACGTGGAGTCTGTTATACACACTGAGTCAGAAAGAGAAAAACAGGCATCATATATTAATGCATACATATTGAATCTAGAAAAAAATGGTATTGATGAACCTATTTGCAGGGAAGGAATGGAGATGCAGATGTAGAGAACAGTGCGGGAAGGAGAGAGCAGAACAAATGGAGAAAGTAGGATCAATATTATATACACTATCATATACAGAAGAGCTGGTGCGAAGTTGGTGTATATGTAACACAGGGAGCCCCGCCTGATGCTCTGTGGTGACGGGTGAGATGGGGTAGGGGAGGGAGGCTCAAATGAGAGGGTGTTTTTGTGTAATGTGGCTAAGTCAGTAAAAAATCCTCCTGCAATCTGGGAGATCCAGGTTTGATTCCTGGGTTGGAAAGATCCCCTGGAGAAGGGAACCACTCCAGTTTCTTCCCTGGAGAATTTCATGGACAGAGGAACCTGGTGGGCTTCAATCCATGGGGTCACAGTCAGACACGACTAAGTGACTAACACACATGGCTGATTGTCATTGTTGTTCAGCAGCAACCAACACGACATTGAAAGCAATTCTCCTCCACTTAAAAATAAAGAAAGTAGATAAAGGTAGCATCAATGAGTATGCCCAGATTTCTGGCCTTAAATGAGTGGATAATGATGGATGGATGATGACAAGTCAAGTGACCTCATTAAGGAGCTGGGGAAGAAAGAAGTCAAGAATTCTGACGAATGACCTACAGCCAGTGAATACTTGTAAAGGTTCCCTTTTCACCTAATCTCACAGTTATTTGACCCAGTTACTGACTCCCTCTTACAAACATATTTGTCTTTTCGAGTCTTACAGCACCCAGTTCTTTTAGTCCTTTCTTCCAACCTGTCAGCTTTTGCATTATTGGTTTTCTCCGACAGTTCTCTTTGTTTCTAAGAGCTCTACATTTTGGGGTTTCACAAATTCTGTCCCAGAATATTTTTCTTTGCTTTTTGTACCCTGCTTAGGTGATGTGTAGTCTCCATCTCTCTTGGAGTTCACATGCTGACAGATCCCAAATGTGTAGCCCTCAGGTATCCATTTTTAAATCACAGACCCATGTGCCCACCAGTTTGCTCAGTAGCCCTGTCCTGATATCTCAGACCCTTCAACATCAGTGCATTCATAACAGACCTAACAAGCTGCCCTTTACCTGAATAAATCCTCACACCTATAGCCATATGAATAAATCCTGACACCTATTGCCATTTATGTCAGAAACCTAGACCTTATCTTCTATTTCTTTGTTTTCCAGATCACCCTTCCAATCCTAACAAAATAACTTACTCAGAAAATATTCTTTGTGAGACTCTGTTATAAATGGTGACTTAAGTGACAAACAGAACATGGAACCTGTACTTGTGGACCTTACCAACTAGTGAAGGACAATACATTACAAATATATTCAAATAAGAGTGCATTTACAAACTTTTATGTAAAGGGGATAGGCTGTGCCTTTTGAAATATAGTAAAATGACCTCAGATTGGAAAGATACAGCCTAGATTTCTCTGAGGAAGGTGCTATGTTAGATCTGTTTCTTAATATATCTATTATTTAAATCAGCACATATCATTGGACAAGCCTCCATTTTCTCTTAGATTTTTCTATTGCACTTTAATGTTATTTCTACATTCCCTCTTCTCTCCCTACATTCCAATCTATATGCTGGAAATAATCTTATAAAGGCAATACAAATCCCCACAAATATCAAATTTTATCTCCTGATAACTTACAATATAGTAAAGAGTTTTCTCTAATCTCATTTTGAAAATCAAGGGCCTTCATATCTTCATTTCAGAAATGCTACTTTGACTGACTACATTCTTTCACTCATCATCGGTAATCTCTCTTGGCACATTTCTGCTCCACTCTGCTCCCTCTGCACCTGGATAGCTCAGTCTTTGAGTCTGGTATTTCCTTAAATATATCTTCCCTAACCTCACGAGCTATATGCTATCCTTGGCCAAAATACAGATGCTCAGGCCAAAGGACTTTATCTTCTCACCGTCAGCCCAGTTGTGATTCATCAATTATGTATGTAATTTCTGGCTTTGTGTCCCTCTTCTCTGATATATTATAAACTCATATCAGGCAGGAAATGTAATTTTTATAATTATTTGTATCTTCTGTGCTTAGAATATTGAGCGGCTACCCTGCAGAACTCAATAAATAATTATTAAATGAGTGAATGTTTCACATTTAGAGTCAGTTACCACTGGATAAGATTCAGTGAAGTGATTAAATATGCCCAAATTGATCACAGTTCATTCAGTATATTTAATGGAAATGACCATCTTAAATGGATAATATTTGGTGTTATATAATTTATTATTGAAAGATCTCTTATGTGAGACAAAGTGCAAATTGATTATTCTTCAAATTATATTTTGTAAATATTACTTGTTGATATTTCACAGCAGTGTTTGGTTGGTTGTTCAGTCAGTAAGTCATGTCTGACTCTTTGTGACGCCACGAACTGCAGCACACCAGGCTTCCCTATCCTCCACTACCTCCGTGAGTTTGCTCAAATTCATGTCCTTTGAGTCAGTCATGCCATCCAGTCATCTCATCCTATGTCATCCCCTTCTCCTCTTGCCCTCAGTCTTTCCCAGCATCACAGTATTTTCCAGTGAGTTGGCTCTTCGCATCAGATGGTCAAAGTACTGGAGCTTCAGCTTTAGCATTAGTCCTCCCAATGAATATTCAGGGTTGATTTCCTTTAGGATTGACTGGTTTGATCTCCTTGCAGTCTAAGGGACTCACAAGTCTTCTCCAGAACCATAATTTGAAAGTATCAATTCTTTGATTCTTATTCTTCTTTATGGTCCAACATCCAGTAGTCATGTCCATATATGACTACTGGAAAAACCATAGGTTTGACTCTATGGGTCTTTGTCAGCAAAGCGATGTCTCTGATGTTTCTGTTTTTTATACACAGTCTAGGTTTGTTGTAGCTTTTCTTCCCAGGAGCAAGCATCTTTTGATTTCCTGTCTGCAGTCACCATCTGCAGTGATTTTGTGAGTGCAAGAAAATAAAGTCTGTCACTGTTTCCACCCTCTTTGCCATGAAGCTGTGCTCAAAATACCCTTACTGTTTTAAAAAAATTTTTTGGCCAGTTGTGATTCATCAATTATGTATGTAATTTCTGGCTTTGTGTCCCTCTTCTCTGATATATTATAAACTCATATCAGGCAGGAAATGTAATTTTTATAATTATTTGTATCTTCTGTGCTTAGAATATTGAGCGGCTACCCTGCAGAACTCAATAAATAATTATTAAATGAGTGAATGTTTCACATTTAGAGTCAGTTACCACTGGATAAGATTCAGTGAAGTGATTAAATATGCCCAAATTGATCACAGTTCATTCAGTATATTTAATGGAAATGACCATCTTAAATGGATAATATTTGGTGTTATATAATTTATTATTGAAAGATCTCTTATGTGAGACAAAGTGCAAATTGATTATTCTTCAAATTATATTTTGTAAATATTACTTGTTGATATTTCACAGCAGTGTTTGGTTGGTTGTTCAGTCAGTAAGTCATGTCTGACTCTTTGTGACGCCACGAACTGCAGCACACCAGGCTTCCCTATCCTCCACTACCTCCGTGAGTTTGCTCAAATTCATGTCCTTTGAGTCAGTCATGCCATCCAGTCATCTCATCCTATGTCATCCCCTTCTCCTCTTGCCCTCAGTCTTTCCCAGCATCACAGTATTTTCCAGTGAGTTGGCTCTTCGCATCAGATGGTCAAAGTACTGGAGCTTCAGCTTTAGCATTAGTCCTCCCAATGAATATTCAGGGTTGATTTCCTTTAGGATTGACTGGTTTGATCTCCTTGCAGTCTAAGGGACTCACAAGTCTTCTCCAGAACCATAATTTGAAAGTATCAATTCTTTGATTCTTATTCTTCTTTATGGTCCAACATCCAGTAGTCATGTCCATATATGACTACTGGAAAAACCATAGGTTTGACTCTATGGGTCTTTGTCAGCAAAGCGATGTCTCTGATGTTTCTGTTTTTTATACACAGTCTAGGTTTGTTGTAGCTTTTCTTCCCAGGAGCAAGCATCTTTTGATTTCCTGTCTGCAGTCACCATCTGCAGTGATTTTGTGAGTGCAAGAAAATAAAGTCTGTCACTGTTTCCACCTTTTCCCAATCTATTTGCCATGAAGCAATGGGACAAGATCCATGATCTTAGTTTTTTGAATGATGAGTTTTAAGCCAGCCTTTTCACTCTCTTTCACATTCATCAAGAGGCCCTTTAGTTCCTCTTTGCTTTCCACCATTAATGTATTTGTTAGTGAGTGTTCTTGTCATGGTAATACTCAAAAGGTGGATGATGAGTGAAAGAATGTAGTCAGTCAAAGTAGCATTTCTGAAATGAAAATATGAAGGCCCTTGATTTTCAAAATGAGATTAGAGAAAACTCTTTACTATATTGTAAGTTATCAGGAGATAAAATTTGATATTTGTGGGGAAGACCTGGGATGGTTCCATTGTGTGTAGCTCACACGTTCATGGGCCAGGTCCCCTGCTGTGGATATGCTGTGGATATGTACTGTGATCTAACAGCCTTGTGTGCTATGCATAGTCTTGTGGCCCTGGTAGCAGGGTACACCAAGTTTTGCTCCAAAATAATCAAGGAAAACGGGAAGTGAACTTTTCAAAGGAAGTGCTTTTACCAGAGGTAAGAGAAATACTGTAAAGATCAAATTAACTTTTAATGCATAAATAGACAAATAATATATGTGTAGATATGAATATATATTTCTACATAACCTATAGAGTGATATAATGGTAGAGAGGAATAAAATGTAATAGAAATAGCATTCAACTTGAAGTTAGTAGACTCACTTCAAGTCTTTTCCTAGTTGTATTCATTGGCCTTAGAAAAATCTTATTCTCCTCTCTGATCACTTCTGTCTTCCTAAAATCAAAGTTTGGGCTAGATCAGAAGTCAAACACAACTTTCTATGGGTACTAGGATTGTAACAGAGATGTATGATATTGGCCAAGCATGACTATCCATCTAGCCTCTCTTTATTTGCATACTAAACAGCAAAAATAAAAGAAACATGTTCTTTTTTTGTTTTCTTGAACTATACAGCCTTCTATGTACATCTACCATTTTATAAATTGAGAGTTTGGTAAAAACAACCTATCTATCCAACAAATACTCTTATTGTCTCTTTGACACAAGAATTGAAGGAGCTGGGAGCAAGAACTTCATTTATCAGCCCTCCTCTTATATCTAGGTGGTGCATGGAGCTTGTTACACCAAAGGAATGTCAGGAGAAATGGTGTGCATCAATTCCAGATTGTGGAATTACAGAGATGCAGAATTGTGAAATTCATATACTACATATACCCCTTCTTTTCCTCCCATTAAATGGTCCCAGAAGATCTTGAAGTCTTATGGGATCCTAAGGTCACAGATGAAAGGAAAATAAACTCAAAAGGTGGATGATGAGTGAAAGAATGTAGTCAGTCAAAGTAGCATTTCTGAAATGAAAATATGAAGGCCCTTGATTTTCAAAATGAGATTAGAGAAAACTCTTTACTATATTGTAAGTTATCAGGAGATAAAATTTGATATTTGTGGGGAAGACCTGGGATGGTTCCATTGTGTGTAGCTCACACGTTCATGGGCCAGGTCCCCTGCTGTGGATATGCTGTGGATATGTACTGTGATCTAACAGCCTTGTGTGCTATGCATAGTCTTGTGGCCCTGGTAGCAGGGTACACCAAGTTTTGCTCCAAAATAATCAAGGAAAACGGGAAGTGAACTTTTCAAAGGAAGTGCTTTTACCAGAGGTAAGAGAAATACTGTAAAGATCAAATTAACTTTTAATGCATAAATAGACAAATAATATATGTGTAGATATGAATATATATTTCTACATAACCTATAGAGTGATATAATGGTAGAGAGGAATAAAATGTAATAGAAATAGCATTCAACTTGAAGTTAGTAGACTCACTTCAAGTCTTTTCCTAGTTGTATTCATTGGCCTTAGAAAAATCTTATTCTCCTCTCTGATCACTTCTGTCTTCCTAAAATCAAAGTTTGGGCTAGATCAGAAGTCAAACACAACTTTCTATGGGTACTAGGATTGTAACAGAGATGTATGATATTGGCCAAGCATGACTATCCATCTAGCCTCTCTTTATTTGCATACTAAACAGCAAAAATAAAAGAAACATGTTCTTTTTTTGTTTTCTTGAACTATACAGCCTTCTATGTACATCTACCATTTTATAAATTGAGAGTTTGGTAAAAACAACCTATCTATCCAACAAATACTCTTATTGTCTCTTTGACACAAGAATTGAAGGAGCTGGGAGCAAGAACTTCATTTATCAGCCCTCCTCTTATATCTAGGTGGTGCATGGAGCTTGTTACACCAAAGGAATGTCAGGAGAAATGGTGTGCATCAATTCCAGATTGTGGAATTACAGAGATGCAGAATTGTGAAATTCATATACTACATATACCCCTTCTTTTTCCTCCCATTAAATGGTCCCAGAAGATCTTGAAGTCTTATGGGATCCTAAGGTCACAGATGAAAGGAAAATAAACTCAGAAGACACACACTGAACTATAACATAAAAGAAAAATATTTTGGGTAAGGTAACTGAACATTTTCTTGTCTCTCACAGAAACTTGTCCTGCTCTAACTAATATAAAAATAAAAAGGGGACATAAAAATTGTCTTTACTCAAAAATATACAGATATGCATGGTGATGAATGGCAAAAGTACACTGTTATAGTGTCTTGGAGAGCACAGTGACTGATAAGGATAATATATATCCAAAGAGCACATAGAAATTTTCTGTTTTTCCCGTAGGAGTTTGAATTCCAACAACTGTGTTATTTTTGTCTATTTTTTTATTTTAATTTTCTGAGCAACTAGAGAATATTATGCAAAATAGTTATAAATACATAACAGGTTGAATAAACAAATTAAGGAATAAATATTTTATATAAAGGAGGCAGTTGCCGAGAACAATATGGTACACTGCTGTTAGTCAGTTATGTAGATTTTCTTTTGTCAGACTTTTCCTTTTTAAAGAAAGGTTGTAAATATGAGAATTTAACATTGATTCAAAACATCTTAAAGCATGTCATAGACCAAAGAACTTATTTCTGTGAGGTGGACTCAGCCAGTCTGTGACCTCTGAATTGTACTGATTCTCAAACTTGGATGAGCTGAGTGCATTGGAGAATCCTTTTGGGAGCTTCACGCTAAAATTGAAAAAAATAAAACAAAAACAAAAACTGTTGGTTTGTCTTTCAACCTGTTAATTAGTAACTAGAGGGATGAGCTGAGATGCAAAATTGAGAGTTTGGTAAAAACAACCTATCTATCCAACAAATACTCTTATTGTCTCTTTGACACAAGAATTGAAGGAGCTGGGAGCAAGAACTTCATTTATCAGCCCTCCTCTTATATCTAGGTGGTGCATGGAGCTTGTTACACCAAAGGAATGTCAGGAGAAATGGTGTGCATCAATTCCAGATTGTGGAATTACAGAGATGCAGAATTGTGAAATTCATATACTACATATACCCCTTCTTTTTCCTCCCATTAAATGGTCCCAGAAGATCTTGAAGTCTTATGGGATCCTAAGGTCACAGATGAAAGGAAAATAAACTCAGAAGACACACACTGAACTATAACATAAAAGAAAAATATTTTGGGTAAGGTAACTGAACATTTTCTTGTCTCTCACAGAAACTTGTCCTGCTCTAACTAATATAAAAATAAAAAGGGGACATAAAAATTGTCTTTACTCAAAAATATACAGATATGCATGGTGATGAATGGCAAAAGTACACTGTTATAGTGTCTTGGAGAGCACAGTGACTGATAAGGATAATATATATCCAAAGAGCACATAGAAATTTTCTGTTTTTCCCGTAGGAGTTTGAATTCCAACAACTGTGTTATTTTTGTCTATTTTTTTATTTTAATTTTCTGAGCAACTAGAGAATATTATGCAAAATAGTTATAAATACATAACAGGTTGAATAAACAAATTAAGGAATAAATATTTTATATAAAGGAGGCAGTTGCCGAGAACAATATGGTACACTGCTGTTAGTCAGTTATGTAGATTTTCTTTTGTCAGACTTTTCCTTTTTAAAGAAAGGTTGTAAATATGAGAATTTAACATTGATTCAAAACATCTTAAAGCATGTCATAGACCAAAGAACTTATTTCTGTGAGGTGGACTCAGCCAGTCTGTGACCTCTGAATTGTACTGATTCTCAAACTTGGATGAGCTGAGTGCATTGGAGAATCCTTTTGGGAGCTTCACGCTAAAATTGAAAAAAATAAAACAAAAACAAAAACTGTTGGTTTGTCTTTCAACCTGTTAATTAGTAACTAGAGGGGTGCTCTCTCTATATATATCTGACAAGTTCCTCAGATGATTTTCATATAACCTGCCTAGAATTAATCCATGGAATAGTACTAGGAATCACTTTATCAAAAGAGTCCAACATACATGCAAAGATACTTTTCTGGTATGAAACATAGTAATAAGTCAGACTAAATTATGATAAAATTTTATATGTCCTATGATCTATAAAGAAAGTTCTTTATTAATTAACATCTTACCTTTCTGAATCATGAGAACTTCTAGAAGTTCTTTCTTATTACTAAGATTCAACAGCAATAGGAGATAAGTTTAAAAGATATTGAATAAATCTATAATATATTCAAGTCAATATCTAATGAATGAAGCCTTATATAAATTGAAAACACCAGTGTTTTGTAATACCTACAAGTTACCAGATTTCATCAACTTACTTTCTTTCTGGGACAACTTTCATCTTAACAGAGAAATATTAATTTGAATTTATGCAAGAATCATGATTTTTTCCCTTTGTAAAATCATCTTTGTATCGAACTCAAGATCTAGAAAAGGTCATCACTATTGAGGTTGAGGAAGGGCTGATCTTACCTGGAATAAAGATCATACTAATACCTTTAATGTGTCTGATTTTCCATTTAGGGCAGTCTCAAAGAGCTGTTCAAGCAGGAAAACTTCTCCAATAGCAATTGAATAAAACTCCAGAGACGTATATTCAGGTTAGTCTTGTGTTATTGATTTCCTTCAAAGATGGTATAAATTATGTGTTACGTTATTGTTTTAGGATTAGTAAAGCTAATAATAAGTTTAAAACATATGAGTTACCGTTGTCAATAAAGGATCAATGAACAAAGTGTGCTTGACCTTTGAAATTCCTCATCCCTTTTCATGACTTGTAGTCTTCTCAAGAGTGATAGGCTTTAGTCTATCATTGCTAGGAATTTTATGAAAATGTATTTCAAATCTCCACATAGAGGTGCCATAACACTTCAGCTGGAAAAAAAAAATCTTTCCAATAGACTTTCCCAAATAGCCTTATATTTTGATGAACAAATTTTACAACAAAAACTGTTGGTTTGTCTTTCAACCTGTTAATTAGTAACTAGAGGGTGCTCTCTATATATATCTGACAAGTTCCTCAGATGATTTTCATATAACCTGCCTAGAATTAATCCATGGAATAGTACTAGGAATCACTTTATCAAAAGAGTCCAACATACATGCAAAGATACTTTTCTGGTATGAAACATAGTAATAAGTCAGACTAAATTATGATAAAATTTTATATGTCCTATGATCTATAAAGAAAGTTCTTTATTAATTAACATCTTACCTTTCTGAATCATGAGAACTTCTAGAAGTTCTTTCTTATTACTAAGATTCAACAGCAATAGGAGATAAGTTTAAAAGATATTGAATAAATCTATAATATATTCAAGTCAATATCTAATGAATGAAGCCTTATATAAATTGAAAACACCAGTGTTTTGTAATACCTACAAGTTACCAGATTTCATCAACTTACTTTCTTTCTGGGACAACTTTCATCTTAACAGAGAAATATTAATTTGAATTTATGCAAGAATCATGATTTTTTCCCTTTGTAAAATCATCTTTGTATCGAACTCAAGATCTAGAAAAGGTCATCACTATTGAGGTTGAGGAAGGGCTGATCTTACCTGGAATAAAGATCATACTAATACCTTTAATGTGTCTGATTTTCCATTTAGGGCAGTCTCAAAGAGCTGTTCAAGCAGGAAAACTTCTCCAATAGCAATTGAATAAAACTCCAGAGACGTATATTCAGGTTAGTCTTGTGTTATTGATTTCCTTCAAAGATGGTATAAATTATGTGTTACGTTATTGTTTTAGGATTAGTAAAGCTAATAATAAGTTTAAAACATATGAGTTACCGTTGTCAATAAAGGATCAATGAACAAAGTGTGCTTGACCTTTTGAAATTCCTCATCCCTTTTCATGACTTGTAGTCTTCTCAAGAGTGATAGGCTTTAGTCTATCATTGCTAGGAATTTTATGAAAATGTATTTCAAATCTCCACATAGAGGTGCCATAACACTTCAGCTGGAAAAAAAAAAAAAAAATCTTTCCAATAGACTTTCCCAAATAGCCTTATATTTTGATGAACAAATTTTTACAACTAAAACTTTTTTTTGCAGTTAAGTTTCCTGTAAATACAACACTCAAGTCAACACTTTGTATCAGTAAATTCATGTCTTCTTTCTAGACAGCTGTACCTATAATCTCTTATCTATATCTACATCTATATTTTATCTTATTTTCTAATACTTTCTATCACACTTTTGAATTTGTTTTCAGGTTTGCCTCTTATTACTCTTGATTTACCGTCAACTCTGACAATAAGGGCCACATGTCTTCTTTGTAATGGGAGTTCTAAGGTAAGTAGTTTTCACAAAACAGGCACTGATAATTTTTAAGACTGGCAACTTTGAGGATGTAATATTTTTCTGTGAAATGCCAGTATAGTCATAATTTTCATCTCTTGGATGAAGTGCTAAGAGGGTTTATTCACTGCTATACAAAAACTGATCCTTAAGGTTTGCCTTGGTTTTACCCTTGGCTTTTATCCTAAAGGACATCACTTTTCTCTTTGATGTCTTACATTCCTTTGAGAATATAATAACATTGAAGTGAACACTTTTTAGATTGCTATGTATCAGAACATTTTCCCTCATATTGATAATAGAGGCTGACACTGAGTCTGAACCTGAGTATCAGTATAAAAGTTGCCAAATTGCTCTCATATGTAGAGTTATTAAAGAAAGAAATTATCCAAGAGACATGTGCTTGTTTTTTGAGTCTAACAGAAGTTCTTGCATATGCAAGAAGTCACCAGGTCTCTAATCATCTCTTAATGATTCTTCCATTTTATTTTGAAGTAGTTTAAGCACATAAAATCATATGAAGAAAAATATCAGATACTCATTTATACCAGGTGAGTTTCTCAAGATGTAATAAGTTGCTGCATTTGCCTTGGAGATTATCTAATTGATACGAATATGAAACAAATATGTGAATGTATTTTGTCTTTTGTCCTTATCGCATTCTCTTATTCTTTTCAACTCCCTCCACCTACACCTGCCAAATGTTTTTAATTTCATGAAATTAGTGTGTATTATTCCTGGGTAGATTTGGCTTTTGTTGTTTATTCATTACCTGTGCATAGATCCATGTATTCTACCATTGTCTACATTTTCAACTTTGCAGAAGGATATAGCATGATATCAAGTACACTTTTTTTTTTTTTTTTTTTGGTCAGGCTGACTTTGAGGTGTATTTCTCTTGTTTTAAATTATGATATTTTATTTATTCATTTTAGTGAATCTATTATAGTTTTTCTACTATAGTATTTAAAATATTGCTTTTTTTTTTTTACTGGATTTCTCTCTCTCTCTTTTTTTCTTTTTTTTTCTTTTTGGTTTGGCCACTTATATTGGTCTTTCATTTATTTGTTTTCATCTATCTTTGCTCTTTGGCCCTGTGTGGGCCTCCTATCGCAGTGGCCTCTCTCACTGCAGAGCACCAGCTCTGGGTGCATGCACTCCAGAGCTCCAGCTTGGTAATTGGACACATCAGTCCAGCCACTCTGCGGCACGTGGGATCTTCCCAGCCCAGGGATTGAACCGGCACCGCTTGCACTGCAAGGCAGTGTCCTTACCCACTAGACCACCAGGGAAGTCCAAAAAGATTGCTTTTAAGTTATTACAACCAATGCTGTAGTAGGCATTCATCGTATGACTCTATGCATATATGTAAACTTTTCTCAAAGTTAGAGATTTGAGAGTGAAATTGCTATCTTATAGGTATCCTACAAGATCCTACCTATTGCTCCTGTACTTTGCGATCTTCACTGAAAATTTAGATTTCAGTTTACAATGAATAACTTCTTGCTCCCTAGTCTTTCACAGAAAATGAAATATTTGGTGGTTTCAAGGAAGTAATTAATATCTTTTTCTATGTGTAGTATAATTCTGCTGTTTTATTGAATTAAAATTTAGGACATGATTTATAATTTTGTAATTCTTCTACTTGATAAATTTAAATTAGAATATCAGTAAAGGAAATAATATATTAATAATAATAACATATGCCCTTGGCTTTCTCAATCTGTAGTTGGATATTTTTGCTATTTAGAATATCCAGTAGCAACAATATTAGAGATGTGTTTTTTAATATGAAACTCAGAAAGAATAAATTGACATATAGTATTTTATTTTCTGAATTTTTCCTCAAATGTTTCTGAAAAATGAATATAACAACTGTTCTATTAGCTTTCATTTTATATGGCTTATTTTTTTAATGCAAAGAACATCAGATCTTAAATAAATTACTATTTGTATGAGGTTACTAAAATGTTCTAATCAGATCTGAGTTTAGAAAAGTTTTCTACCAAACGTTAAAATTTTGCTTTAATTTAAAAAGAAAGTTTGAGTAATAAGTGGTAAGTAGCATGGCTCATAGTATCAGCCACAAAGAAAGATTACCATTCAAAAATATTTTGTTACACATAAAAAATAGCGATGTCTAGGCCCTGGTGCTGGGAAAGACTGAGGGCAAGAGGAGAAAGAAATGACAGAGGATGATGATTGGATGGCATCACCCATTCAATGGGCATGAGTTTGAGCAAACTCCAATAGTGAAGGACAGGAAAGTATATACTGCAGTCCATGGGGTTGCAAAGGGTTGGACACAACTGAGTGACTGAACTGAACCTTTTAAAATATATGATCAACTTTATATCCAAAACATAAACACACACCAACGTATCTTCATTTTACTTTTCCATTTCTTTATTAATCTAGCACAGTGCATATGCTACTTATAGCACTCGATTAAAATTGCTAACATGGAAGGCACTGATGATCTCTTCATTACCAAATAAATAGACCCGCAAACTGAAATTTTAATTTCTCCTCAATATTTACTAGATACAGTCAATTTCTCTCTTGGCGTCAAAACTCTTTTTCTAATTACTGAGAATTCTTAATGTCATTTGAAAATTTAGATTTCTTAAGCTGCTTTCACAGAAAATGAAATATTTGTTGGTTTCAAGGAAGTAATTAATATCTTTTTCTATGTGTAGTATAATTCTGCTGTTTTATTGAATTAAAATTTAGGACATGATTTATAATTTTGTAATTCTTCTACTTGATAAATTTAAATTAGAATATCAGTAAAGGAAATAATATATTAATAATAATAACATATGCCCTTGGCTTTCTCAATCTGTAGTTGGATATTTTTGCTATTTAGAATATCCAGTAGCAACAATATTAGAGATGTGTTTTTTAATATGAAACTCAGAAAGAATAAATTGACATATAGTATTTTATTTTCTGAATTTTTCCTCAAATGTTTCTGAAAAATGAATATAACAACTGTTCTATTAGCTTTCATTTTATATGGCTTATTTTTTTAATGCAAAGAACATCAGATCTTAAATAAATTACTATTTGTATGAGGTTACTAAAATGTTCTAATCAGATCTGAGTTTAGAAAAGTTTTCTACCAAACGTTAAAATTTTGCTTTAATTTAAAAAGAAAGTTTGAGTAATAAGTGGTAAGTAGCATGGCTCATAGTATCAGCCACAAAGAAAGATTACCATTCAAAAATATTTTGTTACACATAAAAAATAGCGATGTCTAGGCCCTGGTGCTGGGAAAGACTGAGGGCAAGAGGAGAAAGAAGGGACAGAGGATGATGATTGGATGGCATCACCCATTCAATGGGCATGAGTTTGAGCAAACTCAATAGTGAAGGACAGGAAAGTATATACTGCAGTCCATGGGGTTGCAAAGGGTTGGACACAACTGAGTGACTGAACTGAACCTTTTAAAATATATGATCAACTTTATATCCAAAACATAAACACACACCAACGTATCTTCATTTTACTTTTCCATTTCTTTATTAATCTAGCACAGTGCATATGCTACTTATAGCACTCGATTAAAATTGCTAACATGGAAGGCACTGATGATCTCTTCATTACCAAATAAATAGACCCGCAAACTGAAATTTTAATTTCTCCTCAATATTTACTAGATACAGTCAATTTCTCTCTTGGCGTCAAAACTCTTTTTCTAATTACTGAGAATTCTTAATCTCTTTTGGTAAATTTTCCATTTATGCATCTTAAATATTGGAGGTATGTTTCTGCTATTGGAATTTATCATTCTGCATATTTTTTGTTGTTGAGTTCCTAAGTCACGTATGACACTTTGTGACCACATGAACTTGCAGCCCACCAGGCTCCTCTGTCCATGGGATTTTTCAGGCAAGAATACTGGAATGAGTTTTCATTTCTTCTCCACATTATACAGAAGCCTACTCATAAATCCCTTAGGAATTAACCTCCCCCTCCACTTCAGGAGTCGGGGTTCTGTAGGACAATGCCCTTAAATCTTTCTGAGGTTGGAACAAAGGACCTTACAACTCCGCATTGGATTGTTCTTGAGTCTTGACTGATTTTTACTGATAGCATCCTGGGTTTGATCTTTGAGATCTTCAGGACCTTTGAGATTCTTTTGTTAGCTGTAGGAGAATGAAAAACAGTATTATTCCCTAGCCCAAACAGTTCTGGTTTAAACTTTTCCCCTTCAGATTCTGCTTTAAAACTAAGCAGTTTCATCTTTAATTCATCTACCTCTAAACTTACTTATTATGCTCAGTAAAGGGAACCATTCAAAATTCTGCCTTTTAATGTTGGCCAGATAAAGTCACTATGTGTACCTACTCTTCTCCTCATTACTGCCGATGACAGTTACACTCACACTTTCTTCCTGTATACATCACATTACACTTTCTCCAGTCTGCAAGAAAAATTTCCTCACTGAACTTCCAGCTCTCACCAATGTCTTTATAGCTTATATCAGAGCTACCTATCAACCTTTTATGTGCCAAAGCCAATATCATACTTTTGTTGTTCACAGCCTCATCCAACTTCTAGATACCAATTTCTGTTACACTCAGCTGTTGCTACTGAACAAACCATTACAAAACTAAGAGCCTTGAAACAAGGGTCCTTCACCGCCTCGCAGTGCAGGGGTGCTGGTTCCATCCCTGGCCTGTGAAGATCCTATGTGCCGCAGAGCAGCTGGACCGATATGTCCAGCTACCAAGCCGGTGCTCTGCAGTGACAGAGGCCACTGCAATGGGAGGCCACATGGGCCAGAGAAAAAAAAGATGGAAATAAATGAAAGATCAATAGAAGTAGTGAAAAATAAACAAACAAATAAATAAGAAAATAAACAGGAAAAAACAAGGGTCCTTTATATCTGCTGAGGAGTCCAAGTGCAAGATGCTCTTAGCTATTGTCTAGTAGGTAAGTGGCTGTTCAACGTTGACTGGAGGCTCAGTCTTTGGTCAGAGTCTGGGTTCTCCTCCATGTGGCCTTTCCATATTGCTGAGTTCGGTTTCTCACAGCATGGTAACTAAATTCCAAGGAAAATCCAGGCTACATTTTAGAATGAATCTGTGTGTGCTTGTGCTTCTCAAGCCTTCAGTTGTGTAAAGCTTGTTAGTGTCCTCCTGCCCAAATCAGTCCACATCAACGAACACAAATTAATATTGGAGACCATTGCACAAGGTCGTAAAGCTACAAGATGTGGTTTGGTTTTGGTTTGCTTTCAGTAGCCATGTGAAAAATAATATTTATGCACTGCCAAATAACCAACTTTTAGGCATCTCCAAATAACCAAGTTTATTTTTTTTTTTAATTATATTTTCCATTTCCTTTTCAACTTTGTTGTAATACCTGTACAGTTTTTTTTTCCTCAGAGGAAAACTTGGCAATAGCCCATCAAATTACCCATCACAATTTTTTTTTTTTCTTCACAGCTTTTTGAAAGATAAAGCTATATTTGTATAATTTATTTTTGTGTATGTGTATTTTATTAAAACTTTTATTTTACTTTTAACTTTTACAGAGTTTTGTTGCTTACAGATATATAAACTGTACCTCAGGTATCTCTTAGTTGTCCCATGATTTTATATTGTTTCAGTCTAGTTATTCTTCTTGAAACAACTCTATATCCATTTCTCTTTCCATTTAGGTAAACATTTTATAATATTTCACAAATGTTAATGACTTTTTAGTTACTTGCTCATCTTTTTTTTTTTAACTTGTTAGATCAGTTTTTCAATGGGATCTGATATCTTAAAACCTCTGTAATTAGGCAGCAGGAATATTCATCTTAAACACTTTGTGTGTTTCATATAAGCACTAAAACTTAAGGACCACTTTTTTAGACCTGAATTTCAGGAATTTTGGATTTTCATATAGTTTTCTTTAACTTAGTAAAAAACTTAGTCCATTCTGCTCCTTTCAGCTTTTGGATGCAATGAAAAATACATTATCAAGTATTACCTGACTCATATGTTTAGCTCATACTTTTGTTACAGCACCTTACATATTTTTATTTATGAATACAATATCAACTATATGATTTTTGCATTTGTTAAATAATCAAAATTCACTCATATGAGTTTGAAGCACTTTGGGTTCTTGTTAATTCAAAGAAATCTTATTGAGTGTATATTTAGTGCCAGGCATTATTCTAGGTGTTTTGAGATACAGGAGTGTACAAGACAGATAATGAGTCCAACCTGATAGAACGCATGGGGGCAATGGAAAAATAAACAAGAATGAACAAGATAACTTCAGATAGTAATAAATATTCATTCTATGACAAAAGTAACAGAGAAATGGTAGGTAATATGGTAAATAAAATTCAGGGGTGGTCAAGGGGATCTTCTTAGCAAAGGAAATATTTAAGACAGGACTTTAAATATGTGAAAGGTAAGACATTAAAGATTCCAGGACACAAGACCATCAATCATTAAAATTTGAAACGACAACTATCCCTTAGTCAACTTGTTGAACAATGGGGCCCCATCAAATTACCCATCACATTTTTTTTTTTCTTCACAGCTTTTGAAAGATAAAGCTATATTTGTATAATTTATTTTTGTGTATGTGTATTTTATTAAAACTTTTATTTTACTTTTAACTTTTACAGAGTTTTGTTGCTTACAGATATATAAACTGTACCTCAGGTATCTCTTAGTTGTCCCATGATTTTATATTGTTTCAGTCTAGTTATTCTTCTTGAAACAACTCTATATCCATTTCTCTTTCCATTTAGGTAAACATTTTATAATATTTCACAAATGTTAATGACTTTTTAGTTACTTGCTCATCTTTTTTTTTTTAACTTGTTAGATCAGTTTTTCAATGGGATCTGATATCTTAAAACCTCTGTAATTAGGCAGCAGGAATATTCATCTTAAACACTTTGTGTGTTTCATATAAGCACTAAAACTTAAGGACCACTTTTTTAGACCTGAATTTCAGGAATTTTGGATTTTCATATAGTTTTCTTTAACTTAGTAAAAAACTTAGTCCATTCTGCTCCTTTCAGCTTTTGGATGCAATGAAAAATACATTATCAAGTATTACCTGACTCATATGTTTAGCTCATACTTTTGTTACAGCACCTTACATATTTTTATTTATGAATACAATATCAACTATATGATTTTTGCATTTGTTAAATAATCAAAATTCACTCATATGAGTTTGAAGCACTTTGGGTTCTTGTTAATTCAAAGAAATCTTATTGAGTGTATATTTAGTGCCAGGCATTATTCTAGGTGTTTTGAGATACAGGAGTGTACAAGACAGATAATGAGTCCAACCTGATAGAACGCATGGGGGCAATGGAAAAATAAACAAGAATGAACAAGATAACTTCAGATAGTAATAAATATTCATTCTATGACAAAAGTAACAGAGAAATGGTAGGTAATATGGTAAATAAAATTCAGGGGTGGTCAAGGGGATCTTCTTAGCAAAGGAAATATTTAAGACAGGACTTTAAATATGTGAAAGGTAAGACATTAAAGATTCCAGGACACAAGACCATCAATCATTAAAATTTGAAACGACAACTATCCCCTTAGTAATTCAGTGTAGGTATTTACTTCTTTGGGATTCCTAGATGACTCGGTCATAAAGAATCTGCCTGCCAATGCAGGGGACACAGGTGAGATCCTTGGGTCAGCAAGATCCCCTGGAAAAGGGGATCAACCCACTCCAGTATTCTTGCCTGGGAAATCCCATGGACAGAAGAGCCTGGTGGGCTACAATCCATAGGGTTGCAAAAGAGTCAGACACAATTTAGCCACTAAAACAATAGCAAATTTACTTCTCTATAATACTGAAAGGTAAATATTAAATCTTGATATACTGAAAAAATTTGACTAATATTAGCAAGAGTTTTAATTTTTCACCTTCCAGATTAGCAACAGCCTAAATTGGCTGGGATTCTAGTTTATTCTATTTTGCTTTTCACAGATGGCTTAGTGTGTGGAGAAAGTCGATAATATTAAATGCCAATCTAATACCCATTTGCTACTTCTTCAAAGAAATCCTATTTTGTTAGGGGCACTAATCCTCCATAGATAAAAAGTTTATTAGTTTTCTATTGCAGTCAAAACAAATTATCACAAACTTAATGACTTACAACAGCTAATATTATCTTACAGTCATGTATGTCAGAAGTCTGCTGTAGGTTTCAACAGACTAACCTGAAAGTGCTGATACCTGTATTTCTTTCTAGAGGCTCAAGGGGAAAATCCATTTCCTTGAGTTTTCTAGGTAACACATGTATACTTTAGACCTTGGCACATGACCACCTTCTTCCATCTCTAAAGCAAGCAAGGGCAGGTTGAGCTTTTCTTCTTGCTGTGTAGGGTACTCAGTTTTTAAAAACACGTGATTAGATTGGGCTCACTCTAAGAGTAAGGTTTAAACTCATCAAGGTCTTTAATCTTAATCCCATCTGGTAAGAAGCTTTTGCCAAATAAGGTAACAAATTCAGAGGCTCTTGATAACAAGACATGAATATCCTTGGGAAGCTATTATTCTGCCTACCACAGGCAATTCCTGCAAGATGAGATAGTCATGTGGTATGTGTTATAAAGGAGTTATGGTGCAATACTTCTGGAAAAGCTCCTTAACAGAAAAGACTGAGATTTCATGGGTCCTTTGCTTGATTCTGTACCATCCTGCTCCCTGAAACATGACCAGCGTAATCCGAAGCCCTGGAAGGTACTCTGAAAGCAGGTAGACAGGACTGCAGGAGAAATCAATCATTAAATTTGAAACGACAACTATCCCTTAGTAATTCAGTGTAGGTATTTACTTCTTTGGGATTCCTAGATGACTCGGTCATAAAGAATCTGCCTGCCAATGCAGGGGACACAGGTGAGATCCTTGGGTCAGCAAGATCCCTGGAAAAGGGATCAACCCACTCCAGTATTCTTGCCTGGGAAATCCCATGGACAGAAGAGCCTGGTGGGCTACAATCCATAGGGTTGCAAAAGAGTCAGACACAATTTAGCCACTAAAACAATAGCAAATTTACTTCTCTATAATACTGAAAGGTAAATATTAAATCTTGATATACTGAAAAAATTTGACTAATATTAGCAAGATTTTTAAATTTTTTCACCTTCCAGATTAGCAACAGCCTAAATTGGCTGGGATTCTAGTTTATTCTATTTTGCTTTTCACAGATGGCTTAGTGTGTGGAGAAAGTCGATAATATTAAATGCCAATCTAATACCCATTTGCTACTTCTTCAAAGAAATCCTATTTTGTTAGGGGCACTAATCCTCCATAGATAAAAAGTTTATTAGTTTTCTATTGCAGTCAAAACAAATTATCACAAACTTAATGACTTACAACAGCTAATATTATCTTACAGTCATGTATGTCAGAAGTCTGCTGTAGGTTTCAACAGACTAACCTGAAAGTGCTGATACCTGTATTTCTTTCTAGAGGCTCAAGGGGAAAATCCATTTCCTTGAGTTTTCTAGGTAACACATGTATACTTTAGACCTTGGCACATGACCACCTTCTTCCATCTCTAAAGCAAGCAAGGGCAGGTTGAGCTTTTCTTCTTGCTGTGTAGGGTACTCAGTTTTTAAAAACACGTGATTAGATTGGGCTCACTCTAAGAGTAAGGTTTAAACTCATCAAGGTCTTTAATCTTAATCCCATCTGGTAAGAAGCTTTTGCCAAATAAGGTAACAAATTCAGAGGCTCTTGATAACAAGACATGAATATCCTTGGGAAGCTATTATTCTGCCTACCACAGGCAATTCCTGCAAGATGAGATAGTCATGTGGTATGTGTTATAAAGGAGTTATGGTGCAATACTTCTGGAAAAGCTCCTTAACAGAAAAGACTGAGATTTCATGGGTCCTTTGCTTGATTCTGTACCATCCTGCTCCCCTGAAACATGACCAGCGTAATCCGAAGCCCTGGAAGGTACTCTGAAAGCAGGTAGACAGGACTGCAGGAGAGAAAGTTAGGATGAATTACTATGCAGTATCTAGGTTTCCACATCCCAACTTCTTTTATGTAAAAGAAAAATAACTCTTAATTTATTCACTATTGCTTTATTAGATTTCTCCAGATAGCTTTAGGACAAATTCCTAACCAATATGTTTCATCAAAGTAAAGTTGACTTGATCGTTATAAAAGGGAAAGATCTATGCTGATTGCATTATGGCCTTTCTTTTAATGACCGAATTAGATTATCCATTCAGCAGTCTTATTCACTGGTGGCATGCAGCTCTTAACCAGTTGAATTGACAAACCATACAAACCTAGATAAGGTAAGTTATCTAGGAAGACAATGCAGAGTTGATGTTCTATTAATGGCTTAACTGTAATTAAAGCAACAGTCAGACATCAGTAAAAATGTCAGTCTATAAGAAAATGGGTTTTGCTGCTGGAATAGTGTGGTAATAAATTAGAACTGTAATTGCTTTTTGAATCAGCAAATCTTTTATGCCATAAAGAAATATTAGCATTTTAAATTTGTCACATATACACTTGAGTTTTATGGTTAAATTTGAAAACCATTCTATTCTCAAGTAAAATACCCAATAAATTGCATAATATTAAACACTGATAACTCTAAAAAAAGTAAAATATATTTGTGAGCTAATTTAAAAATAAAAGCTGGTAATATTTATTTTAGGTTAATCAAGTATCAGATCTCTGTATATTGTTCTTTATTCATAATCCTCTCTAGATTAAAACCATGTAAAGTTTTCTATTTACTATTGTACTGTAAACTGCCACATTTTAAAAAGAAAGTTGCACAGCTACTAGTTAAAGCAAATTATTTTCTAATGATGATTATTTTCTAATGGAACTGAGATTATTCAATCAACACAGCATAGTACTTGAGCTTAGTCTTCACATTTTCAGAGCAATAATTTTCTGCTTATTTTAGATATGATGTCAGGTCTTAGAAATATGTGCTCTGTGAACCATTTTTGATAAGCACAGCACTGTGTCAGTTCTGTATCTTGCATTGTTTTGCTACATTGCACACACAATGAATATCATCTGTCCTAAGATGCTTAGTCTAGTGACATTATTATTTTGTTATGCCTTAGTAAATTGAGTTTTGTAGCTATTCTTTACCTCTTTCACAGTTGAAATTCATGTTAGATAAAATATCATATGATACATACTATATACTAAACACACATTTAAAATTATGTACTGTTTTGTGTTCTCTATTTAGGAAAAAAGTTGAAAACAAAGCATAATTTACACAGAATGTCATCACTGTGAGTAGAATGGTGGCCTCTCCCAAAGACATGTTTCTACATTAATCCCTAGCATCTGTGAGTGTTACATTATTTGGGCAAAGAGGTTGAGGACAGACAGAAAAGGAAAAAACAGAGAAGACAGTGTGAAGATAGAGGCCAAGATGAGAACGCTACATCTAAAGGCTTGCCAAGAATTGCCACCAGAAGCTTTGAGAGAGGCTTAGAATCGATTCTCCTCCTGTGCCTCTAGAGGGCTCATGTCCCTACCAATGCCTGACTTTTGGAATTACAGCCTCCAGAACAATGAGAAAACAAATTTCTGTGGTTTTAAGACACCTAGTTTGTGGATCAAATTTGTTAGAGCAGCTGGAAGAAATGAATATGGCCGTGATTTTGAAATAATTTTTATCCTTACTTACAATTGCTTAATTTTTCATTTTTTTTCAAATTAGTTTCTGAAAGATAATTTAGATAATTTGATGAAAGAAGTATTTGTAGCTGAATTTATGATAACCACATAAAAGATTAAGCACATGAAAAATAAGACAACTATTAATTTCAGGGACTAGAAGTTGCTCAAGAAAGGATAATATAATCATATTCTATGAATCTAAGCTGTAAATGACAGTTGTGTAGTCTTACTACTATAAATAATAATGTTATACGGAAAGTTATTTTCAGCTTATAAACTAGAGATACCATATTAGTGTATGTGAGTATGAATGCATATGTGAATGTGCGTGATGGATTTGGTGGTGCAGTGTAATATATCATAGATAAATGTTTCTCTTTAATTGAAGGAAGTTAAAACATTTCTAAAACTGGTTTTAAGAAGTATTCGTGTGATAATATTTAATATATAGAGGTTTAAAAACTGGAAAAAAAATCAATGACAAGATAAAGTGTTTGGCTGTGAGACATCACAAGTAGAGTGACATGGAGACCAGAGAGCTGTCTTTAATAAAATGTGGAATTTGTCTCTCTTGGAAATCAATGAAGACAAAAACTATGAGTGGAAAGTATTATATAAATGGAAATAAACACTTATCCAACAATAAGTTAATAATAATACTGAATGTCTAAAATGGTTTAGACACTGTTCTAAAACCTTAGGATAAACTAAACAAAACCTATAAAAGCCCTGTTTTTTAAGGAACACATATTCTCCCTTAGCGCTAAGGAAGCTGATGTCAGAAAAAAAGCTAGAAGAAAAAGCACTAGATAAACTATGCTGTGGATCTTACACAAAGCAAAAACAAGGCAGAAAGAAGAATTGTAGTGGTATTGCTACTAAATGGAAAACAGAAAAGGAGGTAGAGTTGATGTACAGCTTTGTGTTTCAAGTGCAAAGTAAAGTGAATCTGTTATGAATATGCACATATCCACTTTTTGCGATTCTTTTCCATGTAGGCCATTATTGAGTAGTGTTCCCTGTGATATATAGTAGTAGGCTCTTAGCAGGTATCTGTTTCGTTGTAAAGTGTATCAATCCTTTTCTCCCAATTTATCCCTCCTCCCCCTTACCCTTCAGTAACTGTGAGTTTATTTTCTACATCTGTAACCGAATTTCTGTTTTGTAGGTAAGTCCATTTGTAGCCTTTTCTTAGATTCCACGTATAAGTAACATCATACGGTATTCGTCTTTTCTCGTTTTTACTTCACTTAGGATGATGATGTCTAAATGCATCCATGTTGCGACAAATAATAATGTTATACGGAAAGTTATTTTCAGCTTATAAACTAGAGATACCATATTAGTGTATGTGAGTATGAATGCATATGTGAATGTGCGTGATGGATTTGGTGGTGCAGTGTAATATATCATAGATAAATGTTTCTCTTTAATTGAAGGAAGTTAAAACATTTCTAAAACTGGTTTTAAGAAGTATTCGTGTGATAATATTTAATATATAGAGGTTTAAAAACTGGAAAAAAAATCAATGACAAGATAAAGTGTTTGGCTGTGAGACATCACAAGTAGAGTGACATGGAGACCAGAGAGCTGTCTTTAATAAAATGTGGAATTTGTCTCTCTTGGAAATCAATGAAGACAAAAACTATGAGTGGAAAGTATTATATAAATGGAAATAAACACTTATCCAACAATAAGTTAATAATAATACTGAATGTCTAAAATGGTTTAGACACTGTTCTAAAACCTTAGGATAAACTAAACAAAACCTATAAAAGCCCTGTTTTTTAAGGAACACATATTCTCCCTTAGCGCTAAGGAAGCTGATGTCAGAAAAAAAGCTAGAAGAAAAAGCACTAGATAAACTATGCTGTGGATCTTACACAAAGCAAAAACAAGGCAGAAAGAAGAATTGTAGTGGTATTGCTACTAAATGGAAAACAGAAAAGGAGGTAGAGTTGATGTACAGCTTTGTGTTTCAAGTGCAAAGTAAAGTGAATCTGTTATGAATATGCACATATCCACTTTTTGCGATTCTTTTCCATGTAGGCCATTATTGAGTAGTGTTCCCTGTGATATATAGTAGTAGGCTCTTAGCAGGTATCTGTTTCGTTGTAAAGTGTATCAATCCTTTTCTCCCAATTTATCCCTCCTCCCCCTTACCCTTCAGTAACTGTGAGTTTATTTTCTACATCTGTAACCGAATTTCTGTTTTGTAGGTAAGTCCATTTGTAGCCTTTTCTTAGATTCCACGTATAAGTAACATCATACGGTATTCGTCTTTTCTCGTTTTTACTTCACTTAGGATGATGATGTCTAAATGCATCCATGTTGCTACAAATAGCATTAATTCATTTCTTAAGGCTGAAAAATATTCCACTGCATACATGACCACATCATCTTTATCCATTCCTCTGTCAATGGACATTTAGGTTGCTTCCATGTCCTAGCTATTGTAAGTAATGCTTCAGTAAACATCAGGATGTATGCATTGTTTTTTGCATGCATTTGTAGTTTTCTCTGGATATATGTGTAGAAGTGGAATTGCTGGATCATATGGTAAGCTCTATTTTTAGTTTAAAGAACCTCCATTTCATCTAACAATAATGTTTCCTCTTCTCAACAGACCAAACTTAACTGCAGTTTACTCCTCCAATTTTTCCCTGAAAGTTTACAAGTTTTCAACAGACTAGAGTTCCAATGGTTACATCAGACAGATTCTGACATTGAGACAGTTAACCAGGTAAGGAGATAGTCCTGACATTTTTAACTGTTGCATTCTCTTACTCAGAAAGGTATTTTTATTTATTGTATGTGTTAATTTTGTTTTTTCTTTTTATTTACATTGTTTTAAAAATACTATTTTTCATGATGGTTTATCATAGGATATTGAATATAGTTCCCTGTACTATACAGTAGAACCTTGTTGTTTATCCATTCTATAAATAAGTTTGCATCTGCTAATCCCAAACTTGCACTGCAGCCCTCCCCCAACCCCCTCAGCAACCACAAGTCTCTTCTCTATGTCCTGTCCATAAATCTGTCTCTGTTTGATAGCTTTGTTTGTGTCCTAGTTTAGATTCCACATATAGGTGATATCATACTGTGTTCATCTGTCTCTTTCTGACTTAACCTAACTTCTCTATCTTGCTTCTCTATCTTGGCTATTGCAAATACTACTACTATGAACACTGAGCTGCATGTATCTTTTTAGATTGCTGTTTTCATTTTCTTTCAGATACAAACCAAGAAGTAGAACTGCTGGATCATATGGTAGTTCTGTTTTTTAGTTTCTTGAGGAAACTGTGCATGTGTGCTCAGTTCTGTCCAGGCAAGAATACTAGAGTGGGTTACCATTTCCTTCTCCAGGGGATCTTCCTAGCCCAGGGATTGAACCTATGAGGGTTCCCTTTTCTATGCATCCTCCTCAACATTTGTTACTTATAGACATGTTAATAACAGTCATTCTTACCAGTGTAAGGTTATGTCTCATGGTTTCCATTTTTATCTCTCTCATAATTAAGACAGGCTGAGCAACTTTTGTCATTTAGATCTCTGCCCATTTCTTTCTTTCTTTTTTTTTTTTAATTTATTTCTTTATTTTAAAGTTTTTACAGAGTTTTGTTCTTCACAGACATGCATGTTCCCAGATCAGTCATATGCATATCCCTGGTCCCCTCCACCCTCCAAGCCTCCCCCCATCCAACCCCTCCAGGCCATCGCACCAAGCCATTGTAAGTAATCCTATTCCCTTAGCGCAACGACAATAGCTATCTTTTTCAAACATGACGGTATAGGTTTCCATGTTACTCCCTCTATGCCTCCCACCCACTGTTCATTTCCCAGCATGTCCATGGGTTCACTGCGTGTGTTATCCTTACCCTTTTACTAGATTCCATATATATGTTTAGTATACTGAACTTGTCTTTCTCTTTTTGACTCACTTCACTTTTTATAATAGGTTCTAGCTCCAGCCACCTCATTAGGGCTGATTCTTCTGCATTTCTTTTTACAGCTAAGTAGTATTCCATTGTATATATGTACTAGGGCTTCTTTATCCATTCATTCATCAATGGGCATCTAGGTTGCTTCCATGTTCTGGCTATTGTATAGAGAGCTGCAATAAACATTGGGGTACAGGTGCTTCTTTCATTTTTGATTTCATCTGGGCATAAGCCTAAGAGTGGGATTCCTGGGTCATAGGGTGCTTCCACTTTTAGTTTTTTAAGGAATCTCCATACTGTCTTCCAGAGTGGCTGTATCAATTTACATTCCCACAAGCAATGCAGGAGTGTTCCCTTTTCTCCACACCTCTCCAGCATTTCTTGTCTGTCGATTTGTTAATGATCGTCATTCTTACCAGTGTAAGGTTATGTCTCATGGTTTCCATTTTTATCTCTCTCATAATTAAGACAGGCTGAGCAACTTTTGTCATTTAGATCTCTGCCCATTTCTTTCTTTCTTTTTTTTTTTTAATTTATTTCTTTATTTTAAAGTTTTTACAGAGTTTTGTTCTTCACAGACATGCATGTTCCCAGATCAGTCATATGCATATCCCTGGTCCCCTCCACCCTCCAAGCCTCCCCCCATCCAACCCCTCCAGGCCATCGCACCAAGCCATTGTAAGTAATCCTATTCCCTTAGCGCAACGACAATAGCTATCTTTTTCAAACATGACGGTATAGGTTTCCATGTTACTCCCTCTATGCCTCCCACCCACTGTTCATTTCCCAGCATGTCCATGGGTTCACTGCGTGTGTTATCCTTACCCTTTTACTAGATTCCATATATATGTTTAGTATACTGAACTTGTCTTTCTCTTTTTGACTCACTTCACTTTTTATAATAGGTTCTAGCTCCAGCCACCTCATTAGGGCTGATTCTTCTGCATTTCTTTTTACAGCTAAGTAGTATTCCATTGTATATATGTACTAGGGCTTCTTTATCCATTCATTCATCAATGGGCATCTAGGTTGCTTCCATGTTCTGGCTATTGTATAGAGAGCTGCAATAAACATTGGGGTACAGGTGCTTCTTTCATTTTTGATTTCATCTGGGCATAAGCCTAAGAGTGGGATTCCTGGGTCATAGGGTGCTTCCACTTTTAGTTTTTTAAGGAATCTCCATACTGTCTTCCAGAGTGGCTGTATCAATTTACATTCCCACAAGCAATGCAGGAGTGTTCCCTTTTCTCCACACCCTCTCCAGCATTTCTTGTCTGTCGATTTGTTAATGATCGCCATTCTGACGGGTGTGAGGTGATATCTTATTGTAGTTTTGATTTGCATTTCTCTAATAATAAGCAAGGTTGAGCATCGTTTCATGTTCTTTTGGGCCATCTGTATGTCCTCTTTGGTGAGATGTCTATTTAGATCTTTTTCCCATTTTTTGATTGGGTTGTTCATTTTTCCAGTGCTGAATTGTCTGAGTTGCTTGTAGATTTTGGAGATTAATTCTTTGTCTGTTACTTCATTTTCTATGATTTTCTGCCCCTCTGCGGGGTGTCTGTTCCGCTTTTTTGTAATTTCTTTTGCTGTACAAATGCTTTTAATTTTCATTAGGTCCCACATGTTAATTTTTCTTTTTAGTACTGCTATTCTAGTAGGTGGGTCAGAGAAGATCTTGATTTATGTCCTTGAGTGTTTTACCTATATTCTCTTCTAAGAGTTTGATGGTTTCTGATCTTACATTTTAGGTCTTTAATCCATTATGTTGAGTAGTACCAACTGTTTATACATTTTAGATATTAACTATTAAGTATATCACTTATAAATAGTCTCTCCAATTTCATAACTCATGTTTTGATATTGTTGACTAGTTAGTTAGGTCCTGTTTGTACTATTATTTATTCTGCTTTACAAAACTGATTCAAAAAATTTATGTCAAAGACCTTTTCATCTATATTCACTTCTAGAAGTATGATGGGTCCACTCTTTACATCTTGGTGAAACTGGTAAAAGTTTATCAGTTTTATCTTTTTTTTAAAAGCAGCTCTTGGTTTCATACATCTTCTCTAATCTTTATTTTCTTCCTGCTGCTGACTTTGGTCTCCGTTGTTTTTTGTCTACTCATTTTACATCATGTATTAGATTGTCTATTTGATGTTTTTCTTGTTTCTAGAATACCTGTGTCATTACTTCCTTCTTAGAACTGCTTTTGCTTTAGCCCAGAGATTTTGACATGTTGTGTTTAAATGTTCACTTGTTTATATTTTAATTTATTTCAAGGTATTTTTTTTCAGTTTGTCTTTGATTTTTCCATTGACCAATTGGTTTTTTACTAGCATGCTGCTTAGTCACTGAACATTTGTTCTTTTCCCATGTGTCTTTCTGTAGTTGATTTCTAGTTTCACACCACTGTGGTTAGAAAAAATGTTTAATATAATTTTGATCCACTTAAATTTGTTGATCATGCTTTTTTTTTTTTTTTTTAATCCAGGCAGCCTCCCAATGTCTTTTCATTGGAGCTTTTAATCCATTAACATTTCAAGTAATTATTTGTCAGTATGTTCTTATTGCCATCTTACTACTTGTTTTTTGGTCATGTCATTCTCTGTTTGTTTTGTTTTGCATATGGTTTAGTCATTTTATTTAATAGGTGCTTGTGTTCCTTCTGTTTTTTTGTGTGTATTGTAGGCTTTTGGTTTGTGATTATCATGGGGTTTGTATAGGTTTGTATATGTTGACCCACAATTATACCTATTTGTTTTAAATTTGAATTCAAACACATTCTAAAAGGTCTTTATTTTATAGTAAAGACCCTCTCCCACATTTGTTTTTTTTTTTTTTTTTTTTAATATTTTATTTATTTATTTACTTTGGGCGGGGGTCGGGTTGGGGAGGGAGGGGAGTGGGCGGGCCACTTCTATTGGTCTTTCATTTCTCTATTTTCATTCGTCTTCGTTCTTTGGCTCCTGTGGGCCTCCCATCGCGGTGGCGTCTGTTGCATAGTGCCGGCTCTGGGCGCATGCGCTCCAGAGCTCCGGCTCGGTGATTGGACACATCAGTCCAGCCGCTCCGCGGCACGTGGGATCTTCCCAGGCCAGGGCTCGAACCGGCGCCCCTTGCACTGCAAGGCGGTGTCCTTACCCACTGGACCACCAGGGGAAGCCCCCCACATTTGTTTTTGACATCATAACTTACATCTCCAATTTCCCTTAACCCTTTATGTATTTCCAGTTGCTGTTATACTTCTTTGTCTTTTGTCTTTTTCTATGTACTGGATTATTGAAGTGATATTCCGTACTTGAGTGTTCTTGGTAGCAGGGTTTTTCCTTTCAGCACATCGTATCACTCCCTTTTGGCCTGCAGAGCACTGCAGAGAAACAAGCTGATTGCCTTCAGGGGATTTCCATGTACATGATTTTTTCTCTTGCTTCCTTTAGAATTATGTTTACCTTTGCTTTTTTATTATGATATGCCTTGGTGGGTGTCTATTTGAGATCTTCTGGGCTTCCTGTATCTGCATATCTCTTTCCTTCTTCATGTTAGGAAAACTTTCCACCATAATTTCTTCAAATATATCTTGGGTCCCCTTCTTCCGGAACTCCTGTAATGTAAATGTTGGAACACTTAAATATTACTTCAGAGATTTCTTAGATTTCTTTCATTTTTTTTGTCTGCTCTGCTGATTGGGTGTTTTCTATTACTCTATCTTCTAGATCCCTTATGCATTCTTCTGTATCACTGAGTCTACTGTTCATTCCTTCTAGTGTGTTTATTTCAGCTATTGAATTATTTATTTTTGATTGCACTTTTTATATCTTCTAGTCCCTTGGTAAAATGTTTATTGTTTAGTCAATTCTTCCTAATTCTGTTAACAGTTTTATTACTAATGTTTTGAATTCTTTACCTGGGTAAAGTGTTCATCTCATTTTTCCAGCAGTTTTCTCTTATTCTATTAATGGTATTTCCTTTTAATTTTATTCAGCTTTCTCTGCCTCTATGCATTTATGTTGAAACGTTACCTAGCGTGGTCTTAAATTGGTCTTCTTATGCGGGAGCATCCCTGTGAAGACTGCACATGTCCGGTGCTTTTGGTAAGAGGGTTGAATTTAATGGGGACACCACTTAAGCTTTTCCTCAGGATATGATGGCAACTATAGATGGAGGAGATAGAGCTGGACTGAATTTTAGTTGAAACTTCCTCTCTACCTAGTAGCTGTCGTAGACCTGTCAGAGGTAGGATATGATTTCAGGTTGCTGGAGTAGAAGCCTTGATAGCTGAGGTTTAGGCCAGCTCTTTTTCCTTTAAGTGGGTGTTGTTCCCTCTTGCCATACCAGGACCTTTGTCCCAGAGGAAGGGAGTGCTGAAGTAAGTGGGATCTGTGCATACACATACATGTGTCACCTGTGTAGTCATCTGCAGCTCTGCTCAACCACAATCAAAGCTTTTCTCCAATTGTGACTGCCCCGTATCAAGTGCTGCTCAGTGGTGTGGTTTGAGCAGAGCTTGTGCTAAGTTGATGGGGTGCATAGGGAGTCAGTCATAGGAAACTAGGTGGCTGCTAGGGCAGACCACTCCATCCTGACTCAGGAGCAAGACCTTTTGTCTCTCTCAGCTGCTCACCATCCCCTGCCTTCATGTGGCACCATTGCTCAGAGAAGTCAGGGCCTCTGTGGTGTTTGTGGGTATGGGGCTTTAAACTGTGGCACAGTGGCTGCTGTCAGAAATGGAGCTCCTTGGGGTGCCATCTGAATAAGCACCAACAGTGGTCACCACCATTCTACTAAGGCTTTACCCTGGGACCGGGCAGCCTCTGGAAGCCCAAGATCTAAGGTTAAGTTTTTCCCTTGGCTCCTCAATCCAGTGGCGTGCTATGTCATGGGCTGAGCAAAGCCAGAGTGTTCCCCTGGCTCCTGCGGGGATACTGGGTAAGGCAATCACAGGAAGCCCAGTAGCCACTAGGGCAGACCTCTCTTTGCCCTGTCCCGCGGGTAAGCCAGCCTGTACATGCTCCTTAAAAATGGAGTCTAGATTCATCTAGCCTTTCTCTCTTTACCAGTGGTTCTCCAACCAGCCAATTGGCTTTTCTCCATGGAGGAGGACTTGAGGTTTGGGACACCCAATTTAAGCCTGCGCCTGCGCCTGCTCACTCCCCAGTGTAAGTACACAATCTGAGTCCCCTCCCTGGGACATAGGTCCTGACCTGATCATGTGTGTATTTCCTTACAGTCTTTGTTGTACAGGAGTCAGCTTGCCAGTTTCCAGTTGGTTTTCAGTGAGTGAGAATTGTTCCCAGGTGTAGATGTATTTTTGATACATTCATTGGAGAGATGAGTTGTATATCCTATTACTTTGCCTTCTTGATCTCTGTCATAGATGTATAATTTTAAAAGTTAGTAGACCATAAGCATTACAACAAATAACTCAAGTAACTTTAAATTGGTATTTTAAATATGGATGATTTTAAGCACAAGTCTTAGAATGTTTCAAAAGGGAACACAAAAGTACTAGTTTCACTGAACCTGACCCCAATTTAGTCTAGGTCACAGGTTGTCTCTTTAATTTGGAAAATAACTGATAGATTTGTCATTTGCCACAGATAAGAAACAGGTTCATGAGACCTTATGATTCTCAAATATTGCTGTCGTCCCTGTCCCACAATCAGCCCTAAAAGTTTAACTTGAGAAAATACCAGGACACTTGAAACATTTATCTATATAAGTCACCACAAACTATTAAACACTCAGCTAAATTATCCCTCATCTCTACTGGCATTTCCTGAGTAGTACCAAGTGTGAAATATATGTATTGTAAATCAGATCCAAAAAAATGGGATGGAGTTTTGGATTAAGTATTGATAGAATTTGTCTAACTGTACACTATACAAGATTATCAATGAATATTTGATCTTAGCAGGCATGCACAGGATATTTAATGTTAAATTAGATTGGACACTATAAAATTCCTAGAGGAAAACATAGGCAGAACACTCATTGACATAAATTGTAGCAGTATCTTTTTCAACCCATCTCAGAATAATGGGAATACGAACAAAACAAAATGGGCTTAAACTGAAAAGCTTTTTCACAACAATTAAACTGAGCCTTCTCCCTCAAAAACTTGAAAACAGGAAGAGCAAGTGGCAATCAAGGGTTAGAAAGTATGGCAAATCAGTTAAGAGGCAACTATTATAACATGTGAACAAATATAAGAGAGGTGGGTTTGACTGATGGATCTGAAGATCCCCTGGAGGAGGGCGCAGAAGCCCACTACAGTATTCTTGCCTGAAGAATCCCATGGACAGAGATGGTTGACAGGCTGCAGTCCATGGCATCACCCAGAGCTGCACACAACTGAAGCTTAAGATGTGTGCATTCAATTTTTAGAATATAACAGCCTAAATAGCAAAACCAAAGCATTTTTTATATTAAAATGCAATGCAAAAAGTTTTATTTAAAATAATACATTTACAAAACTGGACTTTACTAGTGGTAGTTCTTAAAGTCCTTGTATGTCAGCATTATCTTCACCAGGAGGCTTTGGAAGCAATAATCATAAAGATTTCATTATTTATCATTTTCCAAGATGAGGAATGCTGCTGAATACTTTAGTTCACATATAAACATTGTAATGTGCCTGTGTGGTTGAGAGACCAGTTACTTGTTTATAACTTCTCTCTTTACTAATATAGCTTGTCAAGACACAGATAAGTTGATGAACAAAGAATTGGAGGACATAGAGCCTCACTTAAAATGCTTTAATTAGCCTTGCAATGCCCTTTAGAGTCAACTGATGTAAAGAGTTTAGGTACCTAGATTGAGGAAGACAAATTAGCAGTCCTAGGTATGAACGCAACAAAAACAGTCAGACTGTGCCAATTTAAAAAAAAAAAAAAAAAATGTGCATAACAGACTGTTTGTCAAACACTGCTTTTTCTCTGTTCAACCAAGATGCTATCATTTCTGTCACACATAGAAATAACCCTGTAAGTATCATTTAGCTATAAAAATTGATAGATGATGATAAACAATTATCTAATGGTAAGTGAATTTAATGGAGAAGGAAATGACAGCCCTTTCCAAGATTCTTGCCTGGAGAATCCCAGGGACAGAGAAGCCTGGTGGCACGAAGAGTCGGACATGACTGAGCAACTGCCACTTTCACTTTCTTTTCAAGGGATTTAAAGGCTTCAGGCGTTTTTTTCTTTTTTTCGAACAAACCAAAAGGGGCCTAAACTGAAACGTCTTTTCACAACAATTAAACAGAGCCTTCTCCCTCAAAAACTTGAAAACAGGAAGAGCAAGTGGCAATCAAGGGTTAGAAAGTATGGCAAATCAGTTAAGAGGCAACTATTATAACATGTGAACAAATATAAGAGAGGTGGGTTTGACTGATGGATCTGAAGATCCCCTGGAGGAGGGCGCAGAAGCCCACTACAGTATTCTTGCCTGAAGAATCCCATGGACAGAGATGGTTGACAGGCTGCAGTCCATGGCATCACCCAGAGCTGCACACAACTGAAGCTTAAGATGTGTGCATTCAATTTTTAGAATATAACAGCCTAAATAGCAAAACCAAAGCATTTTTTATATTAAAATGCAATGCAAAAAGTTTTATTTAAAATAATACATTTACAAAACTGGACTTTACTAGTGGTAGTTCTTAAAGTCCTTGTATGTCAGCATTATCTTCACCAGGAGGCTTTGGAAGCAATAATCATAAAGATTTCATTATTTATCATTTTCCAAGATGAGGAATGCTGCTGAATACTTTAGTTCACATATAAACATTGTAATGTGCCTGTGTGGTTGAGAGACCAGTTACTTGTTTATAACTTCTCTCTTTACTAATATAGCTTGTCAAGACACAGATAAGTTGATGAACAAAGAATTGGAGGACATAGAGCCTCACTTAAAATGCTTTAATTAGCCTTGCAATGCCCTTTAGAGTCAACTGATGTAAAGAGTTTAGGTACCTAGATTGAGGAAGACAAATTAGCAGTCCTAGGTATGAACGCAACAAAAACAGTCAGACTGTGCCAATTTAAAAAAAAAAAAAAAATGTGCATAACAGACTGTTTGTCAAACACTGCTTTTTCTCTGTTCAACCAAGATGCTATCATTTCTGTCACACATAGAAATAACCCTGTAAGTATCATTTAGCTATAAAAATTGATAGATGATGATAAACAATTATCTAATGGTAAGTGAATTTAATGGAGAAGGAAATGACAGCCCTTTCCAAGATTCTTGCCTGGAGAATCCCAGGGACAGAGAAGCCTGGTGGCACGAAGAGTCGGACATGACTGAGCAACTGCCACTTTCACTTTCTTTTCAAGGGGATTTAAAGGCTTCAGGCGTGTTTTGTTTGCAAGTAACACAATGAATAAGTTGTGTTCTAGTATAGGTTCAGCTATATTGTTTATATTATACATGTAATATGGCATTATAAGATTGTTTAAGCACACTGCCTTTAGTTTTTAGGAAAGTTAACGATTCATTGACAAATCATTCTTAGCTGCAAACATGCAGCCCTAGTGAGAGTAATAACTAAAGTTTTACACAATTTTGATTTTTAAATTAGAAAAAATGTTTTATTTTTTCCCTTATCCACATGTTGGTTTTTAATTCTTTTTAGTTTTCTGAATTTAATAGTAATTTCTTTTTCATATTAAATAAGATATAATGCAACAAATACTTTTTCACAATAACTAAACCAACAAATTAGTTGAGCCTGTGTGTGTGTGAACAGTCACATTTTTATCTTCCATTTGATGGTCTAAGGGAGAAGAATGGATCTTGTCTAAAGATGCAGACAAGAGCTATTTGATACTATTTTATTTAGCAAAATGCCTCATAGAAAGGTAACAGTAATATTCAATGAAATCAGAATTCTTTGGTAAAGAGCTAAGTAACACTGTATCTTTATGAGTGAACATGAGAATGTCTGAACATTTTCTAGAATAATTTAAATCATTATTGAATTATAATAATAACTGAATTATTACTGAGTTGAATTGGGTATCCCTTTCCTAAACTGAAATTTTTAAAACCTAACTCTCAGTGCCCTAATAGATGACCTTATTTGGAAATATGCTTCAGGTTAATGTGTGAAAGTCCTAATTCATTATGACAGGTGCCATTGTGGAAAGGGGATATTTAGAGACATGCACACAGGTGAGGAGTTTGTTATCTGAAGAGATACAAAGATGACAAGTCAGAGAGGTCTAGAACAGACCTTTCCTTCACAGCACAAAGAAAAAGCCAATTTTGCTGACCTCTTGCCTCCAGAGCAGTGTGCAAGAGGCAACTGAATCACTGTTTAAGCAGTGCCATTTGTGGTGCCTTGTTATGGCAGTTCTACCAAATGAATACAGCCCCTACCATACATGTATATTTTAAAAAATGAAAATGATTGCTTTGAAGGGGGGCTGATGAAAAACTAATCCTTCGATAGCCTATCTAGGCTTGGGTCCAAAAGGCTAGCAAAAATAAAATTCATTTGAGAAGAGCTTTATGTAACAATATTTTTGTTTAACATCTCATGAAATAGACCACTTTGAAAATATAAATAATTTCCAATTTTGATTTTTAAATTAGAAAAATGTTTTATTTTTTCCCTTATCCACATGTTGGTTTTAATTCTTTTTAGTTTTCTGAATTTAATAGTAATTTCTTTTTCATATTAAATAAGATATAATGCAACAAATACTTTTTCACAATAACTAAACCAACAAATTAGTTGAGCCTGTGTGTGTGTGAACAGTCACATTTTTATCTTCCATTTGATGGTCTAAGGGAGAAGAATGGATCTTGTCTAAAGATGCAGACAAGAGCTATTTGATACTATTTTATTTAGCAAAATGCCTCATAGAAAGGTAACAGTAATATTCAATGAAATCAGAATTCTTTGGTAAAGAGCTAAGTAACACTGTATCTTTATGAGTGAACATGAGAATGTCTGAACATTTTCTAGAATAATTTAAATCATTATTGAATTATAATAATAACTGAATTATTACTGAGTTGAATTGGGTATCCCTTTCCTAAACTGAAATTTTTAAAACCTAACTCTCAGTGCCCTAATAGATGACCTTATTTGGAAATATGCTTCAGGTTAATGTGTGAAAGTCCTAATTCATTATGACAGGTGCCATTGTGGAAAGGGGATATTTAGAGACATGCACACAGGTGAGGAGTTTGTTATCTGAAGAGATACAAAGATGACAAGTCAGAGAGGTCTAGAACAGACCTTTCCTTCACAGCACAAAGAAAAAGCCAATTTTGCTGACCTCTTGCCTCCAGAGCAGTGTGCAAGAGGCAACTGAATCACTGTTTAAGCAGTGCCATTTGTGGTGCCTTGTTATGGCAGTTCTACCAAATGAATACAGCCCCTACCATACATGTATATTTTAAAAAATGAAAATGATTGCTTTGAAGGGGGGCTGATGAAAAACTAATCCTTCGATAGCCTATCTAGGCTTGGGTCCAAAAGGCTAGCAAAAATAAAATTCATTTGAGAAGAGCTTTATGTAACAATATTTTTGTTTAACATCTCATGAAATAGACCACTTTGAAAATATAAATAATTTCCAAATTTAATTTTTTATGACAATTATTATGTTTCTTTTAGATACCAAATACATGCCTGCTTTGTATAGATGTTCCAAAAGATCATTTCAGAAGACATTCGTTCAGTTAGCCTGACCCATGAATGCCAGCTATTTATAACTTGTAGAGAAAGCAGGAGTGTTTTAGTATCAGAAGTTGCCAGAAAACTGTTTTCTTAATCTTTTCCCCACCATTATGCATGCTAGAATGAAATAAGAAATCCTAGTTTAATCTGACATTAGAAACCAATAAAAAGAAACCTGTTATTTAAGGGTTTTCCAGGTTGCACAACTGGTAAAGAACTCACCTGCCAATGCAGGAGACTTAAGAGGTGAGAATTTGATCCCTGGGTCAGGAAGATCCCCTGGAAGAGGGCATGGCAACCCACTCCAGTATTCTTGCCTGGAGAAATCCATAAACAGCCTGGTGGGCTACAGTCCCTGGGGTCACAAAGAGTTGGGCATGACTGAGTGATTGACACTTGTACTTGCAGTCTCACGTTTAGGTCTTTAATCCATTTTGAGCTTACTTTTGTGTACGATGTTAAAGAATGATCTCTTTTCAGTTATATATATGTAGCTGTCCAGTTTTCCCAGCACCATCTGATGAAGAGACTGTCTTTTCAACACTGTGTGTTCTTGCCTTATTTGATAGTCTTGCCTCAATTTAGATTGACCATAGGTGTGTGGGTTTATTTCTGGGTTTTCTATCCTGTTCCATTGACCAGGTCTAGAACAGACCTTTCCTTCACAGCACAAAGAAAAAGCCAATTTTGCTGACCTCTTGCCTCCAGAGCAGTGTGCAAGAGGCAACTGAATCACTGTTTAAGCAGTGCCATTTGTGGTGCCTTGTTATGGCAGTTCTACCAAATGAATACAGCCCCTACCATACATGTATATTTTAAAAAATGAAAATGATTGCTTTGAAGGGGGGCTGATGAAAAACTAATCCTTCGATAGCCTATCTAGGCTTGGGTCCAAAAGGCTAGCAAAAATAAAATTCATTTGAGAAGAGCTTTATGTAACAATATTTTTGTTTAACATCTCATGAAATAGACCACTTTGAAAATATAAATAATTTCCAAATTTAATTTTTTATGACAATTATTATGTTTCTTTTAGATACCAAATACATGCCTGCTTTGTATAGATGTTCCAAAAGATCATTTCAGAAGACATTCGTTCAGTTAGCCTGACCCATGAATGCCAGCTATTTATAACTTGTAGAGAAAGCAGGAGTGTTTTAGTATCAGAAGTTGCCAGAAAACTGTTTTCTTAATCTTTTCCCCACCATTATGCATGCTAGAATGAAATAAGAAATCCTAGTTTAATCTGACATTAGAAACCAATAAAAAGAAACCTGTTATTTAAGGGTTTTCCAGGTTGCACAACTGGTAAAGAACTCACCTGCCAATGCAGGAGACTTAAGAGGTGAGAATTTGATCCCTGGGTCAGGAAGATCCCCTGGAAGAGGGCATGGCAACCCACTCCAGTATTCTTGCCTGGAGAAATCCATAAACAGCCTGGTGGGCTACAGTCCCTGGGGTCACAAAGAGTTGGGCATGACTGAGTGATTGACACTTGTACTTGCAGTCTCACGTTTAGGTCTTTAATCCATTTTGAGCTTACTTTTGTGTACGATGTTAAAGAATGATCTCTTTTCAGTTATATATATGTAGCTGTCCAGTTTTCCCAGCACCATCTGATGAAGAGACTGTCTTTTCAACACTGTGTGTTCTTGCCTTATTTGATAGTCTTGCCTCAATTTAGATTGACCATAGGTGTGTGGGTTTATTTCTGGGTTTTCTATCCTGTTCCATTGACCTATATGTCTGTTTTTGTACCAATACTATACTGTTTCGATGACTGTAGTTTTGTTGTTGAAGTCAGGGAGCTTGATTCCCTCCAGTTCCATACACAAAAATAAGTGTAAAATGGATTAAAGACTTGTTTGTGAGACTGGACACTCTAATACTCCTAGAAGAAAAAAAAAGCAGAACACTTTCTGACATAAGCAAACAAATGAGACCTACTTAAACTCAAAAGCTTTTACCCAGAAAAGGAAGGAATAAACAGAATGAAAACAGAACCTGCAGATTTGGAGAAAATATTTGGCAATGATGTGACCAACAAGAGATTAGTCTCCAAAATTTGCAAACATCATCATGAGCTTGTTGAACACCAATTCCCTGGTGGTCCAGGGAAAGAATCCACCTTGGGATGCAGGAGACAAAGGTTTGATCCCTGGTCAGGGAACTAAGATCCCATATGCCCATTGCTACTGAGCCCGTGAGCTTTGCAACTAAGACCCTAGTCAAACAAATAATTATATAATTTGAAAAACAATTCAGTCAAAAAATGGACAGAAGACCTAAACAAATATTTCTCTAAAGACACACATATGGACAAGAAGCACATGAAAAGATGCTCAACATGGCTAATTATTAGAAAAACGCAAATCAAAACTGCAGTGAGATGTCACTTCCCATCAGTCATAATAGCTATCTTCAAAAAAATACATTAACATAAATGCTGGAGAGAGTGAGAAGAGAAGGGAGGAACCCTCCTACACTGTCGGTGGTAATGTAAATTGGTGCAGTCACTATGGAGAGTCCTTAAAAAACTAAAAATAGAGCTAGCATATGACTTTGCACTTCCACTCATAGACATACATACACACCCGTTTTCATTGCACTACTATTTACAGTGGCCAAGACATGGAAGCAGCCAACAGAGGAATGCATAAAGAAAATATACAACATACATACAATGGGATATTACTCATTTTACTTATTAAAAAATGAGTAATATCATTTGTAACAATGTGGATGGACCTACAGATTGCCATACTAAGTGAAGACAAATATATTACATCATTCATATGTTGAACCTAATTTTAAAAGTTATTTACAAAACAGAAACAGGCTCATTGGTATCAAATCAAATTTATACTTATCAAAGCGTAAACATGGATGGGGAAGGATAAATCCAGAGTTTGGGTCTAACATTTACACAATGTTATATATAAGACAGAAAAACCAATAAGGATGTACTGTATAGCACAGATAAGTACTTACTCTTCTGTGATAATCTATGAGAAAAGAATTTGAAAAAGAATATATGTCATGTATAGCTGAATCACTTGGCTGTACACCTGTTGATGTACAACTTTGTAAATCAAGTATACTTTAGTAAAATGAAATAAAAGATGGTATTAGAGCTGACAACTTTAACTCTTGCCCATGGAGACAGTATGATGATTTCACAAGCCAGTGCATAGTGAGAAGAAAGAAATGGGGGCCTATGCAGGAAAGAAGAGAAGCTGATACTGTTACTATGTTTAGGAAATTTCCCTATCTCAGACAAGCTGAGAAAATATTCCATAAATATGGGAGGATCACCAATACTTATTATATCAATATAACATCCATTGGTAGTAGTCTTCCCTTGTGATTAGAAAGTCTCTGTACTTAACACTATAATGGTACCCCTATGCTATGTTTTAAATATTCTTTTATAGAAGATTTTTAACTTTAAAGAAATGAAAAATAGCATCCTTATTGTCTGCCTTGGAGTTTAGGATGCACAAACTGTGCAAAGAATGCAGGCATTCATGTACTTCAAGTATTACAAGCATGGATAATTCCTAGTTTTGATACAGATTCCCATGATAAACAGTCTCTTACAGGTGAAAACAAATCTCCATTTTCTTTGAAATTTAAACATTTGAAAAGAGCACTTAAAACTACTTCCTCATTGTTTGTGTTAAAAAATGATTTAAAGAGAGTTAACCAAAGCTTAAAAAAAGAAAATCTCTGAAAATTCAAAATAAATGAGCCTCTTGGACTAGTTAAACACAAACTGAGCCATGTCCCTCAAAAATTTGAACACAGGAAGAGTAAGTAGCAATAAAGGATTAGAAAATATGACAGATCAGTTAAGAGGCACCTATTAATAGGTAAACAAATGCAACATTTGTTATGCTTAATCAGAACTAAGTACTAACTAAACCCTTTCACAGATAATTTTTTTAATCCTCAACATTTCTGTTGATTATTAATAAGTCTCTCAAGCAGAAAGAATCCTTAGAAAATGCAATTTATACTGGATTTCATTAACTATTAGCAAATAATGAAGGAAAAATCTTATTTGCTGCAAACCATTCTGTATCGATATTTTGATAAACTAATAGAGTCTACATTTAACATGCGCCATGGAGTACAGTATTTTGTTTTGAAAAGAATTTGAAAGAATATATGTCATGTATAGCTGAATCACTTGGCTGTACACCTGTTGATGTACAACTTTGTAAATCAAGTATACTTTAGTAAAATGAAATAAAAGATGGTATTAGAGCTGACAACTTTAACTCTTGCCCATGGAGACAGTATGATGATTTCACAAGCCAGTGCATAGTGAGAAGAAAGAAATGGGGGCCTATGCAGGAAAGAAGAGAAGCTGATACTGTTACTATGTTTAGGAAATTTCCCTATCTCAGACAAGCTGAGAAAATATTCCATAAATATGGGAGGATCACCAATACTTATTATATCAATATAACATCCATTGGTAGTAGTCTTCCCTTGTGATTAGAAAGTCTCTGTACTTAACACTATAATGGTACCCCTATGCTATGTTTTAAATATTCTTTTATAGAAGATTTTTAACTTTAAAGAAATGAAAAATAGCATCCTTATTGTCTGCCTTGGAGTTTAGGATGCACAAACTGTGCAAAGAATGCAGGCATTCATGTACTTCAAGTATTACAAGCATGGATAATTCCTAGTTTTGATACAGATTCCCATGATAAACAGTCTCTTACAGGTGAAAACAAATCTCCATTTTCTTTGAAATTTAAACATTTGAAAAGAGCACTTAAAACTACTTCCTCATTGTTTGTGTTAAAAAATGATTTAAAGAGAGTTAACCAAAGCTTAAAAAAAGAAAATCTCTGAAAATTCAAAATAAATGAGCCTCTTGGACTAGTTAAACACAAACTGAGCCATGTCCCTCAAAAATTTGAACACAGGAAGAGTAAGTAGCAATAAAGGATTAGAAAATATGACAGATCAGTTAAGAGGCACCTATTAATAGGTAAACAAATGCAACATTTGTTATGCTTAATCAGAACTAAGTACTAACTAAACCCTTTCACAGATAATTTTTTTAATCCTCAACATTTCTGTTGATTATTAATAAGTCTCTCAAGCAGAAAGAATCCTTAGAAAATGCAATTTATACTCGGATTTCATTAACTATTAGCAAATAATGAAGGGAAAAAAATCTTATTTGCTGCAACCACCCCTATTCTGTCTACACATAACAAAATGGGCTGGAGTATTTTAGATACATAACATTTTTATAAAAGAAACAAAATATATTTCTGTAGAAAAGTATTGTTTAAACAGTGATTCATCAATTAGGAGGAGTGCATGTTAAGTATGTGCCAAGCATTCTGTTAGTTAACCATTGGGTTCAATGTTAAGACACAGTGCCTAAACGTAAGACATGTAGTGTGTGTGTGTGTGTGCTCAGTCATGTCCAGTTCTTTGTGACCTTATGGATTGTATCCTGCCAGGTTCCTCTGTTCATGAAATCGTCCAGGGAAAAATAATGAAGCCGATTGACATTTCCTACTCCAGAAGACCTATACCTGACCCAGGGATCTAACGCTTGTCCCTTGCACTGGCAAGTGAATTCTTTACCACTGTGCCACCTGGTAAGTCTCCATCAGAGTGATTTCAATTAAATAAACCTAAGTGCTAAAAGAAGTTATTTAAGCCAACATTGTGGTTAGAAAAGCCTCCTGAGGTCTCAGTGGCAGATGATTCCATGGTGAGTCAGTAGAGGCAGGTCGTTCCAAGGTGAGAGAAAGCATGTGTAAAAGGACGGAAAGTGTAAAGAAGACAGTGTTTCCAGGATGATGCATGGTTTTCAGGATGGCTATCGGGAGGTCAAACTAGGGTCCTGGCCAGTGGTGAGGCAAAGAAGTGAAACATCCAGGTAGTAGAAGTTCTTGTTAGCTTTGTTTAGGAATATGGACATTATCTTTGGGTATATAGAGAACCTTTGAACGATTTTTACATATGGTCTTTTAGGTTTGCAAGATATCACTCTGCTTTCAGTCTGAAGAATGGATTTGAACACAGGAAGAGTAAGTAGCAATAAAGGATTAGAAAATATGACAGATCAGTTAAGAGGCACCTATTAATAGGTAAACAAATGCAACATTTGTTATGCTTAATCAGAACTAAGTACTAACTAAACCCTTTCACAGATAATTTTTTTAATCCTCAACATTTCTGTTGATTATTAATAAGTCTCTCAAGCAGAAAGAATCCTTAGAAAATGCAATTTATACTCGGATTTCATTAACTATTAGCAAATAATGAAGGGAAAAAAATCTTATTTGCTGCAACCACCCCTATTCTGTCTACACATAACAAAAATGGGCTGGAGTATTTTAGATACATAACATTTTTTATAAAAAGAAACAAAATATATTTCTGTAGAAAAGTATTGTTTAAACAGTGATTCATCAATTAGGAGGAGTGCATGTTAAGTATGTGCCAAGCATTCTGTTAGTTAACCATTGGGTTCAATGTTAAGACACAGTGCCTAAACGTAAGACATGTAGTGTGTGTGTGTGTGTGCTCAGTCATGTCCAGTTCTTTGTGACCTTATGGATTGTATCCTGCCAGGTTCCTCTGTTCATGAAATCGTCCAGGGAAAAATAATGAAGCCGATTGACATTTCCTACTCCAGAAGACCTATACCTGACCCAGGGATCTAACGCTTGTCCCTTGCACTGGCAAGTGAATTCTTTACCACTGTGCCACCTGGTAAGTCTCCATCAGAGTGATTTCAATTAAATAAACCTAAGTGCTAAAAGAAGTTATTTAAGCCAACATTGTGGTTAGAAAAGCCTCCTGAGGTCTCAGTGGCAGATGATTCCATGGTGAGTCAGTAGAGGCAGGTCGTTCCAAGGTGAGAGAAAGCATGTGTAAAAGGACGGAAAGTGTAAAGAAGACAGTGTTTCCAGGATGATGCATGGTTTTCAGGATGGCTATCGGGAGGTCAAACTAGGGTCCTGGCCAGTGGTGAGGCAAAGAAGTGAAACATCCAGGTAGTAGAAGTTCTTGTTAGCTTTGTTTAGGAATATGGACATTATCTTTGGGTATATAGAGAACCTTTGAACGATTTTTACATATGGTCTTTTAGGTTTGCAAGATATCACTCTGCTTTCAGTCTGAAGAATGGATTAGAAAGGGATAATGACAAGATGTCAAAAATACGGTTCCTAGTATATGGTAGTTGTGGTTGGCATGGAGAAAGATGAAGCAGAGAAAACCAAAATATATATATATATACACACACACACAGATACATATACACAGACGCACACACTTATATACAGAATGCACTAATTTCCATATTGGCTAATTTGGTAGCTGTGTCCCATTTTTCACTCAGAGAATTTTTTTTTTTTTGTATTAAAACAATCATTATATTGGAGCATAGTTGTAGAACTATAGTTGTATAGCAATGTTATCTTTAATTCAGATGTACAGCCAAGTGATTCAGTTATACATCTATCTATTCTTTTTCAAAATCTTTTCCCATTTAGGTTATTACTGAATATCAAGCAGTGTTCCCTGTGGTATACAGTAGGTCCTTTGTTAGTTATCCATTTTAAATATAACAGTATGCACACATCAACCCCATCCCTCCCCCACCAACCTGGTAGTCATAAATTCATTCTATAAGTCTGTGAGCCTGATTCTATTTTGTAAATAAGTATACTGTATCATTTTTTTTAAAAGTATCATTTCTTAAAGATTCTGTATGTACACAGTACCATGATACTTCTCTGTGTCTGACTTACTTCACTTAGTATGATAATTTCCAGATCCACCCATGTTGCTTCAAATGACATTTTTTCATTATTTTTAATGGATGAGGAATAGTCCATTGTATACCTGCATCTTTATCCACGCAATCTGGTGATGGACAATAAATAGACACTACAACTGACTCTACTTTAGAGATAGTAAAGCCAAGGCCTATGTTGCTTATCGACACACCCAAAGAAATCTGTACACATAATTAAAACTTCCAAACCTTCCTGTCAATCAGGATGGCTATCGGGAGGTCAAACTAGGGTCCTGGCCAGTGGTGAGGCAAAGAAGTGAAACATCCAGGTAGTAGAAGTTCTTGTTAGCTTTGTTTAGGAATATGGACATTATCTTTGGGTATATAGAGAACCTTTGAACGATTTTTACATATGGTCTTTTAGGTTTGCAAGATATCACTCTGCTTTCAGTCTGAAGAATGGATTAGAAAGGGATAATGACAAGATGTCAAAAATACGGTTCCTAGTATATGGTAGTTGTGGTTGGCATGGAGAAAGATGAAGCAGAGAAAACCAAAATATATATATATATACACACACACAGATACATATACACAGACGCACACACTTATATACAGAATGCACTAATTTCCATATTGGCTAATTTGGTAGCTGTGTCCCATTTTTCACTCAGAGAATTTTTTTTTTTTTGTATTAAAACAATCATTATATTGGAGCATAGTTGTAGAACTATAGTTGTATAGCAATGTTATCTTTAATTCAGATGTACAGCCAAGTGATTCAGTTATACATCTATCTATTCTTTTTCAAAATCTTTTCCCATTTAGGTTATTACTGAATATCAAGCAGTGTTCCCTGTGGTATACAGTAGGTCCTTTGTTAGTTATCCATTTTAAATATAACAGTATGCACACATCAACCCCATCCCTCCCCCACCAACCTGGTAGTCATAAATTCATTCTATAAGTCTGTGAGCCTGATTCTATTTTGTAAATAAGTATACTGTATCATTTTTTTAATAGTATCATTTCTTAAAGATTCTGTATGTACACAGTACCATGATACTTCTCTGTGTCTGACTTACTTCACTTAGTATGATAATTTCCAGATCCACCCATGTTGCTTCAAATGACATTTTTTCATTATTTTTAATGGATGAGGAATAGTCCATTGTATACCTGCATCTTTATCCACGCAATCTGGTGATGGACAATAAATAGACACTACAACTGACTCTACTTTAGAGATAGTAAAGCCAAGGCCTATGTTGCTTATCGACACACCCAAAGAAATCTGTACACATAATTAAAACTTCCAAACCTTCCTGTACAATACAGAAAATATTGGAAAAAATTTAATTCCAAACCATTTTCATTAAAAAGGCCAATGTTTACAAGCATGAAGTATCACTTCAATCTTGTACTAATAGCATTTGTGGGCTTCCCAGGTGATTCAGTGGCAAAGAATTCACCTACTAATGCAGGAGTCACAGGTTTGGTCACAGGTTTGATCACTGGGTTGGGAAAATCCCCCTGGAGAAGGAAATAGCAATCTACTCCATTATTCTTGCTGGGAAAATCTCATGGACAGAGGAGCCTTGTGGGCTATCGTCCCTGGGGTTGCAAGAGTTGGGCATGACTTAGTGACTAAACAGCAATAGCATTTACTCCTTATTAGCAAATGTACCCCAGCATTCACTGCAGCTCTGTTTAAAATACCCTAGACATGGGAGCAACTTAAATGTATTCACACAATTTTATCTATAGAGATGACCAAGTGATGACAAGGAGAGGTTTATGCAATGTAAAGAAGAGTTTCATTACTGTGCCCTGCAGAGCTGTATGTGAAAGCGCCAGATTTTGCTCAAGGCAGAAATGGAAGTTAAAAAGAAAGTTTAAAGTTTTAGTTCGAGTTTTCTTGCCAAGGCAGGGCAGAATAAACAGTTTAAGATTGGCTGACCTGAATAATTATAGCAGACTTTGACCTATAGGAGTACTTAAGGATAAGGAGGTGATTGGAGTAACCCAGGGTTGGCCAGTTTGCATATAAAAGGCATGCTCATAAGCAAGTTGTTGTATCATTAAGAATTAGCTAGTCCTGGGAGGGGCAGTCTCTCCCCTGATCTGCAAGGCACTCAAGTGTAATAGCAAACAGAAATACAGAAAAGTAATCAGTAAATATAACATTTGTTACTTACTTCACTTAGTATGATAATTTCCAGATCCACCCATGTTGCTTCAAATGACATTTTTCATTATTTTTAATGGATGAGGAATAGTCCATTGTATACCTGCATCTTTATCCACGCAATCTGGTGATGGACAATAAATAGACACTACAACTGACTCTACTTTAGAGATAGTAAAGCCAAGGCCTATGTTGCTTATCGACACACCCAAAGAAATCTGTACACATAATTAAAACTTCCAAACCTTCCTGTACAATACAGAAAATATTGGAAAAATTTAATTCCAAACCATTTTCATTAAAAAGGCCAATGTTTACAAGCATGAAGTATCACTTCAATCTTGTACTAATAGCATTTGTGGGCTTCCCAGGTGATTCAGTGGCAAAGAATTCACCTACTAATGCAGGAGTCACAGGTTTGGTCACAGGTTTGATCACTGGGTTGGGAAAATCCCCCTGGAGAAGGAAATAGCAATCTACTCCATTATTCTTGCTGGGAAAATCTCATGGACAGAGGAGCCTTGTGGGCTATCGTCCCTGGGGTTGCAAGAGTTGGGCATGACTTAGTGACTAAACAGCAATAGCATTTACTCCTTATTAGCAAATGTACCCCAGCATTCACTGCAGCTCTGTTTAAAATACCCTAGACATGGGAGCAACTTAAATGTATTCACACAATTTTATCTATAGAGATGACCAAGTGATGACAAGGAGAGGTTTATGCAATGTAAAGAAGAGTTTCATTACTGTGCCCTGCAGAGCTGTATGTGAAAGCGCCAGATTTTGCTCAAGGCAGAAATGGAAGTTAAAAAGAAAGTTTAAAGTTTTAGTTCGAGTTTTCTTGCCAAGGCAGGGCAGAATAAACAGTTTAAGATTGGCTGACCTGAATAATTATAGCAGACTTTGACCTATAGGAGTACTTAAGGATAAGGAGGTGATTGGAGTAACCCAGGGTTGGCCAGTTTGCATATAAAAGGCATGCTCATAAGCAAGTTGTTGTATCATTAAGAATTAGCTAGTCCTGGGAGGGGCAGTCTCTCCCCTGATCTGCAAGGCACTCAAGTGTAATAGCATCAGAAATACAGAAAAGAAAATATCGTTAATATAACTGATCCTGTGATGAATAGATACCAAAGGGACAAATACAGAATCTTGGTAGACACAGAACAGATAGATGATAATACTGTTCACTGAACTCTCTTGTAGGAGTAAGAATGGTCTGTTCATGAGAGGTAGAAATGTTTGAAGTCATATTAATGTATAAAAATTGAGATGCCTAATAGATACTTAGATGTGTACAACTGGAAAACAGAAATCTGTATTTCAGAGATGAATTTGGGACTTATCAACAGGTCATTAAAAAGTCATGGGAAGTCTTCCCTGGTGGTCCAGTGGGTAAGGACACTGCCTTGCAGTGCAAGGGCCGCCTGTTAGTTCCCTGGCCTGGGAAGATCCCATGTGCCATGGAGTGGCTGGACCAATGTGTCTAGCTACCAAGCTGGAGCTCAGGAGCGCATGTGCCCGGAGCCAGTGCTCTGAGATGAGAGAGGCCGCTGCAATGGGAGACCCACACAGGCTGAGGAGTGAGGATGGATGAAAATAGATAAATGAAAGACCAATAGAAGTGGCCAAAAAAAAAAAAAGTCATCAGGGAGCTATCAGAGTAGAATGGAGTGAATTGGAAAGACGTCAACCAGACAGCATACACAGAGTGCAAAGAGGACCTAGGGCAGAATCCTATAGATAGCTTAGAGTTAAATATAATCCTTGTTATAATAATGAATTGAGAGTAATATGAACATATGACTATACTGGGTCCTTTGTAAGTTAAATATATGACAAAATATTCAGTAACCTGAGTCAGACCTATGAACAAAGTAGACACATACACAAAATTCTAACAGAGGAATTTTTGTTTTTTTTAAGGCAAAAAAAAAAAAAAAAAAATAACCCACAACCATAATGCATTAAGATTTCTGACAACATTGACCATTTCAGGAAAACTCCTGTGAATACTTACCATGAAAAATGCCATACATATGTGTGTATCTGTGTGTGTGTATCATTTTAAGAAATTTGAAGGGAGCTGTAATAATAGGCAAAATGGGCCTGTCTCATTTTTTTAAAAAAAGTCAGCTTTTTTATTATTGATAAACTGGGATATTCTAAAACGATGCTAACGCTGAATTTTTTGAACTACATTTGTGAGACCATATTCATTTACATTGTGTTTGGAATGTTTAAAAGTCATATCTTGGGCTTCCCCTGGTGGTCCAGTGGGTAAAGACACCGCCTTGCAGTGCAAGGGGCACCAGTTCGATCCCTGGCCTGGGAAGATCCCACGTGCCACAGAGCGGCTGGACCGATGTGTCCAATTACCGAGCCAGGGCTCTGGAGCGCATGCGCCCAGAGCCGGTGCTCTGCGAAGACAGTGGCCACCGCGATGGGAGGCCCACAGGAGCCAAAGAACAAAGACGGATGAAAATAGAGAAATGAAAGACCAATAGAAGTGGCCCGCCCATTCCCCTCCCTCCCCACCCCACCCTCCAAAAGATAAATAAAAAATAAATAAATAAATAAATAAAAGTCATATCTCTAAAAAAATGTATCAGTTACATCTCTGGATATGCTGTCTGATACAGCTATAAATTAGTAGGATAAATTTTTGATTAACTTTGTATATTTCTCTGCATGTATTTCTCCATCTAGGTGAAATAAATTCAACTGATTTTACCTCAAACTGTGAGACTTTTGATGGACTCAGTTTTATTTAGTTGTAACCCTCATAGAATGGAGTGAATTGGAAGCGTCAACCAGACAGCATACACAGAGTGCAAAGAGGACCTAGGGCAGAATCCTATAGATAGCTTAGAGTTAAATATAATCCTTGTTATAATAATGAATTGAGAGTAATATGAACATATGACTATACTGGGTCCTTTGTAAGTTAAATATATGACAAAATATTCAGTAACCTGAGTCAGACCTATGAACAAAGTAGACACATACACAAAATTCTAACAGAGGAATTTTTGTTTTTTTTAAGGCAAAAAAAAAAAAAAAAAATAACCCACAACCATAATGCATTAAGATTTCTGACAACATTGACCATTTCAGGAAAACTCCTGTGAATACTTACCATGAAAAATGCCATACATATGTGTGTATCTGTGTGTGTGTATCATTTTAAGAAATTTGAAGGGAGCTGTAATAATAGGCAAAATGGGCCTGTCTCATTTTTTTAAAAAAAGTCAGCTTTTTTATTATTGATAAACTGGGATATTCTAAAACGATGCTAACGCTGAATTTTTTGAACTACATTTGTGAGACCATATTCATTTACATTGTGTTTGGAATGTTTAAAAGTCATATCTTGGGCTTCCCCTGGTGGTCCAGTGGGTAAAGACACCGCCTTGCAGTGCAAGGGGCACCAGTTCGATCCCTGGCCTGGGAAGATCCCACGTGCCACAGAGCGGCTGGACCGATGTGTCCAATTACCGAGCCAGGGCTCTGGAGCGCATGCGCCCAGAGCCGGTGCTCTGCGAAGACAGTGGCCACCGCGATGGGAGGCCCACAGGAGCCAAAGAACAAAGACGGATGAAAATAGAGAAATGAAAGACCAATAGAAGTGGCCCGCCCATTCCCCTCCCTCCCCACCCCACCCTCCAAAAGATAAATAAAAAATAAATAAATAAATAAATAAAAGTCATATCTCTAAAAAAATGTATCAGTTACATCTCTGGATATGCTGTCTGATACAGCTATAAATTAGTAGGATAAATTTTTGATTAACTTTGTATATTTTTCTCTGCATGTATTTCTCCATCTAGGTGAAATAAATTCAACTGATTTTACCTCAAACTGTGAGACTTTTGATGGACTCAGTTTTATTTAGTTGTCCCTATATAACCCTCATAGAATTATTACAGTGCTTGGCAAGGGCATGGAAATGAGAGTAGCCCACTGTGGATAGAATTTGGAGGGAAAAGAGAGAATAGTAGTCATAATATAAATTTTCTGTTAAATTAACAAATTATATACTTAGTAGTTAGAAATGACAAGATATAGTATTTGATATAGGAGTTGAGAGGGAAAATACTCAGGAGAACTTTCATTTTTCTGGTGTGAGAAAACTGGATTATATGCAGTTTTAGTGGCCTAGACAAACTATAATTTCTACTTCAGACATATTAAGTGTGGATGCTTCCAAAAACCCAGGAAAGTCATAGAGTAGGCATTAAAATATTTATCTGCTGCTCAAAAACAAAGTCTGTGTGAGATATACTTAAGAATTATTCACATATAAATAAATGCTGTTGAATTGATTAGAAGACTGAGCCCAAAGAGAAAGCAGCCTAGGATGTATCCTAAAATATATATGCATACACACACACACACACACACACACACATATCTTAGAGTAGATGAGAATTATACTGAAAAGATGATTGAAACATTTATTAGGGACAAAAATTGTTAATTGAGCTTAGGCCAGGAAAGCCAAAAGATAGAATACGTCAAAACAACACATTTTTAAACTAATTTAAACACTATTAATATTTCAATAAGATTAAATGTAAAAATACACAGTTGCTTAACAGAATCGGAGGTCTGAATAAGTAAATTGACAGGAATGGTAGCCATGGTAAGAGCTGTAAATACAGTGGCTTGTGGAATTTGAAAAGCTTAAGGATTAGAAGAACACTGAAATGTTGACGCAATGAGTGTTTTGGAAACATATCAAAGACCTGAATCAAATTCAAACAAATGTTGCTTTTTTTGCTTGTGCTATCTTATGTTTGTTATTAAAATAGGAGTTTGGGGGCAAAGTTTGTCTATTAATCCCAATGTTGCTTTAAAAAATCAGTGACTGAATACTCTGAAGACAGGGAATAACCAAAGAGGAAATATCTATAAGGTAAGAGGGAATGTGATACAGAATACAAGTAGAATGTCTGCCATCTGCTAGAAGGGAAAGTTGGACCATAAAGAAGGCTGAGTGCCAAAGAATTGATGCCTTCAAACTACAGTGCTGGAGAAGCCTCCTGAAAGTCCCTTGGACTGCAAGGAGATCAAACCAGTTAATCCTAGAGGAAATCAACCCTGAATATTCACTGAAGGAATGATGCTGAAGCTCCAGAACTTTGGCCACCTGATGCAAAGAGCCAACTCATTAGAAAAGACCCTGATGGGGCTTCCCTGGTAGCTCAGTGGCAAAGAGTTTGCCTGCCAATGCAGGAGACACGGGTTTAATCCCTGATCCAGGAAGATCCCACATGCTGCAGTGCAACTAAGCCCATGAGCCACAACTATTGAGCCTGTGCTCTAGAGCCTCAGAGCAGTTACTCTTGAGCCCATGTGCCGCAACTACTGAAGCCCGTGTGCCCTAGAGCCCGAGTTCCACAAGAGAAGTCACCACAACAAGAAGCCTGCTCACCTCAGCTAGAGAGTAGCCCCCACTCCCTGCAACCAGAGAAGAGCTTGTGGCAGCAGTGAAAACCCAGAATAACCAAAAATAAGTAAATAAACAATTAAAAAAAAAAAAAAAAAAAAAAAAAAACCCTGATGTTCGGAAAAGATTGAGGGCAGGAGGAAAAAGGGATGGTAAAGGATGAGATGGTTGTATGGCATCACTGACTCAATGAACATGAGTTTGAACAAACTCTGAAAGATAGTGGAGGACAGGGAAGCCTGGTGTGCTTCAGTCCATGTGGTCTTAAAAGAGTCAGACAAGACTGAGCAACTGAACAACAACAGAAGGGAAAACATTCTTTGTTATGACAGAGGGAAAAGATGGGTGTGAATAGAAAAACAGCCCTGCTCATTTGTGAATAGTAAGAGTTCTGTTAAGTCAGTACAGCATGAGGCAATTCAATCAGCTTTTCTTGATGTATATTTGGGAAGAAAAGAAAAGGACTTTTAGAAGATAATGCAATGTAGGAGACAGGAAATAAATCAGAGGGCGATGCAGAGTGTGGGGAGGATCTTAGGTAGTGAGTTCTAATTATATTACTAGGCCCAAAATAGTGTCCCAAAAAGGAATGGTAATCATGAATTTATGTCATGTGCTAACATACAGCTGTATAATTTTTCTCCTTCAAAGCGGAGCTACAGAGTGGACATTTCCATGAATTTATTTATTGAAGGCTGCAGTTTGTAACAAGGATATGTTGGAATAACACTGGAGCTGAGTGGGTGAGTATATTTATAAGAAAATAGTTAAATGACACATAACTTAGCTACATAATTTACGAGAAGTGAAAAGGCTGATGAGTGCAGAAAAGTTGATACTATTCAATGGCTTGGAGATTTTCATGAGTTTGAAGAATGGTTGCGTTTCTAGGTACATAGAAGGATTTATATGGTTTTGGTGAGATTTTTGGATATTTAAATATTTGGTTTTTCAATTATGAAAACATTTAAGAGGTAAGAGTAATTAATAGGGATGAGTGTTTGAGAGAGAAGTAGAAATGAGAACATTGAAAAACTGAGAATCAAGGTCTCAGAACAGAGCATACACTTACATACAGAAGTCATCCAAAAGTGTAACAGGATGCTGATATTATGACAAAGAATGAGCAAAAACAGGAGTTAAAGCTTTCAATGAACAACATAAAACTCAGAGAAGTTAGTAAATTACTTTAGTATATGACCACAGAAACATAGCCAACTTACATAGCATGAGAATTATGTCCAATACCAATATTCAGACAAAAACTTAATGTCCTTAAACTGAATTCATTTCTGACATCAACTACCCAGAGTTAGCATCAGTTCACACAAGTTGACAAAATTCTTAATTCTGACAATATACCAATGTAGTGTCAGATCCCACAAGTTGAGAGTTCCCAGGTCCCCCCTCAAAAGTCTTCCCTTATTTCAGACACCAGCCACAAGTATGGTCCTCAAAGGCTACCCACATATCTGCCTTGCTTAGCTATAAATTCAGGGGTTCCCATGAATTCAGGGGTTGGAGCGTGATGTGTTAGAATGATCCACAGAACTTACTGAAAGCACTGTATTTAGTTTTATCATGAAGCATAAATGGAAGAGACAAATAGGTCAAGGTCTCAGGAGGGAGGGACAGGAACTACTTTCCCTGTGGAGTCCTAGTGAGACACTTTCCCAGGACATAGATAAGTTCACCAGCCAGAAGCTCACCAGTGCCTATGGTTCTCAGTTTTTCTTCAGGGTTCACTGATCAAGTGACTGAACTCAGTCTCCCCTCGTTGGAATTCTGAAGGCGTGGTACTGAAACCTGTGGTTAGATTTTCTGGACACCATCCCCCATCCTAAAGTTGACAGTGGCTTGCTAAGAGTCACCCAGTAAGAATAATGAAGACAGTCTTATCACTTAGGAAATTTAGAATTTTTGAAGCTCTGTGCCAGGAACAAAGATAAAATACCATTTTGCTTTGCTTTGTATTTCAGGAATAAAAGCAGTAGGGTTGAGGGAGTATTATTTGTTATTATTTTCTGAAAGGTAAGTCAGACAGAAGGTTATTTAGGAACTTTCTTTAATACAATCCATGAGTATTAATAGTATTGCTTTTACACAGCTCTCATACCATTCTTTTGTGTAAATTTTATATGAACTAAGTGACAATAATGAGTAGGTTTGCTCCTTTGAATCAAAGATCAGAATCAGTGAACATTAACTGAGGGAATTTATAGATGTTGGCTCATAGAATCTTCAGTGAAAATTTATATGGGTAGAAATTGAAATTCAAGATATAAAGTCAATATTAAGTAATCATAAACTGAATTTATCCCTGACCCCAGAGTCCATATTTTTCCATTAGTTCTCTAAACTGAAGCACAGTAGAATCAATGAGATTCTGTTTTTCTATAGGAGAAATTTCCATATTATATTTTTGTTTTCATTCTCCAGTGCCTCCATATGCAGCTCTTATCCATAGAGCACAGAACTGTAATCCACAACACTGATCCCTATGCTGAGTAGATATTCTAGTCACAAAGTATCTTGTCCCCATTTCTGCTTCCTCCATTTGTCTTCAGATTCAGCTTCATAATATTGGCTAAGAGCATGGTACAACAGATTCAGTTTTCAGAAGAGCCACTCACCATGTGTGTTTTAGTAAAAAGAATAGTATTCATTAGTGTTGTTATAATTTGTCATTACACTTCCCTCCATCATTTGTATTAGCATTAGAACACTTAAAACAGTTTCGTCTTTCAGTCATTAAATTCAGGTTAACTAAAAAATAAGAGATGTTTAACCTCTAGAATTTTTGACTTTTACATATTCATTCCTGTAATGTTCCTTACACTCATGAAGAGTTTCTAAAAGTTTCCCTGGCCATCATTTTCTATGTTGTCTACCATTATTCAGGAGTATAAATTGTGTTATCTTCTACTAAAGAAAATTCCCTTTGATATTCCTCAATAGTGACTGACCTCACTCTAAAATTGCCACCAAGAGTTTTTTGTATAGAAAAATGAACAATATCAATGATCTCAAAGTAACAGAGTCAGTACTTGCAACTGTTTGACTGTATGCTCCATTTTAAGTCATACTAAACCATATAACATCTCACAGAAAATCACTCAAAAAAAATGCAGGATTGAAAATAAAAGCAGTAGGGTTGAGGGAGTATTATTTGTTATTATTTTCTGAAAGGTAAGTCAGACAGAAGGTTATTTAGGAACTTTCTTTAATACAATCCATGAGTATTAATAGTATTGCTTTTACACAGCTCTCATACCATTCTTTTGTGTAAATTTTATATGAACTAAGTGACAATAATGAGTAGGTTTGCTCCTTTGAATCAAAGATCAGAATCAGTGAACATTAACTGAGGGAATTTATAGATGTTGGCTCATAGAATCTTCAGTGAAAATTTATATGGGTAGAAATTGAAATTCAAGATATAAAGTCAATATTAAGTAATCATAAACTGAATTTATCCCTGACCCCAGAGTCCATATTTTTCCATTAGTTCTCTAAACTGAAGCACAGTAGAATCAATGAGATTCTGTTTTTCTATAGGAGAAATTTCCATATTATATTTTTGTTTTCATTCTCCAGTGCCTCCATATGCAGCTCTTATCCATAGAGCACAGAACTGTAATCCACAACACTGATCCCTATGCTGAGTAGATATTCTAGTCACAAAGTATCTTGTCCCCATTTCTGCTTCCTCCATTTGTCTTCAGATTCAGCTTCATAATATTGGCTAAGAGCATGGTACAACAGATTCAGTTTTCAGAAGAGCCACTCACCATGTGTGTTTTAGTAAAAAGAATAGTATTCATTAGTGTTGTTATAATTTGTCATTACACTTCCCTCCATCATTTGTATTAGCATTAGAACACTTAAAACAGTTTCGTCTTTCAGTCATTAAATTCAGGTTAACTAAAAAATAAGAGATGTTTAACCTCTAGAATTTTTGACTTTTACATATTCATTCCTGTAATGTTCCTTACACTCATGAAGAGTTTCTAAAAGTTTCCCTGGCCATCATTTTCTATGTTGTCTACCATTATTCAGGAGTATAAATTGTGTTATCTTCTACTAAAGAAAATTCCCTTTGATATTCCTCAATAGTGACTGACCTCACTCTAAAATTGCCACCAAGAGTTTTTTGTATAGAAAAATGAACAATATCAATGATCTCAAAGTAACAGAGTCAGTACTTGCAACTGTTTGACTGTATGCTCCATTTTAAGTCATACTAAACCATATAACATCTCACAGAAAATCACTGCAGGATGAAAATAAAATATAACTAGACAGTGGTTTGCGGAGGTATTCTTTTTAGGTTTGAGAACCATTCCAAGCCATGTAAATCCAATGCTATGGCTCTTTCCTCCCTTAAGGCATGACATAATTCATATTCCTGTGTCTTACCCTTGCTGTTTCCACTGTCAACTTCATAATGTAAGTTCACAAAAAGATGACAGGATTTGTACTTTTTCTCAGCCACTTAGCCACTCAGCTTATCAGATGATTCCTGATGAAAAGGTGCACCAGCTGAAAGCTTGCTTTGAATATTTTTCTATTTCTGTAATCCCCTGAGAGTTTTACTGTTCTATTTGTCCTGGACCAGTAGGCACCTTACTAGATTATGACTGATTGGTGAAATTATGATGATAACACTGTGAAGTTTGCAGTGCACTCCTTAACAAACTACTTAATTGGTGTCTCATTGTTGGAATTACATTTTGGAATAAAATTTTGATTGTAATAAAGGGCCTAATGTTCCTAGGAGTTTATGATTGTAACACAAAATTTTAATAATATGCATTTTTCTCTAGAAATGTTTATATATAGATTTAATATTTAAAGTTCATCAAAATTACATGATAATTTTGTGTACATGATACCTACAAGTACACAAACTTTAACACAAAATAATATAAATCCAAATATCGCTTAATGGAACCAATAGATCCACTTCTCAGCAATTACTGACATAAAACAACCATATAGTGAATACTCCAAGCATTTAGATAAAGCAACCAGTAACCTCAGCTATTCCCTTTTCCATAATGGCATCCACTTATCATTTGTTTAGCATGAAACATCTACAAGAGTTTAGTATTTATTTCCATATTCAAAATTAATATAATCATTACCACCAATAACTAGCAAACATTTATTCATCATAAAATATATGTGTAGTATCTAGCAACTGATAAAGAAAATTCTTGTTAAGACACTATTATATAAGGAGAGCTTGAAAGAAAGGTGGTAGCACTCATTTTTCTGCATGTATGAATACTGAAAGTTTGTTAGGACTATTGTATCTATGATAGCACATTCCTAGGGTCAACAGTTTCCACAGCCTCTTAATCTACAGATTCTGGCAAAGGCGGTATAATACTAGAGACTAACTCTCTGACTCCCTAGCTTCCTAATTACGTGCAGTTTTGTTCTGAGTGGGTCGTTCTGGAGAACTATCATAGACTATATGCCTCCGACCACTTAACTATTTTTTGTAATAATTGAATTCCCTGCATTAAATTGGTATTTAAAGTATCTGTAGGAGTATTTAGCAATAACTGAAAGAATCAGAAGAGAGTACAAGTCATTTCTGATCACATAACCAGGCTCTAAAATGATATGTCATTAATGTCTCATTTTCCTGCCCATTTCTATTACAAGTATAATTCTAAATAAAATTTTGATCATATGAGAAAAAATGTTACCCATTGTATAATTTTGACAACCCATATATTTTAGGTATTTCCCTGTGCTACATAAATTTTCTTTAAAAGCCATGTCAAATAACTTTTTTTAATATAATGACCACTTATAAATCTTTGGGTAATTGCAATCCAGATACTCTTCCTATTTTTTTGTAAATCCCTGTGTCCCTCAAAAGTCAAAAACTTCCCTCAACTACATATCCAAAATGCCAGATAGTTCTCTATTGTTCCTGATAGCCTGATACTTAACGCACAGTTTAGTCTCTGCCAAAATGACACACAATGATACAAGATTTGAGGAGTGAATAAGAAAAGTTGGAAAATGATCACTCACAAAGTGATGTCACATTCCTTTAACACAAAATAATATAAATCCAAATATCGCTTAATGGAACCAATAGATCCACTTCTCAGCAATTACTGACATAAAACAACCATATAGTGAATACTCCAAGCATTTAGATAAAGCAACCAGTAACCTCAGCTATTCCCTTTTCCATAATGGCATCCACTTATCATTTGTTTAGCATGAAACATCTACAAGAGTTTAGTATTTATTTCCATATTCAAAATTAATATAATCATTACCACCAATAACTAGCAAACATTTATTCATCATAAAATATATGTGTAGTATCTAGCAACTGATAAAGAAAATTCTTGTTAAGACACTATTATATAAGGAGAGCTTGAAAGAAAGGTGGTAGCACTCATTTTTCTGCATGTATGAATACTGAAAGTTTGTTAGGACTATTGTATCTATGATAGCACATTCCTAGGGTCAACAGTTTCCACAGCCTCTTAATCTACAGATTCTGGCAAAGGCGGTATAATACTAGAGACTAACTCTCTGACTCCCTAGCTTCCTAATTACGTGCAGTTTTGTTCTGAGTGGGTCGTTCTGGAGAACTATCATAGACTATATGCCTCCGACCACTTAACTATTTTTTGTAATAATTGAATTCCCTGCATTAAATTGGTATTTAAAGTATCTGTAGGAGTATTTAGCAATAACTGAAAGAATCAGAAGAGAGTACAAGTCATTTCTGATCACATAACCAGGCTCTAAAATGATATGTCATTAATGTCTCATTTTCCTGCCCATTTCTATTACAAGTATAATTCTAAATAAAATTTTGATCATATGAGAAAAAATGTTACCCATTGTATAATTTTGACAACCCATATATTTTAGGTATTTCCCTGTGCTACATAAATTTTCTTTAAAAGCCATGTCAAATAACTTTTTTTAATATAATGACCACTTATAAATCTTTGGGTAATTGCAATCCAGATACTCTTCCTATTTTTGTGTAAATCCCTGTGTCCCTCAAAAAAGTCAAAAACTTCCCTCAACTACATATCCAAAATGCCAGATAGTTCTCTATTGTTCCTGATAGCCTGATACTTAACGCACAGTTTAGTCTCTGCCAAAATGACACACAATGATACAAGATTTGAGGGAGTGAATAAGAAAAGTTGGAAAATGATCACTCACAAAGTGATGTCACATTCCTATTGATATTAGATCCAACTGGGACAACCTGATATAAAGAGACAACCCTCAGGCAGAAGGGGACAGCAGAGGACAAGCTGGTTGGATGGCATCACCCACTCAATGAACATGAGTCTGAGCAAGCTCTGGGAGATGGTGAAGGACAGGGAAGCCAAGTGTGCTACAGTCCCTGGGGTCACAAAGAGTTAGACATGACTGGGCAGCTGAACTGAACTGACACAGAACGTTCCTACAAAAACACTTTGGCTTAGTTTTCTTAATACATGCCTACTTGTTTCCTGATTCAGTGTGTTTTTCCTTCAGTTTTCTGTGGTATCAGTATCTTTCCAATGAATGTACTTAGTTCTGACCTTAGCCAGAATCCATTTGTTTTGTTTGCAAATTAAATTTGTAACCAATCCATCTGGAGTTAAAAAAAAAAAAAAAAAAAAAAAAAAAACTTCTTGAAAGGAAAGTGATTACTCAGGAGAAAATGGTGAACTAGGAAAATTACTTAGAAAATCTAAATAAGTATTAGCAATAAAATAAAAATATTAACCAGGGTAGATGTCGTTAACTATTTCCATATTGTACTCCTCCAAACCAGTTGCTTCATTGGTATACAATTTACAGGAAAAAAGTTAAATAATAAATAGATATATTCAAAGTGTATATACATATCTGTAAAGATTGGAAGAATCCATATTATCAAAATGACTGCCCTAACGAAATCTGCAAAAGTCTAACATTTTCTTTACATTAAATAATTCTATAAGATCATATGAGAAAAATGTTACCCATTGTATAATTTTGACAACCCATATATTTTAGGTATTTCCCTGTGCTACATAAATTTTCTTTAAAAGCCATGTCAAATAACTTTTTTTAATATAATGACCACTTATAAATCTTTGGGTAATTGCAATCCAGATACTCTTCCTATTTTTGTGTAAATCCCTGTGTCCCTCAAAAAAGTCAAAAACTTCCCTCAACTACATATCCAAAATGCCAGATAGTTCTCTATTGTTCCTGATAGCCTGATACTTAACGCACAGTTTAGTCTCTGCCAAAATGACACACAATGATACAAGATTTGAGGGAGTGAATAAGAAAAGTTGGAAAATGATCACTCACAAAGTGATGTCACATTCCTATTGATATTAGATCCAACTGGGACAACCTGATATAAAGAGACAACCCTCAGGCAGAAGGGGACAGCAGAGGACAAGCTGGTTGGATGGCATCACCCACTCAATGAACATGAGTCTGAGCAAGCTCTGGGAGATGGTGAAGGACAGGGAAGCCAAGTGTGCTACAGTCCCTGGGGTCACAAAGAGTTAGACATGACTGGGCAGCTGAACTGAACTGACACAGAACGTTCCTACAAAAACACTTTGGCTTAGTTTTCTTAATACATGCCTACTTGTTTCCTGATTCAGTGTGTTTTTCCTTCAGTTTTCTGTGGTATCAGTATCTTTCCAATGAATGTACTTAGTTCTGACCTTAGCCAGAATCCATTTGTTTTGTTTGCAAATTAAATTTGTAACCAATCCATCTGGAGTTAAAAAAAAAAAAAAAAAAACTTCTTGAAAGGAAAGTGATTACTCAGGAGAAAATGGTGAACTAGGAAAATTACTTAGAAAATCTAAATAAGTATTAGCAATAAAATAAAAATATTAACCAGGGTAGATGTCGTTAACTATTTCCATATTGTACTCCTCCAAACCAGTTGCTTCATTGGTATACAATTTACAGGAAAAAAGTTAAATAATAAATAGATATATTCAAAGTGTATATACATATCTGTAAAGATTGGAAGAATCCATATTATCAAAATGACTGCACTAAGGAAATCTGCAAAGGTCAATGTGATCCTTATTAATTACCAATGGCATCTGTGCATAGATAATCTGTATGGAGACACAGAAACCCTTGAATAGCCAAAACAATCCTGATACCCACCCCCTCAAAAAAATGGAACTGGAGGAATCAAGCTTCCTGACTTTGGACTATATTACAAAGGTATAGTCATCAGAACAGTATGGTGCTGGCAACAAAAATACAAACATAGGGCTTCCCTTGTGGCTCAGTGGATAAGAACCCGTCTGCCAATGCAGGAGACATAGGTTCGATCCCTGCTCCGGGAAGATCCCACATACCGCAGAGCAGCTAAACCCACACATCAACAAAGACCCAGCACAGCCAAAAATAAATAAATAAAAGTTTAAAAATAAAAATGCTGTTAATCAATCTTTAAAAAAAAAAAAAAATACAAACATAGATCCATGAAACAGGATGGAAAGTCCAGAAGTAAACCTACATACCTATGATCAATTAATCTATGAAAAACAAGACTAGTTCTTACAAAATGAAATTATAACACTCTTTAACAGTATATACAAAAATGACTTCAAAATCAATTAAAGACCTAAATGTGAAAACTCTTAGAGAAAACATAGGCAGAGCAATCTTAGAAAAACCACAGCAATTCATTTTTCAGTTTCTCTCCCAGAGTAATATGGAGATAATAACAAAGGTAAACAAATGGAACCTAGTTAAACTCAAAAGCTTTTGAACAGCAAAGAAATCCATAAACAAAATTAAAAGAAAACCCATAGAATGGGAGAAAAACTTTAGCAAATGTGACGGACAAGGGAGTAGTCTCAAAAATTTATATACAGCTTATATGGCTTAATATCATAATAACAACCCAATCAAAAGATGTGAAGAAGACCTAAATCGACATTTCTCCAAATAAGAAACACAGATGCCAAGAGGCACATGAAAAGATGTTCAGCATTCCTGATCATTACAGAAATGCAAACCAAAACTCCATGGTATCACCAGTGAGAATAGCTATCATCAAAAAACCCACAAAGGGGCTTCCCTTGAGGTCCAGTGGAAGGGGCACTGGTTCAATCCCTGGCCTGGGAAGATACTGTGTGCCAAGGAGCGGCTGGACCAGTGTGCCCAATTATGAGCCAGCACTCTGGAGCACATGCACCCAGAGAGGCCACTGCGATTGGGAGGCCCACACAGGCCGAAGAATACAGATGGATGAAAAATAAGTAAATGAAAAAATCAATGAAAAGAGGCCAAAACAAAAATTAAAAAAAAAAAAAAAACCCACAAAGAATAAATGCTGGAGAGAGTCTGGACAGAGAGTCTGGAAAGAGTCAGTGTAGAATCCTTTTACTCTGTTGGTGGGAGTGTAAATTGGTACACCCACTGTGCAGAACAGTATGGTGGTTCCTTAAAACTAAAACACAAACTACCATATGATCCAGTAGTCTCACTTGCATATTTCCTGAGAAATCATGATTTGAAAAGAAACATGCACGTCAATGTTGACTGCAGCATTGTTTACCATATCCATGCCATGAAAGCAACCTAAATATATATGGACAGAGGAATAAAGAATTTCACATGCTATTAAAGAGAATGAAACAGGATGGAAAGTCCAGAAGTAAACCTACATACCTATGATCAATTAATCTATGAAAACAAGACTAGTTCTTACAAAATGAAATTATAACACTCTTTAACAGTATATACAAAAATGACTTCAAAATCAATTAAAGACCTAAATGTGAAAACTCTTAGAGAAAACATAGGCAGAGCAATCTTAGAAAAACCACAGCAATTCATTTTCAGTTTCTCTCCCAGAGTAATATGGAGATAATAACAAAGGTAAACAAATGGAACCTAGTTAAACTCAAAAGCTTTTGAACAGCAAAGAAATCCATAAACAAAATTAAAAGAAAACCCATAGAATGGGAGAAAAACTTTAGCAAATGTGACGGACAAGGGAGTAGTCTCAAAAATTTATATACAGCTTATATGGCTTAATATCATAATAACAACCCAATCAAAAGATGTGAAGAAGACCTAAATCGACATTTCTCCAAATAAGAAACACAGATGCCAAGAGGCACATGAAAAGATGTTCAGCATTCCTGATCATTACAGAAATGCAAACCAAAACTCCATGGTATCACCAGTGAGAATAGCTATCATCAAAAAACCCACAAAGGGGCTTCCCTTGAGGTCCAGTGGAAGGGGCACTGGTTCAATCCCTGGCCTGGGAAGATACTGTGTGCCAAGGAGCGGCTGGACCAGTGTGCCCAATTATGAGCCAGCACTCTGGAGCACATGCACCCAGAGAGGCCACTGCGATTGGGAGGCCCACACAGGCCGAAGAATACAGATGGATGAAAAATAAGTAAATGAAAAAATCAATGAAAAGAGGCCAAAACAAAAAATTAAAAAAAAAAAAAAAAAAAAAAACCCACAAAGAATAAATGCTGGAGAGAGTCTGGACAGAGAGTCTGGAAAGAGTCAGTGTAGAATCCTTTTACTCTGTTGGTGGGAGTGTAAATTGGTACACCCACTGTGCAGAACAGTATGGTGGTTCCTTAAAAACTAAAAACACAAACTACCATATGATCCAGTAGTCTCACTTGCATATTTCCTGAGAAATCATGATTTGAAAAGAAACATGCACGTCAATGTTGACTGCAGCATTGTTTACCATATCCATGCCATGAAAGCAACCTAAATATATATGGACAGAGGAATAAAGATGTGGTACATTTACACAATAGAATATTATTCAGCTATTAAAGAGAATGAAACAGCATCATTTGCAAGCAGTATGGATGGATTTTGAAGTTGTCATACTAAGTAAGAAATGTCATATAATACAAATTAATTTATTTACCAAACAAACTCACTGACTTAAAGAACAAACATCATTACCAGGGGAAAAGGGGAGGGAAGCAAACTTAGGGAGTTTGGGATTGACGTGTCCACCTTGTTATATTTAAAATATATAACCAACAAGACTTACTGTATAGCATAGGTAACTCTGTTCTATAATATGTTACAACCTAAATAAGAAAGAGTTTGAAAAGGATATATGTACACGTATAACTGAATTACTTTGCTATACAATTGAAACTAACAAACATTGTTAACCAAGTATATCCAATTATAAAATAAAAAGGTTTTTAAAAAGTAAATGGAGGAGAGGAGGATTAAGAAGTCTGGAGTAGCAGAATGTGGAGCTTAACTCTCCCATGACACATCAGAAATGTATCTACACATGGAACGGTTATCACAGAAAACTAGAAACTTGTAGAAGATCTCATATCAACAAAAGCTGCAAGGAAGATCTCAGAACTGGTAGATAAGAAGGAAAAGGCACTGAAAGAGTTCTCTCTGCCCCTGGGAGAGAACTGTAAGAGAAGAGAAGGTCCAGAAAAGCAGTCCCTCCCACTGCTGAGGGAACAGACAGACCTTTCAACTGACAAGATTAAAAACCAATGTAATAGAAGCAATGAAAAGTAGACTAAATGACCAAAGAATGCAAAAGTGATCTGGAAAATCTGCAGAGCAGAGAGAAAAACAAATGAAAGAAAAAAAGGAAAGTAACATATGAGATCTATAGGATAATATAAAGTGCCAACTTACACATACATGGGTTCCAAAAGAAGAGGAGAGAAAGAAAGGATCAAAAATATATTTGAGGGAGTTATGGTTGAAAATGTCCCAAACTTAAAAAAAACAGACATCCAGGTATAGAAAGGCCAGAAGGTTCAAACCAAGGGAAATCCAAATAGACTCACAGCAGGATACATCATAATCAAAGGGACAAAAGTGAAAGATAAAGAGTGGATTCTAGAGGAAGTAATAAACAGGAAAGTGGTTATTACCAAGAAAACCACATAATACTCAGTTGATTTCTTTGCAGAGAAAAAATTGGTACATTTACACAATAGAATATTATTCAGCTATTAAAGAGAATGAAACAGCATCATTTGCAAGCAGTATGGATGGATTTTGAAGTTGTCATACTAAGTAAGAAATGTCATATAATACAAATTAATTTATTTACCAAACAAACTCACTGACTTAAAGAACAAACATCATTACCAGGGGAAAAGGGGAGGGAAGCAAACTTAGGGAGTTTGGGATTGACGTGTCCACCTTGTTATATTTAAAATATATAACCAACAAGACTTACTGTATAGCATAGGTAACTCTGTTCTATAATATGTTACAACCTAAATAAGAAAGAGTTTGAAAAGGATATATGTACACGTATAACTGAATTACTTTGCTATACAATTGAAACTAACAAACATTGTTAACCAAGTATATCCAATTATAAAATAAAAAGGTTTTTAAAAAGTAAATGGAGGAGAGGAGGATTAAGAAGTCTGGAGTAGCAGAATGTGGAGCTTAACTCTCCCATGACACATCAGAAATGTATCTACACATGGAACGGTTATCACAGAAAACTAGAAACTTGTAGAAGATCTCATATCAACAAAAGCTGCAAGGAAGATCTCAGAACTGGTAGATAAGAAGGAAAAGGCACTGAAAGAGTTCTCTCTGCCCCTGGGAGAGAACTGTAAGAGAAGAGAAGGTCCAGAAAAGCAGTCCCTCCCACTGCTGAGGGAACAGACAGACCTTTCAACTGACAAGATTAAAAACCAATGTAATAGAAGCAATGAAAAGTAGACTAAATGACCAAAGAATGCAAAAGTGATCTGGAAAATCTGCAGAGCAGAGAGAAAAACAAATGAAAGAAAAAAAGGAAAGTAACATATGAGATCTATAGGATAATATAAAGTGCCAACTTACACATACATGGGTTCCAAAAGAAGAGGAGAGAAAGAAAGGATCAAAAATATATTTGAGGGAGTTATGGTTGAAAATGTCCCAAACTTAAAAAAAACAGACATCCAGGTATAGAAAGGCCAGAAGGTTCAAACCAAGGGAAATCCAAATAGACTCACAGCAGGATACATCATAATCAAAGGGACAAAAGTGAAAGATAAAGAGTGGATTCTAGAGGAAGTAATAAACAGGAAAGTGGTTATTACCAAGAAAACCACATAATACTCAGTTGATTTCTTTGCAGAAACTTTGCATGCCAGAAGAGAAGTGACATGATATATTTAAAAGTCCCAAAAGGTAAATTCCTACAGTTTTGGATAATTGAACCCAGCAAAATTAACATTTAAAATAGACATGAAGAATTGCTCAGGCAAGCAAAAATTAAGATAATTCAGCAATAGTAAACCTACTTTAAGAGAAACATTGAAGGGTCTTCTGTAAATAAAAAAAAAAAAAAAAAATCTAAAGGAAGGGAAAATCAAGATAGGAAAGACAAATATGTAAAGAGGTTGAAGATAAATTCTAAGAGTGCCTGTAATAATAATTGGCAGTAAAAGAATAGGCACAAAGAAGCAAAATAGAACATCAAAATCATAAAATGTGAGAGAGGAATAAAAAAGTAGATTTTTTTTTTTTTTTTGGCTGTGCCACATGGTGTGAGGGAATCCTAGTTCCCTGTCTAGGGATCAAACCCATGCTCCCTGCAGTGAAAGCAATAAATAAATCTTAACCACTGGACCACCAGGAAAGTCCAGAAAGTAGATCTTTTAGAATGTGTTTGACCTTGATTAATCATCATTTTAATGTAAATAGATATAGGTCAATATAGCAAATAAGAAAACTGTAAAAAATTAAAATAAAAACCAAACAAAAAATGTAATAGATTCCAAAAACAAAACAAATTCAAGCATACTACAAAAGAGATCTTCAAACCACAAAAGGTAAAACAATGACAAAATACAGAACTACAAAACAACTTGAAGACAAGAAAGAAAATGGCACACTTTACAATAATTACTTTAAATGTTAATGGACAAAATGTTCTCATCAAAAAACAGAGTTATGGTTTACATTTTAAAAAGCTGTAAATGCTGTCAACAAAATATTTATTTAAAAATGAAATATACATCAAAGTGAGGGGATGGGAAAATATACTTCATGAAAAGGGAAATGACAGGAAACTGGGGTAGGTATATTCATATCAGACAAAACAGACTTTTTAAAAAGTCCATTAAAAAGACATTATATAAAAAGGATCAATACAAGAAGAGGCTACTGTGCACTCAATATAGGATCACCTAGATATATAAAACATGTAAAGAGGCATGAAGGAATAAACTGACAAAAATACCAGAGATTAAATTGCCAACATCCACTGGATCATAGAAAAAGCAAGAGAATTCCCCCAAAACATCTACTTCTGCATCATTGACTATGCTAAAGCTTTTGACCATGTGAATCACAACAAACTGTGAAAGAGATGGGAATACCAGACCACCTTGCCTGCCTCTTGGGAAACTTGAATTCAGGACAAGAAGCAAGTTAGAACTGGACATGGAACAGTGGACTCATTAAAATTTGGGAAAAAAATATGTCAAAGGCTGTATATTCTCACTCTGCTTATTTAACTTATATGTAGAGCACATCATGCAGAATGCTTGTGTGGGTGAGGCATAAGCTGAAATGAAGATTGCCATAAGAAATATAAGAAAACTCAGATATGCAGATGACACCACACTTATGGCAGAAGGTGAAGAACTAAAGAGCCTCTTGATGAAGATAAACAAATGGAAAGACAAAAAATACAAAATCATCTCAACTGATGAAGAAGCATTTACAAAATTCAGCTTCCATTTATCATAAAAACTCTCACTAAAGTGAGTACAGCGGGAAGATACCTCAACATAACAGAAGTTGCATACAACAAACGAACAGCCACATAACCCACAATTGGGAAAAGCTGAAAGCTTTCCCACTAAATTCAGGAGCAAAACAAGGATGTCAATTCTCACCACTTTTATTCAACATATCATTGGTAGTCCTAGCCACATAAATTAGAAAAGAAAAATACAGTATCCAATTTGAAAGGGAAGAGGTGAAAACTATCACTATTTGCAGATGACAAATATTTTATATATAGAATACCCTAAAATTTCCACATAATTTTTAATTCAGCAAGGCAGAAGGATGCAGAATCAATGTTCAAAAATCAGTTGTGTTTCCTCACACTAATAATGAAATGTCAGGGGAAAAAAAAGGGGGTATACTTCATGAAAAGGGAAATGACAGGAAACTGGGGTAGGTATATTCATATCAGACAAAACAGACTTTTTAAAAAGTCCATTAAAAAGACATTATATAAAAAGGATCAATACAAGAAGAGGCTACTGTGCACTCAATATAGGATCACCTAGATATATAAAACATGTAAAGAGGCATGAAGGAATAAACTGACAAAAATACCAGAGATTAAATTGCCAACATCCACTGGATCATAGAAAAAGCAAGAGAATTCCCCCAAAACATCTACTTCTGCATCATTGACTATGCTAAAGCTTTTGACCATGTGAATCACAACAAACTGTGAAAGAGATGGGAATACCAGACCACCTTGCCTGCCTCTTGGGAAACTTGAATTCAGGACAAGAAGCAAGTTAGAACTGGACATGGAACAGTGGACTCATTAAAATTTGGGAAAAAAATATGTCAAAGGCTGTATATTCTCACTCTGCTTATTTAACTTATATGTAGAGCACATCATGCAGAATGCTTGTGTGGGTGAGGCATAAGCTGAAATGAAGATTGCCATAAGAAATATAAGAAAACTCAGATATGCAGATGACACCACACTTATGGCAGAAGGTGAAGAACTAAAGAGCCTCTTGATGAAGATAAACAAATGGAAAGACAAAAAATACAAAATCATCTCAACTGATGAAGAAGCATTTACAAAATTCAGCTTCCATTTATCATAAAAACTCTCACTAAAGTGAGTACAGCGGGAAGATACCTCAACATAACAGAAGTTGCATACAACAAACGAACAGCCACATAACCCACAATTGGGAAAAGCTGAAAGCTTTCCCACTAAATTCAGGAGCAAAACAAGGATGTCAATTCTCACCACTTTTATTCAACATATCATTGGTAGTCCTAGCCACATAAATTAGAAAAGAAAAATACAGTATCCAATTTGAAAGGGAAGAGGTGAAAACTATCACTATTTGCAGATGACAAATATTTTATATATAGAATACCCTAAAATTTCCACATAATTTTTAATTCAGCAAGGCAGAAGGATGCAGAATCAATGTTCAAAAATCAGTTGTGTTTCCTCACACTAATAATGAAATGTCAGACATTTGTTAAAAAAATATTCACTTAAGGGGCTTCCCTGGTGGTCCAGTGGGTAAGGACACCGCCTTACAGTGCAACGGGCGCCAGTTCGATCCCTGGCCTGGGAAGATCCCAGGTGCCACAGAGCGGCTGGACCTATGTGTCCAGTTACCAAGCCGGAGCTCTGGAGCTCATGCACCCAGAGCCGGTGCTCTGCAATAACAGAGGCCACCGTGATGGGAGGCCCACACGGACCAAAGAACAAAGATGGATGAAAATAGATAAATGAAAGACAAACAGACGTGGCACGCCCGACCCTTCCCTCCCCACCCCACCAAAAAAAAAAAAAAAAATCACTTAAAAATTGTGTCAAGGGCTTCCCTGGTGGTCCAGTGGGTAAGGACACCGCCTTACAGTGCAACGGGCGCCAGTTCGATCCCTGGCCTGGGAAGATCCCAGGTGCCACAGAGCGGCTGGACCTATGTGTCCAGTTACCAAGCCGGAGCTCTGGAGCTCATGCACCCAGAGCCGGTGCTCTGCAATAACAGAGGCCACCGTGATGGGAGGCCCACACGGACCAAAGAACAAAGATGGATGAAAATAGATAAATGAAAGACAAACAGACGTGGCACGCCCGACCCTTCCCTCCCCACCCCACCAAAAAAAAAAAAAAAAATCACTTAAAAATTGTGTCAAGGGCTTCCCTGGTGGTCCAGTGGGTAAAGACACCGCCTTGCCGTGCAAAGGGTGCCGGTTCGTTTCCTGGCCTGGGAAGATCCCACGTGCCATGGAACGGCTGGACCAATGTGTCCAATTACCGAGCCGGAGCTCTGGCGCGTGTGCGCTCAGAGCCGGTGCTCTGCGATGAGAGAGGCCACTGCAATGGGAGGCGTACACAGGCCAAAAAGAACAAAGATGGATGAAAATAAATAAATGAAAGACCAACAGAAGTGGCCAAAAAAAATTGTGTCAAGAAAATCTGGTAATAAACTTACCAAGGAGGTCAAAGGCCCATACACTGAGAACCACAGGACACTGATAAAGAAAAGATGGTTCAAAGAAATAAAATATACCCAATGCTTTTGAATTAGAAGGATTATTGTTAAATTGGTCATACTACCCAAAGCAATCTATAGATTAATTGAAATCCCTAACAAAATATCCATCACATTTTTCACATAACTAGAATAATCCTCACATTTTTATACAACCACAGAAAGCCTTGAATTTCAAAGCAATCCTGAGGGAAAGGAACAAAGCTGCACACATAACCCTTCCAACCTTCAGACTATATTACAAAGCTACTGTAATCAAAATAGTGAGATACTGGCACAAAACAGAAAAATCGAACAGATAGAGGGCCCAAAAATATTCCTATGCAACTGTGGTTAATCAATCTATGACAAATGAGACAAGAATATTCAATGGTGAAGATACAGTCTCTTAAAAAGTTGGGAAAGCTTGGCAGCTACATTGAAATCGATGAAATTGGAACTCTCTCACACCATATGTAAAAATAAACTCAAAATGGTTTAAAGACCTAAATATAAGACATGCTACTATAAAAATCCTAGAAGAGAACATAGGCAAAAACTCCTTGGACATAACATTAGCTATTTTCTTAGTCTCCCAAAGCAATATAAGTAAGAGCAAAAATAAACAAATGGGACCTATCAAACTTAATGCTTTTACACAGAAAAAGAAATCATCAACAAATGAAAAGAGAACTTACAGAATGGGAGAAAATATTTACAGTGATGCAACTAACAAGGAATTAATATCCAAAATATACAAACATCTTCTACAACTCTTTGCTGAAAAGAATAAATAGGCCAATCAAAAAATGGGCAGAAGACCTAAATAGACATTTTCCCAAAGAAGACAAAAAGATGATTAATAGGCACATGAAAAGATTTCCAACACAGCTAATTATCAGAGAACTGCAAATAAAAACCACAGTGAGATAGCATCTCACACCAGTCAGATGCTGGTACCAGATGATACCCATATCATCACAAAGTCTACAGGGACTTCTCCAGTGGTAGTGTGGATGGGAATCCATCTGCCAGTGCAGGAAACATGGGTTCAGTCCCAGATCTGTTTGGGATTATGCATGCTTTGAAGCAACTGAAGTCTGTGTGCCAAAGCTATTGAGCCTGTGCTCTAGAGCCCATGAGCCACAACTACTGAGCCCAAATGCTGCAACTACTGAAGCCCATGTGCCTAAGGCCTTTGCTCCACAACATGAGAAGCCCTGTAGTGAGAAGCCCATGCACCATAACAAAGAGTAGCCTCGGCTCACCACAACGAGAGAAAGCCCACAAGTGGCAGCAAAGATCCAGTGCAACCATAAATAAATTACTCTTTTTAAGTCTACAAGTAATAAATGCTGGAGAGAGTATAGAAAAAATGGGACCCTTAGACATTGTTGGTGGAGTGTAAATTTGTGGAGCCACTATGGAGAACAGTATGGAAGTTCTTTTAAGAAAACTAAAAATAGACCTAAGGTAGGATCCACCAATCCCAGTACTGGGTATGTATCTGAAAACACACACCATATGTAAAAATAAACTCAAAATGGTTTAAAGACCTAAATATAAGACATGCTACTATAAAAATCCTAGAAGAGAACATAGGCAAAAACTCCTTGGACATAACATTAGCTATTTTCTTAGTCTCCCAAAGCAATATAAGTAAGAGCAAAAATAAACAAATGGGACCTATCAAACTTAATGCTTTTACACAGAAAAAGAAATCATCAACAAATGAAAAGAGAACTTACAGAATGGGAGAAAATATTTACAGTGATGCAACTAACAAGGAATTAATATCCAAAATATACAAACATCTTCTACAACTCTTTGCTGAAAAGAATAAATAGGCCAATCAAAAAATGGGCAGAAGACCTAAATAGACATTTTCCCAAAGAAGACAAAAAGATGATTAATAGGCACATGAAAAGATTTCCAACACAGCTAATTATCAGAGAACTGCAAATAAAAACCACAGTGAGATAGCATCTCACACCAGTCAGATGCTGGTACCAGATGATACCCATATCATCACAAAGTCTACAGGGACTTCTCCAGTGGTAGTGTGGATGGGAATCCATCTGCCAGTGCAGGAAACATGGGTTCAGTCCCAGATCTGTTTGGGATTATGCATGCTTTGAAGCAACTGAAGTCTGTGTGCCAAAGCTATTGAGCCTGTGCTCTAGAGCCCATGAGCCACAACTACTGAGCCCAAATGCTGCAACTACTGAAGCCCATGTGCCTAAGGCCTTTGCTCCACAACATGAGAAGCCCTGTAGTGAGAAGCCCATGCACCATAACAAAGAGTAGCCTCGGCTCACCACAACGAGAGAAAGCCCACAAGTGGCAGCAAAGATCCAGTGCAACCATAAATAAATTACTCTTTTTAAGTCTACAAGTAATAAATGCTGGAGAGAGTATAGAAAAAATGGGACCCTTAGACATTGTTGGTGGAGTGTAAATTTGTGGAGCCACTATGGAGAACAGTATGGAAGTTCTTTTAAGAAAACTAAAAATAGACCTAAGGTAGGATCCACCAATCCCAGTACTGGGTATGTATCTGAAAACACACACACATACACAAAAACTCTAATTCAAAAAGATAGGTACCCTGTAATGTTCATATTTATGATGGCCAAGACATGGAAAGAACCCAAATGCCTATGAACAGAAGATTGGCTTATCAACATGTGTGTGTGTGTGTGTGTATACACATAAGACCGAGTAGAGTCATAATAAAAAAATGAAATATTGCCATATATGATAACATGAATGAACTTAGAGATTACTATACTTAGTGAAGTAAGTCAGACAGAAAACAAATAAGGTATCAGTTACAGATTGAATTTAAAAACAGAAGAATCTATATACCAAGTAGAAATATACAGGCATATAAAACAAACGTCTGGTTAATAAGGGCATGGCAAGGTATAATAAATTATCTGCACAGGAGAAACATACAAATTTTAATACATAGAACAGATAAGCAACAGGATTTACTGTATAACAGAGAACTGCATTCCGTATCTTGTAATAACTTATAAAGTAATATGTGTGTGTATGTGTAAATATATATCTTCCATGGTGATTCAGATGGTAAAGAATCCATCTGCAATGTGCGATACCTGGGTTCGATCCCTGGGTTGGGAACATCTCCTGGAGAACAGAATGGCAACCCATTCCAGTATTCTTGCCTGAAGAATCCCATGGACAGAGGAGCCCGATGGGCTACAATTCATGGGGTCTCAACGAACTGGACATGACCGAGTGACTAACACTTTCACACACACACACACACACACACACAAATATCACAGAATCACTTTGCTTACACCTGAAACTAGCACAATATGTAAATCAACTATGTTTCAAAATGCCCCTCCAAACAAACTAGAAATGAAGGCAAATCTTCCTCAACTAATAAAGACTATTTATAAAAATGCTACAGCTAGCATCATAGAAAGTAAAATCTTTCCTGCTATGCACAGATATCCCATCCCAGCAATCTTTTCAACACTGTACTAGGAGTAATAGCTAATACAATAAATAATACAGAAAAATGTTAAAAACATTGGAAAAGGAAAAAATAAAAGTGACTTTGTTCACAGATAACACAATTGTTCATGTAGAAAATCTGAGTTAAAAAAAAAAAAAAAACTACAACTGGAACTGTAAGTGATTATAGCAATATTACAATATACAAGGTTAATATTTGAGTCAACTGCTTTCAGAAATACCTGTAGTGTGATGGCCAACAGGCACATGAAAAGATGTTCAAAACCTCTAGTTATTAGAGAAATGCAAATTAAAACTACAATGAGATACAACCTCACACCAGTCAGGATGGCTATAATCTAAAATTCCATAAACAACAAATGTTGGAGAGGGTGTGGAGAGAAGCGAATCCTTCTGCACTGTTGGTGGGAATGTAAACTGGTAAAGACACTACGGAGAACTGTGTTGAGGTTCCTTAAAAAACTAAACATAGAGCTACTATATGATCCTGCAGTCCCATTCCTGGGCATATATCCAGAGGAAAACATGACCCAAAGATAAATTCTCCCCAGTGTTCATTGCAGCAGTGTTTACAATAGCAAAAACATGGGAACAACCTAAATGTCCATTGACAGAGGAAGATGTGGTGTGTGTGTGTGTATGCAGGCATGTAGGTATGTGTATGCGTGTGTGTATGGATAATGAAATACTACTCAGCCATTAAAAAGAATGAAATAAAGTCATTTGCAGCAATATGGATGGACCTAGACAGTGTCATACTGAGTGAAGTAAGTCAGACAGAGAAGGAGAAATATACGACATCTCTTTTATGTGGATTCTAAAAAGAAATAATACAAAAGACCTTGTTTACAAAACAGAAAGAGACTCACAAACTTAGAAAATGAACTTACGGTTGCAAGGAGGAGGGGATGCTTGGGAACTTTGGGGAAGTCATGTACACACTGCCATGTCTGAAATGAATAAGCAACAAAAATCTATTGTATAGCACATGAAAAAAAGAGATACCTGCAATGTATAATAATATATTACCATTTACAAAGAAAAATTTAGGTATGAATCTAAAATATGTATAGGATCCTTATGTAGAATACTGGGAAACTCTAAGGAACTATAGCATCTAAATAAAAGAATATTATGGATTTATGAGTTGGAAGACAATAATATTAGGTGTCATTTCTACCCAATTTGATTTATAGATTCAATGTAATTTCAATCAAAATCTCAGCAAGTTTATTATCAACAACCTGATTTTAAAGTTTATGTGGAAAGGCAGAAGACCCAAAATAGCCAACATAATACCAAAGAAGTTGGAATGATGCAACCCAACCTGAAATCTGTAATAACAAAGACAGCATATATTAGAAAAAAGAATAGACACATAGATCAGTGGAACCAAATAGAGAGCCCAGAAATAGAGTCACACAAATATAGTCAACTGATCTTTAACAAAAGATCAAAGGCAATTCAATTCACAAAGTGTAGTCTTTTCAACAAATAGCGCTGGAACAACTAGACATCCATATGAAGAAAAAGAATCTAGATACAGACCTCATACATTTCACAAAAATTACCTCCAAATAGTCATATGTAAAATGAGAAGTAAAGAAAATCTAAAAGATAACACAGGAGGAAATTTATTTGACTTTGTGTTTGGCAATGAGGTTTTAGATATACCTAAAGTATGATATACTTAGCAAAAAATTAAGTTGAAATTTATTAAGAGGAATGACCTCTGCTCTGTGAGAGACATTGTTAAGTGAGAAAACAGGGGGTAGGTCTTTGCAAAATGTAGATATGATAAATGATTTGTATCCCAAATATGCAAAGAATTCTTTAATCTCCACAGTGAGAACCCAATTTTAAAATGTGCAAAGGATCTAAACAGACACTTCAGAAAGAAGATATCCAAATGGAAAATAAGCAAATGAAAAGATGTTCAGTCCCAGGACCTGGCTTCAGCCACTGCTGGGGGACACCATCCTCAGGATCTCCTGGACCACAACTCTACCTCCTACTGAACCAGTACTATCCCAAAAGCTCCCTGGGATTCTGCAGTGAAGCTCTTCATGACCAATCCTGCCAACCAGCAGTGGGTATTCTCTGCACAAAGCAAGGCCTGGCAAACAACCAACTTGACCAGAGCCCACCAAGCCTACCAGACCCCCTCCCCTCCCATGGTAGTTTACAATTGAAAAAGACTGGAAACATGACTGTCCATGAGTTGAGGACTGGTTGATATGGTACATCTGTGAAATGAAATACTAGTCAGCTCTTAAAAAGAAGGCATCAGAGTGCTGAAGGAAAAAACTGCCAAATAAGAATATGCTACTGGAAAAGTTGTCCTTCAGAGATAAAGGAATGATAAAGACCTTTTCCAAACAAACACAAGGTAGTGGAGTTCATTACCAGTAGGCTATTCTTAGAAGAAATACTAAAAGGACTTCTTTAAGCTGGGGATGAAGTGGAAAAATAGAGTCACACAAATATAGTCAACTGATCTTTAACAAAGATCAAAGGCAATTCAATTCACAAAGTGTAGTCTTTTCAACAAATAGCGCTGGAACAACTAGACATCCATATGAAGAAAAAGAATCTAGATACAGACCTCATACATTTCACAAAAATTACCTCCAAATAGTCATATGTAAAATGAGAAGTAAAGAAAATCTAAAAGATAACACAGGAGGAAATTTATTTGACTTTGTGTTTGGCAATGAGGTTTTAGATATACCTAAAGTATGATATACTTAGCAAAAAATTAAGTTGAAATTTATTAAGAGGAATGACCTCTGCTCTGTGAGAGACATTGTTAAGTGAGAAAACAGGGGGTAGGTCTTTGCAAAATGTAGATATGATAAATGATTTGTATCCCAAATATGCAAAGAATTCTTTAATCTCCACAGTGAGAACCCAATTTTAAAATGTGCAAAGGATCTAAACAGACACTTCAGAAAGAAGATATCCAAATGGAAAATAAGCAAATGAAAAGATGTTCAGTCCCAGGACCTGGCTTCAGCCACTGCTGGGGGACACCATCCTCAGGATCTCCTGGACCACAACTCTACCTCCTACTGAACCAGTACTATCCCAAAAGCTCCCTGGGATTCTGCAGTGAAGCTCTTCATGACCAATCCTGCCAACCAGCAGTGGGTATTCTCTGCACAAAGCAAGGCCTGGCAAACAACCAACTTGACCAGAGCCCACCAAGCCTACCAGACCCCCTCCCCTCCCATGGTAGTTTACAATTGAAAAAGACTGGAAACATGACTGTCCATGAGTTGAGGACTGGTTGATATGGTACATCTGTGAAATGAAATACTAGTCAGCTCTTAAAAAGAAGGCATCAGAGTGCTGAAGGAAAAAACTGCCAAATAAGAATATGCTACTGGAAAAGTTGTCCTTCAGAGATAAAGGAATGATAAAGACCTTTTCCAAACAAACACAAGGTAGTGGAGTTCATTACCAGTAGGCTATTCTTAGAAGAAATACTAAAAGGACTTCTTTAAGCTGAAATAAAAGGGCACTGATTAGTAGAAGGAAAACATATGAAAGTTATACAAGTAAATATTTCATAAAAATCAGGATGATTCAGGCTTCCCTTGTGGCTCAGCAGTAAAGGATCTGCCTGCAACCAAGAGGCGCGTGAGACATGGGTTCCATCCCTGGGTCTGGAAGATTCCCTGGAGGAGAGCATGGCAATCCATTCCAGTCTTCTTTCCTGGAGAATCCCATGGATACAAGAGCCTTGTGGGCTCCAGTTCATAAGGTCGCAGAGTCAGACACAACTGAAGTAACTTAGTATGCACGCATGTAGAATGATTTATGTTGTAAAGGTGGTAGGTGAATCACAAAGCATGTAGGAAGATTAAAAGATAGAAGTTATAAAATAACTATAATAAGTTGTTAATAACACAAAATGTACAGATATAAATTGTGACATCAAAAATATAAAATGCTGGGAAGGTGAAGGAAAATGTAGAGCTATTTTCATAATGTATATAGACTTAAGTAATTAACATAAGCTGCTATAAAAAGAAGGAAGCTAATATGAAGAACAACAGCCAAGGTGTTAAGTAGGAAAAAAATGACAAGATGCTACTGTTCGGGTAAAATGGACAAAGGAATATGTATATATAAGTACTTGTATAATTATAGATTATTTTTATAAGAATACATATATACAAAACAGATAAAACTGGTTCATTTGAGAAATATAATTTGAACTTATAATATTTTAACTCTTTTAGTATGTTCATGTATTAAATTTTCAAAAATAATCTTTACATATTTTATTAGATACCTAAAAAAAGTAAATTCATAAGAAGGCTTTCCATTGAGGTTAAGATTGATAATGACAAGAATTTTTTCTGCAATAACCATTATTTTATGAGTTAGCATCAACTTTATGGTTATGACATTATGTGTTGAATGTATTAATATACTGGTAAAGGCAAATAGAATGAATGCTAATATTAATATGAGGTAAAATAGAATTAAGTGAAAAATCACTACATGGAATAAAAATTGTTATTTTGTGGTAATAAAAGTTACAGTCACCAGTATGTATGGTAATTAAATACTAAAAGGACTTCTTTAAGCTGAAATAAAAGGGCACTGATTAGTAGAAGGAAAACATATGAAAGTTATACAAGTAAATATTTCATAAAAATCAGGATGATTCAGGCTTCCCTTGTGGCTCAGCAGTAAAGGATCTGCCTGCAACCAAGAGGCGCGTGAGACATGGGTTCCATCCCTGGGTCTGGAAGATTCCCTGGAGGAGAGCATGGCAATCCATTCCAGTCTTCTTTCCTGGAGAATCCCATGGATACAAGAGCCTTGTGGGCTCCAGTTCATAAGGTCGCAGAGTCAGACACAACTGAAGTAACTTAGTATGCACGCATGTAGAATGATTTATGTTGTAAAGGTGGTAGGTGAATCACAAAGCATGTAGGAAGATTAAAAGATAGAAGTTATAAAATAACTATAATAAGTTGTTAATAACACAAAATGTACAGATATAAATTGTGACATCAAAAATATAAAATGCTGGGAAGGTGAAGGAAAATGTAGAGCTATTTTCATAATGTATATAGACTTAAGTAATTAACATAAGCTGCTATAAAAAGAAGGAAGCTAATATGAAGAACAACAGCCAAGGTGTTAAGTAGGAAAAAAATGACAAGATGCTACTGTTCGGGTAAAATGGACAAAGGAATATGTATATATAAGTACTTGTATAATTATAGATTATTTTTATAAGAATACATATATACAAAACAGATAAAACTGGTTCATTTGAGAAATATAATTTGAACTTATAATATTTTAACTCTTTTAGTATGTTCATGTATTAAATTTTCAAAAATAATCTTTACATATTTTATTAGATACCTAAAAAAAGTAAATTCATAAGAAGGCTTTCCATTGAGGTTAAGATTGATAATGACAAGAATTTTTTCTGCAATAACCATTATTTTATGAGTTAGCATCAACTTTATGGTTATGACATTATGTGTTGAATGTATTAATATACTGGTAAAGGCAAATAGAATGAATGCTAATATTAATATGAGGTAAAATAGAATTAAGTGAAAAATCACTACATGGAATAAAAAATTGTTATTTTTGTGGTAATAAAAGTTACAGTCACCAGTGAATGTGTAACTCGTGAATTTAATGTATAAAAATCATATCACTAAAAATAAATAATTATAAATACTAAAAATGTTAAACTTACAAATGATCATTTATTTTTATTAAGATCTATAAAAATAATTTTGGCACTAAAATTACTGATTTATAGATACTATGAAGTGTATGAAATATATATTTCAGTATATTAAGGCTGTTATATGAAAATAATAGCATAGAATTATAAAAATGCTAAAATAACTGTAAGTCAGAAAATAAAGATTAAACTCAAAGAGGCCCAACTCTAAAGCCATAATATGTGGAAAAAGAGAGAGGGGAGACACAAAGGAAGAATAGGGTTAAGGGGGCAGAGAAGGAGACTGCCTCGGTGATGTACTGTTGTAGAAACTGGGGATGCATAAAACCAAAAGACAGAAAAGGAAATGTACTTTTGAGGCCTTACACTTTGGTGGGAGAAGAAAGGCAATTAAACCTAAGCAATTGCATATAATACATATGAGACTGTTTTAGTTCTATTATATAAAGGAAAATAAATCACGGTAAGGAACCAGAGTGGAGAAGGGCTATGGCCCTTTTTGAAGAAGTTTTTAGAGACGCACTTTTTGTCTGTTCGGAGAGTGTGGACGGCATTTTCTGAAGAATTAAGTCCTGTGCATATCTGTGAGATAGGTTTTATAGAAAAGAAAACAATTACATGAAAAAGTACTTAAAATGGAACATGACTACTAGTTTAATAGTAAGAAGAAAACTTTAGCTGGAGAAGTGATAGCAAAATGGAGGGTATCAGAAGATGAAGGCATATAGTAAGTGATAAAGATTATTTAGGGACTCACAACTCAAAGTAGGAACATTATGTTTTATTATTAATTAGAAGGAAAGCCATGAGAGGGTTTCAAGAATAGGGATGACTTTTCAAAGTGGAAAACACTTTGAGAACCAAGAAAGGAAATAAGGAAACATTGGGAAATAAGGAAACATCAACACTGCAGGGTTTCATGTGAGTTATGAAGGTTGTCTGGGCTGAGGTTGTTATATTGTAAGTAGTGAGAAGAAACTGAATTCTGGTTGGTATATTAAGGTAGAGCTGGCAGGCTTTTAGGATGAAATGAAGATGAGGCTGCAGGAGAAGTTCAGGATGGTTTCAAAATTTTTATTCCAAATAAATGGAAAATGTGAAGCTTGTTTTTAGACACATTACATATGAGATGCCTTTCAGACTGCCACTAACCAGGCAAGGACACAGATCCACCTACCAGCAGACAGGCTGCCTTAAGATCCCTTTAGCCCATAGCCAAACAGAAACAACCCTGTCCACCAGAGGGTCCATGACCAGGCCCTCTACACACAAACAGATAAATGAAAAAACCAATAAAAAATGCTAAAATTAAAAAAAAAGAGAAAGAATTAAACACCACTAAAGGTAGTTATTGAATCAGAAGGGAAGAGGGCAAAGGACAAAGAAAGGGGAAAAAACCATCTAAAACAACTAACAAAATGGTTGTAACTACATAAATGTTAATCATTAATTTAAATGTAGATAGACTAAATGCTCCAATTAAAAGACACAGTATAGCTGAATGGATACAGAAACAAGATGCATATAAATGCTGCTTACAAGAGACTCACTCCAGATCTAAAAGACACAGACTGAAAGTGAGGGAATGGAAAAAGGTATTCCATTAAACTAAAAGTCAAAAGAAAGCCAGAGTATCAACACTTTATCAGAGAAGGACTTTAAAGCAAGGACTGGGGGCTTCCCAGGTGATCCAGTGGGTAAGGACACCGCCTTGCAGTGCAAGGGGTGCTGGTTCGATCCCTGGCCTGGGAAGATCCCACACGCTGCGGAGTGGGTGGACCGATGTGTCCAACTACTGAGTCGGAGCTCTGGAGCGCATGCACCCAGAGCCGGTGCTCTGCAGTGAGAGGGGCCACTGCGATGGGCGGCCCATACAGGCCAAAGGACAAAGATGAATGAAAATAGATAAACGAGGAACCAATAGAAGTGGCCAAAAAGAAAAAAAACAAAAAAAAACAAGGGCTGTTATGAGACAAAGAAAGATATTACATAAAAATCAAGGGGTCAGTCCAGGAAGATATAACCATCATAATATATACATGCACAACACAGGGCCACCTAGATAAAGAAAATATGAACAGACATAAAGACAGAAACGGATTCAAACACAGTGATAGTAGTGGACTCTTAGCATCCCTCTTCCATCTATGAGCAGGCTGTCAAGACAGAATATAAGAAAACACTGGCCTTAAGATATAAGGCATGCTGTAAGTAATATGACAAACATTAAAGACAGAAAATGTTAAAACCATCAACAAGTTATATTGTAGAGAACTCCCCTAAGGTCATTAACAGTCTTTTCAGCAGAAACTCTGCAGGCCAGAAGAAAATGGCACAATGCATTTACAGTGATAAAAGGGAAAACCTAAAACCAAGAATACTCTACCTGACATGGCTCACAAGATATACACATTATACCAGGAAAACTAAATAGATGAACACTGAATATTTCATCCAGATAAAGCACATTGTTTTCAAGTGCACATGGAACATTCTCTAGGAATTATGTGTGAGGCCACAGAAAAACAAAAAACCAAGATAAATTTAAGAAAATTAAAAGCATATAAAGGCTCTCTTCTGATAATAATGCTATGAGACTAGAAATCAACAAGAAGAAAAAAAAAAAAAGTGGAGAAAAATTAATCCAAAGTCTATGGGATTCAGCAAAAGCAATCTGAAGAAGGAAATTTATAACAATACAAGCTATTGTCAAGAAACAAGAAAAATCTAACAATCTAGCCTCATACCTAAAGGAACTAAAGAAACTAAAAAACTATGGCAAAGATCAGTGACATTAACAGCTGGTTCTTTTAAAAGACAAATAAAATTGATAAACCTTAAGTTAGACTCATCAAGAAAAAAAGGCCAAATTCAATAAAATCATAAATGAAGTAGAAAAATTCCAACCAACACAACAGAAACACAAAGGATGCTAAGATTACTACAAACAACTATATGCCAATAAAATGGACCATGTAGAAGAAATGAACAAATTCCTAGAAGTGTACAATTTCCCAAAGCTAAACAAGGAATAGATAAAAAAAAATATAAATACCCAATCACCGGTAATGAAATTGAATCAGTAATAATAATAATAAAAAAAAATGTCCCATAACAGGTGGCTTCATAGGTGAATTATACTAAACATTTACAGCCCAATTAATACCTATTCTTCACAAACTATTCCAGAAAATTTGAAGGAATGTCTCTGAACTAATTCTATGAGGACAACATCACCCTGATACCAAACAGACAAATATCACATGAACATACCTCACAACAAAAGAGAAAGTTAAGGCCAGTATCACTGATAAACATAGATGTAAGTATTTTCAATGAAATATTAATAAACTGAATCCAAAAATGCTTTAAAAGAATTACACACCATGAGCAAGTTGGATTTTTCCCAGGAATACAAGGACGTTTCAATATCAAAATAAATAAATGTGATAGATCACATTAACAAATTCAAGATTACAAGTCACATGATCTTCTCAACAGATGCACAAATAGTTTTGACAAAATTCAGTATCTATTTATATTAAAATTACTCTCTAGAAAGTGGGTATAGTGGAAATACACCTCAAAATAATAAAGGCAATAGGGCTTCCCTGGTGGTCCAGTGGGTAAAGAGTCTGCCTTGCAATGCAAGGGACACTAGTTCCATCCCTGGCCTGGGAAGATCCCATGTGCTACAGAGCAGCTGGACCATTGTGTCCAATTACCAACTGGCGCTCTGGAATGCATGCGCCCAGAGCTAGCGCTCTGGAATGCATGTGCCCAGAGCTAGTGCTCTGCCACCAAAGAGGCCACTGCAATGGGAGACCCACACATGTGAAAAGAATAAAGATGGATGAAAATAATAAATAAAGAGCTCGTGGCATGAATCTGAAAAAAAATGTTAAAAAAAAAGCAAAGGCAATAAATGATAAGCCCATAGCAAACATCATACTCAGTGATTAAAAGCCAAAAGCATTTCCTCTAGGATTAGGAGCATTACAAGGATGCAATCTCTTGCCATTTTTATTCAACAGAGTACTGGAAGTCCTAGCCACAGCAATCTGGCAAGAGAAAAGAAATACAAGGAATCCAAACTGGATAGGAAGAAATAAGCCTCACTGTTTGCAGATGACATAATAATATATGTAGAATATGCTAATGAAATCGCTGAAAACCTACTACATATCATAAACGTATTTAGTAAAGTTGCAGGACACAAAATATAATATTTTGCATTTCTATACACTAACAATAAACTACCATAAATAGAAATTAAGTTAACAATTCCATTTACAATGATATCAAAAAGAATAAAATACCTAAGACACCTGCCTAAGGAGATAAAGACCTACATTCAGAAAATTATGACACTGATGAAAGAAACTGAAGATGACAGAAATAGATGAACAGACATACCGTGTTCATGGATTAGAAATTAACATTATTAACTGAACATACTGTTCAAGGCAATCTATAGATTCAATGGAATCCCTATCAAATGAACAATGTATTTTTCTTTTTTTTTAGCGTTTTTTTTGGGGGGACCTCTAAGTCATCGTTTTTTATTTATCCATCTTTATCCTTTGGCCTGTAGAACAGTGTATATTTCACAGAACAAATAATTTCAAAATTTGTATGAACACAGAAAGATTCCAAATAGCCAAAACAATCTTGAGAAGCATGGAGCCTGAGGATCACATTCTTTGATTTCAGATTATACCACAAAGCTACAGTAATCAAATTAGCATGGTACTAGTACACAAACATATGTATGTGTGTGTGTGTCTGTGTGTGTATCTGTTTGTAACAGAATGGATGAAGTCCAGAAATAAAACCATGCACATATGGTCAATTTATCACAAAGAATGCAAGAATAGACAATTGAGAAAGTAAAGTCTCTTCAATGAATGGTATTAGAAAAACTGGATAGCTACATATAAAAGAATGAAATTATATACAAAAAAAAAAAAACTATATTGGAGACTGGAAACCATAAAACTCCCAGAAGGAAACAAAGGCAGAACAATGACATAAACTATAGCAATTTTTTGATCAGTCTCATGGTCAAAGGAAATAAAAGTAAAAATGAATAAACTTAATTAAACTTAAATGGTTTTCACAGCAGAGGAAACCATCGACAAAATGAATGGAAAACCTATTGAGTCTAAGTGTATTTACAAATGATATAACTGAAAAGGGGCTAATATCTAAAATCTATAAACAGCTCATAAAACTCAGTATCACAAAACAAACAACCTAATTAAAAAAATGGGCAGAGGAGCATCCCTGGTGGTCCAGTGGGTAAGGACACCACCGCCTTGCAGTACAAGGGGCGTCGGTTCGATCCCTGGCCTGGGAAGATCCCATGTGCCACGGAGTGGCTGGATCGATGTGTCCAACTACCGAGCCAGAGCTCTGGAGCGAGAGGGGCCACTGCAATGTGAGGCCCACACAGGCTAAAGAACAATGATAAATAAATGAAAGATCAATAGAAGTGGCTAAAAAAGAATAAATGGGCATAGATGAGTATACATTTTTCCAAAAGATATAGTTATATAATGACATATGAAAGATTCCCAACAATCAGCAAAATGCAAACCACAATGAGATCTCAACTCACACCTATCAGAATTATCATCAAAAAGGCCCCAAATAGCAAATGTTGGTGAGGATGTGGGAAAAAGGGAACCCTATACACTGCTAGTGGGAGTGTAAATTGGTACCTCTGGAACCAGTAAGGTTTCTCAAAATCTAAAAATTGAGCCTACCATATGATCCAGCAATTCTGCTCCAAGGTATACAGCTGAAGAGAATGAAGGCACTAATTTGAAAAGATGCATGCACCCAGTGTTTTCAGCAGTATTATTTACAATAGCCAAGTAAGAAAGCAACCTCAGTGTTCATCCACAGATAAATGGATTAGAAAGAACCGGTACACACTCCCACACACCAATGGGATACTACTCAACCATAAAAAATGAGATTTTGCCATTTGCAACAACAGAATGGATGAAGTCCAGAAATAAAACCATGCACAGAAATGAATGCAAGAATAGACAATTGAGAAAGTAAAGTCTCTTCAATGAATGGTATTAGAAAAACTGGATAGCTACATATAAAAGAATGAAATTATATACAAAAAAAAAAAAACTATATTGGAGACTGGAAACCATAAAACTCCCAGAAGGAAACAAAGGCAGAACAATGACATAAACTATAGCAATTTTTTGATCAGTCTCATGGTCAAAGGAAATAAAAGTAAAAATGAATAAACTTAATTAAACTTAAATGGTTTTCACAGCAGAGGAAACCATCGACAAAATGAATGGAAAACCTATTGAGTCTAAGTGTATTTACAAATGATATAACTGAAAAGGGGCTAATATCTAAAATCTATAAACAGCTCATAAAACTCAGTATCACAAAACAAACAACCTAATTAAAAAAATGGGCAGAGGAGCATCCCTGGTGGTCCAGTGGGTAAGGACACCACCGCCTTGCAGTACAAGGGGCGTCGGTTCGATCCCTGGCCTGGGAAGATCCCATGTGCCACGGAGTGGCTGGATCGATGTGTCCAACTACCGAGCCAGAGCTCTGGAGCGAGAGGGGCCACTGCAATGTGAGGCCCACACAGGCTAAAGAACAATGATAAATAAATGAAAGATCAATAGAAGTGGCTAAAAAAGAATAAATGGGCATAGATGAGTATACATTTTTCCAAAAGATATAGTTATATAATGACATATGAAAGATTCCCAACAATCAGCAAAATGCAAACCACAATGAGATCTCAACTCACACCTATCAGAATTATCATCAAAAAGGCCCCAAATAGCAAATGTTGGTGAGGATGTGGGAAAAAGGGAACCCTATACACTGCTAGTGGGAGTGTAAATTGGTACCTCTGGAACCAGTAAGGTTTCTCAAAATCTAAAAATTGAGCCTACCATATGATCCAGCAATTCTGCTCCAAGGTATACAGCTGAAGAGAATGAAGGCACTAATTTGAAAAGATGCATGCACCCAGTGTTTTCAGCAGTATTATTTACAATAGCCAAGTAAGAAAGCAACCTCAGTGTTCATCCACAGATAAATGGATTAGAAAGAACCGGTACACACTCCCACACACCAATGGGATACTACTCAACCATAAAAAATGAGATTTTGCCATTTGCAACAACAGTGAATATATCACAAAAGAAACACACTCATAGAAAACAAATTACTGGTTACTGGTTGAGAGAGGGAATGAGGGAGGGGCATACTGGGGTAGAGTATTAAGCATTACAAAACACTATTTATAAAATAAATGAACAGGGATGCAGGAATATACTGTATGGCACAGGAAATATGACCAATATTTTATAATTGTAAATAGATTAAAACCTTTAAAAATTGTGAATCACTGTTGTAACCTATTATATTTGTAATATAAAATTATAAATCAACTCTATCTATAGAAAAAGAGAGAGAAAGTATAGGTAAAAAATGAAGTATTCAGGGCTTCCCTGGTGGTCCAGTGGGTAAAGAGTCCGCCTTGCAATGTAAGGGGCACTGGTTCAATCCCTGGCCGGGAGGATCCCATGTACTACGAAGCGGCTGGACTGGTGTGTCCAATTAGGAGCTAGCGCTCTGGAGCACATGCACCCAGAGCCGGTGCTCTGCGACGAGAGAGGCCACTGCGATGGGAGGCCCACACAAGCCAAAGAATAAAGATGGATGAAAATACATGGATAAAAAATCAATAAAAGAGGCCAAAAATTGTTTTATAATTTCTGAAATTGAAAAAAAAAAAAAAATGAAGTATTCCCTGACTACTTATTTCCAAGAGGTGTCATAGTAATCTCTGCAGTCAAAAAGACTATCTACCAATTGGCCATGAAGTTTCATGCATTTCTGGGTGTGTGTGTGTGTGTGTGTGTGTAGTTGAGGGAGTATGAACTTTGCAGGGGATAGGTAAGTTTCTTTCTTTCTTTTTTTTTTTTTTTCTTTCATGTATCTGTCTCTATGTAGCAGAAATCAGCAGTTGGCCCATAAGTTAATAGCTTTTCCATGTCTCCTCTCTGAATGACAGCCTTTAGAAAGATTTTGGATAAATGCTTTCCTGTTCAAATCTGGCTCTTTTCTTCTGTAGAATTCAGAGTACGTTCTGTCACCAGCCTCAGATGCCACTCCCACTGATGCAAATAAACACTGCTGATTTTGGTTTTACCCCTCACCAACCTTCAGTTTATAGACAAGTATCTTCTAACCATTTCTGAGAGCTGCAGTTGCATGCATCTTCCCTTTGTCTTCAGATGCCTTGGTAATCTTCAGTAGCTTTTTCAGCCCTTTCTCTTGAGTTTTAATTTGGGATTACAAATCTCTCATAGTTTTAAGAAGTTAATTTGCAAATCTGCTACTCATTATTGTTATTTTGGCATAATTTTAACAACCTAAATTTTTTGGCAAAATGAGCTTGACCTCTTAATGGTGAATATATCTGAGAAAGAAAGTAACTTTCCCTAGGCTTGTGATAAGAATATTTATTTTTCTCTTTATATTCCCTGATTATAGCTGCCTTTTCTATAAATTCTCTAGTAGTTAAACAATATTGAGTTGAACTTAACAGCATCTAATTAAAGTATTCAGCTTATTTAAATTCTCTTATGTTTTTTGAGATGGGTAAAGAGAGATTTTTTTACTTTTTATTTTGTAGATTTTTTTTTAATACTAGATGACCTTGTAATTCCCTATACAGTTTCTCAAGAGCAACATTATTAATAATCCACTGAGTACACTTTTTAAAATTGACTTCTCCCAATAGATTAGTATAATATCATTGTAATTTACAGGGACTTTTGAGGTGAATGATTTAAGCTCTGTAATCCAACAGGTATTACCTTCCTTGACGATCATTTCATGCCTAAGGTTGTATGAGGTAAGGAGCTAAATGACATATTTTTTTCTCATGTGACAAGTGACAAGTTTTATAAAATGTATCTGACTAGAGAGTATCTTCCTTTTAATAGGAAGAGACTTAAATAAGGATGAGGCATGCGTTTTCAGTAGGTAAAAGAAAATCACAACTACCTGACTGTCAGATAACATGAGAACTAAGATTTTTATATCCTAATAATCCATTAACCAGTGTGCATTGATTTTCCTTTTTCCAAAAAGTACTCTCCATTTTGATGCTTAAAAATACTAGATGCATTGCATTAAGCTAGCCTTCTAAATCTACTTACTTCACTAAATCAAAAGGAAACACAAACACCTTTCTTTAAGCTATAATTTGAGGATTTGCATCTGACTGGTTGCAGTTTAGTAAATACATGTTTGTCCTTAGTGTTAAACACATAAGCAGAAGTGTTTATGCTATGTAAGTGTGATTAACTTGTGAAAAATTCATCAAGTGCCCTGAGATCTGCACAGCTTATTTTAAAATTATGTATAAAGTTTTGAAGAATAAAATGGTTTGACAAGTAGGCAGCCCACAAAGAAACTGACACATCAAGGGAAGAAGATCAAACAGCAATATAGCAGGCATATTCACAGTATAGACTTCAGTGTCTGGCTGCCAATAAAAAGTAGACATGAAATACAGAGAAAGAATTGACAAGTAAAGGCAGCACACTTGTGATAAGAATATTTATTTTTCTCTTTATATTCCCTGATTATAGCTGCCTTTTCTATAAATTCTCTAGTAGTTAAACAATATTGAGTTGAACTTAACAGCATCTAATTAAAGTATTCAGCTTATTTAAATTCTCTTATGTTTTTTGAGATGGGTAAAGAGAGATTTTTTTACTTTTTATTTTGTAGATTTTTTTTTAATACTAGATGACCTTGTAATTCCCTATACAGTTTCTCAAGAGCAACATTATTAATAATCCACTGAGTACACTTTTTAAAATTGACTTCTCCCAATAGATTAGTATAATATCATTGTAATTTACAGGGACTTTTGAGGTGAATGATTTAAGCTCTGTAATCCAACAGGTATTACCTTCCTTGACGATCATTTCATGCCTAAGGTTGTATGAGGTAAGGAGCTAAATGACATATTTTTTTCTCATGTGACAAGTGACAAGTTTTATAAAATGTATCTGACTAGAGAGTATCTTCCTTTTAATAGGAAGAGACTTAAATAAGGATGAGGCATGCGTTTTCAGTAGGTAAAAGAAAATCACAACTACCTGACTGTCAGATAACATGAGAACTAAGATTTTTATATCCTAATAATCCATTAACCAGTGTGCATTGATTTTCCTTTTTCCAAAAAGTACTCTCCATTTTGATGCTTAAAAATACTAGATGCATTGCATTAAGCTAGCCTTCTAAATCTACTTACTTCACTAAATCAAAAGGAAACACAAACACCTTTCTTTAAGCTATAATTTGAGGATTTGCATCTGACTGGTTGCAGTTTAGTAAATACATGTTTGTCCTTAGTGTTAAACACATAAGCAGAAGTGTTTATGCTATGTAAGTGTGATTAACTTGTGAAAAATTCATCAAGTGCCCTGAGATCTGCACAGCTTATTTTAAAATTATGTATAAAGTTTTGAAGAATAAAAATGGTTTGACAAGTAGGCAGCCCACAAAGAAACTGACACATCAAGGGAAGAAGATCAAACAGCAATATAGCAGGCATATTCACAGTATAGACTTCAGTGTCTGGCTGTACTCCAAAGGGGTTGAAAGAACAAGTAGACATGAAATACAGAGAAAGAATAGAGACATGAATTTCAAGGAGGAGAAATGAAAGACCATTTGACATTCAAAAAAAAATTTTTTTTTTTAATTTTACATTTTTGACACAGAGTCAATAAACTCACCTCCACTTAACTTAGTTAACCGAGTGCAACTACTGCCTTATATCTGTGGAAAGCAACAAAAAAGAACACGTCAAAAATGTTTCTGCTAAGTAATCTGAATCTCTCATTTCAATGTTCCCTTATATAGGGTAATACTGAGAAAATATGTACAGATACGTAAATTTAGAATGTCAGTGTACAACTCTTTATTTTAACATCATGTACTATATTTTTAAAATTTTATCATGATGCCAGATCGTAAGTGTTATTGTCTTATTAAACATTGCATGTAACATTTTGTTTTAAATTTTATTTGCTAGTCATACATTATTTAAAATTTCATTATTCAAATTTATTTCTGTTTTAGTTTTAAAATTCAAGCCCCAAAATCTATGTACCACTAACCTATTTTGCCTTTCATTATTTAAAAATACTTTTGTGTAAAAATATATAAAGACGACACTAGAAAAAATAACCCATAACATGAAATCACACTAAATTAAAAGTGGGATACTGGAAATATATTGCCCTTTATACAAGTTTATTTGTTAAGTAACAGTAGAATGGTAGTGGTTTTCTAATCCTGTGAAATTGGTCACACATAAAGATCTCTCAATTTTCATCTTTTAATATATAAACCTTAAAGAAATAATATTTTCTGGATAAGAGGTGAGTGATTATTAATTGTAATAAAGAAAAGGGACAATCATCAGAATTTCTGTATTTAAGAAAATATGTGCTCTTTGTAGTTTTCTTTAACCCAATCTATTTGCATCTGACTGGTTGCAGTTTAGTAAATACATGTTTGTCCTTAGTGTTAAACACATAAGCAGAAGTGTTTATGCTATGTAAGTGTGATTAACTTGTGAAAAATTCATCAAGTGCCCTGAGATCTGCACAGCTTATTTTAAAATTATGTATAAAGTTTTGAAGAATAAAAATGGTTTGACAAGTAGGCAGCCCACAAAGAAACTGACACATCAAGGGAAGAAGATCAAACAGCAATATAGCAGGCATATTCACAGTATAGACTTCAGTGTCTGGCTGTACTCCAAAGGGGTTGAAAGAACAAGTAGACATGAAATACAGAGAAAGAATAGAGACATGAATTTCAAGGAGGAGAAATGAAAGACCATTTGACATTCAAAAAAAAATTTTTTTTTTTAATTTTACATTTTTGACACAGAGTCAATAAACTCACCTCCACTTAACTTAGTTAACCGAGTGCAACTACTGCCTTATATCTGTGGAAAGCAACAAAAAAGAACACGTCAAAAATGTTTCTGCTAAGTAATCTGAATCTCTCATTTCAATGTTCCCTTATATAGGGTAATACTGAGAAAATATGTACAGATACGTAAATTTAGAATGTCAGTGTACAACTCTTTATTTTAACATCATGTACTATATTTTTAAAATTTTATCATGATGCCAGATCGTAAGTGTTATTGTCTTATTAAACATTGCATGTAACATTTTGTTTTAAATTTTATTTGCTAGTCATACATTATTTAAAATTTCATTATTCAAATTTATTTCTGTTTTAGTTTTAAAATTCAAGCCCCAAAATCTATGTACCACTAACCTATTTTGCCTTTCATTATTTAAAAATACTTTTGTGTAAAAATATATAAAGACGACACTAGAAAAAATAACCCATAACATGAAATCACACTAAATTAAAAGTGGGATACTGGAAATATATTGCCCTTTATACAAGTTTATTTGTTAAGTAACAGTAGAATGGTAGTGGTTTTCTAATCCTGTGAAATTGGTCACACATAAAGATCTCTCAATTTTCATCTTTTAATATATAAACCTTAAAGAAATAATATTTTCTGGATAAGAGGTGAGTGATTATTAATTGTAATAAAGAAAAAGGGACAATCATCAGAATTTCTGTATTTAAGAAAATATGTGCTCTTTGTATTCTAACAAATGCTGACAAGTTGCCCTCCTTCAAGGTACTAATATGTTAGAAGTCCTTTCATGAGATTTCTTTGCCTGTCTGATAGACAAGCAGTCATATTGTAATATTGATATAATTTTCATGGCTTTGATAAAATTTAACTGTTGAATATATTTCATAGTGGCTTCCTGGGCTTCCTTGGTGGCTTGGACAATAAAGAATTTGCCTGCAGTGCAGGAGAGTCAGGTTCAATCCCTGGATGAGGAAGATCCCCTGGAAAAGGGAATGACAGCCCACTCTAGTATTCTTGCCTGGAGAACCCCATGGATAGAGGAGCCTGGAGGGTTGCAGAGCATGGGGGCGGGTGGGGGGTAGCAAAGAGTGGGACACAATTGGAAAACTAACACGTCTTATTTTTATTGCAAGTTCCTATTATTTTTTTTAACTGCATAGTCCTCATTTTTTTCCAGTAGATTTGTTTGTACTTTTTTCTAGCTAATATTAAGTAACTGGAAAACTATCTCCCATTTACATTTTTAAATATTTGTCTCATATAATTTTCTGTTCAGTACCTTCTTCTTTCCTCAGTGCTGTGTTGTCTCTATGTTTCACAAATGAAAAAAAAAGGTCTCTTCTTGTATATTACTGTTGTCCTGTCTAGTGTTTTGACTATTATATATAAACATAATTTTTCTTACCTGAAATTTCTAAGCCCATTATTACCCATTTTCTTGTTATACTTTTGACCTCCTGTTTTCCTTTGTGAATGATGTCACTGTCTCTTCTACAATGATGTGACCTCCTTGTTTTTTCATCTTATGTAATTTTTGCTATAATAAAATCTAAAGCTCACTGAACACCTTTATATAAATTTTGAGAGAACACTTTGATTAAATTATTGAAGTTCCTTTCAGTCTTTGGAATAAGGTCATGCCTATGCTTGGTAACCAACTATACAAGATTGCCTGTGAAAACAGTAGTTAATAAAAGCTTCTATAGCTTCACTGTATGTAGTATCTTCTTAAAGTTTCTAGTTCAAGTATAAAATCTAAAATGGTTTTCAACATGTTTTCTTACCAAAGTTTATTTCTCCCCTGTAGATTATGCTTTTATTTCCTAAGATACTTTTCTTTTACTATACATTCACCTATATTCAATTTCCAGTTTCTCATACCTAGTTTATCTCCAAAACTGTGCCTTTATTGATTCAAATCTCTGCCTAACTTCAAATTTTCATCTGCTTCCAAAATTGTGTAGCGAACAGATTTAACTACATTAAAATATCCATTTTGAAATATGTTATACATTTATGATTACTAAGTCTTGAGCAAACACTGTATTTTACTAGATAGTTGCTTTGTTGTGGTCAATACTGCAATTTTATTATGCACAAAAGATATAAATTAGTTAATGTGTATTTTCAGGCATCTTAAAATATAGAAACAAGTAACATGTTTCCAAGCACACAATTATTTAAAATGTGCACTGATCAGTAACTCAAAGAAATTGCAATGAAGCCTGCACTTCTCTTGAAAGGTCCTCATTAAATTACCTTGGTAAAGAAACTGCTTGCTCATGAAGATAGACATTAAGTAATGAGGGTTCGATCACTTTGTCTGGAAGATCCTATGGAGTAAGAGATGGCAACCCATTCCGTATTTATGCCTGGAATGCCCTGACAGAGCACACGTATATAATTTTTTTTTGTTCAGTACCTTCTTCTTTCCTCAGTGCTGTGTTGTCTCTATGTTTCACAAATGAAAAAAAAAGGTCTCTTCTTGTATATTACTGTTGTCCTGTCTAGTGTTTTGACTATTATATATAAACATAATTTTTCTTACCTGAAATTTCTAAGCCCATTATTACCCATTTTCTTGTTATACTTTTGACCTCCTGTTTTCCTTTGTGAATGATGTCACTGTCTCTTCTACAATGATGTGACCTCCTTGTTTTTTCATCTTATGTAATTTTTGCTATAATAAAATCTAAAGCTCACTGAACACCTTTATATAAATTTTGAGAGAACACTTTGATTAAATTATTGAAGTTCCTTTCAGTCTTTGGAATAAGGTCATGCCTATGCTTGGTAACCAACTATACAAGATTGCCTGTGAAAACAGTAGGGAAAAAAAGCTTCTATAGCTTCACTGTATTTAGTATCTTCTTAAAGTTTCTAGTTCAAGTATAAAATCTAAAATGGTTTTTCAACATGTTTTCTTACCAAAGTTTATTTCTCCCCTGTAGATTATGCTTTTATTTCCTAAGATACTTTTCTTTTACTATACATTCACCTATATTCAATTTCCAGTTTCTCATACCTAGTTTATCTCCAAAACTGTGCCTTTATTGATTCAAATCTCTGCCTAACTTCAAATTTTCATCTGCTTCCAAAATTGTGTAGCGAACAGATTTAACTACATTAAAATATCCATTTTGAAATATGTTATACATTTATGATTACTAAGTCTTGAGCAAACACTGTATTTTACTAGATAGTTGCTTTGTTGTGGTCAATACTGCAATTTTATTATGCACAAAAGATATAAATTAGTTAATGTGTATTTTCAGGCATCTTAAAATATAGAAACAAGTAACATGTTTCCAAGCACACAATTATTTAAAATGTGCACTGATCAGTAACTCAAAGAAATTGCAATGAAGCCTGCACTTCTCTTGAAAGGTCCTCATTAAATTACCTTGGTAAAGAAACTGCTTGCTCATGAAGGTAGACATTAAGTAATGAGGGTTCGATCACTTTGTCTGGAAGATCCTATGGAGTAAGAGATGGCAACCCATTCCGGTATTTATGCCTGGAGATGCCCATGGACAGAGCAGCATGGCAGGTGCAGTCAATAAGGATGCACAGACTTGGACACAACTGAAGCAACTTAGAACACATGTACATCTTACATATATTTAATAAATTTTGAGATAAACACGTATTTCTCTCCATTCCTATTCATTCCTTTCCTCTTCAAATTCAATTTCAAGCTCAAATTTTTAATGAGGGCTCCATTTTCTGCAGACACAATACTACCATGAGGGGTGTATGTGGTTATCTGTTGGAAGAATGATTGTTTTCTTTTTTCAGATGTTTTCTTTTCTTATGATTAGATGGAAACATCAGGGTCTTTTCCACTTTGGCAGGCCCTTTAGCTTTTCCCCAGCAGTCTCTTTTGGCTTTCTCTAAAAATGCAAGGAGCATAAAAATTATTCTTTATATGAATTACTCTTTATAAAGTCCATTGCTTCCATTGTCCCTATTATTATAATACAGATCAACAGATTCTTAAATCTGTAATGTGCTTTTTATGTTCTTCTGACTTCTTATAATTACTGACATTGCAACTTAGGTATATCAAAAATGCATGTAAGTTTTTAACCTTTACAATACCATTTTTCAGAAACCTTTTCTGAATCTAACATGATGTTTGAGAGACATATTTCCATCTACATTTTATCAAGAGCCCACAATGTATCGTATTCCCTCTCTAGAATTTGACTATACAAGTCAGCCTTTGTGAATCCACTAATACCTTTATGGTTTGTCCATCCACTCGCTAGTAAGGGATAAACTATTAACTCCATTTCAAACTACCATTTCCATGAGGAAGCCAGACCTACCTTCAGTATTTCAGGAATTCCCTATTACATAATTCCATCTTTCAGTGCAGAGGACATGCACTCTCTCAGGTTCCTTTGCAAGAAAGGGTCAGGTATGTCATCATGACTCCATCTGAGATGCTATACCCACCCTTCTATAGAGCTGCAAAAACATCTTCATGGATCAGTTCTGTTGTGTAATTTCTGATGAATTTTGTAGCTGTATATCCTTTAATTCTGGTTTTTCAGCCCTCTAGGCAAACAAGTTTTAGGCAACATCAGTAAATCCTTTAGTAAAGCTATTTTCTGTTTAAATTAGCCAGAGTTATGTTCTCTTTTGATAAAATACATAGATTTTTTATTTTAAAAAATTAAAAATTATTTTATTGGGCTTCCCTGGTGGTCCATTGGGTAAGGACACCGCCTTGCAGTGCAAGGGACGCCGGTTCGATCCCTGGCCTGGGAAGATCCCACGTGCCGCGGAGCAGCTGGACCGATGTGTCCAATTACCAAGCCAGAGCTGTGGAGCGCATGCGCCCAGAGTCGGCGCTCTGCGACAACAGAGGCCACTGCAATGGGAGGCCCACATGGGCCAAAGAACACAGATGGATGAAAAATAAATAAAGACCAATAGAAGTGGCCCGTCCGCCCCCTCCCTCCCCACCCGCCCCTAAAATAAATAAATAAATTTTAAAAAAACAAGCAAAAAATTATTTTATTATCACCTTTGCTATGAAGGGATGCAACTTCAGAAAACTTGTTTTTAATATATCTTTAGGTTTATAGACAAAAAATTAATATAGTATATGCATATACATGAAGTTATTCTTTACATGTGCTCACCAAAAATGTATAAATATATCCCCATTAGAAAAATCTTTCAGAATTAATAAGCTAGTATGATAAGCAGGAAAATACTGAGTCTTAATATTTGGACAAATGGTAGTAGTAGGTGAAATGCACTTTACAACACAGAGGGAAAACAAGATTCTGCTTTTAATTCTATCACTACTATGTTCTATGTCTTTGAAAAGCCATTTATTAATTTTTGGTCTGATTTATTTTCCTATAAACTGACTGGATTAGATGGTATCCTTATAATAGCCTTCCTTTAAATAGCCTTATAATAGCCCTTCCTTTAAATTTTAAGATGTTAATACCAATCTAAATATATTTCTAAAATATATTCCATAAATATTAAAGATATTGGAAATTGTAAAGCATATGATTACAGTGACTTTTTACATTATGTAAGTCTGAAATTATAGAGCTCTCCAAAGAACTATTTGGGAAGTGGCCACCAGATATGAAAGACTTTACCTTAGTATTAGCAGAACATGTGGGGTATTAATTAAACGTTCAAAATTCGAGGCCAGTTGATTTTAAAACTTGTCCCTGTGCATATTTATTGCTATAAAACTTTTAATTCATCTTTAAGAATAGAAAAAAAAAAATATCCCCTGACAACTGCACTTGGCAATATTAATGGGCTAGGTTGTTTCTTTATTCAATTTCACTTTTCCCATCTGTACCAGTTTCTCATGTGACAGTTCCTCTCCCTGGGATTCTGGCAACTCAGCCCACATCAGTTTTTGTAAGTATTATCACTGGAAAAATGAAAGGAAAGAGAAGCTCATATCTCTAATGTATACCAGCTAAAATTTTAGTTAATATTCAAGTATTAAATAACACTTTTTGACCTAACAGCATTAATCCTTTAGTTTTCCCTTTATCCCACCAAAGAAATCTGAGCAGATTGAAGACTCTTCCATTCATTTTTCTTAGGTGAAAATAAAGTCCCTAAAATAAGCACAAAGATTTTTTTTTTTGTCCCCAAGGTTATCCTTATTTTGCTGATTTTGAGCCAGGAACTATTGACATTCCCAGTTGTGGTCCTTATATATTTTTCACCAGCCAAAACATGAATCACAATATGATTTACTTTCTTTAGCACACTGGCAGTTTCACTTCCAATGTAAACTTTTCAAACCCAAGACCTTCATGTGCCCCACTTTTGCTGCTTCAGAGTATCAAGAAAGCAAAGGACATCAGCAGCCTAATGTATATAATACTAAGAAAACTCAAGCAAATTTTACACGCAAATCTAAGTACCATAGCAGACTACATTCTAAGTCAATGGCATCAACATTCGTGGTACCACTACCTAGAGACCATGTTTGCAGGGGCGTTCTTGAATTCCCACAATAAGACTGGCCTCTGTAACTCTATTACTGGGGGAGAACAGGAGTGTTAGATTTGCTGCGTAGTTTCCATTGCCAATTAACATTCCATTCCCACTCACTGTACCTCTCCCAGTGTTGGCCCTCTCCCAGTATAGCAGGAGCTCAAAGGATTAATTTATAGATTTCCTTCCAGATGGATTTGGATATTTTTATGTAGATTAATCCAATGAATAAATAGTCTTGCTTCAGATTTTGAACACCCACGTAAAATGAATGCCATTTTCATGTGCCTACTGCCATTTGCTGTGGTTTAAGAAAGCTGTCATTTTTCTACATCAGATACTATTGTCTAAAGCTTTCTGCTAAGAAACAAGGAAAGTAGCTCTGGTTGTAGAAAAATATAGAGTATTCTAGGAAATGTTTAAGGAGTCCCAGGCTAGAACTTGTTTCTTCAACCCTTACAATAATTTTGTAAACTATTAATTCCCTACATTAAATTTCTTATCGTTATAATGCTTAGGGTAGTTACATTTACAGTCAGTGCAGCACATGCATGCTCAATCATAAATGAAGGAAGAGAGCTATATCTCTAATGTCTACCAGCTAAAATTTTAGTTAATATTCAAGTATTAAATAACACTTTTTGACCTAACAGCATTAATCCTTTAGTTTTCCCTTTATCCCACCAAAGAAATCTGAGCAGATTGAAGACTCTTCCATTCATTTTTCTTAGGTGAAAATAAAGTCCCTAAAATAAGCACAAAGATTTTTTTTTTTGTCCCCAAGGTTATCCTTATTTTGCTGATTTTGAGCCAGGAACTATTGACATTCCCAGTTGTGGTCCTTATATATTTTTCACCAGCCAAAACATGAATCACAATATGATTTACTTTCTTTAGCACACTGGCAGTTTCACTTCCAATGTAAACTTTTCAAACCCAAGACCTTCATGTGCCCCACTTTTGCTGCTTCAGAGTATCAAGAAAGCAAAGGACATCAGCAGCCTAATGTATATAATACTAAGAAAACTCAAGCAAATTTTACACGCAAATCTAAGTACCATAGCAGACTACATTCTAAGTCAATGGCATCAACATTCGTGGTACCACTACCTAGAGACCATGTTTGCAGGGGCGTTCTTGAATTCCCACAATAAGACTGGCCTCTGTAACTCTATTACTGGGGGAGAACAGGAGTGTTAGATTTGCTGCGTAGTTTCCATTGCCAATTAACATTCCATTCCCACTCACTGTACCTCTCCCAGTGTTGGCCCTCTCCCAGTATAGCAGGAGCTCAAAGGATTAATTTATAGATTTCCTTCCAGATGGATTTGGATATTTTTATGTAGATTAATCCAATGAATAAATAGTCTTGCTTCAGATTTTGAACACCCACGTAAAATGAATGCCATTTTCATGTGCCTACTGCCATTTGCTGTGGTTTAAGAAAGCTGTCATTTTTCTACATCAGATACTATTGTCTAAAGCTTTCTGCTAAGAAACAAGGAAAGTAGCTCTGGTTGTAGAAAAATATAGAGTATTCTAGGAAATGTTTAAGGAGTCCCAGGCTAGAACTTGTTTCTTCAACCCTTACAATAATTTTGTAAACTATTAATTCCCTATATTAAATTTCTTATCGTTTATAATGCTTAGGGTAGTTACATTTACAGTCAGTGCAGCACATGCATGCTCAATCATATCTGACTCTCTGTGACTCCATGGATAGCAGCCCACCAAGTTCCCCTGTTCATGAGATTTTTCCAAGCAAGAATACTAGAGGAGGTTTCCAATGCCCTCCTTCAGTGGATCTTCCCATCCCAGGAATCAAACCCATGTCTGCTGCATTGCAGGCAGATTCTTTATCACTGCACCACCAGGTAAGCCCTAATAAGCCCGGTACTGAATCTTTATTCCTTCATATTGCATCTTGTATTGTGCATCATGATTTACAGAATGAAGGACTCTCCTATATTCATGAGATTGTTGGATCGCATCCAAGACATTCATTTTAATTTTTATTATGTTTATATTTGATTTATATGAATCCCTAGAAAATAAAAATTTAATATATACTGACAAATCAGTATTGTTTATGACTTCAGGATGGACAAATGGTTGCTAGGGTAGTGGCATAAGAGAATTCTTTATGTGATGGTAATGTGCTAAATCTTGATTATAATGGTAGTTACATAGGAATATACATTTGTCCACATCTAATCAATTGGATGAAATATCAACCTCAGATATGCAGATGATACCACTCTAGTGGCAGAAAGTGAAGAGGAACTAAAGAATCTCTTGATGAGAGTGAAAAAGGAGAATGAAAATGCTGGCTTGGGCTTCCCTGGTAGTCCAGTGGGTAAGGACACCACCTTGCAGTGCAAGGGGCACCGGTTCGATCCCTGGCCTGGGAAGATCCCACGTGCCTTGGAGTGGCTGGAATGATGTGTCCAATTACCAAGCCAGAGCTCTGGAGCACATGCGCCCAGAGCCTGTGCTCTGCGACGACAGAGGCCACTGTGATGGGAGGCCCACATGGGCCAAAGAACAAATGATGGGTGAAAACAGATAAATGAAAGAGCGATAGAAGTGGCCCACCCACCACTCCCTCCCCATCCCACCTTCCCCCTCACCAAAACTAAATAAATAAATGAATAAATAAATAAAAGAAAATGCTGGCTTAAAACTCAGCATTCAAAAAACTAAGATCATGGCATCTAGTCCTATCACTTCATGGCAAACAGAAGGAGAAAAAGTGGAAACAGTGATGTATTTTATATTCTTGGGCTTCAAAATCAGTAAAGATGGTGACTGTAGCCATGAAATCAGAAGACCTTTGCTCCTTAGAAGAAAATCTATGACAAGCCTAGGCAGCATATTAAAAAGCCGAGACTTACTCTGCTCACAAAGGTCTGTATAATCAAAGCCTTTTCCAGTAGTCATGTATGAATGTGAGAGGTGGACCATAAAGAAGGCTGACCACTGAAGAATTGATGCTTTTGTACTGTGGTGTTGAAGAAGACTCTTGAGAGTCTCTTGGATTGCATGGCAATCAAACCAGTCAGTCCTAAAGGAAATCAACACTGAATATTCATTGGAAGGACTGATGCTGAAGCTGAAGCTCCAATTGTTTGGCCATCTGATATGAAGAGTCCACTCATTAGGAAAGACCCTAAGGATGGGTAAGACTGAAGGCACAAGAGAAGAGAGTGGCAGAGGTGATGGTTAGACAGGATCACTGACACAACAGACATGAATTTGAGCAAACTCTGAGATACTAAAGGACAGGAAAACCTAGTGCATTTATATAGTCAATGGGATCACAAAGAGTCAGACATGACTTAGTAGTACGCATTTTTTTGGATGAAATATCAACCTCAGATATGAAAACCACTCATCCTAAAGAATCTCTTGATGAGAGTGAAAAAGGAGAATGAAAATGCTGGCTTCGGCTTCCCTGGTAGTCCAGTGGGTAAGGACACCACCTTGCAGTGCAAGGGGCACCGGTGCGATCCCTGGCCTGGGAAGATCCCACGTGCCTTGGAGTGGCTGGAATGATGTGTCCAATTACCAAGCCAGAGCTCTGGAGCACATGCGCCCAGAGCCTGTGCTCTGCGACGACAGAGGCCACTGTGATGGGAGGCCCACATGGGCCAAAGAACAAATGATGGGTGAAAACAGATAAATGAAAGAGCGATAGAAGTGGCCCACCGGCTCCCCTCCCTCCCCATCCCACCTTCCCCCTCACCAAAACTAAATAAATAAATGAATAAATAAATAAAAGAAAATGCTGGCTTAAAACTCAGCATTCAAAAAACTAAGATCATGGCATCTAGTCCTATCACTTCATGGCAAACAGAAGGAGAAAAAGTGGAAACAGTGATGTATTTTATATTCTTGGGCTTCAAAATCAGTAAAGATGGTGACTGTAGCCATGAAATCAGAAGACCTTTGCTCCTTAGAAGAAAATCTATGACAAGCCTAGGCAGCATATTAAAAAGCCGAGACTTACTCTGCTCACAAAGGTCTGTATAATCAAAGCCTTTTCCAGTAGTCATGTATGAATGTGAGAGGTGGACCATAAAGAAGGCTGACCACTGAAGAATTGATGCTTTTGTACTGTGGTGTTGAAGAAGACTCTTGAGAGTCTCTTGGATTGCATGGCAATCAAACCAGTCAGTCCTAAAGGAAATCAACACTGAATATTCATTGGAAGGACTGATGCTGAAGCTGAAGCTCCAATTGTTTGGCCATCTGATATGAAGAGTCCACTCATTAGGAAAGACCCTAAGGATGGGTAAGACTGAAGGCACAAGAGAAGAGAGTGGCAGAGGTGATGGTTAGACAGGATCACTGACACAACAGACATGAATTTGAGCAAACTCTGCGAGATACTAAAGGACAGGAAAACCTAGTGCATTTATATAGTCAATGGGATCACAAAGAGTCAGACATGACTTAGCAACTGAACAGCAACAACAACAATGAAATGGATGGTTAGCAAATGGATATGTTTTACTCTATGTAAACTATACCTCTGCAAACTTGATTTTAAACAACATTTGCATAAGTTATACAAGTTATAAAGACATTTTGATATATAAAATCTGTTTAAAATTATATGAGCATAGACTTAACTCTGTTCAACGTAGATAAACATTAACTGTTTCTGCACAGTGTTATTATATGAAGAATTTTGTGAGAGTAATGCTACCTTGATGGAGACTTGCTTTGTTTGGAACTTTTCCAAAATTATTTTACTCTTCCTTAATATCACATCAACAATGTTATTAACATATATGTCAATACAACACTAAACAGTTTTCCTAACCATTGTAATTCTAAAGAGAAGTGCAAACACTTGATTACTACATTTGGCTTTCTAATGTAAATGTGCTTGTCCTTTTATATTATTGAATTATATAATACTGCCTTTTCAATTACTTCTTGCTTTATTAATCCATTGTAATAAATTTTTGAGATCTGTTGCTATATTGTGGTAAGAGATAGACATCTGGTTAGGCTGCTAATCAAACAAATCACTCATTTATTATAAAACAGATCTTGTATGCCTACCGTTGAAGCACTGGGAGTACTCACGGGATTATTTTAGACAAGATAGTCCCTGGCTATATAGATTTTTACCTTCTAGTGGGATAGACTGGTAATAAAAATGGGTAATATCAGATACTGCTAAAAACTGCAAAGAAAAATAGAACAGTTGCCCAGTGTCTCCTACCTAAAAACTAAGGCCCTACAGTATGAAGGATTTTGAGGGGGTTTTTGAAGTTTGAAGCTCAAACCAGTCAGTCCTAAAGGAAATCAACACTGAATATTCATTGGAAGGACTGATGCTGAAGCTGAAGCTCCAATTGTTTGGCCATCTGATATGAAGAGTCCACTCATTAGGAAAGACCCTAAGGATGGGTAAGACTGAAGGCACAAGAGAAGAGAGTGGCAGAGGTGATGGTTAGACAGGATCACTGACACAACAGACATGAATTTGAGCAAACTCTGCGAGATACTAAAGGACAGGAAAACCTAGTGCATTTATATAGTCAATGGGATCACAAAGAGTCAGACATGACTTAGCAACTGAACAGCAACAACAACAATGAAATGGATGGTTAGCAAATGGATATGTTTTACTCTATGTAAACTATACCTCTGCAAACTTGATTTTAAACAACATTTGCATAAGTTATACAAGTTATAAAGACATTTTGATATATAAAATCTGTTTAAAATTATATGAGCATAGACTTAACTCTGTTCAACGTAGATAAACATTAACTGTTTCTGCACAGTGTTATTATATGAAGAATTTTGTGAGAGTAATGCTACCTTGATGGAGACTTGCTTTGTTTGGAACTTTTCCAAAATTATTTTACTCTTCCTTAATATCACATCAACAATGTTATTAACATATATGTCAATACAACACTAAACAGTTTTCCTAACCATTGTAATTCTAAAGAGAAGTGCAAACACTTGATTACTACATTTGGCTTTCTAATGTAAATGTGCTTGTCCTTTTATATTATTGAATTATATAATACTGCCTTTTCAATTACTTCTTGCTTTATTAATCCATTGTAATAAATTTTTGAGATCTGTTGCTATATTGTGGTAAGAGATAGACATCTGGTTAGGCTGCTAATCAAACAAATCACTCATTTATTATAAAACAGATCTTGTATGCCTACCGTTGAAGCACTGGGAGTACTCACGGGATTATTTTAGACAAGATAGTCCCTGGCTATATAGATTTTTACCTTCTAGTGGGATAGACTGGTAATAAAAATGGGTAATATCAGATACTGCTAAAAACTGCAAAGAAAAATAGAACAGTTGCCCAGTGTCTCCTACCTAAAAACTAAGGCTCATGTTTGATAAATTACCACTAATGTATTAGTAAGTATTAATTTAATTAGTACAGTATTTATGTTCTGGAGTAGTATACTAGAATAAGAGTGCAAAAAATGTCACTTCCAACAAAACATAAAATAACAACAAACCTTCAATCTAGTTTCATCTGATATCCCTTATCCTGAGCTGGGTTCTCCAGGAAGTAGATGCTGAGATGGTATCAGGAGTTCAGTATGTTTACTGGAGATTCATACCTGTAAAATACAAGAGAGAAAGCAAGATTAGGAAAATAATAATAATAATAATAAGCTATCCTATAGTAACATTGGGCTTCTCGGGTGGTAAAAATCTGCCTGCCAATGTAAGAGATGTGGGTTCAATCCCTGGGTCGGGAAGATACTCTGGAGAAAGAAATGGCATCCTATTCAAGTATTTCTTTTTTCCCAACGACTTTTGTTTTGTTTTGTTTGGCTATTCTGGGTTTTCATTGCTGCCACAGGCTCTTTAGTTGCAGGGAGTGGGGGCTACTCTCTAGTTGAGGTGAGCAGGCTTGTTGTTGCAGTGACTTTTCTTGTTGTGGAACTCAGGCTCTAGGGCACACAGCATCAGTAGTTGTGGCACATGGGCTCAGTATTTGCAGTTCTGAGAGCACTCTAGAGAGCAGGCTCAATAGTTGCTCCACAGCATGTGAACACTTCTCCGATTAGGGATCAAACTTGTGTCTCTTGCATTGGTAGGTGAACTATTTACCATTGAGACACCAAAGAAGCCCCCATTCAAATATTCCTTGCCTGAAAAATTGCAAGGATAGAGGACCCTGGTGGGCTACAGTCCATGGGGTTGCAAAGAGTCAGAAATGACTGAGCATGCATGCAGTAATTTTAGAACCCTGGAACAAATATTACCAGATAAAGAAGTCTCAATGTGGGAAGAAATGGCTAGGCCTGGGCTTTACCATCTTGCTCAATCATTGGCTAAGGCTCACTCTAAAAAGACTATGACCTTGGCTCGAATACTGAGATGAATTAGAAGAATCTCACAGTTTGAGGCTGTGAGGTAACTCATACTCCTCACAGCTGGACAGTGAATCATTTCCTGAAGGGAAATCTGAATGGGCATCCCTTACTCTGTCAAGTTTCCTGTAAAATGAAAAAATTTACATTTCTGCTACTTGGCAATCACCAAGTGTTTTCCTCTTCATCTGGGTTTTATGATGGACTGAGTGTCAATCAATCATGCTTAAACACCATCATTGCCTAATTGAATGATTCCATATCCAGTCTGTCATGAGCAGGCTAACTTTTTCAGTATGTTTACTGGAGATTCATACCTGTAAAATACAAGAGAGAAAGCAAGATTAGGAAAATAATAATAATAATAATAAGCTATCCTATAGTAACATTGGGCTTCTCGGGTGGTAAAAATCTGCCTGCCAATGTAAGAGATGTGGGTTCAATCCCTGGGTCGGGAAGATACTCTGGAGAAAGAAATGGCATCCTATTCAAGTATTTCTTTTTTCCCAACGACTTTTGTTTTGTTTTGTTTGGCTATTCTGGGTTTTCATTGCTGCCACAGGCTCTTTAGTTGCAGGGAGTGGGGGCTACTCTCTAGTTGAGGTGAGCAGGCTTGTTGTTGCAGTGACTTTTCTTGTTGTGGAACTCAGGCTCTAGGGCACACAGCATCAGTAGTTGTGGCACATGGGCTCAGTATTTGCAGTTCTGAGAGCACTCTAGAGAGCAGGCTCAATAGTTGCTCCACAGCATGTGAACACTTCTCCGATTAGGGATCAAACTTGTGTCTCTTGCATTGGTAGGTGAACTATTTACCATTGAGACACCAAAGAAGCCCCCATTCAAATATTCCTTGCCTGAAAAATTGCAAGGATAGAGGACCCTGGTGGGCTACAGTCCATGGGGTTGCAAAGAGTCAGAAATGACTGAGCATGCATGCAGTAATTTTAGAACCCTGGAACAAATATTACCAGATAAAGAAGTCTCAATGTGGGAAGAAATGGCTAGGCCTGGGCTTTACCATCTTGCTCAATCATTGGCTAAGGCTCACTCTAAAAAGACTATGACCTTGGCTCGAATACTGAGATGAATTAGAAGAATCTCACAGTTTGAGGCTGTGAGGTAACTCATACTCCTCACAGCTGGACAGTGAATCATTTCCTGAAGGGAAATCTGAATGGGCATCCCTTACTCTGTCAAGTTTCCTGTAAAATGAAAAAATTTACATTTCTGCTACTTGGCAATCACCAAGTGTTTTCCTCTTCATCTGGGTTTTATGATGGACTGAGTGTCAATCAATCATGCTTAAACACCATCATTGCCTAATTGAATGAGTCCATATCCATAGTCTGTCATGAGCAGGCTAACCTACATTTGTAACAGACAACTTTCTAAGATTCACAGCATGTTCAATCACCATTTTGTCAATCTCCTACTTTTCTCCCTGTATTTTTCTACACCAAATATCTTGTATGACACTTTCTGTTTTCTGAAACTGTTTAGAAGTCTGGACGGGGAATTGTTTGCACATGTCCTGGTAGAGAAATTCAGTAGATTCCCAAAACAAAAGTACTATTTTCCCTAGTAAGTCTTGGGGCCTTGGAAGTGAGAAAAATTAATCATTTTCCACTTTATCCACTATGAAACTTTGTTTTTTATCTTAATTCTGGCACTGAATAACCTTTGGCATATCAGTGGCAACACACACATTTCTTTCAGGCAACTTTCTCTGCTCTAGCTGATTCTGACCCTATTTCCCTGAATATTTTATTTTTATTTCTCTCAATTCTTCTTTTCTTTCTAGTATATCAGGTTGAATTTTCAAAACTTTGATGATTTTTTTTCTCCTACCATATATAGACCTAACAGTGTCTCTTGCAGCTTTTAAATGAAAGATCTATCTTTAAGCTGTTCCAATTGTTTGCAGAATTTCTGAATTCACCTCTTCTAACCTCAAGTAATACCTTTTTCCTGCACCAACCTCTGACGGTTTCTAGCCAAATGACCAAAACAACACAATGAATTAGCATTTCAAGTTGAGAATTTGAATCATGTTTTGTATCTTTCTGTTGTTGCCCCTCTCTTATGGTTCTCTCTTTATGAAATTGGGTCCATGAAAGCTTCATTCAGATGTTGTTTAATATAAATATAGATGGTACCATTTATCTCTCATCAGTTTTTTATCTGCTTATTAATAAATTCTATCCCATTAATGGAGAAAAAGTAAAAACAGAAGAGGTCACTTTCTAGAGACTTTTGTCTCCCTACATCATCTAAGCAAGAAAATTATCTAATAGTAAACATTCACAGAAATTATTAGGTTGTTTATTAAAGATGCACATATAGCTTGTGCTTTCACCAGACTTACTGAGTTGGTATTTTCACAGACAGGACATGGGGATTTCTGCTACTTGGCAATCACCAAGTGTTTTCCTCTTCATCTGGGTTTTATGATGGACTGAGTGTCAATCAATCATGCTTAAACACCATCATTGCCTAATTGAATGAGTCCATATCCATAGTCTGTCATGAGCAGGCTAACCTACATTTGTAACAGACAACTTTCTAAGATTCACAGCATGTTCAATCACCATTTTGTCAATCTCCTACTTTTCTCCCTGTATTTTTCTACACCAAATATCTTGTATGACACTTTCTGTTTTCTGAAACTGTTTAGAAGTCTGGACGGGGAATTGTTTGCACATGTCCTGGTAGAGAAATTCAGTAGATTCCCAAAACAAAAGTACTATTTTCCCTAGTAAGTCTTGGGGCCTTGGAAGTGAGAAAAATTAATCATTTTCCACTTTATCCACTATGAAACTTTGTTTTTTATCTTAATTCTGGCACTGAATAACCTTTGGCATATCAGTGGCAACACACACATTTCTTTCAGGCAACTTTCTCTGCTCTAGCTGATTCTGACCCTATTTCCCTGAATATTTTATTTTTATTTCTCTCAATTCTTCTTTTCTTTCTAGTATATCAGGTTGAATTTTCAAAACTTTGATGATTTTTTTTCTCCTACCATATATAGACCTAACAGTGTCTCTTGCAGCTTTTAAATGAAAGATCTATCTTTAAGCTGTTCCAATTGTTTGCAGAATTTCTGAATTCACCTCTTCTAACCTCAAGTAATACCTTTTTCCTGCACCAACCTCTGACGGTTTCTAGCCAAATGACCAAAACAACACAATGAATTAGCATTTCAAGTTGAGAATTTGAATCATGTTTTGTATCTTTCTGTTGTTGCCCCTCTCTTATGGTTCTCTCTTTATGAAATTGGGTCCATGAAAGCTTCATTCAGATGTTGTTTAATATAAATATAGATGGTACCATTTATCTCTCATCAGTTTTTTATCTGCTTATTAATAAATTCTATCCCATTAATGGAGAAAAAGTAAAAACAGAAGAGGTCACTTTCTAGAGACTTTTGTCTCCCTACATCATCTAAGCAAGAAAATTATCTAATAGTAAACATTCACAGAAATTATTAGGTTGTTTATTAAAGATGCACATATAGCTTGTGCTTTCACCAGACTTACTGAGTTGGTATTTTCACAGACAGGACATGAGAGACTGTATTTTTTCAAAAGTTTTACTATTTTTTTTTTTTTTCTTTTTCTCTTGACCTAGCACCATTATCCAGAACTACCCAGCTAGGATAAGGTTTGGAAAGGTGTCCGAGCTCCCCTGAGAGGTTAAAGATATTACTCAACCATACTTTCACATCTAGAATATACTCGGTTCACTTTTAATATGATTCAGTATCCACAATATTATCATATCATCTGGACTCTCTCAGCCCTTTAGTCATAATTGAGACTAGACCAGATTTGAGAGGAATTACACTGGACAGGTCTGTGCTTTAGGGTACTGATAATTTCATAAATCACTTGGGAAATTATCTTTCTTTGACTATATTTTAAGTGAGTCTATGAAGCATGGATAATATTTGTTCCTTTAAAAGCTGAAATAATCTGTAAGTCTGGTCTTGATTTTTCATACAGATACCAATTTTTACAATGTCCTGAGTCCTATCAATCAATGTTTTCTACTTAATGTATTTTTTCCCTAGGAAATTTAATAGCATTTGTGTTATCTAAGTTTTAAGAACCATTATCTTTTTTTTTTTTAATTTTTAATTCTTTAAAGATTTTACAGAGTTTTGTTGTTCACCGACATGTATGTTCCCAGATCATTCATATGCATATCCCTGGTCTCCCACCCCCACCCAGTTCCCCCCCTTCCACCCCTCCAGACCATTGCCCCAAGTGATTGTAGGCACTCCTATTCCCTTAGCACAATGACAATAGCTATCTTTTCCACACATGACAGTATAGGTTTCCATGTTACTTCCTCTATGCCTCCCCTTCACTGTTTGTTCCCCACAATGTCCTTATGTCTATTCTCTGTCTGTTTTTCCATGAGTTCACTGCATGTGTTATCAGTTTTTTATCTGCTTATTAATAAATTCTATCCCATTAATGGAGAAAAAGTAAAAACAGAAGAGGTCACTTTCTAGAGACTTTTGTCTCCCTACATCATCTAAGCAAGAAAATTATCTAATAGTAAACATTCACAGAAATTATTAGGTTGTTTATTAAAGATGCACATATAGCTTGTGCTTTCACCAGACTTACTGAGTTGGTATTTTCACAGACAGGACATGAGAGACTGTATTTTTTCAAAAGTTTTACTATTTTTTTTTTTTTTCTTTTTCTCTTGACCTAGCACCATTATCCAGAACTACCCAGCTAGGATAAGGTTTGGAAAGGTGTCCGAGCTCCCCTGAGAGGTTAAAGATATTACTCAACCATACTTTCACATCTAGAATATACTCGGTTCACTTTTAATATGATTCAGTATCCACAATATTATCATATCATCTGGACTCTCTCAGCCCTTTAGTCATAATTGAGACTAGACCAGATTTGAGAGGAATTACACTGGACAGGTCTGTGCTTTAGGGTACTGATAATTTCATAAATCACTTGGGAAATTATCTTTCTTTGACTATATTTTAAGTGAGTCTATGAAGCATGGATAATATTTGTTCCTTTAAAAGCTGAAATAATCTGTAAGTCTGGTCTTGATTTTTCATACAGATACCAATTTTTACAATGTCCTGAGTCCTATCAATCAATGTTTTCTACTTAATGTATTTTTTCCCTAGGAAATTTAATAGCATTTGTGTTATCTAAGTTTTAAGAACCATTATCTTTTTTTTTTTTAATTTTTAATTCTTTAAAGATTTTACAGAGTTTTGTTGTTCACCGACATGTATGTTCCCAGATCATTCATATGCATATCCCTGGTCACCCCCACCCCACCCAGTTCCCCCACTTCCACCCCTCTGGACCATCGCCCCAAGTGATTGTAGGCACTCCTATTCCCTTAGCACAATGACAATAGCTATCTTTTCCACACATGACAGTATAGGTTTCCATGTTACTTCCTCTATGCCTCCCCTTCACTGTTTGTTCCCCACAATGTCCTTATGTCTATTCTCTGTCTGTTTTTCCATGAGTTCACTGCATGTGTTATCATGACCATCTTACTAGATTCCATATATGTGTGTTAGTATACTGTACTTGTCTTTCTATTTTTGACTTACTTCACTTTTTATGATAGGTTCTAGGGCTAGCCACCTCATCAGGACTGAGTCTTCTGCATTTCTTTTAACAGCTGAGTAGTATTCCATTGTATATATGTACCAGGGCTTCTGTATCCATTCATTCGTCAATGGACATCTAGGTTGCTTCCATTTTCTGCCTGTTGTATAGTGAGCTGCAATGAACATTGGGGTACAGGTGCTTCTATCTATTTTGATTTCATCAGGATATAGGCCTAACAGTGGGATTGCTGGGTCATAGGGTGCTTCTATTTTTAGTTTTTTAAGGAATCTCCATACTGTCTTCAATAGAGGCTGTATCAATTGACATTCCCACCAGCAATGCAAGAGGGTTCCCTTTTCTCCACACCCTCTCCAGCATTTATTGTCTGTCGATTTCTTGATGATGGCCATTCTGACGGATGTGAGGTGGTATCTCATTGTAGTTTTCATTTGCGTTTCTCTAATGATAAGCGAGGTTGAGCATCGTTTCATGTGCTTTGGGGCCATCTGTATGTCCTCTTTGGAGAGGCATCTCTTTAGATCTCTTTCCCATTTTTTGATTGGATTGTTTGTTTTTCCGGTGCTGAGTTGTCTGAGTTGCTTGTAGATTTTGGAGATTAATTCTTTGTCTGTTATTTCATTTGCTATGATTTTCTCCCATTCTGTGGGCTGTCTGTTCAACTTTTTTGTCATTTCTTTTGCTGTACAAAAGCTTTTAAGTTTCATGAGGTCCCACATGTTCATTTTTCTTTTCAGTTACGCTATTTTAGTTGGTGGGTCAGAGAAGATCGTGCTTTGATTTATGTCCTTGAGTGTTTTGCCTATATTCTCCTCTAAGAGTTTTAGGACTTCTAGTCTTACATTTAGGTCTTTAATCCATTTTGAGTTGATCTTAGTGTATGGTGTCAAGAATTCCAACTTAATTTTTTTGCATGTAGCTGTCCGGTTTCCCAGCACCATTTGGTGAAGAGGCTGTCTTTGTCCCCTTTTATATGTTTGCCTCCTTTGTCAAAAATAAGGTTCTCTATCTTGTTCCATTGATCTTGTTCCATTGATCTATAATTCTGTTTTTGTGCCAGCCCCATACTGTCTTGATGACCATTGCTTTGTAGTATAGTCTGAAGTTAGGGAGGCTGATCCTTCTGGCTCCATTTTTCTTTCTCAGGATTGTTTTGGCTATCCAGGGTCCTTTGTGTTTCCATATGAACTGTGTTACTCTTTGATCTAGTTCTGTGAAGAATGTCATTGGTAGTTTGATAGGGATCACATTGAATCTGTAGATGATTTTGGTAGTATGGTCATTTTCACAATATTGATTCTTCCGACCCAGGAACATGGGTCGGGAACATGTTTAAGTCTTCTTTAATGTGTTCCATTAGTGTCTTGTAATTTTCTGTGTACAGTTCTTTTGTTTCTTTGGGTAGGTTTATTCCTAGATATTTGATTCTTTTTGTTTCAATGGTGAAGGGGATTGCCTCTTTGATTTTGTTTTCTGATTTTTCATTGTTTGTATATAGCAATGCCAGTGATTTTTTGTCTCAAGTGAAAAGTTATCCTCCTCCCCATCCTCCAAGTATAGGGGGCGAAACGGGGAACATCTTCACAAAGGGAAAATGCCACCCTGCCTCTAGGCAGAAAGGGGGAAAATTATCTGCTATTTCTAAATTGCATTCAGCTCAAAATAGTCCTTATGCCAAATGACATATCTTGGAATGGTATATTCTTGTTCCCTTCACTCACAAACTTCTGCCAATAATACTGTCTATCATGGTCACAAATAGTAACTTCACTAGGCTGAACTTTTTTCTTTTTTCATTCATTTTGCAGAGGTCTGTTCACACTTCTTTTGCAAGAACTGCTACAAAAGCACATAACAGGACTTCCCTGGTGGTCCAGTGGGGAAGGACATTGCCTTGCAGTGCAAGGGATGCCAGATCGATCCCTGGCCTGGGAAGATTCAACATGCCACGGAGCAGCAGGACTGTTGTGTCCAACCACTGAGCCTGAGCTCTGGAGAGCATGTGCCCAGAGCCGGTGCTCTGCATCGACAGAGGCCACTGCGATGGGAGGCCTACACAGGCCAAAGGACAAACGTGGATGAAAATAGATAAAAGACCAATAGAAGTGGCCAAAAAAAGAAAAAAAAAAAAAAAAAAAAACACACATAACATCAGACTAATATTTACCCTTTCTTGGAGGATCATTGTAGGGAATTTTATTTACACTTTCATTTAACAAGTTTTAGGATTTATCTAAAAAAAAGGTTTCCCTTTTATTATTTTTGCCAGCAGTTCAACATAATCCCCAAGTTAGTATTATACAAAGTTTAAAGAACAGCATCAAATTACCCAAAATTCAAACACTCAGGTATAATTATTTGTATCATTTATTATAACTTTTTCCATAGTACTTTATTCATCTATTTCAAATTCCCAAAATTAAACATTCTAAGCATTTTAATATCTCTTCAAACTTCTTTCTCATGAATCCAAGACAGACAGTTTAAATTCTTTAGTAATGTAAATGCAGGTTTCAAATATAGTCAATGAAAATGAGAATTTCATTTTTTATGCATTTTCCAGCTTGATATATTTTAAGAGTATGCTTGATTTCACTTGTATTGGTGAAGCTGAACTGTTTTTCATTAATCAAAAATAATCAAATTTGGTTTTAATCTCTAAAATTAAATATGCCACTCATTCATATTTCTAATTCTATGATTATTCTTAGCTGATACTATCTCTATTCCTCTTATATTTTAGTTTGGATAAAATCCATTGTCCTCTAGGAACATTATTAATTTTCCTGCAATTTTAAAAATATAACCATAAGTCATTTCAGCTCAACTCTTGAAAGCAGCGAAGAGTCTGCAGACACACATGGATTTCCATCTTCTACCAGACATTCATCTAGTGTATTTCTCCTGGTTTTATTTTAATATTTTACATCCTACTTCTTTATATGACAAAACCAAACCAAATTAAGATATAAGAAACCATATACTACAACTAGAACCCTTCTGTCTGTCATCCATGCTGTCAGCAACATACTATTTGGGATCACTCTCTGAAACTTTAGTATGACACTGATGGTTTTGTTATTGACTGACATTATTTTTCAAGAGTTATCATTTTCAGGTGTTTTTATAAGAAGTATTACCAATGAAGATAAAAGGATATATTTTGTCTACCCAAAAAGTATCATTGGTAGAAGCGGAAGACTGCTACCAAGTTTTCAGGTTGAAACAGGCATTTTCTATTAGATATAGTAATCAGGAGGTACAAGAAACCAGACTCTACCATCTTTCACAATGATAGGACTTACATCATATTTGAAAGATATATTTATTTAATTACCACTATTTCTTTCAAATAGAGATATCTACTTAGACAAGATGGATATCTGTGAGAATACTTCTGGGTTTTTTTGCTATGAATTTTTCTTATTTCTGAAATGCCACAGACATTTAATAGGGTTAGGAGATGCTATGTCTTGTTGCTATTTAAGTGTTAATATTTTAAACCATGCGCATGATATTTACTTTTTCACATGCACAAAAAAAAATGATGCAGACAAATGTAGGCAAAGACAATAGAGTATTTTAAGACTATAAGAGAAATAATGAGCACTTTTACTTAATCAATAGATAAAGGAAAGTAAAAGGTAAAAGTTAGAAATATTTGACTCTTAAAAAGCCTTCAACAAAATACTATCAAATCAAATCAAATCCAGTCCCATGAAAAAGAAATTTTACCTGAAATGAACTTTTTTTAAAGAAGTATTTATTTGGCTCTTAACTGAGACAATTGTGTTGGGTCTTAATTGTGATAGGTGGAATCTTCATTGTGGTGCAGGGGCTTGGTTGCCCCGCAGGATGTCAGATCTTAATTCCCTGACCAGGGATTGAACCCACATACTTTCTATTTAAAGGCAGATTCTTAACTGCTGGACTACCAGAGAAGTCCCCTGAAATGAACTTTAAAACCAAGTAGGATATTCGTAGTAATATAATACTTTATGGATAATGGTGGAGAGTTCTAATGAAATGTGGTCCACTAGAGAAGGGAATAGCAAACAACTTCAGCCTTCTTGCCTTGAGAAACCCATGAATAGTATGAAAATGCAAAAAGATATGACATTTAAAGATGAACTCTGCAGCTTAGTAGGTGCCCAATATGCTGCTGGAGAAGAGCAGAGATAGTTCCAGAAGGAATTAAAACGTTGAGCCAAAGTGGAAACAGTGCTCAGTTGTGGATGTGTCTGGTGGTGAAAGTAAAGTCTTATGTGGTAAAGGACAATATTGCATAGGAGCCTGGAATCAAGGTAAATAGGGCATGGTCAAAGAGGACATGGCAAGACTGCACATTGACATTTTAGGAATCAGTGAACTGACGTGGAAAATTTTAATTCAGATGACCATTATATCTGTCGGGGGCCGTGAGAGCCCTGGCCATGCCTTATAGCCTCTAGCGTATGAATGCTGCTGTGTGCTCCCAAGGACAGCTCCTTCAGCAGAACACCTAGCTTTCTTTAGCTGTGCAAGGTCAGCGGCGCATTTAATAGGGTTAGGAGATGCTATGTCTTGTTGCTATTTAAGTGTTAATATTTTAAACCATGCGCATGATATTTACTTTTTCACATGCACAAAAAAAAATGATGCAGACAAATGTAGGCAAAGACAATAGAGTATTTTAAGACTATAAGAGAAATAATGAGCACTTTTACTTAATCAATAGATAAAGGAAAGAAAAAGGAAAAATGTGTTAATATGTGACACTTATAAAGCCTTCAACAAAATACTATCAAATCAAATCAAATCCAGTCCCATGAAAAAGAAATTTTACCTGAAATGAACTTTTTTTAAAGAAGTATTTATTTGGCTCTTAACTGAGACAATTGTGTTGGGTCTTAATTGTGATAGGTGGAATCTTCATTGTGGTGCAGGGGCTTGGTTGCCCCGCAGGATGTCAGATCTTAATTCCCTGACCAGGGATTGAACCCACATACTTTCTATTTAAAGGCAGATTCTTAACTGCTGGACTACCAGAGAAGTCCCCTGAAATGAACTTTAAAACCAAGTAGGATATTCGTAGTAATATAATACTTTATGGATAATGGTGGAGAGTTCTAATGAAATGTGGTCCACTAGAGAAGGGAATAGCAAACAACTTCAGCCTTCTTGCCTTGAGAAACCCATGAATAGTATGAAAATGCAAAAAGATATGACATTTAAAGATGAACTCTGCAGCTTAGTAGGTGCCCAATATGCTGCTGGAGAAGAGCAGAGATAGTTCCAGAAGGAATTAAAACGTTGAGCCAAAGTGGAAACAGTGCTCAGTTGTGGATGTGTCTGGTGGTGAAAGTAAAGTCTTATGTGGTAAAGGACAATATTGCATAGGAGCCTGGAATCAAGGTAAATAGGGCATGGTCAAAGAGGACATGGCAAGACTGCACATTGACATTTTAGGAATCAGTGAACTGACGTGGAAAATTTTAATTCAGATGACCATTATATCTGTCGGGGGCCGTGAGAGCCCTGGCCATGCCTTATAGCCTCTAGCGTATGAATGCTGCTGTGTGCTCCCAAGGACAGCTCCTTCAGCAGAACACAGCCTACCTTCTGTCTAATTAACTATTAGGCTGTGCAAGGTCAGCGAGCGTGATAAGAAGCCAGAAGGCTACAATCTTAAAGCAAGGAGGGTGTCTTGCAGCCTCCAACACAAAAAGCACAGCGCCATAAAGATGGAGCCTAGCGGAAGATAGGAGGTCACGGTTTGCACAGTCTAGGATGCGTGATTTTTACGTGATAGGCTGCTCAAAGTTTCCGCACTCGTGATCAGTGTATGCTCCCCATAGACTTTTGCTATGATGTAACCGCACGCACAGTTGACCTTTAACACGATTGGCTGTGTTTGGCTCCTTCTTCTTTCCTTTCTCTTTCTGAAAAGCATAAATATCGCTCCCTTTCAACAATAAAATGAGACTTGATCAGACTCCTGTCTTGTCTCCATTTCTCGTGTCTCTTGTCCTATTTAATTCCCACTCCCCCCCTTCTAGGTCTGCGTTGAGGAATCCTAGGTCTGCGCTGATGAAGCCCACGGGTCAGGACAATATCTACTACTGTAGGCAAGAATCTCTTCGAAGAAATAGAGTAGCCCTCATAGTCAACAAAAAAGTTTGAAATGCAATACTTGGTTCATTTCCAAGGCAAACCATTCAATATCACAGTAATCCAACTCTATGTCCCAAGCACTAATGCTGAAGAAGCTGAAGTTCAACAGTTTTCTGAAGACCTACAGGATCTTTGAGAACTAACACCAAAGAAAATAGTCCCTTTCATCACTGGGGACTGGAATGAAAAAGTAGGAAGTCAAGAGGTATCTGGAGTAACATGCAAGTTTGGCTTTGGAGTACAAAATGAAGCAGGGCAAAGGCTAATAAGAGTTATGCCAAGAGAACATGCTTCTTATAGCAAACACCCTCTTCCAACAAAAAAGGAGATGACTCTACACATGGACATCACCAGATGGTCAATAGTGAAATCAGACTGATTATATTCTTTGCAGCTGAAGATGGAGAAGTTCTATACATGTCAGAGACAGCAGACTGCTACTTTTAGGAATCAGTGAACTGACGTGGAAAATTTTAATTCAGATGACCATGATATCTGTCGGGGGCCGTGAGAGCCCTGGCCATGCCTTATAGCCTCTAGCGTATGAATGCTGCTGTGTGCTCCCAAGGACAGCTCCTTCAGCAGAACACAGCCTACCTTCTGTCTAATTAACTATTAGGCTGTGCAAGGTCAGCGAGCGTGATAAGAAGCCAGAAGGCTACAATCTTAAAGCAAGGAGGGTGTCTTGCAGCCTCCAACACAAAAAGCACAGCGCCATAAAGATGGAGCCTAGCGGAAGATAGGAGGTCACGGTTTGCACAGTCTAGGATGCGTGATTTTTACGTGATAGGCTGCTCAAAGTTTCCGCACTCGTGATCAGTGTATGCTCCCCATAGACTTTTGCTATGATGTAACCGCACGCACAGTTGACCTTTAACACGATTGGCTGTGTTTGGCTCCTTCTTCTTTCCTTTCTCTTTCTGAAAAGCATAAATATCGCTCCCTTTCAACAATAAAATGAGACTTGATCAGACTCCTGTCTTGTCTCCATTTCTCGTGTCTCTTGTCCTATTTAATTCCCACTCCCCCCCTTCTAGGTCTGCGTTGAGGAATCCTAGGTCTGCGCTGATGAAGCCCACGGGTCAGGACAATATCTACTACTGTAGGCAAGAATCTCTTCGAAGAAATAGAGTAGCCCTCATAGTCAACAAAAAAGTTTGAAATGCAATACTTGGTTCATTTCCAAGGCAAACCATTCAATATCACAGTAATCCAACTCTATGTCCCAAGCACTAATGCTGAAGAAGCTGAAGTTCAACAGTTTTCTGAAGACCTACAGGATCTTTGAGAACTAACACCAAAGAAAATAGTCCCTTTCATCACTGGGGACTGGAATGAAAAAGTAGGAAGTCAAGAGGTATCTGGAGTAACATGCAAGTTTGGCTTTGGAGTACAAAATGAAGCAGGGCAAAGGCTAATAAGAGTTATGCCAAGAGAACATGCTTCTTATAGCAAACACCCTCTTCCAACAAAAAAGGAGATGACTCTACACATGGACATCACCAGATGGTCAATAGTGAAATCAGACTGATTATATTCTTTGCAGCTGAAGATGGAGAAGTTCTATACAGTCCACAAAAACAAGACTGGGAGCTGACTGTGGCACAGACCATGAACTCCTTATTACAAAATTCAGACTTAAAAGGAAGAAAGTAAAGAAAACCATTAGGCCATTCAGGTATGACCTAAAACAAATCCCTTGCAATTATACTGTGGAAATGCCAAATAGACTCAGGGATTACATCTGATGGAGTGGTTGAAGAACTATGGATGGAGGTTCATAGCATTGTACAGGAGGCAGTGATCAAAACCATCCCAAGAAAAAGAATGCAAAAAAGGCAAAATGGTTGTCTGAGGAGGCCTTACAAATAGTTGAGCAAAGAAGAGAAGCAGAGACAAAGGACAAAAGGAAAGTCATAACCATGTGTAAAAAGAGTTCCAAAAGAATAACAAGGAGAGTTAAGAAGGCCCTTTTAAGTGAACAATGCAAAAAATAGAGGAACACAATAGAATTGGAAAGACTAGTGATCTCTTCAAGAAAATTAAAGATACCAAAGGACCATTTCCTGCAAAGACAGGCACAATAAAGCACAGAGAGAGTATGGACCTCACAGAAGCAGAAGATATTAAGAAAAGATGGCAAAAAATTAAAAAATAAAAGAAGGGGGCTTCCCTGGTGGTCCAGTGGGTAAGGACACTGCCTGGCAATCCAAGGGGTGCCAATTCGATCCCTGGCCTGGGAAGATCCCATGTGCCACAGAGCAGCTGAACTGATGTGTCCAACTACCAAGTGGGAGCTCTGGAGCACATGCGCCCAGAGCCGGTGCTCTGCAATGAGAGGCCGCTGTGATGGGAGGTCCATACAGGCCAAAGAACAAAGATAAATAAATAAAAGATCAATAGAAGTGGCAAAAAAATAAAAATAAAAATAAAGAAGAGATGGCAAGAACAGACAGAACTATACCATAAAAAGAACTTAATGAGCCAAAAGACCACAATGGTGTTATCACTCACACAGAGCCAGACATCCTGGAATGTGAAGTCAAGTGGGTCGTAGGAAACATTCAATCAATTGTTGTGAAAGTTGCTCAGTCATTTCTAACACTTAGTGCCCCATGGATGAGCCATGGAATTCTCCAGGTAAGCATACTGGATGGGGAGGCTCTCCCCTTTTCAGGAAATCTTTCCATGCCAGGGATCAAATCAGGTCTCCCACAATGCAACTCCTTATTACAAAATTCAGACTTAAAAGGAAGAAAGTAAAGAAAACCATTAGGCCATTCAGGTATGACCTAAAACAAATCCCTTGCAATTATACTGTGGAAATGCCAAATAGACTCAGGGATTACATCTGATGGAGTGGTTGAAGAACTATGGATGGAGGTTCATAGCATTGTACAGGAGGCAGTGATCAAAACCATCCCAAGAAAAAGAATGCAAAAAAGGCAAAATGGTTGTCTGAGGAGGCCTTACAAATAGTTGAGCAAAGAAGAGAAGCAGAGACAAAGGACAAAAGGAAAGTCATAACCATGTGTAAAAAGAGTTCCAAAAGAATAACAAGGAGAGTTAAGAAGGCCCTTTTAAGTGAACAATGCAAAAAATAGAGGAACACAATAGAATTGGAAAGACTAGTGATCTCTTCAAGAAAATTAAAGATACCAAAGGACCATTTCCTGCAAAGACAGGCACAATAAAGCACAGAGAGAGTATGGACCTCACAGAAGCAGAAGATATTAAGAAAAGATGGCAAAAAATTAAAAAATAAAAGAAGGGGGCTTCCCTGGTGGTCCAGTGGGTAAGGACACTGCCTGGCAATCCAAGGGGTGCCAATTCGATCCCTGGCCTGGGAAGATCCCATGTGCCACAGAGCAGCTGAACTGATGTGTCCAACTACCAAGTGGGAGCTCTGGAGCACATGCGCCCAGAGCCGGTGCTCTGCAATGAGAGGCCGCTGTGATGGGAGGTCCATACAGGCCAAAGAACAAAGATAAATAAATAAAAGATCAATAGAAGTGGCAAAAAAATAAAAATAAAAATAAAGAAGAGATGGCAAGAACAGACAGAACTATACCATAAAAAGAACTTAATGAGCCAAAAGACCACAATGGTGTTATCACTCACACAGAGCCAGACATCCTGGAATGTGAAGTCAAGTGGGTCGTAGGAAACATTCAATCAATTGTTGTGAAAGTTGCTCAGTCATTTCTAACACTTAGTGCCCCATGGATGAGCCATGGAATTCTCCAGGTAAGCATACTGGATGGGGAGGCTCTCCCCTTTTCAGGAAATCTTTCCATGCCAGGGATCAAATCAGGTCTCCCACAATGCATGTGGATTCTTTACCGTTTGACCCAGCAGGGAAGCCCTAGGAAGCATTACTCTGTACAAAACTAGTGGAGGTGAAGGAATTCCCACTGAGCTAGTTCAAATCCTCAACAATGATACTTTTCAAGTGCTGCATTCAGTATGCCAGCAAATTTGGACAGCTCAGCAGTGGCCTTAGGACTGGAAAAGGTCAGTTTTCATTCCAATACCAAAGAAGGGCAAAACCAAAGAATACTCAAACTACTCACACAACTGCACTCATTTCACATGCTAGCAAAGTAATGGTCAAAATCCTCCAAAGGTTTGGATGAAGCAAAAGTTGGCATTAATATTTCCTGTAGAAATAACAATAATCTCAGATATGCAGATGACATCACCCTTATGGCACAAAATGAAGAGGAACTAAAGAGCCTTTTGATGAAGGGGAAAGAGAAGAGTGAAAAAGCTGGCCTAAAACATTCAAAAAACAAAGATCATGCCATTTGATCCCATCACTTCATGACAAATAGATGGTCAAACAATGGAAACAGGGACAGACCTATATTTTCTTGGCCTCCAAAATTACTGTGAATGGTGAATGCAGCCATGAAATTAAAAGATGCTTGCTCCTTTGAAGAAAAGCTCTAACAAACCTAGACAGCGTATTAAAAAGCACACACATCACTTTGCCAATAAAAATCCATAGAGTCAAAGCTATGGTTTTCCTAGAAGTCATGTATGAATGTGAGAGCTGACAATTAAGAAGGCTGAGAGCTGAAGAACTGATGCCTTCAAACTGTGGTGGTGGAGAAGACTCTTTAGAGTCCCTTGGATTGCAAGATCAAACTAGTCAATCCTAAAGGAAATCAATCCTAAATATTCATTGGAAGGAATGATGCTAAAGCTGAAGCCCCAATACTTTGGTCACCCGTTGCAAAAAGAGGACTCATTGGAAAAGATTCTGATGCTGGAGAAGATTAAAGGCAGAAGAAGGGGACAACAGGGAACGAGATGGTTTGATACCATCACTTTGTCAATGGACATGAGTTTGAGCAAGCTCTCAGAGGTGGTGAAGGATGAAAGCCTGGTGTGTTGCAGTCCATGGGGTCACAAAGATTCAGACATGACTGAGCAACTGAGTTGAACTGCTAATACTTTATATCAACAGAAAAAGACCTCATCATTTCAATTGATCTAAAAAAAAGCATTTGACAATATCCAACATCCTTTCATGGTAAAAACACATCAATAACCTAGGAATAGAAGGGAAAATTTTTAACCTCATAAAGAGTATTTACAAAAACCACACAGCTGACACCATACTTAATAATGAAAGACTAGATGATTTCCTCCTAAAATCAAGAGAAAGCAAAGATGTGTGCTGTTGTCACTTCTGTTTAACATTTTACTGGAAGTTCTAGCCTGGGCATTTAGGCAAGAAAAGTAATTAAAAAAATCCAGATTGGAAAATAAGTAAAAATATCTCTCTTCACAATGACATGAACTTCTGCATACTTTGAAAATAAGACAAAACTTCATTTAAAATGGAATCAGGAAGCCCTGAAGGCAGAGCTCTCCTTCACCACTGGTTGATGCAGCCTAAAACATTCAAAAAACAAAGATCATGCCATTTGATCCCATCACTTCATGACAAATAGATGGTCAAACAATGGAAACAGGGACAGACCTATATTTTCTTGGCCTCCAAAATTACTGTGAATGGTGAATGCAGCCATGAAATTAAAAGATGCTTGCTCCTTTGAAGAAAAGCTCTAACAAACCTAGACAGCGTATTAAAAAGCACACACATCACTTTGCCAATAAAAATCCATAGAGTCAAAGCTATGGTTTTCCTAGAAGTCATGTATGAATGTGAGAGCTGACAATTAAGAAGGCTGAGAGCTGAAGAACTGATGCCTTCAAACTGTGGTGGTGGAGAAGACTCTTTAGAGTCCCTTGGATTGCAAGATCAAACTAGTCAATCCTAAAGGAAATCAATCCTAAATATTCATTGGAAGGAATGATGCTAAAGCTGAAGCCCCAATACTTTGGTCACCCGTTGCAAAAAGAGGACTCATTGGAAAAGATTCTGATGCTGGAGAAGATTAAAGGCAGAAGAAGGGGACAACAGGGAACGAGATGGTTTGATACCATCACTTTGTCAATGGACATGAGTTTGAGCAAGCTCTCAGAGGTGGTGAAGGATGAAAGCCTGGTGTGTTGCAGTCCATGGGGTCACAAAGATTCAGACATGACTGAGCAACTGAGTTGAACTGCTAATACTTTATATCAACAGAAAAAGACCTCATCATTTCAATTGATCTAAAAAAGCATTTGACAATATCCAACATCCTTTCATGGTAAAACACATCAATAACCTAGGAATAGAAGGGAAAATTTTTAACCTCATAAAGAGTATTTACAAAAACCACACAGCTGACACCATACTTAATAATGAAAGACTAGATGATTTCCTCCTAAAATCAAGAGAAAGCAAAGATGTGTGCTGTTGTCACTTCTGTTTAACATTTTACTGGAAGTTCTAGCCTGGGCATTTAGGCAAGAAAAGTAATTAAAAAAATCCAGATTGGAAAATAAGTAAAAATATCTCTCTTCACAATGACATGAACTTCTGCATACTTTGAAAATAAGACAAAACTTCATTTAAAATGGAATCAGGAAGCCCTGAAGGCAGAGCTCTCCTTCACCACTGGTTGATGCAGCCTATAAAACCAGCAAGAATAAGGAAGGTAGGAATTATATTAATGTGGTCTATTTGTATATAATTATTTATATAAATATTTCTCAGTAACAACTTCTTATACATGATGATATAACTGAATCACTTTGCTCTATAAGCAGAAATTAACACAACACTGTAAACCAATTGTATGTGTGTGTATGTGCATGAGTTACTTAGTCATATCCAGCTTCTTGCCACCCCATGGATTGAGGCCCAGACTTCTCTGTCCAAAGAATTCTCCAGGCAGAAAAACTGGAGTAGGTAGCCATTCCCTTCTCCAGGGGATCTTTCTTACCCAGGGATCGAACCTGGTTCCCTCATGAATTACCAGCAGATTTTTTTTTACCATAAGAACCACCAGGGAATATATATATATATATATATATATATATATATATATATATATACACACACACACATATATATATATATACATATACATATGTATACACACATACATACACACACACACACACACACATATATATATACATATACATACACACACACACACACATATATAAGAAAAAAGAGCATGTTGCTCTTCTTCTGTTACAAGGGAGGACATTTTTCACTTATGGATTTCATCTCGTGTTTGTAAGGAAAGGAAGGAGCATTCCTCCCTGCTACAGCAGCAATGCACTAACCACTCTTTGTACCCAATAAAAAAACTCCACATCCTGAAACTCCTTTCTTCTCCACTGAACTTTTATTCAAAATAACTTTCCCCAGTTTTCTCTCCAAAAGCTTATTAAAAGCTGACATCCTTGTCTCTTTGGACAAATAAATTTTCCCCTTCCTGGAATAGAAGGAAAATTTTTAACCTCATAAAGAGTATTTACAAAAACCACACAGCTGACACCATACTTAATAATGAAAGACTAGATGATTTCCTCCTAAAATCAAGAGAAAGCAAAGATGTGTGCTGTTGTCACTTCTGTTTAACATTTTACTGGAAGTTCTAGCCTGGGCATTTAGGCAAGAAAAGTAATTAAAAAAATCCAGATTGGAAAATAAGTAAAAATATCTCTCTTCACAATGACATGAACTTCTGCATACTTTGAAAATAAGACAAAACTTCATTTAAAATGGAATCAGGAAGCCCTGAAGGCAGAGCTCTCCTTCACCACTGGTTGATGCAGCCTATAAAACCAGCAAGAATAAGGAAGGTAGGAATTATATTAATGTGGTCTATTTGTATATAATTATTTATATAAATATTTCTCAGTAACAACTTCTTATACATGATGATATAACTGAATCACTTTGCTCTATAAGCAGAAATTAACACAACACTGTAAACCAATTGTATGTGTGTGTATGTGCATGAGTTACTTAGTCATATCCAGCTTCTTGCCACCCCATGGATTGAGGCCCAGACTTCTCTGTCCAAAGAATTCTCCAGGCAGAAAAACTGGAGTAGGTAGCCATTCCCTTCTCCAGGGGATCTTTCTTACCCAGGGATCGAACCTGGTTCCCTCATGAATTACCAGCAGATTTTTTTTTACCATAAGAACCACCAGGGAATATATATATATATATATATATATATATATATATATATATATATACACACACACATATATATATATATATATATATATATATATACACACATACATACACACACACACACACACATATATATATACATATACATACACACACACACACACATATATAAGAAAAAAGAGCATGTTGCTCTTCTTCTGTTACAAGGGAGGACATTTTTCACTTATGGATTTCATCTCGTGTTTGTAAGGAAAGGAAGGAGCATTCCTCCCTGCTACAGCAGCAATGCACTAACCACTCTTTGTACCCAATAAAAAAACTCCACATCCTGAAACTCCTTTCTTCTCCACTGAACTTTTATTCAAAATAACTTTCCCCAGTTTTCTCTCCAAAAGCTTATTAAAAGCTGACATCCTTGTCTCTTTGGACTTGACCATGATTCATCACCAAAACTTACCTGTCCTTAACAGCAATTCCCTGCTATTCCCAAATAAACTCACTTTGCTGATAAAGTAACTGGTTATTTCATTATTGAGGTTGACAATAAAAAGTCCTATGAAATCCTCTAAAAAATACTAAAAACTAATAAATTAGTTCAGCAAGGTTGTAAGATACAAGATCAATACACAAAAGTCAATTGTATTTCTATACACTAAGAATGATCCAAAATGAAATTTAGAAAAAAATTCAATCCACCTAGCATTACAATAAACAATCCTTATGAATAATTCTAAGCAAAGAAGTATAAAACATACGCTCAGAAAGCTACAAAATATTATTGAACAAGATTTTTAACTATTTAAATAAATGGAAATACATCCCATGTTCAAGAACTGCAAAACTTAAAATTGTTAAGAAGGCAATACTCCCCAAGCTTAGCTACAGTGCTGACATCATCCCTATTAGGAATTCCACCTGCTTTCTGTATAGAAATTAGAAAGCTGACTCTGAAAGTCATACGAAATTACAAGAGACTGAGAAGAACAAAATAGTTGGTCTCACACTTCTCATTTTAAGACTTAACATAAAGCATCTTACTATACATCTTACTAAAAATTACTTCAAATCAAATCAATATATGGCTAAGGCTAAGCATATAGATGTATAAATAGAAATGGCAGTCTAGAATTAAGTGTGTGTGTATAATGAGATTATTAGGGTTTCCTTGGCGGCTCAAACAGTAAAGAATCTGCATGCAATGCAGAACACTCATGTTCGATCCCTAGGTCAGGAAGATTCCCTGGGGAAGGGAATGGCAACCAACTCCAGTATTTTTATCTGGGAAATCCCACAGACAGAGGAGCCTGGTGGGATTCAGTCCATAGAGTTGCAAAGAGTCAGACATGAGCGAGTGAGTAACACATGCACAACGGGTTATTATTCATCCCTAAAAAAAAAATCACTGCAACATGGACTTTGAAGGCATATGCTAAGTAAGTCAGAGAAAGACAAATATTGTACAATCTTACTTATATGCAGAATCTAAAAAATGAACAAAACAACTCATAAAAAAAGAGATTAGATTGGTGGTTACCTGAGGAGGAAAATGGGAAGTGAGGGAAAAATAGGGTTAGAGGAGGGTGGTCAAAAGGTACAAACTTCCAGTAATAAGTAACAGGAATACCTGTACAACACAATGATTATAGCTACCACTGCTTTATGATATACAGGATCATTGTCAAGAGGGTAAATCCTAAAAGTTATCATAAGGAGGATTGTTTTCCTTTTTCCTCTCCTTTCATTGTCTCTATATGAGAAGATAGAGGTTCACACCGTCAGGCTGTGTGGTTTTAATTTATACAGTGATATACATCAATTACTTCTCAATAGAATCAGAAAATGATGGGTAAAGATTCCAAAGAGATATTTTGCTGAGGAAGATATAGACGTCACTAATAAGCACATGAAAACATGTTCAATGTCATAAGTATCACAGAAATACATACCAAAAGCATGAGGCCCTAATTCTCGCAAACTGGAATGTCTAACATAACAATAACAAACATCAGCATGTGTGTGGAGATCCTGGGATGCTCATACACTGTCAATGGAAATGGAAAATACTATCAATTTAGAACACAGTCTGGCAGTTCTTAAGATGAGTAAACACAGAGTTATATGGTCTAGCAACTCTATCTTCAGGAATTTATTTAAGAGAAATGAGCACATATGTCCACCTAAAAATTTGGACATGAATGATTACAGTAGCTGTATTCATAAGAGCCCAAATTTGGGAGCAGCCCAATGTCCATCAACAAAGTAATGGTTAAACAAAATGTGGTCTACTAATGCAATGATATACTACACAACCATAAAAAAGAATGAAGTACTAAACACGTTCTACATAGATAAACCTTGAAAACATGAAAAATTAAAGAAGTCAGTCACAAAAGATGGCACACAATTTCATTCATAAGAACGTTACAATGAAGGGGACTTCCCTGGTAGTTCAGTGGTAAAGAATCCACCAGCCATTGCAGGAGACATGGTTTGATTCCTGACCCAAGAAGATCCCACATGCTGTGGAGCAACTAAGCCCATGAGCCACAACTATAAAGCCTTAGCTCTAGAGCCTTGGAGACACCAACTATTGAGCCCATGTGCCCTAGAACCCAAGTTCCACAAGAGAAATCACTGCAACAAGAAGCCTTGAGAGTAGCCCCCACTCCCTGCAACTACAGAAGAGCCATAACAAAAAAAACCTTCCAGTAATAGAAAATATAAAATAAGCTACCACTGCTTTATGATATACAGGATCATTGTCAAGAGGGTAAATCCTAAAAGTTATCATAAGGAGGATTGTTTTCCTTTTTCCTCTCCTTTCATTGTCTCTATATGAGAAGATAGAGGTTCACACCGTCAGGCTGTGTGGTTTTAATTTATACAGTGATATACATCAATTACTTCTCAATAGAATCAGAAAATGATGGGTAAAGATTCCAAAGAGATATTTTGCTGAGGAAGATATAGACGTCACTAATAAGCACATGAAAACATGTTCAATGTCATAAGTATCACAGAAATACATACCAAAAGCATGAGGCCCTAATTCTAAACTGGAATGTCTAACATAACAATAACAAACATCAGCATGTGTGTGGAGATCCTGGGATGCTCATACACTGTCAATGGAAATGGAAAATACTATCAATTTAGAACACAGTCTGGCAGTTCTTAAGATGAGTAAACACAGAGTTATATGGTCTAGCAACTCTATCTTCAGGAATTTATTTAAGAGAAATGAGCACATATGTCCACCTAAAAATTTGGACATGAATGATTACAGTAGCTGTATTCATAAGAGCCCAAATTTGGGAGCAGCCCAATGTCCATCAACAAAGTAATGGTTAAACAAAATGTGGTCTACTAATGCAATGATATACTACACAACCATAAAAAAGAATGAAGTACTAAACACGTTCTACATAGATAAACCTTGAAAACATGAAAAATTAAAGAAGTCAGTCACAAAAGATGGCACACAATTTCATTCATAAGAACGTTACAATGAAGGGGACTTCCCTGGTAGTTCAGTGGTAAAGAATCCACCAGCCATTGCAGGAGACATGGTTTGATTCCTGACCCAAGAAGATCCCACATGCTGTGGAGCAACTAAGCCCATGAGCCACAACTATAAAGCCTTAGCTCTAGAGCCTTGGAGACACCAACTATTGAGCCCATGTGCCCTAGAACCCAAGTTCCACAAGAGAAATCACTGCAACAAGAAGCCTTGAGAGTAGCCCCCACTCCCTGCAACTACAGAAGAGCCTGTTCCAGCAGTGAAAACCCAGAATAGCCAAAAGTAAATAAATATTTTTTTTAAAAAAAGATTACATTAAAACAAGAAAGTTAAAATGAATGGATTCCATACAGACAGAATGTAGTTTGTGCTTGCTTAAGGTGCTACTTAGGGGCTTTCCTGGTGACTCAATGGTAGAGAATCCACCTGCAATGCAGGAGATTAGGGTTTAATTCTGGTATTGGGAAGATCTCCAGAGAAAGAAATGGCAATCCATTCCAATATTCTTGTCTGGGAAATCCAATAGACAGAGAAACCTGGTAGGCTACAATCCATGGAGTCACAAAACAGTTGGATACAACTTAGCAGCTAAACAACAACAAAGGTGCTGCTTGGGGGTATTAAGGGTGCAGAAGGGTAACTGATAAAATGTAAGGGGTTTCTTCTGAAATGATGAAAATGTCTTAAAATTGACCATGATAATGGTTGCACATATCCATGAAAGTAAGAAAAAAAAAAAAAATGACTCGTATATTTTATATAGGTGCATTCACAGTATATGAATTCTATCTCAATAAAGCTATTTAGAAATATTTTCATTTGAATTCAGAATATGTTCCTAATAAATGGGTAAGGCTAACTGATAGGAATTCTCATGATTTGGCAAAGGAAATATTATTGCTTCCAAAGATGCTATCCTTAATCCTAGTTTCCTAGGGTGCTGTTGCGTTTAGAAGTCGTTGCCTTGATTTGCTTTTCTAAAATCTCTATCAAAGAATCTTGACTTTATTTATGTACCTGGATAAAAACACTGCTATTAATGAAATTTTATGGTTAATTTACCATGCTCACATATAGTTATACTATAAAAGTGAATACTAAATTATGTGTACACATACCTTATTTTGTAGGAACTATCAAACTGCAATAATATGTCTTAAAATATTTTCATATATTTAAGGAACAGTAAACAAAAACATGGAGCAAGTCATATTATCATGCACTTAAAAGACCAAAACTAGTACTTTCCCAATTTAGTGCTCACACTGTCTCAGTATCATTTTAAATTAGTAACATTTTACAATTTTTATAACCATATGAACACCAATATATTTGATATCCTGAAACCAAATAATTTAGGTGACTAATTACATACTGTATTTATGCAGATATTTCATATAGATTAATTAATTCACATTTCATATAGACTTCTCATTAACATAAGGAGTCAGAGAAGATTCATTATCTATTTTATTCCTCATAATAGTGATTTTGGGAACCTGGGGTATCAAGCACTGCTGTTGAATGAAGAGCTGCCTTTTGGGTGAGGTGACAGTAATTCGTTGGAGGTTAATTTCTATGGTCTATAGCTCTGTTGCCCTCTTTTGGTAAAGTTTTGAAGTTCAAAGATATAGATGTGGGCTTCCCAGGTGGTCCAGTGGGTAAGGACACCGCCTTGCAGTGCAGGGGGCGCCAGTTCGATTCCTGGCCTGGGAAGATCCCACGTGCCACGGAGCAGCTGGACTGATGTGTCCAATCACTGAGTCGGAGCTCTGGAGCACATGCGCCCAGAGCTGGTGCTCTGCGACAGCAGAGGCCACCGCGATGGGAGGCCCACATGGGCCAAAGAACAAAGATGGATGAAGATAGACAAATGAAAGATCAATAGAAGTGGCCCACCTGCTCCCCTCCCTCCCCACCCCCCCAATAAATAAATAAATAAATCTTTAAAAAATATATAGATAGATAGATAGATAAGATAGATAGATGCAAGTAACAAACATGTTCTCTGCTTTTGACAATGACTATTTTCTTTTTTCTAGTTTTAGGCCTTCCAAATTATACTTCTGGGGAAACAAAAAGATTGACTTCCAAGAATACTATTGATAAAATACTTAATAGTTTGGCACAACAGATTTTATTAACCTCCAATATTAAAAAAATGACTCTGAAATAATAAATGTATAGCCACATAATTTTCTAATTTTAAGTGTTCTGAAACTTAGTATCCTTCCTAAATTGTGAAACTGTGAACTTAATCATCCATTGATTCTCCATAAAAGCAAGGAGAACACTAAAATTATATTATGCTTTCATTGTCAACCTAGAAAATGATCAGTATTAGTTTTTCTGTTTAGTACAAACGGCAAGTACAGTCTTTGACCTGTCAGATTTATATATCTTTTTAGGATGGAATTAAAATGGCTTACTTATTTTGACTCATTTTCAAAAATGCCAACTAGTGTTTAAATTCCATATATTAAATGGAGATATTGATTTCATAATTCTTTATTACTTCCTTTATTGAACATTTTTTCAATTATTGAAACAATAAATTGCACTGCAACTCAATCCTGTTTTCTTACATTTTATGCGTAAATTCTAACTTGAATTCTCAAAAAAAGACAGATTTTTTTCACGTTAAGCAATACAAACTAAAGTGAACTGAAACCATGTGTTTAAATCGGGTCCTATCATAAGAATCCATTTTGTTCTTGAATTGATGCAAAAAGATTTTTTATGCTGCTGGTACATATACTTATTTTTTTTAATTAATTGCTTTTATTTTCTAGTGTATTCACTTAATTTTAGCTGCTTTAGTTTTACAATTAGAATTAACTAGAACATAACAAAATTATTCTAAAGAGCATTAGTCAGAAATATCTTTTAATTCAAACTTTTAAATACACATGAATGATTCTTTTTCTTTATATGCAAAAATAACTCAAAAAATCATATATAAATTAATTATTAGAATAGTTATAGCATCAGAAGATAATAATATATACTAAATAGTCTAATTTATTTTACTAGAATACAGTAAATATTAAGATATAGCATAATCTTATTCTGACTGTCTGAATTCAAAAGCCTGCTTCTTCTATCTTATAACTTGATAACCTCAAACAAATTAGTTAACTTTATCTGCTCAATTTATTCATGTTTAAAAGGAGGATAATAGTAATCATTAGGATTACCATGAAGATTAAATTAATTAATATATGTAAAGTGTTTAGCAAAGGTCTACATAAAATAAGTTCCCAAAATACTATTATTATTAAAGCAATGAGACATATATATGCATATTGTTTTAAACATTGGGCAATGTTAGTTCTAGAAGAATTTGGAAAACTGAAGGCCTTTCTTAGAGAATGACATCACATATTAAATTTGTTCTATTAAGAGAAAGAATGCTGATTGTCAACCTAGAAAATGATCAGTATTAGTTTTTCTGTTTAGTACAAACGGCAAGTACAGTCTTTGACCTGTCAGATTTATATATCTTTTTAGGATGGAATTAAAATGGCTTACTTATTTTGACTCATTTTCAAAAATGCCAACTAGTGTTTAAATTCCATATATTAAATGGAGATATTGATTTCATAATTCTTTATTACTTCCTTTATTGAACATTTTTTCAATTATTGAAACAATAAATTGCACTGCAACTCAATCCTGTTTTCTTACATTTTATGCGTAAATTCTAACTTGAATTCTCAAAAAAAGACAGATTTTTTTCACGTTAAGCAATACAAACTAAAGTGAACTGAAACCATGTGTTTAAATCGGGTCCTATCATAAGAATCCATTTTGTTCTTGAATTGATGCAAAAAGATTTTTTATGCTGCTGGTACATATACTTATTTTTTTTAATTAATTGCTTTTATTTTCTAGTGTATTCACTTAATTTTAGCTGCTTTAGTTTTACAATTAGAATTAACTAGAACATAACAAAATTATTCTAAAGAGCATTAGTCAGAAATATCTTTTAATTCAAACTTTTAAATACACATGAATGATTCTTTTTCTTTATATGCAAAAATAACTCAAAAAATCATATATAAATTAATTATTAGAATAGTTATAGCATCAGAAGATAATAATATATACTAAATAGTCTAATTTATTTTACTAGAATACAGTAAATATTAAGATATAGCATAATCTTATTCTGACTGTCTGAATTCAAAAGCCTGCTTCTTCTATCTTATAACTTGATAACCTCAAACAAATTAGTTAACTTTATCTGCTCAATTTATTCATGTTTAAAAGGAGGATAATAGTAATCATTAGGATTACCATGAAGATTAAATTAATTAATATATGTAAAGTGTTTAGCAAAGGTCTACATAAAATAAGTTCCCAAAATACTATTATTATTAAAGCAATGAGACATATATATGCATATTGTTTTAAACATTGGGCAATGTTAGTTCTAGAAGAATTTGGAAAACTGAAGGCCTTTCTTAGAGAATGACATCACATATTAAATTTGTTCTATATTAAAGAGAAAGAAGCAGTTTTGTGTATATTAAAAATATGTAACAGCTGACATTTGAACTGAAAGATCAAAGGAGAAATCAAAGAGTGAACCGGGAAAGATCATTTAAATAATGTTTTAAAAGAACACAGAACTTAAATCAAAATATGCTTCAGACTCAAGCTCAGTCTTGTGATTCCTAAAAAATCACCTTGAATAAGTAACAGATACACAAGAAATGTGCCATGTAATTTTTTACTCTAGGATGTATTGGCTGTTACTTTTAAAGAAATGCTTTTACAGAAAAGAGTAGTCACAATAAGAAAGCTGTTGGATTACCTTGTGTATGGAAAAGCTTTCTATCATTTCAAAGAAGTTGGGCAGCATTTTTTAATGAGCCATAACTTACCAGCTTGGACTTACATGTCAAATGAAAAGCAATGATTTGCTCAACTTGAGAAATGATTGCCTTATGGTGTCCTTGTTGAACTCATTCCCAAAGAATATGGAGAGGAAGCCTCTAAGGCAAATTCTGTTGTAAAAGAATCAGTCCATGTGATCTTGGTCAAATTATCAGGTCTTTGTACTTATTGGTTTCTAAGCAAAATGCATACATTAAATTTTAAGTAAACCAAAGAAGAAAAAAGATGGGTTCTGACTGAGCAATGCTATTCTCTTTCAAAGCAATACATAATATCACTACAATGTTAATTTGTTTTTTGTTGTTTTTTCTTTTTTTAAGAATGGTTCCAGGGACTTCCCTGGTGGTCCAGTGATTAAGACTCTGTGCTCCCAATGCAGGGGACCCGGGTTCAATCCCTGGTCAGGGAACTAGATCCCACATGCCACAATTAGGACCCAGCACAGCCAAATAAATACATAAGTAAATAAATAAATAAATAAATTATGGTTCCATAGTGTATGTCCCTTATTTAAAATTGACAGGAATTAGGAGTTGTTTTGGTGTGTTTTTCTTCTATTATTATTAGTAAATTATTTGTGTTATTTCTTTTTGGTCTGTACATTGTAAATTGACTTTTCTTTTTTCAATTGGACACTATTTAATTAGTTAAATCACTCTATCTGCCTTTATTTCAATTTGTGAAATACATATATTCATTTCTGCTCTTATTTTTGTTTTTCTATACCATGATTTAAAGTTTTACATCTCTGTAAGAGGATCAATTCAGTTATTTTTTTTCTCCATTATTCCATTTATTTCTATTTAATAGTCTATTTGAAGTACACTTCTATTCATTTGAAACATGTACAGTTATAATTTATGTCTTTGATCATCACACTCACATTTCAATTCAGTTCTCTAACCCGAATTGTCATCCTTCCAAAAATTAAAAAATCATGAATGACACTTTTTTATTTTATCTAACTTACACTGTCCCACTTAACTATAAAGTCTATTTTTTTTTTTTTTAAATATTATTTGAGAAGTTCTATGAGTGGTGAAAAACTTCAACAATTCCTTGAATGTCTGAAGCTGCAGTTGCTGAGGATTGGTTTTTGCTTTTATTTGAAAATATCTATATCTGTGTATCATATATATGATATATAAAAGATATATAAAAATATACTATTAAAGTTTAAAACTATATACATATAGAAAACTATATGCTGAATACCCAACTTCAATATCAATATTATATTAATTCTGTTTCATTTATTAATCTCTCACCAACCCTACACATCCTCCACAAAAATTTCTGGAGTATTTTAATAATACTAATTTCTAAACGTCATGTCATTATGCCACTAACTGACAAGAATTTTTTTTTTTTTTTGACCTAAATACAACCACCAGGACATAATTGTGTCTAATAAAATTAACCACTACTCCATTCCATGTTTTATACAGTTTATGTTCAAATGTTCCAAACTGTCTTAAAAGTGTCCTTTGACATGGACTTTTTAGAATTAAAAAACAAACGTGATCCAAAACATTGCCTTTGGTTTTCTATTAAGTCTTTCTATTATCCAACAATCTTTTCTTCCTTTTTTGTTCTATTCATTTGCTAAAGGAACTAGACAGTTTGTTCCTGGGAACATTTTACATTCTTTGAGGTAAAATTTAACATGCTGCTCTCTTATTTCTATAACCTGATTTATACACTTCATATTGTATCAAATCATGAAAAACCTGTCTTGTGACTTGTGTCATGATCTTGTGAAACCAAGATCAATTTGTAGGTATTGCATTATCAGCCTTATTGCCCCATTATGAAACAAATGGTTTTAGCATCTATTCATGATAGTTTCAAATCTGAATGACAGTTTTGGCCAAATGTAAAACTCTGAAATACATTTTTTTTTCCTCACAAGTCTGAGACGATTTTCAATTGAATAGAAATGAACTTAATTCTCATCCCTTTAAATATTTTTTCATTTGTATAGAGATCGATAAAGTATATTTTTAATATTCTTAGTGCTCTAAAATTAAATTATGTGTCAAGTTGAGAAACATAGTTTATTTGTTGTTTATCATCTTGGCACTAAGGCATTTATATCTTTATTCTATTTTGGATGATATATTTTTTCTTATTTCAAAGTGCTACCTACAAAAAGAATTCCTTAATTTTATCCCCTGAAATTATTTTTTACTGATATAACCTTTATTATCACTGTTATTATTATTATTATTATTTGTTAATTATGGTAGCAAATATCCCTGTCCTATAAGAAAATCAACTCATCCATTCTAGGGTTTTCTAGGGTTTCATATTTCTTATTATTATAGTACATTAGTAGATTACATAAAAATATTCTGTGATAAATGTTTTGTAAGTTTTCTCTTCCATTCTAGGGTTTCATATTTCTTATTACTATAGTACATTAGTAGATTACATAAAAATATTCTGTGATAAATGTTTTGTAAGGTTTCTCTTCTATACTTAGAATATGGAATGGACTTCAGATTTGGGTGTTTTTTTTTTTTCTTTTTTTTTATACTTTTGTATCCTCACAAATTTATTTTAGCTGTGGTGTATAGTAGATATTCAATAACATCTGATTAATTAAAATACTAGGGACAATCTCAGGACTAAGTAACTAGACATTATAAATAAACAAAAATAAGGCTGGAACTAGTAAAATGACATGTTTAAGAACATTATTTGGATCCTGGTGCTTGGGAACATTTTACATTCTTTGAGGTAAAATTTAACATGCTGCTCTCTTATTTCTATAACCTGATTTATACACTTCATATTGTATCAAATCATGAAAAACCTGTCTTGTGACTTGTGTCATGATCTTGTGAAACCAAGATCAATTTGTAGGTATTGCATTATCAGCCTTATTGCCCCATTATGAAACAAATGGTTTTAGCATCTATTCATGATAGTTTCAAATCTGAATGACAGTTTTGGCCAAATGTAAAACTCTGAAATACATTTTTTTTTCCTCACAAGTCTGAGACGATTTTCAATTGAATAGAAATGAACTTAATTCTCATCCCTTTAAATATTTTTTCATTTGTATAGAGATCGATAAAGTATATTTTTAATATTCTTAGTGCTCTAAAATTAAATTATGTGTCAAGTTGAGAAACATAGTTTATTTGTTGTTTATCATCTTGGCACTAAGGCATTTATATCTTTATTCTATTTTGGATGATATATTTTTTCTTATTTCAAAGTGCTACCTACAAAAAGAATTCCTTAATTTTATCCCCTGAAATTATTTTTTACTGATATAACCTTTATTATCACTGTTATTATTATTATTATTATTTGTTAATTATGGTAGCAAATATCCCTGTCCTATAAGAAAATCAACTCATCCATTCTAGGGTTTTCTAGGGTTTCATATTTCTTATTATTATAGTACATTAGTAGATTACATAAAAATATTCTGTGATAAATGTTTTGTAAGTTTTCTCTTCCATTCTAGGGTTTCATATTTCTTATTACTATAGTACATTAGTAGATTACATAAAAATATTCTGTGATAAATGTTTTGTAAGGTTTCTCTTCTATACTTAGAATATGGAATGGACTTCAGATTTGGGTGTTTTTTTTTTTTCTTTTTTTTTATACTTTTGTATCCTCACAAATTTATTTTAGCTGTGGTGTATAGTAGATATTCAATAACATCTGATTAATTAAAATACTAGGGACAATCTCAGGACTAAGTAACTAGACATTATAAATAAACAAAAATAAGGCTGGAACTAGTAAAATGACATGTTTAAGAACATTATTTGGATCCTGGTGCTTGGGGCCAATTTACTCTGTCTCATTGGGCAGCTAAAGCCCGAAGTTTGGTAGGAGTTGTCTATCCCTGATTTCTTAGTCTCTATTTCTTAGTCTCACAAGGTTGGAGACCAGTGAGGGAGGAGAAGCCAGGATGGAACAATCCAATTCCTTGGGTAGATCATTTAAACTACTCAACTCTAGGGTTTAGGTGCTAAGCTCCAGCTTGTTTTTTTTAGGTGGATGCTAAGGAAAGGAGACTGCTTCTGGTTTAAGTATAATATATTCTTTGCATAATGCAGCCCAATTCACCAAGGGTAAGAATTTATTTCAAAAGTCTTCAAATAATAAGAAAAACAATAATAATAGCATATGTTTGCAAGGGCTTTTCTTCTGGTTATATAGGAACTTGGCAGGTAGCTTAACTGGCTGTGGTTAACAGAGGTGTCTGATTAGAATGAGTTACAGCCATAGTCACAGTCTGGCTCACTTCCCTCGAGACGTGTCCTGTGGGCCTGCATTCTACAGAAGCAGAGAAGTAGAATAGTATACTGAAGACTTTGGCATAGGATTCCAAGTTACTTGAGGCAGGAGTACGGGACCTGGAAACAATGAGAAATCCAACTTCCTTGCTGGAAGAAATATTCTAATAATCCTTACAAGAAACAATTTTGTTCTATCAGGATATATCACTGGTCTGAAGTTAGGAAGAGAAAACTAGTCCTGTGGACAATCAGCGCTTGAATTTAAGCCACAGATAAACAACCCTGATTATCTGACAAGATGGTAGAGCACAACTGAACATATCCATAAACTGGATAAACATTCTATGATTGCTACAAAGTATAATCCTGTATATGCCTCATTTTATATGCTTGTAGTCTGGATGCATGAATTTGATCCGCTTAGTAAAATAGTTTTCCTAACCACCAAACCTTGGAATGTACTGTAGCCAAATAGGTGTTTTAAAATACCTGAGCAACAATTAAGGTATATACTACAGGTGTTGGAGGAATCAGATGATTTTAAAATAAGGTAATGTGAAGATTATTGAACATAGCAATGTACCAGATAACTCAATTCAGTATACTATTAATATCAAAACTTCTGGAAATTAATTACTATGATTACTATAGACTACCAAAGAAGGGAGGGAATACTATATCATGTGCCAGAAGAGGCATCTAACTTGGCTCCTGAAATGTGGTTCAGATTTAAACTGGTTAAAAGCAGAATTGAGATGATAGGGCATTTATTAAAGGAGGAAAACCAAAAAGTATGTTCAGAGGATGTGCTTGAAATATATTAGCCTAAGTGAATAGCATATTTCAGAGTTTAAGGGTTCTGAAAGATAATTTAGTCTCCAATTTTGAAAGCCTTGAATGTCAGGCTAAGAGAACAATCGATCCTCTAGGCAAAAGGAAGGAACAACAATTTTGAGCAGGGTCATGACATAATAGAAGATGCATTTTAGTAATAACTACATATCAGAAGGATGAAAAAGCAATTACAAGATGAAAAACGAATGGTTCTTGAAGAAGAATGATTCTAAAGAAGAATGGAAGTTAGCCTAGAAAGAATTTAGCCTGTACAGAAATAATAAAATGTTTTTTTAAAAAAACTGCTGCATAGGGCTTCCCTGGTGGTTCAGTGGGTAAGGACATTGCCTTGCAGTGCAAGGGGCGCCAGTCCCATCCCTGGCCTGGGAAGATCCCACGTGCTGCGGAGTGGCTGGACCATCGTGTCCAACTACAGAGCCAAAGCTCTGGAGTGCATGCAATGAGAGAGGCCACTGCAATGGGAAGCCAACACAGGCCAAAGAAGAAAGATAAACAAATGAAAGATCAATACAAGTGGCCAAAGAAGAACAACAACAAAAAACTGCTGCATAAACATTCAGGCATGCAAAGGTAACATAGTAATGTGAAAAGTAAAGATTGAGGAAATGATCCTAAATCTATTAGTGACTATTGGTTACTAATTCAGTATTTTAGAAAAAGTAAAGAAGTAATAGCCCTCTAGCAATGCTAATAAAAATTAGATCATGTCAATCCAGTAATAATTACCTTTAAAAAAAAAAAACTATAATTTTAGTAACGTGCTTTATTTTCTCCTTGTTTAAACTCAATCTGTATCTGGTAAAAAAAAATAAACGCGGCTCTGAATATCCCTTATCTGTGAAGAGGCCTATTTTGCTTCTATGTTTGATATAGACAAACTTTTTTTCAGTAATTTGTATGGTTTCAAGAAAATAAACATTATGAGAGGAAGATTATAATGTTTCAGAATGAAAAAATATATATTCCTTATGAAAGTGAAGACAGTTTTATTGAAAAAACACAATAACTTTTTAAATTTGATGTAAAATATTACTAACAAAAGTAACTCAATGAAGTGTGAGAAAAACTCTCATTTGAATTCAGATTCCTTTTTCTATTGAGGTCTCCCCTGGGTTGGCAGAAGATACATAAAGTGTATTGCCCAGCTTTGTTTATTGTATGCTCTGCATGGAGAAAAAAAGCAAACTGCACTAAAAACTATATGCTTTTCGGGATTCTCAGGACATTTACTTCAATGCATATGTCACGGGCTTCCCCTGGTGGTCCAGTGGGTAAGGACATGGCCTTGCGGTGCAAGGGGCACCGGTTCGATCCCTGGCCTGGGAAGATCCCATGTGCCGCGGAGCAGCTGGACCAATGTGTCCAACTACCGAGCCGGAGCTCTGGCGTGCATGCGCCTAGGGCTCTGCGACAACAGAGGCCACCGCGATGGGAGGCCCACAGGAGCCAAAGAACAAAGACGGATGAAAATAGAGAAATGAAAGACCAATAGAAGTGACTCGCCTATCCCCCTCCCTCCCTACCCCCCCCAAAAAAGGTAAATAAATTAAAAAAAAAAAAAAAAAAGGAGAACATAGGCAAAAAATTTTTTAAAAAATGCATATGTCACACTTTTCTCTCTTGATTACAAGCTAAATCTTTCCCAGTCCAACTGCCAAAATTGCCTTGTCATGATATCTGTATATACAGGAGATTCTAAAATTGCTAGATTATATCATAACATACCTGTAAGTAGTACCCTAGTAGGGAAGCCCAGAATGTGTATTAAAGCCACCAATAGTTAACCTCATGCACAGTTCAGCAATACCTTCCCATTCTAGAAACACTTTTCCCTTCGGTTGAGTCCTATGACTGTTTCATCCTCCATTTTTGCTGTGGTCATCTTTAGTTTCTACTTTAAAGTCGTCATTAGTTGGGTATCACTCTTTGCTACAGTATCATTCTTGGTATACATATTAATCCCCTAAGTCAACTCTCAAAATATGTCCTATGTAGACATTTTGTATGATGTTCATGATTTTGGTTCAAAATGGCAACTGAGACACATATTTATTTCTTTTCCTTTGAAAATGCACATGAAAATGATAGAAAGAATAAAAGGAAGATTATAATCAATTTTAAACAAAACTAAACCATATATGGTGAGATCCATGTGTTAAGAGTCTTATGTATTTTTTTTAAGATAAAGATAAATCAAGATACAGATGAAGACCAGAAGTTCAGTATTTTTTGCAAATGAAGAAAATAAGTCATGAGTTGATAGCTCCTCAGCAGAACCACAAATAATCTATCTGTGAGGTTGAGGCTACAGTTAAGGAAATACAGTAATACAACTTATGGAAATAAGGCAAACTCTCAGTGATGTGACACTTTTGGAAGAACTCCAGTATCTAACACATAAACGCATCACAGCCTGAGATCAGCTCATTTAAACCCAATGTCCATTCAGCATGTGTGGAATACAAAGTAAATGAAAGTGAAAAATAAATAAAAGTAATTTACAAAGTAAATTATTTGCACTGAAATTTTCCAGGAAGGACAGTCATGCCAGCTGGAGAAGTGGAGGTCATAGCCCAACTAATTTCTGATTGTCAAAAATATGGAAAAGGAAATCTCTAAGATAGTAGCAAGCATGTCTATTTTCCCTGGCATTCTATTGTTTCTCATTTGCCACAGGTGATTGGAATCAGTCATCATAAAACATAAATAAATCTAAGATGGCTATGAGTATAAACTTTGATCCGGCTGACAGGCAAATAATTCAATCCTCCAAATGAATTTAGGAATGCAAAATGCTAGTGCACTTCATGGTGAATTTGGTATGAACATCTTAAACAGAAAGGAAGCATTGTGCATCATCTGATCTTTAAAGGAACTCATGCTAGAATATTAGAGTGTACACATGACAAAAAGATAATTTTCACTAGGTATAAACCTATCACTATCTCCATAATCTTCACATCTATTGAACTTTCAGTATAGAAAACTAAAATAAATACAAGGGGCTTCCCTAGTGGTCCACTGGGTAAAGAGTCCACCTTGCAGCGCAACGGGCACCAGTTTGATTCCTGGCCCGGGAAGATCCCACATGCTGAGGAATGGCTGGGCTGGTGTGCCCAATTACGAGCCAGTGCTGTGCAACCAGAGAGGCCACTGTGATGGGAGGCCCACACATGCCAAAGAATAAAGATGGATGAAAAATAAAAGCAATGACTTACAGACAAAAAAGAAAAAAATAATAATTAAAAAAAAATACATATATTCGATGTTCTGGCTTTGTTGAGAACTAAAGCAATGTACATGGGGGCTCACATTATTTCCCCCCCAAACTTCATATTAAACAGAGGTATTGTAGACTGAACTGCATCCAACCCTAAGATTCATATGTTGAAGCCTTTACCCACAGTGTGGTGGTTCAGATGGTAAAGAATCTGTCTGCAACGAAAGAGACCCACGTTCAATCCCTGGGTCAGGAAGATACCCTAGAGAAGGGAATGGCAACCCACTCCAGTATTTTTGCCTAGATAATTCCATGGACAGAGGAGACTGGTTGGCTACAATCCATGGGCTGCAAAGAGTCAGACATGACAGAGCAACTAACACACAAAATGGTAGAATCTTCATCAGACTTGTGTTCATAAGGAAAAGGGAGAGACAGCCAATCTACTTTTCTCGCCATATCTCCTCAGAGGAAAAGCAATGTGAAGACACCAGGAGAGGCTGCTACCAGCAATCCAAAAGGGCGTTCACTGAAAACCAATTTTTTCTGGCATCTTGACCTTATCTGTTGTTTATGCTACTCAACCTTTGCTGTTTTGTTATGGTATCACAAGCAAACTAACAAACCTCCTTCCAAAATGATATAAGAGCCCAGAGCCAGGAGACAGACTGCGCTGTTGTGGGATTAGTCACTCAGTCATGTTCAACTCTTTGCCACCCAATTGGGTTGTAGCCTGCCAGGCTCCTCTTTCCATGGGATTTTTCAGGCATGCATACTGGAGTGCCTGCCATTTCCTTCTCCAGAAGATCTTCCCAATCCAGGAATCAAACTTGTGTCTCCCGTATTACAGGCAGATTCCTTACCTGATGAGCCATCCAGGAAGTATCATCAGAAATGATCACCTTTCAACATAATTAAATGAAGACATTACTATTTAATAGACAGGAGAACCTTAGATTGACAGTGAGTGGAAATTTCTATAATGTGGCGTTGTATACCAGGAACACTGAAAAACTAAAAATGACATTTCCCAGAATGTCTTGCAGGTTATTCTGCATGGCAATTAGGTTCTGTCAAAGAGACACATTACTTGGAAAGCAGAGTTGAGACCGAGGTCAGCCCCATGCTGTCTCAGCTGTTTTCTACCATCCATCTAACCATGGAGACATGAGTTTTTCCTGCATCCATGTTCAAAGGTCAGATCACAAGCATTATGACTCTAAAGAGACAGCTGCCGGAGTGGGAGCAGCAGCTTCCTGATTCCTAGATTGAAGCCTTAAAGCGGTGTTTTAGAATGTGACAGTCACAAGGGAAGCATCCTGTTTATGTACCCTCCGAACTGTAGTGAGTATAGACTGCCTTTCATTTCAGTCATTCCTGTGGTCGTTTCTAAGAGGCTCTACTTGAAAAGTAAGACTAACAGACTGTTTTTTTTTCAGTCCTGAGTATACTGAAATTAAGTTATTATTTTTATTCATGGGTGGATACAGGTTTCATGAGAACTAAAATATATGCAATTTGGAAGACTCTTATTTTAAAAAACACAAAATTACATGAGCAAAATTAGGTATGAAAGTCAATTCCTTAGAAGAAAAAAACACAAATGAAAAATGTTAAAAGCTGACAAATATAATGGTAATCACCAAGTCTTGAAAAAATAAATTAAGAAAATTTAAGTGGCTAATATACATATATCTCGTCTTTATTTTGGAAACACACACTTTGATCACTTCCTGTGAAAATAACTCTGTAATATTTCTATAGAGACAACAGAGAATGACAAGGCACTTCTACCTCATTTCTAGCATGGCTGTATGAATTTTTTTTTTTTTTTAAAGATTTATTTATTTATTTATTTTGGGCAGGGGTCGGGTTGGGGAGGGAGGGGAGTGGGCGGGCCACTTCTATTGGTCTTTCATTTCTCTGCTTTCATCCGTCTTTGTTCTTTGGCTCCTGCGGGCCTCCCATCGCGGTGGTGTCTGCTGTCGCAGAGCACCGGCTCTGGGCGCGTGCGCTCCAGAGCTCCGGCTCGGTGATTGGACACATCAGTCCAGCCGCTCGGTGGCACGTGGGATCTTCCCAGGCCAGGGATCGAACCGGCGCCCCTTGTACTGCAAGGCGGTGTCCTTATCCACTGGACCACCAGGGGAAGCCCTGGCTGTATGAATTTATTAAAATTTTTGATAGCTGCATCCATGCAACAAAAGTTCACACAAAATATGTATCCCCTGTGTCAGTGCTACGGCTTTGTACCCTCACAAACAGAAATTCGAAAATTCTTATGAATTGTATTTTGAATAATTTTCCATTAAAAAGAATTTATGTACATATTTATAAGTGATATATATGCATACATGTGTATACATAATCTCACTTATATAAATATACACATATAGCATAATTTTATATGCTGCACTATCAGGTATATTTCTTACAGGAAATAATTTGTTTAGATTACAAATTGATGAGAAACAAATCCCAATTATACTTTTACACATGGTGCCTGAAAGATTTCTGTCCCCTCAACATTTCAACCCCTGTTTAAGTCTTACTGACATTCTTCTACTGACAGAAGTCATAGCACTTGGCTGACAAATATTGGATACAAATATTCAACCTGGACCTTTACAGTGTGAGACAGGACTATTCGTAGAAGCCAGTCCTGAACTAGCAGAGCTAGTAGTAACTTGGAAGTTAATCACATAAATACATCACTCAAAGCTAAATTCAATGTGTCTTCAGTTTAGCTTTTCCAAAAGTAGGTCACCATGTTTAATGAGAGGGAAGAAGAGACACAGTTTTTGTATATTAAGTATCTTTAGTTTGAAAAAAATATTGAAGATATTTGACAAAGAGAATGTAATGTAAAACTCTCTCCCAGAGTCTTACAGACTGTATAAATGAGGGCTTCTAAAACTTACTAGCCTTATGGCAAATCTGCCTCTGTACAGTCATTCCTCCTGCTCAAACAGTCAGTGGTTTTCTTTCTTGAAAATGAATCCTGATTGTTAAGAGACAGAAGTTAACTCTATTATATATATCTTATATCTCAATGAAATTACTTTTTAAGACATCTACAGCTCTCCAAATTAGAATAAAAGTAGATCTTTCAACATGGCTTAGAATGCTCTGCCAGGGGCTTCCCCTGGTGGTCCAGTGGGGAAGGACACCACCTTGCAGTGCAAGGGGCGCCAGTTCGATCCCTGGCCTGGGAAGATCCCATGTGCCACGGAGCGGCTGGACTGATGTGTCCAATCACCGAGCTGGAGCTCTGGAGCACATGCGCCCAGAGCCGGCGCTCTGCGACGACAGAGGCCACCGCGACGGGGAGGCCCACAGGAGCCAAAGAACGAAGACGAATGAAAATAGAGAAATGAAAGACCAATAGAAGTGGCCTGCCCACTCCCCTCCCTCCCCAACCCGACCCCTGCCCAAAATAAATAAATAAATCTTTAAAAAAAAAAAAAAAAAGAAAGAAAGAATGCTCTGCCAGATGCTTGTGTCTGCAAACATGCTTACTATGCAGTACCAACACTGATCTTCCTTCTCTTGATCAAATTTGGCAAACCAATTCCCACCTGAAGAGCTAGTGTTACTGTGAACCACAGTTGGTTTTTTTCCAATAGAGTGGTCACCAGTCACATGCACAAATTAATTAAAAACAATTAATTTTCTCGACCAGTCACATTACTAATAACACTTGGTACATGTGACTAATGGCTTCCATATTAGATAGCACATATTTTGAGCATCCATATCGTTGCTGGATGTCTCACTGGACAGTAGTGGCCTCAAGTGGTCTGCCTGGTATTTTCATGCTGATTCATTGTAATTACCTCTCACGCAGCATATCTAGTCGCTATAACTACTGTCGACATCCCCTCCAGTCACTCTCTTTTAAACGATATCATTTTCTTCTCTTTGCTATTTGCCACAATCTGAATATTTTTATATACATATAGGATTATTTGGATATTAATATTTTATACTTTGTTTTGATGAGTGGGTATGTATGTTTTCATATGAGCAATATAGCTGAAGCATATCCATGAAAATTGCCTGGTATATATCATATGCACAAAATTTTTAATAAATGAATAAAATAAATAAAAAAAGAATTATCTTGTTGCTAAAAGCAGGAAATATTGCTTTGAGTTGTAAAGAATATGATAACTAATAAAACTGAGGCAATGAAGCATATATCTGGAACTACGGAAAATTGAATAAGCTTAAAGAATTCTTTAAATAGCTTAAGATGTGAATTATGAATTCCAACTCAAATTTTTAGACCCTGTGAAAATATATCAAGCTACAACAAAAATTAATTTCATTTGTCCAAAAATTATCTTTGTTTTATTAATTTTGCCTGAACTTTTTTCAATGCCTACCATTCTTTGTCAATTGTTTGGTAATCCTCAGCAAAAGTTTTCTGTAGTATTTATGCACTAAATAAAATAATACGTATAAATAATCTTCTCTTGTTGTTTACCAAATAATATGTACTTGAATATTTCTAGAATAAATTATCTTTATTGATTAGCATTTAAACAAGATTTTTAGATATAGATATATAATTTCAGTTATTGCTGTTGCATTATTGTCAATACTTGGAAAGATGTTTTTTTATGGTTAAAAGCTGCTTAATCAATCTTTCTCCACAGAGCTCATGTAAAATAAAGAGAAGTTTTCCCCAGTTTTCTTTAAACTCTCATTTTATGAAGAGATGAACCTTATCCAGTCTCTACTATAAGAGAGACCCTGTAATTACACAATCAAAATTATTAAGAAAGCTTTTCACATTTACCACATGATACTATCTTTAATTTTTTCAGGGCTACAATGAAGTATTTTGAGCATCCATATCGTTGCTGGATGTCTCACTGGACAGTAGTGGCCTCAAGTGGTCTGCCTGGTATTTTCATGCTGATTCATTGTAATTACCTCTCACGCAGCATATCTAGTCGCTATAACTACTGTCGACATCCCCTCCAGTCACTCTCTTTTAAACGATATCATTTTCTTCTCTTTGCTATTTGCCACAATCTGAATATTTTTATATACATATAGGATTATTTGGATATTAATATTTTATACTTTGTTTTGATGAGTGGGTATGTATGTTTTCATATGAGCAATATAGCTGAAGCATATCCATGAAAATTGCCTGGTATATATCATATGCACAAAATTTTTAATAAATGAATAAAATAAATAAAAAAAGAATTATCTTGTTGCTAAAAGCAGGAAATATTGCTTTGAGTTGTAAAGAATATGATAACTAATAAAACTGAGGCAATGAAGCATATATCTGGAACTACGGAAAATTGAATAAGCTTAAAGAATTCTTTAAATAGCTTAAGATGTGAATTATGAATTCCAACTCAAATTTTTAGACCCTGTGAAAATATATCAAGCTACAACAAAAATTAATTTCATTTGTCCAAAAATTATCTTTGTTTTATTAATTTTGCCTGAACTTTTTTCAATGCCTACCATTCTTTGTCAATTGTTTGGTAATCCTCAGCAAAAGTTTTCTGTAGTATTTATGCACTAAATAAAATAATACGTATAAATAATCTTCTCTTGTTGTTTACCAAATAATATGTACTTGAATATTTCTAGAATAAATTATCTTTATTGATTAGCATTTAAACAAGATTTTTAGATATAGATATATAATTTCAGTTATTGCTGTTGCATTATTGTCAATACTTGGAAAGATGTTTTTTTATGGTTAAAAGCTGCTTAATCAATCTTTCTCCACAGAGCTCATGTAAAATAAAGAGAAGTTTTCCCCAGTTTTCTTTAAACTCTCATTTTATGAAGAGATGAACCTTATCCAGTCTCTACTATAAGAGAGACCCTGTAATTACACAATCATTTATTAATTTATTTACTATTTTTTCCTGTAATGCTTTTCACATTTACCACATGATACTATCTTTAATTTTTTTTCAGGGCTACAATGAAGTATTATCTCTTCAGTGAAATAATAAGCCAAAATGGACTTTTTCTTTCATAGCACACATAGAAAAAATTAATTATACCTGAATTTACTCTTTTAATACTTATTTGTTGGTAAACATTATTTTAGATTGTAAGTCATTTAAGAGTAATGAATATGTTCTATCCATCTATTTTTCAGGATCTGCACATAGGAAGTCCTTAATAACTTTTGCTATATCTAATACTAGTACATTAGTATTATAGCAAATAACTATTTACACAGCTTTAATGTATAAAATAAGGAATATAGCTTAATTCCTAATAAACATTTTACTACATGATGTCTTTAAGTAAGTATTTAAAATCTGTTACATTAGAAAACTCTCACTATATTCATTAAAATAATTTTCTTTCTCTGGAAATGTCTTCAAATGTTGTTTCTTTGATAAACTTTAAGCAAACGGGATTATTTATATATATTTCCTAATTATAGTAACTACTAATACCATGGACTATATTGATTAATTTATCACTGAAAGATAGGATAAAATTGCATTTGCTCAGCTGTCTTATTGATGGAAACAGTCATTAAATAAAAACTTAGGATATAGTATTTGGAAGGTACCTGGCTGAGTAATTGCATGAAAGACTTAACGTTCACTAATGGTTAAGATAACATACAGTTCTCCTGTATAAATGTATTGTTATTTATTTTTAGTATTATTCAAATATAAGTTTTAAGTTTTAGGAACCACTGATTGACATTTAAGTTTTTTTTTTTTTTTTTTAGTTTACTATAGACCTAAACTCAGATATAGTTATAATGAAAACCAAATTTATTTTGAAAAGAAAAAATGCAAATATACCCTCTAATTCAATTTTATCATTTTGTCTATAAAATGAATAGCATAAAAGAAAAACTATCAGAAATTTACAGGTGATTTTAATTTTTACATAATATTTGTTTATAGTGGGCATTTGTTAGAAAAGGAAGTCGTTACTGCCCCCAAACTGGCAGCCAGTGTAATTGGAAATACAACATTTCCGTGCCTTTTTTTCCCTTCAGATAACACAGTTTGCTTTCTACCACAACTTCTAGTTTATATTTCCCAAGCCAGTTATTTGCTTGGCACACCATACATTTACTACTTTCAAATTCCTCAGCACACAATTTGTCTAGGGTACCTGACACTGGTAATCCAGTACTGACAGCTTTCCGCATCACTGGCTGAGGGAGATGGATAAGGGAAGAGGAGCTGAACTAAACCCAATCCTAAACTCACTCATCTTCCACCTTACAAGATACAGTTTTTTTTTTTTTTTTTCTCATGAATGCTTTAATAAATTTGACTTTAATTAGACCATATTGTTTCAGAGTATCTGTTTAAACAGAAATAAACAACACATTACTGTTTTTCAGCTGACTTAAGTATAATAAGTATCAACATTACAAACAATAAAAGTTAATTTACAAGGCACACTTGCTAGATTTAAAATAATTTTCTTTCTCTGGAAATGTCTTCAAATGTTGTTTCTTTGATAAACTTTAAGCAAACGGGATTATTTATATATATTTCCTAATTATAGTAACTACTAATACCATGGACTATATTGATTAATTTATCACTGAAAGATAGGATAAAATTGCATTTGCTCAGCTGTCTTATTGATGGAAACAGTCATTAAATAAAAACTTAGGATATAGTATTTGGAAGGTACCTGGCTGAGTAATTGCATGAAAGACTTAACGTTCACTAATGGTTAAGATAACATACAGTTCTCCTGTATAAATGTATTGTTATTTATTTTTAGTATTATTCAAATATAAGTTTTAAGTTTTAGGAACCACTGATTGACATTTAAGTTTTTTTTTTTTTTTTTTTAGTTTACTATAGACCTAAACTCAGATATAGTTATAATGAAAACCAAATTTATTTTGAAAAGAAAAAATGCAAATATACCCTCTAATTCAATTTTATCATTTTGTCTATAAAATGAATAGCATAAAAGAAAAACTATCAGAAATTTACAGGTGATTTTAATTTTTACATAATATTTGTTTATAGTGGGCATTTGTTAGAAAAGGAAGTCGTTACTGCCCCCAAACTGGCAGCCAGTGTAATTGGAAATACAACATTTCCGTGCCTTTTTTTCCCTTCAGATAACACAGTTTGCTTTCTACCACAACTTCTAGTTTATATTTCCCAAGCCAGTTATTTGCTTGGCACACCATACATTTACTACTTTCAAATTCCTCAGCACACAATTTGTCTAGGGTACCTGACACTGGTAATCCAGTACTGACAGCTTTCCGCATCACTGGCTGAGGGAGATGGATAAGGGAAGAGGAGCTGAACTAAACCCAATCCTAAACTCACTCATCTTCCACCTTACAAGATACAGTTTTTTTTTTTTTTTTTCTCATGAATGCTTTAATAAATTTGACTTTAATTAGACCATATTGTTTCAGAGTATCTGTTTAAACAGAAATAAACAACACATTACTGTTTTTCAGCTGACTTAAGTATAATAAGTATCAACATTACAAACAATAAAAGTTAATTTACAAGGCACAAAACTTCTATTTTCATATATATCTGACAGAGTAAGTCCACAGATTAAATGTTCAATGAAAGGAAAAAGAAAATTAAGAGAAAATTTAAGAAAAAAGGAAAATATGACATGTATATTTAAGCTAATTTCACGAACTATATTGTGAATTCCACATAAAATAATGATCATTACTAATTTCTCCATAATAATTATAAGGTACCAAATACTGTGTTCAGAAATATTATATATGTGGCTAGTTTTCACTGTCACACAAATCTCTACTTACATATTTGTTATCAGGATGGTGAAAAAAGCAAAGCAAAATAAACCCCGGTTATTTTTCATAGAGGTCAAGTAAAATACATCTCTACTAATATCCAGTTTGTGGAGATTTTTTAAGCTTGAATAAATATCCTAGGTCATCCAAATATTATCTTTCTTACTTGAAATGTAATATGATACGGACAAAATAACAACATATTACTGATGCATGCTTATTTACTGTGAGACACTGGACAGTTACTGGAGAAGAAAATGTATTTCCAGTATTCTTGCCTGGAAAATTTCATGGACAGAGAAGCCAGGTGGTCTCTAGTTTATGCACAGAGTCACAGAGTTGGACACAACTTACCCACTAAACACACATATTGAAAACTTAAGAAGACCTAATTAAAATACCTCTCAGTGTGACATCTCCTGATACTTTATGTAGATCATAAACTTTATACTTAACCCATAATTTAAAATTTATGTGTCATCATGCAAGTGTTTTTGCATGGACACTGAATGGACACTGAATTGTTTTCTGTTTTGTTTATATTTTCTGCTATTATAAACAGTGGTAGGAACATTCCTATGTATGTTTAATATATCACATAACCAGTAATTTCTGTTTATCATAAACCTAAGAGTGATAGTCTATGTAGATTATATGTAGGTTTAACCTGAGGTCAAACTGTTTTCCTTAAATGTGTATACAAATTAACACTTCTGTCAATGATATAGTACACAAAATTTATGAGGATCGATAATTTCACCAACATTTAGTTGATTTATGTCAAATATATTGATTTATGTCAAATGAATGGGTTTAAAATTATATCTCATTTTAGTCTTATATCATTCTGGTTAGTAATGAGGCTAAATGTTCTTTCATTTAATCAAAAAATATTTTCTACTCTGTGAAATGACTGTTCTCATGTTTTGCTCATTTTCGTGTTATATTTTAAAACTTTGATTGACACAGATTTTTTGATTATTTTGGAGGTTAATTCAGTGTCAATTTATGGTCATTTTGAAGCACACCATTTAACTCTAAAATACTCTAGCTTTTAATTAATTTATTTTTTTCTTCAATAACAAGAAAACTGAAAATGTGTCCATACAGAGTAGTAGGAAGACCCTGAGTTCACCTTGTCCCATGCACACACCATAACTACAGCTATTTCCAGAGCATCTATCTCTGAGTATGACCTGAAGGCTAGCAGAAAAGATTTTCTACAGCTAAAGATATAAAGAAGGGATCACAATAATATGGGTAAAAGGGATAGAGATGTGGTATAATTAAGACCAGACCATCCAGTATGCAACTCACAAATGAAAGGAGAATCACAATTGCTAGTTACTGGAGAAGAAAATGTATTTCCAGTATTCTTGCCTGGAAAATTTCATGGACAGAGAAGCCAGGTGGTCTCTAGTTTATGCACAGAGTCACAGAGTTGGACACAACTTACCCACTAAACACACATATTGAAAACTTAAGAAGACCTAATTAAAATACCTCTCAGTGTGACATCTCCTGATACTTTATGTAGATCATAAACTTTATACTTAACCCATAATTTAAAATTTATGTGTCATCATGCAAGTGTTTTTGCATGGACACTGAATGGACACTGAATTGTTTTCTGTTTTGTTTATATTTTCTGCTATTATAAACAGTGGTAGGAACATTCCTATGTATGTTTAATATATCACATAACCAGTAATTTCTGTTTATCATAAACCTAAGAGTGATAGTCTATGTAGATTATATGTAGGTTTAACCTGAGGTCAAACTGTTTTCCTTAAATGTGTATACAAATTAACACTTCTGTCAATGATATAGTACACAAAATTTATGAGGATCGATAATTTCACCAACATTTAGTTGATTTATGTCAAATATATTGATTTATGTCAAATGAATGGGTTTAAAATTATATCTCATTTTAGTCTTATATCATTCTGGTTAGTAATGAGGCTAAATGTTCTTTCATTTAATCAAAAAATATTTTCTACTCTGTGAAATGACTGTTCTCATGTTTTGCTCATTTTCGTGTTATATTTTAAAACTTTGATTGACACAGATTTTTTGATTATTTTGGAGGTTAATTCAGTGTCAATTTATGGTCATTTTGAAGCACACCATTTAACTCTAAAATACTCTAGCTTTTAATTAATTTATTTTTTTCTTCAATAACAAGAAAACTGAAAATGTGTCCATACAGAGTAGTAGGAAGACCCTGAGTTCACCTTGTCCCATGCACACACCATAACTACAGCTATTTCCAGAGCATCTATCTCTGAGTATGACCTGAAGGCTAGCAGAAAAGATTTTCTACAGCTAAAGATATAAAGAAGGGATCACAATAATATGGGTAAAAGGGATAGAGATGTGGTATAATTAAGACCAGACCATCCAGTATGCAACTCACAAATGAAAGGAGAATCACAATTGCAGAATTTCTCTCCCCAAGGAGTGTGGGATCCAAGCCTCATACTGGGCTTCCAAAGCCATGGTCTTGTACTAGGAAGCTGAGCCTCCAGAACATCTTGCTCTGAATGCCAGCGAAGTTTGCCTATGGGAGAACTAGAATGCTGTGCTAAACAGAAACTTCACTCTTAAAGGGCATATGCAAACATAGAGGTAATAATATGAAAGGGGTCTGGATCAGAACCACCTGCTGATCTTTGAGGCCATTGTTACTCCTCCTGGGCACACAAACATTAGTGGTAGTAACTTTGGGAGGCTCATTCTACCACAAGGACACTGGTGCTATAAAGCACCATTTTGGAGTCTTCCCTCTAGCCTATTAATGGGCTTAGGTACCCCCATCAGGCTAGCAGGAGTCCCAAGAATCGTCAGAACTACAGCTACCAGAGGCCCATGCCCTGCCTACCAGCAGACTGGTAGCCACTACTTGAGGTAGGGCCTGGCAGTTAACTGGACCAAAAGGCAACTAGCCTGCAATTGTGCCCACTGTAGTCAGCCCCGCCATAACATAAGCACCCATGTAGCCTACATGGAGGCACCCTAGGACATATATCTATGGTGAATAGAGGGGAGTGTGTTGCTGGACCCTGTTGTATATCTAAATAAAACCACTTCTCCCAAAATTGGGAAATGTAACTTATTTATCTAATACATAAAAATAAACACACAGAATTAGGCAAACTGAGGCAAAAGATGAAAATGTTCAACACTAAGGGATAAGACAATTCCGTAGAAGAAAACACAAATTGAAATGGAGATAAGTAATCTGTCTCATAAATAGGTCAAGGTAAAGATTAAAAAGATGATCAATGAACTCAGGAAAGAACGTATGAACACAATGGGATGTTTTATAAAGAGTCCTAAAATATTGAAGACGGTCCAAACAGAGCTAAAGAATATATAAACTGAAAATTTAAAAATATTGCAGTATGACCTGAAGGCTAGCAGAAAAGATTTTCTACAGCTAAAGATATAAAGAAGGGATCACAATAATATGGGTAAAAGGGATAGAGATGTGGTATAATTAAGACCAGACCATCCAGTATGCAACTCACAAATGAAAGGAGAATCACAATTGCAGAATTTCTCTCCCCAAGGAGTGTGGGATCCAAGCCTCATACTGGGCTTCCAAAGCCATGGTCTTGTACTAGGAAGCTGAGCCTCCAGAACATCTTGCTCTGAATGCCAGCGAAGTTTGCCTATGGGAGAACTAGAATGCTGTGCTAAACAGAAACTTCACTCTTAAAGGGCATATGCAAACATAGAGGTAATAATATGAAAGGGGTCTGGATCAGAACCACCTGCTGATCTTTGAGGCCATTGTTACTCCTCCTGGGCACACAAACATTAGTGGTAGTAACTTTGGGAGGCTCATTCTACCACAAGGACACTGGTGCTATAAAGCACCATTTTGGAGTCTTCCCTCTAGCCTATTAATGGGCTTAGGTACCCCCATCAGGCTAGCAGGAGTCCCAAGAATCGTCAGAACTACAGCTACCAGAGGCCCATGCCCTGCCTACCAGCAGACTGGTAGCCACTACTTGAGGTAGGGCCTGGCAGTTAACTGGACCAAAAGGCAACTAGCCTGCAATTGTGCCCACTGTAGTCAGCCCCGCCATAACATAAGCACCCATGTAGCCTACATGGAGGCACCCTAGGACATATATCTATGGTGAATAGAGGGGAGTGTGTTGCTGGACCCTGTTGTATATCTAAATAAAACCACTTCTCCCAAAATTGGGAAATGTAACTTATTTATCTAATACATAAAAATAAACACACAGAATTAGGCAAACTGAGGCAAAAGATGAAAATGTTCAACACTAAGGGATAAGACAATTCCGTAGAAGAAAACACAAATTGAAATGGAGATAAGTAATCTGTCTCATAAATAGGTCAAGGTAAAGATTAAAAAGATGATCAATGAACTCAGGAAAGAACGTATGAACACAATGGGATGTTTTATAAAGAGTCCTAAAATATTGAAGACGGTCCAAACAGAGCTAAAGAATATATAAACTGAAAATTTAAAAATATTGCAGAAAAAATCAACAGTAGGTTAGATGATAAACAGAAACAGATCAGTGATCTGGAAGATAAAGTAGTAGAAATTACCCAAAGTGAACATAAAAAAAAAAAACTTTAAGCATAATTTCATAGACCTCTGGACAACATCAAGCATATTAACATTAGCATTACAGAAGTTCCAAGGAAAAAGAAAGAGAGCACTCATTTGAAGAAACAATAGTTGAAACTTGTCCTAACCTTGGGAAGAAAACAGACCTCCAAGCTCAGGAGATACTGATTGAGCCAAATAAGGTGAAACCAAAGGTATCCCTACCAAACACAATATAATTAAAATGGCAAAAATTAAAGATAAAGAGAGACTCATAAAGCAAAAGAGAAAAAAAGCAACTAGTTATATATAAGAAAACTTTTATTAGCGAAGTTTTCAGCAGAAACTGCATGCAGAGTGATGAAAGGGAAAAACCAACAAATAAAATCACACTACCCAGAAAGGCTAGAGTATCCTGAATTCAGAATTAAACACAGAATTCGTTGAGAATCGGACAGAAATTTACAGATAAGGAAAAGCTAAGAGTTCAACCACTAAACCAGCATTCCAAGAAATGTTAAAGTGACTTCTCTAAGCAGAAAAAAAGGATACACATAAAGAATGTAAAATATGATGCCAGAAATATTAAACATGGGGGCAATGTAGAAATTCAGGAGATACACACACACACACACACACACAATCATAAAAAGAAACCAAAAATCTACTGTAGACACAGAAAAGAGTAAAGAATCCAAACACTAATGATAGCCATCAAAACACAACAGTAGACAGCAAAAAAATTAACAGTAAACTATAAAACCAATCACAAACAATAAAATGGCAATGGCAATAATTACATACCTATAATAATCATTTTAAGTGTAAATGAATGAAATTCTTCAACCAGAAGATATAAAGTGGCTGATTGGATTAAAAACAAGACCTCATATATACCCTTTTTACAAGACATTCACTTCAGATCTAAAGATACACACATATTGAAATTAGGGGATGGGAAATGTTATTCCATTCAGATGGAAATGAAAACTGGGATAACAATACTTTACTACAAAACAATAACAAGAGACAAAAGACATGACAAAATGATAAAGGGATCAGTCCAACAGGAAGATATAACAACTGTAAATACATGCAAACCCAACAAAGGATGCATAAATACCTAAAGCAAATATTAACAAACAAAAGTAAGAAAGTGACAATAACACAATAGTAGCTGGGATTTTCATATCACACTTAGGTCATCCAGACAGAAAGTCAGTAAGGAAATACTAATCTTAAAAGGCACATTAAATCAGGCAAAATTAATAGATGTATACAAAACACTCCATTCAAACACCATTCTTTTCAAGTGCACATGGAAACTTCTCCACAACAGACAACATGATAGACTATACAACAAGTCTCACAAAATTTAGGCATATCAGCAGAAGACAACTACAAGGAAAAAATGCAAAAAACTAAAACATGTGGAGCTGAACAATACATTACTAAACAACCAATGAGTCACTGAAGAAATCAAAGGTAAAATTTTAAGAAATTACGTGGAAACAGGGGCTTCCCTGGTGGTCCAGTGGGAAAAATTCGTAAATGACAGAAAAATTTAACAGATTAAGGAAAAGCTAAGAGTTCAACCACTAAACCAGCATTCCAAGAAATGTTAAAGTGACTTCTCTAAGCAGAAAAAAAGGATACACATAAAGAATGTAAAATATGATGCCAGAAATATTAAACATGGGGGCAATGTAGAAATTCAGGAGATACACACACACACACACACACACAATCATAAAAAGAAACCAAAAATCTACTGTAGACACAGAAAAGAGTAAAGAATCCAAACACTAATGATAGCCATCAAAACACAACAGTAGACAGCAAAAAAATTAACAGTAAACTATAAAACCAATCACAAACAATAAAATGGCAATGGCAATAATTACATACCTATAATAATCATTTTAAGTGTAAATGAATGAAATTCTTCAACCAGAAGATATAAAGTGGCTGATTGGATTAAAAACAAGACCTCATATATACCCTTTTTACAAGACATTCACTTCAGATCTAAAGATACACACATATTGAAATTAGGGGATGGGAAATGTTATTCCATTCAGATGGAAATGAAAACTGGGATAACAATACTTTACTACAAAACAATAACAAGAGACAAAAGACATGACAAAATGATAAAGGGATCAGTCCAACAGGAAGATATAACAACTGTAAATACATGCAAACCCAACAAAGGATGCATAAATACCTAAAGCAAATATTAACAAACAAAAGTAAGAAAGTGACAATAACACAATAGTAGCTGGGATTTTCATATCACACTTAGGTCATCCAGACAGAAAGTCAGTAAGGAAATACTAATCTTAAAAGGCACATTAAATCAGGCAAAATTAATAGATGTATACAAAACACTCCATTCAAACACCATTCTTTTCAAGTGCACATGGAAACTTCTCCACAACAGACAACATGATAGACTATACAACAAGTCTCACAAAATTTAGGCATATCAGCAGAAGACAACTACAAGGAAAAAATGCAAAAAACTAAAACATGTGGAGCTGAACAATACATTACTAAACAACCAATGAGTCACTGAAGAAATCAAAGGTAAAATTTTAAGAAATTACGTGGAAACAGGGGCTTCCCTGGTGGTCCAGTGGGTAAGGACACCACCTTTCAGTGCAAGGGGCGCCGGTTCGATCCCTGGCCTGGGAGGATACCACGTGCTGCAGAGCGGCTGGAGCCACATGTCCAACTACTGAACCCGAGCTCTGGGGCACATACGCCCAGAACCGGTGCTCTGCAGTGAGAGAGGCCACTCCGATGGGAGGCCCACACAGGCCGAACAACAAAGATGGATGAAAATAAGATAAATCAAAGACCAACAGAAGTGGCCAAAAAAAAAAAAAAAATTATGTGGAGACAAAAACAAAATGGTCTAAATCTATGAGACAAAGCAAAAGCAGTTCTGAGAGAGGTGTTAATAGCAAATCAGGAAATGAAAAATTTAAATACTCTGACTTTATATCAAAACAAATTTGAAGAAGAACAAACCAAAAATTAATACAAGGAAAAGAAAATAAGATCAGAGCAGAATTAAATAGACTAAAAATATAATATGAGAGATTAATGAAACTAATAGGTGGTTCTTTGCTAAGATAAATAAAAACAAAACGGATTAAAGACTTAAATGTAAGGCCAGAAACCATCAAACTCTTAGAGGAGAATATAGGCAAAACCCTCAAGGACATCAATCAAAGCAAGATCTTCTCTGACCCACCTACTAGAATAGTGGAACTCAAAAGACAAATGAACATGTGGGACCTCATGAAACTTAAAAGCTTTTGTACTGCTAAAGAAATTACAAAAAAGCTGAACAGACAGCCCACAGAGTGGGAGAAAATCATAGCAAATGAAACAACAGACAAAGAATTAATCTCCAAAATCTACAAGCAACTCAGACAACTCAGCACTGGAAAAACAAACAACCCAATCAAAACATGGGAAAAGGACCTAAACAGACACCTCTCTAATGATGACATACAGATGGCCCAAAAACACATGAAACGATGCTCAACTTCACTAATAATTAGAGAAATGCAAATCAAAACTACAATGAGATATCACCTCACACCCGTCAGAATGGCCATCATCCAAAGAGACAAAAAGGCTGCGGAGAAAAGGGAACACTTCTGCATTGCTGGTGGGAGTGTAAATTGATACAGCCTCTAAAATTTTAAGAAATTACGTGGAAACAGGGGCTTCCCTGGTGGTCCAGTGGGTAAGGACACCACCTTTCAGTGCAAGGGGCGCCGGTTCGATCCCTGGCCTGGGAGGATACCACGTGCTGCAGAGCGGCTGGAGCCACATGTCCAACTACTGAACCCGAGCTCTGGGGCACATACGCCCAGAACCGGTGCTCTGCAGTGAGAGAGGCCACTCCGATGGGAGGCCCACACAGGCCGAACAACAAAGATGGATGAAAATAAGATAAATCAAAGACCAACAGAAGTGGCCAAAAAAAAAAAAAAAATTATGTGGAGACAAAAACAAAATGGTCTAAATCTATGAGACAAAGCAAAAGCAGTTCTGAGAGAGGTGTTAATAGCAAATCAGGAAATGAAAAATTTAAATACTCTGACTTTATATCAAAACAAATTTGAAGAAGAACAAACCAAAAATTAATACAAGGAAAAGAAAATAAGATCAGAGCAGAATTAAATAGACTAAAAATATAATATGAGAGATTAATGAAACTAATAGGTGGTTCTTTGCTAAGATAAATAAAAACAAAACGGATTAAAGACTTAAATGTAAGGCCAGAAACCATCAAACTCTTAGAGGAGAATATAGGCAAAACCCTCAAGGACATCAATCAAAGCAAGATCTTCTCTGACCCACCTACTAGAATAGTGGAACTCAAAAGACAAATGAACATGTGGGACCTCATGAAACTTAAAAGCTTTTGTACTGCTAAAGAAATTACAAAAAAGCTGAACAGACAGCCCACAGAGTGGGAGAAAATCATAGCAAATGAAACAACAGACAAAGAATTAATCTCCAAAATCTACAAGCAACTCAGACAACTCAGCACTGGAAAAACAAACAACCCAATCAAAACATGGGAAAAGGACCTAAACAGACACCTCTCTAATGATGACATACAGATGGCCCAAAAACACATGAAACGATGCTCAACTTCACTAATAATTAGAGAAATGCAAATCAAAACTACAATGAGATATCACCTCACACCCGTCAGAATGGCCATCATCCACAAATCGACAGACAATAAATGCTGGAGAGGCTGCGGAGAAAAGGGAACACTTCTGCATTGCTGGTGGGAGTGTAAATTGATACAGCCTCTATGGAAGACAGTCTGGAGATTTCTTAAAAAACTAAAAATAGAAGCACCATATGACCCAGCAATCCCACTCTTAGGCTTATACCCTGACGAAATCAAAACTGAAAGAAACACCTGTACCCCAATGTTCATTGCAGCTCTCTATACAATAGCTAGAACATGGAAGGAACCTAGATGCCCATCGATGAACGAATGGATCCAAAAGCTCTGGTACATATATACAATGGAATACTACACAGCTGTAAAGAGAAATGCAGAAGAATCAACCCTGATGAGGTGGCTGGATCTAGAACGTATCATAAAAAGTGAAGTCAGTCAGAAAGAGAAGGACAAATACAGTATATTAACACATATATATGGAATCTAGTAGGATGGTGATGATGGCACATGCAGTGAAGCGACAGAAAGACAGACATGGACAGTGAACATATGGACATTGTGGGGAAGGAACAGTGGGTGAGAGGCGTAAAGGAAGTAGCATGAAGGCCTGTACTATCATAAGTGAAGAGAGTAACTATAGTCATTGCTCTGTGAGAAAAGGGGATCCTTCAGGGGTGCTGTGTGATGGTCGGGAGGGGAGGGAAGGGGGGGATATACATGTGAATAATTTGAGAACATGCATGTCTGTGAACAACAAAACTCTGTAAAAGTTAAAAGTAAAATAAAGGTTTAAAAAAATAAAATAAAATAAAAATAAATAAAATTGACAAACTTTTAGCCAGATTAATCAGAAAAATGGGAGAGGGTCCAAATTTATAAAATCAAAAATGAATAGAGAAGTTACAACTGATATCATAGCAATATGGAGGACTACAAGGCACCACTATGAACAATTATACAGCAATAAAATGGACAATCTAGAAAAAGATAATTTCCCAGAAATGCACAATTTCCTAAGACTAAATCAAGAGAGAAAAGGAAATCAATATACAGTACGAAATTTGAATCAGTACTGAAAACTTCACAACAAAGAAAACTCTAGGACCAGAGAGTCCATACAAAGCATGAGAAGTAGTATAGATTTTACATTTATTAAAAGATAATAAAGAAATGCTACAAACAACTTTAAAGAACATATTCCACTACTTAGGATGGAAAAATTCCTTGAAGGATCCAAAATACTTAACTTCCTAAGAAAAAAATACCTAAGATGGGAATCCTCATATTTACTACAGAAATTGAAATTTTAACAAAATCCTTCATACAGGGGCTTCCCTGGTGGATCCATGGTAAAGGCTCCGCCTGCCCATGCAGGAGATGCAGGTTCAATTCCTGGTTCAGGAAGATTCCCTGGAAGAGGAAAAGGCAACCCACTCCCAAGTATTCCTGTTGGAATAATCCTATGGACAGAAAAGTCTGGTGGGCTAGAGTTCACAGGGTTGCAAAGAGTTGGGCACAGCTGAGTACACACACATACACAGTGTTTAATTTTTATGGTATTTGGAGTCAGAATACTGAGGCAAATCGATAGGAAAATTGAAACACGTATCAAAAAATGTCTCTTTGTAAATATATTAAACTCCTTGGCATAAAAAATGTCAGGATGATTGAAAGAATAAATTATATACAGACTGCCTTTTAAAGTATTAATCTATCTCGTTTTGATGCCTAATTTATACAAAATGTTATTTATAAGGAACTAAGCACTATATAGAGAAATTCATACAAACTAAGAGATGATGGTATGTGTGCAACATTGAGACCTATGTTTCAGCATTCAGAGACTTAATTTCCTGATTTTTAAGATTACCTGACAAATTAATACATGAGTTTTGCTAAGGTCTTATCATTTTGGGCTATGTTTTTAGATAATACATGGCATAAAAAAATGACAAAAAATGTGTAACAGAGCATACAACCTTTAAGCTATAAAAACTTTTGAAAATATTCAGTATGCTTAAATATCTGTAATTTATTGACATGTTACAAGAAACAAACTCTATTCTTTGATAACAAAAATCAAAAATTTTTGCTTCCCCTGGTGGTCCAGTGGGTAAAGACACTGCCTTGCAGTGCAAGGGGCGCTGGTTCGATCTCTGGCCTGGGAAGATCCCACGGGCCGCGGAGCGGCTGGACTGATGTGTCCAATTACCGAGCCGGAGCTCTGGCGCGCGTGCGCCCAGAGCTAGTGCTTTGCGATGACAGTGGCCACCACGATCGGAGGCCCACAGGAGCCAAAGAACAAAGACGGATGAAAATGGAGAAATGAGTGGAAGTGTCCCACCCATCCCCCTCCCACCCCACCCCACCCTCCAAAAGATAATTAAAAAAACAAAAAAAAATCAAAAATTTTGGTCAGTAAATATTTTTAAATTACTTAAAGAAGTTCTCTCAAATTTTCAATTAGCCTAAGAATAAATCTGCTGGAATATGTGACCGAGTAGGTGAAGGAAAATTCATCACATAACAGTACTTAAATCGGATATTAAATTTTTATTGAATTAATTTGGAAATGTCTACTGTTTTAAATCTGATTTTTGTATACCTCTGATATTTATATTTAAGCACCCTGTTTCTGTACAGAAGTGTACCCAGTAAATGTACTAGGATGATTTGGTAGAAAGACCAGGCAATCTGAAAGAACTAATGTAATGTTGGGAAAATGACAGCTGAAGAAACAAAAAAGAGCTGTCAGCACAGTGGCAATACTGCAACTGCAAACTCAAATGGAAAAGGTCAGGTAAGAATAGCAAATAAGGTCACAGAGTAAGTCTTATTCAGATTTAGATACAATAAAGTGTCACTTAGCACAGCTGGAAACACGCTTTGATGTAAGACTACACATACTACAAAAAAGAAAAACAAGTGATAAAAATTTACCTGGTCATTGGTGGAAAAACTGAAGCATTTTAAACTAAAAATTTGCTTTGGACCATCTGTAGCTGTGATTTTCTTAGTGGAAGTAAAATAAAACACAGTTTTAAACAGTCAAGGACTTCCAAAAATGTGAAGTATAATGAATTATAAAGCCAGGAGTAAAATTTCTTAGTAAGACCTAAAGCTTTAGATATTGATAATTATGTTGGTGTTAGAGCCAGGTTTGTTGTTGCCGTTTTGTGTGTCTGTCTGTCTGTGTATGTGTGTTTTGTGTGTCTGTTTCAGAGGAGGTGGGGTGGGGGGAGGGTTCACCTGAAGCCTAAAAAGTAACTGCCAGGAGTAAAATAAAAAGCCATAAAGAATCAGTGTGCACAATTATAAATCTAACATCTAAAACTTTAAAGGTATATTTCAACAGATACTGTCTTTCCCTTTTGTCAAAGAGATAACTTTTAAATAAGTTAATGCTCTTCTTTATGTAAATGGTTAAATTCATAGTTATTGCCTTTGTTAGGTAAGACTATGAAGACAAAGATGAAAAAAGCCATGTAACACTTCACTTAATTTTTAAAATTTAAAAACTAATATATTAATTCAAATTAATAAGCTATTGGCTTGTTTGTATTGCCTTTTTCAGTCATTCCAAGGTTATAATCACCCACAAAAAAGGTGCTAGGAAAGTCTTTGATAGCTGATATTAGTAATAAATGTAGAATAGATAACTTTTTTTTTTTTGAAAGTGAGATGCTTCTTTTTTTTTTTTTTAAGATTTATTTATTTATTTATTTTGCTGGGGATGGGGTGGGGATGGAGGGGAGCAGATGGGCCACTTCTACTGGTCTTTCATTTGTCCAGTTTCATCCATCATTGTTCTTTGGCCCATGTGGGCCTCCCATCGCGGTGGCCTCTGTTGTCGCAGAGCACCGGCTCTGGGCACATGCACTCCAGAGCTCCAGCTCGGTAATTGGACACATTAGTCCAGCCGCTCCGCGGCACGTGGGATCTTCCCAGGCCAGGGATTGAATCGGCGCCCCTTGCACTGCAAGGCGGTGTCCTTACCCACTGGACCACCAGGGAAGCCCGATAGCTACTTTTAGAAAAAAGTAAAGGATAACTAGAGAAAATATATCTAATTCAAAAAAACTGAAAAAGATGTAATGTAAGAGATGACTAGGAAAGTGAAAATGAAAGCTGCAAATAAAAATGCAATGTCCTCCTATATACAATGGAGTACTTCTCAGCTGTAAAAAGAAATGCAGATAAATCAGTTCTAATAAGGTAGATAGATTTAGAACCCATTATACAAAGTACAGTGAGTCAAAAAGAGAAAGACAAGCACAGCATACTAACACATATATATGGAATCTAGTAAGATGGTCATGATAACACATGCAGTGAAGCGATGGAAAAACACACACATACAACAGACATATGGGCACTGTGGGGAATGAACAGGGGGTGGGAGGCATAGAGGGAGTAACATGGAAACCTATACTATCATATGTGAAAAAGATATCTATTGTCATTGCGCTGTGGGAATAGGGGATCCTGCAGGGGTGCTGTGAGAAGGCCTGGAGGGATGGGATGGGGGTGGCCGGGGAGGGGAGTGGAGGGGGCCAGGGATAGACATATGACTAATCTGGGATTATACAGACCTCTAAACAACAAAACTCTGTAAAAGTAAAAAGTAAAATAATTATTAAAAAAATGCAATTTCCTTAAATATTTTCCTATTAAATTTTAAGCAATTGAAGTTTGTTTAAGACTTGCTTCAGGGCTTCGGTGGTAAAGAGCTCACCTGCCAATGCAGGGGACACGGGTTCGATCTCTGATCCAGGAAGATTCCACATGTTGCAGAACAACTAGGCCCATGAGCCAGAACTATTGAGTCTGTGCTTTAGAGCCTTAGAGTCGCAACTACTGAGCCCATTTGCCACAACTATTGAAGCCCATGAGCCTAGAACTGAACTGAATTCTATTAGACAAAATGCTATTTGGGAAAGCTAGATGAAAGCCATATGGGCACATCGAACTAATCTTGTTATTTAGATCTGAACCTACTTCAAAATTAAAAGCCAAATAAAATTAAAAAGATAAAATTAAATGAATGCATAAATACAGTGTAAATACGTATGACAATTTGCAGCTGTATATCTCTACAGGCAGTTTTTCTTGTAACCAAAATAAATAAGGAACTGGATTTTAAAGCAAAAACATTCTGAATATTGAAATAAACTTTATTCCTGACATCTCAAGTTTTCTAGAATTCCAAACCAGTAGTGGGTAGAGCTAATGGATTTTTTATACAAAATTTAAGGTACATTCAATATGAAATACAGATAAAGAAAACATTTTTCATTTGTACTTGCATTTTCAGAAAATTCTTTAATGACATTCATTATGTAAAAGAATGAAACACTAATCATGAAGCTTTCTAAATGAAGGCCAGAAGTTTTTAAAAATTTGACTAATATTTCTTCATTTCCCACAAAATAAATTCCAAACTTATGTGAACAGTGGATTAGAAAAAGCTGAGATTAAAGGTTAAGAACTTGCGCCCTGACAGAAGAGTTTAAGAAGACTGAACTAAATATTTCTGAGGACACAACAGTCAAACAAATAAGGGAGATAATTAGAATGTAAAATGTCCAAAAACTGTATTATCCTTAAAATGGAAGAAAATATACCTCACTCTGTTTAAGGCATTTGGCTCTAACTCATTCTGATCTCATCAGTTGAATTCTGTGACTCTTTTTTCCTATTTTTGTTTACTAAAAATCTCAGGGATTAAAATCATTATCTAGTTCACAATCTAGTCAACAAAAATTTCACCATTATATGAGGATTTTCTCATTTCTTGAAGATTCTTCCCTCTCTCCTTTACCCTGGGTACCGGAGAAGCTTTGGGCAACAGCATTGTGTACAGGGAAGGATCAATGTGCACTGAGGTCCTTCTCTGTTGGTTGACATCATCAAATTTTATCTTCTGTGTTAGGAAGTCCCTCCAATCATTTATTAAAAAACTATAGTCTGGTGTAGATCATGTTTGCGATAAAGCCTCTTATGTTAAAGAGACCCGTGGAAAAATCAGCTGCAGTACTTTCTGTCAGGGTTATGCTTTCATTCCTATGATGGTCCCACTTCTTTGTCTCATGCTGATATACAGTCTCTGGGCAGTAGACAGACCCACTCTCATGGGATTTCTGTGCCTTCAGGGTTGAACTGAGAAACTGACGGTAACCTGTATCCCATAATTTGAAGACTAAAACTGAGGGACAAGTGGAGATTACAACCTGCCCTCTTCCATCTAACCAGAGCCTCTTTTTCTTCTGTTATCTCGCCCCTTCCCCTCCATCTGCAGAGGATGTGTATAGAGAGAGGCCCTCTCACTGAATTCCCCCTAGGAAAGGAAAGTTAACTGTTGTTTTCTGTTCCTTGGATACAGAATTATCTAGCGGGAAAACCTCATTTCCCACACATCATCTAAAGAACGAGCCTTATTTTATGTGCAAAGAATTCCTACTCTGCATTTTATTGTCTTGGGCACAAAAAGAGCTATAATAAACTGGCATAGTTCAATTAATATTAAGTGAAACTAATTTATCACTTTGAATTGTATTCAGTATTGAGGAAAAAATGAAAGCATCAGTCCCCCTGTATATATTTGAGAAAAAATGTAGACTTATCAGATGATTTCCTTTTTCCACAACTTTTCATCATTCTCTCTATTGATATTCTGACTGCATTACCTTATCCTCTCTTCTCACACAATAATATGAGATGATCAAGGGAAATCTTTTTCTTTTAAGCTCAATATCCTGTTTTAGCTTGCTACAACTGAATATTTAAGTGTGACAATGTACTAGTATTGTTGGCATGGGGCAAGACTGCCGATGGTTAACCACCCTTTAGTAGGTTTATCTGGCAGGTGTTTGTTTTCACAGAAGCTGAATTTTATTTATTCTTGACTCATGGAGCCTGAGATGCTTAGAGACACTTCAGGGAACTTAGCTCCCTGCTGTTGAAATGGCAGCTCTCAGTAAATGAGTTCCTTAGGTAGATGTAGCACATGCTGCTTTAGATTGCATGATTACATTTTAAGCCTTACCAAAAAAAAAAAAAAAAGGTATAGAAAAAGTCACAGGACTAGGCTTTCAGAGAAAAATGAACATCGGTAACTCACATAAAGACCTAATCATTTTTGGAGCTTTATCATAAAGACATTTGGGATTCATAACTCTCACTTTTTTCTTTAAAACTATAGTTGATTTATAAGTCATGTTAAAACCCTTTCACTTTTTAATATTAATATCTCGTACTCAGTCACTTCAGTTGTGTCCACCTCCTTGTGACCTCCTGGACTGTAGCCAGCCAGGCTCCTCTCTCCATGGGATTCTCCAGGCAAGAATGCTGGAGTGAGTTTCCATGTAATCCTCAAGGGGATCTCCCAACCCAGGGATGGAATCCATGCCTGCAGGTAGATTCTTTACCACTGAACCACTGAGGAAATCAGTCGATATCTTAACCCTTTGTTAATATCACCACATTTGGGTGTGTTAGGACATACTAATTTATTTAGAATTAAACAGGATGAATTAGATATCACTTATTTTTGATGATATCCAATTCAACTCCTGGATCAGGAAGTTCCCCTGAAGAAGTGATAGGCTACCCACTCAATATTTCTGGGCTTCCCTGGTGGCTCAAACAGTAAAGAATCCTCCTGTGATGCATGAGGCTCAGGTTTGATCCCTGGGTTGGGAAGATCCCCTGGAGGAGGGCATCACAACTCAATATGTAAATATGCTACTTTCTAACATACTGTAACACACACTTCTTCGCCAAGAAGAGGACTGTTTTCTGCTTTATATGATATTCTGACTGATTACCTTATCCTTTTCCTATTGAATATCTCTTTTTTAAGCTCAATATCCTGTTTTAGCTTGCTACAACTGAATATTTAAGTGTGACAATGTACTAGTATTGTTGGCATGGGGCAAGACTGCCGATGGTTAACCACCCTTTAGTAGGTTTATCTGGCAGGTGTTTGTTTTCACAGAAGCTGAATTTTATTTATTCTTGACTCATGGAGCCTGAGATGCTTAGAGACACTTCAGGGAACTTAGCTCCCTGCTGTTGAAATGGCAGCTCTCAGTAAATGAGTTCCTTAGGTAGATGTAGCACATGCTGCTTTAGATTGCATGATTACATTTTAAGCCTTACCAAAAAAAAAAAAAAAAAGGTATAGAAAAAGTCACAGGACTAGGCTTTCAGAGAAAAATGAACATCGGTAACTCACATAAAGACCTAATCATTTTTGGAGCTTTATCATAAAGACATTTGGGATTCATAACTCTCACTTTTTTCTTTAAAACTATAGTTGATTTATAAGTCATGTTAAAACCCTTTCACTTTTTAATATTAATATCTCGTACTCAGTCACTTCAGTTGTGTCCACCTCCTTGTGACCTCCTGGACTGTAGCCAGCCAGGCTCCTCTCTCCATGGGATTCTCCAGGCAAGAATGCTGGAGTGAGTTTCCATGTAATCCTCAAGGGGATCTCCCAACCCAGGGATGGAATCCATGCCTGCAGGTAGATTCTTTACCACTGAACCACTGAGGAAATCAGTCGATATCTTAACCCTTTGTTAATATCACCACATTTGGGTGTGTTAGGACATACTAATTTATTTAGAATTAAACAGGATGAATTAGATATCACTTATTTTTGATGATATCCAATTCAACTCCTGGATCAGGAAGTTCCCCTGAAGAAGTGATAGGCTACCCACTCAATATTTCTGGGCTTCCCTGGTGGCTCAAACAGTAAAGAATCCTCCTGTGATGCATGAGGCTCAGGTTTGATCCCTGGGTTGGGAAGATCCCCTGGAGGAGGGCATCACAACTCAATATGTAAATATGCTACTTTCTAACATACTGTAACACACACTTCTTCGCCAAGAAGAGGACTGTTTTTTTCTGCTTTGGTCACTAGTATTCTCTTGTACTAGGCACTCAATAAATGGATAAAGACTAGAGTCTTCTAGAATACCTAGTTATCAAGCTTTCCATCTTAGAATATTTTCAAACATGCTTTTGCCTCTCATCAAAAAACAAAAATAAAACTTGACTAAAGAAAAATGAAGAATAAAAAGAGAAAAACTATAGTTATACAGTTAAAAGAAAGCTGAAAAAATTAAGTCTAAGAAATAGTAGAATTACAAAACAAAAATAATGTAGAGAAAGTTTATTACTGAATCTAAATAACAAATTTGATACATATGAATTCAATATAAAATATATAAAAGGTGTGAAAAATAAAGATATGAGGATAAATGGTAAAGTCAAAATCTGAAAATAAAACTTAAATATTAGCACAAAGAGACTAAGTTACTAATAGCTTAAAAGTATAAGTAGTATATAAAATAAAAAACCAAACATAAATAAATATAACTAAATATATATATGACATATAAGTATATTATATATAACATTATATTTAAATATAATTGTATATAACATATATATATTTAATTTATATTTTATAGTTATAAAATTTATATTCTATATATAAATATAGAATATATATTTTAAAATTATATTTTTATATTACAAATATATATTAAATTATTATATCATATATTAAATATAGATTATATGTAATATATAAAAAATATAAATATATAAATATAAGTAAAACAGTTATATTATTAAATTTTTATTATTTTTGCTTAAAATCCTTAGTAAGTTGAAAAAATCACAATTTGTGATCATTTTATTATTTGTTATTTGTGATACCCTAGAGTAGTCAATAAGCTCCTTCCCACTGACACATGTGCCCTCATTTTCAGTTCAATGCTAGATCTTACTGCTTGAGCAGTCTTTTATTTCTCATCCTTAAATATCTATACGTGATTGGCCATTACAGATCATTTCCTAGAAGGACTATCATGGCCTCTAGCAAGCCTTTAGTTGGATTCTTATTCTTATCTACAACTTAGAATTGCCTAGGAGCTTTAAGCAATCAAATAAATAAAATAAACAATCCAAGGTTAGTAGGCTGCACCATGGGGCAACTGCATCAGACTTTCTATGAATGGAGTCGAGGCAATGTTATGTCATAACTTCTCAAATGATTTTCAACATGCATTGTGAACTACGGCTTTGTGTCATGTATGAACACTGTTGATGGTCTTTTTAACATTTGACTTTAGATTAGGTTAATTATTAATGTTTCCCTCTTAGGATATCCTTGTCAAAACTTGTACATAGTTTCTCTTTTCTTAGACTATGATGGAAAATATTGCACAGGTCAGTTCAACACTCAAAAAGCCCAGCAGAGCAAATCTAATCTATTACCCATGGTGTCTCTTTCTTTCTCTGATAGAGTGAACCATTACAAAATAGCTGCAAAACACAACGGTATTGTTGATCTTTCATTCCCAAGCCTACAGCCCTCTGAACTTCAAAATGTTGCACATTTTAATTCATAACTTTAGCACAAATTTCAGTTACTAAATAGCTATTACTAAAGTATAAGTAGTATATAAAATAAAAAACCAAACATAAATAAATATAACTAAATATATATATGACATATAAGTATATTATATATAACATTATATTTAAATATAATTGTATATAACATATATATATTTAATTTATATTTTATAGTTATAAAATTTATATTCTATATATAAATATAGAATATATATTTTAAAATTATTTTTTTATATTACAAATATATATTAAATTATTATATCATATATTAAATATAGATTATATGTAATATATAAAAAATATAAATATATAAATATAAGTAAAACAGTTATATTATTAAATTTTTATTATTTTTGCTTAAAATCCTTAGTAAGTTGAAAAAATCACAATTTGTGATCATTTTATTATTTGTTATTTGTGATACCCTAGAGTAGTCAATAAGCTCCTTCCCACTGACACATGTGCCCTCATTTTCAGTTCAATGCTAGATCTTACTGCTTGAGCAGTCTTTTATTTCTCATCCTTAAATATCTATACGTGATTGGCCATTACAGATCATTTCCTAGAAGGACTATCATGGCCTCTAGCAAGCCTTTAGTTGGATTCTTATTCTTATCTACAACTTAGAATTGCCTAGGGAGCTTTAAGCAATCAAATAAATAAAATAAACAATCCAAGGTTAGTAGGCTGCACCATGGGGCAACTGCATCAGACTTTCTATGAATGGAGTCGAGGCAATGTTATGTCATAACTTCTCAAATGATTTTCAACATGCATTGTGAACTACGGCTTTGTGTCATGTATGAACACTGTTGATGGTCTTTTTAACATTTGACTTTAGATTAGGTTAATTATTAATGTTTCCCTCTTAGGATATCCTTGTCAAAACTTGTACATAGTTTCTCTTTTCTTAGACTATGATGGAAAATATTGCACAGGTCAGTTCAACACTCAAAAAGCCCAGCAGAGCAAATCTAATCTATTACCCATGGTGTCTCTTTCTTTCTCTGATAGAGTGAACCATTACAAAATAGCTGCAAAACACAACGGTATTGTTGATCTTTCATTCCCAAGCCTACAGCCCTCTGAACTTCAAAATGTTGCACATTTTAATTCATAACTTTAGTCAAACTCAATATATGAATTTAATACAGGAAGAAAAAAATCAGTGGTCTATGTGAAGAAACTTTGGAAAAATATTAGGGAGAGAAAAAGTTTTCCTTTGGATATTTCTGTGATTTATATGAAATATAGCAAAACAGCTATTTGCTGAACCACTCATGTGCTCTTAAGACAAATTATGTCCATATATATATATATGCAAAATTTTTAGTTAAATATGACAAATACTGATTTAATCACTGCTCTAGAAAATCAGGAATAGTAATTTAAATTGAATGAGTTCAACATTTTTTTTTTTTTAAGATTTATTTATTTATTTTGGGGGGGTGGGGTGGGGAGGGGAGCAGGCGGACTACTTCTATTGGTCTTTCATTTGTCCATTTTCATCCATCTTTGTTCTTTGGCCCGCGTGGGCCTCCCATCGCAGTGGCCTCTGTTGTCACAGAGCACAGGCTCTGGGCGCATGCGCTCCAGAGCTCCGGCTCGGTGATTGGACACATCGGTCCAGCCACTCCATGGCACGTGGGATCTTCCCAGGCCAGGGATCGAACTGTTGCCCCTTGCACTGCAAGGCGGTGTCCTTACCCACTGGACCACTAGGGAAGCCCTGAGTTCAACATTTTAAAAAGCTCAACTATTTTTTCAACCATAACTCCTCAACAAAGAGAGCTCTACTGCTTTTAAATAGGGATAGAAAAGTCTGGATTCACTTATGTAGGATTCACCTTCTGTTATTCAAATTTCAACACACAGCCCTTCCTAAGGTTACTATAAGGTACACGTATACTTGAGAGTTGAGCCTTCATATGGTGATATTTAATCTTATCTTTAGGGTTTCTTAAAAAGAATATTTCAGCACCATCACAGATTAATTAATGAGAAACAATAGGATCCAACTGTCAGTATTTAATGTTCATTTTCTTGCTTTATAGCTCCTTTTTTTTAAGCTACTTCTGTTATTCAAACATACAGCCAGGACGATGTCATTTGAAATAGTTACAGTGAACAAATATTCCAAAATACACCTTTTATTGCATGAGCAACTCACATAAGTGCCTGCTTAAGTCACTTGGGAGATTTAGATGTTGAAAGAGACTACCTCAATATTTTCTTACCAGAAGGGAGGGAAATAAATTACCATAATTACAGCCCTGCTAGCCTGGATACAGAAAGCTGATATCATCTTTTCCAGAAGATTCACGGTAAGAGTAGAAGCAACTGTCAAGAAAAGGCCAGTAACACGGAGAGGCTCTCACACAGTGCAGCTAGAGAAACTAACTCAATTTAATTCACCTAACTACTGGAAAGGTTGGCTGGTGAGCACAGGGCTACCAGAGATATGCTGTAGATTTCTTCAAAATATTAAAGTATAACTAATACTGCTTAAACTAAGCTTTACATACAGATAATAATACTACTTTAAAATACCTCAATTTTATAGTTAAAAGGAAGACAAATGCTAAAATACCAAGCAACCCATTCTATGTAGCCTATATTCCTTATTTTCAAAAATGAGTCTTTAGAAAAAAATAATTTTGAAGAAGCTGTTTCAAAAACATCTGGGTTTAATGGGTCTTCCCCTGGTGCTCCAGTGGGTAAGAACACCGCCTTGCAGTGCAAGGGGTGCCGGTTCGATCCCTGGCCTGGGAAGATCCCACGTGCTGCAGAGCGGCTGGACCAATGTGTCCAATCACCGAGCCGGAGTTCTGGAGCGCATGCGCCTAGAGCCGGCGCTCTGCAACGACAGACGCCACCGCGATGGGAGGCCCACAGGAGCCAAAGAACAAAGACGGATGAAAATAGAGAAATGAAAGACCAATAGAAGTGGCCCGCCCGCTCCACTCCCTCCCCAACCCGACCCCTGCCCAAAATAAATAAATAAATAGATCTTTAAAAAAAAAAAAAAAAAGTCTGGGTTTAATGTGTTCTGAGTATGTGTGCAGTTTATTCAAACTTGAGTTCTGTAATTTCTCTTTTACAACTTTGTTCTGCAAATGCTGCATTCAATTACATAGTTAAATATTTTTGCTGCATTATATGTCAGGATTTTATGACAAGATTATCAGTAGCCATGAAACTTATTAAGGGACCATGGCTCAAAGGTTGACCTCTCCGATGACAGCTTTACAAAGGACACTTGATCTATGAATCTAGTCTATATTGCCTATTTTAATATTGGGTCAAAGACCAAAAACAGCATGAATGCAATTCTTGGATAAACCCATTAATCTGCAAATACTCTGTTCATGAGATAGGACAAACAGAGTCATTTGTCTCCTACCTGACAATCACTAAAGTTTTATTTCACTCATTAGGAATATCCATTGCCTTCATTCTAAAGGTAGTTACTTAGGTATTATAAATATATAGCTAAATGCATTTTGAATTTAATTTGAATATGCCCATGCATACAGATCAAGGACACATTTACAACCCAGAAACCCTGCTCATACCTTCTTTTAATACCATGTAGGACTCCCATCATCCTAAAATATAACAATTATACCAATATTTAAAAGCATGAGTTGTGTTGTTTTAAAGAAATTGAATTGCACAATATGTTTTGTATTTAACTTCCTTTACTTAACACTAAGTTTTGAGAGTTATAATTATTGACTATAATTGTAGATTTTAAATTCTCATTGTTCTGTAATATTGCATGAGTGACCATAATATATATCTTACTCTATTAATCCATCTTACTGTCAATGAATATTGTATCTTTTTAAAGATAAATTAGGTCAAATCTGTATTGAGAAAATTCAGTATTACAGGTAGGTCAAGGTTAAGATCTCCAAGCTGAAAAGACAGAAGCATGTGCTGATGTAAGAAGACTGCAGATTTTTGTAACCGTTTGTTAAACTGAGATAGAGATGGTAGAAATGGTGGGGGAATTCAGAACAGGAATTTATAGAATAGTTCAAAAATAATGTCAGAGGGAAGAAATAACAAGTCAGATTTGTTAGTTAAAAACCAGACACTCAGGAATGAGCATAAGATAAAACTCCCAGGATAGTAAGAAGTGCTCACATTACAGTTTAACTAGAGGGCTATGGCCCTTGATTCTAGAATACAGTCTTTCCTTTTGCTGCTTTGGATTTGAAATGGTTCCCTGGAGTGAAGACAGAAAATAAAGGGATTTTGACAATTGTCTTATTTGGTCTATCCAATCTGAAAAGGCAGGTGATTTTTGGTAAAAAGCTGAAATTTTGTAACATAAGCTAACTGCTATTGCTGTACTCCACTTTTGGTTATCATGCATAGCTATGCCGGTAATTTCTTGATTTTTATTATTTGTGTTTGCAATAAATGCCTATTGTAGAATAAGTATATTACTAGTAGTAACGTCTTTACAGATTAAATTAATCTGGAAGGAAGCTAAGCATATTTTTCTTACCTAATTTTCTCTTTTAGCATCTGTGGGAAGTGGCTATCAATTTAGAAGCTATTTCCTGTACCATCTGAGAACATTAGCTACCAGACATACTCTTACCACTTCATACTCATAGCTACTAAATGAAAGCTTAGCAGCTTAGAACTGCCTAGACATCCATTTGTGTATTCTTAGCAAATTATCTTTTCCACCCCCCACAATTACTACTTCGAGTATTTACCACCATTTTAAAGTTTACAATCCATAATCCACATTCTCTCACTCATTAGAAGATGGCCCTGGCCTTGTATTTTATAGAAAATAAACAAATTTATTTACTTAATTGGAGGGGAATTGCTTCACAATATTGTATCCATTTCTTCCATACATCAGCAAAGCCATCAAAGCCCCTTTAATTTTTTTCCAATCCGACTCTCCTGCATCTGCACTATGCTTTTCTTCTGTATTCCTTGTGCCAACATAAGAGCTGTTTCTCCTTTGCTTAGACCCTCTTCTTCACCTGTGTTCTGAAGTCCATACCTTTTTACTTTTGCAAGGAACCAAATCCAAACTTTTATCATTTTTATCTAATTCTCTAAATTGCTTTATTGAAGCAATATCAAAAAGGTTAAATCTCATCTTTAACACATAAGAATGTATAATCTTCTTTCCTATCATGTGTCAGAAATCCCTCCTCTCCACTTGTTCAAAGATTTTTCAATAGTTGTCTCAGCTTTTAGCTTTTATGTCCTCACTTCTTATAGTTTCCCAAGCAGCGAAAGATTCCCAATCCTATCACTTTCCTGAAAACTCCATCACAGAAGAAACCAGCAAGTCCATCATCTTACTTCATTCAATATTAGATTCTTCATGACCTCTACCAGTTATAGCCTACCAGCTTCCTCTAGCCATTGGACTTTCAAAGCAAGAATACTGGCGTGGGTGGCCATTCCCTTTTCCAGGATATCTTCCCTACCCAGGGATGGAACCCTGATCTCCTGCACTGCAGGCAGATTCTTTACCCTAGCCTCCAGAGAAGTCCAATAAATCACAAGGCAGTTTTAAAGCGATGTCATAAGTACTTCTGCAATTAATCTTATTTGTTGCCATTCTTACTTGTACTATCTTCACCCAGTTAAGTTAGTTATGCCTGGGTTACCATTAGTTTTTACTCAGTTTCACCAGAATTGAACTTTGCTATCATTAAAAGCTAGCTCAGTCTCAAACTATTATCCACAAGATAATCAAGGCAGACTTCCAAAAACACAAATTACCTACATTTCTCCCCTTTATAAGGGGCCAGTGGCACTAGTAATAAAGAGTTCCACTGACAATACAGGGAGATGCAAGAGACGCTGGTTTGACCTCTTGGTTGGGAAAATTCCCCTGGAGTAGGAAATGGCAACTCACTCCAGTATTCTTACCTGGAAAATTCCATGGACAAGCCTGCTGGACTACATGCAGGCCATGGGGTCGGAAAAGAGTCTGACAGGACTGAGCACTTCCCTTTATGTGTTTCACTTGGTCCCTATTTCTCTTAAAATGAAGTTATCAGTCCATAAACATGACAAACAAGGACACACACAATTGACCTATCTTCTCTAGTCTGAGTTCTTGTCCTTTCCCTTTCTCACAGTATGCATTAACTACAATAAAAATCTTTTCAATACAGTAGAGCTTCCCTTCAAGGGCATTCCTTCCTTTCCTCTGCTAGTATGAAAGTGGAACTGGTAGCAAGTAAGTCTCTTTAGTAAATGTAAGTTAAATATCATACCCTAAAGGCATCCTTCCTTGATTATTCTAAGTTTTTTGTTTTGTTTTCCAAGTTTCTTGTATTTTCTTCCCCATAATTTTAATTGCATTTTATTGTTATTACCATGAAACAACCATTTACTTTCTATGAATTAATACCCTTTGAAGGCCAAAATGATATCATCTTTTCACCAATATATCCCAACAGCCACCACAATTACTGAAATCTAACACACATGTACTAACGTTAAAGAGGAAAGCAGCCACTGGCAAGGCACAAAGTCTAGGCAGAAAATCTGCCCAACTCTAAACCTTACCTTCCGGAATGTTTATTTCTGCTCATCCTCCTCTGAGATTTGAAGACGGCCTGGACAGAAACGCCAGGTCAGGAGAGCCGAGGTTAAACCTGCTAGAGTCTTCTACATCTGCTTCTGTAGGCGCCCCCACCTCCGCCTCCACTTCCTGCCTTCCGCCTCCGGGGGGGGGGGGGGGGGGCCCCTCCTCCTGGCCAGGTGTGGCAGCTTTCCTCAGAGTACCTGGAGGAGCCCTTGAATCAGATTCACCTGGGATGCTTGTTAAACTCAATCCTAGAGCTCACTCTCAGTCTTCTCAGTCAAACTCTCAGAGGCGGACTCTGGAATGTGAGTTTTAAATAATGCTTCAAAGCATTATTAAGCACTCTATATCAAAGGGGCGGGGCGGGGCCGGGCTGGGGAATGCTTTCATGGGAAAAAGAAAGAACTTCCACTTAGTTTGAAAAGAAATGGTAACCTCAAAACAATGCCAGGATTGTATAACCTTTGGAGGAATCCTTTAAGTGTAAAATATTGAGGATTACAGAGTATTCTCAGAGAATGTAGCAGCAAAGAGTAGAGTTAAAGAAAGACAAGAAAAAAAATAAAGTGAAAGAATAAGTTCGAGGAGAAGGCACAGTGAAGCATATAACTGGCTGTGGAGTATTAGGAATATTTCTGTCTGTGTTCTCCATTTTCTTTTCCAACTTCCATGTATACAGTATATATATTTTAAATTTTATTTCGTTGGAATTGCATTCATTTAGGTTTTACCTAGTCTCTGGGTAGCTTACTTGCATTTAGGCACTTACAATTTATAAAGCTGAATGAGCTAATAATTCCTGGCCTCATATTTGCATTTTACTAATCCTCAATATTAATCCCAAATAATAATATAGTGCATAAATTTTTTGAAGCTCTACAAACCAAAGATATTGGGAGTGGCATAATTTTTTGTGGTCTTTCTTAATTCATATCACAGGCCACAGTCTCTTCTTGCTACATGTAAGACTGACCTTGCAGAGGGGGAACATAAAATAAAGTGACTACTCAGGAAGGCACTTTTTTCTAAACATCAGGGCTTCTAAAGATCAGTATGTACCTTCTAAAGATCATTGATGTACCCTTTAATTTCCTCAGGTCATTTCATTAAGTGAGCTCCATATTTTAACAAAACACAATTAAAATAAGGCAAAGTTTTATGCTTTCCTGTCTTCAACCAAAAGGGTAAGAGGAGCTGGGCAGTGAAATTTTTAGAGATAGAACACCATGCTTTAGACTTGAATAATATGCAGCTTTATTTAATTAAAGTGGTACTGGGGGATTTGGGGGAAAAGAAGGTAGAGCTCTCTCCACAGTCATGATCTCCTGAGCACAGAAGGAGAACTGGGCTGACTCATGTTTTGAGCCAGATGCTAAACACCTGAGGTGAAACCCGCTGCGTGGTGCTTCCCCCACTTTATGCCAATCTTGAAAATTATTTCCAGCTCATGTTGTCCTCAGGACATTTACAAGTGCGGAAGTTACTGTAATAGAAAGTCTTTACTCTTCTTGAAGAATAAATTCTCAGCTATGGAGACTATGAGTCAGTTGTTAATATGAGCAGATGCAACCAGAGTGACAAAAGGAAATCTGAAAATGAGATATGAAATTTCTGAATTTTACATGACTTTTCCTTTAAAGAATCATAAGGAAATATTTGTATGTCCATACATAATTTCTAAAATCTATACAAATTCACAAGCACAGAGAGAAAACTCTTGAACCCTTCTCCAAATTTTTCAGTTTCAAAACCTTTTATGTATTCCTGTAAACATGTATTTATTTATAGTTGTGGTTACTCCAGTGTTTATAAAATATAGGCCAAAATTTTGACCTTAATTTTGTAGCAAAACACCCATATATTTTAGTTCATCCATTTTTAATAATTTTATTAAGATTATTGTATACATCTACCATCTATCTCTATTTTTTGACACACAGACACATACAAACACACACACAGAGCCAGTAAGTATCTTGAAATCCTAGTCCCAAAGGTACCTTTTGTTAACATACTGATGTTTAAATGTTCAGCTTTTATTTTAAATTCTTTTTATACTTTAAGCTGATGAACGTGTTTTAACTCTATTTAGCACCTTGCTTTTATACATTTCAACTTTTCTTCAAAAATCTTTTTCAAAATCTTTTCCATAATTATATCACAATATATTCAATCAGTCCCTTCATAATAAGAAATTTTTGTTGTTTTCATTTTCTACAAATCTTGCTTTGTAATATATATTTATACATAAAACAATCATTTTCTTAGAATAATTTGTTGAAGACTGACACATAATACTAAAATGCCCTTCAAAATTAACTTCAGTTTGAACACCTAGCAGTACTGTGTATTTATTTCCCTCCAGACAGTGAAAATTCACCAGAAATATACATATACAACACACACTTACAAATGTAGCTATATCATTTAAAATCTGCCTTTCTATAAAATCACTAATTTGTATATATCTGCATATTAGTGATAGAAACTGTTTTCTGGTTAAGTGTCTATCATGAAAAATGTATTATGTAAAATAATTAGGTATAAAAAATATTCACCTACTCTGTAGTTTCCAGATATTCACTCTCAACATACTGCCTTTGAGTTTTAGGTAATTTTTTCCTAAACATTTTATTTTCTACTTTTTGGAAACAGATGTATGAATCTTTCACCTCATTTGGCTTGACCTTTACAATGTTCTTTTCCCCTGGAAGTTACATTGATATTAAATGCATAATAAGTTCACCTATGTTTTCTGCTAATTATATTGATCACGATTCATGCAAGGCAAGAGTTGTGATTAAATATAAAGAGTTAGAAATGCCATTTTCTCTGAGTACCTATAGGTAAACAATGATCACCAGTGGCATTAACATAATTCCCTCTAGGGTACAGAGTCAAACATTTATAGAAAAGCAAGATACGGGTCAGGAAGGGGAGCACAGAGTAACTGAAGAGGTCAGATTTCAGGAAAGGTCAGTATAACTCTAATAATAAAGGTCACAAAACATGAGCCTATTACTGTTAGACATAGCAGAAGAATTTAGGATCAAAGGGACTGGTGGTTCTACATTATGGTATGTTAGTCTTGCTCAGTCATGTCAGGCTCTGACCCCATAGACTGTACCCTCACCAGGTTCCTCTGTCAATGGGATTCTCCAGGCAAGAATACTGGAGTGGGTTGCCATTTCCTTCTCTGGGGGATCTTCTGACCCAGGGATAAAACCTGGGTCTTCTGCACTGATAGACAGATTCTTAACTCTCTGAGTCACCTGGGAAGCTTATGGATGAACCACATTAACCTCTCTTCCCTCATCTTACCTTGGTAAAGGTATGCATCCAGGCAGAAAATAATCAGGATTATTATTATTATGGACTAAGTACAGTGTTAGAAATCCAAGCACTTGTTTAATATAGTCATTGTTCTCTTTTCAAAGTTAAAAAAGGTAGACAAGTTATCCAAGAATTTATTAGGTTACAGTGGAGTTCTAACTCACCTTCAGTTAGTCTTGCTGATGGTTCTGGGTATGTCAAATGAGAGCTTGGAATTACTTTTTTGGTACAATCATAACAATGAGTAACCTCAAGATTGTAGAATTACTTGCTTTCAGATCAAGTGAATATTTTTGGCACATTTAAGAGATATTTTTAGGTTATTTTTACAAATAATTTGAGATGTAGATTATGCAAGGAACTTTTAACTGGGTAGATTGAGACTCCAACTGAACTCAGAGCAGATGAATTCAATACCATTCAGGTAACATATATTTAACTAATACTCAATCATATTTTTAAAAACTGTATTGTAAACTATTAATGAATAAAGAACCAGGAAACACGGTTCATTAAGGTGACTATATTGACTTTGCTAATTATATTGATCACGATTCATGCAAGGCAAGAGTTGTGATTAAATATAAAGAGTTAGAAATGCCATTTTCTCTGAGTACCTATAGGTAAACAATGATCACCAGTGGCATTAACATAATTCCCTCTAGGGTACAGAGTCAAACATTTATAGAAAAGCAAGATACGGGTCAGGAAGGGGAGCACAGAGTAACTGAAGAGGTCAGATTTCAGGAAAGGTCAGTATAACTCTAATAATAAAGGTCACAAAACATGAGCCTATTACTGTTAGACATAGCAGAAGAATTTAGGATCAAAGGGACTGGTGGTTCTACATTATGGTATGTTAGTCTTGCTCAGTCATGTCAGGCTCTGACCCCATAGACTGTACCCTCACCAGGTTCCTCTGTCAATGGGATTCTCCAGGCAAGAATACTGGAGTGGGTTGCCATTTCCTTCTCTGGGGGATCTTCTGACCCAGGGATAAAACCTGGGTCTTCTGCACTGATAGACAGATTCTTAACTCTCTGAGTCACCTGGGAAGCTTATGGATGAACCACATTAACCTCTCTTCCCTCATCTTACCTTGGTAAAGGTATGCATCCAGGCAGAAAATAATCAGGATTATTATTATTATGGACTAAGTACAGTGTTAGAAATCCAAGCACTTGTTTAATATAGTCATTGTTCTCTTTTCAAAGTTAAAAAAGGTAGACAAGTTATCCAAGAATTTATTAGGTTACAGTGGAGTTCTAACTCACCTTCAGTTAGTCTTGCTGATGGTTCTGGGTATGTCAAATGAGAGCTTGGAATTACTTTTTTGGTACAATCATAACAATGAGTAACCTCAAGATTGTAGAATTACTTGCTTTCAGATCAAGTGAATATTTTTGGCACATTTAAGAGATATTTTTAGGTTATTTTTACAAATAATTTGAGATGTAGATTATGCAAGGAACTTTTAACTGGGTAGATTGAGACTCCAACTGAACTCAGAGCAGATGAATTCAATACCATTCAGGTAACATATATTTAACTAATACTCAATCATATTTTTAAAAACTGTATTGTAAACTATTAATGAATAAAGAACCAGGAAACACGGTTCATTAAGGTGACTCAGACCATAAAGCATCTGCCTGCAATGTAGTAGACATGGGTTCAATTGCTGAGTCATAAAGATTTTCCGGAGAAGGGAATGGTTACCCACTCAAATACTCTTTCTGTGATGACAGGGATGGACAGGGAAAGAGGCTCACTGATCATCCTATCCACTTATAATTGTCCTCTTGAAGCTGCCCTTTGGTGAATGCTCACATGGACACAATTATCTCCACATTTCTCACTCATTCATAGAGGTCTGCTAACATTTCTCTTTCCCAAATTTCCTTTTCAACAATTTTGCAATCTTGTCCTTTCCCTGCCCCTGACCATCCAACCAAACCACTGGCCACAGTCCATGAAACAGTATACAGTTGCACACCTGGCCATTTCTCCTCTCAAATGAATTGAGCAACCAATGACACATTTCCAACTTAAAAATGGCAACAACAAAAGAATGTCTCCTAAAACAAAGCTCTGAGTAAGTAAATCATAGCAATTTTACATCAAGGCTTATTATAAAAGAACTGAAACAGTTTTGTACCTACTTACTGACATTTTTTTTTCATGTAGAGAATGTGATTTGTCAACACTTCTTATACTTATTTCTCACTTTATTTGAAAAACTTAGTAATTATGCAGTTAAAAAATCAGAAATGCAAAAAATAACATTAACAATCATGTCATTAACCTGATATTTCCCCTTCTTTCTTCTTCCCTCTTTAAGTCACATCTGAATTTCTTCAGTGTAGTGTACGTATCACTGCCTCTATTACATCTTCCAGTCACTCTCAATCCTATAGTAATCTGACCTCTGTCCACAAAAAAATAATCCCTAAAATTCTACTCTACACAGAAACCAATAACTTCTTGCCATTAACCATTCAAAGGAGAATTCATAATTTACTTGATATCTTACTAGAACCCTATACTTTGTGAATTCCTCTTCTTTAAGCTCTATATTCCCTTATTTTCTAGGAAAGCACATTTGCTGATTTTCCTCCTATGTTCTTTGCATTTCATTTCAGGTTATCTACTAAACTCTGTTTTTTCTCCCTGCTGGCATTCTCCCAAATTCTGATTTTCCTTTCTTTCTCACTCTCAACTTCTGTTGAGCGCTATACACTCATTATTTGCATTAATTTCTAACTATGTATAATTCTTCCATATCTCTAACCCAGCTCTTCCCCTTGAATTTTGGATTCTGAGTAGTTGTGTTTTTTTAAAGGTACATTTAGTTGGTTCCAGGACACCTCAAATTCACTATTTTTCCAACCTGATGGCATTAACTTCCTTCTGCCACCTTACTTTCTGTCTAAAGAAATAGTTTCTTTCAAGTTACTAGCCTCAGAAAATGTAAAGGTCATTTGTTCAATCAATCTGCAAAAGAAACATGGTAATAATCCTTACCTCTTTTCTTTTTTGTCCTTTAAAAACAACAACAACAAGAAAAACTTGTGTCTTCTTCTCATGTCACAGTCCTGTCTCAATTAAATCATTAATCTCCTTAACTGCAATTTTACACATTCCAATTGCTTATCCATCCTACCTTTTAAAAGATCTTATTCAGATTCAATTATTTCATGCCATCTGTTGCATCAAAGTGTTGGTCAGAAAAATGGAACCTAGAAATAATTTTAAGTGTTTCAAGTATAAAATTATTGAATACTGGGAGGTGCATGTTCAACAAAGTTTTTGCAGTGACAAGAATGGAAGATCAGGGAGATCTTTTTCTAACTACAGAATTTCTGTTAGCTTTTCTAGAATAAGAGAGGTTGCAGGAGTGACAGGAAACCATAAATGTCAATCTTCTATCGAATAATCCATATTCACTTTTCACTGAATGTATTGCTAACTGGTTTTTCTAGTAAGCTAGTTTTCCAATTTGTGTTCACATATTTTTTTTCCCCTCCACATGAAAACAATCTTACCAAGTATCAGCTTACATGAAATCTCTTTTAAAATGATTTTTCTGAATCTTCATTAATGGGTTCTCCTACTTTGGGCATTTCTAAGACTCTACAATTACCATTTTGTATAGCACTTTCAGTCATATATTGTTAATTAGTCTTTTTCCCTGAGGTTTGCTCCAAATGGATTATTTGTCCCTTGACAACAGGATTTTTCTTTGCACCATTTCATGCCAGTATCTTGTTCAAACAAGGCATGCAATTATTATTGAAACAATGAATAAATGAATTAATTCTGACAATGTCTCTTTAAAATTTTCAGAAATTTAAAGTTATAATCAAATCTTAAAATTTAGGTGATCAATCGAAGACAGATATTTGTTTCTACAGAAACTCTCTTAAATATACATTATTTTGTGTCTTCATTGCACAACTATTTTAGAAACAGCAGGCTTTGTATTTATTTCTGTTAAACTTTGCCTACAAAGTTCCTCCTTACGTCACAAGATTGCCAAGATCTTTAAAAATAAGATCGGATTCACTTTTTTTAAATGTAATAAATGTCTCTTTATAGCCTTGCATAGCTTTGATGTCATCTAAAAATTCATTAAAAATGTATTCTAAACCATCATCTTAGATGCTAATGCCATTATAATACAAAACAGGACAGGCTGGTCAAGTCCATGTCTCACATGACCTTGCTGCACTCCATTCAAATCTTACCTATAATTTTAAATAATACATGCATCATTAATCATTCATTGAATTTACAAGATTCCATCTGCATTCACCTCTACTCTTTCTATCAGGAGCCCAGTAATCCTTGAACTTTCATATTCAGTTCCCTTGTATATTGGTATTGGTCAAACCAGCATGTATTAAAGCATGTGTTATGAGGGAATCTGCAACAGAATTTGCATTCCAAAGTGGCAGGATGTTTGAATTTGTGATCATACCTGGCAGTCTGTACCAGAATTCTGCCTCTCTTAATTTTAGCAAGCTGAAGTATGGATACAGTTGGAAGATGTTTCCTGCTCTTCTCCTTCATGGTTCTGCCTTAGAAGTCCATGTCTACCAGTCTCTCCAAGTTATGAAGTCTACTGTGACCGATTATGTTCTGAGCTAGACTTTAGCAAATTTTTGTTATTGGTACAATATTATATAAAGCATATGAATCTTAAACAACTTTATGTTCTATTTATAACAATAATGGAATACATCTATTGCTTGTATAGCACTTTCAGTCATATATTGTTAATTAGTCTTTTCCCTGAGGTTTGCTCCAAATGGATTATTTGTCCCTTGACAACAGGATTTTTCTTTGCACCATTTCATGCCAGTATCTTGTTCAAACAAGGCATGCAATTATTATTGAAACAATGAATAAATGAATTAATTCTGACAATGTCTCTTTAAAATTTTCAGAAATTTAAAGTTATAATCAAATCTTAAAATTTAGGTGATCAATCGAAGACAGATATTTGTTTCTACAGAAACTCTCTTAAATATACATTATTTTGTGTCTTCATTGCACAACTATTTTAGAAACAGCAGGCTTTGTATTTATTTCTGTTAAACTTTGCCTACAAAGTTCCTCCTTACGTCACAAGATTGCCAAGATCTTTAAAAATAAGATCGGATTCACTTTTTTTAAATGTAATAAATGTCTCTTTATAGCCTTGCATAGCTTTGATGTCATCTAAAAATTCATTAAAAATGTATTCTAAACCATCATCTTAGATGCTAATGCCATTATAATACAAAACAGGACAGGCTGGTCAAGTCCATGTCTCACATGACCTTGCTGCACTCCATTCAAATCTTACCTATAATTTTAAATAATACATGCATCATTAATCATTCATTGAATTTACAAGATTCCATCTGCATTCACCTCTACTCTTTCTATCAGGAGCCCAGTAATCCTTGAACTTTCATATTCAGTTCCCTTGTATATTGGTATTGGTCAAACCAGCATGTATTAAAGCATGTGTTATGAGGGAATCTGCAACAGAATTTGCATTCCAAAGTGGCAGGATGTTTGAATTTGTGATCATACCTGGCAGTCTGTACCAGAATTCTGCCTCTCTTAATTTTAGCAAGCTGAAGTATGGATACAGTTGGAAGATGTTTCCTGCTCTTCTCCTTCATGGTTCTGCCTTAGAAGTCCATGTCTACCAGTCTCTCCAAGTTATGAAGTCTACTGTGACCGATTATGTTCTGAGCTAGACTTTAGCAAATTTTTGTTATTGGTACAATATTATATAAAGCATATGAATCTTAAACAACTTTATGTTCTATTTATACATAACAATAATGGAATACATCTATTGCTTGTGCAGCCTTTAATTTTAACATCCAAGTTGCTTTTATTCTCACATTTGACTCTTCATTGCATGTTATCTTTTGTATTTATTTGACATACTATAATATTATAACATTCTAATTGCTTTTAAATATTTTTTTAAAGTTTCATTTTTGTTATTAATGTTTTATTTCAGTGATTTTCATCTTTAATCTTCCTTAATTTTATCATATCTTTCATTTTTAAAATATGATCTCTTTTTTTTTTTTACTTTTATATTTTCTCCTATCTTATGGTTTAAATAGTTGCTCTCAATTATTGTTTTTTTAAAACCTTTTAAGTATATATATTTAGGTCTTTTACACATAATCATCATTTAAATTTTTTCCTTTTGTCTAGATGTTCCTGAATTTCCCAGATATTTTTTTTTTTTAACTTTTATTTTACTTTTAACTTTTACAGAGTTTTGTTGTTTACAGATATGCGTGTTCCCAGATTAGTCATATGTATATCCCCTCCTTCCCAACCTTCAATTTCTCAGACTTTGGAAAAACATCTTGCTACTTAATATTAAAATAAAATCTGAATATTTTTATGTAACCTGGAAAAAAATGCCTGAATTCCATACTGTAGACCAGAAAATCTCATAGTTCCCTAAGTATCTCTGATGATGCCACAGAAGTATATATTTAAATATATATTATAATCTACAAATCCATCTTTCCTGTGATGTGAAGTTTTTTTGTATGATGTAGTCCTACTTGTTCATTTTTGCTTCAATTGCCTTTGATTTTTGTGTCAAACCCAAAGAAAATCCTGTCAAGGAGCTTACATCTATGTTCTAAGAATTTTATGGTTTCAGGTCATGCCACAGATTTTATGTCTACTGTATTAGGTAAAATGATGCCATTTACCTTTTAGAGTAACTGTCAGAATTATAATAGTCGACACTTACAACTCACTTAGAAGTTAGCTGTGGCACATTGTAACCACCTTGATACTGCTGGATGATGTCACTTAAATCTCTAAATATTTGCAAATTCTTTTGTCATCAATTATTAATTCTAATATTTTATCATAAAAAGGGTGACCTATTTTGCTTTAAACTATACATATTTATTGAAAACCAAGTATGACAATGATTTGTTCTAAATAAGTGGAAGAAAATTTGAAGCAAAAATCTCCAGCAATGGTAAGCAAATAAAAATTTAAACCCTTATAGTGTTGGAAAGACAGTGACTATTCATTGTTTTATATTTTTCACAAAGACTAAAATTGTAGGATATATTATTTACTTTTTAAGGGCTGATGTCCCTGTATTTCAGAATTTAGCTTACATCCTAGGTCACTGTGCATAGGATTTCACCTTTTTTTTCTGGTCACATTACTGTCAGAGTAGAAGTTAGGGGAGAGGAACAGATAAAAACAGTTTCATTCAATTACCTGTTTATAAAGATATTAAGTCAAATAAGGAAATAAAGGAAATCAATACTGAATTCAGTTGTTCCTTGTGTAAGTTCTGTGAACCTATGTATTTAATAATCAGCCTACAGTTGCCTTAAAATCCAGTGTGATGACCAGACAAACAAAGATTTTTTTTAAGATTATCTCTGTTTCATCAAAATAGGATAAGACATCCATTTCTGGTATATATGTTGCCTCTGGTTTTGTAAATAGCATGGTAAATATTGTTCATTAAATTTGAATAATGTATAAGATGTATACATCTGTAACCATTGGTGTCAAGGTATTTTTCTAGAGAATACCAACTTCCTTCTATCAAATATATGCTTCCAGACATACTGAGATACAGTATCCAGTTAAGAATGCAGCTCTGTATTATAGAATGGAGAGCTATTTGATGTAGTTGAGGTAAACAGCTGAAACAAAATTTGGACTACTAGTAATAAAACTATTCTTCCTTTAATTGTTTACTCTGTATTACTGGGGGAACCTGTGTGTTTAAAATGACTATTAAGTTGTATACATTCTTTGAAAGTGTTCCAAGTTCAGCTAACATAATCATCATGAGGAAAATTTTTCTCTAAAAAAAAAATTAAATCTAAAGGCAATACCAATACTCATTCAATTAAATAAAAGATAGACATTTAAATTATTCTAAAATCGTGAGGTTATTCACTTAAATTGAAAGCAAGGTAAAAGCCCCCTAACCATCACATTTGTTTTCATGTAGTTTTAGGGGATTGTAGACAGAATTAGAGTTGCTTTCAAAGACTTGAAATTAAACCCAGTTTCATTTCTCCTAGAGAGATAAATTATGGGCTCATCACAAATTGGATTGGAACATAAGTATGATAAGGCCACCTGAAAGGCAGAGAGTGGTGTCCAGCTCAAGGAGACAACGGTGTCACCAGTGATGAACACTGCCCTGGGAGACTCAGGGTTGTGAGTCACTTCCATAGCCCTGAGGCTGGAAGAGGAGGAGCAACCAGTACTTTGGCTCTCTAAACAGAAAAGCTCCCCTGCAGCCAAAACAGACGACAATGCCAAGTCTCAGGCTTGCTTCCTACCTGTAGATCTTGTTAACATTTCATCAGTTTAAGCTCCAGATCACCCAGGGAAACTACCTGATTTGCTTTGGCCCTTCCTCAGTTCCTGACAAGGTTTCAGGATCTAGGCTCAATAGAAATAACTGCCTTCAAATACCCAGTTGTAAATAGTTACGTGAAATCTTTAAAAAGTTTTTCATTTATTTTCTCATGGTATTATTTAATTATTTAAAATATTTGCAATATAGCTTATTTCACTTCTTTCTTTCCACCCTTACAACAACAGGCATAAACCTTCATCATCTTTAATCTAAAGAAATATTGTTCTTTGAGGTTTTGCTTCTTAACTTTATTAAACTAAATTCAATGTGTCACCAGATTTAGGTTCTTAAAATGTAAATCTGCTCATGTTGTTAGAGCAATAGCAGTATTGTTGTGATGCCTCATTAAAAATAGACACAAGTTTAAATTATTGCTAGACATATAAAGTTCTTTACTATTTGATCCTAATTTAACTTTGGGACATCCCAGATGGCACAGTGATAAAGAATCCACCTGCGAATTCAGGATACATGGATTGGATCCCTAGGTCAGGAATATCCTCCGGAGGAAATGGCAAGCCACTCCAGTGTTCTTGCCTGTGAAATCCTATGGACAGAGGAGCCTGGAGGAATTCAAGTTAATGGGGTCGCAGAGTCAACCCAACTTAGTGACTGAGCAAGCACACAATTTAACTTTATTAATTCCTACAACTGAATCACAAATACACCAAATTTCTATAAATCTTTCTTGTAGGCCTAATAAAAGCAAGATCTCTTTGACTAACAGAATGCACTGGTCATAGCATACACCCTCTTTCAACTACCCAAGACACAACTCTACATATGGATGTCACCAGATGGTCAATACCGAAATCAGACTGATTATATTCTTTGCAGCCAAAGAGTAAGAAACTCTATACAATCAACAAAAACAAGACTAGGAGTGGACTGTTGCTCAGATCATGAACTCTTGCAAGATTCAAGATTCAAACAGTTTGCAAGATTCAAACTTAAAAGGAAGAAAGTAGGGAAAACCACTGGACCATTCAGGTATGATATAAATCAAATCTCTTGTGATTATACAGTGGAAGTAACAACTAGAGTGAAGGGGTTACATCTGAGATAGTGCCTGAAAAACTATGGACAAGGTTCATAACATTGTATAGGAGGAGGTGATCAAAATCATCCCCAAGAAAAAGAAATGGAAAAAAAGGCAAAATGGTTGTCTGAGGAGGCATTAGAAATAGCTGAGAAAAGAAGAGAAGCAAAAGGCAAAGGAGAAAAGATATACCCATGTGAATGCAGAGTTTCAGAGAATGGCAAGGAGTGATAAGAAAGCCTTCTCAAGTGAACAATGCAAAGAAATACAGAAAAACCACAGAATGGGGAAGACTATAGAGCTCTTCAGGAACATTAGAGATACCAAGGGAACATTTCATACAAAGATGGACATAATTCAGGACAGAAATGGTAAGGATCTAACAGAAGCAAAAGAGATGAAGAAGAGGTGGCAAGAATACACAGAAGAACTGTACAAAAAAGGTCTTAATGACCCAGATAACCACCATATGTGATCACTCACCTACAGTCAGAAATTCTGGAGTGTGAAGTTAAGTGGGCCTTAGGAAACATTACTATGAACAAAGTTAGTGGAGGTGATAGAATTCCAAATAAGCTATTTCAAAAATTAAAAGGTGATGCTGTTAAAATTCTACACTCTGTATGCCAGCAAATTTGGAAAACTCGGCAGTGGCCTCAGGATTGGAAAAGGGCAGTTTTCATTCCAGTCCCAAAGAAAAGCAATGCCAAAAAATCTTCAAGCTGTGGCACAATTTTACTCATTTCTCATGCTAGCAAGGTAATACTCAAAATCCTCCTAGCTAGGCTTCAACAGTATGTGAACAGAGAACTTGCAGATGTACCAGCTGGATTTAGAAAAGGCAGAGGAAGCAGAGATCAAATTGCCCACATCTGTTGGATCACAGAAAAAGGAAGGGAATTCCAGAAAAAACATCTACTTAATTGACTATGCTAAAGCTTTTGATTGTGTGGATCACAATAAACTGTGCAAAATTCTTAAAGAGACAGGAATACCCCCGAACCCACCTGAAATTGCCTCCTGAGAAACCTGCATGCAAGATAAACATACTCAGGTATGATATAAATCAAATCTCTTGTGATTATACAGTGGAAGTAACAACTAGAGTGAAGGGGTTACATCTGAGATAGTGCCTGAAAAACTATGGACAAGGTTCATAACATTGTATAGGAGGAGGTGATCAAAATCATCCCCAAGAAAAAGAAATGGAAAAAAAGGCAAAATGGTTGTCTGAGGAGGCATTAGAAATAGCTGAGAAAAGAAGAGAAGCAAAAGGCAAAGGAGAAAAGATATACCCATGTGAATGCAGAGTTTCAGAGAATGGCAAGGAGTGATAAGAAAGCCTTCTCAAGTGAACAATGCAAAGAAATACAGAAAAACCACAGAATGGGGAAGACTATAGAGCTCTTCAGGAACATTAGAGATACCAAGGGAACATTTCATACAAAGATGGACATAATTCAGGACAGAAATGGTAAGGATCTAACAGAAGCAAAAGAGATGAAGAAGAGGTGGCAAGAATACACAGAAGAACTGTACAAAAAAGGTCTTAATGACCCAGATAACCACCATATGTGATCACTCACCTACAGTCAGAAATTCTGGAGTGTGAAGTTAAGTGGGCCTTAGGAAACATTACTATGAACAAAGTTAGTGGAGGTGATAGAATTCCAAATAAGCTATTTCAAAAATTAAAAGGTGATGCTGTTAAAATTCTACACTCTGTATGCCAGCAAATTTGGAAAACTCGGCAGTGGCCTCAGGATTGGAAAAGGGCAGTTTTCATTCCAGTCCCAAAGAAAAGCAATGCCAAAAAATCTTCAAGCTGTGGCACAATTTTACTCATTTCTCATGCTAGCAAGGTAATACTCAAAATCCTCCTAGCTAGGCTTCAACAGTATGTGAACAGAGAACTTGCAGATGTACCAGCTGGATTTAGAAAAGGCAGAGGAAGCAGAGATCAAATTGCCCACATCTGTTGGATCACAGAAAAAGGAAGGGAATTCCAGAAAAAACATCTACTTAATTGACTATGCTAAAGCTTTTGATTGTGTGGATCACAATAAACTGTGCAAAATTCTTAAAGAGACAGGAATACCTGACCACCTGACTTGCCTCCTGAGAAACCTGCATGCAGACCAAAAAGCAATAGTTACAACATGGAACAACAGACTGGCTCAAAATTGGAAATGGGGCTTCCCTGGTTGTCCAGTGGGTAAGGACACCGCCTTGCAGTGCAAGGGGCGCCGGTTCAATCCCTGGCCTGGGAAGATCCCACGTGCCGTGGAGCGGCTGGACCAATGTGTCCAATTACCAAGCCGGAGCTCTGGAGTGCGTGCTCCCAGAGTTGGTTCTCTGCAACAACAGAGGCCACTGCGATGGGAGGCCCACACGGGTCAAAGAACAAAGATGGATGAAAACAGATAAATGAAAGACCAAAAGAAGTGCCCCACCCACCCCCCTCCCTCCCCAACCCGCCCTCCCCACCACAGCCAAAAGAAAAAAAAAAAAATTGGAAATGGAGTATTTCAAGGGTGTATATTGTCACCCTGCTTATTTAACTTAAATGCAGATTTACTTTAAGATCTGTAACCATATTTATGTCTCCTGAATTTGAAGCAATGACTGATGATGGTCTTGGTGGCAATGACTGTCTTATTTACCGTAGAGTTCCTAATGCCTATAAGAGAGTCTTTAGTATTTTATTCATTCATTCAGTGAGAAACTATTTATTGAACACCTACCGTGTACCAGGCATACTCGCTCAGTGATAGGAGTCCAGCAGTGGGACAGAGCAGATGAAGATTCTGCCTGGTGAAGCTCCATGTTACGTACCATAAAGATGAAAATAAGAAGTACCGGTATGATGGAAACAGGGTTGTTCTTTTAGAGATGAAGTAAGCAAAAACTACTCTAATACGGTAACAAGTTAGAAAGAATTGAAGGATCAGGACAAGTAGATAATCTAAGGAGAAGTGTTTCAATGAGACAGAAAAATCCACTGAGAAACCCTGAGGTGGGAAAGGGCTGGGGAAGCAAGGAATGTCTGGAGGCCCAAGTGGCTAGTGTGGGTGATCTAGGAGGAGAGACGGGGTGAGTTCAGAGCTGATGTAGGGGCCAGTTCATTTACATCTTTTTGATTCACTTCTATTCCTTCTCCATTCATTACAAAGCAATTCCAATGATGTTATTAAAATGCAAATTGGAATATGTCAAGATCTTATTTCAAAATGTTTTTGGCTTCTCCTTACTTAGAGAAAACAGAAAGACCCTTAATATTCCCACAGAACCCTGTATAAATTATCCCCAGTTTGCCTCCAAGGGCTTCGCTAGTATCACCCTTGCTTTCAGCTCTCTCCTCGCAGACAGTTTTCTGTCTCAAAAATATTTTTCACCCCACAGGAGGAAGCTGCCAGAGATACCTTCTCAGTCTAGTTCTGCTTTCTCTTCTTTCACCATTTCCTTCTTTCAGTGGCTGCTTCCAATGTATCCTTCAGATGTTATCTTAAATATTAACACTTTGGACAGGCTTTCCTTAATTACTCAGTGTATAACCACCTGTGCTACCCAGTAGCTCTCGGTTGAATTATGTATTAAATGTCGATTCCTCTCACTAGTTCACAAACTTTGTAAAAGCAGGAATAGTGTCATTGGGATATTACCTCAGTACCTAGAAAGATACAGGTATATATAGTGAATGCTTGATTATCCTTTTGGTTGGATAAATAGATAAATGGATGAAAGATGTGTTTTTGCTAGGTTAAAAAAAATTAACAAATAGGGACTTCCCTGGTGCTCCAGTGGCTAAGACTTTGGGGCACCCAATGCAGGCAACCAGGTTTAATCCCTGGTCGGGAAACTATATCCCTCATGCCAAAACTAATATATCCCACATGCCACAATGAAGATTGAAGATCCTACATGCAGTAACCAAGACACAGCACAGCCAAATGAATAAATAAAATACATTAAAAAAACCAACAAAAACCAAATGTCACATGTGTTTGTGTTAGCAAGATTTTTCTAGTAAAGTAATTCTCAAGTCACACCACTTGGAATACACTTCAATTTCTCACACACTAGCCAAAGGAAGATCACATATCAGGGCTTGAAGGGCACATGCTTTAATTATACAAATAATAAATATTATTGCTATTAAAGACTTGTTTATTTTCCTAAAACTGTCATTAGTCAGCTGATGACTTTCTATATCTTAAAAACATAGTTATTATACTCATCTATCAGTGTTTATGATAAGAAAGTTGTACACAATAATCTATTCTACTGCATTTTCCCCATTTATGACTAATAGGAGAAAAATATGTAAGACTTAAAACTCAGAAGACTGAATACAGTGGGTAGTGGCAAGAGCAATGATTAATATTCTCAAGTGCTCTGTTTACCATCATATGCCAAGTTCTTAAACCACAAAGGTACAAAATAAGCATCTGTAAAATGAAGGAAGTTTTAAATCATTCAATGAATTCTATTCTCTTACCCCACAGGAGGAAGCTGCCAGAGATACCTTCTCAGTCTAGTTCTGCTTTCTCTTCTTTCACCATTTCCTTCTTTCAGTGGCTGCTTCCAATGTATCCTTCAGATGTTATCTTAAATATTAACACTTTGGACAGGCTTTCCTTAATTACTCAGTGTATAACCACCTGTGCTACCCAGTAGCTCTCGGTTGAATTATGTATTAAATGTCGATTCCTCTCACTAGTTCACAAACTTTGTAAAAGCAGGAATAGTGTCATTGGGATATTACCTCAGTACCTAGAAAGATACAGGTATATATAGTGAATGCTTGATTATCCTTTTGGTTGGATAAATAGATAAATGGATGAAAGATGTGTTTTTGCTAGGTTAAAAAAAATTAACAAATAGGGACTTCCCTGGTGCTCCAGTGGCTAAGACTTTGGGGCACCCAATGCAGGCAACCAGGTTTAATCCCTGGTCGGGAAACTATATCCCTCATGCCAAAACTAATATATCCCACATGCCACAATGAAGATTGAAGATCCTACATGCAGTAACCAAGACACAGCACAGCCAAATGAATAAATAAAATACATTAAAAAAACCAACAAAAACCAAATGTCACATGTGTTTGTGTTAGCAAGATTTTTCTAGTAAAGTAATTCTCAAGTCACACCACTTGGAATACACTTCAATTTCTCACACACTAGCCAAAGGAAGATCACATATCAGGGCTTGAAGGGCACATGCTTTAATTATACAAATAATAAATATTATTGCTATTAAAGACTTGTTTATTTTCCTAAAACTGTCATTAGTCAGCTGATGACTTTCTATATCTTAAAAACATAGTTATTATACTCATCTATCAGTGTTTATGATAAGAAAGTTGTACACAATAATCTATTCTACTGCATTTTCCCCATTTATGACTAATAGGGAGAAAAAATATGTAAGACTTAAAACTCAGAAGACTGAATACAGTGGGTAGTGGCAAGAGCAATGATTAATATTCTCAAGTGCTCTGTTTACCATCATATGCCAAGTTCTTAAACCACAAAGGTACAAAATAAGCATCTGTAAAATGAAGGAATGTTTTAAATCATTCAATGAATTCTATTCTCAGCTCTTTGAATTCAATATCCTAAATGAAATTATGATTACGTAGGCATATATCTCTTTACCTAAGACAAAAAGACTTTGTAGTTGAGGTTAAAGTAAAAGCTGATTCAAAATAGAAAAATCAATATTATTTTTTAATGGATATATGAAAATGTCTAAAACAACTGATTAAGTATATGATATAAACTTTTCAGATATTTTTATTTGTGAAACTGGGAAATCCACTACACTGCATTTACAAGAATTCTGATACTAAGGTCTATTTTCTTTCAGTACTGTGCAGTTTATCCAGAGTGAACTCACTACACAGTGATTTATAAATTCACAACAATTTTACACCGATTCACACAATAACAATATTATCAGTCACCCCTTCCTTGGAGAAATATTTCAAAAAATTTGAGTCAATAACTCTAATGGATATTTCTGCCATCACTGATAAAACTGTTATTGATTTCAAATGATAAATACTCCAGTCCATGTCTACTCTATCATTTCTACTTACAGCCTATAGATTTATAGAAATAAATAATCTCAAATTATCTCAATGGAAGACAAGATATGCCCAAATCTGTATAAATTCTGGGCCAAGCAAGTATCAATGACTCCCTTCTTCTAAAATCGTATGTTCTGCATTTTATTAGAAAAGCATATTATGATGACATTTCCCATAACTTTGCTAGAAGCCTACTTTTGTTCTCCTGCCAAGCAAAATGTTAAGGGACTTTAATTATACAAATAATAAATATTATTGCTATTAAAGACTTGTTTATTTTCCTAAAACTGTCATTAGTCAGCTGATGACTTTCTATATCTTAAAAACATAGTTATTATACTCATCTATCAGTGTTTATGATAAGAAAGTTGTACACAATAATCTATTCTACTGCATTTTCCCCATTTATGACTAATAGGAGAAAAAATATGTAAGACTTAAAACTCAGAAGACTGAATACAGTGGGTAGTGGCAAGAGCAATGATTAATATTCTCAAGTGCTCTGTTTACCATCATATGCCAAGTTCTTAAACCACAAAGGTACAAAATAAGCATCTGTAAAATGAAGGAATGTTTTAAATCATTCAATGAATTCTATTCTCAGCTCTTTGAATTCAATATCCTAAATGAAATTATGATTACGTAGGCATATATCTCTTTACCTAAGACAAAAAGACTTTGTAGTTGAGGTTAAAGTAAAAGCTGATTCAAAATAGAAAAATCAATATTATTTTTTAATGGATATATGAAAATGTCTAAAACAACTGATTAAGTATATGATATAAACTTTTCAGATATTTTTATTTGTGAAACTGGGAAATCCACTACACTGCATTTACAAGAATTCTGATACTAAGGTCTATTTTCTTTCAGTACTGTGCAGTTTATCCAGAGTGAACTCACTACACAGTGATTTATAAATTCACAACAATTTTACACCGAGTCACACAATAACAATATTATCAGTCACCCTTCCTTGGAGAAATATTTCAAAAATTTGAGTCAATAACTCTAATGGATATTTCTGCCATCACTGATAAAACTGTTATTGATTTCAAATGATAAATACTCCAGTCCATGTCTACTCTATCATTTCTACTTACAGCCTATAGATTTATAGAAATAAATAATCTCAAATTATCTCAATGGAAGACAAGATATGCCCAAATCTGTATAAATTCTGGGCCAAGCAAGTATCAATGACTCCCTTCTTCTAAAATCGTATGTTCTGCATTTTATTAGAAAAGCATATTATGATGACATTTCCCCATAACTTTGCTAGAAGCCTACTTTTGTTCTCCTGCCAAATTTGTGCATCTGGGTGGAGTGTTGGGCATGAAGAGAGATTGAGAGGGCATGTTTCACTATATAAATTCTTGATTTTTTTTTTATAAGACTAGCCTTTATTAAAGTAAGAATAGTTCTCATTTATGCAAAAAGCAGACAGGTTGCCAAAAGGACTAAATGATTTCTTTATTCCCTGATTTCACACATAAATTTTCATCTGCTACTGTCTTTCACTTGAATTTCTCAGTCTTGTCTCTAGTTAGATTAGAGTAATTTCAGTAAAGAACAATTTTAAGTTTGGCAATAATAAGGGTTTACGAAAGTTGCAATTTTTTTTTTTTTTTTGACTGTTAATCCTTGGAATCTCTTGATTTTATATCTCTACATTTCTGAACCACAAAAGTGACTTTATTCATACATCATTTTTCTACTTGTACTAGGAAATATTTTTTCTAGATTGTCTGGGATTTTCACTTGAATCTTCTTCATCTGCGTGTTACTTGTTTCTGGGTGATAGAGATTGAATGTTTATTTATTTTATAATTAAATCTATGTGAAATGTGAATCACTCAGTGCATTTGGTTTATATTAAGCCTGTGAGTTGTTTGAAATTATAATTTTACTTTCCCTGAACTGTCCACAGTAGTTACTTCTAAACAAAAAGGCATTGTTTCTCAAAAAATAAGTAAATAAATAAAAAACCTCTATTTATACTCTCATATCTCCTATTATTTCTGTGGCTTTCCAAAGGTCTGAAACTCTCTGAGATACACTGACATCCTGTATCTTATCTCATTTTAGCGCAATGGTACTCTGCAGTAAAATGAAGATCTTGCCCTTTAGATAAATGCCTTCAAATTTTAGGGACAAGATCAGTGTCTAGATGTACCTTATTAGGATTAAAATACCTGAAAATGCTTAGTGGTAAAAAAAAATTAAAATGTGGATGTATGTTTCAGGGAAGATTACTAGGCAGGAGTAAAAAATGGTGATCTCAGCAATTATGTGTCAGATTTAGAAGGAAATGTCAGAAATGTTTGCATTTTAAAGCTTCAACATAACTTTTCATATGAATTATTTTACACAGGAGAACCACATACAGAAGAGATGAAAATGGCAGTACTATTTAAAGTATGTTCTCCCATTCACTAGCATCTTTTCTGTCTTCTTAGCAGACTTTCCACAACCCCTAGGCTTGTTTTGCAATAATTTATCTTGTCCAAATCCCTCATTTTGCCACAGGAACACAGATGGATTACATTAGAGAGTTAAGTTCTCACACAATGATGAGAAGAGCCCTCTTCTCTCTTCTCTGTTTAAATCAGACCAAATCAATCCATAGAAACCAACCAATGAAGCCAACAAAAAACTAGACCCCCTCTCCTCCCCCAAAAAATCAGTACCTGAGAACACAGCTTTAAAGCTGAACTGCCTGAGTCTGAGTCTTCAATCTGCCACTTACAGGTGGCATGACTTTTAAAAGTTTACGTAAGTCCTGTGTCTCAATTTCATAATATGTAAAATGGAGCTAATAAAATCATTTACTTTATACTGTTGCTATAAAAATTAAAGGTCAATATCTGTAAGGTCTTTAGAACATTATCCAATGCATAATAGTACCATGTAGTATTTATTAAATACATTTTTTATAAAATAAAATACAAAGTGTATTCATTATATATGTCTAATTTAACAAATAATTATAAAGCAAATACCCATGTAACTATTTAAACAAACCATGTCTCCCACCTCAGAAAAACGGGACCCTGCTTCCACTATGCACAGTCTCTCCATGCACAGAGGCAAATTCCTCTCTCTCTCTTGAAAAATTCCCTGAAAAATAGTCAGGTATTATCTGTTATTATGCCTTCTTAAATAATCACCTTCTTGTTGCATTATATTCTTGTTCCATATGTATGCATCTCTAAGAATATATTCAATTTTTCATTTCTGAAATGTATATAATCAGGTTGTATCACATTACTTTGAATCTAGCTTAGGTCTAGAAATTTCATCTCATGTGCATTCTGTTTATTTTAATTGCTATGAAATATTTGTGATTATATTACATTTATTTATGAATTTATTTATTATTATTAGATACTTGGGTTGTGTCCAGTTTTGTTGTTATAGGTAGCTATGGATTTTTGTCATGTGACACTGGTGTGTATGGGAATGGATGGGTTCCCTAAGCACTATGATATGCATACTTTCAATTTTATTAGGTAATACTCAGAACTTTCTCAAAAAGTATCTGTACCAATTTATCCTTTCAAAGGAACTATATGAATGCTGTGATTGTTCCAATTATTAGTCACTGATTGTTCCATATACATTTCTCTAAGACTTGACTTAATATCACAACAGTGATTTATTAGCTCATATTTTTCTATGGATCAGAATTAGAGCTGTTCAGCTGGGCAATTCTGGCTGAGCCCCTCATTAGGCCACAAACAAATGCCATTCTGAACTGTAGTCTCATAAAAGCTTGCCAGGGGTTAGAAGATTCACTTCACATGTGGTCCATTCAGGTAGCAGGCAAATCGGTGCTGGCTGATAGCTGGGTTCCTCACTTCCATGTGGGCCTTTTCACATGGCTGCTCTGACTCTCCTTTTCCAAATGGCCCCCCCAGCATATCATTTACTTTATACTGTTGCTATAAAAATTAAAGGTCAATATCTGTAAGGTCTTTAGAACATTATCCAATGCATAATAGTACCATGTAGTATTTATTAAATACATTTTTTATAAAATAAAATACAAAGTGTATTCATTATATATGTCTAATTTAACAAATAATTATAAAGCAAATACCCATGTAACTATTTAAACAAACCATGTCTCCCACCTCAGAAAAACGGGACCCTGCTTCCACTATGCACAGTCTCTCCATGCACAGAGGCAAATTCCGCTCTTTCTATTAAAATATTCCCTGAAAAATAGTCAGGTATTATCTGTTATTATGCCTTCTTAAATAATCACCTTCTTGTTGCATTATATTCTTGTTCCATATGTATGCATCTCTAAGAATATATTCAATTTTTCATTTCTGAAATGTATATAATCAGGTTGTATCACATTACTTTGAATCTAGCTTAGGTCTAGAAATTTCATCTCATGTGCATTCTGTTTATTTTAATTGCTATGAAATATTTGTGATTATATTACATTTATTTATGAATTTATTTATTATTATTAGATACTTGGGTTGTGTCCAGTTTTGTTGTTATAGGTAGCTATGGATTTTTGTCATGTGACACTGGTGTGTATGGGAATGGATGGGTTCCCTAAGCACTATGATATGCATACTTTCAATTTTATTAGGTAATACTCAGAACTTTCTCAAAAAGTATCTGTACCAATTTATCCTTTCAAAGGAACTATATGAATGCTGTGATTGTTCCAATTATTAGTCACTGATTGTTCCATATACATTTCTCTAAGACTTGACTTAATATCACAACAGTGATTTATTAGCTCATATTTTTCTATGGATCAGAATTAGAGCTGTTCAGCTGGGCAATTCTGGCTGAGCCCCTCATTAGGCCACAAACAAATGCCATTCTGAACTGTAGTCTCATAAAAGCTTGCCAGGGGTTAGAAGATTCACTTCACATGTGGTCCATTCAGGTAGCAGGCAAATCGGTGCTGGCTGATAGCTGGGTTCCTCACTTCCATGTGGGCCTTTTCACATGGCTGCTCTGACTCTCCTGCAAATGGCACGGAGGCTGGTTTGCCCCAGAAGAAATGATCCAAGAGAGCAAGACCAAATCTTCAACACCCTCTGTAACCTCGTCTCAAAAGACACACATTATTTCTTCCTAATCATACCTGTCACATAGGCCAGCTTTGGTTCAGTTTTCAGGGCATTACAAAAGGCTGTTAACATGAGGAAGTAGAGCTGGTTGGGAACTATCTTGGAAGGTGGATTCCACACTCCACATTCTTCCAACATTTAATATCGTCAGACATTTAACTTTTCTTGTAGCTTTAATTTGGATTTTTATGATTATGAACAAAATTAACTACTTCTCACATGTCTATTGGCATTCATATTTCATGTTTTGTGAAGCACCTAATGTTTTGTTTTTCTTTTTCATTTACAGCCAGTTAAATATTTTGTTATGTGACAAAAGAGGCTGTAAGACCCCTAGACAGTCCTTTAGAATAGAGGAACAAGCTTTAAATCTGAATTTTATTTTGTTTCAAAGCATGGACTGATATACAAGGATTTCTAAATGTGTGATACAAAAAAGAAATATTTGTACTAGCTTCAGGGTTGACGCAGTTGACAGCAAAACCCAAATCTCTTTATTCTGATCCATGAATTAAAATATTGCTGAATTCATAGAGTCTGTAGGTCTTTTATGTAAAAGTTTGGAAACAGAATAAGAAACACAGTGATACAAAGACTTGCAATAAATAGATTTAAAAAAGAAAAAACTCATAGCAAATAAACATCAAGTCCCACCGAGCATTCTTTGAAAAGAGAAGCATCCTATCTTATCTCAGTATGCAATAATTCCTTCATCTAAGAAAATTACTTTGCAATGGACCTAGAAAGTCTGCGGGGCTCTGAATTGAAAGAGGACCCTTGCAAGCATAAGGAAGCTTAAGCACATGTTTGCAGTTTGGAGCTAAGATGGCACCTACAGGAAGAGACAAGGTCTGATCTAAATTGTTAAGTGATGGTCAAAATTTCTGATTAGTTCCCCTGGTTTCCGTGCTCATGGATGATTGCTTGACCTTTAGCTTGATTGGTGTAATCTATAGGAAGTCCCGTGCAAAACCCCCTTCACTTGCCTATAAAAGCTGTGAATCTGCATGAATAAAACGGAACTGCTTTGACGGAACCCCTGTCGCATCTGATTGTCCCCCTGGGGGGCTGGGTGGTGGGCAGCAAGACCCACCTCTCTCTCTGAGATCTCCCGGTTCAGCTGGGGGCAATCCCGCTGCCTTCCTTTCTGCGGAAGGCCCCCGCAAAAGCCAATTCTTCTCACCATCCACATCCACAACCCTTAACTTTCTGCATACATTTCTAGAGGTAGACATGGGCGATTTGGGGGTACTCATGCTGTATGATTGCTGTCTTTTGATGCCGCCTCTTAATGGCACTATTATGCTCAAGATCTTGATTCAGGCCAGCAACAGAAAAAGACTCAGAAGCATCTAGAATCCACACCTATTCTTCTCAGACACCTTATAACAAATACTCATGAGGCTATACATGTCATTTGAAACAGAGATTAATGCAGCAGCTAGGGGGTATACTAAGAAGGTGGATGACAAGCTTATGCAGTTTAACTTACACTGGCTTTCACCACATGCCTAAATCTGGGCTTATAGATATCACTTCTATTAGATGGTAGATTTTTAATGGACATGCATTAATATCTGAATAGGGATAAGTTAAGGAAGGGCAACATAAGTTTCATTGTCAACTAGTGTCTCATCACCATTCCATCCCTATCAGTGCCAAGCAGTGTACCTGGAGATTCTTCTCAAAGCAAAACTTTACTTCCTGAAGAGAGTATTGCAATGTTGAAACATCCCTAAGCACCAATGCTTCAACTTCACCACTAGGCACAATTTCCAGAATTTATATGAACCTACTCAAGACATTCCAAGCAGTATTGGAGCCACTGAAAACTTAGAGCCAAGGGACAGAGGTGATTCTTTGTGTTTCTATCTGCATATAAGGAGAAGAGCAGAAAAATAAGTTCACAAAAAGTGGTAAGGACTGAATTTAGCTATTCCAATAAAGACATTACATTTGGTCCAGTGCATGGCAGGTTTCCTGCTGAATCCATCTATCTATGATAGTATTCAACTAAAGAGTTAAGGTGGGATTAGCCCAGCATTTTTCAAGACTTTTGTGATGATATTAATGTCTCAGATGTCCTAAGGAATATGGCATATCTTTCCATTTGTTACTTTGGTAAACAAGCTCCAGGGGCCTATATTTGATATTTCTTATCACAGTATCATTTACTCAAGGGGAAATATGAACTTTCTCTCAATTTCACTATATACTGGGAAACAGAAATAGCAGACAGACAATGTAGGGCATGTCGTCAGATGTGGATTAAAACTGTACTGGCTGATATTGTCTTCATGAAGGAGGTATAATTTGCAGCCATTGATGAATAACTCCTGTAAGATATAGATAGCTTTCTTTTCCCAGTCCACACTACTCTTGCAACTGGTCACACTGCGGAGTATTAAATGAAGGATTCATAATAAACATCACAGTGCATCTCTTGAAGAGCATTAAGATGCCACTTCATTCAAGAGGTTCTGAGGTGTGAAATAATTCAAGTATGAATATCAGATGACTTGTTCCTTGGAAATGGTGGTAAGAGAGAGTTATTAATTTCCATCCCAAGTATTCCATGATTAATTAAACATCACCAAAGAAAGACATCAGACAATTCTGAACTTAGACAGTTTTGTCTACTGTGTTAGCCAATTAATTTGCCTCTCAGTCATGTGGCTTTTGCTGGCTTCTATTCCGAGGAGATCCTCCCATACCAAGAGAATCTTTCCATGACATTGTCTCCCATCAGGAGAATCTGTTATTAAATAAGACTGTTTTTTCATTCATTAAACATGTTGAGCAGTTGCATTAATTTTCAAAATTAGCTGTATTTTGTGTTAGAAAACTAATGACCATAAACTTGGAAACTTAGAACAACATAAATTTATTATCTTATAGTTTTGTACTCAGAAATATGAGATGGATTTCACTATCCTAAAAATCCAGGTGCCAGTAGGGTTGCATTCCTTTCTGGGGGCTGGGGACAATCTGTTTCTTTGCCTTTCATACACTCACAGATTGGCCTCATTCCTTGGCTGATGGCCTACATCTTCCACCTTCAAAAGCCAGAAATTGTATCACCCTGAACTTATTTGTATAATCACATCTCCTTGTCTTAAATTGACCTTTTTGTCTTACTTTCTCAAAAAGAGCCCTTGTGTTTACATTGGTCCTACCTGGATAATCCAAGATAAGCTTCCTATTTTAAAGTCATATCATTAGAATCTTATTTTCATCTGCTACTTTAATTCTCCTTTCCCATATATTGATAGTTTAACATAGTCAAGGCTTCCAGGATTAGGATTTAGACATTTTTGTTGGGCTTACAATTTTATCTCCATAGTGGCACTAATTAAACACTTATGAAGCATTAAATAATTATGTTATGTGTGTGTGTGTGTGTGTGTGTGTATCAGCTTGATAGATATAATTGAAAAGAAAAACGAAGCAATTTCAGGAATAAACCAGTCTTTGATGTAAGAATGTAATTCACTTCTGGCACTGTTGCCACATTGCACATGGAAAACCTTCTTAAACATTTTGTGTGATTGGTTGCTGTTTGTTGTAAAGCAATGACCTGTGTTATCCCAAACACTGATATCACTTTATGGTCCCCAAACCAAGAGGGCCTAGACCTAATTTATCCTCTGACTTTTACTATTAAAAACTTTGAGCACTCTCTTCAATTCATTCTTATTTTTTCTCCTTTCCAATATGGTTTTTCTCTAGCCATTTTCAACAGAGGCAAATAATCTTTTTTAGGCATATCTCAATTAAATTAGTCATACCTCTATTATAGTATTAATCCACCAAATCCTATTTTATCACCCACATTTCTGATATTAATTAGTTCTTTGATCTCAGAAATGATGTATTACTCACTTTTCTAGTCACAAGCCCTAAAAGCAGGCTGAAGTTAACAGGCTTAATTTCTGCAAAAGAATAAATCAGTTACAGAATTCAACACAGAGAGTGTTGTAAATTGACATCTGTTACAAAATAATTAATTATGAAGAAAATGGAAGTATAAGTGTACATTGTCTTTAAATTGATTCTTTACTACTAGATAAAATACTTTGAAATAATTGAGAAGAGGGAGGATAACTTCCAGAATGGGATAATGTCCTCTAATTTGTATATAGCTTTCTGAATGAAATTTTTTTTCATACCAAAAACATTTTTATTGGGGTATAGTCAGTTAACAATTTTGTGACAGTTTCAGGTGAACAGTTGAAGGGGGTTTAGCCATACATATACCTGTCTTACTTTCTCAAAAAGAGCCCTTGTGTTTACATTGGTCCTACCTGGATAATCCAAGATAAGCTTCCTATTTTAAAGTCATATCATTAGAATCTTATTTTCATCTGCTACTTTAATTCTCCTTTCCCATATATTGATAGTTTAACATAGTCAAGGCTTCCAGGATTAGGATTTAGACATTTTTGTTGGGCTTACAATTTTATCTCCATAGTGGCACTAATTAAACACTTATGAAGCATTAAATAATTATGTTATGTGTGTGTGTGTGTGTGTGTGTATCAGCTTGATAGATATAATTGAAAAGAAAAACGAAGCAATTTCAGGAATAAACCAGTCTTTGATGTAAGAATGTAATTCACTTCTGGCACTGTTGCCACATTGCACATGGAAAACCTTCTTAAACATTTTGTGTGATTGGTTGCTGTTTGTTGTAAAGCAATGACCTGTGTTATCCCAAACACTGATATCACTTTATGGTCCCCAAACCAAGAGGGCCTAGACCTAATTTATCCTCTGACTTTTACTATTAAAAACTTTGAGCACTCTCTTCAATTCATTCTTATTTTTTCTCCTTTCCAATATGGTTTTTCTCTAGCCATTTTCAACAGAGGCAAATAATCTTTTTTAGGCATATCTCAATTAAATTAGTCATACCTCTATTATAGTATTAATCCACCAAATCCTATTTTATCACCCACATTTCTGATATTAATTAGTTCTTTGATCTCAGAAATGATGTATTACTCACTTTTCTAGTCACAAGCCCTAAAAGCAGGCTGAAGTTAACAGGCTTAATTTCTGCAAAAGAATAAATCAGTTACAGAATTCAACACAGAGAGTGTTGTAAATTGACATCTGTTACAAAATAATTAATTATGAAGAAAATGGAAGTATAAGTGTACATTGTCTTTAAATTGATTCTTTACTACTAGATAAAATACTTTGAAATAATTGAGAAGAGGGAGGATAACTTCCAGAATGGGATAATGTCCTCTAATTTGTATATAGCTTTCTGAATGAAATTTTTTTTCATACCAAAAACATTTTTATTGGGGTATAGTCAGTTAACAATTTTGTGACAGTTTCAGGTGAACAGTTGAAGGGGGTTTAGCCATACATATACCTGTATGCACTGAATGCAATTCTTTGTGACACTATATTCACCTGACACAGGTAAAGTTTACTTGATGTTGGAGTTAAAATACTTGAACCTTCTTTGAGTAAAATATCATTATTCTGAAATTTGTATTACAAAGGTTTCATTTACTAATGACAGTAAGAGATATTCATTAGAGGGTGGGAAATCTCAAAAACAGAATGCTATTATTGACCAAATTTATATTGCTATTTCTAAGTAACATTGACCATATCCTGGATAAAATGAACATTTTGCAAATTACTTCATAATGCCTCCCAAATGCAGATATAGCCCATTTAGTTGTTCATAGAAAACACAGATTTTTAAAATAAATATGTTCTTTGCATTAGCTTTGAATTTCATATATTTTAAATCCTCAATTTTTATATAATTTGCCAGTTACACAAATGACACTTTAAGAACTGGTCTTTCCAAAAAGAATATAAATGATGATAATTTTATGGAAGATTTAAGTAAATACCTCCAGGACCTTCATTGAAATGCCACTTGGAGTATATACAACATATATTACTATACACTCATTGGAACAAAATAAGTATTTATTGAACTAAAATGAACTCCCTAATTTCCTCTGCTGAATGTAGAAAAGTAGAAGGAACTCCTACTCTTACATAAAGAGTTGGACTGAGATCAAATTCTTGACTTCCGGATCTCATCAGAAAGCTATGGTTGCAGAATAAACTGACACCAAGTTAACAGGCTTAATTTCTGCAAAAGAATAAATCAGTTACAGAATTCAACACAGAGAGTGTTGTAAATTGACATCTGTTACAAAATAATTAATTATGAAGAAAATGGAAGTATAAGTGTACATTGTCTTTAAATTGATTCTTTACTACTAGATAAAATACTTTGAAATAATTGAGAAGAGGGAGGATAACTTCCAGAATGGGATAATGTCCTCTAATTTGTATATAGCTTTCTGAATGAAATTTTTTTTCATACCAAAAACATTTTTATTGGGGTATAGTCAGTTAACAATTTTGTGACAGTTTCAGGTGAACAGTTGAAGGGGGTTTAGCCATACATATACCTGTATGCACTGAATGCAATTCTTTGTGACACTATATTCACCTGACACAGGTAAAGTTTACTTGATGTTGGAGTTAAAATACTTGAACCTTCTTTGAGTAAAATATCATTATTCTGAAATTTGTATTACAAAGGTTTCATTTACTAATGACAGTAAGAGATATTCATTAGAGGGTGGGAAATCTCAAAAACAGAATGCTATTATTGACCAAATTTATATTGCTATTTCTAAGTAACATTGACCATATCCTGGATAAAATGAACATTTTGCAAATTACTTCATAATGCCTCCCAAATGCAGATATAGCCCATTTAGTTGTTCATAGAAAACACAGATTTTTAAAATAAATATGTTCTTTGCATTAGCTTTGAATTTCATATATTTTAAATCCTCAATTTTTATATAATTTGCCAGTTACACAAATGACACTTTAAGAACTGGTCTTTCCAAAAAGAATATAAATGATGATAATTTTATGGAAGATTTAAGTAAATACCTCCAGGACCTTCATTGAAATGCCACTTGGAGTATATACAACATATATTACTATACACTCATTGGAACAAAATAAGTATTTATTGAACTAAAATGAACTCCCTAATTTCCTCTGCTGAATGTAGAAAAGTAGAAGGAACTCCTACTCTTACATAAAGAGTTGGACTGAGATCAAATTCTTGACTTCCGGATCTCATCAGAAAGCTATGGTTGCAGAATAAACTGACACCAAATATAAGGAGAGACACTGCCTCTAGGAAGAGAGGAAGTGCTGAAACTCACCCACCTGAGACAGAGCCAAGCTCACCATAGTAAGAAGCTGTTGACACTGTGAAACCCTGGAAGCTGCAGAAACCGAGGAGAGTTTGTAACCCCTTGTCCGTTCTTAGCTCACTGAAAAAACAAGGAAGAGCCTGGAGCTGTGCGACTGTGGCACAGACCTGGAGGAAGGAGCCAGCAGCCATACAGTAGGGACAAGCAACTCCAACCAGACCCTTCCTTTAACCCCACCACAAAACACAAAACAGGGTGTTGCAAAGAACAAGTAATGCTCTTGACTTGAACTGGTGAACATTCATTTCAGATAAGGAGAAGCCATGAGTGATGAGAGGTAAAGGAACCTTCTGGGCAAGTAGAATTAAGAACTGAGCCCAAAATTTCAGCCATAGAAGGAAAAGAACAAAGAAAGCTCTATCTCCTGGAGTCACAGACAAGGAGCTTTCTTGAGACTGAGTCTTGAACTCAAGAACAGAGAGGATTTGCCTCCACACCATCACCAATCTAGATGCTGTGAATTAAAATGACAGAACCATACTGCTAGGAGGGCAGAAAAACAACATGTAAAAGCACTGTTCCCAAGTCACAGCAGAAACGTAAACCTAAAATTCAGAATCAAATGAATTTTGGTCTAATAAAGCACCAGCCATTCTAGATACAAGGTCTCTGTAAATAAGAGGACTATGTTGCATTGAAGGAAAGTAAGGCAAAAACAAATCTCAAATACAGCCCAACTCCTGACTAGATTAACAAAACTGAACCAAAGCCTAGTAGAAGGAACTATGCTGTGCTCAGCTGCTCAGTTGTGTCTGACTCTTTGCAACCCCATGGACTGTAGCCTGCCTGGCTCCTTCCTACCCATAGGATTTCCCAGCAACAATACTGGGGAGTGTTGCCATTTCTCTCCTCCAGCGGATCTTCCCCACCCAGGGATCTAAACTGGATCTTCTGAGTTTCCTGCATTAGCAGGCAGGTTCTTTACCACTAGTGCCATCTGGGGGTCCCAGTAGAAGGAAAGCTGTGCCTATTCTGAAGCATAAAACTATGTCTTCAGTCTGTGGCTCTGCATAAAGTCCAGTTTTCAAAAAAAAAAAAAAAAATTATAAGGCACCAAAAAAGACAAATATAAAAATGAAACAAATACACTCCCCAAAGAATGGGCCATCAAAATAACCAGACTCAGATGTGAGTCACTATCACATGTCAGTGATAGTGATGTCAGTCACTATCTGACTTCTTAATGGGGAATGTAAAATAACTATGATTAATGTATCCAAACTTATGAGAACTCTAATTGGGTAGGAAGATCTCACCTATGATCAGAGTGGTAATTTCAGCAGAGAAATGGAAATTATAAAGTAATTAAAGAAAAATTGAAGAAATTAAAAACACAGAGAGGAAGAAACCCTCCAATAAGTTCATTAGAGTAATCAACACAGTCAAGGAAAGAATCAGTGAACTTAATGATTATTCAACAGGAATTACCCAAGCTGAAACAGAAAGAAAAATGTCAGAATGGGGAGCAAAACCAGGATATCCAATAGCTGTGTTGTAACATATATGCAATTTTAATCCCAGGAGCAGAAAGAAAAGGCAAGAAGAAATATTTGGGAAAAATAATAACTTAGAATTTTCTAAAAATAATCTTGAGGAGTCCAGCTCCTGTCCAAAAACCTACTTTGGCTTGTTCAAGCCTGGCCACAAATAACTGCAAAGGCTTTACCCAACAGTCCTCACAGCATAAAGCTGTTCTCCCCACACCACATTTGATAGATAGTCAATGCACCACAGTCTCCAACTTTCTTGCAATCAGGACTCACTCAGGATCGTATGACTGGCCGTGTTTTTTTTTTTTTTTTTTTTTTAACATTTATTTATTTTTTGGGGGGTGAGGAGGGAGGGGCGCGGGCGGGCCACTTCTATTGGTCTTTCATTTATCTATTTTCATTCGTCTTTGTTCTTTGGCCTGTGTGGGCCTCCCATCGCAGTGGCCTCTGTTGTTGCAGAGCACCGGCTCTGGGCGCACGTGCTCCAGAGCTCCGGCTCGGTAATTGGACACATCAGTCCAGCCACTCCGTGGCACGTGGGATCTTCCCAGGCCAGGGATCGAACCACCGCCCCTCACACTGCAAGGTGGTGTCCTTACCCACTGGACCACCAGGGAAGCCCTGGCCGTGTTTTTATGCATACCTAAATCTGTAGCCAAGACACCTCCATTTGAAGATCTTATCAGGAAAATATGAAGTCATTTCTTTCACTCTGACTTGTTACTTTCCCATTAGTGAGTGGTTAATCCTCTTGTCTTTCCCCTGATGCCTGGATACCTAAAACTGCAGAATTCATTTTATTAGGGAGCCTTCCTCAGTGGGGAGAAGAATCCCATTTCTGGGCTGATTCACACAGCCCTCAAATGGCTTATTCTAATGAGGGAAAGGAACATGGTATACTCTCAGAGTAAGTGATTAGAGCCTCATTTTGACTTCTCACTTTGGTCAGCTGTTCTAACATCTGAAATGTCAGCTAACTCCCAAATGCCAGACATGAAAACACAGATTCAATAAGCTCAAAGAACAACAAGAAGGAAAAATACAAAGAAACAGACAATATGCCCAGACCAAGGCACATAATATTGAAACTTTTCCAAAAAAAAAAAGAAAAAAAGAGGGGGATGTGAAGGCAGTGAGATAAAAAAGAAATGTTACTTAGAGGCATGAAGATAAGAAGTATTACAGACATCTTGGAAATCACACAAGCCAAAAATAAACGCACGATATCTTAAAAGTGCTTAAAGGGAAAAAAAAACCCTCAATTTACAATAATATAACTAGTGACACTTTCCTTCAAATATGAAAATTAAGAAATTCTCAAACAAAACCGTACTGAATCCATGCAAGAAGACCTCCTATAAAATTAATGGTATCAAAAACTTCTCTGTTAGACAGAATACAGTACTAGACTGAAAGGTGGATCTATAAAAAATGAGTGAATGGTGCTGTAATAAAACAGAAAAGGATAACATTTTTCTACTTTAATTGTTACAAAATTGTCCAAAGAAATACAGTAGCAATGTATGTATGTATAATACATGTGTATATATGTGTGTCTGTGTTTATAGCATATATAAGATTAGAGAGCCGCTGCATTTGCTCTACCATGGCCCACACTCTGTGCAGTGTGCTTTCTCTAAATTGAATAAATCTGTTTCTTACCTATCATTTTGTCTCTCACTGAATTCTTCTCTGCAAAGAGACATGAAGAGCCTGAGTCTCAGTGGGTCCAGACATGGGACCGTCTCCATGTGGTGTCAGTGGCTCCTAGAAAGCTGCAGAATTAGCTGGTCCTTAAATAATATGACCCCATAGAGAGAGAGAGAGAATCGTCTCTTCTTCATCTTCCTATAGACACCGAGAAGAATTCAAACTGGCCTTGTTGAGAAGGAATCTGGTCAGATAAGACCATGCGCATCTGGAGGGGGGAACAAGCAGCAGAAAGGGTGGAAGAGAGATTGCAGGGATTGTAGAGCAGGATAATATGATTTGAGTTAGGACCATGATAACTTAAAGATTGTATACTTTAAAATTTGATTTTGTCTATTTTTAACTGAAATGTATTGTATAAATATTAAATTAAGCTAACAATACTATATTACTTTCAGGTGTCCTGCATAGTGATTTGACAATTGCATACATTATAAAATGATCAGAACAATAACTCCAGTAATGATCTCACAGAAAGTTATTAAAATCACCTACTTAGTCTCTATGAGTCTGGTTCCATTATTATTTTCCAAAAAAAAGAAAAAAAGAGGGGGATGTGAAGGCAGTGAGATAAAAAAGAAATGTTACTTAGAGGCATGAAGATAAGAAGTATTACAGACATCTTGGAAATCACACAAGCCAAAAATAACCGCACGATATCTTAAAAGTGCTTAAAGGGAAAAAAAAACCCTCAATTTACAATAATATAACTAGTGACACTTTCCTTCAAATATGAAAATTAAGAAATTCTCAAACAAAACCGTACTGAATCCATGCAAGAAGACCTCCTATAAAATTAATGGTATCAAAAACTTCTCTGTTAGACAGAATACAGTACTAGACTGAAAGGTGGATCTATAAAAAATGAGTGAATGGTGCTGTAATAAAACAGAAAAGGATAACATTTTTCTACTTTAATTGTTACAAAATTGTCCAAAGAAATACAGTAGCAATGTATGTATGTATAATACATGTGTATATATGTGTGTCTGTGTTTATAGCATATATAAGATTAGAGAGCCGCTGCATTTGCTCTACCATGGCCCACACTCTGTGCAGTGTGCTTTCTCTAAATTGAATAAATCTGTTTCTTACCTATCATTTTGTCTCTCACTGAATTCTTCTCTGCAAAGAGACATGAAGAGCCTGAGTCTCAGTGGGTCCAGACATGGGACCGTCTCCATGTGGTGTCAGTGGCTCCTAGAAAGCTGCAGAATTAGCTGGTCCTTAAATAATATGACCCCATAGAGAGAGAGAGAGAATCGTCTCTTCTTCATCTTCCTATAGACACCGAGAAGAATTCAAACTGGCCTTGTTGAGAAGGAATCTGGTCAGATAAGACCATGCGCATCTGGAGGGGGGAACAAGCAGCAGAAAGGGTGGAAGAGAGATTGCAGGGATTGTAGAGCAGGATAATATGATTTGAGTTAGGACCATGATAACTTAAAGATTGTATACTTTAAAATTTGATTTTGTCTATTTTTAACTGAAATGTATTGTATAAATATTAAATTAAGCTAACAATACTATATTACTTTCAGGTGTCCTGCATAGTGATTTGACAATTGCATACATTATAAAATGATCAGAACAATAACTCCAGTAATGATCTCACAGAAAGTTATTAAAATCACCTACTTAGTCTCTATGAGTCTGGTTCCATTATTATTTTTTTCTTTTTTACTTTTATAGAGTTTTGTCATTTACAGATATGTATGATCCCAGATTAGTCATATGAATATCCCCCTAAACCCCACCCCTCGAGGCCATCGCACAGCACCCAGGCAGGATCCCCTTTTCTCAAAGCGCAATGAAAATACCTATCTTTTTCACATATGATAGTATAGGTTTTCATGCTACTTCCTTTACATCTCCCACCCACTGTTCATTCCCCACAATGTCCATATGTCTAGTGTTCACGTCAGTTTTTCCATCACTTCACTGTGTGTGTTATCATTACCATCCTACTAGATTCCATATATATGTGTTAATATATTGTACTTGTCTTTCGCTTTTTGACTTACTTCACTTTTTATGATAGGTTCTAGATCCAGCCACCTCATTAGGACTGATTCTTCTGCATTTCTTTTAACAGCTGAGTAGCATTCCATTGCATATATGTACCAGGGCTTCTGTATCCATTCATTTGTCAATGGACACCTAGGTTGCTTCCATGTTCTAGCTATTGTATAGAGAGCTGCAATGAACATTGGGAAACAGGTGCTTCTTTCAGTTTTGAATTCATCAGGGTATAAGCCGAATAGTGGTATTGCTGAGTCGTATGGTGTTTCTATTTTTTGTTTTTTAAGGAATCTCCATACTGTCTTCCATAGAGGCTGTATCAATTCACATTCCCACCAGCAAGGCAAGAGTGTTCCCTTTTCTCCGCACCCTCTCCAGCATTTATTGTCTGTTGATCTGTTGATAATGGCCATTCTGACGGGTGTGAGGTGATATCTCATGGTAGTTTTGATTTGCATTTCTCTAATAATAAGCGAGGTTGAGCATCGCTTCATGTGGTTTTTGGCCATCTGTGTGTCCTCTTTGGAGAGGTGTCTGTTTAGGTCCTTTTCCCATTTTTTGATTGAGTTGCTCATTTATCCGATGTTGAGTTGTCCAAGTTGCTTGTAGATTTTGGAGATTAATTCTTTGCCTGTTATTTCATTTGCTATGGTTTTCTCCCATTGTGTGGGCTGTCTGTTCACCTCTTTTCGAATTTCTATTGCTGTACAAAAGCTCTTAACTTTCATTAGGTCCCACATGTTAATGTTTGTTTTTAGTTTCTCTATTCTAGTAGGTGCGTCATGGAAGATCATGCTTTGATTTATGTCCATGAGTGTTTTGCCTATGTTCTCCTCTAAGAGTTTTAGGGTCTCTGGTCTTCAATTTAGTCTTTAATCCATTTTGAGTTTATCTTTGTGTGTGGTGTCAGGGTATGTTCCAACTTCATTTTTTTGCATGTAGCTGTCCAGTTGTCCCAGCACCATTTGTTGAAGAGGCTGTCTTTGTCCAATTTTAGATTTTCACCTCCTTTGTCAAAAATAAGGCACCCATAGGAGTGTGGGTTTATCTCTGGGTTCTCTATCTTGTTCCATTGGTCTATATTTTCATTTTTGTGCCAGTCCCATACTGTCTTAATGACTGTTGCTTTGTAGTAGAGTCTGAAGTTGGGGAGGCTGATCCCTCCAGCTCTGTTCTTCTTCCTCAGGATTGCTTTGGCTATTCGAGGTCTTTTGTGTTTCCATATGAACTGTGTTATTCTTTGGTCTAGTTCTGTGAAGAATGTCATTGGTAGTTTGATAGGGATTGCATTGAATCTATAGATGACATTTGGTAGTATGGTCATTTTCACAATATTGATTCTTCCAATCCAAGAACATGGAATATCTCTCCATCTGTTTAAGTCTTCTTTAATGTCTCTCATGAGTGTCTTGTAATTTTCTGTGTACAGTTCTTTTGTTTCTTTGGGTAGATTTATTCCTAGATATTTGATTCTTTTGGTTACAATGGTGAAGGGGATTGCCTCTTTGATTTCGTTTTCTGATTTTTCATTATTTGTGTATAGGAATGCCAGTGATTTCTGTGTGTTGACTTTGTATCCTGCGACTTTGCAGGATTCGCTGATTAGCTCTAGTAGTTTTGTAATAGTGTCTTTTGGATTTTCTATGTATAATATCATGTCATCTGCAAATAGAGAGAGTTTTACTTCTTTTCCAATCTGGATTCCTTGTATTTCTTTTTCTTCTCTTATTGCTGTTGCTCCATTATGTTTTTATTATGTTTGTTTTTTAGATTTCACATAAAAGTGAGATCATACTTATTTTGTTTAGCATAAAAATGCTTAGATTCATCTATGCTCTCACAAATGGCAAAATATCATTTTTTATTGCCAGGTAATTTTCCACTGGGATGGAGTGTATGTGTATACAGATACCACACCTAATCTTCATTCATCCATCAATGAATGCTTAGGTTAGTATCTTGCTTCCACATCGTGACTACAGAAAATGACTCAGCAATAGACACTGATATACACATCTTTTGTAATTAGTGTTTTTATTTTCTTCAGGTAAATATCCTGAAGTGAAATCACTGGATCACATAGCAATTCTAATTTAAAAACTAAAGAATCTCCATACTGTTGTGACTGCACAAATTTACAATTCCAGCAAGAGTGCACAAGAATTCTCTTTTAATTCACATACTTGTCAATACTTGTTATTTGTTGTCTTTCGATGACAGCCACTCTGACAAATGAGAACTGGTATTCCACTGTGGTGTACTTTGCATTTTCCTGATGATTGGTGGATGTTGAGCATCTTTTCATGTACCCATTGGCCATCTACAGATCTTCTTTGGAAGAATGTCTTTTAGGGCCATCTGTCTATTATAATTAGATTGTCTTCTGATGTTGAGTTGTATAAATTATATATATATATATATATATACATATATATATATATATATATATAATTTCAAAATACCTTCTTTCATTTAGTAGGTTGTCTTTGCAGTTTATTGATAGTTTATTTCCCCATGCAATTTTTTTTTCTTTCTTTCTTTTTTTTTTTTTTAAATTGGAGCATAGTTGATTAACAGTACTGTGTTTTTTCAGGTGTACAGCAAAGTGGTTCAGTTATACATGTACTACTATTTTTTTTCAAATTATTTCCCATTTAGATTATTATAGAACACTGAGAAGAGTTCCCTGTGCTATATAGTAAGTAGATTCTTATTAATGATCTATTTTTAATATAATAGCATATACCTGTCAATCCAAAACTCCCAATCTATCTTTCCCCCAACACTTCCTTCCTGGTGACCATAATAAACTCATTCTCTAAGTCTGTTTCTGTTTTTAAATAAGTTAATTTGTATCATTTTTAAATATTTTGAATTTAAGTGATATCGTATGGTATTTATCTTTCTCTGTCTGGCTTACTTCATTTAGCATGACAACCTCTAGATCTATCTGAAAGTGAAGTCACTCAGTCACATCAACTCTTTGTAACCCATGGATGAGCCATGGAATTCTCCAGGCAAGAATACTGGAGTGGTTAACCTCTCCCTTCTCCAAGAGATTTTCTCAACCCTAGGTCTCCCACATTGCAGGTGAATTCTTTACCATCTGAGCCACCAGGGAAGCCCAAGAATTCTGGAGTGGCTAGCTTATCCATTCTCCAGTGAATATTCCCAACTCAGGGATTGAACTGGGGTCTCCTGCACTGCAGGCAGATTTGTTATCAGCTGAGCTACATGGGAATCTCCTGGATCTATCTATGTTGCTTTAAATGGCATTATTTCATTCATTTTATGTTCAATTGTATTTACATACCACATCTTTTTTATACATTCGTCTGTCAATGGACATTTAAGTTGCTTCCATGTCTTTTCTATTATGAACAGTGCTGCACCGAATATTGGGGTGCATGTAATTCTTCTGAACCATGTTTTTCTCCATATTATAGCCAAGAGTGGGATTGCTGGATCATAGGGTAACTCTATTTTCAGTTTTTAAAGAACTTCCATACCATTCTTCATAGTGCCTATACCAATTTACATTCCCACCAACAATGCAGGAGTGCTTCCTTTTCTCAACACCCTCTCTAGCATTTATTGTTTGTAGATTTTTCATGATAGATATTTCAACTGGTATGAGGTGATACCTTACTGTAGTTTTAATTTGCATTTCTCTAAAGATTAGAAATGTTGAGAATGTTTTCATGTGCCTATTGGCCTGTATATACTCTTTGGAGAATGTCTATTTAGGTCACCTGTCATTGTTTGATTTTTTTTTTTTTTTTTTAAGATTGAACTACATAGGCTGTTTGTAAATTTTGAAGATTAACCTCTTGAGGTCTGCATGGTTTGCACATATTTTCTACCCTTATGTGGGTGGCCTTTTCTATTTGTCTAGGTTTCCTTTGCTACACAAAGTTTTGAGTTTAATTAGGGCCCATTTATTTTTGTTTTTATTTCCATTACTCTAGGAGATGGATTGGAAAAGACATTGCTGTGCATTATGCCCATGTGGTCCATTTTTCCTGTAAGAGTTTTTTAGAATCTGGTCTTACATTTAAATCTTTAATTCATTTTGAGTTTCTTCTTATATACAGGGTTAAAGAAGGTTCTAGTTTTATTTTTTTTATTTTTTGGCCTCTAAGTCATCATTTCTTTTCATCCATCTTTATTTTTTATCATGTGTGGGCCTCCCATTGCAATGGCCTCTCTCGCTGTAGAGCACAGGCTCTACAGTGTAGAGCACAGCAGTGGCTCATAATTGGACACACCATCCAGCCTCACTGCGGCATGTGGGATCTTCCTGGGCTAGGGATCGAACCAATGCTCCTTGCACTGCAATGCAGATCTTTACCCACTGAACCACCAGGGAAGCCCTAGTTTCATTTTGTTTTGTTTTGTTTTGTTTTTTAATATGCAGCCATCCAGAGATCCCAGCACCATTTACTGAAGAGACTGGCTTTCCTCTATGGTATAGTCTTTCCTCCTTTGTTACAGATTAATTGACCATAGGTGTGTGGGTCTATTTCTGGGCTTTGTATAGTGTCCCATAGTCAATATTTCTGTTTTTATGACTGATCACTGAAAAGCTGAAAGCATTTCATCTAGGATCAGAAAGAAGACAAGAATGTCCACTTTGCCACTTCTATTCCACATAGTTTTGGAAGTCCTAGCCACAGTCATCAGAGAACAAACTGAAATAAACGGAATCTAAGTTAGAAAAGAAAAAGTAGCGCTGTCACTGTTTCCAGATAACATGATGCTATGCACAAAAGATCCTAAGGATGTTACCAGAAAAGTACTAGAGCTGATCAATGAATTTTATAAAGTTTCAGGATTTAAAATTAACACAGAGAAATCTGTTGTACTTCTATACACTAATGACAGAAAGCAAAATTAAAGAAACAATCCTATTTACTGTTGCTTCAAAAAGAATAAAATAGCTAGGAATAAACCTACCTAAAGATACAAAATATTTGTACTCTGAAAAAATTTATTTTAATATACTTTCATTTATTTTTATTTTGTTCCCTTGCCTGAATAGATAAAGAAAAAGCATATATTACTATTAACAACATCAAAGATAATACGGCTCCTATGTTTTCTGATAAGTTTTATGGTTTTCTCCAATGTACTAGCCAGTCTTGTTTCTCTCATATGGTCAACATGCTTTCACCAAAACCTATATGAGTAGATAAATATTATGCTCTTTGTACTAATCTGAGGAGTCTAATTTCTTTCAGACAAAATTGTGGTGGAAGGATGGAAAATGAACATAGGCATACGCAAACCATTAGTGAATACTCTGTCTTTTCCATGGGAATATGAACCACATTCTAGTCTCCCCTGATAGGGGTGAAAATAATATATTCACTAACACTCAAAATCAGTTGAGAGGTCAGGAGTTATGACACACTTACCAAAAGGATATGCAGAGATTTATTACTCACACAGTGAGGCTTTCTGGCAAGAACGTGGTTCTTGTCCATTAGCTATCAAAATCTCTCTTAAGCACTTCCTGTGTTATTCTGATCTTTGTCTACTATGTCATTATCCTTTTTTTCTTATTAGCATGTTTAATTATGTAAGTTCAGAGTTTCATCTCAGTGTTTCACTATAAATATATACACAATGAGAGGTTGCTCTGTACTCTAAAATTTAATCTTAATGATTCAGTATAAAAATTATTTCTATTTGCCATTGATGATGGAACAGCATTTAGTACATGAGTGAGGCCTTCTTTCCATATTCCATATTCATGATTTCATATATATTTAATTATTTCTGTAAGATTACAATATATATACAAAAATATAGCCACCGATTTTGCTAACTGAATTTTAGATTTATTTTTCACTAAATAAGTCAGAATGCCTCATAAAGAATACTTATTCCAAATCTTTAACATTTTGCATGCTGTTATTTACATATCTTTTTTGTGAAATAAGCCTTTCCATATGTTTATAAAAGGTTAAATAATTTTAATTATCTGTATTATGAGAAATATAAAATGTCCTCTATTGAATAACCCAATCAGCTCAAGAAGCAGACATTACTAATAAATGTAGAGCCCTTTCTGGACTCCATTTCTATTTTATTATCCTTCTTTACTGCTTGAAATAACTACTGTCCTAATGTGATGTTTATTTTCACGTAAATTTCAATTACAGTTCATAACAAACTGTACCCATGTACCCATGAATGATAACTTGTTAAACTTAGCACATTTGAACAGGATATTAATTGAATAATTTATTAATTGAATAATTGTCATAATCATCCTTTCCTTTCTTATACATGTACTTGTCATCTATTTTCACAACTGTCAGGTACTGTCTGATTATCCGAAAATGGTCCATACTTCTACTGATGGGTGTTTGAGTTCCTTACCTTATTGCAATTCTGTATATTATTTTTATGGTATGATTTTACACATCTTTTAGAGCAAAAACAAAGACACATTTAGTTTACTGACCAAAAAAAAAAAAAAGATCTTAAAATCATGGAGTAAGCATAAGTTCAGTTGCACTAGGTGATACCAGCTGCTTCCCAATGAGCTATGTCAATTTATATTCACATCAGCATGACATGACAATTTCCACTGACGTATCTCTTCATAGATGTTTACTGTTTCCATGACTTAAAATTTAGATTAAGTAATTTCCCAGATTACTAATAAACTGACCATCTTTTAATATGTATATTGTCATTTGTGTTTTCTTCTTAGTCTTGTTTGGCTTTTTTTTTTTTTTACTTTACTTTTACAGAGTTTTGTTGTTTACTGCTATACATAAACCTGGATCAGCCATAGGTACACACCTCAGCCCTCCAACTTGAAATTCCTTCCCATCTCCCTACCCATCCCACCCCTCTAGGTTGTTACATAGCCCATAGCCCAGGTATAAGTTCCCTTAGTTTTATAGCATATTCACATGGTTGGCCCTTTACATATGGTAATGTAAGTTTCCATTTTTTAAGATCTATTTGTCTTTACTGTTGTGACACATCTGATGTGGGCTAAGAATTTTATTTTAGCACTATATGAAGATATAGGGATGTACAGGATATTAAGGTTCCTGGGCTTACATTCTATATCAAGTAAATTAACAGGCAAATAAATAAGACACTATCAAGTATTTATAAATAATTTTAATTATCTGTATTATGAGAAATATAAAATGTCCTCTATTGAATAACCCAATCAGCTCAAGAAGCAGACATTACTAATAAATGTAGAGCACTTTCTGGACTTTCTATTTTATTATCCTTCTTTACTGCTTGAAATAACTACTGTCCTAATGTGATGTTTATTTTCACGTAAATTTCAATTACAGTTCATAACAAACTGTACCCATGTACCCATGAATGATAACTTGTTAAACTTAGCACATTTGAACAGGATATTAATTGAATAATTTATTAATTGAATAATTGTCATAATCATCCTTTCCTTTCTTATACATGTACTTGTCATCTATTTTCACAACTGTCAGGTACTGTCTGATTATCCGAAAATGGTCCATACTTCTACTGATGGGTGTTTGAGTTCCTTACCTTATTGCAATTCTGTATATTATTTTTATGGTATGATTTTACACATCTTTTAGAGCAAAAACAAAGACACATTTAGTTTACTGACCAAAAAAAAAAAAAAGATCTTAAAATCATGGAGTAAGCATAAGTTCAGTTGCACTAGGTGATACCAGCTGCTTCCCAATGAGCTATGTCAATTTATATTCACATCAGCATGACATGACAATTTCCACTGACGTATCTCTTCATAGATGTTTACTGTTTCCATGACTTAAAATTTAGATTAAGTAATTTCCCAGATTACTAATAAACTGACCATCTTTTAATATGTATATTGTCATTTGTGTTTTCTTCTTAGTCTTGTTTGGCTTTTTTTTTTTTTTTTTACTTTACTTTTACAGAGTTTTGTTGTTTACTGCTATACATAAACCTGGATCAGCCATAGGTACACACCTCAGCCCTCCAACTTGAAATTCCTTCCCATCTCCCTACCCATCCCACCCCTCTAGGTTGTTACATAGCCCATAGCCCAGGTATAAGTTCCCTTAGTTTTATAGCATATTCACATGGTTGGCCCTTTACATATGGTAATGTAAGTTTCCATTTTTTAAGATCTATTTGTCTTTACTGTTGTGACACATCTGATGTGGGCTAAGAATTTTATTTTAGCACTATATGAAGATATAGGGATGTACAGGATATTAAGGTTCCTGGGCTTACATTCTATATCAAGTAAATTAACAGGCAAATAAATAAGACACTATCAAGTATTTATAAATACTTTGTCAATAATTAAAATCAGTAAAATTAAGATGTTTATGGGGTCTACTTACTGAAGTTGAAAAGAGTAGGGAAAAACAAGTTAGAAGGCTGTAGTCAAGCATCAATGGTTCTACATGAGTTTCTTAAAATTTGAGATCTTGTATCAGTGATGGATTTTCTTTGTAGGTTTCTAGTTTTTCTTCAAACAAAAAATCTATATACCTAGATTCAATGTTAATCTAAAGCCAATATATCTAGATTCTGTTTTTATTACTATTTTCACTTGTTTAGTATTCAAACCTGTTTCTCTAACACAAATCTGGAAAATAGGTTGAATATTTCAATTACCAGAATCTGATAATGTTATATATTTTGTTTACTCTTCAAGAAATTCAGGGATACATTTTATAATAATATAGGTAGATTAAGACATAACCTCGGGCTTCCCCTGGTGGTCCAGTGGGTAAGGACACCGCCTTGCAGTGCAAGGGACGCCGGTTCGATCCCTGGCCTGGGAAGATCCCACATGCTGCGGAGCGGCTGGACTGATGTGTCCAACTACCAAGCCAGAGCTCTGGGGTGCATGCGCCCGGAGCCAGCGCTCTATGATGACAGTGGCCACCGCGATGGGAGGCCCACAGGAGCCAAAGAACAAAGACGGATGAAAATGGAGAAATGAAAGACCAATAGAAGTGGCCCGCTTGCTCCCCTCCCTCCCCAAGCCAACCCCCGCCCAAAATAAATAAATAAATAAATCTTTAAAAAAAAAAAAAAAAAAAGACATAACCTCATATTTTCCCATGTAGGTAGAATATCTAGAAAGCCGTGATACCTAGTATGCACTGCTACTAAGTCCCTTTCTTTTTGTAGTTCAGTTTCTGTAGTATCACAGTGGGTTCTACATGGCATAGCCTGTGATTTTCAGAAGCAGGCAGAGACAGAATTTGGCTTACACAATGTTTCCTAGTGATAAACATCTATGGAAAAACTGGAGAGAAAAGCATTAGGCAGAGAAAAATGTTGAACTACAATGTCGGCTCAACAAAGACTTGGTCAAATTTATATGAGGAAGACTGGAGCATTATACAGTCCATTAGAAGAGACCCTCTTGGGGTCACAGTAGCAGGGCCCTTGCACCCATACCTTAACTACACACTGGATGTTGGCTGTTTTGGTTAGTGTATATACTTTAAGGTGACTGTCTGCAGAGACGGTATATTAAATAGTACGCTGGAGGTGTGACCTCTAGGCTGTCTGCTGAGAACCAAGGTAACAAGTAGCTCTTTGAGGAAAATTCTGAGTAATGCCTTTTCGGTTTTCTTCTTGGGGGTGGTGGGGTAGGGCGGGTTGGGGAGGAAATGGGGCAGGCGGGTCACTTCTATTGGTCTTTCATTTATCTATCTGCATCCATCTTTGTTCTTTGGCCTGTGTGGGCCTCCCATCGCAGTGGCCTCTCTTGTCCCAGAGCACCAGCTCTGGGCGCATGTGCTCCAGAGCTCTGGCTATGTAATGGGACACATTGGTCCAACCGTGGGATTTTCCCAGGCCAGGGATCGAACCAGTGCCTCTTGCACTGCAAGGGGGTGTCCTTACCCACTGGACCACCAGGGAAGCCCAGAGTAATGCCTTTTCATGTCCATCAGAATGTGATATTATGGAAGATTTTCTAGCTAAAGAAAAATCTTCAGAAATCATTCAGTTTCTAAGGACAGAAGAAAAATAGGATGAAAAGACAAGAGGAAAATGACTGTGTAATTTCATCTTGGACATGGAGTTTCCAAAAGGAAACAATTTTTATTGCTCTTGCAGTGCATAATGTGGCTTGGTACAGAATATCATGTCATAATCCTTTCTTTTACTCCTATAGTTATTTCAGACTTTTCATATGTGTGTGTATGTACGTATGTGTATATGAGAGAGGGAAAGAGAGCACTCATAATAATGTGCCTTTTTGCTCATGCATCTATCAATCTATCTATCTATCTATATATATGTACATATATATAGCATATGTATTTCAATGACTATGATGCTAGATTTTTTCTTATTTTAGTAAAATTAATTATATATTTTTAAATAGTTTTTTGCCTTACTTTGTTTTGTAGTGATAACATGAATTGATGTTTTTATTGATTATTCTGGCTCCTGAGGTGGCATTTTGATATAAAAACTCCATTTTTTTCTCCAGCAATGAAATTAAATCCTTGATTATTACTCTTACACCTTTACTTGGTTTATTAAGTACTTAAATTGTCCTGATTTTATAGATTTTGAATATCTTCAAAATCTCTTCCATATTAATTTATATTGCATTTGATTGAAATTGTCTCAGTAATTAAGCAGACTGAATTAAAGTGGAGTCTGCATCATTCCATAATAGTAAAAATATAATGATTAAAAATCAGTTTATGAATTGTTACTTTCATTCTTAGAGTATCTTTCTAAAGTAAAGAACCATTTATCAGTTGTTTCAATTATCATTGTAAATGGGACTCCATTTCCTGATTGGAATGAATAAGAAAGAACACCATCTCTGTTGCAGCATATTTTATAAATTATAAATTGTAAAAATCATATGTGTAGGATTAAAATGGATCTAAATTAGAGAGGGTTTAAATATAACCTGAATATTTTATCACTGATCATTTTTTCACCTAAAGCACTTACTCATTCAATTCAGGAACAGAACCGAACTTCTCTCACTAAATCTACAAATGCAGAATATTATACCCAGCTAAAAACATGCCTCTAAATCAAAGGCAAGGGACTTTCCTGGTGGTCCAGTGGTTAAGAATCTGCCTACCAATGCAGGGGACACAGGTTTCATCCCTGGTCAGGGAACTGAGGTCCCACATACCATAAGCTGATGAAGCTCATATTCCTCAACTAAGACCCAATGCAGCCAAATACAAAGATATTAAAAAAAAATTAAAGGCAAGTAATAATACTCTTAGACAAAAGCTAAAAGAATTGGTAACCAGTAGAACACTACTACGAAAATACCAGAGGAAGTCCTTCAGGGTGAATAAAAATATTCTCAGATGGACTGAAGAGATATGAGAAGAATTATAATATGTAAAAAGATAAATAGATGAATAAATACAAAAGAGTTGCATGTTCTAAACCAGTAAATCTCAAATTTTAACATGCATCAGAATCACCTTGTTAAAATAGATCTGTGTTAAAAAAAAAAAAAAAATTCTGGGTCCAACTTCCAAATAAATGCACGGAAACATGTGTATGTGTGTGTAGGTACATAAAATGAATTTTAAGAAATCGTCCACAATACAACTGTTAGTGATGAGAACTGCAGTATAAATACAATGTCACTATCAGTAGATGTCTATTCCAATTATGAAGTTTACATATCTAAAGAGAAATGACTGATTCTAATTATTAGTCAATAGACCCTCATGTTAACAGATTTTTAGCTTAAGCAAAGCAAGTTTATGGAAAGTTGGTCTGTTTATAGTTCATAATCTCTTTGGAGACAGAATAATTTTGTAATTCCATTTATGTTCTTTTCACATGAGACACAAGAAAAAGTACTCAGTATAAAAGCACTTAGGAAATATGTTATATGATATTATTATCAATGTTGCATAAAGTATATACTTTCAAGGCTTAAATTTTGCTGCCTGTTAGAAATAACATTCAGTCATACATATTAAATTTAATTGTACTGAGGCTTCCCTGGCGATCCAGTGAGTAAGGACACCACCTTGCAGTGCAAGGGGTGCTGGTTGGATCCTTGGCCTGGGAAGATCCCATGTGCCACGGAACAGCTGGGCCAATGTGTCCAATTACATAGCCAGAGCTCTGGAGTGCATGCACCCAGAACCGGTGCTCTGCAGCGACAGAGGTCACTGCAATGGGAGGCTCACATGGGCAAAAGAACAAAGATGGATGAAAATAGATAAATGAAAGACCAATAGAATTGGCCCTCCCCCACAAAAATGTATTGAGAATAAATGTAGTTAACAGACTAGCACATGTTAAAAAAAAAAAAAAAAATTAACTGTACTTAATTTTTTTTCTCCTTATCTGATTGTCTAAAGTATAATCTTACTTTTATGAAAATAGCATGATTTACATTTCTGTCCCAGAAACCTTAAATTATATTTATGATACCACATATATGGAATGCATGCATAGTAAATTTCATTAAATAGTTTCATATTTATAGATTGAAGTGAATACATGAACAGGTCTTTTATAATATAATATTTTGCTGCAGTAAAATTTATTCTGATATAAATCCACATAGAATCTCAAAGTTCATAGTCAAACTGAAGTTGTAATTGGTAATATTTAATGAAACTTTAATGTTTGGAAGAATTTAAAATATACTATCCAATTTAATCATCTTATTAATCCTATGATGTCAATACTATTATTATTCTAATTGTGTTAATTGAATAACTAAGCATTAAAATATTTAATAAATTTGGTTAGAGATAGAATTTGGGTATGTCCTTCCTCAAATGAAGGAAATTATTTACAGTGAATTTCAGGATTCCTGAAATTCCATGTTATCTTTATGGAATACATTTTTAGAAGTATAAAATTATGCAATTACATGCAAATACAAACAAAATTAAAGAAAATAGATTTGTTAGGTTTTTTGTATAGCCATATTACATTTTGCTTTTTTGTCCCCCAAGACCAGAGGATTTATAGAAAATAAAACACATTATACATGGGAACATCAAAGTGCTTCCAAGAAAATGAATGTATAAATTCTCATCTTGTCTTCTGTGATTGGTGGCTCTTGTAAACTTTCAATAAAGTCAGGCTGCAATCTAAAGTAGTTAGCCAGTGAAGTTACACTACCTTTTCTCTAAGAAAGTTCATAACTTGCAATACCTTTTGGGTTTGTCTGTAGGTAGAGATATCACATAAAATTTCAGTGGTAATATTTGAGATTAAAACGAAAAGAGAAATAGTTTTGAAATTAACTTTAAAAATAGTTCCTCTAATGAATATTTTATGGAGAGCAGTTCCACCAATTAGCTCCTAGGTGTGCAGAGACCTGATAGCTGGATGCTGCCTGAGGCACATACGACTTTAGAAAAATAAATCAGCTCTGAAGAATCCAGAGGACAGGTCTGAACATGAGCATAGATTAACTCACACAAAAATGAAAGGATTGAAGTGTGGAGTTCTTTCAAAATTTGCAATGAGATTGTAAATTCAATTCTCAATTGCTCAGTCTGTGTAATTGCTTGGATATATGCGTACGGGAAGACTTGGAGCCAGATGTTGATCTTTTATTCTCACCCTATGGATTCTATCTTCCCTTTGAATTTATTATTGGTTCCTTCAAACTAAATGTTCACTGGAGTTTAGATTAGAGATGAAAACCTGGTGCATAATTATGTTTGTTAATCTCCATATCAGAGGACTTGGTAAATGATTATTTCCTATTAGCATCTTCTCAAAAATCAGTAGTTCTTATTGGCTTCTGTGCCAATAACCACAAAACTGATCTTAAGTTAACCCTAGAAGCATTCTAGGATCATGTAAACATTTCAGATGTTTTATATAACTTACATAATGTTTTAAAAATTGCCAGCCTAGTGATGAGCAAGTTGATGAGATTTCTCACCATTACATTGGAAATGGAAGACTTAGCTATTAAATATTTTATGTAAAATTTGTTTTGATGAGTTAGAATTCCTATTCTCTGAAAATATGTATCTAATAGCTTTCATTTAATCTTACATGTATCAATTCTTTATGTAAATACAAGTTATAATGTAATATTCTTGGTAGTTTACACACTGCTTTCTTAGTTGTCTCATTGTCCAACTCCCAGAAATGTTACTCAACTATGATTCAGCGTGAACAGTATTTTAAAGTGCAATCACAAAAAATAATGCTCTTACTTAGTGAATTTAAAAGAATGTAAAAGAATATTAAAACATGATGGGGAAAATCTACTAGGAAAATGAAATCTACAACAAATATTTATGAGATTCAATTATTCATCAGCAGTTATTTACAAAACTCCGCCATGTACCATTCAGTACATTAAGAGCTGGAATACACTGAGCAAATCACAGTCCCACTTCCACAAAACAGAGTCTGATAAGAGAAAGGCATTAGTTCAATAGTCACATAAATACATACTTTCCTACCTTGGTAAGTGCTTAGGACAATCAGAGACAAATGTTAGATACTATAATATGTATTAATATAATTTGATAAATTAGGTAAATTTTTTCTTGTGAATACATGCTGCCTGAGGCACATACGACTTTAGAAAAATAAATCAGCTCTGAAGAATCCAGAGGACAGGTCTGAACATGAGCATAGATTAACTCACACAAAAATGAAAGGATTGAAGTGTGGAGTTCTTTCAAAATTTGCAATGAGATTGTAAATTCAATTCTCAATTGCTCAGTCTGTGTAATTGCTTGGATATATGCGTACGGGAAGACTTGGAGCCAGATGTTGATCTTTTATTCTCACCCTATGGATTCTATCTTCCCTTTGAATTTATTATTGGTTCCTTCAAACTAAATGTTCACTGGAGTTTAGATTAGAGATGAAAACCTGGTGCATAATTATGTTTGTTAATCTCCATATCAGAGGACTTGGTAAATGATTATTTCCTATTAGCATCTTCTCAAAAATCAGTAGTTCTTATTGGCTTCTGTGCCAATAACCACAAAACTGATCTTAAGTTAACCCTAGAAGCATTCTAGGATCATGTAAACATTTCAGATGTTTTATATAACTTACATAATGTTTTAAAAATTGCCAGCCTAGTGATGAGCAAGTTGATGAGATTTCTCACCATTACATTGGAAATGGAAGACTTAGCTATTAAATATTTTATGTAAAATTTGTTTTGATGAGTTAGAATTCCTATTCTCTGAAAATATGTATCTAATAGCTTTCATTTAATCTTACATGTATCAATTCTTTATGTAAATACAAGTTATAATGTAATATTCTTGGTAGTTTACACACTGCTTTCTTAGTTGTCTCATTGTCCAACTCCCAGAAATGTTACTCAACTATGATTCAGCGTGAACAGTATTTTAAAGTGCAATCACAAAAAATAATGCTCTTACTTAGTGAATTTAAAAGAATGTAAAAGAATATTAAAACATGATGGGGAAAATCTACTAGGAAAATGAAATCTACAACAAATATTTATGAGATTCAATTATTCATCAGCAGTTATTTACAAAACTCCGCCATGTACCATTCAGTACATTAAGAGCTGGAATACACTGAGCAAATCACAGTCCCACTTCCACAAAACAGAGTCTGATAAGAGAAAGGCATTAGTTCAATAGTCACATAAATACATACTTTCCTACCTTGGTAAGTGCTTAGGACAATCAGAGACAAATGTTAGATACTATAATATGTATTAATATAATTTGATAAATTAGGTAAATTTTCTTTGATAAAATGGCATTTGAGCTGAAAATCAAATGACTTAAAGGAGGTATTCATGTGAGCCTGTTTTTCATAAACTTTGTATAAATATCTTACACAGAAGTGAGCTTACAAGGGTAAAAATAATCACATGACCAGAACATGGGAAATAAGTGAGACTAATGAGCTATAATATTCTAGATGTAGACAGAGTCTAACTCAAGGAGGACATAGAACTGTATTAAAGATTTAGATCTTTACCTGAAGAGAAATTGGACCTAATTAAATGTTTTACATAGAGATCTGAATAAAAGGACAGTCTTTATGGACCATTCACCAAACTCTTACTAAGCCGTTTTTTCTCATTTCTTAGACGACAGTTGCTTCATATAGATTCATCATGAGCAAGGTTCATTTCTACTGAAACTATTCCTTATTCTTAATATCAATTAAAGCTTCCATCCTCTTCAGAATGAGAATGTAGCTAGCTATGAGAAGCAGAACAAATCTTTTAATCACATTTATAAGCATTATTACATGACAATCTCTCAACACTTAATACTATCTCTAGTTCCACACCTTAAAACACTGAGTTAAAACAGTATTTCATGCATATAAATAGGGTTATAACATTGAAAATTGAGTGCTGACATTTACGGTGGAAAAGAGTGTCACAGCTGATTTTAGAACAGAAGTGATGGTGGTATTGGCATATCTGTTTCCTGCTTGATGAATTAAAGCAAGGATGTCACTGCGGTTAAGGTTGTGATTGATACTATGCATCAAGAACTAGTTTTGCCATTTCCAAGCACAGCTGACGTTTTCACTAACACTAAAATATATGTTTTGTCAACACCATGCTATAAGAAAACCAGATTCAGAGAGTTTAAACCAAACATTCTTCCAAATCACACTGTTAGAGAACATCAGTTTACATATGCTGAAAATAATCTTGACTCAAATTTCCTGCGTTAATAGTTTTCTTAACATTTGGCAAATTATCTTCCTTTCACTACTTCCATTTTCACATTTGTAAATTATAACAATAAGATCATTAAAACATTAGGATTATTGTGAGGAAATAGTAATATAATAAGAGTGTTTAGCATATAATCAGATCCAAATTAATGTTAGCTGTTATTGTTACCAATATTGCTATTAGTCTTGTTAGTAATAATAGAAGATGTTAGAGTGTGTATGTTGCAGTGCTAAATGTAAGGTGAGAAAAAAATAAAGGGATACATAAAAGACTGATACTTGCTTACCCCAGTTGATGTGCTTTTTCTGTAAATGAAGACAGATGATATTTTCAAGTACCCGAGTATCCCTTGCAGATAAGGGACTATAAAAATGATGTTATAGTCAATGAGATGTGGGCAGAAGTGACATATGTCCCTTCCTGCCAATTTCTAACAAATAATCATCTATGTTCTCTCTCTTTTTACAAACTGGATGCTAATGATCAGGGTGACTTTGGAAGTAACATGCTGTAAATGAAATATCCTCATCACATGAATAAAGATGTCTTGATTTATATGAGTTAAAAATACACATTATATTTGGAGTAATAACCATTTTGGAGTCCAAAGTCTCTTAAATTCTTCTCATAGCATGACTTTTTATAATATAATTTTAAGCATGTATATTAGAAATTTAGAAGGCCATAAAGTGGAGTGGCCAGATATAACACTACCAACGAGAAAGCTATGGAGATACAGTATTCATTCAAAACTCATATGTCAGAAGGCACTAAGTTAAAAAAAAATAAATTAACCCCCCAGAAATTATTTTGTATTGTAATTTTTAAAAGCAGCATATAAATGTAGAAGAGTTCATTATGGTAACTACTATTAGGTTGAAGTGTTTGAAATTAATAATAGAGGCTCTTTAAAATCTTGGGCTTTCTTACTGATTTTTTCTCCTATAATTAAAATCCCTGAATAAATTAAACAAATTTAAGTATCTATTTTATGTTAACTGTAAACATAAATCATTTAAGTTGTTACTTTTATCGATTAGTGATAAAGTTCTTGGTTCTTAATAATGAACATATGTGAAAATTAGCAACTAGATTTTCATCTCTGAAATAATGATACCAATGATACCTTTTAGATAACATTATTGCAGAGATAAAAGTTTGGATGTTACTTTTTACTCACATTCATTATTAAGAACCAAGAGCATTATTAACTGATACCAAGTAGCAGCAGTGGTAGAGAACCCGCCTGCCAATGCAGGAGACACAGGAGACATGGGTCCAATTCCTAGGTCGGGAAGATCTCCTGGAGGAGGAAATGGCAACCCCCTCCACTATTCTTGCCAGGAGAATTCTACGGACAGAGGAGGCTGGTGGACTATAGTTGATGTGGTTGCAAGCCAGTGGGATATGATGGAAACAACTTAGCACTGTGCTTAGTGGTTCAGTCATGTCAGACTATTTTGAGACCCAATGAACTGTTGCCGGTCAGGCTCCTCTGTCCATGGGAATTCTCCAGGCAAAACTACTGGAGTGGATTGCCATGCCCTTCTCCATTGGGTCTTCCCACACTCAAAGACAGAACCAAGGTCTCCCACACTGCAGGCAGATCCTTTACTAGCTGAGCTACCTAGAAATATATAAATCATGCTAGTTAACATATACATATATTTTTTTCACATATGTATTTAAAATTAGTTTTTTGCCATTTTTACCTTCAAGTGAAAAATTTTAAAATTGGTGTTGGTACATTTATTTCCTTTTTTAAATACTTTGATACATCTGAACATCCTCTCATTAGTATAACCTGCATACCTAAGTGCTCTTCTCCTAAACATATCTACTCATTTATACAAATCTACTTCTCATCCATTCCCCAAATGCCAAAATTGGTTTTCCTCTCATAAGTTAATACACATATTTATTCAAATTCTACTGTTTCTGGTAGTAGCTGGGACAATAAACATGTGGTTCAATACTTACTTTCAATACTCTAAACAGGTAACTCCTAACACTGAAGGAGGCTTATTAATGATGTAATTCCCTACTAGCCTACATAAAATTGCAATACAGTATTATAAGAAAAAATACATTTTATCCTTTTCCATATTTTCCAGTATTAGTCAAGGATAAGTTACACAGTCAGCAAAAACAAGACCGGGAGCTGACTTTGGCTCAGATCATGAACTCCTTATTGCAAAATTCAGATTTAAATGGAAGAAAGTAGGGAAAACCGCTAGGCCACTCAGGTATGACCTAAATCAAATCCTTTATGATTATACAGTGGAAGTGACAAATAGATTCAAAGGATTGAATCTGATAGAGTGCCTGAAGAACTACGGATGGAAGTTCCTAACATTATATCAGAGGCAGTGATCAAAATCATCCATAAGAAAAAGAAATACAAAAGGGCAGAATGGTGATCCGAGGAGGCCTTATAAATAGCTGAGAAAAGAGAAGCAAAAGGTAAAGGAGAAAAGGAATGATACACCCATCTGAAAAAAGTTCTAGGGAATAATAGCAAGGAGACAGAAGAAAACCTTCCTAAGTGCACTATGCAAAGACATACAGGAAAACAATAGAATGAGAAAGACTAGAGATCTCTTCAAGAAAGTCAGAGATACCAAGGAATATTTCATGTAAAGATGGGCACAATAAAGAACAGAAACGGTATGGATCTAACAGAAGCAGAAGATATTAAGAAGAAGTGGCAAGAATACGCAGAACTATGCAAAAAAAAAAACGGTCTTAATGACCCAGATAACCACAATGTTTGATAATTCAACTAGAGCCAGACATCCTGGAGAGTGAAGTCAAGGGTGCCTTAGGAAGCATTACTATGAACAAAGCTAGTGGAAGTAATGGAATTCTAGCTGATCTATTTTAAATCCTAAAAGATGATGCTGTTAAAATCCTGGACTCAATATGCCAGCAAATTTGCAAAACACAGCAGTGGACACAAGACTGGAAAATTTTTCATTCCAATCCCAGAAAAACGCAATGACAAAGAATGCTCAAAGTACCAGACAATTGCACTCATTTTACATGCTAGCAAGTTAATGCTCAAATTCCTGCAAGCTAGGCTTCAACAGAACACATACTGAGAAAGTTTAGGTATTCAAGCTGGATTTAGAAAAGGCAGAGGAACCAGAGATCAAACTGCCAACATACAGTGGATTAAACAAAAAGCAAGAGAACTCAAAAAAAAACATCTACTTCTGCTTCATTTACTACACTAAAGCCTTTGGTTGTGTGGATCATAACAAACTGTGGAAAATTCTTAAAGAGAATAAAACACAAGACCACCTTAACTACCTCATGGGAAACCGATATGCAGGTCAAGAAGCATCAGTTAGAAGTGGACATGGAACAATGGACTAGTTCAAAATTGTGAATGATGTATGACAAGACTGTATATTGTCACCCTGCTTATTTAACTTATATGCAGAATACATCATGTGAAATGCTGGTCTGGATGAAGCACAAGCTCAAATCAAAACTGTCAGGAGAAATATCAATAACCTCAGATATGAAGATGACACTACTCTTACGGCAGAAAGCAAAAAGGAATTAAAGAGCCTCTTGAAAAAAGTGAAAGAGGAGAGTGAAAAAACTGGCCTAAAACTTAACATTCAAGAAACAAAGATCATAGCATCTGGTTCCATCACTTCACTGCAAATAGATGGGGAAACAATGGAAAGAGTAACAGATTTTATTTTCTTGGGCTCCAAAATCTCTGAGGACAGTGACTACAGCCATGAAATTAAAATGCCTGATCCTTGAAAGAAAAACTACAATAGCCCTAGATAATGTATTAGAAAACAGAGACAGCATTTTGCTGACAAAGATCTGCATAGTCAAAGCTATGGTTTTCCCCCCAGTCATGTATAGATGTGAGAGTTGGACCATAAAGAAGGCTGAGCGCCAAAGAATTGATGTGGTTGAACTGTGGTATTGCAGAAGACCCTTGAGAGTCCCTTGGACTGCAAGGAGTTCAAGTCAGTCAATCCTAAAGGAAATCAACCCTGCATATTCATTGGAAGAGCTGATGCTGAAGCTGAATACTTTAGCCACCTAATGCAAAGAGACAACTGATTGGAAAAGACCCTGATGCTGGAAAGACTGAAGGCAGGAGGAGAAACGGATGACAGAGTACTGTATAGTTGGATGGCTTCACCAACTCAATGGGCATAAGTTTGAGCCTGCTCCTGGAGATGATGAAGGACAGGGAAGCCTGGTGTGCTGCAGTTCATGGGGTTGCAAAGAGTTGGACATGATTGAATGACTAAACATCATTGATACATAAGAAATAATATTGACTGGACTATATTCTTTATGTTCATAGTTTGGGGTCCAAAAATAATTAAAGCAAGTATCCTTAAAACAACATAATTCACTTGGCATGAATTCAGTCATCTATAATTTTGAAATGGAAATTACTTAGCATTAGCATAGACAAGAATTCAAAATTAATTAAAAAAATCAAAGACCTAAACACAAGATCTAAATCAAGCTCTTAGAGAAAACGTGTCAAAAGCCTCACAACACTGGATTTGACAGTGATTTACTTAATATGACACCAAAGTCATGGGTGGGAAAAAAAATATATACAAAAGGGACTTCATCACAGGCCAGAGAACAAAGATGGATGAAAATAGAAGAAGTCTGGAACTCAAAAATGACAAAAATAATCCAATTAAAAATGGTCAAGAGATTTGAATAGACATGTTTCCGAAGAGGGTACATATACAAATAATCAATAAGAATATGGAAAGATATTCAACAACACTAACAATTAGGGAAATGCAAGTTAAAACTACAATGAGATACCATTCGTTAGAACGGCTCCTATCAAGAGAACTAAGTACAATAAGTATTGGTAAGGATGTGGAGAAACTGGAACCCTTGTGCACTGCTGGAGAGAAAGTAAAATGATGCAGCCATTGTGGAAAATACTACAGCAAATCCTTGAAAGATTAAAAATAGATTTACCATATGACCCAGGAATTCTACCTTTGCGTATATACCCAAAAGAATTGGAAGGAGGTCTTAAAGAGATATGTGTATACCCATGTTTACAGCAACATTATTCACAATCCCTAAAACATAGCAGTAATGCAAGTATTCATAGATGGCTGAATGCATGAACAAGATGTGGTGTATACACACAGTGCAATATAATTCAGCCTTAAAAAGGATGTAAATTTAGCAATATGCTATAGTACATATAGAGACTGCGTAACCAGTATCAGAAGCAGAAAGCAGAATGATGGTTCTCAGGAATGGGGAAAAGGGGAAATATATCAATACCATTATTATTTAATAGATATAAGATTTCAGTTTTACAAAATGAAATATTTATGGAAATGACTGGTGGTTATGACTGAACACGAGTGCATTTCATATTATTAAACCATATATAAAAGGTGCAAAATGTATATCTTAAAAATATTTTACTATAATATAAAAAATGTACACTGGTAAAATACAAAACCATTAATTTATTAAAGGAAGAAAATAAAGGTATTTCTAAAATTATATGAATGTACTTCCAAAATAATATTTATAATTTGTAAATGAAACATTACTCTTGTTAGTAGTTAAACATTTTATTTCAGTAATGAAGCATGGTAGAGCATGTTTAAAGAAGATAATAAATGCCTAGGAGCATAATAAGAAAATATTTTTATATGCTTTCTCAATATGTTACCATTCATAATTTTATGAGTATGCCTCAAAGTGCCATATGAAAGTTGAAAATAGAGATTAAATTATTCAACCTTTAAATCACTCCTTACGTGATAATAACTAATTAATCAAAGATTGCTTCAATTTTTCCTAGAAAAAGTAGTTTGAAACTTAATTATAAACTATGCCATTTCTCCAAAAACTAGAATCTTTTATATCTCCAAAAAAGTTGTAATTTACAAATTACCAATGTGTGCTCAAACTTGCTAAGCCATGTACGTTTGTTAATACTTCAAGTTACTGCAATGTATTAGATGAAAAAATAATTAATGAAGTAAGATATACTAAATAAAACATTGTATCATTCTGCACAGCAGATGGCACTGTTATTTTGGAACATTAACATAGTCCTAAATAAACTGTCATTCAGATGACCGAGTTCCATGTTAAGTGAAATCCTTTTTTTAATAATTTCAGTTTGTGCCTCTGAAACTGAGAGGGAAAAGCACCTCTCTTGCATCTGAAGCTGCAATGTTAAAAATAAGTTGAATTCTATACCCCAATATTGGAAGCTTTTTAACATTTATGAATGCATGAACAAGATGTGGTGTATACACACAGTGCAATATAATTCAGCCTTAAAAAGGATGTAAATTTAGCAATATGCTATAGTACATATAGAGACTGCGTAACCAGTATCAGAAGCAGAAAGCAGAATGATGGTTCTCAGGAATGGGGAAAAGGGGAAATATATCAATACCATTATTATTTAATAGATATAAGATTTCAGTTTTACAAAATGAAATATTTATGGAAATGACTGGTGGTTATGACTGAACACGAGTGCATTTCATATTATTAAACCATATATAAAAGGTGCAAAATGTATATCTTAAAAATATTTTACTATAATATAAAAAATGTACACTGGTAAAATACAAAACCATTAATTTATTAAAGGAAGAAAATAAAGGTATTTCTAAAATTATATGAATGTACTTCCAAAATAATATTTATAATTTGTAAATGAAACATTACTCTTGTTAGTAGTTAAACATTTTATTTCAGTAATGAAGCATGGTAGAGCATGTTTAAAGAAGATAATAAATGCCTAGGAGCATAATAAGAAAATATTTTTATATGCTTTCTCAATATGTTACCATTCATAATTTTATGAGTATGCCTCAAAGTGCCATATGAAAGTTGAAAATAGAGATTAAATTATTCAACCTTTAAATCACTCCTTACGTGATAATAACTAATTAATCAAAGATTGCTTCAATTTTTCCTAGAAAAAGTAGTTTGAAACTTAATTATAAACTATGCCATTTCTCCAAAAACTAGAATCTTTTATATCTCCAAAAAAGTTGTAATTTACAAATTACCAATGTGTGCTCAAACTTGCTAAGCCATGTACGTTTGTTAATACTTCAAGTTACTGCAATGTATTAGATGAAAAATAATTAATGAAGTAAGATATACTAAATAAAACATTGTATCATTCTGCACAGCAGATGGCACTGTTATTTTGGAACATTAACATAGTCCTAAATAAACTGTCATTCAGATGACCGAGTTCCATGTTAAGTGAAATCCTTTTTTTAATAATTTCAGTTTGTGCCTCTGAAACTGAGAGGGAAAAGCACCTCTCTTGCATCTGAAGCTGCAATGTTAAAAATAAGTTGAATTCTATACCCCAATATTGGAAGCTATATTTTTAAACATTTATGAATGGAAGAAGAAGGTTGGAAGAGGATCTTACAAAAATATTTGTCAGAGGATAACAGCTATGTGTGTGTGCGTGCTTAATTGTGTCCAACTCTTTGCGACTCTATGGACTGCAGCCCACCAGGCTCCTCTCTCCACGGACTTTTCCAGGCAAAAGTACTGGAATGGGTTCCATTTACTACTCCAGGGGATCTTCCTGATCAAGGGACGGAAGCCATGTCTCTTGTGTCTCCTGCAGTGGCAGGAGGATCCATTACCACTGGGCCTTCTTGGAAGCCCTCTGTAGACAAAACAATATAACCAGTCCCAATTCTTCTTTTCACTTGCTTTGGCAACCCAGCTTTGGACAATGATGGCAATTTTTTAAAGTCTTATTTTTCTGGTAAATGTGAGAAAGAATCTTAGCCAACTAGATAAATAACATTTGCAAGTACACTTTACAAATAATAAAAAATTAAAGAAACCTAAGATGATATTATTAGTTTAGTTTTATAGAGACCTCATGTACTGTCTTTTAAAAAAAAGTGGGGAGGGGCTTCCCTGGTGGTCCAGTGGGTAAAGAGTCCACCCTACAGTGCAAGGGGCACCAGTTCAATCCCTGGTCAGGGAAGACCCCATATATCATGGAGCAACTGGATTCGTGTGTCCAATTAGGAATCAGCACTCTGGAGCACATGCACCCAGAGCTGGTGCTCTGCAGTGAGAGTGGTTACTGCAATGGGAGGCCCATAAATGCCAAAGAATAAAAAGATGGATAAAAATAAATATAGATAAAATAGGCATTATGGGAAAAAAAAACCCAACTGTTCCTGTGTATTTCAAATTATCATTATTAACATTTTATTTTTAAAATAAAATAAATTCATTTTTAATAAAAATAAATAAAATGTTGCTGTACAACATAAATCAGCCATAAGTATAGGTATATCCCCTCCCTTTTGAGCATCCCTCCCACACCCACCCCATCTCTCTGGGTCATCACAGAGTGCCAGGCTCAGCTCCCTGTGTTAGCGTCCCAGTAGCTAGCTATTTTACATATGGTGGTGCATTTATCTCAGTGCTACTCTCTCAATTCATCCCACCCTCTCGTCTCCATGCTGTGTCCACAGGTCCATTCTCTACCTTTGTGTTTCTGTTCCTTGCTCTGCAAATAGGTTCATCAGTATACATTTTCAAAATTACATAAATATGTGTTAATACATGATGTTCATCTTTCTCTTTCTGACTTACTTCACTCTGTATACCACCCAAACCAATCTACAGATTCAATGCAATCCCTATCAAATTACCAAGGGCATTTTTCATAGAAATAGAACAAACTATTTTACAATTTGTATGGAACTCAAAAGACCCCCAATAGCCAAATCAATCTCGAGAAAGAACAGTGGAGGAATCAGGCTCTCTGACTTCAGACTATATTACAAAGCTAAAGCTACAGTTATCAAGACAGTATGACAGTGGCATAAAAACAGAAATATAGATCAACGGAACAAGATGAAAAGATACAGAGCCCAGAGATTATCTTTGACAAAGGAGGCAAGAATATATGACACAGAAAAGACAGCCTCTTCAATAAGTGGTGTTGGGAAAACTGGACAGCTACATGTAAAAGAATGAAATTAGAACACTTCCTAACACCATAAACAAAAATTCAAAGTGGAATAAGGATCTAAATGTAAGGTCAGGGCTTCCCCGGGTGGTCCAGTGGGTAAGGATACAGTCTTGCCAGTGCAAAGGGCGCCCGGTTTGATCCCTGGCCTGGGAAGATCCCACGTGCTGCGGAGCGGCTGGACTGATGTGTCCAATTACCGAGCTGGAGCTCTGGCGGGCGTGCGCCCAGAGCCAGTGCTCTGCGACAACAGACGCCACCGGGATGCGAGGCCCAAAGGAGCCAAAGAACAAAGATGGATGAAAACAGATAAATGAAAGACCAATAGAAGTGGCCCGCCCGCTCCCCTCCCTCCCCAACCCGACCCCCGCCCAATAAATAAATGAATAAATAAATCTTAAAAAAAAAAGAAAAATGTAAGGTCAGAAACCATAAAACTCTTAGAGATAAACAAAGGCAGAACCCTTTCTGACATAAATCACACCAAGATTCTCTTTGACCAACTTCCTAGGGTAATGAAAATAAAAGCAAAAATAAAGAAATGGGACCTAATTAAACTTAAATGCTTTTGCACATCAAAGGAAGCTATAAACAAGATAAAAAGACAACCCTCAGAATGGAGAGAATGACTAAATGAAGCAAATCACAAAGGACTGATCACAATATATAAGTAGCTCAATATAAGAAAGTCAATAATTTTAGATGTCAGATTTATTAAAGTGTAATTTATTTAGCAAAATTCACACTTTTAAGGTGTACACTTATTATGTGATTTTTTTTATCAACTTTTCCTACTATTTAACTATCTCACCATTTTCAAGATACAGAATATTTCCATCACCTCTGAACTTCCTTTGTGTCCCACTTAGTCAAGTCTCTAGCTCCACCTTCAACCCTGAAATAAGTCCTCTTTTTTCTGTCCCTGTAATTTTACATTTTCTTCCAGAATACCACAGAATCGCAAAGCACTTCCAACCTTTTGAGTCTAACTTCTTTCACTCAGCAATACATTTTTGAGATTTTGAGATGTACTAGTAGTTTGTTTCTTTTCTATTACTGAGTAAGATTCCATTACATGGATGAACAGAAACATGTTTATCCATTCTATAGTCAAAGGCAGCTATATATTTACAGTTTTAGGAAATTATGAAAATGCCATTAGTAACATTCATTTACAGATCTTTGTTCTGGATATATGTTTTTATTTCTGTTGAATAAATACCCAGGCATAGAATTAGTGGTCATATGATAAGTATATGTGCAATTTTGTAAAAAATTAATTTTTTTTCCAAAGTATGCTATTTTGTACTCAACAATAGATGAGAATTCCAATTGCTTCAAACCCTTTGCAGAAATTGGTATTATCATTTTTAAGCCATTCTAATATATGTTTGAGGCTCCCCAGGTGGTGCTAGTGGTAAAGACTCTGCCTGCTAATTCAGGAGACTTAAGAAACACAGATTTGATCCCTGGATTGGGAAGACCTCCCGCAGGAAGGCATGGCAACCCACTCTAGTATTCTTGCCAGGAGAATCCCATGGACAGAGGAGCCTGAAGGGCTACAGTCCACAGGGTTGGTTGCAAAGAGTCAGACATGAATGAGAATCTGAGCAATACATGTTGTGTCTCCTATTTTAGATTAGCTTTTTTCCCAATAAATAATGATATTAAGCTCTTTTTACATATTTGTCATCCATACCTTTTCTTCAGCAAAACTGAAGTCCAAATCCTTTAGCTCGTTTTTACCTTAAAATTAACTAATGCATTTCCTTATTAATGAGTTGTGAGAGCTCTTTAATATATCCTGGAAATGATGCATTTATCAGATGTGTGTTAGGCAAAAGTTGCCTTTTTTAGCTCCTGCTTTTTCTTTTCATTGTTTTAAGTGTCTGTCACAGAACATGGGGTTTTAATATTAGTAAACTCTTACTTAGCAATTCACATTCTATATATATATAGTGAAGTCGCTGAGTTATGTCCAACTCTGCCACCCATGGACAAGCCATGTAATTCTCAAGGGAAAAATACTGGAGTAGGTAGCATTTCCCTTCTCCAAGGCATCTTCCCAACCCAGAGATTGAACTCAGGTCTCCTGAATTGCAGGTGGCTTCTTTACCATCTGAGCAACATATATCTCTCTTTAAAAAAAACAAACAAATTTCAACCAGGTGTACCCTTGTTCACAGTGGTTCTTTAACCCTTGTCAAAGAGCTAGTTGTCTTAAACTTAGACATGGGTGAGTCAAACCTTTTTCCTGTCTTAACAAGTAACAAGGTAATGTCTTTGTTCTGGATATATGTTTTTATTTCTGTTGAATAAATACCCAGGCATAGAATTAGTGGTCATATGATAAGTATATGTGCAATTTTGTAAAAAATTAATTTTTTTTCCAAAGTATGCTATTTTGTACTCAACAATAGATGAGAATTCCAATTGCTTCAAACCCTTTGCAGAAATTGGTATTATCATTTTTAAGCCATTCTAATATATGTTTGAGGCTCCCCAGGTGGTGCTAGTGGTAAAGACTCTGCCTGCTAATTCAGGAGACTTAAGAAACACAGATTTGATCCCTGGATTGGGAAGACCTCCCGCAGGAAGGCATGGCAACCCACTCTAGTATTCTTGCCAGGAGAATCCCATGGACAGAGGAGCCTGAAGGGCTACAGTCCACAGGGTTGGTTGCAAAGAGTCAGACATGAATGAGAATCTGAGCAATACATGTTGTGTCTCCTATTTTAGATTAGCTTTTTCCTAATAAATAATGATATTAAGCTCTTTTTACATATTTGTCATCCATACCTTTTCTTCAGCAAAACTGAAGTCCAAATCCTTTAGCTCGTTTTTACCTTAAAATTAACTAATGCATTTCCTTATTAATGAGTTGTGAGAGCTCTTTAATATATCCTGGAAATGATGCATTTATCAGATGTGTGTTAGGCAAAAGTTGCCTTTTTTAGCTCCTGCTTTTTCTTTTCATTGTTTTAAGTGTCTGTCACAGAACATGGGGTTTTAATATTAGTAAACTCTTACTTAGCAATTCACATTCTATATATATATAGTGAAGTCGCTGAGTTATGTCCAACTCTGCCACCCATGGACAAGCCATGTAATTCTCAAGGGAAAAATACTGGAGTAGGTAGCATTTCCCTTCTCCAAGGCATCTTCCCAACCCAGAGATTGAACTCAGGTCTCCTGAATTGCAGGTGGCTTCTTTACCATCTGAGCAACATATATCTCTCTTTAAAAAAAACAAACAAATTTCAACCAGGTGTACCCTTGTTCACAGTGGTTCTTTAACCCTTGTCAAAGAGCTAGTTGTCTTAAACTTAGACATGGGTGAGTCAAACCTTTTTCCTGTCTTAACAAGTAACAAGGTAATCTCAGAATGTCATTCTCACTAATGTTTAGTACTAAAGCCACAGATATTGTTTCTGTATTTACTGAATAATATTTTAAAATTAAAACACACATTATTTCTTTTCTTCATGTGTGATATAGTTATCATCAAAATTGAGGTCATGCAGTTTTAAAGTCAAACCTCTTTCTCAGGAGAGTCTAAGATGACCGATTCTCTATAGCTGGACCCAAATGAGCCGTAGAAATATCACTGTACAAATGCACATTTCTAAACCTAGCTCCAGAGCAATTGAAGTGAAAACAGAAACTCTGAAGATGTAGCCCAGAAATCACTGTTTTAACAAACTCCCTGTGTCATTACCTTGCATGCTAAAACTTAAGAATCACTGGTATGAGTATACCTGAAAGTGAAGTTGCTCAGTTGTGTCAGACTCTTTGCGACCGATGCAAGCCCCATGGAATTCTCCATGCAAGAATACTGGAGTGGGTGGCCTAACCCTTCTCCAGGGCATCTTCCCAACCCAGGAATCAAACCCAGGTCTCCCGCATTGCAGGTGGATTCTCTACTATCTGAGCCACAAGGGAAGCCCAAGTATACTGTAGTGGATAGCCTTTTACTTCTCCAGGGCATTTTCCTGACCCAAGAATTGAACCAGGGTCTACTGCATTGCAGGTGGATTCTTTAACAGCTGAACTTCTGTTAAGAAAGTTTGCTTATTTTCATCCTTTGAAACTTGGGTTTGATTGAAGACTTTTTTTTTTTTTTGCTGAGAAGTAAATTAAATTTTGTGAACTTAAGCAATTTATAGTATTTCCTAATAATATAAATTATGCTACATTGTAATTTACATACATATTTTACTTTCTGGAAATCAACTTGACTGTCTATTAATAGAAAATACCTGTATCTATTTCTCTAGAAGAAACTGTAAACAAATAATAAATCATGTGTTGAACAACTTCTCCTATAAAGTCTGTAACTTTAGAGCACATAAGTAAATTTACCAAATCCTTGTAAATTTAACTCATATTCTTAATTTTTTCTGATACAAAAATAAGCTCTTCACTCTGTACACTGACAAAAGAAAAAAATATTATTATAATTAAGTTACTATTTGGTTGATTTTTGTCATAATTTTTATATTCTGTATCTTATTTGTGGCTAAATTGCTCTTACTATGTTATCCATATATATGGGTTTTATAAAGTTGATTTCCATGATAACGGGCGTGGGTTTCCAGCAAATTAACAGCTTTGCAGGTGCTATGCCTTTGGGATTGTGTTCTGGGTTATTCCATTAACTCTAAGGGACTTTTATATTTACTTTTTCTTGGAAGGACTTAACTTGAAGAACCAAAGTAAAGATCAGATTAAACTAGAATAGATGGGTCTTTCTCTCTGATATATAATACCTATAGAGGCATGCTTACACCCTCAGCTATAAAACAAATAATGTAAAACTGAACCCAATCAATCACTTCCATATACTGCTGATATTTAAAGGATAATTTCTTCCACAAGTAAAATATATTCACTCACATGTACCCCATTAAAAAAGCTATTTTGCTTACTCTAAAGCAAGAAAATCATACTATATTTACATCAGAGTTGCTATGGTGGTGGTTTAGTCACAAAGTCGTGTCCAGCTATTGTGTTCCATGGACTGAAGCCTACTGGGCTCCTCTGCCATAGGTTTTTTCAGGCAAGAATACTCGAGTGGGCTGCCATTTTCTACAACAGGTGATCTTCCCAGCTGGGGGATCAAATCTCGGTCTCCTGCACTGCAAGCATATTCTTTACCAACTAAGCTACCAACGCCCTGCTATAGACTGAAAGTTATATTTTAAATATTCCCACTTATTTCATATAAAATGTAATTGGTTATTGTTATAGGTTTTGTTATAAATTATGCTACATTGTAATTTACATACATATTTTACTTTCTGGAAATCAACTTGACTGTCTATTAATAGAAAATACCTGTATCTATTTCTCTAGAAGAAACTGTAAACAAATAATAAATCATGTGTTGAACAACTTCTCCTATAAAGTCTGTAACTTTAGAGCACATAAGTAAATTTACCAAATCCTTGTAAATTTAACTCATATTCTTAATTTTTTCTGATACAAAAATAAGCTCTTCACTCTGTACACTGACAAAAGAAAAAAATATTATTATAATTAAGTTACTATTTGGTTGATTTTTGTCATAATTTTTATATTCTGTATCTTATTTGTGGCTAAATTGCTCTTACTATGTTATCCATATATATGGGTTTTATAAAGTTGATTTCCATGATAACGGGCGTGGGTTTCCAGCAAATTAACAGCTTTGCAGGTGCTATGCCTTTGGGATTGTGTTCTGGGTTATTCCATTAACTCTAAGGGACTTTTATATTTACTTTTTCTTGGAAGGACTTAACTTGAAGAACCAAAGTAAAGATCAGATTAAACTAGAATAGATGGGTCTTTCTCTCTGATATATAATACCTATAGAGGCATGCTTACACCCTCAGCTATAAAACAAATAATGTAAAACTGAACCCAATCAATCACTTCCATATACTGCTGATATTTAAAGGATAATTTCTTCCACAAGTAAAATATATTCACTCACATGTACCCCATTAAAAAAGCTATTTTGCTTACTCTAAAGCAAGAAAATCATACTATATTTACATCAGAGTTGCTATGGTGGTGGTTTAGTCACAAAGTCGTGTCCAGCTATTGTGTTCCATGGACTGAAGCCTACTGGGCTCCTCTGCCATAGGTTTTTTCAGGCAAGAATACTCGAGTGGGCTGCCATTTTCTACAACAGGTGATCTTCCCAGCTGGGGGATCAAATCTCGGTCTCCTGCACTGCAAGCATATTCTTTACCAACTAAGCTACCAACGCCCTGCTATAGACTGAAAGTTATATTTTTAAATATTCCCACTTATTTCATATAAAAATGTAATTGGTTATTGTTATAGGTTTTTGTTATAGATTATTGTTACTGTTTTTAAATTTTGGCCACTTTTATTGTTTTTTATTTATTTATTTTCATCCATCTTTATTCTTTGGCCTGTGTGGGCCTCCCATTGCAGTGGCCTCTCTCATTGCAATGCACCAGTTCTAGGCACATGCACTCCAGAGCGCTGGCTCATAATTGGATACACCAGTCCAAACACTCGACGGCATGTGGCATCTTTCCAGGCCAGGTATTGAACCGGTGCCCCTTGCACTGCAGGACAGACTCTTTACTCATTGGACCACCAGGGAAGCCTGGTAATAATTATTTTTTAATTTTATTCTTTAAACAAGTCTTATCTTAATGAGAGCATAATAAGCAAGATGTTACATTTGGACATAGGAGATTCTCACCTTTCCCTAACCTTTCTTTGTCTGCTACTCAAACAAACCCTTAACCTTCAGTTTCCTGTCGGTTTTATTGCTCCTGCTTTCCTGGTGAGTGTCTGCTATAGACTCCCACCGGTTACAAGATATATGGTTTCCTGCCACCTGCTTCCTGCCCCCATTTCTCTGCTCATAATGAGCTACCTGCCTGCTGTTAATAGTAGCAAGGCAAAATAAAGGAATATTATTCAGTACTAAAAAGAAATGAGTTGTCAAGCCATGAAAAGGCAGGGAGTAACATTATATATATATATTACTAAGTAAAAGAAACCAATCTGAGAAAGTTACATAATTTATGACTCCAACTATATGACATTACGGAAAAGACAAAAAATATAGAAACAATAAAAAAAAATCAGCAGTTAGTCACCAAAAGTGGCAGAGGAAGAAATGAATAGACAGAGCACAGAAAATTTTCAGGGTAGTCAAAATACTATATATGATAATATAAAAATAAGTACAGGGGCTTCCCCTGGTGGTCCAGCAGGTAAAGACAACGCCTTGCAGTGCAAGGGGCGCCAGTTCGATCCCTGGCCTGGGAAGATCCCACGTGTCGTGGAGCGGCTGGACCGATGTGTCCAATTACCGAGCCAGAGCTCTGGCGCACGTGCGCCAAAAGCCGGTGCTCTGCGACGACAGTGGCCACCGCGATGGGAGGCCCACAGGAGCCAAAGAACAAAGATGGATGAAAATGGAGAAATGAAATATCAGTGGAAGTGGCCCGCCCATCCCCCTCCCTCCCCACCCCACCCTCCAAAAGATAAATAAATAAAATTAAAAAAAAAAAAAAAAAGAACCCGATGTGGCAGGATCATCCTAATTATGTCTTGTTTAACTTAAAAAATAAATAAATAAATAAGTACATCATCAATATTTGTCCAAACACATAGAATATACAATACCAAGAGAGAACCCTTAGCTAAATTTTGGACTCAGAATGACAATGATGTGTTAATGTATGTGCATAAATTGTTATAAATGTGCCATTCTGGTTTAATTATATATGGTTTTCACCACTATTTATAAAGTTAAAACTCATATCTGTTAGCAAACTTTCCTAAAGAGTTCCTTATAGATGCTATTTCTAAATCCTCATCAGCCAGCTATTCCCAATCTCATTCCAAGGGAGCATACCCGGAAAATCATTACAAAATTCACTTTAAATATTGTTGTCAATGATTCTATTATCAATAAGACAATCAATTCAGTTCAGTCACTCAGCTGTGTCTGCCTCTTTGCAGCCCCATGGACTGCAGCACACCAGACTTCCCTATCTTTCACCATCTCCTGGAGCTTGCTCCAACTCAAACTCATGTCCATTGAGTCAGTGATACCATCCAACCTTCTCATCCTCTGTTGTCCCCTTCTCCTTCTGCTTTCTATTTTCCCCAGCATCAGGGTTTTTTCAATGAATTATCTCTTCGCATCAAGTGGCCAAAGTATTGGACCTTTATCTCAGCTTTAGTAAAGCACCTATGTGTACCTTAACTGTAGTGTGTAAGGTATACATACCTTAATTGTAGTGTGCCTTGTCCTCATACCAGCACCCTATAAGATTAGACCTGCTCTCTAGAGACACCCTTCCTCATAATTTTGTAATTCTACAAAATGCCATTTTAATATTCCCTGTTGAGTCTCTGGAGATTTTTTCTTAGTATTTTGGCAGGCCCTTCTTTTATTTTTGCTTTTCAGTCTCCATCTACCATCACTGACTCAGTTATAATCTGTATGGAAAAGAAAGCCCTCATATTTAATTGCAGCTAATAATTGCTCCAGGGATTGTGTGCATAACTGGTTACTGACATCCACCTTTTAATGTCTCACAGGTACTTCCTATTTGACACAGTTCCTTCCTCCAAATACACTCCTCTTTCTGTGCTTCCCAAATCAGGAGATTGAACCATGTTTTACTCAGTTCCCTTAATCCAGCTCTTGACTCCTTTTTCTATCAATTCTAAATTCAGTTTATTCTATTCCATACATGTTTGAAACACAACCACTGTCTTGTTCCTCACCATCAAGTGTCAAACATTTCTTCTATAGATCACTGCAATATCCTTTTTAAATTTATTATAGTGTAGTTGACTTACATTATATTAGTTTCAGATGTACAACAGAGTGATTCAATATTTTTATAGATTACACACCATATAAAGCTGTTATAAAATACTGACTATATTCCCTGTGTTGTACATGACAACCCTGTAACTTATTTCTTTTGTATATTGCAGTCTGTATCTCTTAGTCCCCTTCACCTATTTCTTCCCTCCCCCATCTCTCTTCTGTGATAACTACTAGTCATTCTCTGTATCTGTGAGTCGGTTTTTGTTTTATTTGTTCATTTGCTTTGTTTTGCATATAAGTAGTATTTTTTTTCCTTTCACTGATTTCTGTCAACAGATAAATGGATAAAAAGGATGTGGTAAAAAAAAAAAAAAAAAAAAAGGATGTGGTATGTACAAACACATAGAGGAATATTAGCCATAAAAAGGAATAAAATCTTTCCATTTGTAATACTTTTTTTTTTTTTATATATTTATTTATTTATTTTTGTACATGTATGTTCCCAGATCAATCAGATGCATATCCCTTGACCCTCTGTAATACTCTTAATTGATCTTTCAGCACCAACTCTGACTCTATTATGATTCATTCCAATACTTTAGCTATACACAACTTTGTGAAAAGTAGATGAGGTGCTCTCTAGAGACACCCTTCCTCATAATTTTGTAATTCTACAAAATGCCATTTTAATATTCCCTGTTGAGTCTCTGGAGATTTTTTCTTAGTATTTTGGCAGGCCCTTCTTTTATTTTTGCTTTTCAGTCTCCATCTACCATCACTGACTCAGTTATAATCTGTATGGAAAAGAAAGCCCTCATATTTAATTGCAGCTAATAATTGCTCCAGGGATTGTGTGCATAACTGGTTACTGACATCCACCTTTTAATGTCTCACAGGTACTTCCTATTTGACACAGTTCCTTCCTCCAAATACACTCCTCTTTCTGTGCTTCCCAAATCAGGAGATTGAACCATGTTTTACTCAGTTCCCTTAATCCAGCTCTTGACTCCTTTTTCTATCAATTCTAAATTCAGTTTATTCTATTCCATACATGTTTGAAACACAACCACTGTCTTGTTCCTCACCATCAAGTGTCAAACATTTCTTCTATAGATCACTGCAATATCCTTTTTAAATTTATTATAGTGTAGTTGACTTACATTATATTAGTTTCAGATGTACAACAGAGTGATTCAATATTTTTATAGATTACACACCATATAAAGCTGTTATAAAATACTGACTATATTCCCTGTGTTGTACATGACAACCCTGTAACTTATTTCTTTTGTATATTGCAGTCTGTATCTCTTAGTCCCCTTCACCTATTTCTTCCCTCCCCCATCTCTCTTCTGTGATAACTACTAGTCATTCTCTGTATCTGTGAGTCGGTTTTTGTTTTATTTGTTCATTTGCTTTGTTTTGCATATAAGTAGTATTTTTTTTCCTTTCACTGATTTCTGTCAACAGATAAATGGATAAAAAGGATGTGGTAAAAAAAAAAAAAAAAAAAAAGGATGTGGTATGTACAAACACATAGAGGAATATTAGCCATAAAAAGGAATAAAATCTTTCCATTTGTAATACTCTTTTTTTTTTTATTTATATATTTATTTATTTATTTTTGTACATGTATGTTCCCAGATCAATCAGATGCATATCCCTTGACCCTCTGTAATACTCTTAATTGATCTTTCAGCACCAACTCTGACTCTATTATGATTCATTCCAATACTTTAGCTATACACAACTTTGTGAAAAGTAGATGAGGTGTTCTAATGAGTAAAACAATTCAGTAGCTTCCTATTGATTTTTAAACACATCTACATTCCAGTCAAGGGCTTCCCTGGTGGCTCAGTGGTAAAGAACCTATCTGCCAAGCAGGAGACAGGGGTTTGATCCCTGGGTCAGGAAAATCTCCTGGAGAAGGAAATGGCAACCCACTCCAGTATTCTTGCCTGGGAAATCCCACAGACAGAGGAGCCCAGGGGCCTTCAGGATGACAAGAGTTAGACTAATCAACAACAACATGCACACATTTTAAAGATATAATGCTATTGCACACTTAATGGACTATAATATAGTATAAATATAATTTTTACATGCAGTGGGAAACCAAGACGTTCATGTAACTCACTTTTTTTGCAATATCTGCTTCATTGTGGTGGTCTGGAACTGAACTCACACTATCTGATGTGTGCATGTTTAATGTATATCTTTTCTATGAGACTGATAATGAAAATGGTAATGAAAGAGGAGAGAAGGAGGCAGTTCACAGTGTAGAAGATTGGCACGGCCATAGAACTTGACCAAAACTGGTTAGAACCAACCAGGTCCAAAATTCTACTTCCAGCAGACTTTGAGTCTCATTATATGCTCATTTTAATACATAAGCATATAAAGGACACATTCACCAGCACCAGGACACTTTTGAGGTCAAATATAAATGGCCAGGGCTTCCCCTGGTGGCCCAGTGGATAGGGACACCGCCTTGCATTGCAAGGGGCACTGGTTCAATCCCTGGCCTGGGAGGATCCCACGTACCACGGAGCAGCTGGACTGATGTGTCCAGTCACCGAGCCGGAGCTCTGGAGCACGTGCGCCCAGAGCCGGTGCTCTGCGACAGCAGACGCCACCGCGATGGGAGGCCCGCAGGAGCCAGGGAGCAAAGACGGATGAGAGTGGAGAGATGAAAGACCAATAGAAGTGGCCCGCCCGCTCCCCTCCCTCCCCAACCCGACCCCCGCCCAAAATAAATAAATAAATAAATCTTTAAAAATATATAAATGGCCAAAAAAGTGGGTGGTGGTCCAATCTCCAGAAATTCCTGCACTTTCCTCAAAATAGTTGGAATAAACCTCCCATTTGCTAGCCTGTGAAATTACCCAGCCTATAAAAACTAACCATGCCATGTTTCTAGGGCTTGCACCTTCTGAGATAGTCCACACTCTTCTGTAGAGTATGTTTTTTCTAACATTGTTCTCGTCACCTGAGACAGGTCACATTCTTCTATGTAATGTATATCTCTCTAAATTAATCTACTGCTTACTTATCACTTTGCCTCTTATTGAATTCTTTGTGCCATGAGACATAAAGAACCGGAGTTTCATTAAGTCCTGAGACTGGGTGTGTGATCTTGATTAAAAGTCAGTAGGTTCAGCGGTGGCACAGTGGTTAAGAATCCACCTGCCAATGCAAGGATCATGGGTTCAGTCCCTGATCCAGGAAGATAACAAATGCAAGGGAGTAGCTAGGACCCTCCACCCCAGCTGCTGAAGCCAACACCATGGAGACCCGCATGCTGCTACTACTGAAGCCTGTACACCTAGAGCCTGTGCTCCACAACAACACAGGCAACAAAATTGCAGTAAAAAGCCCGAAGACTACAGCAAATAGTTGCCCCTGTTTGCCACAACTAGAGAAAGCCTGCACAAAGTAACGGAGACCAAACACAGCCAAAATAAATAAAGATGGTGGGTTTTAAGTCTCAATCTGGGTTTTGGCTGGGTTAGGATGAATAATCAAGGAGACATCAAATGGCCAGGGCTTCCCCTGGTGGCCCAGTGGATAGGGACACCGCCTTGCATTGCAAGGGGCACTGGTTCAATCCCTGGCCTGGGAGGATCCCACGTACCACGGAGCAGCTGGACTGATGTGTCCAGTCACCGAGCCGGAGCTCTGGAGCACGTGCGCCCAGAGCCGGTGCTCTGCGACAGCAGACGCCACCGCGATGGGAGGCCCGCAGGAGCCAGGGAGCAAAGACGGATGAGAGTGGAGAGATGAAAGACCAATAGAAGTGGCCCGCCCGCTCCCCTCCCTCCCCAACCCGACCCCCGCCCAAAATAAATAAATAAATAAATCTTTAAAAATATATAAATGGCCAAAAAAGTGGGTGGTGGTCCAATCTCCAGAAATTCCTGCACTTTCCTCAAAATAGTTGGAATAAACCTCCCATTTGCTAGCCTGTGAAATTACCCAGCCTATAAAAACTAACCATGCCATGTTTCTAGGGCTTGCACCTTCTGAGATAGTCCACACTCTTCTGTAGAGTATGTTTTTTCTAACATTGTTCTCGTCACCTGAGACAGGTCACATTCTTCTATGTAATGTATATCTCTCTAAATTAATCTACTGCTTACTTATCACTTTGCCTCTTATTGAATTCTTTGTGCCATGAGACATAAAGAACCGGAGTTTCATTAAGTCCTGAGACTGGGTGTGTGATCTTGATTAAAAGTCAGTAGGTTCAGCGGTGGCACAGTGGTTAAGAATCCACCTGCCAATGCAAGGATCATGGGTTCAGTCCCTGATCCAGGAAGATAACAAATGCAAGGGAGTAGCTAGGACCCTCCACCCCAGCTGCTGAAGCCAACACCATGGAGACCCGCATGCTGCTACTACTGAAGCCTGTACACCTAGAGCCTGTGCTCCACAACAACACAGGCAACAAAATTGCAGTAAAAAGCCCGAAGACTACAGCAAATAGTTGCCCCTGTTTGCCACAACTAGAGAAAGCCTGCACAAAGTAACGGAGACCAAACACAGCCAAAAATAAATAAATAAAGATGGTGGGTTTTAAGTCTCAATCTGGGTTTTGGCTGGGTTTGAGTCCTGGCCCATGAATTCGAGTTGTGCAGTTTCAATAAGGCACCTGTATTGATCTTATTCATAACTGTATTCTAAGTATGGTGCTTGAAAATTATAGGAACTATATGAAAGGTAGTTGAGTGAATAAACACTAAATCTATCTAGAGAGGAATCAAAATATTTCACTGAAGTAAAAATACAAAGACAAGCTTGATATAAATATTTACCAAAACTTGGAAGGAAAAATCGATTGTGTTTTGTTACTCTGAAATTAATTTCAGAGTGGATGAGGCAAGGTAAAAAACAATTTATGAAATTCTGAAGAAAGTCAAAATGGAATAACAACATTTGTGAGAGTTTATGAACATAATGGCTTTCATATGTGCATATTTTATAAATTATATTTCTGTTCTTTTAAATTTCTATTATTATTCAGACTTTATTGTACTATTTAAATGCATTTTACATATTTTTAGTTATATGTACATAAGTAAATGTCTCTAAAATTTCTCTTATAATAAAAATGCTTAGGCACACATAAACCTAGTTTATCCAATGACTTTTAATTCTAATTTAAATTTCAGCAGGTACCATTATTCTTTTGCAAGCCATCTCAGGTTTCATAGGCCGTGAATTCAAGCAATGAGAATCCTATAATGGATCCTGTGCACACTGCCTTACACCTATTAAATACTTAGTGTAGTTAGGCAATTTTGTGAATTTTTATTCAGTGAATGTTCTAAATGAAACATTCCTATAAATTTCTAATCCTCTAGTAAACTGCTGTATTCTGGATACATCATAAATCTATATTTTCTAGTCCTTTACTTTTTAAAAATATCTCAGTCAGTAATTTCTACCCTTCATTCTCATTTGCCTAATATATTCAGAGATAGTATAGAAATAGAAAAAAGCACACAGAAAAATTATCCATACACTATATATAAGAATATACAATTATTAAATATTTTCCTAAAACTAAGCCAGATATATAAACTGGTAAGGGTTAGTGTGTAGACGTTTTGATGTTTTCTTAGTCTTTTCTGTCTTATGAAAGTGGTGATTCTCATACTGCTCAGTATCTTATGTTTAATTTAATTTAATTGTTTAACCTTACTGCCTGAAATGTATTTCCAATCTTCAAGTTTATTATATGGCTTGAAAAGTATATTTATATTAGTATGCATGATTTACTACTTTAATGTCTTTATGTATTATTCTTCTGATTAATACTGAGTAGGCTTTAAAAGCTTAGAGAAGAAAATGGCAACTTATTCCAGTATTCTTGCCTGGAAATTCCATGACAGAGGAGCCTGGCACGCTACAGTCAATAGGGTTGCAAACAGTCAGAAATGACTGAGCACGCATTAGAGAGAGAGAGAGAGGCTTTAAAAGACATGGTGTTTTATACTAATAATTCATCTGTGAGATATAAATTTCTCTACTTTTTAAAATAAGTTATAAAATTTTCTAGGAATAATATAACTAAAAGAACAGAATGCAGTATATGTGTACAAACTAGTTGATTTTAGATATTTCAGAGTTTCACACAATATAGATGTCAGTGTTTTTACAAAAGACAGACATGAAGACTGGAAAGTCAGATAGAGCCATGCATGATAAGTAACTTCAGTTTTTTTATTTTTAAAAAGAACAATTAATGTAAGGAAACAATTTGATGTTTTGGGGGGTTAATTTAACTGTACTGGTGAGCTTAATTAAAAATGCATACATTTTAAATTAATATTTCTTCAAGAAGACAAGAGAGATAAATGCAATCAAATGCCATTTTACCTATATATTTTGCCAAATGTAATCATTTTATGGAAACATTTTTTTCTGAGAAAATGTCTTTGGTAAAAGTTTACTGTTTTTTTTCTAAGTGTTATAAGCTAGATTCATTATTAAATAGAATTGTAATACAGTCTCACGTTTTTAGATCAGTAGGTTTAAAACAGGTGTCAGCTTTGGACTTAGGCTTAGTCCAAGACTTTCAGAAAAGAACACATATTAAGAACCCCTCCAACATTTCTGTGTTCCATAGGACCACAACTGGGTTTCCCTTGTAGCTCAGCTGGTAAAGAACCTGCCTGCAACACAGGAGATCCCCAGTTCCATTCTCGAGTTGGGAAGATCTCCTGGAGAAGGGACAGGCTATCCACTCTAGGTATTCCTGGGCTTCCCTGGTGGCTTAGATGGTAAAGAATCTGCCTGCAATGTGGGAGACCTGCATTTGATCCCTGTACTGGGAAGATCCCCTGTGGAAGGGCATGGCAACCCACTCCAGTATGATGGCCTAGAGAATCCCCATGGACAGGGGAACCTGGAGAGCTATGGTCCATAGGGTCACAAAGAGTCAGATATGACTGAGTGATTAAGCACAAAGGTTCACACTGTTTTCACATATTCCAAAAACTAACCACCTCCACCCTTCAGATAAGACTCACTGTGCACTCCTTCCTGTGACTACTCAAAGATTCATGCATGACTCCTTTGGAGCTAACTCTATACACCTTTTTTTTTTTTTTTTCTTTGAGATGTTCAGCATTAGTACATCTCTCTGGATTGCAATAGCCTGAATAAAACCATCTCCTCACTGTCCAGTATATACTGAGTTTGGAAAGAGAAAAACAGGTAGCAATATAAATGAGAAATACATTCATTTATATAATATTTTTCCTGAACTTCATATGTATGTACACATATGCACACACAGACACTCAGTTGGAGGTAGCTAAATACATGAAGAGATTGAGTGGAAAGAGGCAATTTCAATTTCTTCAACTAATTAGGATTTTTTCAGAAGTTCAAACAAAAAACTCCTTGAAATCTTAGTATAGCTTTCCTTTAATTCAGAAAAATCACCTAAATTGAAAGAGTAACAAATTCAGATACCTCTCTACTTAAAAAGTTATTTTATGTTTTTATTTTCCTGCTGAAGGAATGTAGAAAGGATTTATACAGTGATACACTGAGGTCATGCTGAGGAAATGAATTTCATCATACTAAAGAGATTAGAGGAAAGACGTGGGCTTCCCAGTCAACCTTTGTACTTTAAACTTCAAATTTCAAGAGACTTTAAATTTCAAAAGAGAAATATTGTGTCTCATGATACCTTCCTCTCTTGTAGCAATTGCAGTGTTAGAATTCAAGCTGCTAACATTCTAAAATTCTCTTTTCAAATAGGGATGGAACAAGATGAAGAAAAGTTACAATTAAAATATATATAGGGGGCTTTCCTGGTGGTCCAGTGGGTAAGGACACTGCCTTGCAGTGCAAGGGGCGGCGGTTCGATCCCTGGCCTGGGAGGATCCCATGTGCCGTGGAGCAGCTGGACCAATGTGTCCAATTACGAGCCAGAGCTCTGGAGCTCATGTGCCCAGAGCCAGTGCTCTGCAACAGGAAGGGCCAGTGCAATGGGAGGCCCACACAAGCAAAAGAACAAAGATGGATGAGAATAAATAAATGAAAGACTAATAAAAGAGGCCAAAAAGTTAAATATATATATATATATATATATATACACATATATATAGGCACAAAAATATGTATGTAATGCAGAAATATGCATTACTGCAACCATTTAGAGTAGAGGGCTGTGTCAATCCCATGTTGTTTTGATTACCGTAGCTTTGCAGAATTGTCTGAAGTCTGAGAGGGTTATGTCTCCAGTTTTGTTCTTTTTTCTTCATGATTGCTTTGGCAATTCTGAGTCTTCTGTGGTTCTATATAATTTGTTCTAGTTCTATGAAAAATACTATGAAATATCTCTGAGAGATAATTTAATGTGAATTTTGGGTTAATCAGCACTCTTTTATGATAATCACTCCTCATTTATGTGGAAAAGTTCACCCTGACCAAGTTCCTCTCAGCAATTCCTCTGAGAGTCTCTTAGTGGTGGAAGTGTCAACACTGCCATGGTTGGTCATTTCTCTTATATTATTATGAAAGAAAGTTAATATTTTGGGAGAAAACAAGAAACATTAAAAATATAAATTTTTTTCTCTGGACTTCCCTGGTGGTTTGGTGGGTAAAGAATCCACCTTGCAGTGCAGAGGGTCAGAATTTCACAAAGTGAGGGCTATGTTACTTAAAACCTGTACACCTTTGAGAACAGCCATGTCTCATTGTTTTAATAGTAGCTGATTTTGACACTTAATTTCCTTTTGTGCAGGAGAGGATTAACTGAGAAGCCCTGGGTTGTTTGAACTCTGAACATTCAGAAAAAAGACTGGTTGGCCAGCTTATATTTAACCTTACAAGTATATTTAACCTTATGCCTAAGGCTTTTGGTCATAAGGGATCAGTTCAATCAGGTAGTTTATGCTAACAATGTGATTTTATAGGATTTCACCTGTTTTTGCTACGGAGTGCTGGAATCGGAGTAGCTAAGGTCAGTCATGCAGGTACTACATGCCTATGGGAAAGACCTATATAAACCAGGACAACAAGGCTTGTGTGAGCATCTCTGGTTGACAACACTTTGCATGTTTTCTCACATATTGCGGATGGCAGAATTAAGCATTAACTGCACTAGAAGAAGACACCTGGAAGCCTGTGCCTGGTTTCTTCTAGACACTACCTGTAGGCCTTTTTCTTTTGCTTATTTTAATTTATATTCTTTCACTGTAAAATGCTTATAAACCAAGTAGTGAATTATCAATTTCAAGGGCAGTCTTTGGGGGCCCTTGGCATACCAGTTTATCTTAAACCTCATGACATGCAATCCTCTTCTTAAAAATACTTTTATTTATATAGAGACCAACTATTTTTAAAAAGAATAAAACAGCTACTATTTCTGAAGTCTAGAGGTTATCTCATTTGTTCTTTTTCTTCATGATTGCTTTGGCAATTCTGAGTCTTCTGTGGTTCTATATAATTTGTTCTAGTTCTATGAAAAATACTATGAAATATCTCTGAGAGATAATTTAATGTGAATTTTGGGTTAATCAGCACTCTTTTATGATAATCACTCCTCATTTATGTGGAAAAGTTCACCCTGACCAAGTTCCTCTCAGCAATTCCTCTGAGAGTCTCTTAGTGGTGGAAGTGTCAACACTGCCATGGTTGGTCATTTCTCTTATATTATTATGAAAGAAAGTTAATATTTTGGGAGAAAACAAGAAACATTAAAAATATAAATTTTTTTCTCTGGACTTCCCTGGTGGTTTGGTGGGTAAAGAATCCACCTTGCAGTGCAGAGGGTCAGAATTTCACAAAGTGAGGGCTATGTTACTTAAAACCTGTACACCTTTGAGAACAGCCATGTCTCATTGTTTTAATAGTAGCTGATTTTGACACTTAATTTCCTTTTGTGCAGGAGAGGATTAACTGAGAAGCCCTGGGTTGTTTGAACTCTGAACATTCAGAAAAAAGACTGGTTGGCCAGCTTATATTTAACCTTACAAGTATATTTAACCTTATGCCTAAGGCTTTTGGTCATAAGGGATCAGTTCAATCAGGTAGTTTATGCTAACAATGTGATTTTATAGGATTTCACCTGTTTTTGCTACGGAGTGCTGGAATCGGAGTAGCTAAGGTCAGTCATGCAGGTACTACATGCCTATGGGAAAGACCTATATAAACCAGGACAACAAGGCTTGTGTGAGCATCTCTGGTTGACAACACTTTGCATGTTTTCTCACATATTGCGGATGGCAGAATTAAGCATTAACTGCACTAGAAGAAGACACCTGGAAGCCTGTGCCTGGTTTCTTCTAGACACTACCTGTAGGCCTTTTTCTTTTGCTTATTTTAATTTATATTCTTTCACTGTAAAATGCTTATAAACCAAGTAGTGAATTATCAATTTCAAGGGCAGTCTTTGGGGGCCCTTGGCATACCAGTTTATCTTAAACCTCATGACATGCAATCCTCTTCTTAAAAATACTTTTATTTATATAGAGACCAACTATTTTTTAAAAAAGAATAAAACAGCTACTATCCTTGTCTACATGATGATTTTTCAGAGGAATGAAAATAGGTAACAATCAAAGGAACAAAATATTATTTGGGGTTATATTTAGTGCTAGAAATAATAGTAAGCAATGATGTCATTTTAGATTGGAAGGTAAGACTTAAGAAAGCAACATATGAATAGGAACATGGATCAATTATGGGGACATAAGGTACATGAATAATAACTGAAACATCACTGAAATGATATTAAGAAGGCCAGTGTAGCTTAAGTAGCTGTAGCAAAAAGACTGAAAGAAAATATTTTTAGAAAGTTAGCTATAGGCTAATCTATGAAGAGCTTACTAAGGTATGAAAAAGAGTGTTTCATGTATATGATAAAATAATTTACATTTTAAAAATATGACTGTGGCCACTTGTTCGAAATAGACTGAAAGGAGAGAGCAGTAGAAGTATGGATATTAAAAAAAATTAAGTGAAGCTATTAAGAAATATCTTATATGGGTCCATAGCTTGGAGTACGTCCACAGAGATGCATATTTGAAAATATTTACCTTAGAAATCATAACAAAGTGTGCGAGATTAGTTTAAAAACATCTGAAGTAGTTGAAAAGTGTCATGAAAAATAAGAAACAGAATTTCCCAACATTTATAAGGTAGGAAAGAGAATGGTTTACATGGAGCTTTCCAAGTGATACGAGGAAAATCAAGACTGCATGGAGAAATATTCCCAAGAAATAAGGTCAGTCATGCAGGTACTACATGCCTATGGGAAAGACCTATATAAACCAGGACAACAAGGCTTGTGTGAGCATCTCTGGTTGACAACACTTTGCATGTTTTCTCACATATTGCGGATGGCAGAATTAAGCATTAACTGCACTAGAAGAAGACACCTGGAAGCCTGTGCCTGGTTTCTTCTAGACACTACCTGTAGGCCTTTTTCTTTTGCTTATTTTAATTTATATTCTTTCACTGTAAAATGCTTATAAACCAAGTAGTGAATTATCAATTTCAAGGGCAGTCTTTGGGGGCCCTTGGCATACCAGTTTATCTTAAACCTCATGACATGCAATCCTCTTCTTAAAAATACTTTTATTTATATAGAGACCAACTATTTTTTAAAAAAGAATAAAACAGCTACTATCCTTGTCTACATGATGATTTTTCAGAGGAATGAAAATAGGTAACAATCAAAGGAACAAAATATTATTTGGGGTTATATTTAGTGCTAGAAATAATAGTAAGCAATGATGTCATTTTAGATTGGAAGGTAAGACTTAAGAAAGCAACATATGAATAGGAACATGGATCAATTATGGGGACATAAGGTACATGAATAATAACTGAAACATCACTGAAATGATATTAAGAAGGCCAGTGTAGCTTAAGTAGCTGTAGCAAAAAGACTGAAAGAAAATATTTTTAGAAAGTTAGCTATAGGCTAATCTATGAAGAGCTTACTAAGGTATGAAAAAGAGTGTTTCATGTATATGATAAAATAATTTACATTTTAAAAATATGACTGTGGCCACTTGTTCGAAATAGACTGAAAGGAGAGAGCAGTAGAAGTATGGATATTAAAAAAAATTAAGTGAAGCTATTAAGAAATATCTTATATGGGTCCATAGCTTGGAGTACGTCCACAGAGATGCATATTTGAAAATATTTACCTTAGAAATCATAACAAAGTGTGCGAGATTAGTTTAAAAACATCTGAAGTAGTTGAAAAGTGTCATGAAAAATAAGAAACAGAATTTCCCAACATTTATAAGGTAGGAAAGAGAATGGTTTACATGGAGCTTTCCAAGTGATACGAGGAAAATCAAGACTGCATGGAGAAATATTCCCAAGAAATAAGCAGGACTTACCGTAAACTATTAAAATATAAGATATGTTAGTGATTGGTATATGCTCATTAACATATGACTTACTTGGAAGTTGCTGGAGGTTTGAAAAGAGCTGTTTAAAACAAGTAAGTGCCTCAGAGTTGGGCTGAAAACAATAACAGAGGAAAAAGTAGAGCTGAAAAAAAATAAATTTTAGAGTCTTGTTACAATACAATGCAAAAGGCTTCATATATGGAGAAAAGGTGGTCAAAGAAGGTGTTTATTTATGGACCAGGGAAATCACAACATGTTTATATATTAACAAGAATAAGACAATAATTAGAAAAATTGATACTGCAGGAGAAAAAGAATCCTAGCATATTCTACCTTATTTTTTAATCACTGTCAACAGATAACCTCCTTCACAACTAAACATTCATTTATTGATTTATTCAACAATTATTTCCTGAGTATCTGCTCTATACTAGACCCTATTTGATGCATTTAGGATATATCACTGAATAAAACTGAAAGGATCTCTTGGTGCTTTGAATAATAAGAAGCAAACTTAATAAACAGATGAAAATATATTGTTTTAAGGAAACAATTATATGAATAATAATAGAAAAAGTAAAACCACTTAAGAGAAATCAGGAGTCTGAGGAAGGGAGATATGAAAGAGTATGGTTAATTACAGTCTCTAATAAGAGTAAAGACTTGAAAGAGGTGAAGAAATTAGCTCTGACTATAAAGAATATAATCAGGCCTTCCCTGGTGACTAAGGTGGTACAGAATCTGCCTGCAATGCAGGAGACCTGGGTTCGATCCCTGGGTTGGGAGGATCCCCTGGAGAAGGGAATGGCTACTCACTCTATGGACAGAGGAGTCTGGCAGGCTACAGTCCATGGGGTCACAAAGAGTTGGACACAAGTGAACTAACACTATACTACTATAGTACACTATGCTATAAAGGATAAGGGTGTTCCAGCCAGATTTCTAGTGCACAGACTGTATGATGAGAAAGTGTGCCTAGACTTACCAAAGGAACAGTTATGAGACAAGGTTCCTTGGAGAAGACGAAGAAAGAATGCTACAGAGTGCATGTTCCATTGCTGGGTCATGTCCAGCTCTTCCGTGACCGCACAGACTGTAGCCTGATGGGCTCCTCTGTCCATGGGATTTCCCAGGCCAGAATACTGGAGTGGGTTGCTGCTCCCTTCCCCAATCCTATAGAGCACTCCATTGTAAAAACTTTATTTTGCATGACATAGAGAATCATTGCAGAGAGATGACAAGATCAAATTTATATATTATAAAGGAAAATTCTGCATGCTACAGTAGAATCTGGCTCTCTCCAATAAGAACAAAAGAGAAGCACCAGTTAGAGATTATCACCATAATCCAAGTAGTAGACAATGGTGCCTTGCTCCAGGGTTGGAGCAGTGGAAGAAGAAAGAAGTGGTCATATTTTATGTGTGTTCTTCAAGTGGAACTGTTAGAGTTTTCTGATGCATTGAATTCAGATTGCAAAAGAAATGAGGACTCAGAGAATCACTCCACTGTCCTTAGTCTGTGCAAATGTAAAGACTGAGTTTTGCTAAATGAAATGAGGAAGGCTGTGGATAGAAAAGGTATTCAAGGTGAATGGTCACAAGTTTTTCTGTTTTTGATTTTTAAGGCTGAAGTTAATATAATATCCGTTCAAACAGAAAAACTGAGAACACAGCTGAATTAAGAATTCACAGTTTCTGAGAGAAATTTAGGCTGGGGAAAATAGCACTAGTATGGAAGAGTATCTTTAATTTCCTGTAACAACCAATTACTGGTACCCGTCTTTTCTCCTGTTATGTAAGGAATGGCCTGGCCTATTCTTTCTAATATATCTGACATCCCAACTCCACTCGTCTTTTTTTTTTTTTAAGGTTCTTTTTTTGGGGGAGTCCACTCTTCTTTTTAGAACCATTACTGTGCTGTTTATTTTCCTTCTTCCTTTCTTCATATGAAGAATCCAAGTCTCCTGCATTGCAGGCAGGTTCTTTACCATCTGAGCTACCAGAGAAGCCCTAAATATCCTCAGGTATTGGTTAACTTTGGTAAAAATATCTACTAGTGTGCCTAGACTTACCAAAGGAACAGTTATGAGACAAGGTTCCTTGGAGAAGACGAAGAAAGAATGCTACAGAGTGCATGTTCCATTGCTGGGTCATGTCCAGCTCTTCCGTGACCGCACAGACTGTAGCCTGATGGGCTCCTCTGTCCATGGGATTTCCCAGGCCAGAATACTGGAGTGGGTTGCTGCTCCCTTCCCCAATCCTATAGAGCACTCCATTGTAAAAACTTTATTTTGCATGACATAGAGAATCATTGCAGAGAGATGACAAGATCAAATTTATATATTATAAAGGAAAATTCTGCATGCTACAGTAGAATCTGGCTCTCTCCAATAAGAACAAAAGAGAAGCACCAGTTAGAGATTATCACCATAATCCAAGTAGTAGACAATGGTGCCTTGCTCCAGGGTTGGAGCAGTGGAAGAAGAAAGAAGTGGTCATATTTTATGTGTGTTCTTCAAGTGGAACTGTTAGAGTTTTCTGATGCATTGAATTCAGATTGCAAAAGAAATGAGGACTCAGAGAATCACTCCACTGTCCTTAGTCTGTGCAAATGTAAAGACTGAGTTTTGCTAAATGAAATGAGGAAGGCTGTGGATAGAAAAGGTATTCAAGGTGAATGGTCACAAGTTTTTCTGTTTTTGATTTTTAAGGCTGAAGTTAATATAATATCCGTTCAAACAGAAAAACTGAGAACACAGCTGAATTAAGAATTCACAGTTTCTGAGAGAAATTTAGGCTGGGGAAAATAGCACTAGTATGGAAGAGTATCTTTAATTTCCTGTAACAACCAATTACTGGTACCCGTCTTTTCTCCTGTTATGTAAGGAATGGCCTGGCCTATTCTTTCTAATATATCTGACATCCCAACTCCACTCGTCTTTTTTTTTTTTTAAGGTTCTTTTTTTGGGGGAGTCCACTCTTCTTTTTAGAACCATTACTGTGCTGTTTATTTTCCTTCTTCCTTTCTTCATATGAAGAATCCAAGTCTCCTGCATTGCAGGCAGGTTCTTTACCATCTGAGCTACCAGAGAAGCCCTAAATATCCTCAGGTATTGGTTAACTTTGGTAAAAAAATATCTACTGGACACACAGTTGGTTCCTTGAATCCACTAACAACAAGAGACTCACCAAGAAAATGGACGAATGATATTCCATCTACAATGCAGTTAGGAAAAATGTCACACCCCCAATCATGATGTGTGACGTATATTGTGAAATAATTTGAAACAGAACTCTCAAGAGGAAAGATGCTTAAAGCCAATACCTACATTTCCTTTATTAAGCAAGGTAAGATCTTTTTGTTAAAACTACCAACACTCTTCTTAAAGGCTGTTTGCAATGTTAAGGGTAGGTCTTTTGATCAGGGAATGTCCAGTACATTACAGGACGTTAGCTCTCTTAAATCCACACACTGAATCACCTTCCACTGTCTCCACCAAGAATGTCTCCTAATATTCCTAGATTCTTTTGAAGAACTGTACTCTGTGTGGCCCTAGTGGTGAATTCTTTTTTAGGATAATTTGATTCAGCTTCATAAGTAAACAAGTCAAAATAGGAAATGACCTTAGTCCCAAGTTTAGTAAGTGGCAGGTTTGATGGAATCAAAGCAGAAAGTGTGCAGACATATCACCTTTATTATGAATAACTTGAGCTACTAATTGAACTACAGAGATTGTAGCTTGCTGTGATCACAGAAAGCCCCTACATGGGGTCTACACCATAAAACATACCAACAGGGCTTCCTTAGTGGTCCAGTTGGTAAGGACACAGTCTTGCAGTGCAAGGGGCGCTGGTTCGAGCCCTGGCCTGGGAAGATCCTGTGTGACGCGGAGCAGTGGGACCAATGTGTCCAACTACCGAGCTGGAGCTCTGGAGCACATGCGCCCAGAGCCAGTCCTCTGCAACGAAAGAGGCCACTGCAACAGGGGGCCCACACAGGCCAAAGAACAAAGTTAGATGAAAATAAATAAATGAAAGACCAATAGAAGTGGCTAAAAAAGACCCCCAAAACAAACCAACAACAATGGAAAAACAATGGTATAACATATAAAAATATTACTAGCTATTATTTATGAATGTTGGTGTTATAGGGCTTTTAAACTCTATAATTCTATGTTTCTAAAATTTCACAGCATGCGTATACCATTCTACAAAAAAAGAGCAAAACTAGCATTAAAAAAATAAATGTAGCAAATTAACTTGTAAACTTAATGATAAAACATTCAAGTCTTTCAAAAGCAATTAATTTTACTATAACTTCCATTGCTTAAAATATACTGATTGGGGCTTCCCTGGTGGTTCAGTGGGTAAGGACACTGCTTGCAGTGGAAGAGGCACCGATTCAATCCCTGGCCTGGGAAGATCCCACTTGCTGCAGAGTGGCTGAACCGATGTGTCCAATTACCTAGCCGAAGCTCTGGAGCACATGCGCCCAGAGCCAGTGCTTGCATCAAGAGAGGCCACTGCGATGGGAGGCCCACAGAGGCCAAAGAACAAAGATGGAAATAAATGAAAGACCAATAGAAGTGGCCAAAAAAAAACACCCAACCATATATATATTTATACACACTGATTGAACGTTCTGTATTTTTGAGAGAAAATATAAAGCATACTCTAGTCTTGATAATAAAAGTAAGAATTGTTATATGAAATAAGTCGTCTAAAGTAAGGAGTGAATAAATATATTATTGAAAAAAATACTTTGATAGTGATGAATAAAATGACTGGATTTGCAGACTGTTCTGAAATGACCTGGTGTTTTACTGGAATGTAAAACAGTTTTAATTAAAACACTAGCCTTGACATATGAACATCATGAAAATTAAGTCAAGTGATAACTGTAATAAAGTCAAAGATAGTTTAAAAATAATTTTAATGTTAATTATAATATTCCTATTACAAGTACGATATTTCATATTTTTCTAAGTGTTGTAGCAATATCAGAAATTATGTTTATTGATGCTGATGAGCATCAATATCATTTGTGATGCTGATAAGAAAACAGTTGATGGATTTAATGAGTCTTATTTGTATTAATCATCTAATTTATAAGTGATAATACTGATTTTTTATATTTCCAATAAAGTATACTTATGGCAAATATTTTATATGTTGATTTTTAACAAATTTGTTACCCAAATTTGTTTTTAGTGAATAAAGATATCGTATCAGGAACAAGACATTTTCTTTAATCTTTCTAGGTTCTTCTGGCTAGTCTATCAATTGACAGAAGGCAGATTGACAGGAGAAAATCAAACAAAAGTTTAATAACATGTACACATGGAAGAGAACCGGGAAAACTGAGCTAACTTGCCAAAATAACTGAAACTCTCACCTTAAATACTATTTGCAGCTAAAGACAAAATACATGTTGTGGGTAGTGGTTTGGAACCTCAAAATGGAGGAAGACAATTCACAAGGACGTGGAAAATTCAATGTTTGGTGAGCAATTGTTTGCTGGTCCATGCAGAAATAACGGGATTCTAAGAGAAATCTTAAGAATGTGCAAGTTTCCTCCCTTTCGACACACCTAGTTCATACAACTGTTATCTATGGCAATCACTGCCTTTCTGAAATAGGTCCACAATCTACATTCTTAGGACAGAGATTTTTCCTTACATTTTTGGACTTCAAAAAATAATAAGCTTAAATTAATTCTCTCATGCCGAAGAGACATATTTTGGGTGTCAAATTCTGTTTCCCTACATCAAAATAAAAACATTTCAATCTACCTAAAATTCAATTTAAATCCCTTTTAGAGAAATCAATGAGACCACATTTATAGAATTTAAGCTATACAATGCTATGATGAACCTAGATAGCATATGTAAAAGCAGAGACATTGGTTTGCCAATAAAGGTCCATATAGTTAAAGCTATATTTTTCCAGCAGTCATGTATGGATGTGAGAGTTGGACCACAGAGAAGCTGAATGCCAAAGAACTGATGTTTTCAAACTGTGGTGCTGAAGAAGACTCTTGACAGTCCCTGAACTGCAAGGAGATAAAACCAGTTAATCTTAAAGGAAATCAACCCTGTATATTCATTGAAAGGACTGATGCTGAATAAAAAGTATTCTGATATTTATTTTTTAAGTGTTGTAGCAATATCAGAAATTATGTTTATTGATGCTGATGAGCATCAATATCATTTGTGATGCTGATAAGAAAACAGTTGATGGATTTAATGAGTCTTATTTGTATTAATCATCTAATTTATAAGTGATAATACTGATTTTTTATATTTCCAATAAAGTATACTTATGGCAAATATTTTATATGTTGATTTTTAACAAATTTGTTACCCAAATTTGTTTTTAGTGAATAAAGATATCGTATCAGGAACAAGACATTTTCTTTAATCTTTCTAGGTTCTTCTGGCTAGTCTATCAATTGACAGAAGGCAGATTGACAGGAGAAAATCAAACAAAAGTTTAATAACATGTACACATGGAAGAGAACCGGGAAAACTGAGCTAACTTGCCAAAATAACTGAAACTCTCACCTTAAATACTATTTGCAGCTAAAGACAAAATACATGTTGTGGGTAGTGGTTTGGAACCTCAAAATGGAGGAAGACAATTCACAAGGACGTGGAAAATTCAATGTTTGGTGAGCAATTGTTTGCTGGTCCATGCAGAAATAACGGGATTCTAAGAGAAATCTTAAGAATGTGCAAGTTTCCTCCCTTTCGACACACCTAGTTCATACAACTGTTATCTATGGCAATCACTGCCTTTCTGAAATAGGTCCACAATCTACATTCTTAGGACAGAGATTTTTCCTTACATTTTTGGACTTCAAAAAATAATAAGCTTAAATTAATTCTCTCATGCCGAAGAGACATATTTTGGGTGTCAAATTCTGTTTCCCTACATCAAAATAAAAACATTTCAATCTACCTAAAATTCAATTTAAATCCCTTTTAGAGAAATCAATGAGACCACATTTATAGAATTTAAGCTATACAATGCTATGATGAACCTAGATAGCATATGTAAAAGCAGAGACATTGGTTTGCCAATAAAGGTCCATATAGTTAAAGCTATATTTTTCCAGCAGTCATGTATGGATGTGAGAGTTGGACCACAGAGAAGCTGAATGCCAAAGAACTGATGTTTTCAAACTGTGGTGCTGAAGAAGACTCTTGACAGTCCCCTGAACTGCAAGGAGATAAAACCAGTTAATCTTAAAGGAAATCAACCCTGTATATTCATTGAAAGGACTGATGCTGAAGCTGAAACTCTGATACTTTGGGCACTGGATGCAAAGAGACAAGTCATTGGAAAAGACCCCTATAATAAGAAATACTGAGGGCCGGGAGGAGAAGGGAAAGACAGAACATGATATGGCTGGATGGCATCATTGACTCAATGGACATGAGTTTGAGCAAACTCTGGGAAATAGTGAAGGATAGGGAAGTGTGGCGTCCTGCAGTCCATGTGATCGCCAAGAGTTGAACTGGACTTACTGACGTAACGACAGCCACATTGCAGAGGGTCATATCCGGTCTTATTTATAAATCTCTTTGCTGAAAAACCTAAAGAAAGAAGCTCTTTATTCACATTTCTCACCTCAAAAAGGTCTCCTTTCCTGAACGGACTAAAACCCCTGTTTCTGACATCTAGCTTCAACTAACTAAAAGCACTACCAGAACAGGACAAGAAGGAGGAAAGAAGGATAACTGCTCACACGTCTGCTTATGAATCAAGTTTTTTTTTTTTTCTCTTGGACTTAATCATTTGCAAAATGACTGATCAAAAATCAATCCAATTACTGTGTTTGTGACCAATTACCTATGTTCAGCACTTTTGATTACCCTGGTAGGTTTTACCTCACCAGGGTTCAGATTGGCTAACCCTTAGGGATTTTATTTCAGAAGAAAGAAATTCTAGTACCATGTAAGCTACCATCAGTGTCATTAAGAAGGATTCTCTTAAGTGGGCCAATTAATAACATGTGTTCTAAACCTAGACATAAATACTCATTTTTACTCAATGTGACTCAATCCCAATCAGAGTATTGTACTACAGTTAAACCTAAAATTCTACCTCTTTGGTAGTATTATCCCCCAGTTGTGGTATGGATTTACTTGGCTGATACTGGGATATGGTCAGCTAACTATGAGGTCCTTTTTGCTGGGAGCAAACCAAACATACCAAAGATAATCAACCCACAGAGAAGCTGAATGCCAAAGAACTGATGTTTTCAAACTGTGGTGCTGAAGAAGACTCTTGACAGTCCCCTGAACTGCAAGGAGATAAAACCAGTTAATCTTAAAGGAAATCAACCCTGTATATTCATTGAAAGGACTGATGCTGAAGCTGAAACTCTGATACTTTGGGCACTGGATGCAAAGAGACAAGTCATTGGAAAAGACCCCTATAATAAGAAATACTGAGGGCCGGGAGGAGAAGGGAAAGACAGAACATGATATGGCTGGATGGCATCATTGACTCAATGGACATGAGTTTGAGCAAACTCTGGGAAATAGTGAAGGATAGGGAAGTGTGGCGTCCTGCAGTCCATGTGATCGCCAAGAGTTGAACTGGACTTACTGACGTAACGACAGCCACATTGCAGAGGGTCATATCCGGTCTTATTTATAAATCTCTTTGCTGAAAAACCTAAAGAAAGAAGCTCTTTATTCACATTTCTCACCTCAAAAAGGTCTCCTTTCCTGAACGGACTAAAACCCCTGTTTCTGACATCTAGCTTCAACTAACTAAAAGCACTACCAGAACAGGACAAGAAGGAGGAAAGAAGGATAACTGCTCACACGTCTGCTTATGAATCAAGTTTTTTTTTTTTTTTTTTCCCCTTGGACTTAATCATTTGCAAAATGACTGATCAAAAATCAATCCAATTACTGTGTTTGTGACCAATTACCTATGTTCAGCACTTTTGATTACCCTGGTAGGTTTTACCTCACCAGGGTTCAGATTGGCTAACCCTTAGGGATTTTATTTCAGAAGAAAGAAATTCTAGTACCATGTAAGCTACCATCAGTGTCATTAAGAAGGATTCTCTTAAGTGGGCCAATTAATAACATGTGTTCTAAACCTAGACATAAATACTCATTTTTACTCAATGTGACTCAATCCCAATCAGAGTATTGTACTACAGTTAAACCTAAAATTCTACCTCTTTGGTAGTATTATCCCCCAGTTGTGGTATGGATTTACTTGGCTGATACTGGGATATGGTCAGCTAACTATGAGGTCCTTTTTTTGCTGGGAGCAAACCAAACATACCAAAGATAATCAACCCAACAACGACTTGTAAATTAGGGTGGGTAACACCTGAAAATTGTCAACAGACTGTATCTTTGAGGACCATTGGTTTGAAATGGACTGGCTAAGATGACCAAAAACATATGGGTAGTTCCTAAAGAGACCCAATGGATTTGTGGAACAAATTTATGTTCTTGGCTTTCCCAAGTTGGTTACGAAGACATGTAATTTTTTTTTTTTTTCAAGCTCAAAGGAACCTGGGAAACAATTTCTGCAATCTGCCTTTAATGTGAACATTCTGGATTCAATCAGATTTTTGATGTTATGATCATTTGACCACAGTATTTCTTCCCTTATTTGGAATAGATTATGTCATTATTCGCATAGAGGTTTTTTAAAAAAATTGCTCAGAAAGCTCAGAATGACAGTAATCAAGTCATTATCATGCTCAAGTTGGGGATATACATGGTGATAAAATCTGTCCTTCAGAATTGCATGGCCTTGTTATTCTAACCGCTTCCCAAGAGAGTACTTGCCTTATAACACATACTGACTGTTGTGTTTTTAAACCCAATTAGTCTTCTCATATAACTCATCTTACAATGCATGTGAAGAATCCATTTCCACTGTATATAATCCTCTTCTGAATTTAGGAGAAAGACTAGGAGAATGGTTTTGTTTAGGAGGAGCTTGGCTTAAATCCTTACTAAATATATTACACTTGCTAGCAAATTTTGTCAGCAGTTTGTACAGCTTGCAAAATGATTATTTCTTGCCTTTTGCACTGTATATCACCTATTCCATTTAAAAATATCTAAACTATTTGAAACTACTGATCACATCTATAGTTCTCTATAAAATAAAAAACACATGCAACGCATGCACATGCAAGGCAAAATTGGCATAAGTCCTAATGGACATTTTGGAATTGACCATTAATCCCTGACAGACATATTATCAGGGCAACCCTCTAATCAAATGTGACTCAATCCCAACGATATTGTACTACAGTTAAACCTAAAATTCTACCTCTTTGGTAGTATTATCCCCAGTTGTGGTATGGATTTACTTGGCTGATACTGGGATATGGTCAGCTAACTATGAGGTCCTTTTTGCTGGGAGCAAACCAAACATACCAAAGATAATCAACCCAACAACGACTTGTAAATTAGGGTGGGTAACACCTGAAAATTGTCAACAGACTGTATCTTTGAGGACCATTGGTTTGAAATGGACTGGCTAAGATGACCAAAAACATATGGGTAGTTCCTAAAGAGACCCAATGGATTTGTGGAACAAATTTATGTTCTTGGCTTTCCCAAGTTGGTTACGAAGACATGTAATTTTTTTTTTTCAAGCTCAAAGGAACCTGGGAAACAATTTCTGCAATCTGCCTTTAATGTGAACATTCTGGATTCAATCAGTTTTTTGATGTTATGATCATTTGACCACAGTATTTCTTCCCTTATTTGGAATAGATTATGTCATTATTCGCATAGAGGTTTTTTAAAAAAATTGCTCAGAAAGCTCAGAATGACAGTAATCAAGTCATTATCATGCTCAAGTTGGGGATATACATGGTGATAAAATCTGTCCTTCAGAATTGCATGGCCTTGTTATTCTAACCGCTTCCCAAGAGAGTACTTGCCTTATAACACATACTGACTGTTGTGTTTTTAAACCCAATTAGTCTTCTCATATAACTCATCTTACAATGCATGTGAAGAATCCATTTCCACTGTATATAATCCTCTTCTGAATTTAGGAGAAAGACTAGGAGAATGGTTTTGTTTAGGAGGAGCTTGGCTTAAATCCTTACTAAATATATTACACTTGCTAGCAAATTTTGTCAGCAGTTTGTACAGCTTGCAAAATGATTATTTCTTGCCTTTTGCACTGTATATCACCTATTCCATTTAAAAATATCTAAACTATTTGAAACTACTGATCACATCTATAGTTCTCTATAAAATAAAAAACACATGCAACGCATGCACATGCAAGGCAAAATTGGCATAAGTCCTAATGGACATTTTGGAATTGACCATTAATCCCTGACAGACATATTATCAGGGCAACCCCTCTAAGCAAAAATGAAGAACTAGGATACTGAACTCAAGCATTAAGAGCCATGATGGATACAGAGCAGGTAACAACCCTACTGGCATCAAGGGATCAAATATTCAATTACTTATGCTTTCTACCAAAAGATTAATAATCAAAAGGGAGAACTGATAAGATTATTTAAAGCAGGACAGGAAAAATTTAAATATAAAGTTTCTCTGAAATTTGTACCACCACTCTCTCCTATTTATAGTGTATATTGTTTATCTGCATTATGTATAGTCTGGATCCGCTTAGAAGAAACAGGATTGCCAGCTAGACTGGAAAAAAGAAAAAAAACCTATTTTCTCCTATAGCCAGCAAAGTTTAACTCTTTAGGGGTTAAGACTCTTTTCTTTATCCTAGAAGGGTTATACAATGACCATCTTTTCACCTGGTACATGCATATCTGTTCTATATAAACTGTTGATGCTTCTTTGATATTATTATATTAAATAATTCATTGTCTCAAAAGCTGATATAACTGTGCTTTGATCTCTAACAGACAGAGCATTCCTCAGAGGGTTCCAAAAGACTATCTCCTCAGTTTTAATCCTCAGGTTGGCTCAGATAAAATTCTCTGTTTCTTTCTTAGATTAACTATTATTTTTCTTTTCATCAATATGAAGCTACATAAATCCATTCTCCAGGGGAGTTTCATGGCCCAGACCTTGACAGACTACCTATACCAGTATAGACAAAAATTATCACACATTTTCTTATCTACTGTATGTTTAAAACCTTTTCATCTTCCTTAAGAAAATGTATGTGTTCTTGCTATAAATGGAAAAGGAAATGGAAACCCACTCCAGTATTCTTGTCTAGAGAATTCCTATGGACAGAGAAGCCCAGCCACCGGGTCACAAAGAGTTCCACAGGACTGAAGCAACTGAGCATTCCTCATTAAAGGCTTTTCTCCCTACTCCTGCCCTCCACTAAGTAAGGTATGTAAATTTTTAACTTTAACCACTTTACAAACTAACTACGTCTTTTGTTGTCTCAAATAAGCACACAATACAAACCTTTTACCCTATTAATCCATCTTTTGTTAGTTTAAACTTCAGGTGCTAGAACTGAACCTAAGAGGGAAAAAACTTCCCTCCCCTCAAACTCACATTATTGTGGTTATGGATATAGTGTTATTACAGTATACTCTGGAAGAGCCATGATGGATACAGAGCAGGTAACAACCCTAACCTTGGCATCAAGGGATCAAATATTCAATTACTTATGCTTTCTACCAAAAGATTAATAATCAAAAGGGAGAACTGATAAGATTATTTAAAGCAGGACAGGAAAAATTTAAATATAAAGTTTCTCTGAAATTTGTACCACCACTCTCTCCTATTTATAGTGTATATTGTTTATCTGCATTATGTATAGTCTGGATCCGCTTAGAAGAAACAGGATTGCCAGCTAGACTGGAAAAAAGAAAAAAAACCTATTTTCTCCTATAGCCAGCAAAGTTTAACTCTTTAGGGGTTAAGACTCTTTTCTTTATCCTAGAAGGGTTATACAATGACCATCTTTTCACCTGGTACATGCATATCTGTTCTATATAAACTGTTGATGCTTCTTTGATATTATTATATTAAATAATTCATTGTCTCAAAAGCTGATATAACTGTGCTTTGATCTCTAACAGACAGAGCATTCCTCAGAGGGTTCCAAAAGACTATCTCCTCAGTTTTAATCCTCAGGTTGGCTCAGATAAAATTCTCTGTTTCTTTCTTAGATTAACTATTATTTTTCTTTTCATCAATATGAAGCTACATAAATCCATTCTCCAGGGGAGTTTCATGGCCCAGACCTTGACAGACTACCTATACCAGTATAGACAAAAATTATCACACATTTTCTTATCTACTGTATGTTTAAAACCTTTTCATCTTCCTTAAGAAAATGTATGTGTTCTTGCTATAAATGGAAAAGGAAATGGAAACCCACTCCAGTATTCTTGTCTAGAGAATTCCTATGGACAGAGAAGCCCAGCCACCGGGTCACAAAGAGTTCCACAGGACTGAAGCAACTGAGCATTCCTCATTAAAGGCTTTTCTCCCTACTCCTGCCCTCCACTAAGTAAGGTATGTAAATTTTTAACTTTAACCACTTTACAAACTAACTACGTCTTTTGTTGTCTCAAATAAGCACACAATACAAACCTTTTACCCTATTAATCCATCTTTTGTTAGTTTAAACTTCAGGTGCTAGAACTGAACCTAAGAGGGAAAAAACTTCCCTCCCCTCAAACTCACATTATTGTGGTTATGGATATAGTGTTATTACAGTATACTCTGGAAACTTCTCCTGTGAAAAAAGGTAATAATGTACATTTTACAGTGTTGTTGTGAAAGTTAAATGAATTTAAAGTGCTTAGAATGGTGATGAGTGCACCAACCACTGAATTATGATATCCAAGAAAGTTCTTATGTCAAAAATTATATATGTCATTAAATAATATCTTTAATTAATCAAATGACAAAAGTTGACATGATTAGGTAGCTGTGACTGTGAAAGCAAAAGTTATCCAAAAAGAAAATTGTTTAAACTATACTAAGAAGGAATCCAGGCAGATTAGATGAGATTAGACATGAGAACAAAACTCCCAACTTTAAAACGACAGTTATTAAACTTGTTTTACTAATTAACTACTGCAAGAAACCTTGGATAGGGCTTCCCTGGTGGCTCCGTGGTAAAGAATCTTCTCGCCAATGCTGGAGACACAGGTTTGATTCCTGATGCAAGAGTATCTCATATGCTGAGGAGCCTGTGAGCCACAGCTACTGAGCCTGTGCTCTGAAGGCCAGGAGCTGCAACTACTGAACCCCATACACCCTAGAGACTGCTCTGCAAGAAGAGAAGCCACTACAATGAGAAGCCGGTGCACCACAACCAGAGAAAAGCCCTCACAGCAACAAAGATTCAACACAACCATAAATAAATATAAACAAAAAAAAAAAAAAAAAAAAAAAAACTCAACAATGCAGTTTTTCATTATCTGATTTTTATTTTGAAAAGTGATAGACCGGGTTTCCCTGGTGGTCCAGTGGGTAAGGACACTGCCTTGCAGTGCAAGGGGCGCTGGTTCGATCCCTAGCCTGGGAAGATCCCACGTGCCGTGGAGTGGCTGGACCCATGTGTCCAACTACCGAGCCAGAGCTCTGGAGCGCATGCGCCCAGAGCCGGTGCTCTGCGACAGTGGAGGCCACCGCGATGCGAAGCCCACATGGGCCAAAGAACAAAGATGGATGAAAATGGACAAATGAAAGACCAATAGAAGTGGCCCGCCTGCTCCCCTCCCTCCCCACCCCTCCCCCACCAAAATAAATAAATAAATAAATACATCTTAAAAAAAAAAAAGTGATAGACCACATTGAATCAAAATTTTAAAAAAATAGTTTCATATACTTAACATTAGGCATTTGTGAATAATTCTCAAAGGATATTATTAACTCTTTTGCTTATGCTTGAGATAGTAGGTATAGATTGTAAAAGCAATTTAAAATGACCAAAACATTAAAAGGACACGGTAGGTTTTCCCAAAGAAGATCATCAATATGGGAAGTAACACCTGACGATTAAACTAGGACAATGGTATAAAATTTTAGTGATTCCATTACCCCTTTACTGATTTGCCCTTGAAGAGATGGTAATAGAATGCTTGTACTTTAAACATTTTTCTTTCATTTTTCAGGGATATACTAAAGGGTGCTTCATTTGTTCAATCTTGTAATAAACACACTTAAGTACCCAAATGGGCTATGATTTGTACTAGGCGCTTTGAGGGCTTCAGATATGATTAAGACCCAAGAGCTACCATAAAAGAAACTAGGCAGTTCCTAGGCAGCAAGATAAGGTTGTTGTAAAGCTTTTCTATTTCTAGCTTGTTGAAGAGTGGCTAGACAGCCATTATTAAAAAACTTACTTTTTTTTCCCCACAAATAAAGACATCAGCTATCTAGAGAGTACATACTGTCATTTGCTTCTGTCATTTAAGAAATGCTCAGCAGAGATAGAATTTAATATAAAACTTTTATTAAAAGGCAATTGTGATTTAATATCAAAGGCAATACTGGGACTTCATAAGAAGGGAGAAGAAAGAATCCTAAACCTCCTTAGGGGTGTTCCAGATACATTATACTCTCTCATAGTTCATTCTGCCTTTTCCACGGCTTTCCTCATTTATATCCTTTCCCCACTTGGAGGGAAGAACATGGACATATTACTTTATTAATACACAATCAAATAATATTACTGCTATTGCATTCACTTATCTTTACCTTGTCAAACATCACTGTCATTTTTTTTTTAAGTTTTCCCAAAGATATTGCAGTTTTCTACAAATTGCCCAAAGATTTTTATTTAGAAATACCATATTTACTTATTATTTACTTTTCATTTACTATTTGCTTATGTATTTATTTCTAGCCATGCTGAAACTTAGATTACACAGTTAATTCAGTAACAATTTATCATATAATATTTAATACAAAAAATCATAATCAAAATATATAGTTAGCATCTCAATAATTATTAAGAGCTTTTTGAAAAATCAACACAATGCTGGGGCTTCCCTGGTAGCTCAGTGGTGGGGTGTTTGCCTGCCAATGCAGAAGATATAGATTCAATCCCTGATCTGGGAAGATCCCACATGCTGCAGAGCAACTAAGCCCATAAGCCACAACTATTGAGCCTGTGCTCTACAGCCTTGGAGCCACAACTATTGAGCCCATGTGGCACAACAACTGAAGCCCATGTGCCCTAGAGCTGGAGTTCCACAACAAGAAGAGTCACCTCAACAAGAAACCTGCTCACCTCAACTAGAGAGTAGCCCCCACTCCTTGCAACTAGAGAAGAGCCTGCAGCAGCAGTGAAAACCCAGAGTAACCAAAAATAAATAAATTTAAAAAATTTAAATCAACACAAAGCCAATGAATAGAATAATAAGGGCCATTATTTCATGTTGGTTTAGAAATTTATGTTGAGCCCTTTATGATCATTTTATATAAAAGATACTTACTAAAACCTTTCTGATGCAGTGAATCTGAAAACAATGTATAAATTTTAAAACATTAAGAACTTTTAAAATGAATGACTAGTTAGGACAGAAAGAAAAACTTTCAGAGTCCATAAAATATGCAGCATTACAAAACAGGATAGCTATCATTATCGGAGCTGGAATTTACCTCTGGCTCAGCCATCAGTCTCTTATGGCCTACCACTTGGAAACAGAGGGCAAAATCTATGATCTGTGCTAAATGAGACATCTGATCAGAGAACACACATTAAATCAAAATGAACAATTGTATACTTCCCTACTTGTTTTATAGAAAAGTATACTAAAATTCATATTCATCTTTGAATTCTGAATAGACATGTGTTACCCACACACAAAATTCTAACAACAAAATCTTTCTTTATGTGAATTTAAGCACTTATCTTTACCTTGTCAAACATCACTGTCATTTTTTTTTTAAGTTTTCCCAAAGATATTGCAGTTTTCTACAAATTGCCCAAAGATTTTTATTTAGAAATACCATATTTACTTATTATTTACTTTTCATTTACTATTTGCTTATGTATTTATTTCTAGCCATGCTGAAACTTAGATTACACAGTTAATTCAGTAACAATTTATCATATAATATTTAATACAAAAAATCATAATCAAAATATATAGTTAGCATCTCAATAATTATTAAGAGCTTTTTGAAAAATCAACACAATGCTGGGGCTTCCCTGGTAGCTCAGTGGTGGGGTGTTTGCCTGCCAATGCAGAAGATATAGATTCAATCCCTGATCTGGGAAGATCCCACATGCTGCAGAGCAACTAAGCCCATAAGCCACAACTATTGAGCCTGTGCTCTACAGCCTTGGAGCCACAACTATTGAGCCCATGTGGCACAACAACTGAAGCCCATGTGCCCTAGAGCTGGAGTTCCACAACAAGAAGAGTCACCTCAACAAGAAACCTGCTCACCTCAACTAGAGAGTAGCCCCCACTCCTTGCAACTAGAGAAGAGCCTGCAGCAGCAGTGAAAACCCAGAGTAACCAAAAATAAATAAATTTAAAAAATTTAAATCAACACAAAGCCAATGAATAGAATAATAAGGGCCATTATTTCATGTTGGTTTAGAAATTTATGTTGAGCCCTTTATGATCATTTTATATAAAAGATACTTACTAAAACCTTTCTGATGCAGTGAATCTGAAAACAATGTATAAATTTTAAAACATTAAGAACTTTTAAAATGAATGACTAGTTAGGACAGAAAGAAAAACTTTCAGAGTCCATAAAATATGCAGCATTACAAAACAGGATAGCTATCATTATCGGAGCTGGAATTTACCTCTGGCTCAGCCATCAGTCTCTTATGGCCTACCACTTGGAAACAGAGGGCAAAATCTATGATCTGTGCTAAATGAGACATCTGATCAGAGAACACACATTAAATCAAAATGAACAATTGTATACTTCCCTACTTGTTTTATAGAAAAGTATACTAAAATTCATATTCATCTTTGAATTCTGAATAGACATGTGTTACCCACACACAAAATTCTAACAACAAAATCTTCCTTTATGTGAATTTAAGGACAACATTTACACAATCACTGGGCTTCTCTGATGGCTCAGATGGTAAAAAGTCTGACTGCAGTGCAAGAGACCTCAGATCAATCCTTGGGTCAGGAAGACCTGCTGGAGAAGGACACGGCAACCCACTCCAGCATCCTTGCCTGGAGAATCCCATGGACAGAGGAGCCTTCTGGGCTATTATGCTTAAAACAACTCCTCAGTGGGTATATAATTTAAATGAATCTGGTCATCTCACAGAAATTTAAAAAAACAGAAATAAAAGCATATTTAAAGAAAATGTTTTTTAAAGTTCAATGATATTTACTAGTTTGTAAAACATCAATCACCGAAAAATAAGAAAATAAGATACCATGAACGATAATAGAGAAATAAAGAAATAAAGAAAAATTTGACTCACATGAACAAAAAATACTAAAACAATCACAGAATACAAAAGCAGTGTATCTTAGGATCTCTGGGGAAATGGAATCAGGGAGCATAATACATATATATTTCAATACAACCAACAGATATATATTGAAACCATCTTCTCTGTATGTAGTTCTATACTGGGTACCCTCAAGAACGCTGTTATAATATGGATTAGCATATATATATATATATGAGGAAACTACCTAGGGCAAAGAAATAGGCATTTGAATGGATTAAAGCTAATCTTGTTCAGTATTTACATAAAGTTGGTAATAGTAACTTTTTCCACTAGCCAGATGAGAAAAACTCAAAATTTATAGAACACTGGGTAGAAGTCACAGAAGGTTCTGTCCTCAGTTTTAGACAATAATTAATTCGACACTGAGTAGTGTTGCAGTCTGGCATAATAAATTTTAAAAATAAGACCCAATAGGATTAAACTTCTTCTAAGCAGCTCAATTAACTTCAACACAAAGATCAAAAGTATTTATAAGTTGGAAACAGAGGGCAAAATCTATGATCTGTGCTAAATGAGACATCTGATCAGAGAACACACATTAAATCAAAATGAACAATTGTATACTTCCCTACTTGTTTTATAGAAAAGTATACTAAAATTCATATTCATCTTTGAATTCTGAATAGACATGTGTTACCCACACACAAAATTCTAACAACAAAATCTTCCTTTATGTGAATTTAAGGACAACATTTACACAATCACTGGGCTTCTCTGATGGCTCAGATGGTAAAAAGTCTGACTGCAGTGCAAGAGACCTCAGATCAATCCTTGGGTCAGGAAGACCTGCTGGAGAAGGACACGGCAACCCACTCCAGCATCCTTGCCTGGAGAATCCCATGGACAGAGGAGCCTTCTGGGCTATTATGCTTAAAACAACTCCTCAGTGGGTATATAATTTAAATGAATCTGGTCATCTCACAGAAATTTAAAAAAACAGAAATAAAAGCATATTTAAAGAAAATGTTTTTTAAAGTTCAATGATATTTACTAGTTTGTAAAACATCAATCACCGAAAAATAAGAAAATAAGATACCATGAACGATAATAGAGAAATAAAGAAATAAAGAAAAATTTGACTCACATGAACAAAAAATACTAAAACAATCACAGAATACAAAAGCAGTGTATCTTAGGATCTCTGGGGAAATGGAATCAGGGAGCATAATACATATATATTTCAATACAACCAACAGATATATATTGAAACCATCTTCTCTGTATGTAGTTCTATACTGGGTACCCTCAAGAACGCTGTTATAATATGGATTAGCATATATATATATATATGAGGAAACTACCTAGGGCAAAGAAATAGGCATTTGAATGGATTAAAGCTAATCTTGTTCAGTATTTACATAAAGTTGGTAATAGTAACTTTTTCCACTAGCCAGATGAGAAAAACTCAAAATTTATAGAACACTGGGTAGAAGTCACAGAAGGTTCTGTCCTCAGTTTTAGACAATAATTAATTCGACACTGAGTAGTGTTGCAGTCTGGCATAATAAATTTTAAAAATAAGACCCAATAGGATTAAACTTCTTCTAAGCAGCTCAATTAACTTCAACACAAAGATCAAAAGTATTTATAAGAACACAAAATTATCCAGCTTCCAAGAAAAGAAAAAAACCTACAAAAACCCTACAGTATCAGGCACTGAACACAAAATCAGCAGGAATATATCATCCATATTGGTAAGAAAAATTTATCAGTCAAAACATCTTGAATTGGCACAGATGCTAGAATTATCAGATAAGAATGCTAAAGCTATTTTAAAACTGTATCCTAGATGTTCCAGAAGTTACATAGAATATACTTAAAAGGCTCAAATCAAACTTTTAATAATAAAAGCTCAAGGTCTCCAACAACAACAAAAAAAATTCACCAGGATTAATAACCAATTAGACACTTCATGAGAAAAAGCTGGTGATACTGAAGACATAATAATAAAAGATACCCAAGATAAAACACAGAAAGAAGTACTTTAAAATAATTTAATTATTAATTAATTAAAAATAATTTAAAAGTATACAATAGCTACAACATGGAAGCAACCAAGACGTCCATTGACGAATGAATGGATAAATAAGCTCTGTTACATATATACGATGGGATATTACTCAGCTGCTAAAAGAAATGCAGAAGAATCAGTCTTAGTGAGGTGGTTGGAGCTAGAACCTATTATAAAAAGTGAAGTCAGTCAAAAAGAGGACAAGTACAGAATACTAAACACATATATATGGAATCTAGTAAAAGGGTAATGATAACTCACGCAGGGAACCCATGGAAAAACAGACAGAGAATAGACATATGGACATTGTGGGGAATGAATAGTGGATAGGAGGCATAGAGGGAGTAACATGGAAACCTATACTGTCATGTGTGAAAAAGATAGCTACTGTCGTTGCGCTAAGGGAATAGGTATACTTACAATGGCCTGGTGCGATGGCCTGGAGGGATGGGATGGGGGGCCTGGGAGGGGGGAGGGGACCAGGGATATGCATATGACTGATCTGGGAACGTGCATGTCTGTGAACAACAAAACTCTGTAAAAACTTTAAAATAAAGAAATAAATATTAAAAAAAAAATCAGTCAAATAGTTACACAATATCTAATATTTCTATAATTTTAAATCTCAAAGGTGAGGGGAAACTGGGAAAAAAAAAAAAAAAACACTAAATATGATTTAAAAAAAAAAAAAAACTATGAAACCAAAAAATCCAAAGTTCCCAAGGAACCAAAGTACAAATGAAAAGAGAATATAACTACATCAAGGTACACCTAGTCAAACTACTTAAACCAGTGATAAAAATTATGGGAAGCAGCCAGAGAGAAAAAACACCTTACACACAGACCAACAAAGAGAAGAATAACAGACTGGGATCTGGCATCCTTTGCTACAGTGCTTACACACAGAAGAAACAACTCCTCTAGCAGCAGAATACAAAGAAACTGTAAGAGACTAAGAACATCTGCATGAACACTCAGCTGAGACAAATTATGAACAAGATCTGAAAAGATCAAAAACCCACATGACCCTCTTAACAAGCTGGGAGCAAAAGCAAGGTACTGAGCATGCATGGTCTACTTGGGCAGACCATGTAAGCCACCCCTCTGGTCTGACGTCTGCACCCGCCCCAACCCACACCCCATATAAAAAATGACTACAACCTGCCCCTACAGGGAAAGAGCAAGAGAAATTATTGTGTTCACTCATTCATGCTGCAACAACAGTTCCAGTAAAGCTTTGTTTGAATTTCTTGTCTAGCCTCTTGACAATTTCTGTTGATTAAGGCCAAAAACCTAGGTGGATCATAAAACTACTACTTATCCACAGATACATTCAAATGCTAAAAAGGAAATCTTACCAAAGTATTAAGTAAAAAAAAAAAAAAGCTGACAACCAAAAATTTAAATAGATCAGCTTCTTGAAAGACAAAAACTACCAAAACAGATTCCAGAAATAGATCATCTAAGACTAACACTAGCCTTACACCAATTAAAGAAATGAAATTACACATAAAATCCTTTCCACTATGAAAATTCCAGGCCAAGATGGCTCTGCTGATAAATTTTGTCAAATATTTTTTAAATCACAATCCCACCACAAATTTTACAAAAAATTGGACATGTAAAAATATTTTCACATTGTTTCTACAAGGCCAGTAAGTAATGTGATATCAAAACAAAAAAAGATATCACAAAAAAGCATAGACCAATATTCTAAATCAAGTTACATGTAAAATCCTAAACATGTTAGTAAATTGCAGGGACCTTCTGCAGAAAGGAAGGCAGCGGGATTGCCCCCGGCTGAACCGGGAGATCTCGGAGAGGCAAGTCTTGCTGCCCGCCATCCAGCCCGCCCCCGCCCTCTTGAGGCAAGTTTAGAGGAGAAATTGAGGGATAGAATGCATGGGGGTGGGGGAAGCATTAAAAAGTCAACTCTAATAATTCCAATTCTAACAGTAAGCACAATAACAATAGGTTACAAACTTATTTTTAAAAAGTCTGAACAATATACCAGACATATGCTTTCAACTAGAATGCTGGTAGAACCATAGTAACAGCAGATAAAATTAAATACAAAAATATTAGCGATAAAAGTGGGCACCCTCTACTAATAAAGTTGTAATTCAAGAGAAATACAAGGAATATTTAAATGTGCACACTCCTAATGATATATCTTCAAACGTATGCACCAAATATGGTAATGCCTCAAGAACAAACTTGTGGGGTTCTGAATTGAAAGAGGACCGTTGCAAGCATAAAGAAGCTTAAGCACATTGCTTCAGCTTGGAGCTAAGATGGCACCTACAGGGAGGGACATGGGAATGAAGGGAAGCTTAAGCGCATTGTTTAAAGAAGCTTAAGCACATGTTTGCAGCTAAGATGGCGCCTACAGGAAGAGACAGGGCGTGATCTAAATTGTTAATGGGCAAAATTTCTGATTGGTTCCCTTGGTTTCCGCGCTCGTGAATGACTGCTTGGCCTTTAGCTTGACTGGTGTAATCTATAGGAAGTCCCGTGCAAAACCCCCTTCACTTGCCTATAAAAGCTGTGGATCTTCTTCAATAAAGCGGAACTACTTTGATGGAACCCCTGTCACGTCCGATTGTCCCCTGCTTGAGCCAGAGGGCTGCAGGGGGGACAGCTCAAGATTTGTCTTTCTCCGAGATCTCCCGGTTCAGCCGGGGGCAATCCCGCTGCCTTCCCTTTCTGCGGAAGGTCCCCGCACAAACTGACAAATCTAACACCATAATTTAAGATCTTAATATTTTTCTTAGTAGATTGATTAAGTATACAAAAAATAACAGCTAGCATATCATTTATAAATAAAAGTAAAACAAAAACATACAAAGGAGTAAACAAATTAAATAGTTAGATATTTGAAAACACTAGCAAAATTAACAAACCTTCAGAAAAAGTGATCTTTCAAGAATAATGAAAATACATATTCTTCCAAAACACTATTAGAAATAAACAGCATATTTTTATAGATTAATTATGGATACAATATAATAAGATATGACAACTCTATCAAGATAAATTGAAAATTTTTAAAAAATGAGTGATCTATGAGAAAAATTTTAAAACCTAAATATATTCTCATACAGATGATATCACAGATTGTATTCCTAAGAACTTTTACCAAAAAAAACTTCTGAAACCAGAGAACTTTGAAATACATATTTTTAAAGATTATTAAAAGAGAAAAAGAATTTCCTATAAATTATATAAGCCAACAATCTTGACACTGAAACCAAAATAAACAAAAACATCAGAGATCAAGATAAATGAAGATTAGTTTTTAATAATACTCAGCAACACTGATGTGAAATTCTAAACAAAATCATAGCAAGCAAAATCACACCAGAAAAATAATACATGATAACCTAGCTGGGTTTAATCTGAGGAATGCTTGTTCAGTTCACTGTTGAGAATCTGAATTATCTCTATTTTGAAATTAAAGTTTTCAATCAATATAGAAAACAAAATATTCAACAATTATTCACAATACATACTTTTTGGAAATCAGTCATAGTGAACTTTTTATTTTGTTAAGCATACTCAACCACAAAAGACAACCTAGAAAGAAAATTATAGTAAATACACACTACACAAACCACACAAATACACACCAGCACACATATAGATTAACTGCAAGGAAATTAAGAGCAAAACAGTTATGAACTGGAAGAAACTATGTGGAATATATCACATGTAAAATGTGTTGATACGCAGCAAAAAGAGTTCCAAAAAATAATTAGAATAAGAGAAAATGCTTATAAGAAAAAAATGAAAGTGCATGAAACAAGCACAAAAGGTTTTCTATCCTGTTCAATATCTGCATGTATGCTAAGTCCCTTCAGTCACGTCCAACTCTTTGTGACCCTATAGACTGTAGCCTGCCAGAATACTGGCAGAATACTCCCTCTTGTCCATGGAATTCTCTAGGCAATACTGGAATGGGTCGCCAGGCCCTCCTGCAGGGGATCCAAACCCTGGGATCAACTAAATCCATCTAAATCAAGTCATACACATTGACTTATTTTCTTATTATTTAACTACAGAAAAGAAAGTAAATAGCATATAACATGTGTTTACCTGTGATTTTCTGTATCAACAAACCATTTCTACTCCCTGCTACACATCAATCACCAGGATTCTAACTAAAGATCTCACTAAGGGAATGGATTATATTCTCTGCTTTCCTTATTTTGAATTCAGTCATAAGGCTTGTTTAAGACAATAGCATTAGTTGAAAAGTTACAGTGTGATATTTTAACAGATCTTATATGTGTCTGTGAGAAGAACATGCTGTTCTCATACATTGCTTGTCTCAGAAAATGGATGCAAGCCATGGAGGACAGAGCCTCCAGAGTCACAACACCCTAACCGGGTCCATCCTACCTCAGGCACCATGGCCACAAATTACAAGTGTCCTGTAGTATGCCATCATGCACAGTCCATCTCTAAACACTGAGAAGCTACGCTTCCTCTTCTTGAGGGTATAGTAGCTTCATAAACTCTTGGAAAGTCTTATGCCCGGGTGATGCATCCGAGGTAGTTTTCATTTGCTTTTGAATACTTCCTCAAGCTCATCTCATTATTTCATGCCCTGATTCTATGGTCATTTTGCTAAGGATACTGGATCCTTTTTATTGGAAAATGGTATTAGAAATCAAGATCTGGATACTGTGTGTACTTGTTGCTACTGAAGTCTTTGATTCTAGAATTCTCAGCTGAAAAGTAAGAAAACACATGTGGGATACTAACCTGCATATAGACACATATGTATAAATATTCTGTATGTAAACATCTGTATCTATACTGAGTAAAACATGAACTCACACAGATGTGTCCAATGCTAACATATTACCATATGGATCATTCTAGACTCCTTCTCTGGCTTAAATGTAAGTCACCTTGTCAAAGAGTGAAATTTATCTACACATGATGCTTCAAATATTTAACTAAAATACTTAGGAATGTGAATGAATGATCACATGTTAATGCCATTTTAGCTTGGAAAGCAATGATTTTACACATGATGCTTCAAATATTTACAAAATCCCTGGCAACTAAATCCACCCCTAAATCAAATGTCATACACATTGACTTATTTTCTTATTATTTAACTACAGAAAAGAAAGTAAATAGCATATAACATGTGTTTACCTGTGATTTTCTGTATCAACAAACCATTTCTACTCCCTGCTACACATCAATCACCAGGATTCTAACTAAAGATCTCACTAAGGGAATGGATTATATTCTCTGCTTTCCTTATTTTGAATTCAGTCATAAGGCTTGTTTAAGACAATAGCATTAGTTGAAAAGTTACAGTGTGATATTTTAACAGATCTTATATGTGTCTGTGAGAAGAACATGCTGTTCTCATACATTGCTTGTCTCAGAAAATGGATGCAAGCCATGGAGGACAGAGCCTCCAGAGTCACAACACCCTAACCGGGTCCATCCTACCTCAGGCACCATGGCCACAAATTACAAGTGTCCTGTAGTATGCCATCATGCACAGTCCATCTCTAAACACTGAGAAGCTACGCTTCCTCTTCTTGAGGGTATAGTAGCTTCATAAACTCTTGGAAAGTCTTATGCCCGGGTGATGCATCCGAGGTAGTTTTCATTTGCTTTTGAATACTTCCTCAAGCTCATCTCATTATTTCATGCCCTGATTCTATGGTCATTTTGCTAAGGATACTGGATCCTTTTTATTGGAAAATGGTATTAGAAATCAAGATCTGGATACTGTGTGTACTTGTTGCTACTGAAGTCTTTGATTCTAGAATTCTCAGCTGAAAAGTAAGAAAACACATGTGGGATACTAACCTGCATATAGACACATATGTATAAATATTCTGTATGTAAACATCTGTATCTATACTGAGTAAAACATGAACTCACACAGATGTGTCCAATGCTAACATATTACCATATGGATCATTCTAGACTCCTTCTCTGGCTTAAATGTAAGTCACCTTGTCAAAGAGTGAAATTTATCTACACATGATGCTTCAAATATTTAACTAAAATACTTAGGAATGTGAATGAATGATCACATGTTAATGCCATTTTAGCTTGGAAAGAAATGACAAATTGTCTTGTATAATGTCCAGTTTCTCAACATTATGATCTTCGCTGTAGATTTCAGATATGTTTTTTATCAAGTTAAGGAATTCCTTTCTACCACCAGTTTGATACAGATTTTTTTTTTTTCCTTTGGTCATGAATAGGTGGGTTCTTTGTTGTTATTCTGGTCAAATACTCTTTCTGCATCACTTGATATGATCACAGAATTTTTTCTCTTAAGTATTTGATATGGTGGATTGTACTAATTGATTTTTCACTGGAAAGCAGGTCTCTGTTATGAACAAGCCTTTGGACAGACTACACAATGATTCTTCTCCCATTGGCAGCATCATAAGGGGTTACACTTCTTGGATCCATACCACAAGAACCCGATGGGGTTCCTAAAGGTAAGCCCATAAAAATATAGAGACCTTTAGAAGATTGTGATCAGTAGTTTCTTCCCTGGCCTCCAGCAAGGCATCAAAATTACCATTTAAATTGTACTCTCTTAACATATGATTGCCTGGGAGAAGGATAAGGGGAAGGGATAGTTAGGCTTTGGGACGGGCATGTGCATATTGCTATATATAAAATGGATAACCAATAAGAATCTACTGTATAGCACATGGAAGTCTGCTTAATGTTATGTGGCAGCCTGAATCAGAGGAGAATTTGGGGAAGCATAGATACATGTATCTGTATGGCCAAGTGCATTCACTGTTCACTTGAAACTCTCACATTGTTTGTTAATTGGCTATACACCACAATTTAAAGGTTTTTTTTTTTTTTTTTTAGTAAAAATGCACAAACCACAAAAAATAAAAATAAAAGTTGTGAAAATGTGAAGAAAAAAATAAATTGTTCTCTCTTTTGATGACTTCAGGGGCATTTGCTCCAGGTAAGTTCACCTGGGACTCTGGATGCCACTGTGTCTATGGATTTCTGGTTACAGTTTGCCCTGAAACCTAAGTTCTCTGAGAAACCCAGTAAAAGTCATTGATTTTCAATTTGTCCAAAATTTTTCTTGTAAGATTCTGAGTAACTATTTCTGAGCTTCTTTGTATAACAGAGCCAAGCTAAAAGTCCAAGATTAACCTTTCTATGGCTGTGGGAAGATACCATTTTACATGTGATTCTCTAGACTTAAGTTATTTCCTAGAGAAAATTTTTAGAAAGAAAAGCCCAGAGAGTCCTAATATTCTCAATAATCTAATTATAGATGAAAAATAAGTTTTATTTTCACTTCAGCCATTTTAATATCAGAAATTTCACAGATACATACTGGCTACCAAGATATTTTGAACAATATTGTATGAGGCTACAAAACTTTGTATTTCCAGTAAAAGTTTGTCTTAAAATACAATTAATTTATGTTAACTTTTTGTGATTAAAAGATAGTGCAAGATCTTTTATGGGAATGACATACTTTGGGTAATTTACATTCATATCATTAAGTGTAAGATATTTTATGGCATTTCTATTTTATATATTCGTAAAAGAGTCTTGCCCTGCCAATAAAATCTATTCATTTTATTGTAGCAATTCTAGTTGTCAAATTTATTACTATATCCACCTGGCATGTGAATCCAAATTCTCAATATTATCCTTTTATTGAACAGAATTTATGGCCCTGTTCTATGTTTGATGAAATAAAATAAACATTTTTCAACATGATTGACCATCAAGGTAGAATTATTATTTTGTAGATATGTGCATGGGAGGTTTAGCTTAAAGTAACTTTTTTTTTTTTTTTTTTAATGAAAAGAATTTTTTTTTATTATTCTTTATTTTAAAGGTTTTACAGAGTTTTGTCGCTCACAGACATGTATGTTCCCACATCAGTCATACGCATATCCCTGGTCCCTGCCCCCCCACTTCCCCCTTTCCCACCCCTCCGGATCATCGCCCTATGCCATTGTAAGCACTCCTATTCCCTTAGCACAATGACAATAGCTATCTTTTCCACACATGACAGTATAGGTTTCCATGTTACTCCCTCCATGCTTTTAAAGACTGTTATGAAAACAGGCAGTTTGGGGGCATGCTGGACCTAATTTAGGTACAAGATACCATGTGGAAGCCCTTTATGAATCAATTCTTACGGCTGCTAAGCAGTATCATGAGACAATATTCTATACTTACATTTATAGCTGTTGGGAAAGTTTTGGTCACTGCTTGACTTTGAGTGGCATTACTCAGCTTTCTTGGATTGTTTGCAATTGTATGTGTTTCCTGGTTTGTTGCCACAACATGAACCAAATAAGCTTGAAATCTGTATACAATGTGAGTCCATTGAAATATCTGCCATAATTATGATGGAACTCTATGTTTGATCTTTCCTTGTTTCAAATAATAAAAGCTTTTCAGTTATCCAATGCAGTCATCTCTTAAGACAAATGAATATATGAAAATAAGCCCATATTTACTTCACTTTACAAGTACAAGTATTATTTGAAAGCTGGTAAGTGCATATATGGAAATGAATATCTTTTACATGGGTAAGTTCTATAGTAAAGAAAACAAGAGGTAATTCATGTTTTAAAGTGGAGAACCACCATTTAGAGTGGAGAACTGTTACCATTCAGCTAACCTGTTTTGACTTTTAAAACTCACCAACATATCCAAGGATAGAAACAATATTTTTTCTTCTTATTTTATGCCCTACCACTCACCTACTGCTAGGATTATCATCCAATGAATTAATATAATTTAATAAGTATTTCCAGTACATTAAGTTGAATAGAAAATCTATCACATTTTATTGGTTTACAATCAGATAATGGGAAAAGATGCAAACTTATGAAACACTGAACAAGCTAGATCTGTATACAAACTTCTATTTAGCATTATAACTAACATAGTAATTACAGAAATTATCTGTAAATGTCTAAAAGTTTATTACTGTGTTTATTCAACAAGTTATTTAAAATTAAGAGCAATTATAGAAATGCCTCTCATGTTTCTGACATTCAGTATAGACTGCACTCCAAGATAAAGAACTCATGACTCTCTTTACAGGTCAGTTAATTATGTGGAAAGAACTTTACCTCTGATTGGTTTGTGGAGGATTTGTGATTTCAATGCATGAAAAATCCAATGCTTTGTGGCCAATTACTATTTAACAAGTGATATTGCTCCCTTTTATTAAGTTTCTAGATCTAGATACAATATTGCATATTTTATCTACTTTACACAGAAGTCTTGCTGCAGTATTAGGAATTCTAGTCACCACATCAGTGTATAACATTAATTACGGCTGCTAAGCAGTATCATGAGACAATATTCTATACTTACATTTATAGCTGTTGGGAAAGTTTTGGTCACTGCTTGACTTTGAGTGGCATTACTCAGCTTTCTTGGATTGTTTGCAATTGTATGTGTTTCCTGGTTTGTTGCCACAACATGAACCAAATAAGCTTGAAATCTGTATACAATGTGAGTCCATTGAAATATCTGCCATAATTATGATGGAACTCTATGTTTGATCTTTCCTTGTTTCAAATAATAAAAGCTTTTCAGTTATCCAATGCAGTCATCTCTTAAGACAAATGAATATATGAAAATAAGCCCATATTTACTTCACTTTACAAGTACAAGTATTATTTGAAAGCTGGTAAGTGCATATATGGAAATGAATATCTTTTACATGGGTAAGTTCTATAGTAAAGAAAACAAGAGGTAATTCATGTTTTAAAGTGGAGAACCACCATTTAGAGTGGAGAACTGTTACCATTCAGCTAACCTGTTTTGACTTTTAAAACTCACCAACATATCCAAGGATAGAAACAATATTTTTTCTTCTTATTTTATGCCCTACCACTCACCTACTGCTAGGATTATCATCCAATGAATTAATATAATTTAATAAGTATTTCCAGTACATTAAGTTGAATAGAAAATCTATCACATTTTATTGGTTTACAATCAGATAATGGGAAAAGATGCAAACTTATGAAACACTGAACAAGCTAGATCTGTATACAAACTTCTATTTAGCATTATAACTAACATAGTAATTACAGAAATTATCTGTAAATGTGTAAAAGTTTATTACTGTGTTTATTCAACAAGTTATTTAAAATTAAGAGCAATTATAGAAATGCCTCTCATGTTTCTGACATTCAGTATAGACTGCACTCCAAGATAAAGAACTCATGACTCTCTTTACAGGTCAGTTAATTATGTGGAAAGAACTTTACCTCTGATTGGTTTGTGGAGGATTTGTGATTTCAATGCATGAAAAATCCAATGCTTTGTGGCCAATTACTATTTAACAAGTGATATTGCTCCCTTTTATTAAGTTTCTAGATCTAGATACAATATTGCATATTTTATCTACTTTACACAGAAGTCTTGCTGCAGTATTAGGAATTCTAGTCACCAAATAAGTGTATAAAATTAATAAACAATTATGCAAATTTGGCAGATTGACCTCTCTGTACTTCTCTTCCTCCTGAATGTTCAGACAGGGTAAATAAACTAGTGGAACATGGGAACAGAAAGAAAATATACAAATATATTAAAGATTTCTAGCCAAAAATCAACAGGGAATTTTATTTTGGGTAACAAAATGTTGACACAATTTCTGTTCAAATTTGAAGGGGATAAACATTCCAGCTATTGCACAGACTGGTAGCCTTTACTGGAGAAAGCTAAAAATCAATGTAATAGGATAAAAACAAAGTCGGCATTACACAATTCCTAGAATTATTAAGACAATTGTAAGATAGAAAGGTAAGATGATGGATAAGAGTGCATAAAATACTCAACAAACATGAAAAGATGTTCAACATCCCTAATTATTTGAGAAAGGCAAATCAAAACTATAGTAAGGTATCACCCCACACCAACAACAATGATGATCATCAAAAAATCTGTATACAATAAATGCTGGAGAGGGTGTGGAGAAAATGGAACCCTGTTAGTTAGTGGGAATGTAAATTGATATAGTCTTAGGGAAAAAAGTATGGAGCTCCCTTAGAAAAAACTAGAAACAGAACTACCATGTGACCCAGCAATTCCACTCCTAGGCATATACCCAGAGAAAAGCATAGCTCAAAAAGATACATGCACCCACATGTACACTGCAGCATTATTTACAATAGCCAGGATACAGAAGCAGAGGAAGCTTCTGGGCTACAGACTGTGGGGTCATAAAGAGTGAGATATGACATTCACTAAGCACAGCACACGGCATAGGACAGGACATGGAAGCAACATAAATGGTCATCATATAGTTGTACCTGTATCCATATAGAGGAATGGATAGAGAAGATACAGTACACATGCAGTATTACTCAGTCATAAAAAAGAACAAAATTGTGCCATGTGCAGAGAGACATGGATGGACCTAGAAGCTTTAATCAGAGTAAGGTACATCAGAAAGAAAAAAATAAATATTGTATATTGATGCATATATGTGGAATCTAGAAAAATAGTAGAGATGATCTTATTTGAAAACTAGAGAGACACAGATGTAGAGAACACATTACTAATACTATGTATAAATCTGATAACTAATGTGAACCTACTATATAGTACAAGGAAGTGTCCTTAGCGCTCTCTGGTAACCTAAACAGAAGGAAATCCAAAAAAGAGGGGCTACATGTTAATATAGAGCTGACCCATTTTACTGAACAGCAGAAACTAACACAACATTGGCAAGCAACTATACTTCAATAAAAATTAAATTAAAAGTAAAATAAATTTATAATAACCAGTTTTAAAAGGAAAAGTAAAGTCATTCTTAGGAAAATAGAAAAGCTATGAAAGATATAGACATATACATAGCTATAATTTACAAATATTAAGTTTAGTTCAATTGCTCAGTTGTGTCCAACTTAGTGCAACCCCATAGACTGTGTCATGCCAGGCTTTCCTATCCTTCACTATCTCCCAGAGGTTGCTCAGGTACATGTTCATTGACTCAATGATGTCATCCAACCATCTCATCCTCTGTCATCCCCTTCTCATTCTGCCTTCTATTTTTTTCCAGCATCAGGACCTTTTCCAATGAGTGGTCTCTTTGCATCAGGTGGCCAAAATATTGGAGCTTCAGCTTCAGCATCATCCTTCCAATGAATATTCAGGGTCCATTTCCATACATGACTACTTGAAAAATCACAGCTTTGATTATACAGACCTTTGTCAACAAAATAATGTCTCTGCTTTTTAATACACTGTCTTGGTTTCCATGACTTCTCTTCCATGGAGCAAGCCTCTTTCAAATTCATGCCTGCAGTTACCATCCACAGTGATTTTTGAGCCCAAGAAAATAACGTCTGTCACTGTTTCCATTGTTTGCCCATCTATTTGCCCTGAAATGATGGGACTGGATGCCATAATCTTCATTTTTTGAATGCTGAGTTTTAGGCCAGCTTTTTCACTCTCCTCTTTCACCTTTATCAAAAGGTTCTTCAGTTTCTCTTCACTTTCTGCCATAAGGGTGGTATCATCTACATATCTGAGGTTATTGATACTTCTCTTGGCAATCTTGATTTCAGATTCTGCTTCATCCAGATCAGCATTTCACATGATGTTGTCTGCATATAAGTTAAAAAAGCAGGTGACAGTATACAGCCTTGACATAATCCTTTCCCAATTTGGAATGAGTCCATTGTTCCATGTCCATTTCTAACTGTTGCTTCTTAATCTGCATGCAGATTTCACAGGAGGGAGGAAAGGTGGTCTGCTATTGCCATTTCTTTAAGAATTTTCCAGATTTTTTTGTGGTCCACACAGTCAAAAGCTCTCGGGTAGTCAATGAAAAAGTAGATGTTTTTCTGGAATTCTCTTACTTTTTGCTAGGATCTCACCAATCTTGGAAATTTGATCTCTGGTTCTTCTGCCTTTTCTAAATCCAGGTGGAAGTTCTCGTTTCATGTATTGCTGAAGCCTAACTTGGAGAATTTTGAGCATGACTTTGTTAGTATGTGAAATCAGTGCAATTGTGTTTGGTAGTTTGAACATTGTTTGGCATTCTTTGGGATTGGAATGAAACTGACCTTTTCCAGTCCTGTGGCCTCTGCTGAGTTTTCCAAATTTGCTGGTATATTGAGTGTTTCACTTTAACAGCATCATTAAATTATAAAAAGATAAAAATTAGCATGTTTATCTAAAAAATTAATGTAAAGCAATGAAAGGACTTCTATTCTATTGAAAAGACATGTTAATTTAATAAATCTTACTCACCCTGTACTTGAAAATAAATAAAATTAGATCCACATACTATCAATATTTTGAAAAAAGATCAATAAAGATCAAATGAAAAAAATACGAAAAAATACTGCAACAAAATGTAAGCCAGTGCGTTCATAATCTCAAGTAGTTTAGCTCCTATAAATTGAAAAGCAGACTACTCAAATCACTATATTTTATTAAAATATATTAAGAAATAATTTACCAATAAAATCTAAAAATATATTATCTACTTCACTTGTAACTTAGATTTCAAAGAAATTAACTGTGATACAATATTAATGACCATTTGTTGTTCAGTCACTCAGCTGTGTCTGACTCTTTGCCATCCCTTGGACTGCAGCATTCCAGGCTTCACCATCTCTGACTATCTCCCGGGGTTTGCTCAAATTCATGTACTTTGAGTTGATGATGCTATTTAACCATCTCATCCTCCATTGTCCCCTTTCCTCCTGCCCTCAATTTTTCCCAGAAACAGGGTCTTTTCCACTGAGGTGGCTCTTCACATCAAGTGGCTAAAGTACTGGAGTTCCAGCTTTAGCATGAATCCTTCCAGTGAATATTCAAAGTTGATTTCCTTTAGGATTGACTGGTTTGAACTTCTTGCAGGCCAAGGGACTGTCAAGATTTCACAGGAGGGAGGAAAGGTGGTCTGCTATTGCCATTTCTTTAAGAATTTTCCAGATTTTTTTGTGGTCCACACAGTCAAAAGCTCTCGGGTAGTCAATGAAAAAGTAGATGTTTTTCTGGAATTCTCTTACTTTTTGCTAGGATCTCACCAATCTTGGAAATTTGATCTCTGGTTCTTCTGCCTTTTCTAAATCCAGGTGGAAGTTCTCGTTTCATGTATTGCTGAAGCCTAACTTGGAGAATTTTGAGCATGACTTTGTTAGTATGTGAAATCAGTGCAATTGTGTTTGGTAGTTTGAACATTGTTTGGCATTCTTTGGGATTGGAATGAAACTGACCTTTTCCAGTCCTGTGGCCTCTGCTGAGTTTTCCAAATTTGCTGGTATATTGAGTGTTTCACTTTAACAGCATCATTAAATTATAAAAAGATAAAAATTAGCATGTTTATCTAAAAAATTAATGTAAAGCAATGAAAGGACTTCTATTCTATTGAAAAGACATGTTAATTTAATAAATCTTACTCACCCTGTACTTGAAAATAAATAAAATTAGATCCACATACTATCAATATTTTGAAAAAAGATCAATAAAGATCAAATGAAAAAAATACGAAAAAATACTGCAACAAAATGTAAGCCAGTGCGTTCATAATCTCAAGTAGTTTAGCTCCTATAAATTGAAAAGCAGACTACTCAAATCACTATATTTTATTAAAATATATTAAGAAATAATTTACCAATAAAATCTAAAAATATATTATCTACTTCACTTGTAACTTAGATTTCAAAGAAATTAACTGTGATACAATATTAATGACCATTTGTTGTTCAGTCACTCAGCTGTGTCTGACTCTTTGCCATCCCTTGGACTGCAGCATTCCAGGCTTCACCATCTCTGACTATCTCCCGGGGTTTGCTCAAATTCATGTACTTTGAGTTGATGATGCTATTTAACCATCTCATCCTCCATTGTCCCCTTTCCTCCTGCCCTCAATTTTTCCCAGAAACAGGGTCTTTTCCACTGAGGTGGCTCTTCACATCAAGTGGCTAAAGTACTGGAGTTCCAGCTTTAGCATGAATCCTTCCAGTGAATATTCAAAGTTGATTTCCTTTAGGATTGACTGGTTTGAACTTCTTGCAGGCCAAGGGACTGTCAAGAGTCTTCTCCAACACCAACAGTTTAAGGGCATCAATTCTTTGTCACGTGGCCTTGTTTATGGCCCAACTCTCACATTTATACATGATTACTGGAAAAACCATAGCTTGGACTATATGGACCTTTGTCAGCAAAGTGATAGCTCTGCTTTTTAAACATGTTGTCTAGGTACTAAAACATTTACAAAGAAAATTTCTAGCACAAAGTATAAGGCATAGTAATCAAAAAGGCAAGTAAACTGGCAATCACATCAACATTTTTGGAGAAAAATCTGGTAGTATTAAAACTGAAAACATATTTACTCATTGCCAACCCATTTCTAAGACCATTCAGTTACACAGAAAACACTGTATATAAACATATTTATAATAGTGTTTTATTAACAAAAATAGAAGACTTTAAAAAATATATAATGGGGCTTCCCCTGGTGGTCCAGTGGGTAAGGACACCGCCTTGCAGTGCAAGGGGTGCCAGTTTGATCCCTGGCCTGGGAAGATCCCACGTGCTGCGGAGCGGGTGGACTGATGTGTCCAATTACCGAGCCAGAGCTCTGGAGTGCATGCGCCCAGAGCCAGTGCTCTGCAACAACAGATGCCACCGCGATGGGAGACCCACAGGAGACAAAGAACAAAGACGGATGAAAATAGAGAAATGATAGACCAATAGAACTGGCCTGCCTGCTCCCCTGCCTCCCCAACCCGACCCCCGCCCAAAATAAATAAATGAATAAATATTTCAAAAAATAATAAAAAAATATAAAATAAAAATATATAATGGTTAGAACACTTAACATGCTATATGCTATGAACAGATTTTTACAATATAGTTTTACTAACCACAAGCATTATGTTAAATGCAGGATCACTAAAACTTACTCGTCTTGCATAATTGAGAAATTTATACCCACTGAAGAACTACTACACTTTTTCCTGTCTTTCTGGTTCTTGGTAACCACCATTCTGCCCTCTACTTCGGTGAGTTGTCCTGGTTTATATAACTTATGTAAGTGGAATCAGGCAGTATTTGTCTTTCTCTGACTGGTTTATTTCACCTAGCATAATGTCCTCTATGTTCATCTATTTTGTTGTATATGGAGGGATTTCTTCTGTTTTAAGGCTAAATAATATTCTATTGTATGTATGTATTTCATTTTATTTATTCATTTATCTGACAATAGGCATTTAGGTTATTCCATACTTTGTTTATTGATAATAGTGCTACAATGAACACTATGAGAATACAGATAACTCTTTGGAATCTTGATTGCAATTCTTTAGGATCTATACAGAGAAGTCGGAATGCTGGATCATATGACAGTTCTAATTTAAGTTTCTGAGAAACCTCTATAATGTTTTTTAAAGAATCTGTACTATTTTACCCTCCCACCAACAGTGTGCAAGGACTCCCATTTCTTCACATCCTTGTAAACATTTCTCACCTTGCTTTTTTTTTTTTTTTTTTTTAGCAATAGCTATCTCGAGAAGTATCCTGTGAGGTAATATCTCATTATGGATTTGATTTTCATTTCTTTGATGATTAGTAACATCAGCCTGTTTTCATATATATGTTGGCCATTTGTACTTCTTATTTTTTCCTTAATTTTTTTTTTTTTTTTTTTAATTTTGGCCTCTCTTATTGGTTATTTATTTATTTTCATACATCTTTATTCTTTGGCCTGTGTGGGCATCCCATTGCAGTGGCCTCTCTCATTGCAGAGCACCAACTCTGGGCCCATGTGCCCCAGAGCGCTGGCTCTTAATTGGACACACTGGTCTAGCCGCCATGGCACATGGGATCTTCCCCGGTGCCCCTTGCACTGTAAGGCAGCCTCTTTACCCACTGGACAACCAGGAAAGCCTGTACTTCTTCTTTGGAGAAATGATTATTCAAGTTTTAGTCCATTTTTAATCACAATTTTACTGTTTCTTATTTATTTTTTGGAGTTACAGAATTTTCTAAATAGACTTTGGATCTTAATCCTTTATAAGATATATGGTTTACAAATATTTTCTATTTTCCAGCTTGCTTTTTAATTTCATTACTTGTTTCATTTGCTGTACATAAGCTTTTAGCTTGATTCCATCCTGATTCCATTCCATCCATTACCGATTTTTTTTCTGAGGTCTGTAATTTTGGTATCATATCCATGAAATCACTGTCAACACCAACATCATGATATTTTCCCCTACATGTTTTTATAGGAGTTTTACAGTTTCAGATCTTACATTTAATTATTTTACTCATTTTGAATTGACATTTAGGTATAACGTAAGATATTTCATTCTTTTTTTGTGAATATCCTATTTTTTAACAGAACATTTCTCTCAACAGTAACAGAATATCTTCATACATTCTTTTCTAGCATACAGGCAATATTCTTGAGAATAGATCACATATTAGGTCATGTAACCTTTGACAAATTTCAGGATGAAATTACACTGAGTATTTTTTTCTGACCTTAATAAAATAAAACTTAATAAAATAAAATAAAACTAGAAATAAATAGCAGAAAGAAAATCATAGCAAATGAAACAACAGACAAAGAATTAATCTCCAAAATCTACAAGCAACTGAGACAATTCAGCACTGGAAAAACGAACAACCCAATCAAAAAATGGGAAAAGGACCTAAACAGACACCTCTCCAACGATGACATACAGATGGCCCAAAAACACATGAAACGATGCTCAACTTCACTAATAATTAGAGAAATGCAAATCAAAACTACAATGAGATATCACCTCACACCCGTCAGAATGGCCATCATCCACAAATCGACAGACAATAAATGCTGGAGAGGCTGCGGAGAAAAGGGAACACTTCTGCATTGCTGGTGGGAGTGTAAATTGATACAGCCTCTATGGAAGACAGTCTGGAGATTTCTTAAAAAACTAAAAATAGAAGCACCATATGACCCAGCAATCCCACTCTTAGGCTTATACCCTGACGAAATCAAAACTGAAAGAAGCACCTGTACCCCAATGTTCATTGCAGCTCTCTATACAATAGCTAGAACATGGAAGGAACCTAGATGCCCATCGACGAACGAATGGATCCAGAAGCTCTGGTACATATATACAATGGAATACTACACAGCTGTAAAGAGAAATGCAGAAGAATCAACCCTAATGAGGTGGCTGGATCTAGAACGTATCCTAAAAAGTGAAGTCAGTCAGAAAGAGAAGGACAAATACAGTATATTAACACATATATATGGAATCTAGTAGGATGGTGATGATGGCACACGAGTGGCGACAGAAAGACAGACATGGACAGTGGACATATGGACACTTCCATCCAACTTTTTCTTTGAAATCACTGTCAACACCAACATCATGATATTTTCCCCTACATGTTTTTATAGGAGTTTTACAGTTTCAGATCTTACATTTAATTATTTTACTCATTTTGAATTGACATTTAGGTATAACGTAAGATATTTCATTCTTTTTTTGTGAATATCCTATTTTTTAACAGAACATTTCTCTCAACAGTAACAGAATATCTTCATACATTCTTTTCTAGCATACAGGCAATATTCTTGAGAATAGATCACATATTAGGTCATGTAACCTTTGACAAATTTCAGGATGAAATTACACTGAGTATTTTTTTCTGACCTTAATAAAATAAAACTTAATAAAATAAAATAAAACTAGAAATAAATAGCAGAAAGAAAATCATAGCAAATGAAACAACAGACAAAGAATTAATCTCCAAAATCTACAAGCAACTGAGACAATTCAGCACTGGAAAAACGAACAACCCAATCAAAAAATGGGAAAAGGACCTAAACAGACACCTCTCCAACGATGACATACAGATGGCCCAAAAACACATGAAACGATGCTCAACTTCACTAATAATTAGAGAAATGCAAATCAAAACTACAATGAGATATCACCTCACACCCGTCAGAATGGCCATCATCCACAAATCGACAGACAATAAATGCTGGAGAGGCTGCGGAGAAAAGGGAACACTTCTGCATTGCTGGTGGGAGTGTAAATTGATACAGCCTCTATGGAAGACAGTCTGGAGATTTCTTAAAAAACTAAAAATAGAAGCACCATATGACCCAGCAATCCCACTCTTAGGCTTATACCCTGACGAAATCAAAACTGAAAGAAGCACCTGTACCCCAATGTTCATTGCAGCTCTCTATACAATAGCTAGAACATGGAAGGAACCTAGATGCCCATCGACGAACGAATGGATCCAGAAGCTCTGGTACATATATACAATGGAATACTATACAGCTGTAAAGAGAAATGCAGAAGAATCAACCCTAATGAGGTGGCTGGATCTAGAACGTATCCTAAAAAGTGAAGTCAGTCAGAAAGAGAAGGACAAATACAGTATATTAACACATATATATGGAATCTAGTAGGATGGTGATGATGGCACACGCAGTGAAGCGACAGAAAGACAGACATGGACAGTGGACATATGGACATTGTGGGGAAGGAACAGTGGGTGAGAGGCATAAAGGAAGTAGCATGAAGGCCTGTACTATCATAAGTGAAGAAAATAGCTATAGTCATTGCTCTGTGAGAAAAGGGGATCCTTCAGGGGTGCTGTGTGATGGTCAGGAGGGGAGGGAAGGGGGGGATATACATGTGACTAATCTGAGAACACGCATGTCTGTGAACAACAAAACTCTGTAAAAGTTAAAAGTAAAATAAAGGTTTAAAAAAAAAAATAAAAAATAAAAAAAAAAAATAAAAAAAAAAAAGATATCTTAAAAAAAAAAAAAGAAAACTGGAAATTCACAAATATATGGAGATTCAACAGCACATTGAAAAATGATGATTGAATCAAAGAAGAAATCAAATGGAAATTAGAAAATACCCTGAGACACAGAGAAATGAAAATATAATATAACAAAACTTATGGGATGTTGCAAAAGAAATTATTCAGAGATAAATCTATTACAAAAAATTCCTATGTTTAAAAATAAGAAAGATCTCAAACAACCTAGCTTTATAAATCAAGGAGCTAGAAAAAGAACAAATTTGGCCTATAAATATATATTTTTTATGTGAAAAATTCACATAAAGACGTTAATTGTACATGCCCCAATTGGTATTTAAAATGTGTGTGTATCTTTTTGTTTCATGCTAATCTGAGTATGTTATAAACATATATTGTTAGACTAAATGTGTCAATGCCTTTAAAAAGTTAAAACTGTGATGTGTAGTCAAGTGAGATGGTGGCTCAGACAGTAAAGAATCTGCCTACAATGCAGGAGACCTGGGTTCAATCCCTGGTTCGGGAAGATCCCCTGGAGAAGGGCATGGCTGCCTACATGGACAGAGGAACCTGGCATGCTACAGTCCATGGGGTCACAAAGAGTTGGACATGACTGAGCAACTGGGCCCAATCGACAATATCCAGAAGCTCTGGTACATATATACAATGGAATACTACTCAGCTGTTAAAAGAAATGCAGAAGACTCAACCCTAATGAGGTGGCTGGATCTAGAACGTATCCTAAAAAGTGAAGTCAGTCAGAAAGAGAAGGACAAATACAGTATATTAACACATATATATGGAATCTAGTAGGATGGTGATGATGGCACACGCAGTGAAGCGACAGAAAGACAGACATGGACAGTGGACATATGGACATTGTGGGGAAGGAACAGTGGGTGAGAGGCATAAAGGAAGTAGCATGAAGGCCTGTACTATCATAAGTGAAGAAAATAGCTATAGTCATTGCTCTGTGAGAAAAGGGGATCCTTCAGGGGTGCTGTGTGATGGTCAGGAGGGGAGGGAAGGGGGGGATATACATGTGACTAATCTGAGAACACGCATGTCTGTGAACAACAAAACTCTGTAAAAGTTAAAAGTAAAATAAAGGTTTAAAAAAAAAATAAAAAATAAAAATAAAAAATAAAAAAAAAAAAGATATCTTAAAAAAAAAAAAAGAAAACTGGAAATTCACAAATATATGGAGATTCAACAGCACATTGAAAAATGATGATTGAATCAAAGAAGAAATCAAATGGAAATTAGAAAATACCCTGAGACACAGAGAAATGAAAATATAATATAACAAAACTTATGGGATGTTGCAAAAGAAATTATTCAGAGATAAATCTATTACAAAAATTTCCTATGTTTAAAAATAAGAAAGATCTCAAACAACCTAGCTTTATAAATCAAGGAGCTAGAAAAAGAACAAATTTGGCCTATAAATATATATTTTTTATGTGAAAAATTCACATAAAGACGTTAATTGTACATGCCCCAATTGGTATTTAAAATGTGTGTGTATCTTTTTGTTTCATGCTAATCTGAGTATGTTATAAACATATATTGTTAGACTAAATGTGTCAATGCCTTTAAAAAGTTAAAACTGTGATGTGTAGTCAAGTGAGATGGTGGCTCAGACAGTAAAGAATCTGCCTACAATGCAGGAGACCTGGGTTCAATCCCTGGTTCGGGAAGATCCCCTGGAGAAGGGCATGGCTGCCTACATGGACAGAGGAACCTGGCATGCTACAGTCCATGGGGTCACAAAGAGTTGGACATGACTGAGCAACTGGGCACACACCTGAACATAAGAAACAGGATTAATGATAGAATATCTATGATGTTCTATAAACTTAAAGATACCTCATTCAAGTTGTTAGTATATTAATACATTTTTTGAAGACTAGTAAAGATAAAGATTCTATTCCTATTTTTAATTATATAATATATATGTGTTTGTATATATCATATATAATGCATATTTAACATATTACAAATATTTATATATATTTAATTATATGAAAAATTATTTCCTTAATTAAATTTTAGTCTATTACCATGAATCATTGATTAAAACCTATACCTATAAGTACAAACAACTTCTACTTTATTTTTCCATATTAACTGGATGATCTAGCTATAGCAATATAAGAAGCTATTATATTAATAATCTCTCAATGGCTTGGATCACTCATGTGTTCTTTACTTTTACATGTCTTAAAAAGTAACAAAATGTTTTATACATAATATTTGTCCACTCATCCCATTGATTGGCATAACTACTATGATGTTTGACTGAGAACTAGCAGTTTTGTCTCTACCCATTTGCATTTGTGGCTTTTATTTTTTTAAATATATGTGAGGATATTAGTTTTTTAAGGCAACAACTGATCTCTAGTGATAACAGAAACTAATTTTGTCTTAAGAAAAGTATAAGGAACTTGGATGCTCTTTCAAGGTAAGGATAAAATATAGTCAAGTTCATTAAAGATATACCACATAAATACATTTAGGAAAGAATAATGATAACTCCATTCTCCTTTGCATTCAAAATAAGAACTATCCTAACAAGAGATTGAATTAAAATATGTGAAATAAACTAAACTGATTGTCTTTTTGTAATTTAAAATGCTTTAAAATTTAAAACTTTGTCGTTTGAGATGAAAAACAACAAACTCATGACCGCACACTAAGGAATGGAAATGACAAATGAGAAAGTTCAGTTAAGGAGTCTTGGAACAATGAATTGGAACACACACTTCAGATAAACACTGTTAAAAAATAAACTCCATCTGAATAAATTTTAAAGAAAACCTATCATACAGGATCAAATCTACAGATAGAAAGGCGTTCCAAAGAGCTACACAAAATAAAGAGTTGGACATGACTGAGCAACTGGGCACACACCTGAACATAAGAAACAGGATTAATGATAGAATATCTATGATGTTCTATAAACTTAAAGATACCTCATTCAAGTTGTTAGTATATTAATACATTTTTTGAAGACTAGTAAAGATAAAGATTCTATTCCTATTTTTAATTATATAATATATATGTGTTTGTATATATCATATATAATGCATATTTAACATATTACAAATATTTATATATATTTAATTATATGAAAAATTATTTCCTTAATTAAATTTTAGTCTATTACCATGAATCATTGATTAAAACCTATACCTATAAGTACAAACAACTTCTACTTTATTTTTCCATATTAACTGGATGATCTAGCTATAGCAATATAAGAAGCTATTATATTAATAATCTCTCAATGGCTTGGATCATTCATGTGTTCTTTACTTTTACATGTCTTAAAAAGTAACAAAATGTTTTATACATAATATTTGTCCACTCATCCCATTGATTGGCATAACTACTATGATGTTTGACTGAGAACTAGCAGTTTTGTCTCTACCCATTTGCATTTGTGGCTTTTATTTTTTTAAATATATGTGAGGATATTAGTTTTTTAAGGCAACAACTGATCTCTAGTGATAACAGAAACTAATTTTGTCTTAAGAAAAGTATAAGGAACTTGGATGCTCTTTCAAGGTAAGGATAAAATATAGTCAAGTTCATTAAAGATATACCACATAAATACATTTAGGAAAGAATAATGATAACTCCATTCTCCTTTGCATTCAAAATAAGAACTATCCTAACAAGAGATTGAATTAAAATATGTGAAATAAACTAAACTGATTGTCTTTTTGTAATTTAAAATGCTTTAAAATTTAAAACTTTGTCGTTTGAGATGAAAAACAACAAACTCATGACCGCACACTAAGGAATGGAAATGACAAATGAGAAAGTTCAGTTAAGGAGTCTTGGAACAATGAATTGGAACACACACTTCAGATAAACACTGTTAAAAAATAAACTCCATCTGAATAAATTTTAAAGATCCTATTGGCTTTATTCAATAACTCATGAATCATACAGGATCAAATCTACAGATAGAAAGGCGTTCCAAAGAGCTACACAAAATAAAAGACTATTTGAGGCAGAAGGGAGCAAAAACAAAAAGATTACACTTGACAAAAATAGTGCATTCATTATTTAGGAGATGGTATGGATCTATCAAGCAGATTACCTAACTGATTTTTCTGATCAAGCGATCCCTGATCTATTTAAGATTCCATTTCTGGGAGAGCTAAACTGTAATTAAGTCTCTGACGATGTGGAGTTCAGCATAAGCAACTCCATTCTGGGCCTATTGTCTTGTTCTTAACAGCAGGAACTGTCATGGGACTTACTGAATATCACTGTTGGAATTCATATTAGTGCCTATCCATGAGAAAAAACTGGCTAGAACTTTCTCCTGGAAAAATGATTCCTTATAAGCAAAGATGGCATATCCTAGTCCTTGTTTCAGAGTCAGCTACTTTTGAAAGACATCACTGCTTTGTGTTATTTATGACTTCTTTGGACAGAGAATGCTGCCTGCTATTCCAGTAAACAAGTGTTGCCTGACAATCCAGGTTAGAGGAAAACAGGAAGCATTATGTTCTTTAACTACTGGCTCTAGACAATTAAATTGCAAATTTGAGGAGTAACGTTTCAGTGAACCCATATACTTGCATCTTCCTGTACAAAGAAAAGCACTAAAAATCATTAACTTGAGATGCCTGTTTTTGTAAATTAACAGTGATCTTTTGATGTTCAACCACGTTTTTTTTTTTTTTTTTTCCCAGAAAGAAATTCCTGCATATCCAGGCTCCTCTTTTACCTCTTTGGAACAGCATCTCAGAACTATCTGAGAAGCTATTTCCTGGGCCGCGGTCCTCAGTGAGGTCCCCAAATAAAATTTAACTCACAGCTTTTAGGCTTTGTGTATGTGTGTGTGTGTGTGTGTGTGTGTTCAGTTAGTTTATATATATGAAGTAATTTGATATATATCACCTTGCATAGATAGTCATCAGTTTTTTTCCAAATTTAATTTGTAGTAGATTTTAAACCTCTGCTGCACCAATGCCATACTTCCTTATTTATCATATATATGTGGCTCTGGTTATAGAATGACAAAGCACCCCCAAAGAAACTGAGAAGTAATCTACAGCCAATGTTTCTATCAGCATTCCAGAAATAGATATAATGAAAAAAAGTAAATGCTATACACATTGAGCTGGGATAATCTTATTCATTCCGTGTTCTCAAGCACAAATGTTCTTATAAGGTCTCAAGCATAATATGAATACACAGCTGTAAGAAATCTTGGTAGAGGAGGGTAAACCATTTTTAAGCTCAGAGGAGCTGACTGCCTGACTAAGCAGTTGTGCATATTTTGTAAGGATGAAATCTAGTGTTGTATTTAATATTTTTCAAGTTTGACATAAAATGATGGGGATTCTATCCTGAAGGCAATCATCTTCCAAACAATATAGCAGTGTGAACCAAAATACTGAAAATGTCAACATTTCACACATCATTGATTCTTAACATTTTTGAAGCTGTTTTTCAGTGTCCTGTGGCTACAGATTAAAAAAAAAATCATATCCTGTGTGTAGTACTTTTCAACATCTTAACATCTCATGATTCACAGCAAGCAACATTGTGTTATTTTTATTTGTTGCTTAATTTTGAAGTCCATTCCACAGCTGTTAGAACTGGTCATTTGTGATTTGACAAACTCCATATACAAAATATATTCAGCACTGGACCTTCCAGAACTAAAGTGACATTATCATATCAAGCTATAAATATACTAGATTAAGTTGCTGTTTCCTCCTTCAGAGGATCTACCTGATCCTCAGTGCAGGGACTGAACCCACATCCCTTATGTCTCCTGTAATGGCAGGCAGGTTGTTTACCACTAGTGCATTATCGTGTCCAAGCTCACTCTGCTTATTGAACAACAGGCCAATGAATCCAAGAGACAAGGTGTTCAGGCAAGGAAAACAACCTTGGCTAGCACCTTGGAAATACCCATCTTGTCAGGGTCTGGATGCCAAGTTCTTTTATAGATCAGAGTGAAAGAAGCAATGAGGAAATAAAGTCAAAGGGCAGAATAAAGAGGGAGAGGCAGTGGGTAAGCAAAGTGAAAGGGTCTTCAGTCTTGCAAAACATCTCCAAAGGAATGGTCTGCCTTTGGAAGGGGTATGTTAATCTCTTCTATTCACAGGTAGGCAGGGACAGATTATCTCTCTATAGACTAGACAAGGGCTCTTTAGTTTATAGTCAAGCAGAGGGGCAGGGTCCTCCAGGCAAGCCATTAAGCATGATTATAATCATAAAAGTAATAGAAGGCAAGTCAAAGAAACCGTTTTCAACATGGGGTCAGAATTAGTTTTCTCCCTGCACAATACTACCTGGAAAAAGGATTAGCTAAAGGGTGTTCTCAGTAGCAATGTGTATTTTAGAAAAACATTTGGAATAATGAAAAAAATCTTCATGTAAATTTATTTCAGCCTGTCTTCAGTATTTCCTACCTCCCTGTATACATGCTCTTTGGATAGGTATCACTCTGTACTGAGTCCGTGCTTATATATTTGACTTGCTTTTACCAATGAGAAAGGCACAAATTTCATGGAGGTACAGGTTCAAGAAAGCAATTGTGTGTTTCTACAATCACTTTTGATCCTCCACATTCTCCTTGAAAACTTGTTTGAGAGTGCTCTCTCTTTTGGATCTTTGTCACAACCTTGAAAACAAACCTAAGGTAGTCCACTGAAGGACTAAATAGCACGTGAGACAAGACGGTTGTGTGTGTGTGTGTGTTTTCAGCTGAGCCTATTTTAGGTCAGCCAGTCCACAGTCAACCAATCTGGTCATCACAGACACAGGAGTGTCTATCAAATATTGAGTTGATTCTAACCCAAATCACCAGAACCATCTGAGCTACTTGCAGATCTATATAAAATAATAAATAGCCATCTTTAAAGTCACTGACCGGGCTTCCCCTGGTGGTCCAGTGGGTAAGGACACCGCCTGCAGTGTAAGGGGCGCCGGTTCGATCCCTGGCCTGGGAAGATCCCATGTGCCGCGGAGCGGCTGGACCGATGTGTCCAATCACCGAGCCGGAGCTCCGGAGCGCATGCGCCTAGAGCCGGTGCTCTGCAACAACAGACGCCACCGCGATGGGAGGCCCACAGGAGCCAAACAACAAAGACGGATGAAGACAGAGGAATGAAAGACCAATAGAAGCGGTCCGCCTGCTCCCCGCCCTCCCCAACCCGACCCCCGCCCAAAATAAATAAATAAATAATCTTCAAAAACAAAATAAAGTCACTGACCTGTGGTATGTCTGTTATTCACCAAAAGGTAATTGATACAGACGCAAATGTAAATAACTGAATATAGCAGAGTATATCTCTAAAACTGAACAGTATAAACTATCAAATATGATGGGCTTCCCTAGTGGCTCAGTGGCAAAGAATCCACCTGCCAATGCAGGAGATGAGAGTTAAATTCCTAGGTCAGGAAGATTCCCTGGAGAAGGAAACAGCAACCCACTCCAGCTATTTTTCCCTGGAAACCCCGTGGACAGAGGACCCAGTTTGGTCATAGTCCATGGGGTTGCAATAGAGTCCGACACAACTTAGCAACTAAACAATAACAACAATATCAAATATGATGAACATATTTATATGTATGCATACACATAGGAGCATTATGCTAAAAGACACAGAAGAAGTTACTATCAGTGTTACTTCTGGATAGAGGGATTAAAATAAGAATTATCTAAATTTTTTTCACTAAGGACACATATCATATGAATCACACCTGAGATACATATAACTTCTCTATCTCTGATTATGTAAATATATTTGGTTTCAAATTTCTTTGAATTGTTCATGTAATATGTTGAAAAAGTAAGGAGCCACTGTATAATATAAACCTTGGATCACACTTTTACACAAACTTATCCAATATCAGAATTCCACTGTATTTGAAATAACATTAATGTGTCTATTTGATTTTATGCACTGTCTGAAACATTTCAAATTAAATGTAGGTTAAAGGGATTGAAAATTTTAGCAGGTTACATATATATATAACATACATGCCACAGATGCCTCCTTTAAAAGGAATAAAACCAGTACATTCCTCATATACTCCCCTTGAGGGACAAAGTAAAAACATGAAAGGATCTTAGGGCAGTGCTAGAGGACAGTGATTGCTTAATTAAAGTGAGCCTTTTTAAAAATCACATGACATTCAGTAATAAAGTTAGGAGGAATTAATTCATGAACCACTATTACAAATGACATTTTTTTAAACCTGTGAACCTCATGGGATAAGATCTCTAAAAAGGCATATAAAAATGATAACAGACAAGGCCAAAAGTTAGAATTTGGAGGGCATCAAAATGGAAAAGCATTCGCAAGATAGATGATTATTCTAGTTACTTTAGTTTTGAGATCAACTTGATCATTATGATAGGAATAGCCAGGAAGTATATGGATGACTTAGTTATTTGCAAATACTAGTGATGCTGTGAATGTATTTTAAAATCTCCTTTTGCACATGTTCATACATACACACACACACACACACACACCTTGACCTAACAGCATGAATTGGGATACTATGACCTTCATAAGTGATTGCAATATCTAGCTATCAGGAGTCATTTCAGAAACCTCAGCTTGGGAAAAGGTCAAGCTGTGAGATACAGATCCAAAATCATGGGTAAGACATAGCAATTTCTCTGAAGCAGAGAAGGAAGAAAAAATTAGAGAGGTTTTATGCATAAATAAAAATTCTAGCCTTGGAATAATTTTTTTGAACCAATAAATGGTATTATTTAACAGAGTACTCGATACCCCAGACTTGACACTATAGGAATAGTTAAAATATATCCACTATGAATATATGTTAATAGTCATTTCATATCCCTGAAGAAACACAGCAGAACCAAAAAAATCATTTTCTGAAGAAATACCTCTGACCACCATAATCAAATTGGTTTGCTTTTTTTAAACTGCTTAAACAAATAGGATAAAATCATATTGAAATATATCCATGAAATATTAATATGTCTAACACTGCAAAGATTACTTCTCAAGGACAGAATATAATTACCTATTCTTGTTCTTAGTGTATGTTTCTAAAACTTCATGTTGTTATATCCTAGATTTAGGCAACGCAGTATAAGAGGAGAACTTTCTGAGCATGAAACACCAAAGAAAAAGATGGATGAACTAATGATTGTGATGTGAACTGTGTGGATTCTATATTAAATGTGAACCTCAAGAACTGGGAATCACACATGTCAATGGTGATGTGGTGCCAAATGAAGGTAACATTAAGACCAGTGAAATTCCCCAAGGGAAAACACAGCTGAAGCAGAAACACTGACTGCATGTCTTAGGCAGCTATTGTTTTTTGAAGAGGCATATTCACACTTATGCATATACATATTCTGATAATTGTATATGTATATATATATATGTATATTCTCCCAGGTATACCTGGGAAGAGTAGTAACAAATCCAGAATGAAGGATGGATTATGACTGCCTTTTCATGACAATGTTATATAAAAAGAAAAGGAAGTTGGAGTTGTCTGGATAAAGAAAAAGGGATGAAAACAATGGCCTATAATCAGAGACATATTATACTGACAACTAGAATTTACATGCTGAAAACTATTGTTTTACAGTAGTATTTTTTTTTTTTTTTGATTTTGGCCTCTTTCTATTGATTTTTTATTTATTTTCATCCATCTTTATACTCTGGCCGGTGTGGGCCTCCCATTGCAGTGGCCTCTCTCGTTGCAGAACACCGGCCCAAGGCACATGAGCTCCAGAGCACTGGCTCATAATTGGACATACCAGTCCAGCTGCTCTGCAGCACGTGGGATCTTCCCAGGCCAGAGATTGAACTGGTGCCCCTTGCACTGCAAGGTGAACTCTTTACCCACTGGACCACCAGGGAAGCCCTGCAAGTAGCCTTTACTAATCAGAACTGGGTTAAAACTTGCTCAGATTACTTAGCCAAGAGTTACAATAAATGCCTTGTGATGAAAAGTAAAATAATTAAAAACTTTTCTCAGGTATTATAGTGGTTACTATGAAGTATGATGCCAATGTGCAGCTTTTGTAGACAGAAAATACTTGAAAGCATTGAAAATATTTGATAGCATGAAGCTTTTTTTTCCTGATAATGTAGACAGCACAATTAACATTTGTAGGCAACATGGATTCCAAACTTCAATTTTTTTTTTTTTTTTTTTCAATTTGAACAGGTTTTAGGTATGTAGGCCTTATATACTTTTTACATCTACTGCAGTTAAGTGAAGAGAAAATAATCATAAACTTCATTTTTGTTGTTAGCAGTTTTCTAATCTGATTTTTTTTCCAGAGGGATAATAGCACAATATATGGATATTTCTTCTGGAAATCAGTTTATAGGGGAAAGCAAAGTTGATTTTTCATAGAATATAGTAACAGTTGGATTGCAAAGTACTGCAATAACAGATTTAAGAGGCATATACGAACACTTCCTGCCAACTTTTGTGGCTTTTTTTACTATTTCACCTTAAAATCATAAATTTATTTCTTTTAGGATACAAAAATAATGCTAACTACATCTGTTTAGTTTGTAAGTATAGTATGTTTTTATTTTGAAATGCTGTCATAGTATTAAGAATAATACAATATGGTTTCTTTGTTAGTCTCCATTTTATTCAGTGCACTTCAAAAAAATACTTGTGTATATTCAGAAAACCAAAAACTGAGCTTTTCTTTTTTTTCTTGGTTTTTGTTAACACTATGTAAATATAATCCATGTGTTTTATTGCTTTATGGTCATTTAAAATTTTGAGTATACTGTGTATCACTAGAGATAGAGGGCAATAAAACAAAATCCTAGCAGTTTACCCTCCAATTTCCAATGTGTACTTTACCTTGACTTCATTATCAGAACCATCGAAAGCTTTCAATCAAATAGTTAGCTTATACTGTGTGCTGTATGTTTAGGCATTGTGCTAAACATACTTTAAATTATAACAATCAACTCTTGCAACATGACTGATGTGAGGGGAACTGAGTTTGAGGAACTCACCATTCTTATGCAAGATGACATGGTTTATGACCAAACTAGAATTAATAAATCTGGGCTGACTTACTCCCAAGGGCCAGCTTTCTCACCAACATGTATTATCATTACGTGTCAGGTAGAGGTGTTAGCAAAGATAAATGTATAACTGGTAATTTTATGAGCACTGCCTACAAACAGAGTCTATATAGAGCAACCTTATCTTAACAAGATATTTTAAATGTATAGTTCATGCAGATGACATGTTAGTATGATACAGTGACTATATCTATATCTATCTATCTATATCTATCAATGCACTAGTTTTGCAGACGGACTTGGCTATGTCTCTGGCTTCAGTATGCTGTTGCTGTTCATCTGTTAACTCATGCCTGACTCTTTGCAACCCCATGAACTATGGCACGCCAGGGTCCTCTGTCCTCCACTATCTCCTGGAGTTTGCTCAAATTCATGTCCATTGAGTCAGTGGTGCTATCAAACCATTTCACTCTTTACTGTCCCCTTTTCCTTTTGCCTGCAATTTTTCCCATCACCAGGGGTTTTTGATATGCAATAACTTCTAAAGTAATGTGTTACTGTCTTAGCTGCGAGAGATACACATGCTCAGATACACAGTGGAAATGTCAGCATACACAGTTCCTCCTCCACTCCCCTTTTCTAAAAGGTTTCCAGCTAGCACAACTCTTTCTAGCTGGCTCTGTCTTCTAATTCCTCCTGCTTATTAGTCCCTTGGTTGAACTCTTTTATTAAGTAATAAATTTCTCTGTATATACTACTATCCGAATTAGTCTAGGCAATTTGTTAATTCAGAAAACCAAAACTGAGCTTTTCTTTTTTCTTGGTTTTGTTAACACTATGTAAATATAATCCATGTGTTTTATTGCTTTATGGTCATTTAAAATTTTGAGTATACTGTGTATCACTAGAGATAGAGGGCAATAAAACAAAATCCTAGCAGTTTACCCTCCAATTTCCAATGTGTACTTTACCTTGACTTCATTATCAGAACCATCGAAAGCTTTCAATCAAATAGTTAGCTTATACTGTGTGCTGTATGTTTAGGCATTGTGCTAAACATACTTTAAATTATAACAATCAACTCTTGCAACATGACTGATGTGAGGGGAACTGAGTTTGAGGAACTCACCATTCTTATGCAAGATGACATGGTTTATGACCAAACTAGAATTAATAAATCTGGGCTGACTTACTCCCAAGGGCCAGCTTTCTCACCAACATGTATTATCATTACGTGTCAGGTAGAGGTGTTAGCAAAGATAAATGTATAACTGGTAATTTTATGAGCACTGCCTACAAACAGAGTCTATATAGAGCAACCTTATCTTAACAAGATATTTTAAATGTATAGTTCATGCAGATGACATGTTAGTATGATACAGTGACTATATCTATATCTATCTATCTATATCTATCAATGCACTAGTTTTGCAGACGGACTTGGCTATGTCTCTGGCTTCAGTATGTTGTTGCTGTTCATCTGTTAACTCATGCCTGACTCTTTGCAACCCCATGAACTATGGCACGCCAGGGTCCTCTGTCCTCCACTATCTCCTGGAGTTTGCTCAAATTCATGTCCATTGAGTCAGTGGTGCTATCAAACCATTTCACTCTTTACTGTCCCCTTTTCCTTTTGCCTGCAATTTTTCCCATCACCAGGGGTTTTTGATATGCAATAACTTCTAAAGTAATGTGTTACTGTCTTAGCTGCGAGAGATACACATGCTCAGATACACAGTGGAAATGTCAGCATACACAGTTCCTCCTCCACTCCCCTTTTCTAAAAGGTTTCCAGCTAGCACAACTCTTTCTAGCTGGCTCTGTCTTCTAATTCCTCCTGCTTATTAGTCCCTTGGTTGAACTCTTTTATTAAGTAATAAATTTCTCTGTATATACTACTATCCGAATTAGTCTAGGAACAAACTTCACTCATCTTTCAGAACTACAGTTTCTTGTAACAGTCTTACTAGTCCATCCCCCAATTTCAACCTCTCAAGGTTTTCCCCAAGACTCATCTCAGATTCTGCAGGAAGGTTTTGGGGGGGGTCGTAGAAACAGTAAAAGAGACCATTATCATGAATACTGAAGATGTCATCTTGCTGAATATGTGTAGTATATTCTCATTATTTGTTCCAAACACGTACCAGTATTTCTCTCATTTGACACTGCACTGTCTGCCACTGTTCATTGGCCTTCCCTAAATTTGCTCTGCCAAAGTTTGCTAGCGTCATTTCACCTGAGTTTAGCCAGTGGGTGAATCTTGATTCTTAAGGTAAGATATGTTGTCTGACTCACCTCTATTAGTAATAAAGGAAACATTTTTGCTTCCCTATTTAATATCTTTTATCCCTAAAATATTTAGAACTGGAATTAGGAATAAAACCACATTTTTTGAGGAGTCCTGAAATCTCAAAATGCATCATACAAAATAATTTGAAGGTAAGAATAGTTAGTAGACTTTGAAACTAAAAAAAATAGCAAAATAAATGGATACATAATTCTTAAACTGTTTAAAAAAAAATTGTCGTATGACAAAACTGAATTGATTCGAGTTTTTAAGAGAGGGTAGGGCTATGTCTAGTGTAACTTTTATGACTGTTATAGCCATGTAGTATAAGACTGAATTTAAATTCTGAATATGGAGCTTGACTATAATTTGACTTGCTCTAGCCAGGGAAACAGATCTTGGATTATTTAAAACAGACAACTTCTGAAAAATAACTGGGCATTTAGTGAAGTTCATGTGGTTCAGTGAGAACAGATTTTAAAAGACATGCATAAACATAATGTCTTATCTATTGATCCATTTGTTTGAAAAACATAAAAACAACCATAGAAGCTGTTTTGCCACTAGACCAACAAGCTCTTTTTGTAGAAACTATATTATATCCAACTCTTTCTAGCTGGCTCTGTCTTCTAATTCCTCCTGCTTATTAGTCCCTTGGTTGAACTCTTTTATTAAGTAATAAATTTCTCTGTATATACTACTATCCGAATTAGTCTAGGAACAAACTTCACTCATCTTTCAGAACTACAGTTTCTTGTAACAGTCTTACTAGTCCATCCCCCAATTTCAACCTCTCAAGGTTTTCCCCAAGACTCATCTCAGATTCTGCAGGAAGGTTTTGGGGGGGGTCGTAGAAACAGTAAAAGAGACCATTATCATGAATACTGAAGATGTCATCTTGCTGAATATGTGTAGTATATTCTCATTATTTGTTCCAAACACGTACCAGTATTTCTCTCATTTGACACTGCACTGTCTGCCACTGTTCATTGGCCTTCCCTAAATTTGCTCTGCCAAAGTTTGCTAGCGTCATTTCACCTGAGTTTAGCCAGTGGGTGAATCTTGATTCTTAAGGTAAGATATGTTGTCTGACTCACCTCTATTAGTAATAAAGGAAACATTTTTGCTTCCCTATTTAATATCTTTTATCCCTAAAATATTTAGAACTGGAATTAGGAATAAAACCACATTTTTTGAGGAGTCCTGAAATCTCAAAATGCATCATACAAAATAATTTGAAGGTAAGAATAGTTAGTAGACTTTGAAACTAAAAAAAATAGCAAAATAAATGGATACATAATTCTTAAACTGTTTAAAAAAAAATTGTCGTATGACAAAACTGAATTGATTCGAGTTTTTAAGAGAGGGTAGGGCTATGTCTAGTGTAACTTTTTATGACTGTTATAGCCATGTAGTATAAGACTGAATTTAAATTCTGAATATGGAGCTTGACTATAATTTGACTTGCTCTAGCCAGGGAAACAGATCTTGGATTATTTAAAACAGACAACTTCTGAAAAATAACTGGGCATTTAGTGAAGTTCATGTGGTTCAGTGAGAACAGATTTTAAAAGACATGCATAAACATAATGTCTTATCTATTGATCCATTTGTTTGAAAAACATAAAAACAACCATAGAAGCTGTTTTGCCACTAGACCAACAAGCTCTTTTTGTAGAAACTATATTATATCCATCTCTATGCTTTCAATATTGAAATAGGACCAAGAAAATAATTTTAAAACATTTGCTGAGCTCAACCGTACTGAAATTAACAAAATTAGCAGTTTGTGCCGTATTTGTAAAAGAAGACAGATCTGGAAACATTTATTTAACCAAAATTCAGGAACTCAGTCTTTCAACCATATGTTTCCCAAATAAACACCTTTCTAGATAATTAGTTAACATTGATTAACTAAAATGAGGGAAGAAAATTTAGTATTAAAAACAAATAGTGGGCTTCCCCTGGTGGTCCAGTGGGTAAGGACACCGCCTTGCAGTGCAAGGGGCGCCGGTTCGAGCCCTGGCCTGGAAAGATCCCACGTGCCGCGGAGCGGCTGGAATGATGTGTCCAATCACTGAGCCGGAGCTCTGGAGCGCATGCGCCCAGAGCCGGTGCTCTGCAGCGACAGACGCCACCGTGATGGGAGGCCCACAGGAGCCAAAGAACAAAGACGGATGAAAATAGAGAAATGAAAGACCAATAGAAGTGGCCCGCCTGCTCCCCTCCCTCCCCAACCTGACCCCCGCCCAAAATAAAATAAATAAATAAATCTTTAAAAAAAAAAAACAAAAAAAACAAATAGTATGTGGCTTCTATGATAAACAGTCACAAATTATGTTGATATACAAAGATTTTAAACTAAATTTTGGAAAATATTTTTCAAATAATTAGAAACATTTCTAATGTATGATTTTTGCTTGTAGTTGTTTTCCTATGGAAAACAAATATTTTCCTATATTTGTTTCCTATAGAAAATAAATATTTTCCTAAATTTGTTTCCCATAACAGGATGTTTATGTAGAGTAAAAATGCCTTAATATCTCAGAAAATAATGATATATAATGAAATGTTAGAATTATACTCATTAATTAAAAATTTTCATTTTATATACAGCTATCCTTTGAAATTTGTTAAGTTTTTTTGACTCATTATATGTACCTAACTGGGCATTTAGTGAAGTTCATGTGGTTCAGTGAGAACAGATTTTAAAAGACATGCATAAACATAATGTCTTATCTATTGATCCATTTGTTTGAAAAACATAAAAACAACCATAGAAGCTGTTTTGCCACTAGACCAACAAGCTCTTTTTGTAGAAACTATATTATATCCATCTCTATGCTTTCAATATTGAAATAGGACCAAGAAAATAATTTTAAAACATTTGCTGAGCTCAACCGTACTGAAATTAACAAAATTAGCAGTTTGTGCCGTATTTGTAAAAGAAGACAGATCTGGAAACATTTATTTAACCAAAATTCAGGAACTCAGTCTTTCAACCATATGTTTCCCAAATAAACACCTTTCTAGATAATTAGTTAACATTGATTAACTAAAATGAGGGAAGAAAATTTAGTATTAAAAACAAATAGTGGGCTTCCCCTGGTGGTCCAGTGGGTAAGGACACCGCCTTGCAGTGCAAGGGGCGCCGGTTCGAGCCCTGGCCTGGAAAGATCCCACGTGCCGCGGAGCGGCTGGAATGATGTGTCCAATCACTGAGCCGGAGCTCTGGAGCGCATGCGCCCAGAGCCGGTGCTCTGCAGCGACAGACGCCACCGTGATGGGAGGCCCACAGGAGCCAAAGAACAAAGACGGATGAAAATAGAGAAATGAAAGACCAATAGAAGTGGCCCGCCTGCTCCCCTCCCTCCCCAACCTGACCCCCGCCCAAAATAAAATAAATAAATAAATCTTTAAAAAAAAAAAACAAAAAAAACAAATAGTATGTGGCTTCTATGATAAACAGTCACAAATTATGTTGATATACAAAGATTTTAAACTAAATTTTGGAAAATATTTTTCAAATAATTAGAAACATTTCTAATGTATGATTTTTGCTTGTAGTTGTTTTCCTATGGAAAACAAATATTTTCCTATATTTGTTTCCTATAGAAAATAAATATTTTCCTAAATTTGTTTCCCATAACAGGATGTTTATGTAGAGTAAAAATGCCTTAATATCTCAGAAAATAATGATATATAATGAAATGTTAGAATTATACTCATTAATTAAAAATTTTCATTTTATATACAGCTATCCTTTAGTATATATAATGTTTCAGTACAAAACTACAAGTTTGAATTTATAAATATAATTATTATGAAATGTCACTCATCTGGGGATTATGTACCTAAACGTAGATAAGAAAAATCTACTTTTATCCTTTGAAAGGAAAAAGTAATTAAAAAAAAAAAATTTATTTTATTTATTTATCGTTTGGGGGGTGGGGTGGGGAGGGAGGGGAGCGGGCGGGCCACTTCTATTGGTCTTTCATTTCTCTATTTTCATCCGTCTTTGTTCTTTTGGCCCGTGTGGGCCTCCCATCGCGGTGACCTCTGTTGTCGCAGAGCACCCGCTCTGGGCACACACGCTCCAGAGCTCCGACTCAGTAATTGGACACATCGGTCCAGCCGCTCTGCGGCACATGGGATCCTCTCAGGCCAGGGATCGAACCAGCGCCCCTTGCACTGCAAGGTGGTGTCCTTACCCACTGGACCACCAGGGAAGCCCAGGAAAAAGTAATTTTTAACCTTCATGGATTCTGAGAACAGATCTAAGCACAAAACTGAATGTCTCTACACAAGTTCTGAGATTATATGAAAACACTGTCTTTATATATATTTTAAATTAAATTTTAGGAGGATATCCATAATTTTAATTTTAAAAATGTAATTATTAAGTAAATAGTTTGTGATGGAAAAACATCAGTAACACCTTACAGAGTACCATTGTTCAGTCGTGGGCCTTGAGCATCAATCTAGTGCTTCTATTGCAGAATTAAATATTGATGCCTAGTGACAGTGCTTCTGTTGGCACAGCAAGTTGTTCAAAATCCCTCTCAGAGGTAGTGAATGGACTGGAAAGCATACAAATTCAGTTATATTGTAGCACTTCTTTGGGCATTTACTAAATACATAAAGAGAATTGAAGAAAATATGCCAGGGACTAAAATGTTCAGTTCTAAGATAGCCTCTAATTGTCTAATCTTCAGTGATTTCATTGAGTTATTTGAATTTTTTTTTTTTTTTGCCACTTCTATTGGTTTTCCAATCATTTATTTTTGTTCTTTCTCAGAAAATAATGATATATAATGAAATGTTAGAATTATACTCATTAATTAAAAATTTTCATTTTATATACAGCTATCCTTTAGTATATATAATGTTTCAGTACAAAACTACAAGTTTGAATTTATAAATATAATTATTATGAAATGTCACTCATCTGGGGATTATGTACCTAAACGTAGATAAGAAAAATCTACTTTTATCCTTTGAAAGGAAAAAGTAATTAAAAAAAAAAAATTTATTTTATTTATTTATCGTTTGGGGGGTGGGGTGGGGAGGGAGGGGAGCGGGCGGGCCACTTCTATTGGTCTTTCATTTCTCTATTTTCATCCGTCTTTGTTCTTTTGGCTCTTGTGGGCCTCCCATCGCGGTGACCTCTGTTGTCGCAGAGCACCCGCTCTGGGCGCATGCGCTCCAGAGCTCCGACTCAGTAATTGGACACATCGGTCCAGCCGCTCTGCGGCACATGGGATCCTCTCAGGCCAGGGATCGAACCAGCGCCCCTTGCACTGCAAGGTGGTGTCCTTACCCACTGGACCACCAGGGAAGCCCAGGAAAAAGTAATTTTTAACCTTCATGGATTCTGAGAACAGATCTAAGCACAAAACTGAATGTCTCTACACAAGTTCTGAGATTATATGAAAACACTGTCTTTATATATATTTTAAATTAAATTTTAGGAGGATATCCATAATTTTAATTTTAAAAATGTAATTATTAAGTAAATAGTTTGTGATGGAAAAACATCAGTAACACCTTACAGAGTACCATTGTTCAGTCGTGGGCCTTGAGCATCAATCTAGTGCTTCTATTGCAGAATTAAATATTGATGCCTAGTGACAGTGCTTCTGTTGGCACAGCAAGTTGTTCAAAATCCCTCTCAGAGGTAGTGAATGGACTGGAAAGCATACAAATTCAGTTATATTGTAGCACTTCTTTGGGCATTTACTAAATACATAAAGAGAATTGAAGAAAATATGCCAGGGACTAAAATGTTCAGTTCTAAGATAGCCTCTAATTGTCTAATCTTCAGTGATTTCATTGAGTTATTTGAATTTTTTTTTTTTTTTTTTTGCCACTTCTATTGGTTTTTCATCATCTATTTTTGTTCTTTCGGCCCGTGTTGGAGTCCCATCGCAGTGACCTCTTCCACTGCAGAGCACTGGCTCCAGGCGCACACACTCCAGAGTGCTGGCTCGGTAACTGGACACGTTGGTCCAGACTCTCTGTGGCACGTAGGATCTTCCCAGGCCAGGGATTGAACCAGTGCCCCTTGCACTGCAAGGTGGTGTTGTTACCCACTGGACCACCAGGGAAGTCCGTTATTTGAATATTTTTATGTTGGCTAATCAATCTCATCTTAGTTGACTAAACACTATTGAAACTGGATAGAACTATTGTTAACCAGAGTGCTGGAGGCTAAGTTCACTGAAATCTGATGCTAGAAGCCTTGATTTCTTTATACATTGAGTTTCACCAAGCTTTTCTCAAAGATAAAATTCATAGTCAAGGACACATTCATAGCCTGGCTGCAGTTCCTCTTCAATTTTAGTGACCACTTTTAAAAAATTCCCACAAACTTTGTGGGACTCTTCTTTCAACATGTGTATTTCTCTACTGTATCACTGACTCAATGGACATAAATTGAGTTAACTCTGGGATATGGTGAAGGACAAGGAAGCCTAGCGTGCTGCAGTCCAGGCATCACAAAGAGTCAGAGATGACTTATCAACTGAACAACAACAATAATTAATCTCTCATAACCTTTTCTTCCTTCTCACCCTCAGGTTAAACATATATATAAATATGACAATGCAATCTCCAAATTCTTTTCACATAAAAGTTAAGTCTAAGGTAAAAATGCTTTCCTTAAAGTATAACCTTTTCTAATTTGGGCCTCTTTTATTGATGTTTTACTTATTTATTTTCATCCATATTTATTCTTTGGCCTGGGTGGGCCTCCCACTGCAACGACCTCTTTCACTGCAGAGCGCAGGCTCTGGGCACATGAACTCCAGACCACCAGCCCACAATTGGACACACCAGTCCAATCGCTCTGTGTCACGTGGATTCCTCCCTGGCCAGGGATCAAACCGATGCCCCTTGTACTGCAAGGCAGACTCTTTACCCACTGGACCACCAGGGAAGCCCTAAAATGTAACCGTTTTTACATACTTTCTCAATATACTCTTTCTACATGCTTTTAAATATCATCAATGGTCAAATTTTTATCATTCTAATATTTTGTTAGTTTGTAGAATCGGTTCAGTTCAGTTGCTCAGTCAAGTCCACCTCTTTGTGATGCAGGATGTACAACAGCCACCATAATATTTATATAGGTGTAAGCTAATATATAGATATTAATATTTTCAATGTTAAGACTCAACATTAAAAAAGCAAATTATCATGGCACCTTGTCTACTATTATTCCATGACAAATAGATGGGGAAAATTAGAAACAGTGTCAGATTTCATTTTCTTGGGCTTCAAAATCAATAGGATGGTGATTGAAGCCACAAAATTAAAAGACAGTTGGCTCCTTGGAAGAATAGCTATATCAAATCTAGTCATTATTTTAAAAAGAAAAAACATCAGTTTGTCAACGAAAATCTGTATAGTCAAAGCTATGGTTTTTCCAGTAGTCATATATGAATGTGAGAGCTGGACCATAAAGTAGATCGAGCAGAAAAGCACTAATGCTTTCAAAACATAGAGCTGGAGAAGACTCTTGAGAGTCACTTTAAAAACAGTGAGATCAAACCAGTCAGTCTTAAGGGAAATAAACCATGAATATACAATGTAAGGACTGATGCTAAGGCTGAAGCTACAATACTTTGGCCACCTGATGCAAAGAGCTGACTCACTGGAAAAGACCCTGATGCTGGGGAAAATTGAGGCCAGAAAAGAAGGGGGTGGCAGGGGATGAAATGGTTGGATGGCATCACTGACTCAATGGACATGAGTTTGAGCAAATTCAGGGAGACGGTGATGAAGAGAGAGCCTGGCATGTTGAATTCACGGAGTCACAAAGAGTCGGACAAGACTTAGTGACTGAAAAACAGGAACATTTTGAAACCTCCTATTTATTGCAAATATATATTTGACTGACCTACCTATTAAAAATTCTCTTGGTTCTGTATATACAACAATGTATGACACATGGAAAATGTTAGATATTTGGTAATTTACCGAAGGCAGCTTTAGCAGGATCTGTTTCATATTATTAACCATTTTAAAATAATGCAACATTGTATAGAAGGTGATGATCAAAACCAACCCCCCCAAAAAAGGAATGCAAAAAGGCAAAGTGGATGCCTGAGGAGGCCTTATGAATAGCTGAGAGAAGAGAAGTGAAAGGCAAAGGAGAAAAGGAAAGATATACCCTTCTGAATATCAGAGTTCCAAAGATAAGCAAGGACAGACAAGAGAGCTTTCTTATGTGAACAATGCAAATAAATAGAAAAAAAAAAAAGACCCAATTCAATTGGAAAGACCAGAGATTTTTTCAAGAAAATTGGAGACACCAAGGAAACATTTCATGCAAAGATGGGCACAACTAAGGACAGAAACAGTATGGACCTAACAGAAGTAGAAGAGACTAAGTGATGGCAAGAATACACAAAAGAAACAGTGTCAGATTTCATTTTCTTGGGCTTCAAAATCAATAGGATGGTGATTGAAGCCACAAAATTAAAAGACAGTTGGCTCCTTGGAAGAATAGCTATATCAAATCTAGTCATTATTTTAAAAGAAAAACATCAGTTTGTCAACGAAAATCTGTATAGTCAAAGCTATGGTTTTTCCAGTAGTCATATATGAATGTGAGAGCTGGACCATAAAGTAGATCGAGCAGAAAAGCACTAATGCTTTCAAAACATAGAGCTGGAGAAGACTCTTGAGAGTCACTTTAAAAACAGTGAGATCAAACCAGTCAGTCTTAAGGGAAATAAACCATGAATATACAATGTAAGGACTGATGCTAAGGCTGAAGCTACAATACTTTGGCCACCTGATGCAAAGAGCTGACTCACTGGAAAAGACCCTGATGCTGGGGAAAATTGAGGCCAGAAAAGAAGGGGGTGGCAGGGGATGAAATGGTTGGATGGCATCACTGACTCAATGGACATGAGTTTGAGCAAATTCAGGGAGACGGTGATGAAGAGAGAGCCTGGCATGTTGAATTCACGGAGTCACAAAGAGTCGGACAAGACTTAGTGACTGAAAAACAGGAACATTTTGAAACCTCCTATTTATTGCAAATATATATTTGACTGACCTACCTATTAAAAATTCTCTTGGTTCTGTATATACAACAATGTATGACACATGGAAAATGTTAGATATTTGGTAATTTACCGAAGGCAGCTTTAGCAGGATCTGTTTCATATTATTAACCATTTTAAAATAATGCAACATTGTATAGAAGGTGATGATCAAAACCAACCCCCCCAAAAAAGGAATGCAAAAAGGCAAAGTGGATGCCTGAGGAGGCCTTATGAATAGCTGAGAGAAGAGAAGTGAAAGGCAAAGGAGAAAAGGAAAGATATACCCTTCTGAATATCAGAGTTCCAAAGATAAGCAAGGACAGACAAGAGAGCTTTCTTATGTGAACAATGCAAATAAATAGAAAAAAAAAAAAAGACCCAATTCAATTGGAAAGACCAGAGATTTTTTCAAGAAAATTGGAGACACCAAGGAAACATTTCATGCAAAGATGGGCACAACTAAGGACAGAAACAGTATGGACCTAACAGAAGTAGAAGAGACTAAGTGATGGCAAGAATACACAAAAGAACTAAACAAAAAGGTCTTAATGAGTTGGCTAACCACAATGGTATGATCACTCACTTAGAGCCAGACATCTTGGAGTGTGAAGTCAAGTGGGCTTTAGAAAGCATTACTAAAACAAAGCTAGTGGAGGTGATGGAGTTCCAGCTAAGCTACTTTGAATCCTAAAGGATGACATTGTTAAAATGTTATACTCAATATGCCAATAAATTTGGGAAACTCAGCAGTGGCCACAGAACTGGAAAAGGTCAATTTCATTCCAAACCCAAAGAAAAGTCATGCTAAACAATGTTCAAACTACCACACCATTGCACTCACTTCACATGCTAGCAAAGTAATGTTCAAAATTCTTCAACCTAGGCTTCAACAGTAGGTGAACCAAGAATTTCCAAATGTACAAGGTAGGTTTATAAAAGGCAGATAAACCAGAGATCAAATTGCCAACATCTGTTGGATCATAGAATAGCAAGGGAATTCCAGAATAAAACTACTTCTGTTTCATTCACTAACCTAAAGTCTTTGACTGTGTGGATCATAACAAACTGTGGAAAATTCTGAAAGAGATGGGAATATCAGACCCACTTTATCTACCTCCTACAAAACTTGTATTTAAGACAAAAAGCAACAGTTAGAACTGGATATGGAAATTTCCAAATTGGGAAAGGAGTACTCCTTATTTAATTTATATGCAGAATGCGGCATGTGAAATGCTGATCTGGAGGAAGCCCAAGCTGGAATCAAAATTGCTGGGAGAAATATCAATAACCTCAGATATGCAGATGACACAATCCTTATAGCAGAAAGTAATGAGGAATTAAAGAGCCTCATAATGAAGGTGAAAGAGGAGAGTGAAAAAGCTGGCTTAAAATTTGACATTCAAAAAATGGAGATCATGGCATCCAGTCCCATCACTTCATAGCAAATAGATGGGCAAACAATGGAAACAGTGACAGACTTTATTTTCTTGGGCTCCAAAATCATTGCAGATGTTCACTGCAGCCATGAAATTAAAAGATATTTCCTCCTTGGGATAAAAGCTATGACAAACCTAAACAATGTATTAAAAAGCAGAGACATTACTTTGCCTACAAAGATCCATATAGTCAAAGCTATGGTTTGTCCTGTAGTTGTGTATGGATATGAGAGATGGACCATAAAGAAGACTGACTGCTGAAGAACTGATGCCTTTGAACTTTGGTGCTGAGAAGACTCTTGAGAGTTCCTTGAACTTCAAGGAGATCAAACCAGAATCCTAAAGGAAACCAACCCTGAATATTCACTGGAAGGGCTTATGCTGAAGTTGAAGCTCCAATACTTTGGCCACCTGATGCAAACTGCTGAGTCACTGATGAAGACCTTGATGATGGGAAATACTGAGTACACAAGGAGAAGGGCTGACAGAGGATGAGACTGGTGAATGTCATCACTGATTCAATGGCCATGAGTTTGTGCAAACTTCAGGAGATAATGAATAATAGGGAAATCTGGTGTGCTGCAGTCCATGGGGTCACAAAGACTCTGACACAACTGAGGAACTGAACAATAAAAGCAAAAGATACTGCAGTAGGTGGTCACACACAGATATTAACACTGCACAGTCAAGTTTTTTAAAGTTTTACTAAATCTCATGTCTCATATTTAGTCATCTCAAGAGAAAAGCAAAATTTGTTATACTATTATTCAAATAATAATTTTAATATATTTTGCATATCCCATATTTTTTCAGTATTCTGACATTTATTTACTCATTAGATATTTTATATTATGCCCTTTGCTTCAAAGCCTTGGAGCACAAGTTAGATAAAACTTTCATTAAATATTTAAATAAGGAGGAAAACACACAGCGACATGATAACCAAACAAAAAGGCTCCCAGCATAAAACCACAGATCTCACTTATTAAAATAGACCTCTTATTTAGAAGAAAAGTCTGTGGTTTCTTCAGTATTATGTATTATTAATGAGAAAATTCAGTACAATGAAATCTGAATTTTGTACAGGGGCTGCAATCATTAATAATTAAAGAAGTGAATCAGTTTGCCAATCCTTGGCTTACCCGTTACTCAATGTGTTAAATAATTCAGGTACTTTTGTTAACAGAAGTTGATTTATAGTTAGCTAATTTTTAAGATCCATCCTAATATAATGAAAATGTGTTGAGTAATGTACCATTTAGGATAGAGTTTTACATGTATACAGTAAATTACTTGTACTTGTACTATTCTTTGATATACTTACCAAAAGAAAGACTATGTAATTAAGATAAATGAGTGAAAGAGGAACAGTGCACAAAATTGTAAAAGCAAAGTTCTACTCAAATGACATTCTCACATGGGCAACTGCTATATTAGAAAAGAATCATATTTTTCCCTAAAGATTTTTGAATTTTCTTATAAACTTTTAGAATGAAACCTTGCATACAGTAGATCTTCAGTAAATGTTGAGCTTTCTTCATTAATTCAGGAAGGTATTTCCTAAAAGTTTTGTTATTTGAATAGTTTGTGCACCACCACTATCTCACTTGATACTGTTACATTTAAGGCCTTTGCACAGGAACTATATTTAGTATTAGGTTTAAGATTTCATTTAATTTTGCCTTATAATGAATGAACCACTTTTGATTATTTCTCCTGAGTCCAATATGAGATATTTGATAAGTGATGTTGGGTGATTTTGCTTTTGATTTTAACTGAGAAGCCCACTGCAGTGGCTCCAAATATAAAGATTACTTCTGAAAAGTTTAGTCAATATTGTAATGTTTGGCTATTCATCCAGTGATAAAAGATCTTTCAGTTTGATAATATGAGAGTCATATTCAGACTCAAGCCAACCTAAGGATCATGTACACTGTGTAGTCTAGAAATGACTTCCTCACTTTATCAGGAACATTTTGGGACCAATCTAATTCTGATCAATGGATCTGATTTGATTTGGAGAAGTCTTATGATTTGCGTTCAAACAATTTTAATGTAGCATTATGCCAAGCTTTCATTTTTATTACTTTTATAATCCTTTTGACTATTGAAACAAAGAACCCTGGACCATGGTTAGAAAATTGTAAGCTATGATCTCTTAGCTCCCTATTTCCAGTGAATAAAACAGGGTGTGATTACTTATTACGAATAAACTTCATTTTGGTGTAAAGGTTGTACGATTTTCCTTTCTTTCAGAAAAGTTTTATAAGAAACATATATTTTTCACTCATCCTTGACAGATTTTAAACTTTATAAAGTATTGTCTAACAAAAAAGAATCATGGAAAAATCATTGCTTAATTTCACTTTATGTTCTTAGCTGGAAAACTCTTTATCTTTCCAATAAAACCTAAGCTATATTTCAAAACAATTTCTCCCAACACAAATCAGAATCCATTGTGAATGTATTTAAATGCAAGAGAAGATAGCTTCCTTTCAAAGTGGAAGATACTGAAGTTGTTTTTAAAAAAATAAAGTTATTTTTAATGACTATTCTATAGGAAAAAGGAATAAATGGAACACAACAGGTCAACTAACCTCTTCTTCAAAAAAGATCACCAACCTCCAAGTTATAGCTCCATTTTGCATAGATATGATATTAATATTTATTTTAAATACTCTAATATTTATTGAATTTTTAGACTATTCAAGCAAGTAAAATAAGACTATCTTACTTATCCAGAAATACAATTCTTCTTTATCTTTCTGTGACTTATATTCTAAATTTTTGTATGATACTCCCAATATCTGTAGTGAAAGGTCTATGGAGAATTTCTCTGCTGTCTCTATTTTCCCTGACAGTCTTTATTCTTCCCTGCTTCAAACTGACCAGTGACGGGAAGGGGAGATAATCGTCTTTTAGATGGATAGTTCCCTTCTTTGTTGGATTTCCTCTAACAGACAGACTAAAGCATAGTATTTTTAACCAACAATGAATTAGCTTCTTTCTTTGAGGGCAGATTTATGTATCTCTCAGCCTGGCCTAGCTTTGACCTCCAAGAGTTCTGTGTTATCTAGGAGGCAAGGACAGTAGATATGGTAGAGACACATATCTGAAAATCACTGAAAACCTGAATAAAACATGTGGCATATGAAGACAGCAGGTTGGGGAAAAGACACACTAGTTCCTTCAAAGATGCAAACAAAGGAGGTAACATGCTCAACTGACAAACATCAATGCAGGAAAGGAAACCACATTACTATGTAGTTCATATTTATCTTATCTCAGTGTAAGGCAGATCGTCTTTTCCTATTTGAACCACCAGTGAAGCTAACGTCATTCAAAATCTAGCCATGCTTCTCAGGTAAGACACAGGCCCTTCTTGCTCGCTGAAACTACTTTTTAAAGTTTCTTTTCCCCGTGCCCCAGAAATTTGCAGAAGTACTCTGCAGCACGCTTTCAGCTTATGGCCTCATAAACAGGGGTATACACTGGTTACTGCATGAAATTTTGCAACTAGAGATTTCACACTTGACAGAGGAAACATACTGGTCTGGAAGATCACCACATCAAGGAGTATACTAGCCAAGGGAAGTTGACCTTCTAACACCTTCCACAACTACTGAAGAACTAAGGGGTTGCTAAAGGTAGTATCTGAAGCCTTTATACTATAGATGAGGTAGAAGGATTTGCAGTCAAGTACCCAGAAGACAGTTGAATTTCCCATTGATTTCCATCAGCAGACTGCTGAAGCTTTCTCAGGATTCACTGGCAGAGACCCAGGGTGAGGGGGTGGGGAAGATCAAATCTGCACTCCAGTCCTTAACAATCTTTATCTCTGTCACCAATTATCTAAACTCAATTAAGAAAAAGGTGATAGAATGGCAAGAACAGACTGTTACTCAAATTTTAACATCAGCTACTCAGTTTTGGAACAATCTAGAGACTCAGTTTTGGTTATTCTTCCCTGCTTCAAACTGACCAGTGACGGGAAGGGGAGATAATCGTCTTTTAGATGGATAGTTCCCTTCTTTGTTGGATTTCCTCTAACAGACAGACTAAAGCATAGTATTTTTAACCAACAATGAATTAGCTTCTTTCTTTGAGGGCAGATTTATGTATCTCTCAGCCTGGCCTAGCTTTGACCTCCAAGAGTTCTGTGTTATCTAGGAGGCAAGGACAGTAGATATGGTAGAGACACATATCTGAAAATCACTGAAAACCTGAATAAAACATGTGGCATATGAAGACAGCAGGTTGGGGAAAAGACACACTAGTTCCTTCAAAGATGCAAACAAAGGAGGTAACATGCTCAACTGACAAACATCAATGCAGGAAAGGAAACCACATTACTATGTAGTTCATATTTATCTTATCTCAGTGTAAGGCAGATCGTCTTTTCCTATTTGAACCACCAGTGAAGCTAACGTCATTCAAAATCTAGCCATGCTTCTCAGGTAAGACACAGGCCCTTCTTGCTCGCTGAAACTACTTTTTAAAGTTTCTTTTCCCTGTGCCCCAGAAATTTGCAGAAGTACTCTGCAGCACGCTTTCAGCTTATGGCCTCATAAACAGGGGTATACACTGGTTACTGCATGAAATTTTGCAACTAGAGATTTCACACTTGACAGAGGAAACATACTGGTCTGGAAGATCACCACATCAAGGAGTATACTAGCCAAGGGAAGTTGACCTTCTAACACCTTCCACAACTACTGAAGAACTAAGGGGTTGCTAAAGGTAGTATCTGAAGCCTTTATACTATAGATGAGGTAGAAGGATTTGCAGTCAAGTACCCAGAAGACAGTTGAATTTCCCATTGATTTCCATCAGCAGACTGCTGAAGCTTTCTCAGGATTCACTGGCAGAGACCCAGGGGTGAGGGGGTGGGGAAGATCAAATCTGCACTCCAGTCCTTAACAATCTTTATCTCTGTCACCAATTATCTAAACTCAATTAAGAAAAAGGTGATAGAATGGCAAGAACAGACTGTTACTCAAATTTTAACATCAGCTACTCAGTTTTGGAACAATCTAGAGAACAAAAAGAAAAGAAATAAAGAGTGCAGTGTTGGCTGCTTAGTTAAAACACATTACTAATGGGAATAATTCTTATTCTGGTCAACCTATAAAAGGAAAAAAGGAAACTGTCATTACTGCAAAAAACACTGGAAAGGGAGATAGTACAAAGAGACTCTAGGGGATGCAGGAACTGCAATCATATGAAAATCAGAAAGTCAGGGAATGGCTGACGGTGTTGGAAAATGGAAAGATTTAGGGAAGCTCAGAAGTTGGAACTGGCGATATTGGTGCTACTTATTCTGAAACATCCTCACAAATTTCTTTTTCCATTTGGTGATGAATCAATCCAAATTTCTGGTATTTCAGGTCAGCCTTCTACTTCCTGTTCCTCTGCTTTTACCATACGGCTAAGACTTTTTACCAAGAAACATGTGTTTTTATCTTCTCTTGATCTTCTTGTAAATCTACTGGGAGAGATATAACTTAAAGGCTACTCTATCTTATATGTCAGACAGAAAGTCTTGGGGCTCCATGGGAAAAGGTGTTTGCATTAGTTAAATATGTGCCTTATGAGAGGAAAAGGTTATGATCAGTTCAGTTCAGTCACTCAGTCAGGTCCAAATGTTGGCGACCCCATGGACTGCAGCACACCAGGCCTCCCTGTCCTTCACCATATCCTAGAGCTTGCTCAAACTCATGCCCATTGACTAGTGATGCCATCCAACCATCTCGTCCTCTGTCCACTTCTCCTTTCGCCTTCTATTTTCCCCAACATCAGGCTCTTTTACAATGATGAATCATCCCTTTGCATCACATGACCAAAGTATTATAGCTTCATTTTCAGCACCAGTTATTCCAAGGAATATTCAGGGTTGATTTCCTTTAGGATTGACTGGCTTGAACTCCTCGCAGTCCAAGGGACTCTCAGGAGTCTTCTCCAATACCACAGTTCAAAGTCATCAGTTCTTTGGCCAGCCCTCTTTATGGTCCAACTCTCACATCTGTACATGACTGCTGGAACTCCCCACAGGTTATCTAAAAATTCTGTCACCATTATAAAAGAAAAAGGTGATAGAATGGCAAGAACAGACTGTTACTCAAATTTTAACATCAGCTACTCAGTTTTGGAACAATCTAGAGAACAAAAAGAAAAGAAATAAAGAGTGCAGTGTTGGCTGCTTAGTTAAAACACATTACTAATGGGAATAATTCTTATTCTGGTCAACCTATAAAAGGAAAAAAGGAAACTGTCATTACTGCAAAAAACACTGGAAAGGGAGATAGTACAAAGAGACTCTAGGGGATGCAGGAACTGCAATCATATGAAAATCAGAAAGTCAGGGAATGGCTGACGGTGTTGGAAAATGGAAAGATTTAGGGAAGCTCAGAAGTTGGAACTGGCGATATTGGTGCTACTTATTCTGAAACATCCTCACAAATTTCTTTTTCCATTTGGTGATGAATCAATCCAAATTTCTGGTATTTCAGGTCAGCCTTCTACTTCCTGTTCCTCTGCTTTTACCATACGGCTAAGACTTTTTACCAAGAAACATGTGTTTTTATCTTCTCTTGATCTTCTTGTAAATCTACTGGGAGAGATATAACTTAAAGGCTACTCTATCTTATATGTCAGACAGAAAGTCTTGGGGCTCCATGGGAAAAGGTGTTTGCATTAGTTAAATATGTGCCTTATGAGAGGAAAAGGTTATGATCAGTTCAGTTCAGTCACTCAGTCAGGTCCAAATGTTGGCGACCCCATGGACTGCAGCACACCAGGCCTCCCTGTCCTTCACCATATCCTAGAGCTTGCTCAAACTCATGCCCATTGACTAGTGATGCCATCCAACCATCTCGTCCTCTGTCCACTTCTCCTTTCGCCTTCTATTTTCCCCAACATCAGGCTCTTTTACAATGATGAATCATCCCTTTGCATCACATGACCAAAGTATTATAGCTTCATTTTCAGCACCAGTTATTCCAAGGAATATTCAGGGTTGATTTCCTTTAGGATTGACTGGCTTGAACTCCTCGCAGTCCAAGGGACTCTCAGGAGTCTTCTCCAATACCACAGTTCAAAGTCATCAGTTCTTTGGCGCTCAGCCCTCTTTATGGTCCAACTCTCACATCTGTACATGACTGCTGGGAAAACATTAGCTTTGACTATATGAACTTCTGTCAGGAAGGTGATGTCTTTGCTTCTGAATACATTATCTAAGTTTGTCATAGCTTTTCTCCCAAGGAGCAAGTGCCTTTTAATTTCATGGCTGCAGACACTATCCACAATGATTTTGCAGCCTGAGAAAATAAAGTCTGTTATGTTTCCATTGTTTGTCCATCTACTTGCCATGAAGTGATGAGACCGGATGCCATGATCTTGGTTTCTTGAACACTGAGTTTTAAGCCAGCTTTCTCACTCTCCTCTTTTACCTTCATCAAGAAGCTCTTTAGTTCCTCTTTACTTTCTGCCATAAGGGTGGTGTCATCTGCATAGCTGAGGTTACTAGTATTTCTCCAAGCATCTTAATTCCAGCCTGTGCATCATCCAGATTTGCATTTCATATGATATACTCTGCACATAAAATAAATAAGCAGGGTGACAATATACAACCATGATGTACTCCTTTTCCAATTTGGAACCAGTCTATTGTTCCATGTCCAGTTTTAACTGTTGCTTCTTGTCCTGCATACAGGACAGGAGGCAGGTAAGATGGTCTGATATTCCCATCTCTTTCAGAATTTTCCCAAAGTTTGTTGTGATCCACACAGTCAAAGGCTTTAAGGTAGTCAATGAAGCAGAACTAGAGGTCTTGCTGGAATTTCCCTGTTCTTTCTATGATCCAACAAATACTGACTGAAGAACTATGGGTGGAGGTTCATAACATTGCACAGGAGGCAGTGATCAGAACCATGCCCAAGGAAAAGAAATGCAAAAGGCAAAATGGTTGTCTGAGGAAGCCTTACAAATAGCTGAGAAAAGAAGAGAGGCAAAAGGCAAATGAAAAAAAGAAAGATACTCTCATCTCAATGCAGAGTTCCAGAGAATAGCAAGCAGAGATAAGAAGGCCTGCTTAAGTGAAAAATGCAAAAAAATAGAAGAAAGCAACAGAATGGGAAAGACTAGAGATCTTGACAAGAAAATCAGAGATACCAAGGTAACATTTCATGCAAAAACAGAAAAAATAAAGGCCAGAAATGGCATGGACCAAACAGAAACAGAAGAGATTAAGACGAGGTGGAAAGAATACACGGAAGAACTATACAAAACAATCTTACTGAGCCAGATGGCCATGACGGTGTGATCACTCACCTAGAGACAGACATGTTAGAGTGTGAAGTCAAGTTGGCCCTAGGAAGCATAACTACAAACAAAGCTAGTGGAGGTGATGGAATTCCAGCTGACCTATATCAAATATCAAAAAATGCTGCTGCTAAAGTGATGAACTCAATATGCCAGCAAATTTGGAAAACTCAGCAGTGACCTCAGGACTTAAAAACATTAGTTTTCATTTCAGTACCAAAGAAGGGCAATGCCAAAGAATGTTCAAACTATCATACTGTTGCCTCATTTCTTATGTTAGTAAAGTTATACTCAAAATCTGTCAAGTTAGGCTTCAGCAGCAAGTGAATTGAGATGTACAGGCTGGATTTAGAAAAGGCAGAGGAACCAGAGATCAAATTGACAACATTCATTGGATCACAGAAAGGTTATAATAGAGAGTGGAAATCTCATACGGGCCTGGAAAAGCACCTCAAGTTACACTGCTTTGGGGTATGACAAAGAAGGGCACTCTCACACACCTTGCTGCAAAATCACACCAATCTGAACACGTCAATACATCACTTTGAGTCTCAACAAATGATGAGATTCATTTAATTTGAGATACAGAACAATAACAATAGTTTACCAAAATAAGAACCCATGGTTATATGTAAAATAATATACTTTTTCAATGTCTCAATTGGAAGAAATAAATTGATAATAAAACAAAAATAAAGAAAATGTTAAATAGGACAGTAATTAATAATACTATATTTCCAATTAATGGAGAAGGTATATTTGGTAAAGTTAATTAATCACTATGCAGATTTTTCCAAAATCTTAACATTAATCTCTGTAGCTCCCAACTGTGCAAATATTTTCAACACCGATGTAGGTATTTGTCTATAATTTACTGATGCTCTGACTTTTCTCTATTCCTTTTTGTTCTTCTACAGGAAGGATCTAAATTACATTTTACTTTCACTTGTGATAGAGTCTTTTTTGTTGATAGAGTCTATACAACATTTCATGCAAAAACAGAAAAAATAAAGGCCAGAAATGGCATGGACCAAACAGAAACAGAAGAGATTAAGACGAGGTGGAAAGAATACACGGAAGAACTATACAAAACAATCTTACTGAGCCAGATGGCCATGACGGTGTGATCACTCACCTAGAGACAGACATGTTAGAGTGTGAAGTCAAGTTGGCCCTAGGAAGCATAACTACAAACAAAGCTAGTGGAGGTGATGGAATTCCAGCTGACCTATATCAAATATCAAAAAATGCTGCTGCTAAAGTGATGAACTCAATATGCCAGCAAATTTGGAAAACTCAGCAGTGACCTCAGGACTTAAAAACATCAGTTTTCATTTCAGTACCAAAGAAGGGCAATGCCAAAGAATGTTCAAACTATCATACTGTTGCCTCATTTCTTATGTTAGTAAAGTTATACTCAAAATCTGTCAAGTTAGGCTTCAGCAGCAAGTGAATTGAGATGTACAGGCTGGATTTAGAAAAGGCAGAGGAACCAGAGATCAAATTGACAACATTCATTGGATCACAGAAAGGTTATAATAGAGAGTGGAAATCTCATACGGGCCTGGAAAAGCACCTCAAGTTACACTGCTTTGGGGTATGACAAAGAAGGGCACTCTCACACACCTTGCTGCAAAATCACACCAATCTGAACACGTCAATACATCACTTTGAGTCTCAACAAATGATGAGACTCATTTAATTTGAGATACAGAACAATAACAATAGTTTACCAAAATAAGAACCCATGGTTATATGTAAAATAATATACTTTTTCAATGTCTCAATTGGAAGAAATAAATTGATAATAAAACAAAAATAAAGAAAATGTTAAATAGGACAGTAATTAATAATACTATATTTCCAATTAATGGAGAAGGTATATTTGGTAAAGTTAATTAATCACTATGCAGATTTTTCCAAAATCTTAACATTAATCTCTGTAGCTCCCAACTGTGCAAATATTTTCAACACCGATGTAGGTATTTGTCTATAATTTACTGATGCTCTGACTTTTCTCTATTCCTTTTTGTTCTTCTACAGGAAGGATCTAAATTACAGTTTACTTTCACTTGTGATAGAGTCTATTATTATGTTAAAGTATTCCTCCAGGGTTTCACGACTTTCCTACAAGTTTTTCTAGTCACTTACAGGGAGCTCAGAGAAATTTGTCCTACCAAACTGATCTATACATGTCAAAAATGTAGATGACTTGCTGGTGGCCTCAGAAACTTGAGAGCAATGCAAAGCTGATGTTTTGGCTTTGTTATAGTTCTCTGCTTCCCAGGCCATAAGGCCTCATGAAACAAGCTACAATATTGCTATTGAAGTCTAACATTTACAGTATCTATTGTCAGCTTAAGCCCACAGAGTTTCAATATCTAGGAGTTTGCTCATTATGCAAATAAAGTACTACCAAGCGTTAAAAAAAAAAAAAGAAATACACTGGGGTACTTGTACAGTATTGTAAACAGTCAGTCCTAGCTTTTGAAGGGAAAACAAAACTTCTGATAGAACTGGTATGTGCTAATTACCCAGATCAACATGGTAGCCTCCTGAGAGTAGAGACTACCAGGTTTTCTAAGGAGGCGTGAACCAGCCCAGGTGGTAAAAAAAGCAGATCAACACTCCAAAGATCATAGTACTTTGTACCTCATAATCTTCTACTCCTATTTTGTTCCTCCCCACTTTATTCCTTCTTCCCTGATAGCTCAGATGGTAAAGAATCTGCCTGCAATGCAAGAGATCTGCGTTCAATCCCTGGGTTGATCTCCAGGAGGGGGACACAGCAACCCACTTCATTATTCTTGTCTGGTGAATTCCATGGACAGAGAAGCCTGGGGGGAGCCCACAGGGTCGCAAAGAGTTGGACACAACTGAAGTGACTTAGCACACACCCCTTCACTCTACCCACTGCTAACCATTACTTTGTTCTCTATATCTGTGAATCTATTTTAGTTTTGTTGTATTTATTTATTTGCTTAGATTCCACATATAACTGATAACATCCAGTATTTGTCTTTCTCTGATTCATTATACTAAGCATAATACCCCCAGGTATTTTATATATATATATATATATATATATATATATAACATTTTCTTTATCTATTCATCCATTGATGAATACTTAGGTTGCTTCCATACTTTGGCTACTGGTAAATAATGCAGCTGTGAGCATTTGGGTACATGCATTTTTTTAAATACTATTTTTATTTTTTAAAGTATTTTTACAGAGTTCTTTTGTTTACAGATATGTATGTTCCCAGATTAGTCATATGTATATACCTGGCCCCCTCCCTTCTCCAACCCCTTTCCAGTCCCCTCCATCCTACCCCTTCAGGCTGTTGCACAGCGTCCTTGCAGGATCCCCTATTCCCACAGCGTAATGACAATAGATATCTTTTTCACATATGATAGTATAGGTTTCCATGTTACTCCCTCTATGCCTGCCACCCACTGTTCTTCCCCTCAATGTCCATACACCTGTTCTCCATGTCTGTTTTTCCATCGCTTCACTGTGTGTGTTATCATTACCATCTTACTCGATTCTATATATATGTGTGTTAGCATACTGTACTTGTCTCTTTTTGACTTACTTTACTTTTTATAATAGGTTCTAGATCCATCCACCTCATTAGGGCTGATTCTTCTGCATTTCTTTTTACAGCTGAGAAGTATTCCACTGTATATATGTGCCAAAGTTTTTTTTTATCCACTCATTCGTTGATGGACATCTAGGTTGCTTCCATGTTCTAACTATTGTATAAGAGCTGCAATGAACATTGAGGTACAGGTGTTTCTTCTGGGTACATGCATATTTTAAAATTAGTGTTTCAATTTTTATCAGACATATATACCCCAGAGTTGAATTACTGGATTATATAGGAGTTCCATTTTCAGTGTTTTGAGTAATGTCCATACTGTACACCACAATGGCTGTACCAATTTACATTCCCACCAACAGTCTACTAGTGTTCCCTTTCTCCACATTTTCACAAACATTTGTTATTTGTAGTCTTTTTGATAACAGTTACTGTGACAGATGTGAGGTGATAGCTCTTGGTGGTTTTGAATGGCATTTCTCTGATGATTTAGTGATGGCAAGCATCTTTTCATGTATCTACTGGCTATTAATCCTCAGCGAAATTCCTGTTCAGATAATCTGCCCAACTTTTTTAATCAGGCTTGATGTTTGTTTTTGATATTGACTTATGTGAGCTAGGTTTTCTATTTGGTTATTAATCCCTTATGAATTATATTATTTTCAAATATTTTCTCTCTCAGTACAGGAGGCTGTCTTCATTTTGTTGAGGGTTTCCTTTGCTATGCAAAGACTTAGTTTAACTAGGTATCATTTATTTGTTTTTGCTATTATATCCTTTTTCTCAGGAGATAAGTTCAAAAAATATTAATGATTTATGTCAAAGAGTGTTCTGCCAATGTTCTCTGATTACAGACTAAGTAAAAGCAGGACCATCCCCATTAGTAATTATTGATAACAACAAATTAAAAGTAATGAATGTGTGTCCAGGTACTCAAGCCCTAAATTTGACACAACAAAAAACTGACACATTTTGAAAGGAGTATGTAGAAAGGAAAAACATCTGACTAAGACACAAATAGAAATCTGGCATTTACAGATAAAGACTGCAAAAAACAGGTCCACTGTCACTCAGTTAACCTTGGGATACAAATTTTCTCCAATCCCAATACTGATGGATGTAAACAAGGTTAGCATGACTTAGTTGGATTTTATAATAGTGCAATTATTGATTTAGACCCAATGCCAAAATAAATCAAAAGCCTGTAGGCTTTTGGAATATACATACACACTGGAAGTTCAACCTATACCTTTCAATAAGTGTTTCATATTTCAATAAATGTTTTATAATAAGACTTTAAATATTAGATGATGGCCTTGGATATCATTGCATTTCACATCCGGGAAATTGTGAAACCACCAGAAAAGATAGAATAATTATTAAAAAGACTGAATTGTCATATTAATATGAGGACAGTTGTGACTGACTGACAACCACATATTATTGAACCTTCTCTAAAAGTTTCATCTTTTGGTTCTCTCGTCCTTTTTGTTATGCTTGTGTGCTCTGGGAGCAATACTCCCAGAGGATAAACTGACTTCACCTTATTCTGAATAGTATCTTTAATGAAAATGATTTAAAAAATGAAATAGAACTGATATCAAAATTATTAGAAGATTAATATGTGATATAAAAGGATGTTTTTATATAAAATTTCACAGTATATAATCATTATATATAAACTTGAAATCCTTTGCCATTTTTAGACAGGATATCTGGACACAGTTTCCTGAAAGGGAACCTGAGGCACATATTACTTGTGACCATTGTGAGATGTGGAACATGGTGACCATTTCTGACCCCAACGAGGTCTTAATTAACTTATTGCAGATCCAGATTTAATAACAGTGAACCCTTCATTATTCTCTCTGAAGGCTGGACATAGAGTAAGTCCTTAATATTTGTTAGGTAACTATAAAGAAAGGAAAGAGGGAAGAGAGATCTGATGGAAAAAAGAAAGCAAGTAAGGGAAGATCTCTGGGTAAGGACTTATGATAGACTGGACTAAAATGACAAGTAGGCAATATTCCATGTCCTCAAGATTTTTTTCATGTATTTTCCACAAGTATAGAAAAATGAATTTATTCAATGAATATCTATACTTTCACCTCAAATTAGAACACAAATATGAAAAATATATTTCAGAACATGATTTAAATTAACTAAATACTATTTCCATGAGTAGTCTAGCAATGCAAGGATTTCCTATGGAAGACTTGGGATAAAGAGTGCCAAAAGGGATGGTCCCAAAATTTTACTTAAAAAAGTTCTACTTGATTAAGATACCTATATAGATATATGGATATATATTTTAAACATCATGTTTTATTTCTAAGGTATTTGAAGTCTAGATTGATTCAACCAGTGCTTTGGAAATCGTTTTATTTTTTTAATCCAATTTACCATTCTACTAAGTTACTTAAGTATTAATACAGATAATTTGTATGTTAACTTTTCATGACCCACAGATTAAAGGTTTTCTGTAGATATTTCTTCCATTTTTAAATAATTATAGTAAATAAAGATAAAAATTTGAACATTAATTGATGTTTGCTTGTGCTGAGCCATTTCAGTCATGTCTGACTCTGGGCTACCCCGTGGACTGTAGCCTGCCAGGCTCCTCTGTCCATGGGATTCTCCAGGCAAGAGTACTGGAGTGGGTTGCCATGCCCTCCTCCAGGGGATTTTCTCTACCATGGATTGAACCCATGTCTCTTTATGTCTCCTGCATTGGCAGGTGGGTTCTTTACTGCTAGTGCCACCTGGGAGGTCCCTAAATTGATGTTAGCGATCAAGCAACATGAAATATGAACTATTTTAGGCAATTTGTTCCTAATAATTTGGCTCCAGAATAAATTAAAAACTATTTGCTGATTTGATGATTCATTCTGTTTTTTTTTTAATCTTCTGTGAATCCTACTACTTATGCTATTGTTAACTAATGAACAGAATGTACTATATGGTATTTTAAAATACACATAGAATGCTTACTATAACAGTTCCAAAAGCTTGATATATCTTCTGTTCCAAGCTATTTCAATTCTGTTATTTTAGTCTGCCAAGAAAAATGTTAATGTATACTCCCCTTTTCAATACTTATTGGATAACTAATTAGAGAAGCCAGACTCAACACTGTTCTGTGTTATTCCATGGTGAGCAGGATCCACTCCCCATCCGAAACTGGTTCACAAGTCAAGAATGATGATACCACAGTTACTCACAACCTAAAATGTATAATGTTTTATAACTAATGTTATGAGGCTGTCTCAGTGGAGGCAGTATGAAAGCCTGTCTTGAATGTCTTGAGTCAGAGAACATTCGGTTTTTATTACAATCAGGGGGTATGGCTGGGGTTAGAATTCCAGTGTGTGGACAAAGGTTTATACTTGAACCTCCCACTGCTGCCAAGAGACAGAGAACTTGTGTTTTCTTACTGACTTGTTCAGATGTACAGCAAACAGGGATGAGAGAGGTTTGGAGCCTGAATGACGTCAGTGATCAAGCACGAAAACGGAGTCAGATTCTTAATTACAAAAACCTAAGTTCATTACTTGCTAGATGTAGGACAATGGGTAAACTCCCTTACTTGCTATTAACAACAAGCTCTTCGGCATAGATTTGTTTTATTTACTTCATAAAATAAATGAGGATATATGAGTTTTTAACACATCATGACTGTAGGGATTAAATGGGTATATGGGCCTGTATAATTTTTTTTTCTCCTAGAAAGGCAATGATTTTCCTTCTTCATGCAACAATTACATGCTAGGCCCTTTGTGCTAAGTGAATGTATGGCATAATGGCCATCACAAGTTGACAAGGCTGCAGGGGGAAAGCTTAAAGTGACTAGAAGTAGGGCCATCAATTAGAGAAAAGAGATAGTTTAAATTTAGAGATAGGAAAGCTTAACAATAACCATGGAGTAATTAAAATGTGAAGTGCACTGTTAAGGCCGAGTAGTGCTTTCACTGGGAAAGAAGTAGGGAAAACTACTTTTCAGACACAAGTAACAGAATAAACACCACCACCAGGTGCAAGAAGTGTAAGGAGTAGAATGACAACTAGAGTGCAGGCTTGCTGGGGAGGACTCGATATGCACAGGGCAGTCAGTGACTTGTGAAAGAATTCTATTAAGTTGATAAATTGTACATTATAAATCAAAAAAAAAAAAAAACAGAGGAGATTTCAAAAATAGAAATGAGTATCAATGGAAATCACTGAAGAACCATGCATAGATAGGATACAGCTTAATAGCTAAGTTCATGGAGTTTCCCTAGATCAAAAAAGCCAAGTACCTTTCATCTAATAGTAATCACAAAGACAATATATATCTAGGGATGGAAAAGGCCTATGTGACCTAGTCATAAAGTATACGTAGGGAGACCATGATGAACAAATTTGGTGAAAACTATGGCACAAGATTTCCACCATTCACCAAAGCGTAGAAGGTCTTAGGATGAAGGCACACAACAGATGAAAAGTTAGAGAAAATCTCTGCCTATGCATGTGGTCAGAAAATTGTCCATAGACAAAAAGTCTATCATCCAGTTTATTTTAATAATGGTTTTATCTTCTCATTTTATCATAGTAAACAAAACAAAAAAATGGGGTCTTAGATTTCATACATTCCATGACTTAACAATGAAGACAGACTATAGAAATAGGACAATTCCAGGATGATAATGGAAACTGAGTTGGGACATGGGAAATTATAAAAAGCTCTCCTGGAAATTTGATATGAAACTTTAATGACAAGACAAGGTCAGTTATGCAAAGATCTCTGGAAGAATATTCAGATACAACATGGTTGTGGAGGAAAATACTATGAGGTGAGGCAGGCTTCAATTAGTACATGAGGAACTATAATAAAATAAGAATATATAAATGGAATATTTCTCTGGAAAAGAACTGGATTGTGTAACTGGATAACTGGACATAGGAAAGAAGAAGAAATAATATGCAATTAAAATGTCAAGAAGAGAAAGCAGAAAATTCTATTAATCATTGAGCGCCTATGTGCTTTAATATACTTTTCCCAAGTAAGCTTTATAGTCACAAGTCAAGTAACATGGTATAACTCATGTAACATATGTGAAAACAGTGGTTTTGAGCTATTACAGGATTCCTCAAAGTTGCTTTGCCAACATTCGAAACAGGATCTCCTGACTTCAAAGACCATGCTGTTGGCATTTCACCTTGCTCTTTCTTCCTAGGTTTAAGTGATGCCTGGTGGTACCAATGGCACAGAGAGGCTATTTAGAAAAGAAAGTTCACATACTTTCAAAATGGGCTTTATTATAGATATCTAAATGGAACTACTTACCAGTCATTTCAGCGGAATAACAAATAAGGAGAGGCCCAAGGCTATATTGATTCTAATAAATTTTATAAAGGAGAGAATTGGGAAGGAAAAAAAGACAACTTTGGTAATGCTTTTCCTTGTCAGCTTATGAGCCTGAAAATAATATTAGATCTGATAAAAGCTTTATAAATTCTTTAAACTCATTTACCATTTGATTACCAACCATAAATATTTCAATAGTTTTTGAACGAATGGCATTTTACTAGAGAAATTTCCATACCAAATTTTCTGAGGAAAACTGGTATTTGCCTTATTTGAATGCTAAGCACTCTTTAAAAAGTTCTATTGGGGTAATCAATATCAAAGTAAAAAGCTAATTAGTTGCAGAACTTTGATTTAATTTTATACTAGTTCTAGGAAGGGAGACCAGAGCAATACTTAAATATTTAGAATGGAAATACTTGAAAAACTAGCACAATTTAAGTAAGTATGTTTAAGTAAATACAATGGAAGAAACTACAATATCATCAGAGAAGGACAGCCAATTTTTTTGAGACACAAACTTATTCAGAGTAATTACCATGGAAGAAAGATCAATGATGGACTGGAGAACTCTGGGAAGACTGAGGGATAGGAAGCACTAGGATACAACATGGTTGTGGAGGCAATTAGTACATGAGGAACTATAATAAAATAAGAATATATAAATGGAATATTTCTCTGGAAAAGAACTGGATTGTGTAACTGGATAACTGGACATAGGAAAGAAGAAGAAATAATATGCAATTAAAATGTCAAGAAGAGAAAGCAGAAAATTCTATTAATCATTGAGCGCCTATGTGCTTTAATATACTTTTCCCAAGTAAGCTTTATAGTCACAAGTCAAGTAACATGGTATAACTCATGTAACATATGTGAAAACAGTGGTTTTGAGCTATTACAGGATTCCTCAAAGTTGCTTTGCCAACATTCGAAACAGGATCTCCTGACTTCAAAGACCATGCTGTTGGCATTTCACCTTGCTCTTTCTTCCTAGGTTTAAGTGATGCCTGGTGGTACCAATGGCACAGAGAGGCTATTTAGAAAAGAAAGTTCACATACTTTCAAAATGGGCTTTATTATAGATATCTAAATGGAACTACTTACCAGTCATTTCAGCGGAATAACAAATAAGGAGAGGCCCAAGGCTATATTGATTCTAATAAATTTTATAAAGGAGAGAATTGGGAAGGAAAAAAAGACAACTTTGGTAATGCTTTTCCTTGTCAGCTTATGAGCCTGAAAATAATATTAGATCTGATAAAAGCTTTATAAATTCTTTAAACTCATTTACCATTTGATTACCAACCATAAATATTTCAATAGTTTTTGAACGAATGGCATTTTACTAGAGAAATTTCCATACCAAATTTTCTGAGGAAAACTGGTATTTGCCTTATTTGAATGCTAAGCACTCTTTAAAAAGTTCTATTGGGGTAATCAATATCAAAGTAAAAAGCTAATTAGTTGCAGAACTTTGATTTAATTTTATACTAGTTCTAGGAAGGGAGACCAGAGCAATACTTAAATATTTAGAATGGAAATACTTGAAAAACTAGCACAATTTAAGTAAGTATGTTTAAGTAAATACAATGGAAGAAACTACAATATCATCAGAGAAGGACAGCCAATTTTTTTGAGACACAAACTTATTCAGAGTAATTACCATGGAAGAAAGATCAATGATGGACTGGAGAACTCTGGGAAGACTGAGGGATAGGAAGCACTAGGAATCTATCTCCCCACCTAGACGACGAGTGCACTGGCAGAATCCATTGATATCATTACGTGAGAGCTCTGGAGTCTAGTAAGCCTTTCAACTTTCCAAAGAAACCTTAGAAGGGGCTTCTGTCTGCCAATGCAGGAGACATGGGTTCAGTTCCAGATTCAGGAAGATCCCACATACTGCAAGGCAACTAAACCCATGCACCACAACTACTGAATCTGTGCTCTAGAGTCTGGGAGCCACAACTACTGAAGCTCTCACACCTAGAGCGTGTGCTCTGCAACAAGAGAAGCTACCTCAATAAGAATCCTGCACTCTGCAACTAGAGAGTGGCCCCTGCTTGCTGCTCAGGAGTTGCCACCCATTCCCCACCCTCCAGTCCCTTGGCAGGAATCCATGCGCATATTCTTAGAGTGGCTTATGTCACTCCTCTTCCATTGTTTCAAGCCCCTCCTTTCTAGGCTGAAGCAAGGTCCAGGTCCAGGGATTCGACGGTAGGCCTTCTTATTTCTGCCTTCATTTTTTATTCTCCAGAGACTAAATACTAGAGACTACAACTGCATACAGAGAAGAAACTAAAAAGTCACTGCACATACCCAGGAAAAGGTGCAGGATAAAAATAGAGAAGACTTTAATTTACACCTCAGGCTTATCCTCAGCATAAAGACAGTCTACAATGATCAACAGCAAAAAAATAAATAAATAAATAACATGAACTAAAACCAGAAAATTCCTGGGGGATGAAGGAGAATGTTATTACCACATTATTAGACTAAAATGTCCACTGTTCAACAGAAAATCACAGGGCACACATGAAAAAAGAAAAGTATGGCCCATTCAAAAGAAAAAAAAAATAAGCAACAGAAACTATCTCTGATAAAAATCAGATGAAAGATCAACTAGACAGCTTTTAAAACAACTACTTTAAAGATGGCCTTCCCTGGTAGATCAGCTGGTAAAGAATCCACCTGCAGTGCAGGAGATCTTCGTTTGATTCCTGGGTTGGAAAGACCCCCTGGAGAAGAGATAGGCTACCCACTCCAGTATACTTGGGCTTCCCTGGTGTCTCAGACAGCAAATATGCCTGCAATGCGAAAGACCTGGGTTCAGTCTCTGGGTTGGATGCACAAAGAGCTAATGGAAGATGTGGAGAAGGCTAAGAAAATGAACAAAATCAAAATATTAATAAAAATCAGAAAACCTAAAAAAGAAGCCAAAAAGAAGTTACAGAGCTGAAAAGTATAATAATTGGAGTGAAAAGTTTACTAGAAGGATTCAAAGGCAGATTTGACCAGGCAGAATGAACCAGTTAATCTAAAGATTCACAATGAGAAGACAGAAAAGGGGAAGAGTACTTGAAGAACTAGTGACTGAGATGCAACAAGTTTTATAAAGACATGAATATAAGCATCCAACAACTCACCAACTTCCAAATAGAATGAACTTAGAGGGATCTATCTCCAAACACACTTCTGTTGAAAGATAAAGACAAAGAAAGAAACCTGAAAAAAACAAAAGTTGATTTCATCAGACACACATAAAAGAGACTTTAAAGGTATCGGTACGGTAGGCCTTCTTATTTCTGCCTTCATTTTTTATTCTCCAGAGACTAAATACTAGAGACTACAACTGCATACAGAGAAGAAACTAAAAAGTCACTGCACATACCCAGGAAAAGGTGCAGGATAAAAATAGAGAAGACTTTAATTTACACCTCAGGCTTATCCTCAGCATAAAGACAGTCTACAATGATCAACAGCAAAAAAATAAATAAATAAATAACATGAACTAAAACCAGAAAATTCCTGGGGGATGAAGGAGAATGTTATTACCACATTATTAGACTAAAATGTCCACTGTTCAACAGAAAATCACAGGGCACACATGAAAAAAGAAAAGTATGGCCCATTCAAAAGAAAAAAAAAATAAGCAACAGAAACTATCTCTGATAAAAATCAGATGAAAGATCAACTAGACAGCTTTTAAAACAACTACTTTAAAGAGGGCCCTTTCCCCTGGTAGATCAGCTGGTAAAGAATCCACCTGCAGTGCAGGAGATCTTCGTTTGATTCCTGGGTTGGAAAGACCCCCTGGAGAAGAGATAGGCTACCCACTCCAGTATACTTGGGCTTCCCTGGTGTCTCAGACAGCAAATATGCCTGCAATGCGAAAGACCTGGGTTCAGTCTCTGGGTTGGATGCACAAAGAGCTAATGGAAGATGTGGAGAAGGCTAAGAAAATGAACAAAATCAAAATATTAATAAAAATCAGAAAACCTAAAAAAGAAGCCAAAAAGAAGTTACAGAGCTGAAAAGTATAATAATTGGAGTGAAAAGTTTACTAGAAGGATTCAAAGGCAGATTTGACCAGGCAGAATGAACCAGTTAATCTAAAGATTCACAATGAGAAGACAGAAAAGGGGAAGAGTACTTGAAGAACTAGTGACTGAGATGCAACAAGTTTTATAAAGACATGAATATAAGCATCCAACAACTCACCAACTTCCAAATAGAATGAACTTAGAGGGATCTATCTCCAAACACACTTCTGTTGAAAGATAAAGACAAAGAAAGAAACCTGAAAAAAACAAAAGTGATTCATCACACATAAAAAAGCATCCTCAGTAAGATTCTCAGCAGATTTCTCATCAGAAACACTGGAGCCCATAAGGCAAGAGGCCGATATATTTACTCAGGGTGTTTTTTAAAAATATAGTCAATCAAGAATTCTGGCAAAAACTTTCTGCAAAAGTGAGGCAGAGGAAGAGATCAGATAGTGGATATGCAGCTTACCTCCCCAATGAACACTTCAAAAGCATTATCTACATGTGGAACAATTCTAACTGAACGTTAAATGGAAAGTAGTAGAAATACTCTTAAAAAACCAGGGCTGTAAGAAATCAACATGTAATTGGGCAGGAAGAGAAGTAAAGTTCTTGGGTACAACCTGTGGCCCTGGGAAAGGAGCCAGAGGAAAATGGAGATTATAGAGGGAGAGATCCTCCCTGGAGAGCGAGGATTTTACTCCACATATTGAGTTCCCCAGTCATGGGCTCTAACACAGGGGCACAAGTCCCTGTGGCTGGCTGGAGAGCTGGTGGAATTCACAGGAGGGCTGAGGAAAACCCGAGCTCTGCTTCTGAGTGTGCACACACATGCTTGCTCCCAATGCAGGGTGGAGAGGATGAACTGAAACTTAAAAGGGAAAAGAGGCTGGCCAGCTTCCTGCCACCACCACTGTGCACACCCCAGCCTGAGCTGAATGAATACTCTAGCCCCACTTGCTTCTTGATGCAGCTCCACAATGCGATGAGGGTCCAGCTGAGAGACACAGAGGCAACTCACATCTAAAGCGGTGTCTGGGGCTTCCCAGGTGGTCCAGTGGGTAAGGACACCGCCTTGCAGTGCAAGGCTGGTTTGATCCCTGGATCCCATGTGCTGCGGAGCGCTGGACCAATGTAGGCAGATTTGACCAGGCAGAATGAACCAGTTAATCTAAAGATTCACAATGAGAAGACAGAAAAGGGGAAGAGTACTTGAAGAACTAGTGACTGAGATGCAACAAGTTTTATAAAGACATGAATATAAGCATCCAACAACTCACCAACTTCCAAATAGAATGAACTTAGAGGGATCTATCTCCAAACACACTTCTGTTGAAAGATAAAGACAAAGAAAGAAACCTGAAAAAAACAAAAGTGATTCATCACACATAAAAAAGCATCCTCAGTAAGATTCTCAGCAGATTTCTCATCAGAAACACTGGAGCCCATAAGGCAAGAGGCCGATATATTTACTCAGGGTGTTTTTTAAAAATATAGTCAATCAAGAATTCTGGCAAAAACTTCTCTTCAAAAGTGAGGCAGAGGAAGAGATCAGATAGTGGATATGCAGCTTACCTCCCCAATGAACACTTCAAAAGCATTATCTACATGTGGAACAATTCTAACTGAACGTTAAATGGAAAGTAGTAGAAATACTCTTAAAAAACCAGGGCTGTAAGAAATCAACATGTAATTGGGCAGGAAGAGAAGTAAAGTTCTTGGGTACAACCTGTGGCCCTGGGAAAGGAGCCAGAGGAAAATGGAGATTATAGAGGGAGAGATCCTCCCTGGAGAGCGAGGATTTTACTCCACATATTGAGTTCCCCAGTCATGGGCTCTAACACAGGGGCACAAGTCCCTGTGGCTGGCTGGAGAGCTGGTGGAATTCACAGGAGGGCTGAGGAAAACCCGAGCTCTGCTTCTGAGTGTGCACACACATGCTTGCTCCCAATGCAGGGTGGAGAGGATGAACTGAAACTTAAAAGGGAAAAGAGGCTGGCCAGCTTCCTGCCACCACCACTGTGCACACCCCAGCCTGAGCTGAATGAATACTCTAGCCCCACTTGCTTCTTGATGCAGCTCCACAATGCGATGAGGGTCCAGCTGAGAGACACAGAGGCAACTCACATCTAAAGCGGTGTCTGGGGCTTCCCAGGTGGTCCAGTGGGTAAGGACACCGCCTTGCAGTGCAAGGGGCGCTGGTTTGATCCCTGGCCTGGAAAGATCCCATGTGCTGCGGAGCGGCTGGACCAATGTGTCCAATTACTGAGCCGGAGCTCTGGAGCGCATGCGCCCAGAGCCGGTGCTCTGTGACAGCAGAGGCCACCGCGATGGGAGGCCCACAGGAGCCAAAGAACAAAGATGGATGAAACTAGACAAATGAAAGACCAGTGGAAGTGGCCCGCCCACTCCCCTCCCTCCCCAACCCGACCTCTGCCCAAAATAAATAAATAAATAAATAAATGTTTAAAACAACAAAAAAATAAACAAAGCAGTGTCTGAGAAGGGCAGGGTCAGTCATCACTGGGACTTATATAGGCAGCACAGGATAAGCAGCTCCACCTCTGCGGCCATACCACCACAGCTTGTGCCTTCACCCATGTCAAGAGCCCACACAGGCCCTGCCTGTCCTGTGGTAGAACTTCACACCAGAGCAAGGGAGTCAGCGGCCAAGGGAAGAGCCTTGCTGTAAGGACAAAGGAGATTCAGACCCTGAAGCAGTGTCTGGACAGGGAACACACAGCTAAATAGGCAGCTCATCAGAAGCACTCCAGATCTCAGACCCCACCCAGACTGTCACAGCCTGGACCACAACACATGCCAGTACCCACACAAGCTCCTCTAGCTCCAGCACTGACCTCCTCTGGGGCGATGGAGTGCCAGGCTGGGAGGAGGGAACACTTAAAGGGAATGAAACTTGACCCATCCCTCAGGGCTTCTGCTCCCGCAACTTGGGACCTAACTATGGTCCAAGAGGGCTACTGAGCAAATAAGCCTCTGCTTAAAACAGCCTCTGTCTTCAGCCCCTCTATCTTCAGGTCTACCTCCTACCAATATGACAGCTGGCAGCACACCTTTAGCACAGACGTGATTGATGTTCACATCAAATCCAGTTCCCCCACCAAAGCCACTGGGCACATTCAGACTGTAGGGGATATCCCCACATAAAGACTCCTTTAAGACCACAACAGGTAGCTTTTTCACCTCATTTCACAGAGACAGAGAAAGCTAAGCAAAATGAGAAGACAGAAATTGGTGTCAATTAAAAGAGCAAGAAAGAAAACCTGAAAAAAATAAACAATGAAATAAAAATAACCTATTTACCAAATGAAGAATTCAAGGCATTAGTAATCAGAGATGGAAATACCAGACCATAATACCTGCCTCCTGTGAAACTAGTATGCAGGACAAGAAGCAACAGCTAGAACCGGACATGAAAAACAAACTGGTTCCAAATTGGGAAAGGAGTACATCAAGGCTGTATATTGTTACCCTGCTTGTTTATTTTACATGCAGAGTACATCATAGAAAATGTCAATCTGGATGAAGCACAAGTTGAAATTAAGATAGCTAGCAGAAATATCAATAATGTCAGATATGAGATTATATCACCCTTATGGCAGAAAGCAAAGAGGAACTGAAGTGCTTCTTGATGAAGGTGAAAGAGGAGACTAAAAAGGCTAGCCTAAAACTGAACATTCAAAAAACAAAGATCGTGGCATCTAGACCCATCACTTCATGGCAAATAGATAGGCAAGCAATGGAAAGAAACAGTGACAGACTTTATTTTCTACATTCAAAAAACAAAGATCGTGGCATCTGGACCCATCACTTCATGGCAAATAGATAGGCAAGCAATGGAAAGAAACAGTGACAGACTTTATTTTCTACATTCAAAAAACAAAGATCGTGGCATCTGGACCCATCACTTCATGGCAAATAGATAGGCAAGCAATGGAAAGAAACAGTGACAGACTTTATTTTCTTGGGCTCCAAAATCACTGTGAATGGTGACTGTAGCCATGAAATTAAAAGCTACTTGCTCCAGGGAAGAAAAGCTTGGCAAACATAGATAGCATATTCAAAAGCAGAGAGATCACTTTGCTGACAAAAGTCTGCATAGTCAAAGCTATGGTTTTCCCAGTAATCATGTATGGATATGAGATCTGGACCATAAAAAAGGCTAAGCGCTGAAGAATTGATGCCTTGAACTGTGGTGTTGCAAAAGGCTCTTTACGGGAAAGAATATATGAATACGGTGAGATTTTAATAAGGAACTAGAAAATATCAAAAAGAGTCAACATTGAAGAATACAATACCTGAAATGGGCACATTCAGACTGTAGGGGATATCCCCACATAAAGACTCCTTTAAGACCACAACAGGTAGCTTTTTCACCTCATTTCACAGAGACAGAGAAAGCTAAGCAAAATGAGAAGACAGAAATTGGTGTCAATTAAAAGAGCAAGAAAGAAAACCTGAAAAAAATAAACAATGAAATAAAAATAACCTATTTACCAAATGAAGAATTCAAGGCATTAGTAATCAGAGATGGAAATACCAGACCATAATACCTGCCTCCTGTGAAACTAGTATGCAGGACAAGAAGCAACAGCTAGAACCGGACATGAAAAACAAACTGGTTCCAAATTGGGAAAGGAGTACATCAAGGCTGTATATTGTTACCCTGCTTGTTTATTTTACATGCAGAGTACATCATAGAAAATGTCAATCTGGATGAAGCACAAGTTGAAATTAAGATAGCTAGCAGAAATATCAATAATGTCAGATATGAGATTATATCACCCTTATGGCAGAAAGCAAAGAGGAACTGAAGTGCTTCTTGATGAAGGTGAAAGAGGAGACTAAAAAGGCTAGCCTAAAACTGAACATTCAAAAAACAAAGATCGTGGCATCTAGACCCATCACTTCATGGCAAATAGATAGGCAAGCAATGGAAAGAAACAGTGACAGACTTTATTTTCTACATTCAAAAAACAAAGATCGTGGCATCTGGACCCATCACTTCATGGCAAATAGATAGGCAAGCAATGGAAAGAAACAGTGACAGACTTTATTTTCTACATTCAAAAAACAAAGATCGTGGCATCTGGACCCATCACTTCATGGCAAATAGATAGGCAAGCAATGGAAAGAAACAGTGACAGACTTTATTTTCTTGGGCTCCAAAATCACTGTGAATGGTGACTGTAGCCATGAAATTAAAAGCTACTTGCTCCAGGGAAGAAAAGCTTGGCAAACATAGATAGCATATTCAAAAGCAGAGAGATCACTTTGCTGACAAAAGTCTGCATAGTCAAAGCTATGGTTTTCCCAGTAATCATGTATGGATATGAGATCTGGACCATAAAAAAGGCTAAGCGCTGAAGAATTGATGCCTTGAACTGTGGTGTTGCAAAAGGCTCTTTACGGGAAAGAATATATGAATACGGTGAGATTTTAATAAGGAACTAGAAAATATCAAAAAGAGTCAAAATTGAAGAATACAATACCTGAAATGAAAAAGGCACTAGAAGAAATTAATAGCAGACAAGGTGATACAAAAGAACACATAACTGCCTGGAAGACAAACAATAAAAATCACCCAATACAAACAGTACTGAACAAAAGAAAAGAAAAATGATGAGAACAGTTTGAGGATCTTTGGGATAACAACATGCATACCAACATGTATATGATATATATCCCACAAGGAGAAGAGAGAGTGAGTCAAAAATGTATTTTATATATTTCTAAAAACTTGAGGAAGGAAACAGACACCCAGGTAGAGGAAACACAGAGGGTCCCAAACAAGACGCTCCGAACTGATTCTCACTATGACATATTGTACTTAAAATGGCCAATGCTAAAGAAAAGGAGAGAATTCTAAAGGCAGCAAGAGAACAACAGAGTCATTTACAAGGGCACTGTCATAAAGCTAACAAGATATTTTCGTGTAGAAACTTGGTAGGCCAGAAGAGAGTGACATGATTTATTCAAATCTCAAAAGGAAAAACCTGTAACTTTAAGGATTCTCTACCCAGCAACATCATCATTTTTAATTCAAGCAGAGATAAAGATCTCCTCAGATAAGCATAAAGGAAAAGAGTTAATTAACACTAAACACACCCTAAAGGAATGTTAAAGGATCTTCTCTAAGTGGGAAAGAAAAGACTATAGGAAGGTGCGAGAATTTAGACGAAAGAAAAATCCCACAAGTAAAGGCAAATATATAGTAAAGGCTGAGGGTCAACCACCTAAATAAACTAGTGAAAATGTTAAAAGGCAAACAATTATAAAATCAACTATGACTACAATAATTAGTACACCATAGGGAAATAGCTGCTGTTATATAATAACTATAAAAAGAGTATAATCTATAAAAATATTCAATCTCGGGCTTCCCTGGTGGTCCAGTGGGTAAGGACACCGCCTTGCAGTGCAAGGGGCGCCGGTCCGATCCCTGGCCTGGGAAGATCCCACGTGCCGCGGAGCGGCTGGACCGATGTGTCCAATTACCGAGCCGGAGCTCTTCAGCGCATGCGCCCAGAGCTGGTGCTCTGCAACTACAGACGCCACCGCGATGGGAGGCCCACACGGGCTAAAGAACAAAAAGGATGGATGAAAATAGACAAATGAAGAACCAATAGAAGTGGCCCGCCTACTCTCCTCCCTCCCCACCCCACCCCACCCCCCACCAATAATAAATAAATAAATAAATAAATAAAAATATATATTCAATCTCTACACTTTACACCTAAAATAGATTGCAAATTGACTACATGTCAATAAAAAGTAAAATACAAGAGTGTGAAATTAAGACATTCTTAGGCTCTGGGGAAAAAAAAAAAAAAAACTGAAAAAGTTTAAAGCATTTGGCCTGTCTTGCTATGCTAGAAATGTTCAAGGTTTTTCTACTGGTTGAAATTAAAGGACGGTAAAGAGAACCTCAAAGTTATACAAAGAAATAAAGATCCAAGCAAAGGTAAATATATGCTGTTATAAAATGGGTTTTAGTGATTGTTTGTAACTGTACTGTTTGTTTTATAGATGATTTATGGGATAATTACATTTAGAAAAACAATTATTAGCCTAAAAGTTAGTATTTCTGTGGCGGGGTGGCGAGGGGGGGGGGGGCACTTCTGTTGGCCTTTCATTTCTCTATTTTCATCTATCTTTGTTCTTTGGCCCGTGTGGGCCTTCCATCGTGGTGGCCTCTCTCGCTGCAGAGCATCAGCTCTGGGCGCATGCGCTGCAGAGCTCCGGCTCGGTAATTGGACACATCGGTCCAGCCGCTCCGCGGCACATGGGATCTCCCCAGGAGAGGGATCAAATTGGCACCCCTTGCACTGCAAGGCGGTGTCCTTTCCCACTGGACCATCAGGGAATAATATTAAAAGTTAGTACCCACTGGACCATCACGGAATCATACTAAAAGTTAGTATTATTTTTACTTTGGTTTGTAACTCCACATTTTGTTTTCTACATAATGCCAGATACTAACACATATAAAAATAATTATTAGGGTTTTTTGGGGACAGTTATTTACGTGTAATCTTCTGACATTAAGAAATGAAAAGAGGGCTTCCCTGGTGGTTCAGTGGGTGAAGAGTCTGCCTTGCAATGCAAAGGGTACTGGTTAGATCCCTGCCCTGGGAAGATCCCACGTGCTGCAGAGCGTCGGGACAGGTGTGTCCACTTACCAGCAGTGCATGTGCCGGGAGCCAGTGCTCTGCAGCAAGAGGGGCTGCTACAATGGGAGGCCCACACAGGTCAGAGCGTGGAGATGGATGAAAATAAATGAATAAATCACCAATAAAAAAGGCCAAAATTAAAAAAAAGAAATGAAAAGAGTGTGAACAGAGGTATGAAGAAGCAATTTCTTATGTTAGTGAGTTTAAGACTATAAATCCAATTTGGAGTGTAATAGTTTTCGGATCCTAAATAGATACCAGATGAAGACATAATTTTATAATCCTAGGTAGTAGAAAATGAAATTCAAACTAAATTTTATATACCCAGAACTCCTTGAATGAAGGATAGGATGAGCTTCCTTAACAAAGGACCCCAGTGCACTAGTACAAGTGTATGCTTCAATATTTCCCCCAGTTTTCCCCAAAGTGACCTATAGTTTTTTACCAAGGTTACTGTGCATTCAGGGAAAGGAAATAATCAGAAATTTCAGGGATTACTGCATACCATCTCTGAACTGACACTAATTCCAGGAGACACAAAACGTCACTGCATCTACTTAGGAAAACAATAAACGGAAACACCACCTCATTCCTGGAGGGATTGTAGAGTTTAAAGTCACCAAGGACTTGAAGAAAGCACAAGTGATCATTTCTACCACATTCCCATTTAACTACCCTATTTGGCTAGTGAAGGAAATAGATGTACATTGAATGACAGTTGATTTCTGTATACTTAACCAGAGAGTGATTCCAATTGCAACTACTGAGCCGGAGCTTATTTCACAACATATTCCCTGGTATTTAATATGAGGGTCAATATTCCGGTAAATACTTTTAACAACTATTCATAAAGACCACCAGGTACAGTTTGTTTCAGCTGCAAAGCCAGCAATACACCTTCACTGTTCTACCTCAGGGGCATATCAACTCTTCAGCCCTACGTCATAATTCAGTTTGGTGACTCTTAATTACCTTTATCTTCTATAAGACACCACATTGGTCAATTATTTTGATAGTGTTATGCTGATAGGATCTAGATACCAAAAAGTGCAGATATTCTAGACTTACTGGAAACACATCTGCATGACAGAAGGTGGGAAATAAATCTGACAAAATTTAGGAGGCTTCTACCTCAGTGAAATTTCTAAGGGTACAGCATGTCAAGCATAAAACCTGTGAAGATATCTTTTCAAAGTTATAGCTTAAAATATTACATCTGTTCCCTCCAACAGCCATGATAGAGGCAGAATGCCCCTTGGGCTTCATTAGATTTTAGAGGCAACATATCCTTCACTTCTTTGTTCTACTCCAGTTCATTTATCGAGGAATCTGACAAGCTGCTTGTTCTGTGTGGGGCCTGGAACAAGAAAATGTTCTGCAACAGGTCCAGCTCAGTGCAATTGCTCTGCCACTTGGGCCAGACGATCCAGTAGAGTCAACGATGATCTCAGTGGCAGTGACATGTAAAGAAAGCTGATACTAGAACTAGTCAATGAGCTAAGGACTGTTTCAGGACACAGGACCATAAAAGATAAGTTGACTATATTTCTCTGTAATAGAAAACCACAGCAATAAAAACTGGACAAAATATACTTTAGAAAAATGTGAATTAAAACCACACTAACCATACTTACAAGCTTATTTACAATAAAAATACAGACACTCAAGTGTTGGCAAGGAGACGTCATACATTGCTGATGAGAATATAAACCATTGCAATTTAGAAGGGAGTTTAGCTTCCTCTCACCATACAAAGTACAGACTTTTCAATTTTTTGGGATGTAGTCAATTTAAACTCTATGGAAACTCATATAAATTACTGATCTCAGAAGCTTCTAAGAGTGGACAATGTAATTGTAAATTATCTGTGGTCGCATTATGCTATTAAGAGTGATAATTCAATGAATAACAATCATAATTTAAACAGCCTGATTTGGAGAGGGCATGGAGTTCTGTTTAAACTGAGAAGAACTCAGGAGAGTCTAGGAAAGGTCAGTCTAAAAGTTTCTTATGCAACTCATCCTGGGCATTCAAACTCAGCCTCAAAATCAGTGACCCCTATCATATGGAAGGTCTGGAAGGGAAGTTTCTCACAGAACAAGTCTTATAGACAAAACAAGACAGCTTAAGGAACATTCTCATAGGTTTTTATAAGTGAGATGTTGATGCTGATAGGATAGTGTGCGTAGACTTACTGGAAACACATCTGCATGACAGAAGGTGGGAAATAAATCTGACAAAATTTAGGAGGCTTCTACCTCAGTGAAATTTCTAAGGGTACAGCATGTCAAGCATAAAACCTGTGAAGATATCTTTTCAAAGTTATAGCTTAAAATATTACATCTGTTCCCTCCAACAGCCATGATAGAGGCAGAATGCCCCTTGGGCTTCATTAGATTTTAGAGGCAACATATCCTTCACTTCTTTGTTCTACTCCAGTTCATTTATCGAGGAATCTGACAAGCTGCTTGTTCTGTGTGGGGCCTGGAACAAGAAAATGTTCTGCAACAGGTCCAGCTCAGTGCAATTGCTCTGCCACTTGGGCCAGACGATCCAGTAGAGTCAACGATGATCTCAGTGGCAGTGACATGTAAAGAAAGCTGATACTAGAACTAGTCAATGAGCTAAGGACTGTTTCAGGACACGGGACCATAAAAGATAAGTTGACTATATTTCTCTGTAATAGAAAACCACAGCAATAAAAACTGGACAAAATATACTTTAGAAAAATGTGAATTAAAACCACACTAACCATACTTACAAGCTTATTTACAATAAAAATACAGACACTCAAGTGTTGGCAAGGAGACGTCATACATTGCTGATGAGAATATAAACCATTGCAATTTAGAAGGGAGTTTAGCTTCCTCTCACCATACAAAGTACAGACTTTTCAATTTTTGGCATGTAGTCAATTTAAACTCTATGGAAACTCATATAAATTACTGATCTCAGAAGCTTCTAAGAGTGGACAATGTAATTGTAAATTATCTGTGGTCGCATTATGCTATTAAGAGTGATAATTCAATGAATAACAATCATAATTTAAACAGCCTGATTTGGAGAGGGCATGGAGTTCTGTTTAAACTGAGAAGAACTCAGGAGAGTCTAGGAAAGGTCAGTCTAAAAGTTTCTTATGCAACTCATCCTGGGCATTCAAACTCAGCCTCAAAATCAGTGACCCCTATCATATGGAAGGTCTGGAAGGGAAGTTTCTCACAGAACAAGTCTTATAGACAAAACAAGACAGCTTAAGGAACATTCTCATAGGTTTTTATAAGTGAGATAAGACAACTTTTGTCCAAAAGTTGCTATTCTGAAGAGTTACATTCTGAAATCCTCAGACCCAAGAGCCAGCTAAAGAAATAAATTTATCAACATCAACTTTTTTCCCCTTAGAACATTTCATAGATGTAACATCAGAAAACTAATGAAGATTGACAAGTGGTAGGGTTGATAGAACCAAGACCATTTTCCACCAAGGACAAAAGTTTCTCAAATAAGAACAAAAAACCAAAGGATTCCCAAAAGAGATCTTATGTCACTGGAGACAATTAAAATTAAAGTCTCACATTTGGTCTGACTTTAATGAAAATAAAATAAAGCTCAGAATATCTTGAGAAATAGCCCTTTTCCCCAGTTGAATAGACCCCGGAATGAGTCTCAAGCCACCTTCCTGGAAAATACTACTTTTGAATCATGAGTCTTGGGTTGCCACAGTTAGGGCGTCTCAAATGAATCTTGCTGTAACCTCCAAATTGCTAAATTACCCAAAACATCGTATTGGAAATTTTTATTTATTATGCATACATGTATATACACATAATATGATTTATTTATTTAAATTAATAAATACACATTTATTATGTACATATGTATATATGTACTTAGGTATATGTGTGTTTGCATGTGAGTGTGCATCCCGTAAAATGTTCTTTTTCTCTAGTTAAACCCTGACCAATATGCTCATCTCACCAGTCTTCACTGTATTTCAGAACAAGAAGTTAATAAAAATGATATATTACATTATTCTGAGGTCTGAGCTTAAGTGGCTTAAGGTTGTAAGTTGAGAAATGAATGTACTTTAGCAAATGTTTTGAAAGAACAATTTCAGATTGGTAGACAGAGCAAAGAAGGAAATAAGTCATAAATAAACTGTTACTTCTTTTGAGTTTTTGCTCAGGTAATAAGGACTATGTAATTTTTACAATTCCATCAATTCAATATGATGTAACAATTCAAATAATGTAAAACAATATATATCTTTGTTCTCAACATGCATCCCTTCATGCAATATTATCCTACTACTAACACAAACATTGAGAACATCTTTAAATATTTAGTTTCAAATGCTGATAAAATCATACAAATTTGCTACTCCAAGGACAGTGCTTATGCTGGAAAAATCATCAGCATTCAGAGAAAACCCTATGAGATTGCTTGTTATCATTACCATAATAGGCAATTTAACAATTTCCTTTCTGTGATTAGTTATCTGTTATGTGTTTTATTTATGTGTTATTTGGGGACACCCAGACTGGTCTGTAATTGACTGGGATTGATCCACCATTGAGTTGTGGCAGGTTGCCACTGACAGCTTTGTTTTTGATACTTTCTGATGTTCATTTTTCTATACCTTGTGGGCTAAAAAGTTTATGGCTCAAAGTTACTATTATGGTTTTTAAATTTGAATATATTTTTAAAAAATATCCACTCATATATCTAATGATTCTCAAATGTGCTTAAGTTCTAAAAAAGTAGATGTTTTCCAGAATTGGTGGGAGAAATGAAGACTCCTTAGGGAAGGAGGGATATTGTTTTTTCTCACTCATCAGATTTCGAGTTCTTTCATTTTGGTGCAATGGAAAGGACTTTTGATTTGGAACCAGAGGTCTGAATTTGAGGCTTTGCTGTTTAAGTATCAATTTAAGTATCAGCTCTGTAGGCATTTAATAATATTTTAGGAGTATTTCAATTTAATTTCCTTGTTAATAAAGTCTGTATAATAGTCATTTTATCTACTAAAACTGTATTGATTACATATAAGATATGTGAAGATAATTTTTCTTAAAGTACTATGAAAATACATAGTCAGAGATATTTTTATCTAAATATAGTAATCATCATTATTAAAATTAACTAAATATATCCAACGTGCCCTGAAATCTTTTATGTGCTTTACAAATATTCTATTTTTGTTATAACTCTGTGAAAATAGCACAATTATTACCCTAATTTCACAGATGAAGAAAATGAGACATTTTTACAAAGGTAATATGCCTGACAAGTGATACTTTCTAATAATTTTAAGGATGGGAGATTGGGTCTTTTCACCCAAAATTAGTTCCTTGATTGGGTACTACATATTATTTAATTGCTTGGTATATTACAAAGAAATGCCTAAAATAGCAATATATATCTTTGTTCTCAACATGCATCCCTTCATGAAATTCAAACCAAATTGAGAACATCTTTAAATATTTAGTTTCAAATGCTGATAAAATCATACAAATTTGCTACTCAAGGACAGTGCTTATGCTGGAAAAATCATCAGCATTCAGAGAAAACCCTATGAGATTGCTTGTTATCATTACCATAATAGGCAATTTAACAATTTCCTTTCTGTGATTAGTTATCTGTTATGTGTTTTATTTATGTGTTATTTGGGGACACCCAGACTGGTCTGTAATTGACTGGGATTGATCCACCATTGAGTTGTGGCAGGTTGCCACTGACAGCTTTGTTTTTGATACTTTCTGATGTTCATTTTTCTATACCTTGTGGGCTAAAAAGTTTATGGCTCAAAGTTACTATTATGGTTTTTAAATTTGAATATATTTTTAAAAAATATCCACTCATATATCTAATGATTCTCAAATGTGCTTAAGTTCTAAAAAAGTAGATGTTTTCCAGAATTGGTGGGAGAAATGAAGACTCCTTAGGGAAGGAGGGATATTGTTTTTTCTCACTCATCAGATTTCGAGTTCTTTCATTTTGGTGCAATGGAAAGGACTTTTGATTTGGAACCAGAGGTCTGAATTTGAGGCTTTGCTGTTTAAGTATCAATTTAAGTATCAGCTCTGTAGGCATTTAATAATATTTTAGGAGTATTTCAATTTAATTTCCTTGTTAATAAAGTCTGTATAATAGTCATTTTATCTACTAAAACTGTATTGATTACATATAAGATATGTGAAGATAATTTTTCTTAAAGTACTATGAAAATACATAGTCAGAGATATTTTTATCTAAATATAGTAATCATCATTATTAAAATTAACTAAATATATCCAACGTGCCCTGAAATCTTTTATGTGCTTTACAAATATTCTATTTTTGTTATAACTCTGTGAAGATAGCACAATTATTACCCTAATTTCACAGATGAAGAAAATGAGACATTTTTACAAAGGTAATATGCCTGACAAGTGATACTTTCTAATAATTTTAAGGATGGGAGATTGGGTCTTTTCACCCAAAAATTAGTTCCTTGATTGGGTACTACATATTATTTAATTGCTTGGTATATTACAAAGAAATGCCTAAAATAGTATTGCATTTTCTGTTCTTGCCAAGTAAACTCAGGAGTCAAATAAACTAGAAAACATACTATTGGCTGTATACTGAGAATCTCTTCTTATAATTCCTGCACTTTATTTATCTATAATGGATGATCAGGAATTTCCCCCCAAATCAAGAAGTATTCATAGTTCTTAATACATGCAGTAATTGCTATCTTCATAGAAATCAAGTGAAACTCAGAATTTTTCTTTCTGACTTACTTATATAAGTTAGAGCTCTGAGGTTTGTGTTTAAGAAAATCATTCCTACAATTTCAAAAATATTACAATTCAACTAGTGCTATAAACCCCATAAAAGAAGCTCCAACCCTGATCCAATCTAAAGCAAAAGAAAATTAGACACATTTAAGAATATCCAGTCTGATAGGAAAGGTTTTAAAAATACATTTTAATTATGTCTTTTAAAATTAAACGACGTACAAAAGTGTAGAAACTTCATTTATCAAATTTTCTACTATGAGTGACATAATCAGCCTTGATAATGATGCAAATTAAACATGACTGGAGAAAATTTTTGTCTATTAAGGCTCAAAAATTAAAGATCAAAGATACAATGGCATAATTGAATGATTCAAAATCTATTTTGTTAGTTAATCAGAAATATATGATTACCAAACTACAAAGTAATGATATTATCTATGGTAGTGATACAAAGGAACTCCAGAGCTTGGCCTAAGAAATTATGGGACATTTCTTAAATTAGCAAATTAGTGATTATTTGCTGTACAAATCTAAGTACTTAAGCAACATAATTCATTTGTGAATTTGAAGCAGAATCATATTTGTATTCCTAAAAGTTTCTAATCTTCTCTTAACCCACAGAAATAGATTATTTTAGGATAAGAATGGCAAGACACACAACACAGATGACACCCTGAAATCTTTTATGTGCTTTACAAATATTCTATTTTTGTTATAACTCTGTGAAAATAGCACAATTATTACCCTAATTTCACAGATGAAGAAAATGAGACATTTTTACAAAGGTAATATGCCTGACAAGTGATACTTTCTAATAATTTTAAGGATGGGAGATTGGGTCTTTTCACCCAAAAATTAGTTCCTTGATTGGGTACTACATATTATTTAATTGCTTGGTATATTACAAAGAAATGCCTAAAATAGTATTGCATTTTCTGTTCTTGCCAAGTAAACTCAGGAGTCAAATAAACTAGAAAACATACTATTGGCTGTATACTGAGAATCTCTTCTTATAATTCCTGCACTTTATTTATCTATAATGGATGATCAGGAATTTCCCCCCAAATCAAGAAGTATTCATAGTTCTTAATACATGCAGTAATTGCTATCTTCATAGAAATCAAGTGAAACTCAGAATTTTTCTTTCTGACTTACTTATATAAGTTAGAGCTCTGAGGTTTGTGTTTAAGAAAATCATTCCTACAATTTCAAAAATATTACAATTCAACTAGTGCTATAAACCCCATAAAAGAAGCTCCAACCCTGATCCAATCTAAAGCAAAAGAAAATTAGACACATTTAAGAATATCCAGTCTGATAGGAAAGGTTTTAAAAATACATTTTAATTATGTCTTTTAAAATTAAACGACGTACAAAAGTGTAGAAACTTCATTTATCAAATTTTCTACTATGAGTGACATAATCAGCCTTGATAATGATGCAAATTAAACATGACTGGAGAAAATTTTTGTCTATTAAGGCTCAAAAATTAAAGATCAAAGATACAATGGCATAATTGAATGATTCAAAATCTATTTTGTTAGTTAATCAGAAATATATGATTACCAAACTACAAAGTAATGATATTATCTATGGTAGTGATACAAAGGAACTCCAGAGCTTGGCCTAAGAAATTATGGGACATTTCTTAAATTAGCAAATTAGTGATTATTTGCTGTACAAATCTAAGTACTTAAGCAACATAATTCATTTGTGAATTTGAAGCAGAATCATATTTGTATTCCTAAAAGTTTCTAATCTTCTCTTAACCCACAGAAATAGATTATTTTAGGATAAGAATGGCAAGACACACAACACAGATGACTCAGAAATGCTTTGTCAGGAAATATGCAAACAGACAGCAGAAATCTGTTATGTTTAGCCTTCAAATGAGCTATGGGAGAGTAAACATCTGTTAGAGGAGATTGCTTGTCAATATTTTCAACATAATCACAAATAGATTAATGCACTATCACATTTAGGGAGTCAGTGTTCTATGGGAATATTATTTTCTCTAAACTGAGCCAATTCTTTTCCAGTCCATCTCTCATACACATAACAGCAAAGTTATGTATTTTCAAAAGATTGTTTCCAGGAAGACAGATAAGCACTTTTAAGCCTTTGATGGCTTGTATAAATGCCTGCCTTGAAGCTGTAGAGATATAGCATAATTCATGTCTGCCTAAACATATTTCAAAAGTAGAATTCCAAAGCATAAATGAAGTGGCTTATAAGAAATCAAATGTATTAAATCACTGAAGGAAATTCACTTTATTTTTTAAATTTAATTAAATGCTTTGTGATAATAATTGGTCCAGTCCCTGGTAGCTCAGCAGTAATGATCTAGTGTAAATTACTATCCAATTAAAGTTTTTTTTAAACACAGATTTCTTATCACATTTTTGGAATTTCTGTAGGTAGCATCTATAAAATACAATTTTCAGGGCTTCCCTGGTGGTCCAGTGGGTAAGGACACCTCCTTGCGGTACAAGGGGTGCCTGTTTTGATCTCTGGTCAGGGTAGATCCCACGTGCCATGGAGCAGCTGGATCAATGTGTCCAACTATGGAGCCAGAGCTCTGAAGCACATGTGCCCAGAGCCGGTGCTCCGCAGCGAGGGAGGCCACTGCGATGGGAGGCCCACAGGGGCCAAAGAACAAAGATGGATAAAAATAAATAAATGAAAGATCAACAGAAGTGGCCAAAAAAGAAAAAATATGTATATACAATTTTCAAAATTTAAAAACATGATCCTCACACAAATACAGAATAAATATACGTCAAAAATACTTATCCAACACATTAGTCAATTAAGGAACTAACTAGTAGGATGGTAAAGCTAATGCAAAAAAATTATTTGAGAAATGGATTTTTATATAATCATCCAAAGGAATGCTAAATTAAATATGATAGCAGACATAAGACAGGTTAAAATTCTACACATTAAATACACTGCACTGAAGTTAGCTCTTCTACTAGACAGAAATTCCCTAGTTAATGCATAACTCCATAATGTCTGGGTGCTAATCACATAATAAATAGCAAAAATAAATACAAGTACATTTTCCTATATAACTAATAATCGTTCAAGAAGTCTTAAATAATGCTCCAGTGGAAGGACATTGTCTTCTTGCTTTATTTATGAATGTTAGTTACACTCATTACACACACACACATATACACATACACTATATACACACACAATTTCCCTTCTTGAACAATCTGCATAATGGCTACTATGTCATAATCACAGAAAACAAGCAATTTTCAGAGACTCATATAAAGTATTTCTTCAGGAAAATCAAACTAAGACTGTACGACATTTTAAGAAGGCATAAAAGTCAGTACACTTCATATTAAATATAAAAATGATCTTATTTATATTCAATGTATACCTAACTATAGTAAACACTGAATAAATTTTAAATCAAATATAGAAAAAATATTGAAGAGCAAGGAAAGTGCCCAAGAAAGTTTCATTAAAATATTAACGTTTAATGTGTCTGTTTTTCCTACACTGATAATAGAGTTAAGGGTGAGATCTTTCCCTCACAACACTCTGGACAGCAACTATGTGTTGCAATAATGCTTAATGATCATGCAGAGTAACATAAAATGTTATCCTTGATCTATGAATTCCCATAACACAAAGTTAGTCACTTCTTAAGTCTTAGAGTAACAGCTAACTTTAGAATAATTTCCTAATTTTCTATTACATGTACACAATTAAATGCTTGCTGGTAGTTATAACTGCCAGATAGCTGCCAAGACAGTTATGCTTAATTGTTATTATGATTAAAGAGATATAATTAGTCAATATTTTTAGACAGCAATTAAGTTAATGGACTGAATACTTTTCAGCTGTATTCATGGACCAAATTTAGAATATTTTTCATTTTTAAAAAAAATGAAACTAAGCGGGTTTCCCTAGTGGTCCAGCAGGTAAGGACATCGCCTTGCAGTGCAAGGGGCGCCAGTTCGATCCCTGGCCTGGGAAGATCCCACGTACTGCAGAGTGGCTGGACCGATGCGTCCAACTACGGAGCCGAAGCTCTGGAGCGCACGAGCCCAGTGCGGATGCTCTGCAACGAGAGAGGTCACTGTGGCAGGAGACCCACACAGGCCAAAAGAACAAAGATGGATGAAAACGAAGAAATGGAATACCAACAGAAGTGGCCAAAAAAAAAAAAGAAGAAATGGCGAGCATCATCCACAACACTTGTATACTAAGATTCAAGCACACTAAAAGAAAGCAGAGGATAGACAAATACCTGCAGAAAATTTCCCTTTATTTGACCTGTGATAAGTCATAATCTTTCAATGAATAAATATTAATAGTTATCAATATCCCTTATAAGACTTGGTGCTCATAAATTTATAGGATTGCCAAAAAAGGAGTATAAAATTCCCTTTTCCAAGCACTCCATGTATGACAGAAACCATTGTATTTCTCTAGTATATTAAAACAGTTTATTTTATGTGTAAAAATTAAAATGGATATTTCCTAATATTTATTTTACTTCCATCTTGAAATTATATATTGCTTATTTTACATTACTCAGTAGGTGAGCCTGGTTCAAGAAATATAATTAAAAATAAATTTTATTCACAGAAATTATCTCTTTCATATAAAAACTTAGGAATAGTTACAAGTTACTTTTATAGAAATATCAAGTCTATTTTATTATGGTTTTCTCTTTTACAGTAGAATAATATAAAAGGGAAAAATTGAGTTACCCTTTTACTTAATTGGTCCTATACTGGCAAGAAAATTAAATGCTTGAAGATATACAAATAAAAAATACTCCCACATAAATATACATAATTGTTTAACTAGAAAAAAGATTAAATGGTTATATTAAATTTGACAAATTTCACGTGTTCAATAATATTCCATAAGTACTTAACCACAAGATAATTTTATAGTGAGCAGGTAATGATCCAGTCTCTCAACAATTCTATATTTTGTTTAAAAGAAACACTATTGGTTGAATTTTCTTAATACTGCAGGATAGAAAAAATGAAGGAGCTATATACATTATTTTGCTTACTTTTTTTCTTTGTCAAAATGATACTTTGCCCCATCTGTCTTGATCAAGGTATTTTTCAATGATAACTGACTTTTTGGTCACATTTATGAATTTTTTTTGCCAAATGGCTTAATCAACCTATGTAAAAATTCAATTTTTGCTCTAAAAATTGAGTTAGACTCATTATTCTTATTTCTTGAAAAAAAATATATAGTATTCTCCATATGATTTTATTGATGGTACACTTTTTATGAACACTGTAACTATTATAATCTCTTTCTTTGCATGTCTCATTACACTTCTTGTTAACATTGCAGTAATAGCCAATATATACTCAGGCTCATAAAAATTAGGTATTACGGCCCAGAAAGATAAGGTGCTTTTAAAAATGAACTCTCAAAACACGTCTGGCTCCTTTCCTTTAGCTTCGTATAAACCTTCTTGGTGGTTAAGTAACCTTTACTCCGGAATTTCAATTATACATGAATGAAAACAAAATCTATTTTCACACAGAGTAGGCTTAACTTTATATATTTAAGCACAGTTTGCTATTTCACACTACTACTAGAACCAGAATAAACACTGCATTTTTAAAACTTTATGTAAGTAATTTATAGTGTAGGGCAGGCACAAACTTGATCTCATGGTAGCAAAATTTTATGTTTCCATTTCAGCAATACTGCCTAACACAATAATATCAGGCCAGCAAATCTTAAATATAAGTTAAGCTAACATGATCCATTGCCTTATAAAGCTAGAGCACCCTGTGGAGCCATGCTGAATATGCCAAGTGATTTTTCAAAATTTAATCATCCTAAATGTCATATAAAGGTGCTTTTGCTGTCATTCTTTAAAACTGAGGCAAAAATCCCAAGTGTGCCTACAAGTTATAAAGAAAGCCTCTTCTTAATACTAGTATTAAATAAACAACATCCTCTCTAATTACTATTCATTTTGCTACTAACAGTAAATAAAAACATGACTCTACAAGGAAAATTCAAGAGAAATAGTTACTTTTCAAAAGTTAAAAATATAGGCATCTCCTTAGCAAGACACAAATTTCTTATAACCATCAAGGCAATTTGAGTTCTCTTGGTCTTAACTGGCTATACTGACAAAAGTTTGGCAGCTTTAGAAACAACTCATCATGAAAACAGACTCAAAGCTCCTCCTCATAATATTACCAAATGGAATCAACCAATAAATAAACACGGTAATTCATCACAACAAAATGGAATTCATTCCAATAATTCATGGCATGTTCAATGTGATTCATCATATTAACAGCCTTAACAAGTAAAACACTCAAGACCCGAACTATAGCAGCAAAGAAAGCATTTTTTCAAATTAATTTCAAACCTCGTGATGGTACACTTTTTATGAACACTGTAACTATTATAATCTCTTTCTTTGCATGTCTCATTACACTTCTTGTTAACATTGCAGTAATAGCCAATATATACTCAGGCTCATAAAAATTAGGTATTACGGCCCAGAAAGATAAGGTGCTTTTAAAAATGAACTCTCAAAACACGTCTGGCTCCTTTCCTTTAGCTTCGTATAAACCTTCTTGGTGGTTAAGTAACCTTTACTCCGGAATTTCAATTATACATGAATGAAAACAAAATCTATTTTCACACAGAGTAGGCTTAACTTTATATATTTAAGCACAGTTTGCTATTTCACACTACTACTAGAACCAGAATAAACACTGCATTTTTAAAACTTTATGTAAGTAATTTATAGTGTAGGGCAGGCACAAACTTGATCTCATGGTAGCAAAATTTTATGTTTCCATTTCAGCAATACTGCCTAACACAATAATATCAGGCCAGCAAATCTTAAATATAAGTTAAGCTAACATGATCCATTGCCTTATAAAGCTAGAGCACCCTGTGGAGCCATGCTGAATATGCCAAGTGATTTTTCAAAATTTAATCATCCTAAATGTCATATAAAGGTGCTTTTGCTGTCATTCTTTAAAACTGAGGCAAAAATCCCAAGTGTGCCTACAAGTTATAAAGAAAGCCTCTTCTTAATACTAGTATTAAATAAACAACATCCTCTCTAATTACTATTCATTTTGCTACTAACAGTAAATAAAAACATGACTCTACAAGGAAAATTCAAGAGAAATAGTTACTTTTCAAAAGTTAAAAATATAGGCATCTCCTTAGCAAGACACAAATTTCTTATAACCATCAAGGCAATTTGAGTTCTCTTGGTCTTAACTGGCTATACTGACAAAAGTTTGGCAGCTTTAGAAACAACTCATCATGAAAACAGACTCAAAGCTCCTCCTCATAATATTACCAAATGGAATCAACCAATAAATAAACACGGTAATTCATCACAACAAAATGGAATTCATTCCAATAATTCATGGCATGTTCAATGTGATTCATCATATTAACAGCCTTAACAAGTAAAACACTCAAGACCCGAACTATAGCAGCAAAGAAAGCATTTTTTCAAAAATAATCAATTTATCAGAACCTCTCAGTAGATCTGGAATAAAAGGGAATTCTTCCACTTGATGAGAGTGTCTGTGATAATCTACTATCAACATCATGTTTAATAATGAAGGTCTATATGCTTTATCCCTAAGACCAGGAAAAATGCAAGAACACAATGTCTCCTAATTCACATTCAAAACCGAGCAAGATATGCTAGCAAATGAAATGACATAAAAGCATATATAACAAAAAAGTAGAAATAAAATTTTATATATTCACATATGAAATGACTTTCTATATAGAAAGACTGAAACACTCAGAATCTTTTCTAGAATACATAAGGGAACTTATCAAGTCTTAAAATACAAAGCAACATCAAAGCACCAATTTTACGTCTACCAACCAGCAATGACCAATTGGAATTAAAAAATAAGCATCACTGACTACAGTACTAAATAAAATTGAAATATTAGGCTATAAAGATAACAAAATATGTTCAGGATCTATTCATTGAACACACAAAACATGAATGGAAATAATTAAACAACAAATAAGTGAAGATATCCTTGGACTGATAGACTGAACTTTGTTAAGGAATAAATCACTCCCGATTTGATCTGTAGATTCACTGCAATCCTAATTAAAATTTCAGCAGGATCTTTGTAGATATCTGTTAGCTGACTGTAAATTTTATGTGGAAAAACAAAACCAAAAACAACAAACAAAAAACTCAAAACAGACAAAAATGATTTTGAAACTGCAGACCAAATTTAAAAGATTCATACATCTCAATTTAAATACTTACATGAATGCTGCAGCATTCAAGACAATGGGGTATTGGTGAAAGGATACAGCCACAGATTGATGGAATAGAATAGATACACTAGACACCTCAAACTTAATCAAGTGACCGTTTAACAGCATTATAAAGTAATCCATTGGAAACATCTCTGCCTTTCTGCCTTTCTGTTCCTCTCCCTTCCCATTTCTCTCCTTCCCTTGCTTTCTCTAAGCACACACATACACACACACACACACCATTTCATTTATACCCCACAAAATCCATCTGCACCTGAATCCCTGTTTGGTGTTTACTATCTACAGGTTTACCTTGTGATCCGCCAGCTGCAGGTTGTTAACGCCTAACCTGATCATCAGCAGAACTCCAGAGAGAGGCCCCAGGCAATGACCGACAGATTCTCTGGAAGCCCCAAGGGCAGCAGCATTTCAAGGAGAAGAATCAGAAGTTCCTGGTCTACAGACACTTCTTCCAGCCTCGGTGGTAGCTGAACAACTCTAGGCTGGGCTCTACGTCAGCTATTAGACCGGCTCAGAGAGCAGCTGGGTGTCATTCAGCTTGGCGATGAACTCACACAGATCACCAGGAGATGGTCCAGGTTGAGGCTGTGGTCAGCCACAAGCTCTCAATCTAGTAGAACTCAACAAGGTGCTTGACGTCCTACGTCTGGTACAGCAGCACACTGTTAAGGTCGAAGTACCTGGTGGGATGAAAAAGTTTCTTTTGGATCAGGTAGTTAAGCGTGCAGGTGTCTGCTGACTTGTAAGCACACGCCTGCGCCAGCTGAGTTTTAAGCCTGCGCAGCAGGTTTCGCTGATGCACCCTAGCCCACTGGACTCTGCCACACCCTGCCTCGCCCCACCCTCTCCGCCACACCCTGACCCTTTGCCTCTTTGCAGTTCTTAAATCTATTACGTATGCCTGAGCACCTGGGCTGCCCTGAAGCAGATATTCTTCATCCTTTGGGGCAGGCGGTGGGGAGGAGGAGCACTTATTATGGTAATCATCACAATTGCTATTTTTTTTAATGGTATCTTGTAAACTAAAGTTTGTGTGTGCAGTTTTTGTCTGTGTCTTTTTTTTTTTTTTTTAATGTGTAAGGTAACTTCCAAGTTGATTGGAAAAATAGTATCATTAGACAAGCAGATATGCATTTGAGAGATCTTGTTCTGAAAACACTAAATTATTTGGTAGAAATTTAAACAGTTGTTTCTCATAAATATATCTTACATTGTTGTTGTTACATCCGTAAGTCACCTACTGCCCTCTGCTCCTTTTGCCTTCAATCTTTTCGCATCAATTGGCCAAAGCATTGGAGCTTCACCTTCAGCATCAGTCCTCCCAGTGAATACTCAGGGTTGAGTTCAGGACTGACTAGTTTGATCTCCTTGCTGTCCAAGGGATTGTCAAGAGTCTTCTCCAGCACAATTTGAAAGCATCAATTCTTCTGTGCTCAGCCTTCTTTATGGTCCAGCTCTCACATCCGCACATGACTGATGGAAAAACCATAGCTTTGATTTCAGCACTTTGTCAGCAAAGTGATGTCTCTGCTCTTTACTTCACTGTCTAGGTTTGTCATAGCTTTTCTTCCAAGGAACAAAACTCTTTTAACTTCATGGCAGCAGACATTGTCCACAGTGATGTTGGTGCCAAAAAAATAAAATCCATCACTGCATCTAGTTTTTCCCTTTCTGTTACCATGAGGTAATGGGATCAGATGTCATGATATTATTTTGAATGTTGCATTTTAAGCAGGCTTTTACACTCTCCTCTTTCGCCCCCATCAAGAGGCTCTTTAGTTCCACCTCACTTCCTGCCATTAAAGTGGTATTATCTGCAAATCTGAAGTTGTTGATACTTCTCCTGGGAATCTTGATTTAGCTTGTGCTTCACCCAGCATTCTGCATGATGAACTCTGCATAGAAGTTAAATAAGCAGAGTGACAATATACAGCCTGACCATACTCCTTTCCCAATTTTAACCAGTAAGTTGTTCCATGTGAAGTTCTAACTGTTGCTTCTTGTCCCATATGCAGGTTTCTCAGGAGGCAGGTAAGAAGGTCTGGTATTCTCATCTCAAAGAATTTTCTGCAGTTTGTTGTGATCCACACAGTTAAAGGCTTTCACATACTCAATGAAGCAGATGTTTTTTGCAATTCCCTTTACTTCTCTATGAGCCAAAGAATGTTGGCAATTTGATCTCTGGTTCCTCTGCCTTTTGAAAATCATCCTGTATATCTGGAAGTTCTCAGTTCACATACTGCTGAAGCCTAGCTTGAAAGATTTTGAGCATAACTTTTTTAACATGTTAAATAAGTGCAATTGTATGGCAGTAGAATTGCTAAATGCAAGTTTTACTTTCAAAAATAGAATTCATATTTTCTAAAACTATTACTGGAAGATGTATAAGTGTAGATAAAGAAAACCCAGGACAGCATATCAATGATGATATACATATATATAATAATTTGCTAATTCAAAAAGCATAATTAATTAATTCAGTAATCATATGTAAAGTCTTCAAAATAGTTGCATAATTTATGTGCCAGGAATTATGCTTACATATCAACTACATATGTGCTAATTAAGCAGGATATTACATTTTGCAGATATAAATATCACTATTTTCAGATGTAACATATCAACTGTTTTGAAGTATAATTTACATAAAATAAACACCTATTTAAAGTGTACAGTTAGATGAATTTTGACAAATGTAGACAGCCATGAAAGAACCATTATGATCAAAATATAGAATAATTCCTTGGATTTAGAGACAGTATATAATATTTTCACCTTTATTCTAACTATTGAAATTAGTCTCCATTGTAGATTTAACAATGTGAGCAGATCTCTCTACTTTTCCAACTAGATTTCATTTTTATGGTACTGTAGAACACTATTAAGTTTGTAACAAAGTGATTTGATTCTGTTTCCTTTGACATTATTTATGTACTAGATGACTCTACACAGATGCTTGAATCCCTCAATTTTCCGATTAAATATAATAACTTCTTTCCTATCTCTGAAGATATAATACTTGATTTATACAGAATTTTCATGACAATCAAATGAGATACTGCATTTAAAATATTTTTGCAGTAGAAAACAGTATAAAATGTGTATTGTTTAGTATAATTATTAATGCAGCACTTTAAAAAGTAGCATTATAACACTGTGGGTGAGTGAGAATGTTCTGTATCCTCTAACACCTGGGCCTATACAGCTTCCTGACAATCAGTTGCAGTTTGTTGTGATCCACACAGTTAAAGGCTTTCACATACTCAATGAAGCAGATGTTTTTTGCAATTCCCTTTACTTCTCTATGAGCCAAAGAATGTTGGCAATTTGATCTCTGGTTCCTCTGCCTTTTGAAAATCATCCTGTATATCTGGAAGTTCTCAGTTCACATACTGCTGAAGCCTAGCTTGAAAGATTTTGAGCATAACTTTTTTAACATGTTAAATAAGTGCAATTGTATGGCAGTAGAATTGCTAAATGCAAGTTTTACTTTCAAAAATAGAATTCATATTTTCTAAAACTATTACTGGAAGATGTATAAGTGTAGATAAAGAAAACCCAGGACAGCATATCAATGATGATATACATATATATAATAATTTGCTAATTCAAAAAGCATAATTAATTAATTCAGTAATCATATGTAAAGTCTTCAAAATAGTTGCATAATTTATGTGCCAGGAATTATGCTTACATATCAACTACATATGTGCTAATTAAGCAGGATATTACATTTTGCAGATATAAATATCACTATTTTCAGATGTAACATATCAACTGTTTTGAAGTATAATTTACATAAAATAAACACCTATTTAAAGTGTACAGTTAGATGAATTTTGACAAATGTAGACAGCCATGAAAGAACCATTATGATCAAAATATAGAATAATTCCTTGGATTTAGAGACAGTATATAATATTTTCACCTTTATTCTAACTATTGAAATTAGTCTCCATTGTAGATTTAACAATGTGAGCAGATCTCTCTACTTTTCCAACTAGATTTCATTTTTATGGTACTGTAGAACACTATTAAGTTTGTAACAAAGTGATTTGATTCTGTTTCCTTTGACATTATTTATGTACTAGATGACTCTACACAGATGCTTGAATCCCTCAATTTTCCGATTAAATATAATAACTTCTTTCCTATCTCTGAAGATATAATACTTGATTTATACAGAATTTTCATGACAATCAAATGAGATACTGCATTTAAAATATTTTTGCAGTAGAAAACAGTATAAAATGTGTATTGTTTAGTATAATTATTAATGCAGCACTTTAAAAAGTAGCATTATAACACTGTGGGTGAGTGAGAATGTTCTGTATCCTCTAACACCTGGGCCTATACAGCTTCCTGACAATCAGTTTTTGCCCCCTGCTTTTCTATTCACATCTGCAAATACAGAATGTAGAGGAAGCATATTAGTTTCAAATGGACACAGAAATAAATGTGACCTAGGACAACTTACCTAAAATCACAGAAATAGTGCATGAGCCCTTGCTCCTGCATTCTGAACAAAAGTCAAGAGAAGCTTGCCATTGACAGGAAGTCTACAGCCTAATTCTTAGCCTACCAATTCTGTAAGGTAAGCAGAAATTGTGAATGATATGTCCACAATGGTTTCCATTTGAAAATGTCTTGAAGATAATAATGCTGAGTGGCAAAAATTATGGTGAGTTTCTAAGTAGGAACTCAGGAAATCAACAAATCAGACATTCAAATTTTCATTTAAAATGTTTCTTAGATAATATTAGAAAATACAGAAAGAACATTAGGAGTGGTTATGAATATAATCTGCCAGCAAAGCCAATATAGTGAGAGATCATTAAGTACACCACCCATTATGCCCAGGTGTTAGAGGATACAGAACATTCTCACTCACCCACAGTGTTATAGTGCTGCTTTTTAAAGTGCTGCCATTTTAGAGAGCTGGTACTGCTCAGAATGATTTGGCTTGGCTCCAACACTCACTTCATAATTGCTCAACAGTTTTCTGTGACTGGCAGTCCAAATATTCTGATGCTTCTGAAGAGAAGGGTTTCTGGGTGACTGGCATTAACAATGTGAGCAGATCTCTACTTTTCCAACTAGATTTCATTTTTATGGTACTGTAGAACACTATTAAGTTTGTAACAAAGTGATTTGATTCTGTTTCCTTTGACATTATTTATGTACTAGATGACTCTACACAGATGCTTGAATCCCTCAATTTTCCGATTAAATATAATAACTTCTTTCCTATCTCTGAAGATATAATACTTGATTTATACAGAATTTTCATGACAATCAAATGAGATACTGCATTTAAAATATTTTTGCAGTAGAAAACAGTATAAAATGTGTATTGTTTAGTATAATTATTAATGCAGCACTTTAAAAAGTAGCATTATAACACTGTGGGTGAGTGAGAATGTTCTGTATCCTCTAACACCTGGGCCTATACAGCTTCCTGACAATCAGTTTTTGCCCCCTGCTTTTCTATTCACATCTGCAAATACAGAATGTAGAGGAAGCATATTAGTTTCAAATGGACACAGAAATAAATGTGACCTAGGACAACTTACCTAAAATCACAGAAATAGTGCATGAGCCCTTGCTCCTGCATTCTGAACAAAAGTCAAGAGAAGCTTGCCATTGACAGGAAGTCTACAGCCTAATTCTTAGCCTACCAATTCTGTAAGGTAAGCAGAAATTGTGAATGATATGTCCACAATGGTTTCCATTTGAAAATGTCTTGAAGATAATAATGCTGAGTGGCAAAAATTATGGTGAGTTTCTAAGTAGGAACTCAGGAAATCAACAAATCAGACATTCAAATTTTCATTTAAAATGTTTCTTAGATAATATTAGAAAATACAGAAAGAACATTAGGAGTGGTTATGAATATAATCTGCCAGCAAAGCCAATATAGTGAGAGATCATTAAGTACACCACCCATTATGCCCAGGTGTTAGAGGATACAGAACATTCTCACTCACCCACAGTGTTATAGTGCTGCTTTTTAAAGTGCTGCCATTTTAGAGAGCTGGTACTGCTCAGAATGATTTGGCTTGGCTCCAACACTCACTTCATAATTGCTCAACAGTTTTCTGTGACTGGCAGTCCAAATATTCTGATGCTTCTGAAGAGAAGGGTGATTTCATTGGGCAGTAACATGCCTTTCCTCCTCAGTTGTTGCTTGGCAAAGTAGGTTTTGTGTTTGCAGCAGGTTTTGTAAGCCTAGGGAAATTTTCATTATGGCAGAATTGTGAAAGCACAGGAAAAGTTAAGGCATGGAAATGTATTTATTTCCAATGTGTAAAATGGGTTACCCATTAGAGACTCTATTTTTCATATTTTCATGCAAAATGACTTAAATTCCAGTTAAATATTAACTGCTTATGAAAATAGGGTGAGCATTTTCTTTTTTTCAATTCATTTTAAAGTCAAATTTTACCAAAACTTGGAGTCAATGTCATTCTGTAGAATTTAAAACCTAACTTGAGTCTGGTGTGTGCATGTGTGTTTAGTCACTTCAGTTATGTCCGACTCTGTGACCCTAAGGATTGTAGCCTTCCAGAGTCTTCTGTTCATGGGCTTCTCCAGGTATGAACAGTGGAATGGGCTGCTATTTCCTCCTGTAAGGGATCTTCCCCAACCAGAGATTGAACCAGAATCTCTTAAGTCTCCTGTATTGGCAGGAGGATTCTTTTTGGAGGTGGGGGGGGGGGGTACTTCTCTTGATCTCTCATTTGTTTATCTTTGTTCTTTGACCTGTGTGGGCCTCCCATCGCAGTGACCTCTGTCGCTGCAGAGCACAGGCTCTGGGTGCACGTGTTCCAGAGCTCGGTAATTGGACACATCAGTCCAGCCGCTCCGCGGCACGTGGGATCTTCCCAGGCCAGGGATCGAACCAGCGCCCCTTGCACTGCAAGGCAGTGTCCTTACCCACTGGACCACCAGGGAAGTCCCAGCAGGAGGATTCTTTACCACTAGTGCCACCTGGGAAGCCAAATTGAGTCCTAATGCTATTTTAAAAGACCATTGCAACTTTCTAATAGAAACTTATTTTATCCAACAAATATTGAGGATTTACTACAGCATAAACACTTTGCTAAGAATATCCATAATATAAGCTTACTGAATGTATTTTTCATTCAATAAAACTCACTTAATAAAGTTTATTCTTTCATGGATCTTGACAAATGAATAAATTTGTGTAAATACTAATCACAGTCTAGCTACAGAAAATTTCCTTCATTCTCAAAAGTTCCCTCCCCCACCAACACAACATCTAGCAACAACTGATTTGCTTTGTACCACTGTAATTTCCATGGGGTCACAAAGACTCAGACACAACTGAACATCAGCTCAGTTCAGTCGCTCAGTCCTGTCTTTTCGACTTCATGGACTGCAGCACACTAGACTTCCCTGTCCTTCATCATAAGACAGAGCTTGTTCAAACTCATGTCCAATGACTAACGACGCCATCCAACTATCTGTTCCTCTGTCGTCCCTTTCTTTTTACCTTCTATTTTTCCCAACATCAGGCTCTTTTCTAATGAGTCATCTCTTTGCATCAGGTGGCCAAAGTACTGGAGCTTCACCTTCAGCATCATTCATTCCAATGAATATTCAGGATTGGTTTCCTTTAGAAAGGAAGGTTTGACTGGTTTGATCATCTTGCAATCCAAGGGACTCTCAAGAGTCTTCTCCAACACCAAAGTTCAAATATACAGATTCTTTGGTGCTCAGCCTTCTTTATGGTCCAGCTGTCACATCCATACATGACTACTGGAAAAACCATAGCTTTGACTATATGGACTTTTTAAAATTTTGGCCTCTTTTATTGGTCTTTCATTTTTATTTACTTTCATCGATCTTTGTTCTTTGGTCTGTGTGGGCCTCCCATCACAGTGGCCTCTCTCGTTGTGGAGCACCGGCTCTGGGCACATGTGTTCCAGAGCACTAGCTCCTAATTGGACATATCAGTCCAGCCGCTCTGCGGCACATGGGATCTTCCCAGGCCAAGGATCGAACTGGCGCCCCTTGCACTGCAAGGCAGACTCTATCCACTGGACCACCAGGGAAGCCCTGACTATATGGACTTTTGTTGGCAAAGTGATATCTCTGTTTTTGTGTATGCTACCTAGGTTTGTCATAGATTTTCTTCCAAGAAGCAAGTGTCTTTTAATCTCATGGCTGCAGTCACTATCCACACTGATTTTGGAGCCCAAGAAAATATAAACTCTGTCACTGTTTCCATTGTTTGCCCATCTATATGCCATGAAATGATGGGACTGGATGCCATGATCTTTGCTTTTCTGAATGTTGAGTTTTAGGGCAGTTTTTACATTCTCCTCTTTTATCTTCATCAAGAGGCTCTTTAGTTCCTCTTTGCATTGTCCCTAAGAGTGATATTATCTGCATATCGGAGGTTATTGATATTTCTCCTGGCAATCTTGACTCCATCTTATGCTTCATCCAGCCTGGTATTTCACATGATGTACTCTGCATATAAGTTAAATGGGACTTCTGCAATTTGGGGAAAAAAATTTCAGTCGCTCAGTCCTGTCTTTTCGACTTCATGGACTGCAGCACACTAGACTTCCCTGTCCTTCATCATAAGACAGAGCTTGTTCAAACTCATGTCCAATGACTAACGACGCCATCCAACTATCTGTTCCTCTGTCGTCCCTTTCTTTTTACCTTCTATTTTTCCCAACATCAGGCTCTTTTCTAATGAGTCATCTCTTTGCATCAGGTGGCCAAAGTACTGGAGCTTCACCTTCAGCATCATTCATTCCAATGAATATTCAGGATTGGTTTCCTTTAGAAAGGAAGGTTTGACTGGTTTGATCATCTTGCAATCCAAGGGACTCTCAAGAGTCTTCTCCAACACCAAAGTTCAAATATACAGATTCTTTGGTGCTCAGCCTTCTTTATGGTCCAGCTGTCACATCCATACATGACTACTGGAAAAACCATAGCTTTGACTATATGGACTTTTTAAAATTTTGGCCTCTTTTATTGGTCTTTCATTTTTATTTACTTTCATCGATCTTTGTTCTTTGGTCTGTGTGGGCCTCCCATCACAGTGGCCTCTCTCGTTGTGGAGCACCGGCTCTGGGCACATGTGTTCCAGAGCACTAGCTCCTAATTGGACATATCAGTCCAGCCGCCTATGGCACATGGGATCTTCCCAGGCCAAGGATCGAACTGGCGCCCCTTGCACTGCAAGGCAGACTCTATCCACTGGACCACCAGGGAAGCCCTGACTATATGGACTTTTGTTGGCAAAGTGATATCTCTGTTTTTGTGTATGCTACCTAGGTTTGTCATAGATTTTCTTCCAAGAAGCAAGTGTCTTTTAATCTCATGGCTGCAGTCACTATCCACACTGATTTTGGAGCCCAAGAAAATATAAACTCTGTCACTGTTTCCATTGTTTGCCCATCTATATGCCATGAAGTGATGGGACTGGATGCCATGATCTTTGCTTTTCTGAATGTTGAGTTTTAGGGCAGTTTTTACATTCTCCTCTTTTATCTTCATCAAGAGGCTCTTTAGTTCCTCTTTGCTTACTGCCATAAGATCGGTATCCTCTGCATACCTGAGGTTATTGATATTTCTCCTGGCAATCTTGATTCCAGCTTATGCTTCATCCAGCCTGGTATTTCACAAGATGTACTCTGCAGATAAATTAAATAAGCAGGGTGACATTTAAACAGCCTTGAAGTACTCCTTTCCCAATTTGGAATAAGTCTGTTTTTTCATGTCCAGTTCCAACTGTTGCTTTTTGTCCTGCATACAGATTTCTCAGGAGGCAAGTAAGGTGGTCTGGTAGTCCCATCTCTTTCAGAATTTCCCACAGTTTGTTGTGGTCCACACAGTCAAAGACTTTACTGTAGTAAATTAAACAAAAGTTGATGTTTTTCTGGAATTCTCTTGCTCTATGATACAACGAATATTGGCAATTTGATTTCTGGTTTCTCTTCCTTTCTAAATCCAGCTTGTACATCTGGTAGTTCTCAGTTCACAAACCGTTGAAGCTTAGTTTGAAGGATTTTGGGCATTACTTTTCTAGCCAGTGAAATTAGTGTAGTGGTGCAGTAGTTTCAACATTATTTGGCATTGCCCTTATTTGGTACTAGAATGCAAACTGATCTTTTACAGTCCTGAGGTCACTGCTGAATTTTCTAAATTTGCTGGCATATTGAGTGTAGCACTTTAACAGCATCATCTTTTAATATTTAAAACTGCTCAGCTGAAATTCTACCACCCCAACTAGCTTTGTTTGTAGTAATGCTTCCTAGGTCCTGCTTGACTTCATACTCTGAGACGTCTGGCTCTAGGTGAGTGATCATATCATTATAATTCTCCCAAAATGTTACTGGAGAAGAGCAGAGATATAGCTCCAGATGGAATGAAATGGCTAACGAAAGCAGAAACAACACCCAGTTTGGACATGTCTGGTAAAGTAAAAAATGTCAATCCAGGAAGTGTCTTTTAATCTCATGGCTGCAGTCACTATCCACACTGATTTTGGTGCCCAGGAAAATATAAACTCTGTCACTGTTTCTATTGTTTGCCCCTCTATATGCCATGCAATGATGGGACTGGATGCCATGATCTTTGCTTTTCTGAATGTTGAGTTTTAGGGCAGTTTTTACATTCTCCTCTTTTATCTTCATCAAGAGGCTCTTTAGTTCCTCTTTGCTTACTGCCATAAGATCGGTATCCTCTGCATACCTGAGGTTATTGATATTTCTCCTGGCAATCTTGATTCCAGCTTATGCTTCATCCAGCCTGGTATTTCTCATGATGTACTCTGCAGATAAATTAAATAAGCAGGGTGACATTTAAACAGCCTTGAAGTACTCCTTTCCCAATTTGGAATAAGTCTGTTTTTTCATGTCCAGTTCCAACTGTTGCTTTTTGTCCTGCATACAGATTTCTCAGGAGGCAAGTAAGGTGGTCTGGTAGTCCCATCTCTTTCAGAATTTCCCACAGTTTGTTGTGGTCCACACAGTCAAAGACTTTACTGTAGTAAATTAAACAAAAGTTGATGTTTTTCTGGAATTCTCTTGCTCTATGATACAACGAATATTGGCAATTTGATTTCTGGTTTCTCTTCCTTTCTAAATCCAGCTTGTACATCTGGTAGTTCTCAGTTCACAAACCGTTGAAGCTTAGTTTGAAGGATTTTGGGCATTACTTTTCTAGCCAGTGAAATTAGTGTAGTGGTGCAGTAGTTTCAACATTATTTGGCATTGCCCTTATTTGGTACTAGAATGCAAACTGATCTTTTACAGTCCTGAGGTCACTGCTGAATTTTCTAAATTTGCTGGCATATTGAGTGTAGCACTTTAACAGCATCATCTTTTAATATTTAAAACTGCTCAGCTGAAATTCTACCACCCCAACTAGCTTTGTTTGTAGTAATGCTTCCTAGGTCCTGCTTGACTTCATACTCTGAGACGTCTGGCTCTAGGTGAGTGATCATATCATTATAATTCTCCCAAAATGTTACTGGAGAAGAGCAGAGATATAGCTCCAGATGGAATGAAATGGCTAACGTAAAGCAGAAACAACACCCAGTTTGGACATGTCTGGTAGTGAAAGTAAAGTTTGATGTTGCAAAGAATAATCCTTCATTGAAATCTGGAATATTAGGTCCATGACTCAAGGTAAATTGGAAGTGGTCAAACAGGAGATGGCAAGAATGAACATAGACATTTTAGGGATCAGTCAATTAAAATGGACAGTGATCAGTGAATTTAATTCAGATGACCATTATATCTACTACTGTGGGCAAGAATCCCTTAGAAGAAATGGAGGAGCCCTGATAGTCAACAAAAGAGTTCTAAATGCAGTCTCAAAAATGACAGAATGATCTCAGTTCTTTTCCAAGCCAAACCATTCAATGTCACAGTAATCCATATTATGCCCCAAGCACTAATGCTAATGAAACTAAACGGTTCTATGAAAACCTACTATATCTTCCATAACACCAAAAAAAAATAAAAAGAGATGCCCTTTTAATCATTGGGGACTGGAATGCAAAGTAGAAAGTCATGGGATACCTGGACTAATAAGCATATTTGGCCTTGGTGTACAAAATGAGGCAGGGCAAAGGCTAACAGAGTTTTGCCAAGAGAACACACTGGTCATAGCAAACACTGCCTTCCAAGAACACAAGAGATGACTCTACACATGGACATTGCCAGATCATCAATACCAAAATCAGACTGATTATATTCCTTGCAGCTGAAGATGAAGAAGCTCTATAGTGTCAGCAAAACAAGACCTGGAGCACATTGGAACCATTGGCAAAACTTTTGCCCAACATTATTTGGCATTGCCCTTATTTGGTACTAGAATGCAAACTGATCTTTTACAGTCCTGAGGTCACTGCTGAATTTTCTAAATTTGCTGGCATATTGAGTGTAGCACTTTAACAGCATCATCTTTTAATATTTAAAACTGCTCAGCTGAAATTCTACCACCCCAACTAGCTTTGTTTGTAGTAATGCTTCCTAGGTCCTGCTTGACTTCATACTCTGAGACGTCTGGCTCTAGGTGAGTGATCATATCATTATAATTCTCCCAAAATGTTACTGGAGAAGAGCAGAGATATAGCTCCAGATGGAATGAAATGGCTAACGTAAAGCAGAAACAACACCCAGTTTGGACATGTCTGGTAGTGAAAGTAAAGTTTGATGTTGCAAAGAATAATCCTTCATTGAAATCTGGAATATTAGGTCCATGACTCAAGGTAAATTGGAAGTGGTCAAACAGGAGATGGCAAGAATGAACATAGACATTTTAGGGATCAGTCAATTAAAATGGACAGTGATCAGTGAATTTAATTCAGATGACCATTATATCTACTACTGTGGGCAAGAATCCCTTAGAAGAAATGGAGGAGCCCTGATAGTCAACAAAAGAGTTCTAAATGCAGTCTCAAAAATGACAGAATGATCTCAGTTCTTTTCCAAGCCAAACCATTCAATGTCACAGTAATCCATATTATGCCCCAAGCACTAATGCTAATGAAACTAAACGGTTCTATGAAAACCTACTATATCTTCCATAACACCAAAAAAAAATAAAAAGAGATGCCCTTTTAATCATTGGGGACTGGAATGCAAAGTAGAAAGTCATGGGATACCTGGACTAATAAGCATATTTGGCCTTGGTGTACAAAATGAGGCAGGGCAAAGGCTAACAGAGTTTTGCCAAGAGAACACACTGGTCATAGCAAACACTGCCTTCCAAGAACACAAGAGATGACTCTACACATGGACATTGCCAGATCATCAATACCAAAATCAGACTGATTATATTCCTTGCAGCTGAAGATGAAGAAGCTCTATAGTGTCAGCAAAAACAAGACCTGGAGCTGACATTGGCTCAGATCATGAACTCCTTATTGCAAAATTCACACTTAAATTGAAGAAAGCAGGCAAAACCACTAGGTCATTCAGGTATGACCTAAATCAAATTCCTTGTGATTATACAGTAATCTAATACTGTAAATAGATTCAAGGTATTAGATTTGATAGACAGAATGCCTGAAGAACTATGGAGGGAGGTTCATAACATTGTACAGGAGGCAGTGATTGAAATCATCCCCAAGAAAAACAAATGCAAAAACACAAAATGGTTGTCTGAAGAGGCCTTACAAATAACTAAGCAAAGAAGAGAGGCAAAAGGCAAAGGAGAAAAGGAAAGATATACCAATCTGAATGCAGAATTCCAGAGAATAGCAAGGAGAGAAGAGAAAGCCTTCTTAAGTGAACAATGCAAAGAAGTGGAGGAAAACATCAGAATGGGAAAGATTAGAAATCTCTACAAGAAAATTAGAGATACAGGGGAATATTACAAGCAAAGATAGGAACAATAAAGGGCAGAAAGATTATGGACCTAACCTAAGCAGAGGATACTAAAAAGACATGAAAAGAATACACAGAAGAACAATACAAAAAAATCACACACACTATAATTTTGCCTTTTCTAGAATCTTATATAAATAGCACAAAACAGTATGTATTCAGTTCCGTCTGCCTTTATTCACATAATGCTTTCAAGATTCCTCTATGTTGGGCTTTGCATTAACAGTTCATTCATTTTTAATCACTGAGTGGTATATTATTGTAAGAATATTTTTAAAATGTGCTTATCCATTCACCATTTGTTGGACACTTGGATTATTTCTGGTTTTGAACTTGTATGAAATAGCTGCTATGAACATTTGCATACAAATCATTGCATGGGCCTATGTTTTCTTTTTTTCTTGGGCAAATATCTAGGCAGTAGATTGCTGAGTGACTTGGGAATGTATGCTTAAGTATATAAAAAAGTTACACAATATTTCTAAAGTGGCTATTCCATTTCCCATTCCCATACCCAGTGTATGACAGTTCCAGATGCTTGGCATTCTTGTGGCTTTCTCACTCATTTTTACTTTTAGGTTTTCTGGTGTTAATTTTGGCTATTCTAATGGGAGATGGTCTCTCATGGGTTTTAATTTGCATTTTTCTAACACTTGATGGTGAGTCACTTTAAATTGTCTCACTGGTCACTGAATTATACTGTTTGATTAAAGTATCCTTAATTTTTTTACATACATTATAGATTTGTTTCTTCTTACTATTGAATTACAAGAATTTTATGTATGGTTTAAATGTATATCTGTATAAATATAAATATATCCTGCATATGTGCTAAGTCAGGCCAGTCATGTCTGACTCTGCGATTGTATGAACCACAGCCCAGCAGGCTCATCAGTCCATGGGATTCTATTGATATTTTATTTCTTATACAATTGTAATAACTTTTTTATTTTAAAATAATTTTAGATTTACAAAAGCCTACAAAGATAACACAGAGATTTGCTATATAGTAAGGACTGAGTTTATTCTGTTATTAATAATTTACACTTATGGAAAATTTGTTCAAATTAATGGACAGTATTAATACAGTAAGTAACGTCCATAGGTTACTCAGATACCCTTAGTTTTTACCTAATGTCCTTCTTCTCTCCCAAGATCTTATCAAATATACCACATTATATTTAATCATTACATCTCTTGCTACCTCTTTGTGTAACGGTCATAGTTTTGTAGACTTCCCTTGTTTTTGACAACCTTGACACTTTTAGGAAGGACTGATCATTTGTTTTGTTATGTTCCTTATTTATGACTTGTTTCCTGTATTTTGCTATGATTTAACTAGAATGAGAGATAAAGTGCCATTCTTATCACTTCATTTCAATAACATTAACAACATTCCTTAGCACTACTCATGTTAGCTTTCTTCACTTGGTTCAGGTTTTTCTACCATAAAAATATTACCTTCTCACTTTCAGTACTGTGCTCTTTGAAATGAATTCACTTCAAGGACTTGAAGTCTTTACCTACATTTAAGAACTAAGGAGTTATTAAGGTATTTGAAATTATTTTGCATTGAGAACTTATATATTCTCCCTCATTCATCTAGTCATTCATCTGTCACTGTGGAGACAAGGATATTTATATTATACAAGGATATTTATACTATACAAGGATATTTATATTATACTTTGGGATAAAATCCAGTACTACTTTGTTGTTCTAGGTTTCTTCTAGTTTGGGGTGATTATGAAGATACTATAAACTACAGCATGCTAGCTTTTGTATAGACATGAATCTTCAAATAAGACAATACTTAATGCTAAATGATAAAGACCTTAAGGTAGCTGACCTCTGCAGAGACTATTGTAGTAACTAGCATGAAGTGCTGAGTATCCTGGTTTTTTGTAAGTACTTAGTATTAATGTATGGTATACAATATTTAGTTTCATCAGAAACTGTGAAATTGAAATATTTAGCTTCATCAGTAGCTGCTTACAAAGCAGTTACATCATTTTGCAAATAATAAGACTGCCTGTTGCTTTGTGTCATCTTCAGCAAATACCATTGTCAGTGATCTTATTTTGAAGAATTTAGCCATCACAACATCTGTGTGTGTGTGTTAGCGTCTGAAAGCGTTTTTGTTTTATTTATTTATTTATATTTATTTTGACTTTTTGGGGGGCTGCGTGGGCCTCCCATCGCAGTGGCCCCCCTCCTTGCAGAGCACTAGCTCTGGGCGCATGCACTCCAGAGCACTGGCTCGGTAGTTGGACACATTGGTCCAGCTGCTCCATGGCACGCAGGATCCTCCCTGGCCAGGGAACGAACAAGTGCCCCTTGCACTGCAAGGTGTTGTCCCTACCCACTGGCCCACCAGGGAAGCCCTGTTTTTTATTTTTAAAGACGGGTTAACTAGCTATAGAAGTCTAGGTTGACAATTCTTTTCTTTAACGTAAACCTTCAAAAAATAAATCCTTTTTTTGTTTGTTTTTGATTTGCTTAGTTTCTGATGAGAAATTTTTCATTCTATATTTATTCTTTTATATGGTGCCTATTTTCCCCTCTTTTTAAGAGACATTATCCTTATCACTGCTTTATTAGCAACTTGATTTAGAAATGTCTAAGTATAGCTTCCTTTATATTTATTCTACTTGGGAGTTTATTTAATGACTTGGTTGTGTGAATTTACACTTTTCATCAGATTTTGAAAGATTTGGGGGTATCACTTTTGAAATATATTTTTCTGTTCCCTCTATTCTGGGAGTCCATTTACACATTTTATTAGGTTATGAGGTGTTACTCATAGGTCTCTGGGTCTCTGTATGCTTTTATTTTTGGTCTTTAGATCTCTGAAGGGATGTTTCATAGTTCCTTTTTATCCCCTGCACTGTGAAGAGATAAGAGTTAATGGTAAAAGATAAGGAACTGGAGGTAGCTGAACTCTGAAGAAACTATTCTAGCAATCAACATGAAGTTTTGAATGTCTTAGTTGTGGAGGTAAAATAAACAAAAATTGGGTCCATTTCTCAAGAGATATTTCTTCCATTCTCCCAATTACTCTTTCAACTCTTTCCATGCCATTTCTCACATGCTATGAAAAGCACTTGCAACTTATTCTGAAGAGGGTAATAAATGGGAGAGAATGGTAAAATTACCTGTCAAAGAACTCCAAGAATAGGCCTCTAGAGAGCAACTATAGAAACCATAGCCCTGTGTCATACTTATCAACACTCAGAATTTAAAGACTTCAACTACATTTCAGTGGCGATTCTGGAAATCATGTAGTGTATGTCATGTAAACAAGTCTTTATTTTCTGTGAGATAGTTGACTTCCATTCCATGAGCAGTCCTAAACTTGGCTTTTTATTCCTATAATAATATAAGAAACACTCCACCTACATTGTATGTCAAAATCTTCAGTTAATCTAAGTAAAGGGTAACTAAAGGAGCCTTTATTAGAATCGAGTGAAATACAGAATATCTCCTGTAACATATATTTAATAAATATAGTTTTCCATGACTTATGAGAATATAAAAGGTACATAGATGACAGAATTGTTCATTATTCTTGCTCTCATACACACATACACACATACAAACATCCCCAAATGTTATTTACACATTTTTGAAACAAGGCATTCATTACTGAGAGAACACAATCGTGTTGAGAATTACTAGAGTATCTTACTCACTTTTGCATCACCAGCACATAAGTAGTTCTTGGTATTTGTTCATCTGATTCTTATTAACTGTTCTTTTGAACAAATCAGTTACTATTTCAAATTTCTAGGATAAACCTAAAATATTTATGCCCATGGGCAAAAATATCTTTCAAAACATCCTTTTGGCAATGATGATACCAAATATTGGAATTTCTCAATTTCACAATGTCTCTGATATTAATCCTAACACACAGGATTTGAGATTTTTATAGAATAGAAGCATATTAATAATAGATTACCTAGTTTGTGAGGTGATCAATTTGAACTAACAGACCTCTGAAAACAGAATATACTCATTCTCCTTAATAATCCAAATGTGCTTATTCAGTGAATCAATTAAGAAATCATCACGCACCCCATAAAATATATATTTCCTCATTCAGTCTAGCTCTGCCTAGGAAACTGCACGCAATACAAAGAGAAAACTGTCCAAGAAAATTTATGTGTTAACTGACCATCTTGAATGGCCTTTTAAAAGTCATTTTAAGTGACTATTGTTAATACTAGAAAGAATATATTAAAGGGTGAGAATTGCTAAGCTTGAATTACCTTTTGATATGGCAGACTTCAGGACTTCCCAGGTGATTCAGTGGTAAATAACCTACCTACCAGTGCAGGAGGCATAAAAGATGAGGGTTCAGTTCTTGGATTGGGAACATCCCATGGAAGAGAGAATGGCAACCCACTCCAGTATCCTTGTCTGGAGAATCCCTTGGATGGAGAAGCCTGATGAGCTACAGTCCCTGAAGTCGCAAATGGTTGGACATGACTGACCACACACACATGGATACAAAGATTTATAATAAGCTTTAACCATATAATAGTATCTTTGCTAAGTAAAGGGTAACTAAAGGAGCCTTTATTAGAATCGAGTGAAATACAGAATATCTCCTGTAACATATATTTAATAAATATAGTTTTCCATGACTTATGAGAATATAAAAGGTACATAGATGACAGAATTGTTCATTATTCTTGCTCTCATACACACATACACACATACAAACATCCCCAAATGTTATTTACACATTTTTGAAACAAGGCATTCATTACTGAGAGAACACAATCGTGTTGAGAATTACTAGAGTATCTTACTCACTTTTGCATCACCAGCACATAAGTAGTTCTTGGTATTTGTTCATCTGATTCTTATTAACTGTTCTTTTGAACAAATCAGTTACTATTTCAAATTTCTAGGATAAACCTAAAATATTTATGCCCATGGGCAAAAATATCTTTCAAAACATCCTTTTGGCAATGATGATACCAAATATTGGAATTTCTCAATTTCACAATGTCTCTGATATTAATCCTAACACACAGGATTTGAGATTTTTATAGAATAGAAGCATATTAATAATAGATTACCTAGTTTGTGAGGTGATCAATTTGAACTAACAGACCTCTGAAAACAGAATATACTCATTCTCCTTAATAATCCAAATGTGCTTATTCAGTGAATCAATTAAGAAATCATCACGCACCCCATAAAATATATATTTCCTCATTCAGTCTAGCTCTGCCTAGGAAACTGCACGCAATACAAAGAGAAAACTGTCCAAGAAAATTTATGTGTTAACTGACCATCTTGAATGGCCTTTTAAAAGTCATTTTAAGTGACTATTGTTAATACTAGAAAGAATATATTAAAGGGTGAGAATTGCTAAGCTTGAATTACCTTTTGATATGGCAGACTTCAGGACTTCCCAGGTGATTCAGTGGTAAATAACCTACCTACCAGTGCAGGAGGCATAAAAGATGAGGGTTCAGTTCTTGGATTGGGAACATCCCATGGAAGAGAGAATGGCAACCCACTCCAGTATCCTTGTCTGGAGAATCCCTTGGATGGAGAAGCCTGATGAGCTACAGTCCCTGAAGTCGCAAATGGTTGGACATGACTGACCACACACACATGGATACAAAGATTTATAATAAGCTTTAACCATATAATATAGTATCTTTGTTTTCTAGGAATATTATAAGTCAAAATTTCAAGGATCCTCTAGGATTTCTGTTTGTAGCATAAAATATTCTCTCTCTCTTGACTAAAATTCTTATATGGCCTTCTTCACTTCTCAGAAATAAAAATTTGTATTTTAATTTTACTGTCATGAAAATACAATCTTATTCGAGTAGTGCCTTTTTAAGTCTTTGGTCTCATCTTGCTATCCACTGCACTATGCTGGTTATGCTTCAGTCATCCTGGAAATTCTTACCTCTTCACACACTGTTGCTTTCTATGTGTAATAGACTACCTGCTGCAGAACACCTTCGTCTGAGTCCTTACCTTTTATAACTCTACTGTGTTATATCTCAGAATATGTTATCTTCCTCTGCTCCCTTGGAAACATAATCTTACTGCTATTATAGGACTTTTCAGATTGAATTTTTTTTTTCATTTTGTCTCCACTATTGTATGGTGAATGGAAGGAATTGCATGTATATCCATATTTTTATCTTTGTCCATTTCTGTATTTCTGCTCCTAGAACACATACTGAAATTAGATTTAAATTCATCCTTAGAAGAATCAGTCCTAATGAGGTGGCTGGATCTAGAACGTATCATAAAAAGTGAAGTCAGTTAGAAAGAGAAGGACAAATACAATATATTAACACATATATATGGAATCTAGTAGGATGGTGATGATGGCACATGCAGTGAAGCGACGAAAAGACAAATGGACAGTGGACATATGGACATTGTGGGGAAGGAACAGAGGGTGGGAGGCCTATAGGAAGTAGCATGAAGGCCTGTACTATCATAAGTGAAGAAAATAGCTCTAGTCATTGCTCTGTGAGAAAAGGGGATCCTTCAGGGGTGCTCTGTGATGGTAAGGAGGGGTGAAAAGGGAGGGATATACATATGACTATTTTGGGAACACACATATCTATAAACAACAAAACTCTGTAAAAATCAAAAGTAAAATAAAAGTCAAAAAAAATATATCCTTTATTGTCCTTTATCTACTAAAATATTTAAACATTAGGAAATTTTAACTTTGCCTTAAAATATACTATTTTAAATTAATTTCCATGAATCTTATATTTTCACATGTTCTAAATATTATAAGTCAAAATTTCAAGGATCCTCTAGGATTTCTGTTTGTAGCATAAAATATTCTCTCTCTCTTGACTAAAATTCTTATATGGCCTTCTTCACTTCTCAGAAATAAAAATTTGTATTTTAATTTTACTGTCATGAAAATACAATCTTATTCGAGTAGTGCCTTTTTAAGTCTTTGGTCTCATCTTGCTATCCACTGCACTATGCTGGTTATGCTTCAGTCATCCTGGAAATTCTTACCTCTTCACACACTGTTGCTTTCTATGTGTAATAGACTACCTGCTGCAGAACACCTTCGTCTGAGTCCTTACCTTTTATAACTCTACTGTGTTATATCTCAGAATATGTTATCTTCCTCTGCTCCCTTGGAAACATAATCTTACTGCTATTATAGGACTTTTCAGATTGAATTTTTTTTTTCATTTTGTCTCCACTATTGTATGGTGAATGGAAGGAATTGCATGTATATCCATATTTTTATCTTTGTCCATTTCTGTATTTCTGCTCCTAGAACACATACTGAAATTAGATTTAAATTCATCCTTAGAAGAATCAGTCCTAATGAGGTGGCTGGATCTAGAACGTATCATAAAAAGTGAAGTCAGTTAGAAAGAGAAGGACAAATACAATATATTAACACATATATATGGAATCTAGTAGGATGGTGATGATGGCACATGCAGTGAAGCGACGAAAAGACAAATGGACAGTGGACATATGGACATTGTGGGGAAGGAACAGAGGGTGGGAGGCGTAAAGGAAGTAGCATGAAGGCCTGTACTATCATAAGTGAAGAAAACAGCTATAGTCATTGCTCTGTGAGAAAAGGAGATCCTTCAGGGGTGCTCTGTGAGGGGCCGGAGGGGTGGGAAGGGGGGGACATGCATATGACTAATCTGGGAACATACATATCTGTAAACAACAAAACTGTAAAAGTTAAAAGTAAAATAAAAGTCAAAAAAAATATATCCTTTATTGTCCTTTATCTACTAAAATATTTAAACATTAGGAAATTTTAACTTTGCCTTAAAATATACTATTTTAAATTAATTTCCATGAATCTTATATTTTTCACATGTTCTAACTATTATTCTAACATCTAAATACTTCCCATCCTGGGATTCAACAGATCAGTGTACATTTAAACTTTAATGTGTTTAAGATTTTTAGTTCTTTCCTATGCATATGACAATTGATTAAAACTTGTAATCACTTTTGAAAAGAAAAATGTATGAATAAAAAATGTTTTTGCAATATTAGTAATTCTACAGAACTCTCCTTTTTATTCTCTTTAAACATATTAACAATTAAATCATTAGTCACAGCCAGAATTAAACCCCCCAACAAATATTTAAGAAAAATGTTTATGATGCATATATTATATATATATATAAAGTGTACACACATATACATCTTGTTAGTATAATCATGCTTTTAGAGTTTCTTTAGCTTTATATGTTATAAATCCAAGCATACATAACTGGCTTCAAGGTTTAAATTGGTCGTACTATTTAAATTGCTATATCTATAAAGTTGCCATTACCCTTGTAGTAGCAGAAGTTTTGTTTCTGCCCCATGCCAATCCTGCTGCATCTGTCGACAGAATTTATCACAGTGGATCACAAAGCATAATCTTCTCAATTATTCTCTCATCTCTGAGACTAAGGACAGGGTGTTTCATGTTCCATTTATTCTCTTGTTGAACATTTGTTTCAGGCAGTTTATATTCATGCTTCATGCATTGTTCATTCTTTCCCATATTTCTTTTTGACACTGAAGCTGTGGACATTAATCCTGCCAAAGCGATGCTTTGTTTTTATTTTTAAAATGTATTTACCTCCTTCAGATGTTTGGCTTTTATTTCATTTGGTCTTTTTTAAAAACAAAATATTCCACTAAAAAACTGTTCTTATTCAGTCTGATTTGGAGAAAAATTTCTCCATGAAATGTACACTTCAATATTTAAAATGATATATCAGAAGCAATGTTGTTGTTTTTTTGTTAGTTCTCTATATTGTGCGTTCTTAGGGTTCATGCAATTACCTTGTATCAAAACTTGCACTTTTCTACCCACTCCCCGCAACCCCGTGCACCGCTTCAGCTCCACAGTGCTCAGCCTGAGCTCCTACTAAGCTAGCAAGGCTGTCGTCTCCCTCCAGTCACCATAATGATCATATACTGGGACCTCATTAACCATGATGACACGTTCTCCAACATCTAACAGATCTAGGAGGTCGTGGACACATTGTATACGGAGGTGGAGGGGAAGATGGTCGGTAGGACAGAGGGTAACACTGATGACTCTCTCACTGACCGCTGAAGGCCCTGAGGGCAAAGGTACTTAAAACACATTAATCACTGGACTAAATATTGTCATGCTCCACCACTTGCAGGAAATCAGCTTCACAAAAGAAGCCTACAAAAAGTACATCAAAGATTATATGAAGATCAGAGACCAGAAAGAGTAAAACCTTTTATGACAGGGACTGCAGAATAAATCAAGCACATCACTGCTAATTTCAAAAACTCAGTTATTCATTGGTGAAAACATGAATCCAAACATGAGTGCTCTGCCGAACTACCATGAGGACCCCCACATATGATTTTCTTTAAGGATGGCTTAGAGATGGAAAAATACTAACAAAGTTGGCCATTACATTGGATCAGTCACCTAGCTGCTGCTTTTCATCCATAGAACTCAAGGACTTAGACTGATGTCATCTTGAGCTCTTCACATTTTTGAACATTGATTTATTTGAAGCAGAGGCACTGTTTTTGAGAAAACATGCCATGTCAGTTGCCTTAAGATAAAATGCCTTTAAATGCAATTAAAAAAAAAAAAACAACCAACAAGACTTGCAGATACTGAAAATGCTTTAGAAATATTAATATTTTTCTTGAAATGGTAAAAAGGCCAACAATAATTAAAAGTATATGAAAATTTGCCTATTTTATTCATAATAATGCACAGAAAATATGTAAAATGTAAGATTCAGTGGTTAAGATATCATTTAGTAATCTTCTTGTGCCATCAAAGTATTTTATTGGCATTGTTTTTTAATTTAGACCAATAAACAGATCCTAGCCAGCATCCTCATAGCTCTCCTGTACTACTTTTGTGTTTCAATTCCTCTCCAGGAGCAACCAGGATCCTTGTTTCTCAATCCACATAAATTCGTTTTGCAAGTTCTCTGATTTTGTCCAGACTGAATCTGCTATTTCCTTTCTTAAATTCAGTGTTATGATCTTTAGAGAAATTAAGCTTTAGTAATAATTATCAAATCTCACTAGTTGTTTGACTTATATGTCAAGAGATCATGTGTACTATGAGATATCTTGAGAGAACAGAGTTGCACAATGCAAATTAGCTGACAGTCATTACTTTGTACCTTTTAATATAATGTGACATCTTTTAGTTTACTTCAGCTCTACTTAATAGATATATACATTTTGTAACTTAGTGTTAATTAAACTAAATTTTATAAAATGTTCAACTAACTTAAAAAGATCCATGTAAAGAAAAAAAGTAATTAAGATAATGCTAAGGATACAATATTTATCTTTAATAATGCTACTTGCTTTAAAATCTGTTTCATATTAGTATTGCCACATTAGCTTTCTCTATTGTTCACAAAGCATATCCTCTCTTTCTACCCTTTTCCTTTCATCTTAATGTAAAATAATTATATTTAAAATAACTCTCTAGAAAGCACATAATTTTGACTTTTCTTTAATCAAGTTTGACAATATTTGTCTTTTATATGTGTAATTTGCTAAATTTACATTTAATGTAATTACTTACATGGATGAGTTCTTAACTACCATATTCCCATTTTTTTTATCAGTCCATCAGTTTTATATTGTTTTCCTCTTTTCTTGTCTTTTTAGTTTTTTACTTAAAAAAAAAAAAAGAGAGACAGTCAAGAAAGCAGAGCATAGTATCAGTTTTATCAATGGTGCAAGAAACAAGAACCAAAATAAAATGAAAAGCCTGAATCCTTGCTATATTACTCAGCATTTTCTATGGCAACACACACTACCAAACTGATAATGGGTATCAGTAACAAGCAACTCTTTCATGCTTTCTCTAGATCATCTCATTTCAGGACCTGAGTTGAAGGAACAGCCCAATCACACAAGTGCATTTTAAAGTATTTTCTTGAGTTTGAGTAGAACCTGTTTTGTTCTCAGTCCACTGATCAAAACAGATTATACTGGCCAAATCCAAATTTACTACATCTGATAAATATACTCTGTCAACACCAAGGGCAATGAGGGAGAATATAGTTGAGAGCAAATATTACATTTTTACCAAAATCTGGATTAAAAAAGGAGTAGAATGATGAACATAAACAACAAAGAAAGTTACATTTTCTGGCACATACAGGAACAAGTCTGAAAAACTCTCCCACTAAAATAATTAAAATAAAAAGTAGTATAAGTGTTCGGTTTAAACAAACAAGTTTTTAAGTAAAATTAAATTTACTGAAAGTTAAGGACAAAATTCATAATACATAAAATGAAGGGTGACTTGCAATTTCTAGATACCCTGTGATATATTTGATTTCTTAATTTGAGCAAGAGAGACAGCCCAGGTTTCTTGACAGGGTAGACACAGCTCCAGCAAAGGCAGAAGTGATCCAGGAAAGGGCTGGCCCTAGTTGTAGTGTGAAGGATTGTTCAGTCACTAAGTCATATCCAGCTTCTTGCAATCCCATTAATTGAAGCACACCAGGCTTCCCTGTCCTTCACTATCTCCTGGAGTTTTCTCCAACTCATGTCCATTGAGTTGGTGATGCCATCCAAATACCTCATCCTCTGTGGTCACATTCTCCTCCTGCCTTCAGTCTTTCCCAACATCATTCTCCAGTGAGTAGGCTCTTCGCATCAGGTGGCCAAACTATTGAAAATTCAGCTTCAGTTTCAGTCCTTCCAATGAATATTTGGGGTTGACTTCCTTTAGGATTGACTTGTTGATCTCTCTGCTGTTCAAAGCACTCTCAAAGAGTCTTCTCCAGCACCACAGTTTGAGGGTATCAGTTCTTCTGTGCTCAGCCTTTGTTACTGTCCATCTCTCACATCCATACATGACTACTGGTAAAACCATAGTTTTGACTTATACAGACCTTTTTAGGCAAAGTAATGTCTCTGCTTTTGAATATGCTGTCTAAGTTTGTTATAGCTTTTTCTCTAAGGAAGAAGTGTTAATGGCTACAGTCACTGTCCACAGTAATTTTGGAGCCTAAGAAAAAATCTGTCACTGTTTCCACTATTTCCCCTTCTATTTGCCATGAAGTCATGTGATCAGATGCCACCTGGGAAGGCCTGTACCAGCATGGAGGATGAGGAAAACTCGCTTACTCTGAATTTCTCCAGCACTATGTCATTCACCATTGGGAGAAGCCATACAGGAGTGCTGAGTTTGAGGAGGCCTTTCACACTGGACAAAGAGATCACCAGTGCAATGAAAGTGAGGAAGCATATAGCCACCAAGAGGAATGTGTTCAGCACTAGGAAATCCACTAGGAGAAAAGGCTTGGGAGTGCAATAGATGTGGGATGCTCTTTAGCCACAGTTCCTACTTTCATCACACAAGAAACTTCATAGAAGAGCAACACTTATAAGTGCAATGATTGTGGGAAAGGTTTTACCTGCAACTCCAGTCTCAGAATGCAACAGGGAACTCACACAGGTCAAGGTCTTTTGAGTGTGCTGAACAAGGAATATTCTTTGGCAGAAAGTCTCACTTTATTAAACACCAGCGAATTCACACTGAAGCTCAGCATCATGAGTGGAACACATGTAGGAAAGCCTTCAGCCACAAAGACATATTCACTTAGTACCAGAAAATTCACAGTGGAGAAAAGCCGTATATGTGTGGCAGTTGTGGAAAAGCCTTTATCCATAAATATGTACTTGTTGAGCACCAGAAAATCCACACTAGACAGAAGTAAGACTTCTCAGTGTGATGAATGCGGTAAACTATTTAAATATAGTTTCTACGTTAAAATACATAAGAGAATTCACAGGGGGACATGACCTTTTGTATGCAGAGAATATAGGACAACATACATCAGTAACCCCCACCTTAGTCAACACAAGAAAGTTCACACCACAGTAAAGCCAGTGGAATAAGTAAATATGGGAAATATGCTAATGCCAGCCTCGTCTAAACACTAAAGCAAGGCCTTATGTGTTCAGCAAATGGATGAGAGCCTACAGAAGACTCCCTCCTTCCTTGGTTCATGAAATTTCACACTGAAAAAAAGGCACCTGAGTGAAGTCGTTTTGGTGCTCCTTTATTACATTTATTAGGTTCATTCAGCACCAAAACTTTTCACACTATGAGAGCAGGGAATGTGCTTTCTCTTTGCTCAACACAGTATGACTCATAAAAGAGCAAAACTCTGAAAGTACCCTTTGCTATGGAACTCACAACTGGAATTTGAACTTCATACATTCACATGGGGAAGATAATTCAAGTACCAGTATGTGGGAAGCTTTCAGGAGCTACCTTACATTTTCTAACCTTCCCAGGACCTTCCACTGGCCTGAGGTGTATCACTGCTGGTGTCTATTGTAGAAACTGTCCAACTCCTATCTGCAGTCAGGCCATACACTATGTCTCTTACCCCAGTGTACTCAGATGAGGCAGGGCAATACTCTCTACTATTTCCTAGAGGGAATTGTAAGTGATATAAACCCACTGGGGATCCTCATTCCCTATACGCTGGTTATTTCAGTGTGAACATGATGCAGCTCCTGCCAAAAAGATCTAAGTTAGAATTTGCTGCAATTTTCCAAAGGTTTCCATTTTCTATGGACACTGTTGACTCTATATAAGCTAGCTGAAATAGATTTCTCCAGCCTCCAAATCACCCAACCTTGAAGTGCTCCCCTAACATATTCACTTAGTACCAGAAAATTCACAGTGGAGAAAAGCCGTATATGTGTGGCAGTTGTGGAAAAGCCTTTATCCATAAATATGTACTTGTTGAGCACCAGAAAATCCACACTAGACAGAAGTAAGACTTCTCAGTGTGATGAATGCGGTAAACTATTTAAATATAGTTTCTACGTTAAAATACATAAGAGAATTCACAGGGGGACATGACCTTTTGTATGCAGAGAATATAGGACAACATACATCAGTAACCCCCACCTTAGTCAACACAAGAAAGTTCACACCACAGTAAAGCCAGTGGAATAAGTAAATATGGGAAATATGCTAATGCCAGCCTCGTCTAAACACTAAAGCAAGGCCTTATGTGTTCAGCAAATGGATGAGAGCCTACAGAAGACTCCCTCCTTCCTTGGTTCATGAAATTTCACACTGAAAAAGGCACCTGAGTGAAGTCGTTTTGGTGCTCCTTTATTACATTTATTAGGTTCATTCAGCACCAAAACTTTTCACACTATGAGAGCAGGGAATGTGCTTTCTCTTTGCTCAACACAGTATGACTCATAAAAGAGCAAAACTCTGAAAGTACCCTTTGCTATGGAACTCACAACTGGAATTTGAACTTCATACATTCACATGGGGAAGATAATTCAAGTACCAGTATGTGGGAAGCTTTCAGGAGCTACCTTACATTTTCTAACCTTCCCAGGACCTTCCACTGGCCTGAGGTGTATCACTGCTGGTGTCTATTGTAGAAACTGTCCAACTCCTATCTGCAGTCAGGCCATACACTATGTCTCTTACCCCAGTGTACTCAGATGAGGCAGGGCAATACTCTCTACTATTTCCTAGAGGGAATTGTAAGTGATATAAACCCACTGGGGATCCTCATTCCCTATACGCTGGTTATTTCAGTGTGAACATGATGCAGCTCCTGCCAAAAAGATCTAAGTTAGAATTTGCTGCAATTTTCCAAAGGTTTCCATTTTCTATGGACACTGTTGACTCTATATAAGCTAGCTGAAATAGATTTCTCCAGCCTCCAAATCACCCAACCTTGGAAGTGCCTCCCCTACACTGACTTGTGCAATGAAAAAGCCTTATTGTGAAAGTCTTTACTCTGTACTGTTCGTCCAGTGGGGTTGACTGAGAAATAGAAATGGGTTGGCTCTTCGCATCAGGTTACGAAGTACTGGACCTTCAGCTTCACCACCAGTCCTTCCAATGAATATTCAGGGGGTGATTTCTTGAGGATTGATTGGTTTGATATCCTTGCAGTCCAAGGGACTCTCAAGAGTCTTCTCCTGGAGATTTCTTTAAAAACTAAAAATAGAAGCACCATACGACCCAGCAATCCCACTCTTAGGCTTATACCCTGATGGAATCAAATCCAGAAGAAGCACCTGTACCCCAATGTTCATTGCAGCTCTCTATACAATAGCTAGAACATGGAAGCAACCTAGATGCCCATCGACGAACGAATGGATCCAAAAGCCCTGGTACATATACACAATGGAATACTACACAGCTTTAAAAAGAAATACAGAAGAATCAGCCCTAATGAGGTGACTGGCTCTAGAACCTATCAGTGAAGTCAGTGTAGAACCTAAAAGTGAAGTCAGTCAAAAAGAGAAGGACAAGTACAATATACTAACACACATATATGGAATCTAGTAGGATGGTGATGATGGCTCAAGCAGTGAAGTGACGGAAAGACAGACATGGACAGTGGACATATGGGCATTGTGGGGAAGGAACACTGGGTGAGAGACATAAAGGAAGTAGCTTGAAGGCCTGTACTATCATAAGTGAAGAAAATAGCTATAGTCATTGCTCTGTGAGAAAAGCAGATCCTTCATGGGTGCTGTATGACGGTCTGGAGGGGTGGGATGGGGGGGATATACATATGACTAATCTGAGAACATACATATTTGTAAACAACAAAACTCTGTAAAAGTTAAAAGCAAAATAAAAGTTTAAACAACAAAAAAAGAGTCTTCTCAAACACCACAGTTCAAAGGTATCAATTCTTCGGAACTCAGTCTTCTTTATGATCCAATTCTCACATTCATACATGACTACTGGAAATACCATAGCTTTGACTATACAGAGCTTTGTCAGCAAGTGATGTCTCTGCTTTTTAATGCATTGTTTAGGTTTGTCATAGCTTTTCTTCCAAGAAACACGCATCTTTTAATTCCATGGCTGTAGTCACCATCTGCACTGATTTTGGAGCCCAGAATCATAGCTTCAGTCTAAGGGGTCCCAAAGAATTGGACATGACTTGGTGACTAAACAATAACAATATGAGACAAACATTTATCCAAATGGTTGTGCAATGTTGCATTCTTATCAGTAATATGTAGGCTTCCCTGGTAGCCCAGATGCTAAATAGTCTGCCTGCAATGCAGGAGACCCGGGTTTGATCCCTGGTTGGGAAGATCACCTGGACTTTTTGAATACTGAGTTTTAAACCAGCTTTTTCACTCTCCTCTTTCACCTTCATCAAGACATTCTTTAGTTCCTCTTTACTTTTTGTCATTAAAGTGGTATCATCTGCATATCTGAGGTTGTTGACATTTTTCCCAGCAATCTTGATTCCAGCTTGTGATTCTTCTAGCCCAGAATTTCTCATGATATCCTTTGAATATAAGTTAAATAAAAAGGGTCCCCAATCTGCAGCCAGTCTGTTGTTCCATGTGCAGTTCTAACTGTTGCTTCAAACCCTGCATACTGATTTCTCAGAAGGCAGATAAGGTGGTCTGGTATTCCCATTTCTTTAAGAAATTTATTGTGTATGAATCACAAGTAACCATATCAAGGTCTTTAGCATAGTCAATGAAGCACAAGTAGATGTTCTTCGGGCATGCATGTGCTTTTTCTATGATCCAGCACATGCAATTTGATCAACTGATCAAATTGATCTCAATTGAGCAATTTGATCTCTGGTTCCCCTTGCCTTTTCTAAGTCCAGCTTGTACACCTGGAAGTTTTTGGTTCACATACTGCTGAAGTGTAGCTTGATGCATTTTGACCATAATCTTATAGGCATGAGAAATGAGTGCAATTGTATAGTAATTTGAACGTTCTTTGGCACTGCTTTTCTTCAGGATCAAAACGAAAATTGACCATTTCCAGTCCTGTGGCCACTGCTGAGTTTCCCAAACTGTCTGGCATATTAAGTGTACACTTTAACAGTGTCATTTTTTAGAATTTGAAATAGCTCATCTGGAATTCCACCACCTCCACTAGTTTTGCTCAGAGTAATGTTTCCTAAGGTCCACTTCACTTCACACTCCAGGGTCTGGCTCTAGGTGAATGACCACATTATCACGGTTAACTGGGTCATTAAGGTCTCTTTTTTGTACAGTTCTTTTGTGTATTCTTGCTATTTTTTCTTAATCTCTTCTGTTTCTGTAGGTCCTTGCTCTTTTTGTTCTTTATTGCACCTATCTGTGTATGAAACAGTCCCTTGGTAACTCCAATTTTCTTAGAGGTATCTAGTCTTTCCTAGTAGATTGTTTTCCTCTATTTCTTTACATTGTTCATGTAAGAAGGCTTTCCTATCTCTTCTTGCTATTCTCTGGAACTTTGCACTCAGTTGGGAATATGTTTCCCTTCCTCCTTTGCCTTTCAATTTTTATCTCAGATGTTTGTAAGACCTCCTCAGACAACCATTTTGCCTTCTTGCATTTCTTTTCCTTGCTATAAAAAATAAAAACAAACAAAATAACAAGCATAATAAATTTATGTGGAATAAGTTTCTACATTCATGTGAAAATTCTCAACATATATAAACCAAAACTAGCAAATTCACAGGTAGGTATTAAAAATTCCACAAGTATTTTGAAAGATTTTATCAGTCTTGGCTCAAAATTTAACAGCTCAAGCAAACAAAAATCAATATGGATATAAAATCTGAACACATAGCTTATAATTAAACCTAATAATCTGTAATACATATTTATCCATTAACAAGGCTATAAAGTAACTTTCAATTAAAAAAATCAAAGAATTTAGATGATTAGGCATTTCTTTTATTTTCTTTAGATATTAGGCAAAGGAAGAGAAAAGAACGAAGATTCTTCATTTAAGCTAACTGTGGAATTAGTTTAAAGTACAAAAAGAGGGACAAGATTATCCAAAGAGCAGGTAATGCTCACTGAAGGAAATGGAGCACAAATACTATGGATTTCTTCTTTCAGAAAAACCTTAAGAAATAAACCTACCAAAGGCAAGTACATGTAGCAAGGTACAATTTTCAAAATGTTTATTTGTCACTAGAGAGAATGGGGGAAGAAATTCTTTTGTAGCATCTTCTGTGGAATCAGCTGGTTTGAAAAACCATACTAGGTTAGGCTCTTACTATTGAAAGTGTGGTCTGAGGAACAAAGTATCAGCATCACTATGGGGATGGTTAGAATTTCAGAATCATAAGCTCTGAGCCCTATCTGCTGAACCCAAATCTACATGGCAGCAAGATGATTAAATGATGTGTACTCAGATTAAATTTGAGAAGCCCTAGGGTAGGCCAAATGAGAGGACTAACAAAGAAGTTAGTCATATTTTCAGAAAGCATCAGTCTCCACAGAAGGCAGGAAGGAGTGGGAGGGCAGAGAGAGGGAGAGAGAAACTTTTCACTGGGTAAAGTGTTCAGTTCATGTCTCAATTGTTTAGGAAGAAATAAAATGTAAACACTTTCAGAATTAAAACTATAGGACCATATGTAGATACTAACCTTTTAAAAACATGATCTTAACTTTATCCTTACTCAAGAAGGCTGAGAATGCATGGTCTGAGTAAATCTCTCCTGCCTCAAGGATAATTATTCTTAAAAGGGAAAAATAATGTGATCTATATAAAGATATTTTAAAGTGCAAAACTTGCATGCAAAGCAAACAAAGCTGAAGAGCACTCAGGACAAACAGATGAAAATGGAGACAGCATTGCAACATGAATGAAATAATCAGTGTAACACTTAGGACCATGGAGAAAAAACACAAAGCCCAATGACACAAACATGAGGAAGATTAAAAAATGGGGAAAACAGAAGGTGACAAAATGTAGTAAGAATCAGAAAAAAGGTAGAATTAAAATAATAACAGATACAGAGTTTTTAAAAAGAAAAGACAACAACATAGAGCATTAAAGCTATTAATGAGAAATAATGAAATGAAAATAAAAGTTAGCAAAGAAAATAAACATGAAAGAGATCAAATCCACATTTAGATTGCATAAAGAAAAATATCAGAATGGTACAAGATAATTCTCTTGAGGTAATAGGAAATGCACAAAAAAACAATAAATGCTTATACTGTATCATGGGAAAATTCTACCCTGCAGAATCAACAGCAAGATAACGTTTTTAAATTTTAAATAATATTAATAATTCCAAGAGGTGCTCAGGTCTAAATTAATAAGCATGTGTACATTGGCAGCTGGTTGAAAAACCATACTAGGTTAGGCTCTTACTATTGAAAGTGTGGTCTGAGGAACAAAGTATCAGCATCACTATGGGGATGGTTAGAATTTCAGAATCATAAGCTCTGAGCCCTATCTGCTGAACCCAAATCTACATGGCAGCAAGATGATTAAATGATGTGTACTCAGATTAAATTTGAGAAGCCCTAGGGTAGGCCAAATGAGAGGACTAACAAAGAAGTTAGTCATATTTTCAGAAAGCATCAGTCTCCACAGAAGGCAGGAAGGAGTGGGAGGGCAGAGAGAGGGAGAGAGAAACTTTTCACTGGGTAAAGTGTTCAGTTCATGTCTCAATTGTTTAGGAAGAAATAAAATGTAAACACTTTCAGAATTAAAACTATAGGACCATATGTAGATACTAACCTTTTAAAAACATGATCTTAACTTTATCCTTACTCAAGAAGGCTGAGAATGCATGGTCTGAGTAAATCTCTCCTGCCTCAAGGATAATTATTCTTAAAAGGGAAAAATAATGTGATCTATATAAAGATATTTTAAAGTGCAAAACTTGCATGCAAAGCAAACAAAGCTGAAGAGCACTCAGGACAAACAGATGAAAATGGAGACAGCATTGCAACATGAATGAAATAATCAGTGTAACACTTAGGACCATGGAGAAAAAACACAAAGCCCAATGACACAAACATGAGGAAGATTAAAAAATGGGGAAAACAGAAGGTGACAAAATGTAGTAAGAATCAGAAAAAAGGTAGAATTAAAATAATAACAGATACAGAGTTTTTAAAAAGAAAAGACAACAACATAGAGCATTAAAGCTATTAATGAGAAATAATGAAATGAAAATAAAAGTTAGCAAAGAAAATAAACATGAAAGAGATCAAATCCACATTTAGATTGCATAAAGAAAAATATCAGAATGGTACAAGATAATTCTCTTGAGGTAATAGGAAATGCACAAAAAAACAATAAATGCTTATACTGTATCATGGGAAAATTCTACCCTGCAGAATCAACAGCAAGATAACGTTTTTAAATTTTAAATAATATTAATAATTCCAAGAGGTGCTCAGGTCTATTTTATCTTTCTATTAATAAGCATGTGGAGGGATAAGCAAGATTGTCTGCTGTAAACCCAGAGTGAATTCTTTCAGGTCAACAGGTGCCATCCCTCCCACCCCTGTTCCTCAACTGCAAGAGGATCTATTTATAAACAATTCCTATGGAAAGTATGGCCAGTCCTCACTCCAGCAGAAGGAGTTACACATAGTATTAAGACTCCTCTGGCTTTGTATGAGGGCAGGTGCATATGAACCTGCAAGCTTAAACTGTTAAGATGCTGACGATACTGGACTGCTCTCCTCACTTACCTGACTGTGCCTACAATCTCTCCACACAAGAAAGGGTAGAGCCAAGGCCAAGAATAGGGTGTTAGAAGTGGGGTAAGTAGAGCAGAGAAAGAAAAGAAAAATTCTATACAGCACTGAAAATATATAACCAAAATATTACTCAAAGATATCTCTCTCAAAGGTAACATTAACTAACAGTTGTAGTCCTCTGCAGATGTGAGAACTGAACTGTAAAGAAGGCTGTATGCCAAAGAATTGATGCTTTCAAACTATGGTGCTGAAGAAGACTCTTGAGAGTCCCTTGGAATGCAAGATCAAACCAGTTAATCCTGAAGGAAATCAACCCTGAATATTTATTGGAAGGACTGTTACTGAAGTTGATGTTCCAATACTTTGGCCACTCCCACTGGATGTGAAAAGCGGATTCACTGGAAAAGACTCGATGCTGGAAAAGACTGAAGGTCAAAAAAGATGGGAACTGCAGAGGTTTAAATGGTTAGACAGCGTCACTGACTCAATGGATGTGAATCTGAGCAAACTCTGAAAGACAGTGAAGGACAGAGGAATCTGGTGTGCTTTCAGTCCATAAGGTTTGAAAAAGTCAAACACGATTCAGTGACTGAACAACAATAAAGAGAAAAGCAAATGAATGTACGATACCATTTTTATAGTGTTTAAAATATGCAAAGCAGAATAGGTATAATTTATTGATCACAGCGTATGTAGTAAATTACAAACACACATATGATATTGGATAGGACCTCCATAACAAAATATTAACAGTCTGGGTGGCAGTAAACAACAAAACCTTATTGTCTCACAGTTCTGGAGGCTAAAAGTCTAAGGTCTAGAAATGGGAAGCTTGGTTCCTTCTAAGGACTGTGAGGGAAGGAGGTATTCCAAACCTTTCTCTCCTTGACTTTATTTTTTTTTTTTTATTTTTTTTACAAAGTTTTGTTGTTCACTGCCATACATCAACCTGAATCAGCCATAGGTACAGATATGTCTCCTTGGCTTTTAGGAGGCTGTCATCTCCCTGTGTCTCTTCATATTGTCTTTCCACTCTGTGCCCAAACTTCCTCTTTTTATACACAATTCCATGAAGGCCTACCCTAAATACATCATTTTAATTTGATTAGCTCGGTAAAGATCCTATCTTCAAATAACTTCACTTTTAGAAGTTGGAGGTTACGACTTCAACATTCAAATTTTGGGGGTGGCCCAATTTAACCTCTTAACACATGATAATTATGACTGCCAAATTCACACCTGCCATTAATTTTAGAATTTGAAATGCTATTTCCTATACTGGGCAGTGAATACAGTGGTAATTAGTTTAAATTCTGCATAACTATGTATACCTCAACTCTTACAAAAGAAGTTAAAATTAAGTAATACAAAATCTCAGAAAAAAATATTAAGAAATAAGAGGGTCTCTCTATTTTAAGTACACAATTTTTTTTTTTTTACTAAATATAGCTAGAAAACTCTATTACTATATTTCAGAAGAATATTCATAGCTAAAATCGAGCAAATTTTGCTGTAGATAATTTTTAGAGATACCAAGTCTGAATAATGATGCCAATCAGAATTATGTCAAATATACAGGCTCTTTTACTTTCCAGGAGGTGAATCTTGGTTTCCTACATAAAAGACAGCATTGTACACATATCCTGTACACCTACTAAGTGACTGGGTACCTGAATACTCCCTGGGCTTACTCTCCCTGTTTTTCAGAGAGAACAGTCTTAGCCTATGGACATTTTACATACCATTCAAGCCACAATCTAGTAAAAATTACTTTCTCCATGAAAGGATAACCATACGATATACGTATCCTTTATCCTTTCCAACTTCCCCCCAAATGAAAGGCTGGATTCATTTGTTAACCTGATATTTCTACTGAGTTATCATTATGCCACAGAAACTCTCCTTGTGAGATAGTATGACTGATGGTTTACGTGTCTGCCTTCCAAAATATGTTTTACTCTGCTTATGTCCCCAAACAAAAATTTCCTCTTCATCTTCTTATCTGAAAGGTTAGTTCCTGTCATTTATAAAGAAATCAATACTCAACTGTATTCTTGAATGACTAAAAGTGACACCCTATTTGACATGAATAATAGACTTTATTCTAAATACTCATTTTTTCTGGATAGATGTTCTTGATGCATTTGTGATGATATTTATATACCAGGTCTCTATATGTATGATTTTTTAAAAAATTTATTTATTTATTTATTTATTTATTTATTTATTTTTTACATGTATGTTCCCAGATCATTCATATGCATATCCTTGGACCCTCCCCCCACCCAGTTCCCCCCCTCCCATCCCTCCAGACCATCGCTCCAAGTGGTTGTAGGCACTCCTATTCCCCTAGCACAATGACAATAGCTATCTTTTCCACACATGACAGTATAGGCTTCCATGTTACTCCCTCCATGCCTCCCTCCCACTGTTCGGTCTCCACAATGTCTTTATTCTATTCTCTGTTTTTTCAAAAGTTCACTACATATGTTATCATGACCATCTTACTAGATCCCATATATATGAGTTAGTATACTATACTTGTCTTTCTCTTTTTGACTTACTTCACTTTTTATGATAGGTTCTAGAGCCAGCCACCTCATTAGGACTGAGTCTTCTGCATTTCTTTTAACAGCTGAATAGTATTCCATTGTATATATGTACCAGGGCTTCTGGATCCATTCATTTTTCGATGGACATCTAGGTTGCTTCCATGTTCTGGCTATTGTATAGAGAGCTGCAATGAACATTGGGGTACAGGTGCCAGTTTTGTACACCTACTAAGTGACTGGGTACCTGAATACTCCCTGGGCTTACTCTCCCTGTTTTTCAGAGAGAACAGTCTTAGCCTATGGACATTTTACATACCATTCAAGCCACAATCTAGTAAAAATTACTTTCTCCATGAAAGGATAACCATACGATATACGTATCCTTTATCCTTTCCAACTTCCCCCCAAATGAAAGGCTGGATTCATTTGTTAACCTGATATTTCTACTGAGTTATCATTATGCCACAGAAACTCTCCTTGTGAGATAGTATGACTGATGGTTTACGTGTCTGCCTTCCAAAATATGTTTTACTCTGCTTATGTCCCCAAACAAAAATTTCCTCTTCATCTTCTTATCTGAAAGGTTAGTTCCTGTCATTTATAAAGAAATCAATACTCAACTGTATTCTTGAATGACTAAAAGTGACACCCTATTTGACATGAATAATAGACTTTATTCTAAATACTCATTTTTTCTGGATAGATGTTCTTGATGCATTTGTGATGATATTTATATACCAGGTCTCTATATGTATGATTTTTTAAAAAATTTATTTATTTATTTATTTATTTATTTATTTATTTTTTACATGTATGTTCCCAGATCATTCATATGCATATCCTTGGACCCTCCCCCCACCCAGTTCCCCCCTCCCATCCCTCCAGACCATCGCTCCAAGTGGTTGTAGGCACTCCTATTCCCCTAGCACAATGACAATAGCTATCTTTTCCACACATGACAGTATAGGCTTCCATGTTACTCCCTCCATGCCTCCCTCCCACTGTTCGGTCTCCACAATGTCTTTATTCTATTCTCTGTTTTTTCAAAAGTTCACTACATATGTTATCATGACCATCTTACTAGATCCCATATATATGAGTTAGTATACTATACTTGTCTTTCTCTTTTTGACTTACTTCACTTTTTATGATAGGTTCTAGAGCCAGCCACCTCATTAGGACTGAGTCTTCTGCATTTCTTTTAACAGCTGAATAGTATTCCATTGTATATATGTACCAGGGCTTCTGGATCCATTCATTTTTCGATGGACATCTAGGTTGCTTCCATGTTCTGGCTATTGTATAGAGAGCTGCAATGAACATTGGGGTACAGGTGCCTCTTTCAGTTTTGATTTCATCAGGATATAGGCCTAATAGTGGGATTGCTGGGTCATAGGGTGCTTCTATTTTTAATTTTTTAAGGAATCTCCAGACTGTCTTCCATAGAGGTTGTATCAATTTACATTCCCACCAGCAATGCAAGAGGGTTCCCTTTTCTCCACACCCTCTCCAGCACTTGCTATCTGTCGATTTGTTGATGCTGGCCATTCTGACAGGTGTGAGGTGGTATCTCATTGTGGTTTTAATTTGCATTTCTCTGATAATAAGCGAGGTTGAGCATCGTTTCATGTATTTTTGGGTCATCTGTATGTCCTCTTTGGAGAGGCGTCTCTTTAGATCTTTTTCCCATTTTTTGATTGGGCTGCTCATTTTCCCTGTGTTGAGTTGTCTGAGTTGCTTGTAGATTTTGGAGATGAATTCTTTGTCTGTTGTTTCATTTGCTATGATTTTCTCCCATTCTGTGGGGTGTCTGTTCAACTTTTTGGTGATTTCTTTTGCTGTACAAAAGCTTTTAAGTTTTATGAGGTTCCACGTGTTGACTTTTCTTTTCAGTTCCACTATTTTAGTAGGTGGGTCAGAGAAGATCTTGCTTTGGTTGATGTCCTTGAGGGTTTTGCCTATATTCTCCTCTAAGAGTTTGATGGTTTCTGGTCTTACATTTAGGTCTTTAATCCATTTGGAGTTGATCTTTGTGTATGGTGTCAGGGAATGTTCCAACTTCATTTTTTTGCATGTAGCTGTCCAATTTTCCCAGCACCATTTGTTGAAGAGGCTGTCTTTCTCCCATTTTATAGTTTCTCCTCCTCTGTCAAAAATAAGGTACCCATAGGAACGTGGGTTGATCTCTGGCTTCTCGATCTTGTTCCATTGGTCGATAGTTCTGTTTTTGTGCCAGTACCATACTGTCTTGATGACTATTGCTGGACTGAATAATAAAATGAATAAACTAGAAAATGAATAAACTGATTTAAGGATGGCTATTTAAGTATATTTTATACTGGTACCACTGGAGGACACACAATAGGAAAGCACCCGTCTTATATATAAGCATTATTTGAAGGTCTTTCCTTTTATGTGTAGCTTTCTTTCATTTTATTTTCATTTTTAACAAAGAAACACAATCTACCTTTCTCACACTGAAATAACTTAAAATTCCTGTGTGTTGGCTTGCAATTGAGTTTTTAATTAAAATTTATGTTATTGATTATACAAATTAGTTTCCTTAAATAGAAGGTGCTGGCCTGAAGGAATTTAATTTTCTATTAAGCCTTGCATATAGTCATAAAAATATAATGAAGAGTTAATGAATTTTTAAAGAGACTTTTTAAATAACAATGAAAATTGTTCATAATAAGCGAGGTTGAGCATCGTTTCATGTATTTTTGGGTCATCTGTATGTCCTCTTTGGAGAGGCGTCTCTTTAGATCTTTTTCCCATTTTTTGATTGGGCTGCTCATTTTCCCTGTGTTGAGTTGTCTGAGTTGCTTGTAGATTTTGGAGATGAATTCTTTGTCTGTTGTTTCATTTGCTATGATTTTCTCCCATTCTGTGGGGTGTCTGTTCAACTTTTTGGTGATTTCTTTTGCTGTACAAAAGCTTTTAAGTTTTATGAGGTTCCACGTGTTGACTTTTCTTTTCAGTTCCACTATTTTAGTAGGTGGGTCAGAGAAGATCTTGCTTTGGTTGATGTCCTTGAGGGTTTTGCCTATATTCTCCTCTAAGAGTTTGATGGTTTCTGGTCTTACATTTAGGTCTTTAATCCATTTGGAGTTGATCTTTGTGTATGGTGTCAGGGAATGTTCCAACTTCATTTTTTTGCATGTAGCTGTCCAATTTTCCCAGCACCATTTGTTGAAGAGGCTGTCTTTCTCCCATTTTATAGTTTCTCCTCCTCTGTCAAAAATAAGGTACCCATAGGAACGTGGGTTGATCTCTGGCTTCTCGATCTTGTTCCATTGGTCGATAGTTCTGTTTTTGTGCCAGTACCATACTGTCTTGATGACTATTGCTGGACTGAATAATAAAATGAATAAACTAGAAAATGAATAAACTGATTTAAGGATGGCTATTTAAGTATATTTTATACTGGTACCACTGGAGGACACACAATAGGAAAGCACCCGTCTTATATATAAGCATTATTTGAAGGTCTTTCCTTTTATGTGTAGCTTTCTTTCATTTTATTTTCATTTTTAACAAAGAAACACAATCTACCTTTCTCACACTGAAATAACTTAAAATTCCTGTGTGTTGGCTTGCAATTGAGTTTTTAATTAAAATTTATGTTATTGATTATACAAATTAGTTTCCTTAAATAGAAGGTGCTGGCCTGAAGGAATTTAATTTTCTATTAAGCCTTGCATATAGTCATAAAAATATAATGAAGAGTTAATGAGTGTATATGTATTAGACTTAATAACAATATTGACAAATAAAATTTAAGATGGTATTTTCCTATTTTATCTAATTGTGAGAAAATAGTTAACACTTAATGAGCCAAAGTTTACTGTATTTAATTTACAAATATACCACCACACTTTTTTACACCAGTCTGAAAATTTATTGAATTCATATATTCAGTCAGAATTATGTTAAAGGTATCTTATTTAACATAATGCAATCCAAACTATGCGATTGTTTAATTCAATCTTTACTTTAGACTAGTATTCGGAACAGAATGTCACAATGCTTAACAGACTAAATAAACAAATTTCTGATACATTATTTCATAAGAGAATTTTTTGAATGGCCTTAATTGCATACATATTTTAGACTTACGCATGTAACTGTTTAGAGGTAATTTTTTTCAAAAAACATTTTTTTTTCAACTTCATGTCACGAGCTCTTTATTTACTTATTATTTTCATCCATCTTTATTCTTTTGGCATGTGTAGGCCTCCCATTGCAGTGGCCTCTCTCCTTTCAGAGCACCGGTTCTGGGCACATACGTTCCAGAGCACAGGCTCATAATTGGACACACTGGTCCAGCCACTCCGCGGCATGTGGGATCTTTCCAGGCCAGGGATCAAACTGGTGCCCCTTGCATTGCAAGGTGGACTCTTTACCCACTGGACCACCAGGGAAGCCCTAGAGGTAATTTTTACTATAGAAACATACACTGATTTCATGGTATAAACTGTGATACTATAGGTACTTATCACATTAAAAAATATTATTCTATAGGCTTATCTTTAGTTATTCAGTTTCTACATTTTCCAGCAAGAAATTCTAAGGATAACAGAGTTAACTTTCTAAAGAATATTAATGACGAATTTTACCTATACAACAACTTTCTTCCATATCATATTAATTGAGATGAAGGACAGCAGAATCTGGCTTTTATGGAATCGCTTCATAATTAGCTCATTGTTCTGGAATTCCTGAAACACATATTACATATTCTGCAAATAAAAAATGTATTTTCTATGTAATTCTTTTTTAATGATTACTTTCATTAAATTCAATTGGTTTAATATATTTTGCTACGGATCACACTGTAGAACCTCCATTTCTATGTTAAAAATTGAAAAAGCCGATATTCATATAATCATTTATTTCAAAAATATTAACTGAGCATTTATGGTGTTGTTAGGTTTAATCTGGGCACTGGAAGTATAGTAGTGGATAAGATCCAGTCTCCACTTTTGGTGAGTCAAAAGTAAAGGGGAAAAAATAGGAAATGAATTAAATACAAAGACTATTTCAGTACAGGTAAAGATATTAAAGATATTTAAGATTTGGATACAAGAATTGATGGAAGTGAAGACTCCAAAAGCTGATTCAATCCCGCCCTCTAGTGACCAGCTGAAAGAATCACCCCCACCCCACCCCTCCTCCTCCCCACCCCTCCTTCCCAGAGCCTTCCTGCCACAAAGTTCCAGAGCCTCCAGGGCACAAAGCTTTCCAGCCTCTAGGTTCACCTCAGCACCACCCCTTTCCTTCTTCTGGTGCCCACTCTCTTCCCTGCCCCCACTCAGCTATAAAAGCCCCTCACCACACCTGCCCCATGCGACATTTTCCCTGGTCATGCCTGTGTGGCCAGGTGCCCACGGCGGCCCCTCTGAAGCTTCTTGCATTAAAGCCCGTGGTGGCCTCTCATATCTATCTTGCTAATCTGAGAGGTCAGTGTTTCTGCTTTCCCCCTACTTCTACACATTTCTAACAAGAATAATATTGAATTAATAGGTGAACATTAAAAACATGACTATGTTTTGAAAACAAAATAAAAGTCTGCATGCTATAGATATCACACCACTTAATATCTGAATATGGACCATTATATAAAGTTTAATCCCCTTAAATTAATAATAGCTAATATGTGCTAAACTATGCCCTAAGGGATAACATGTTTTGGTCACTTATTTCTCACAAATGAGATTAGTACTATTATTATCCTCATTTTGAAAGGGAAGACACTGAAGTCTAGAGATGTTAGATAACCTCTCCAGTAAGGAAGCTAGGGATGGAGGTGAGTCGTGCTTTATCAGCTTGGGTCAAGATTATATATATATATATATATTTAAGAAAAAAATGATATGTGCTTAAACATTTACCTGCTGAAAACATGAGTAGATGTATTAGACTAATGGATTGAATGTTCTTGTTAAAAGTGTATATAAATCCAATTCCATTTGATTAATCTAAAACATGGCAAACTCTGCCTTTTTATGAATGAGATAATTCACAAGTAGATTGATCAGAAACTTGAAAAATTGCATAAAAAGCTTGATTCACTATATTTTCTAAATAGAAAAGTTTTGTTTAGTTCTATGAAAAAGAATTCTAAAATATACCTAAACATTCTGTGTGTGCATCAGTCTTGTAATTTATTCAACTCATAATTCAACACCTATTGGTAATTTGTATATTGGAAAAATCATTAGAAAGTGTTGAGCATTATCCTGATCCCTATGGAACTGAAAATCAAAAAAGCATAACATCCTTCAGAAAGGTGTGAAGAAAAGGCTCTAGGGAAACTTTGCAGGAGCTAATTAATTCAGTCAGCCACAATAATGTTGCAACATTTACATTACAAGGCTTCTTTCTGAAAATTAGAAGTTAGTTTTGAAGTGTTAATATATTAAAATGAATGCAAATTATCTCAAATAGTCACTAACTAGTATAGATTTTCACTTGGGTACAACAGTTAGAGGTTTTACAGAGTAAAATATGCAAAAATTCCCTCCCCCGTGTTTCATGCCTGTGTGGCCATGTGCCCACGGCCCCTCTGAAGCTTCTTGCATTAAAGCCCGTGGTGGCCTCTCATATCTATCTTGCTAATCTGAGAGGTCAGTGTTTCTGCTTTCCCCCTACTTCTACACATTTCTAACAAGAATAATATTGAATTAATAGGTGAACATTAAAAACATGACTATGTTTGTTTTGAAAACAAAATAACTAAAAGTCTGCATGCTATAGATATCACACCACTTAATATCTGAATATGGACCATTATATAAAGTTTAATCCCCTTAAATTAATAATAGCTAATATGTGCTAAACTATGCCCTAAGGGATAACATGTTTTGGTCACTTATTTCTCACAAATGAGATTAGTACTATTATTATCCTCATTTTGAAAGGGAAGACACTGAAGTCTAGAGATGTTAGATAACCTCTCCAGTAAGGAAGCTAGGGATGGAGGTGAGTCGTGCTTTATCAGCTTGGGTCAAGATTATATATATATATATATATTTAAGAAAAAAATGATATGTGCTTAAACATTTACCTGCTGAAAACATGAGTAGATGTATTAGACTAATGGATTGAATGTTCTTGTTAAAAGTGTATATAAATCCAATTCCATTTGATTAATCTAAAACATGGCAAACTCTGCCTTTTTATGAATGAGATAATTCACAAGTAGATTGATCAGAAACTTGAAAAATTGCATAAAAAGCTTGATTCACTATATTTTCTAAATAGAAAAGTTTTGTTTAGTTCTATGAAAAAGAATTCTAAAATATACCTAAACATTCTGTGTGTGCATCAGTCTTGTAATTTATTCAACTCATAATTCAACACCTATTGGTAATTTGTATATTGGAAAAATCATTAGAAAGTGTTGAGCATTATCCTGATCCCTATGGAACTGAAAATCAAAAAAGCATAACATCCTTCAGAAAGGTGTGAAGAAAAGGCTCTAGGGAAACTTTGCAGGAGCTAATTAATTCAGTCAGCCACAATAATGTTGCAACATTTACATTACAAGGCTTCTTTCTGAAAATTAGAAGTTAGTTTTGAAGTGTTAATATATTAAAATGAATGCAAATTATCTCAAATAGTCACTAACTAGTATAGATTTTCACTTGGTTACAACAGTTAGAGGTTTTACAGAGTAAAATATGCAAACGTTGGTTGATCTAAGGAAAAATTTCTTAGGGATGATTAATCACCAAGTTTTTTTATCTGAAAGAATCTAGATGAATGTAATATCATTAAGGCAATTTGTGCTCATTTAAATTAGCTACTTGAAACACTGAAATTTAAGTGGGATAAAGCATAGCAACGTGTTAGTGAGGCAAAAGTGTTTATTATAGGTATTCAGGATAAAACAATCATCTCCAAATGTATGTCACTAATTAAAGAATGCAGGAGCCTTCATAGGATTCATCATAGTGTTCAGCTAAATTTATTCATAGCATTTTGCCAAAAAAAAACGGCAATTGATAAAATAATGGAAATATGGGATATTTTAAATATACTATTAATATTTGGTGATAATATGATGTGGGATAAAAAAATCCTGGATTTATAAACAGAAAAACTTGATTTCAAATCCTGATTTTTCCTCACTGTGTAACAGGAAAAGTATTAGTAACAGTCATTGTGACTGCCTTATTGATCACTTACTACATTCTAGATGTTGTCCTAAGGGCTTTGCATAAATTTATATACAAAAGAAAGAAAATTTCCAATAATCTTCACACAAATTTGGGAAAATAAACCACACTTTAAGATGGAATAAATGTATTAGGGACTCAACAAGAGAGTAACCACGTATTAGTTTTCACTTTTTTATTTTTTTTTTAATACAGTTCACTATATATCCTGAACTAGACTCAGAGATGTCTATCTACTATTGCAGAAAATGTTCTTCTCTGAATTTCCATTGTTTCATTTCTCTTTTTATGTAAATATAGCTGGGGATAGACAGGAATGTGTTTAGAAGGCAGCAAATGCCAGAATTATGTAGTCATAGCTACATTCTGTTTATAAAACTTCAGAGTTTGTTCTAGTTTCTTGGCATTCCTGAAAGCAATTCCTCTGGGATAATTGGAAATGATCTTCTGAATTTTTTTTACACAAAGTTTATTTTTAATGAAAATATTGACTAATACAGGGCTTCCCAGGTGGTGCTAGTGGTAAAGAATCCACCTACTAGTGCAGGAGATATAAGAGATATGGGTTCAATCCCTGAGTTAGGAAGATCCCCTGGAGAAGGGCATGGCAATCCACTCTAGTATTCTTGCATGGAGAATCCCCTGGATGGATAAGCCTGGTGGTCTACAGTCCATAGGGTCTCAAAGAATTTGGTATGACTGAGTGACTTAGTATGCACTAATACAGGGTCCCCCAAAATACTACATATAAATGACATTAAACGCTTAGCTGAAATAGGGGAGTCTATGGCTACACCACTCTGAATGTGTCCGATCTCATCTGAAATAGGGGTATACCTCAAAGTCATGATTGCTTCTCTATGTAAGAGGAATAAACCTTTTGTGCAGTGCATACACAAGGATTATTCCAGGATGACTGAGAGAATTCTCCTAGTTACATATTTCTTAAATGGCAGAAAATTATCTGTGATGTGAATTGCTTGTAAGTCAGATATTGGATCTATGCATGTGACCTAATTGTTAATGTTAGACACAAGAAATTTAATAAATGATTCTAGGAATAGGGTTTGTGAATGAAGTTGTTTTGAATGAAAGGGTGATAGATAAAAGAGGATAAAGGACTCCAAGTCACAGCATAATCTGAGGTAGACAGTTGTCTAGAGTTTGTTCACATCACTAAGCAATCTGACAAAAACGAACCTAGAAGGCATTCCTATACACTTCAGCATTGAATGTAGTGAAATATTAAGTTGTGCTACATATTATTTATATAATGTGAAAGTAAAATTGATTTTCTCATAACAGGCTTTAAAATCTAACTATAAGCTCTGGGTAGCAAGAAGCTGTCAACATGAAAAGAAGAAGAGAATAAAAGACGTGAGGAAGGCAAAAGAATGAAAATATACCTCCCTCCTCACATATCAAAAACAGTAACAACAGCCAAACACTTACAAATAAACCTTAGTCAGGACTGAAATTAGGTCTATTATTCATATAATAAAGTAACCAAGAGTTCACATATTAGCACTGAAACAAAGAGCTACTGGATTCAAATTTCACAAAAGAATCAGAAAAATAGCCTGACAGGTCCTCTGTCCATGGGATTCTCCAGGCAAGAAAAACTGGAAGAGATTGCCATACCATCCTCCATGGGATCTTCCTCACTCAAGGATGGAAGTCACATCTCTTAAGTCTTCTGCATAGGCAGGTGGGTTCTTTACCACAAGTACCACCTGGGAAACCCATTTTTAAAATGACCAATAATAACTGTGAAGGTAAAAGCTCACACTCTTACTAGCCAGAGCTGCAGTATAGAAATAACAAGAAAATAGGGCTTCCCTGGTGGTCCAGTGGGTAAAGACACCGCCTTGCAGTGCAAGGGGCACCGATTCAATCCCTGGCCTGGGAAGATCCCACGTGCCTCAGAGCGGACCGATGTGCCCAATTACCGAGCCAGAGCTCTGGGGCGTGTGTGCCCAGAGCCGGTGCTCTGCAGCGACAGAGGCCACTGCGATAGGAGGTCCACACAGTCCAAAGGACAAAAGATGGATGATGAAAGACCAATAGAAGTGGCCAAAAAAAAAAAAAAAAAAAGTTAAAAAAAAAAAAGAAATTACAAGAAAATAAGACGTATTAGGAGATTAAAAACAGCATTGAGTTCTTATGTGGACTATTTTCTCAGTAATTATTACTATATTTTATTATTTTTTATATAGAAAATAATCCATGACCTGATTTCTAACATTTGCACAAATATATAATAAGCAATATTTCATCAAAAGAACAGTAAGAAATTCAACATTTGATGGCTTGAGGGGTTTGTGATCTGATGCTACTAATTAATAAAACAAACACTTCTCATCAGTAAATGGAGTTTTTTTGTTGCTGATAACTACAATTTCCTTAAAGGCAGCTTATTGTAATTCTCTTGTGATCACAAAGCTAACATGGAAACAGAATCAGTATGTTTATATGGCATCATTTTACTACATGATGGTTCTTTTACGTTAGAGTTAAAATTATCAAAGATTTTTTATGGCTAGACATTTTACAATTTTATTTATTATATGCCAATGATGTATATACTGGAGTTTCTTATTATAAGTAATGGGGTGTGTGTGTGTGTGTGTGTGTGTGTGTGTGCACGGAGTCACTTCAGTCATGTCTGACTGTGACCCCATGGACTGCAGACCCCCATCTCTACATGGGATTTCCCAGACAAGAATACTGGGAGAGGTTGCCATTTCCTTCTCCAGGGGATCTTCCTGACTCAGGAACTGAACCCTGGGTCTCCTTCACTGCAGACAGATTCCTTACCATCTGAGCCATCAGGGAAACCTCTTTCATCTTGGGAAACGTTATTCCCACAGAGGATAGAATACTACACCCTTCTGTTTTTCTGTCAGTTTTATTGGCAGCTTTTAAACAATCTGTCAGATTTTTGTCTGGCTTTTCATTTTCACTTCCAAACTCTGGATTGTCAGAATTTGTTCTTGCCCTATTTATCAGGTTTCCTCATGACCACTCTCAGATACAATTATCCACTACAATGATCCAAAGAACTCAGAAAAGCTATTATACTCATGATTATGGTTTCTTACAGAAAAAGAATACAGATTCAGATCCACAAAGACCAAAGGCATATTAGGGTGAAATCCAGCCACAAGATTCCAGTTATCTATTCCAAGTGCAGGCCTACAGTTAGGGCTTACTTTTCTCAGCAACAAAGTGTAATAATATGTGTGAGCATGGCTAACCAGGGAGGAGCTCACCTGAGCCTTAGTGTCCAGGACTTTTACTGAGGGATAGTTCTAAAGGCATGGAGTGCTGGGGTAACTTACTTTCCTCAGTTTCCAGTTTCTCCAGAGGTCAAACTGACACAGGATGACCCAAGGCTACCATGAGTGACAGAAGAAACTGGGTGATGAAGCTCCAAACATACAAGGACACTCTTGCCATACAACATACTTCGAATACTTAGAGGTTAAATCCCAGATGCTGGTCAAAGGCTACTTTTTGTTTGTAATGTCCAGGGTCTTGCACATTCTAAGCCTGCTAGATTAACTCTTCAGTGCATACCTCTTTTCTATCCATTTGCACTTTCTTGCTTCCTCATACAATTATGTGGCTTAAAAATTATGGGGCTCTGAATTGAAAGAGGACTGTTTTAAGCATAAAGAAGCTTAAGCACATGTTTGCAGTTAAGATGGTGCCTACAGGAAGAGGCAGGGCGTGATCTAAATTGTTAATTGATGGTCAAAATTTCTGATTGGTTCCCCTGGCTGCCGTGCTCGTGAATGATTGCTTGGCCTTTAGCTTGATTGGTGTAATCTATAGGAAGTCCCGTGCAAAACCCCCTTCACTTGCCTATAAAAGCTGTGGATCTTCATTAATAAAGTGGAACTACTTCGATGGAACCCCTGTCGCGTCTGATTGTCCCTTGCCTCAGCCGAGGGGCTGCGGGGCGGACAGTTCAAGGTTTGCCTCTCTCCGAGATCTCCCGGTTCCGCCGGGAGTAATCCCTGCTGCCTTCCCTTTCTGCGGAAGGTCCCCGCAAAAAATTATGTATGTGCTCAGACGACTGACAAACATGAAAAGATGCTCAGCTTCTCTCATTATTAGAGATATGTAAATGAAAACTACAATGAGATTATCACCTCACACCAATTAGACTGGCCATCATCAAAAAGTCTACAAACAATAAATACTGGAGAGGGTGTGGAGAAAAGGGAACTCTTTTGTACTGCTGGTGGGAATGTAAATTGACATGGCTACTATGGAAGACAGTATGAGGATTCCTCAAAAAGCTAGGAACAAAACCACCATGTTACTCTATGGTCCCACTGTTAGGCACATACCCTGAGGAAACCAAAATCGAAAAAGACACATGTACCCCATTGTTCACTGCAGCACTATTTACAATGGTTAAGCAACCTAGATGTCCACGGACAGATGGATGGACGGAGAAGCTGTCGTACATATATATAGTGGAATATTACTTGGTCATGGAAAGGAATGCATTTGAGTCAGTTCTAAGAAAGTGGATGAATCCAGAGCCTATTATACAGAGTGAAGGAGGAGAGAAGGAGGATAGATATTGTATACTGATACATGTGTGTGGAATCTAGAAAGATGGTACTGATGAATGTATATGCAGGGCAGCAATGGAGAAACTGACATAGAAAACAGCCTTACGGACATTGGGGGGAGGGAGGCATGGGTGAGATGTATCGAAAGAGTAACATGGAAATTTACATTACCATATGTAAGATAGATAACCAGTCGCAATCTGCTGTAAGACTAAAAGAACTCAAACGGGGCTCTGTACCAACCTAGAGGGGTGGTGTGGTGCAGGAGATGGGAGGGAAGTTCAAGAGGTGGGAAACATATATATTCCTAGGGCTGATTCATGTTGATGTTTGGCAGTAACCAACGAACTGTAAAAAAAAAAAAAAAAATTACACGTGTGCTAAGTAACAATTGTGGGGCTCGGAATTGAAAGAGGACTGTTGCAAGCATAAGTAAGCTTAAGCACATTGTTTCAGTTTGGAGCTAAGATGGCGCCTACAGGAAGGGACGTGGGAGTGAAAGAAGCTTAAGCACATGTTTGCAGTTTGGAGCTAAGATGGCGCCTACAGGAAGAGATAGGGTGTGATTTAAATTGTTAACTGATGGTCAAAATTTGATTGGTTCCCCTGGTTTCCACGCTCGTGGATGATTGCTTGACCTTTAGCTTGATTGGTGTAATCTATAGGAAGCCCCGTGCAAAACCCCCTTCACTTGCCTATAAAAGCTGTGGATCTACACTAATAAAGCGGAACTGCTCCGACAGAACCCCTGCTGTGTCTGATTGTTCCTGGCATGCACTGGTGGGCTGGAGGGGGCACGGCAGCAAGGCTCGCCTCTCTCTGAGATCTCCTGGTTCAGCCGGGGGTAATTCCGCTGCCTTCCCTTTCTGCGGAAGGTCCCCGCAACAATAAGCTCCACTCCGGACATATCAGGTGGCCAAAGTATTGGAGCTTCAGCTTTAGCATCAATCCTTCCAATGAATATTCAGGGTTGATTTCCTTTAGGATTAACTGGTTTGATCTCCTTGCAAAGGGACTCTCCAGAATCTTTTCCAGCACCACAATATAAACTATTTTTTATTGAAGATTTAACGATTTGCTCTAATTATTCTCCATTTTTTTTTTAGCTCTAATATTCCCATTCTTGGTATAGCCTTGTATTGACATAATGTAGCTCTTCACTTCTTGGCTTTGGACTTGTTTAATGTGTCTTCCTTATCCTGCATGGCTGGTGGCAGTTCTGTGCTTCTGCCTTACCCTCCTTGCACCTTTGTTATTTGCCATAAGAAGAAGCTTTTGATTAACCTCCCGTGACATAGAAAACAGCCTTACGGACATTGGGGGAGGGAGGCATGGGTGAGATGTATCGAAGAGTAACATGGAAATTTACATTACCATATGTAAGATAGATAACCAGTCGCAATCTGCTGTAAGACTAAAAGAACTCAAACGGGGCTCTGTACCAACCTAGAGGGGTGGTGTGGTGCAGGAGATGGGAGGGAAGTTCAAGAGGTGGGAAACATATATATTCCTAGGGCTGATTCATGTTGATGTTTGGCAGTAACCAACGAACTGTAAAAAAAAAAAAAAAAATTACACGTGTGCTAAGTAACAATTGTGGGGCTCGGAATTGAAAGAGGACTGTTGCAAGCATAAGTAAGCTTAAGCACATTGTTTCAGTTTGGAGCTAAGATGGCGCCTACAGGAAGGGACGTGGGAGTGAAAGAAGCTTAAGCACATGTTTGCAGTTTGGAGCTAAGATGGCGCCTACAGGAAGAGATAGGGTGTGATTTAAATTGTTAACTGATGGTCAAAATTTGATTGGTTCCCCTGGTTTCCACGCTCGTGGATGATTGCTTGACCTTTAGCTTGATTGGTGTAATCTATAGGAAGCCCCGTGCAAAACCCCCTTCACTTGCCTATAAAAGCTGTGGATCTACACTAATAAAGCGGAACTGCTCCGACAGAACCCCTGCTGTGTCTGATTGTTCCTGGCATGCACTGGTGGGCTGGAGGGGGCACGGCAGCAAGGCTCGCCTCTCTCTGAGATCTCCTGGTTCAGCCGGGGGTAATTCCGCTGCCTTCCCTTTCTGCGGAAGGTCCCCGCAACAATAAGCTCCACTCCGGACATATCAGGTGGCCAAAGTATTGGAGCTTCAGCTTTAGCATCAATCCTTCCAATGAATATTCAGGGTTGATTTCCTTTAGGATTAACTGGTTTGATCTCCTTGCAAAGGGACTCTCCAGAATCTTTTCCAGCACCACAATATAAACTATTTTTTATTGAAGATTTAACGATTTGCTCTAATTATTCTCCATTTTTTTTTTAGCTCTAATATTCCCATTCTTGGTATAGCCTTGTATTGACATAATGTAGCTCTTCACTTCTTGGCTTTGGACTTGTTTAATGTGTCTTCCTTTGATCCCTGCAATGGCATGAAAGTGATGGGGCAACAGTTCTGTGCTTCTGCCTTACCCTCCTTGCACCTTTGTTATTTGCCATAAGAAGAAGCTTTTGATTAACCTCCCGGCAACAGACACAATACAATTGGTGTATTTAGCCCACAGGCCTATAGTGAAAATCAGAGTCACTTCAGACTCAATTCTAAAGCAGAACCTCTTAGCCTAGCCCAGACTAGATTAGCTGAACCACTAGATTAGCATATCCACTAATCCACAGGATAGAGAAGTACTATATTAAGTCTCCAAGTGTTTGGAATAGTTTGCTGCTAAGAATTTTAAGAAAATTGTTGCCAAATAAATTATTTATCATATCTACTGGGAGGCAAATATGAAACCAATAAGCAGTTTAATGGACATCTAAAAGATCAATGCTATTTTGATTCCAGGAATAGGTAGAGTAGAATTCTAGATTCCCTTCTTCTACCTCTTTACCTTTAATAAAATGTGAAAAATCTACAAATAGAACTACTTCAGTAAATATGGCTGTGATATATTCAATTTATGAGGCCAAAAACTTAGAAGCCTGATTCCTTTCTTACCATCAATACTAATGTTTCTTTATTCCAAGACAATTTTATTTATTATCAAATACTATTTAAATAGCTTCCAAATAGATATCCAAATATCTGTGGTCCTCTCCACCTCTGCAGGGCTTCCATCTCAGTATTCAGTGTTACCTTCAAATACATCAGTCAAAAAATATCACTCCTATACACAAAATCCTCTAGTGGTGCCCTTATCATTCAAGATAAAATCCAAGGTCTCTACAAAGAATTCCAAGCTCTATGTAAGCTGTATTCCCTATATTGTCAATCTAAAGGAAAACAGGTGAGACAGATGTTAAGCATGTAAATCGTTCCATAACATCTTAAAGGCAGTTAGTGATAAATGACACTTAGATAAATAGGAAGGTAAGAAAATAGGACTCATGTAGTGGAGACCACAATATAAACTATTTTTTATTGAAGATTTAACGATTTGCTCTAATTATTCTCCATTTTTTTTTTAGCTCTAATATTCCCATTCTTGGTATAGCCTTGTATTGACATAATGTAGCTCTTCACTTCTTGGCTTTGGACTTGTTTAATGTGTCTTCCTTTGATCCCTGCAATGGCATGAAAGTGATGGGGCAACAGTTCTGTGCTTCTGCCTTACCCTCCTTGCACCTTTGTTATTTGCCATAAGAAGAAGCTTTTGATTAACCTCCCGGCAACAGACACAATACAATTGGTGTATTTAGCCCACAGGCCTATAGTGAAAATCAGAGTCACTTCAGACTCAATTCTAAAGCAGAACCTCTTAGCCTAGCCCAGACTAGATTAGCTGAACCACTAGATTAGCATATCCACTAATCCACAGGATAGAGAAGTACTATATTAAGTCTCCAAGTGTTTGGAATAGTTTGCTGCTAAGAATTTTAAGAAAATTGTTGCCAAATAAATTATTTATCATATCTACTGGGAGGCAAATATGAAACCAATAAGCAGTTTAATGGACATCTAAAAGATCAATGCTATTTTGATTCCAGGAATAGGTAGAGTAGAATTCTAGATTCCCTTCTTCTACCTCTTTACCTTTAATAAAATGTGAAAAATCTACAAATAGAACTACTTCAGTAAATATGGCTGTGATATATTCAATTTATGAGGCCAAAAACTTAGAAGCCTGATTCCTTTCTTACCATCAATACTAATGTTTCTTTATTCCAAGACAATTTTATTTATTATCAAATACTATTTAAATAGCTTCCAAATAGATATCCAAATATCTGTGGTCCTCTCCACCTCTGCAGGGCTTCCATCTCAGTATTCAGTGTTACCTTCAAATACATCAGTCAAAAAATATCACTCCTATACACAAAATCCTCTAGTGGTGCCCTTATCATTCAAGATAAAATCCAAGGTCTCTACAAAGAATTCCAAGCTCTATGTAAGCTGTATTCCCTATATTGTCAATCTAAAGGAAAACAGGTGAGACAGATGTTAAGCATGTAAATCGTTCCATAACATCTTAAAGGCAGTTAGTGATAAATGACACTTAGATAAATAGGAAGGTAAGAAAATAGGACTCATGTAGTGGAGATGAAGAGTTGTTTAGACAGGATGGGTAAGAAAGACTTCCTTCAAGACTTACCAATTGATAAAATTCAAATAATATGAGGAACAAGAAAGAAACTAGAAAGTGCTAATGCCTAAATTTATAGTAACATTGACTGAGAGATAGCAAGATAACCTGTAACTGGAACCGACAAAATAACCTGTAGTTACAACACAGTGACCAGTCATGGGAGTGATAGGTGATTATGTGAAAGGCAATAAGGCCAAATTATACCCTGGTCAGTTACATTCAGCTTGCTATCTACTTCATGCCTACAACCTTGCAACTTGCTGTGTCTAAAAAAAATCTACAGCAATGCTGACAGCCTCACTTTAAAGTCATTATCATTAACCTCAAATGTGTCCCAAATGCCAACTGCCAATCCCACGATAATGTCCTAGTGCATCCTTTCACCCTCCTGGTCATTAATTTCATACTGTTTTATCTCTTGTCAAGTTCACAGAACCTCTTTCCCTATTTGAACTCAGCTTCTGACCTTGCTTTTTCAAAGGCAGAAAATGAAACCTGTAGGAAGGCAATCTGCATAAATCCTATTGCCTTGTTTACCTCAACATTTTCATCTGTTCTCATATTCTTTGTAGTCACTCTTGTGACTATAGATTGTTCAGTCAGTAAGTCATGTCCCACTCTTTGCAACCCCATGATTGCAGCACGCCAGCTTCTCTGTCCATAGGATTCTCCAGGCAAGAGTACAGGAGTGGGTTGCCATGCCCTCCTCCAGGGGGCCTTACCCAGCCAGAGATCAAATCTGTGTCTCTGAAGCTCCTATGTTGTAGGCAGATTCTTTACCACTGGACCATGAGGGAAGCCCACCAAAGTCATTATTTGTGTGTGTATATATACATATATATTTTATAATGTAGTACACGTTGACCTTCAAAAACATCTAAATCCACAATCCCATATCGACACATCCACAATCTGTTTTACCACTTAAGAATTGATGTGGGAACCAAATTCCAGAAAGATTAAGTGATATAACCAAATCTAATACATAGGAGCAAAAGAGAGAGAGAGTTCACATCTCATCACTGACTTTCTTTAAGCTAAATTTTACCTGCCCTATTTATATTAAGGAACACATTCTACTGTACATATTATGTGTACCTAGTTTAGACAGGATGGGTAAGAAAGACTTCCTTCAAGACTTACCAATTGATAAAATTCAAATAATATGAGGAACAAGAAAGAAACTAGAAAGTGCTAATGCCTAAATTTATAGTAACATTGACTGAGAGATAGCAAGATAACCTGTAACTGGAACCGACAAAATAACCTGTAGTTACAACACAGTGACCAGTCATGGGAGTGATAGGTGATTATGTGAAAGGCAATAAGGCCAAATTATACCCTGGTCAGTTACATTCAGCTTGCTATCTACTTCATGCCTACAACCTTGCAACTTGCTGTGTCTAAAAAAAATCTACAGCAATGCTGACAGCCTCACTTTAAAGTCATTATCATTAACCTCAAATGTGTCCCAAATGCCAACTGCCAATCCCACGATAATGTCCTAGTGCATCCTTTCACCCTCCTGGTCATTAATTTCATACTGTTTTATCTCTTGTCAAGTTCACAGAACCTCTTTCCCTATTTGAACTCAGCTTCTGACCTTGCTTTTTCAAAGGCAGAAAATGAAACCTGTAGGAAGGCAATCTGCATAAATCCTATTGCCTTGTTTACCTCAACATTTTCATCTGTTCTCATATTCTTTGTAGTCACTCTTGTGACTATAGATTGTTCAGTCAGTAAGTCATGTCCCACTCTTTGCAACCCCATGATTGCAGCACGCCAGCTTCTCTGTCCATAGGATTCTCCAGGCAAGAGTACAGGAGTGGGTTGCCATGCCCTCCTCCAGGGGGCCTTACCCAGCCAGAGATCAAATCTGTGTCTCTGAAGCTCCTATGTTGTAGGCAGATTCTTTACCACTGGACCATGAGGGAAGCCCACCAAAGTCATTATTTGTGTGTGTATATATACATATATATTTTATAATGTAGTACACGTTGACCTTCAAAAACATCTAAATCCACAATCCCATATCGACACATCCACAATCTGTTTTACCACTTAAGAATTGATGTGGGAACCAAATTCCAGAAAGATTAAGTGATATAACCAAATCTAATACATAGGAGCAAAAAGAGGAGAGAGAGTTCACATCTCATCACTGACTTTCTTTAAGCTAAATTTTACCTGCCCTATTTATATTAAGGAACACATTCTACTGTACATATTATGTGTACCTAGTAAGAGCAAAGCTAAAATATTTCAAGGGAAAATCTTCATTTAAATCTACTGTATTGGTATCACTTTGAAAGTGGGAAAGTACAGGTCCATAAGTATATATCTAAAGATTTTAAATTATCTACAACTCTTTTTTTCTAATTTTCTGTCTTTACATTTCACAATGACATGAATTAAAAAGACATTATCCAAATTTACTATGTCTTACTGTTTTTAAGCCATAAAAGTGATAGGGAATGACCACAAACTATTTTTGAATAGTTTTCAGATGACTTTGATAAATAATGAAATTCATCATTAAATCAAACATTTTTTGCTTCTGAGCAAACACATGTGATGTATAGTTCCTGATTCAATTTAAAATTCAACAGGACAAAGACATATACAGCAATAAAAAATGCATTAACATCATGAATATCTGTGAAAGAGCAAACCTGGAAAACAAAATGGACAATGATGTCAAAATGAAAGTACATAACGTGTTATTATCCATTTTAGTGCTTGCATTACTCACGTGGATTTTGGGAGAATGGGGAGGAAGTATTAGTACCAAGTAATTTTTCATTTGGGTTGATGCATCCATGTAACTATATACATATCAGAGAAATGAATATAGACTGTGGTTTAATACATAATAAATATTTATTCTGTAAGCACAAATTTTATGCAGGGTAGTGTCTTCTCAACTGTGAATAATATAACAGCACATATTTTTAATTTTATGTGACTACTGTTCATGTTGCTAGTGAAAAAAGCATTGATGGTGCCAACCTGTGCTTGAGAAGGTGAAGATTTACATACTTATATTCAATATATTCCACTGTTCATAATTGGCACATGATTTGTTTTCTATTATATTTCCACTGCTTAGAATAAAGCATCGTGTAGTTCAAGGACTCATTCCTTCATCAATCCTTTTAAATTGCATTAATCAATTCATAAAACAAATTATTTATCATTAATATACAACTGCATTCCATGCTTTGCACTGAGAGAAAAAACATGGAATTAGATAAATCAAGACTTCTTCCTTGTGGAACTTAAAACGTAGTGGGATGAAACAAAATGAGTATTAAGAACTTACTAAAAAATATAGAATAAAACTTGGTGGCATATATCACAGAGAAAAATAAATTAGGAAAAGGAATAGAAAATGCCAAGTGCAAACCTAGATGGATGGTCAGTGTCAAGAGTTGAATTGTGTCCACCTAAAAACATAAATAAGTTAAAGTCTTATCCTCAGAATGTAACCTTATTCAGAAATGGGGTTGTTACAGATGTAAGGATTTAAAATGAGATCATACAGGAGTAGAGTGGAGTCTTAATCTAATACGACTTGTGTCCTTATAAGAGAAGGAAAAAGACACAGATGAAATACAGCTACAGCAAGTAGCAGATACACCAGGAAGATGATGTGTGAAGATGGAGGCTCAGCTAGACTGAGGCGTCTACCAGGGAAGGATCACTGAGCGTCACTGGCTGTCCCCACAAACTAAGAGAGGAAAAGATCCTTCCATTGTGCTCTCAGGAAAAATGAACCCTTGATTGGCTCCTTGATGTCAGACTTCTAGCCTTCAGAACTGTAAGAGAATGTATTTCTATTCTTTTTAAGCCACACAATTTGTGAAATTTTGTTGTGGCAGCTCTAGAGAATGAATAGTAAGAAAAAGTCATATAGAGAAGGTTTCTGTGTCAGCATAGACCTGAAAGACGCAATGGATAGATACATGTGAAAATCAGTGGAGGAGATTCTGGGCAGGAGAAATGCAAATTCAAAGTTCTTGAGGTCAAAGTGACTCCTGTGTGGCTGGAGCAGTGTGATTATGAAAGAAGGTAATGGAGAATAATATTCCATCTTGGACTACTCACAATGTAATATTATCTCTTTACACACACACACACAGAGTGAGAGAGAGAGAGAGAGAGTTGTTGTTCATGGGAGTTAGCAATTTTCTCATTGGTCTTATTTAATTTTCTACAGATACACACTGTATTATTTCATGGACTTTCAGAACATTAAATCTATGCTTAATACAGTCATACAGATTAGGTATTTGTCTTTTCTGGAACCTTCCATTCTGCTCCTCAGGTATACATTATATGCTTTCTGGGCTGACAACAGCACTCCTCTACTGTGGTGTGGTGTGTTTCAGTTCTGTATGTCCTCTATCTTTTTCTTTCTTGCTTTATTCCTTCTTTTGCAGAACAACTGCAGACTTTTGTATATTTGCATTCTTTTGTTTCTATGGTTCCTGTGGTTTTCTAAATGTTCTCATCTGCTTTCCTGGAATAGAAATGCCAAGTAACCTAGATGGATGGTCAGTGTCAAGAGTTGAATTGTGTCCACCTAAAAACATAAATAAGTTAAAGTCTTATCCTCAGAATGTAACCTTATTCAGAAATGGGGTTGTTACAGATGTAAGGATTTAAAATGAGATCATACAGGAGTAGAGTGGAGTCTTAATCTAATACGACTTGTGTCCTTATAAGAGAAGGAAAAAGACACAGATGAAATACAGCTACAGCAAGTAGCAGATACACCAGGAAGATGATGTGTGAAGATGGAGGCTCAGCTAGACTGAGGCGTCTACCAGGGAAGGATCACTGAGCGTCACTGGCTGTCCCCACAAACTAAGAGAGGAAAAGATCCTTCCATTGTGCTCTCAGGAAAAATGAACCCTTGATTGGCTCCTTGATGTCAGACTTCTAGCCTTCAGAACTGTAAGAGAATGTATTTCTATTCTTTTTAAGCCACACAATTTGTGAAATTTTGTTGTGGCAGCTCTAGAGAATGAATAGTAAGAAAAAGTCATATAGAGAAGGTTTCTGTGTCAGCATAGACCTGAAAGACGCAATGGATAGATACATGTGAAAATCAGTGGAGGAGATTCTGGGCAGGAGAAATGCAAATTCAAAGTTCTTGAGGTCAAAGTGACTCCTGTGTGGCTGGAGCAGTGTGATTATGAAAGAAGGTAATGGAGAATAATATTCCATCTTGGACTACTCACAATGTAATATTATCTCTTTACACACACACACACAGAGTGAGAGAGAGAGAGAGAGAGAGAGTTGTTGTTCATGGGAGTTAGCAATTTTCTCATTGGTCTTATTTAATTTTCTACAGATACACACTGTATTATTTCATGGACTTTCAGAACATTAAATCTATGCTTAATACAGTCATACAGATTAGGTATTTGTCTTTTCTGGAACCTTCCATTCTGCTCCTCAGGTATACATTATATGCTTTCTGGGCTGACAACAGCACTCCTCTACTGTGGTGTGGTGTGTTTCAGTTCTGTATGTCCTCTATCTTTTTCTTTCTTGCTTTATTCCTTCTTTTGCAGAACAACTGCAGACTTTTGTATATTTGCATTCTTTTGTTTCTATGGTTCCTGTGGTTTTCTAAAAAATGTCACTCTGATTCTCAATCAATTTCATATGACTTTTTTTCTCTTAATAGTTCCTTTCTCCCTTTCCTGCTCTCTTTATAAAGATCTTTTGATCACATTTTAAGTCTGGTTATAATATTCTTTTCTATTAATCATTTAAATTGTAAACCAATGCCCTTCAAATAAATTAAATTCTATATATAATTTCTATAATATAGATTTTTTCATTTCCTGTTTGACACTTTATTGCCACTTTGATCTGTTAATTTAATTTGGTCTATTTTTTTACTTTCTGGAAAGTATTTTCAACTTTGAATTTCTAACTTCTTTAGAAACTGGGAATTTCTCCTAAACATTTTGTTAATTTTTCTTTTCTAATATCATAGCTTTCAATACCTTTTTCTAACTTGTAAATATATATTTTATTAATTGCTTATATAGGTTATTTCTGGTTTTGTTTAATGGATGGATACATGTTTGCAATAGAAATCACAACTCTGACAGGCAAGTTATACAGATTAAATTCTAGAGCACCCTTTCAGCAGGCAGTGGGCTGCATGCTCTACAGAGGAAGGTTCTCCAGTGCTCACTTCCTACAGTTCAACAGAAAAACAAGACCTTTCAGAAAGGAAAATGTAAGCACTACAAAAGATATTTTCAAGTCACTTTCTTACAGATAACAGAAGCAGTCTCTAAGCAAGTATCCTACTTTACTACCAGTATATAACCATGTGGAATCAGTGTCTAAAAAGATTTCATTTTGACAAGGGGAAAATCACCACTGAATTTGTCCTTTTTTCTTCCTTTTTTTTCACCTGCGTGGAAGTTTTTTTGTGTGATTATCTTTTTTTTTTTTTTTTTCATTCTTCCTATTGATTGTGAACATGTGCTGGTGATTGCTCCAATAGCTATTTGTTAATAAATTGTTAGATGACTGAGTCATGCCAGACCTTGTGGGAAATGCTGTGCAGGACCCAAAGATCCTGAATGTTGATCTAAATTCATAAACTGTTCAACGTCACTGACTTGCCGCCTCACTGAGTAAGGAGTGCATTTCAAGTACGGAAAGAAGAGTGCACATAAAAGCTGGCCAGAGAAAGATCTCTGCCAATTTAGTGACTAGATTTCCTAGCCTTCCCTTAAGACTCACATGTTCATGTGACTAATCTGATGTAACAAGATGCAAGTAGAAAGAGCTGTATGATTTCTGGATTGTTTCAGTTAAAATAAACCACTTGTCCTACTTTTTTTTTTTCACTTTTTTTCTCCTGAGTAAGAAAGTGCATATAAAAATGAATATTTACAAAGAGTTAGCTGAATTTCATTTGAACAGCTTCTAAAAAGGACAAGTTTACTATCATTTTAGAATATATATAAAAATGATAAGATTTAAAGAAAAATGTAATATGGTTATCTCAAATGTCAGATTATACTGGTGACTAGCACTAGAGTAGACAGAAGTGTACAGCAGGGGAGAGAACATGAAAAGAGATTCTGAAGGAACCATGTTATATTGCTTATATAGGTTATTTCTGGTTTTGTTTAATGGATGGATACATGTTTGCAATAGAAATCACAACTCTGACAGGCAAGTTATACAGATTAAATTCTAGAGCACCCTTTCAGCAGGCAGTGGGCTGCATGCTCTACAGAGGAAGGTTCTCCAGTGCTCACTTCCTACAGTTCAACAGAAAAACAAGACCTTTCAGAAAGGAAAATGTAAGCACTACAAAAGATATTTTCAAGTCACTTTCTTACAGATAACAGAAGCAGTCTCTAAGCAAGTATCCTACTTTACTACCAGTATATAACCATGTGGAATCAGTGTCTAAAAAGATTTCATTTTGACAAGGGGAAAATCACCACTGAATTTGTCCTTTTTTCTTCCTTTTTTTTCACCTGCGTGGAAGTTTTTTTGTGTGATTATCTTTTTTTTTTTTTTTTTCATTCTTCCTATTGATTGTGAACATGTGCTGGTGATTGCTCCAATAGCTATTTGTTAATAAATTGTTAGATGACTGAGTCATGCCAGACCTTGTGGGAAATGCTGTGCAGGACCCAAAGATCCTGAATGTTGATCTAAATTCATAAACTGTTCAACGTCACTGACTTGCCGCCTCACTGAGTAAGGAGTGCATTTCAAGTACGGAAAGAAGAGTGCACATAAAAGCTGGCCAGAGAAAGATCTCTGCCAATTTAGTGACTAGATTTCCTAGCCTTCCCTTAAGACTCACATGTTCATGTGACTAATCTGATGTAACAAGATGCAAGTAGAAAGAGCTGTATGATTTCTGGATTGTTTCAGTTAAAATAAACCACTTGTCCTACTTTTTTTTTTTCACTTTTTTTCTCCTGAGTAAGAAAGTGCATATAAAAATGAATATTTACAAAGAGTTAGCTGAATTTCATTTGAACAGCTTCTAAAAAGGACAAGTTTACTATCATTTTAGAATATATATAAAAATGATAAGATTTAAAGAAAAATGTAATATGGTTATCTCAAATGTCAGATTATACTGGTGACTAGCACTAGAGTAGACAGAAGTGTACAGCAGGGGAGAGAACATGAAAAGAGATTCTGAAGGAACCATGTTATATTACTTAGTTATGTCAAGATAAAAAGAGTGTACTGTTTTTAACTACTCTATAAAGTGAATACATATTGTACACTTTTTTTTGAATTATTTTGCTATAAGAAATAATAGTTTGACCTTCATCACTCAGATATGTTATATTTGTACCCATTTATACCTGTAGTATGTATTAAATTTATTATACCTATTGTACATGTATACTGTGTTCGATATTAAATGATATAAGATGTATATGAATATAACATGCATACATTATATAGCACAAAACTTACTGTGCCCGTTAGAAAGAATAAAGGAATAAGCATTAACTGAAAAAGTTCTTAAAAGGCAGTTGCATTACTTAAAAAAATTCAATACTCTAGATGCTTCAATGAAGTTTGTGTAAAATGAGTTTGAGTCTTGCAAAGAAAGCTCCTCCTGTGAGTCACAGTGGTTTCTCATGTAATATAGGCAGCGAAGTACCTGGGGAATAAAAAAGGCACTGTGATTAGAGATTTCTTTTAACCTGGGGAAAATACAATTATGAAAAACCCTGTGGAAAAGCTTTCCAAAACCCTGTGAAAGCCATAACACTCTCCGAACACGTGGAGAGGCATTTTGCTTGCCTTCACTTAAAGAGCATGACAGTCAGAATCTGATTTTGAGAGAGACTTGATTTTTGTTTGGCTCAGCAGGCAATTCAATTATAACACAATGTTTGGTTGAAAAGGGTCTGTTTTTATGCAGCTGTGGCCTTCTTTCTTTTACGGATGTTTAACTGTAGTATTTACTTTCTTTTCTCTGTCTATTCACAACATACACTGTTTTTATGAGTTATATTCCTTTGTGTTTTATAATGTAAGGTTTCTTTTTTTTTAAAATGGCAGGTAACATCAGTTAGAAGACCATATTAAGTAAGTTGCTTTTTTTGTTCACAAAATCATCTCTTTGTAATGACTCTATTATTAAATGACTTCCTTTGATTGTTACAAAACATCATTATGTGTGAGGATATATCGAGGATAGTTCAAGACAGAACAGACTAGAGAGAAGGAAATTAATATTTATCTTAATCATATTTCATCCAAAATAATCCTTTAATCCCTCCAGTCTAGAGAGAGTGATCGCTGAGGATGTCTACCTTCATGTTGTATCCCATGCTATAATCACTTTAACTGTGAGAGCCCTATCTAGACTGAATCTTTTCTGCAAAAAGTACATATATCAATTTGTTTGTATAACACGTGGAGTCTAGATTAGATTTTGAATTATTTTGCTATAAGAAATAATAGTTTGACCTTCATCACTCAGATATGTTATATTTGTACCCATTTATACCTGTAGTATGTATTAAATTTATTATACCTATTGTACATGTATACTGTGTTCGATATTAAATGATATAAGATGTATATGAATATAACATGCATACATTATATAGCACAAAACTTACTGTGCCCGTTAGAAAGAATAAAGGAATAAGCATTAACTGAAAAGTTCTTAAAAGGCAGTTGCATTACTTAAAAAAATTCAATACTCTAGATGCTTCAATGAAGTTTGTGTAAAATGAGTTTGAGTCTTGCAAAGAAAGCTCCTCCTGTGAGTCACAGTGGTTTCTCATGTAATATAGGCAGCGAAGTACCTGGGGAATAAAAAAGGCACTGTGATTAGAGATTTCTTTTAACCTGGGGAAAATACAATTATGAAAAACCCTGTGGAAAAGCTTTCCAAAACCCTGTGAAAGCCATAACACTCTCCGAACACGTGGAGAGGCATTTTGCTTGCCTTCACTTAAAGAGCATGACAGTCAGAATCTGATTTTGAGAGAGACTTGATTTTTGTTTGGCTCAGCAGGCAATTCAATTATAACACAATGTTTGGTTGAAAAGGGTCTGTTTTTATGCAGCTGTGGCCTTCTTTCTTTTACGGATGTTTAACTGTAGTATTTACTTTCTTTTCTCTGTCTATTCACAACATACACTGTTTTTATGAGTTATATTCCTTTGTGTTTTATAATGTAAGGTTTCTTTTTTCTTAAAATGGCAGGTAACATCAGTTAGAAGACCATATTAAGTAAGTTGCTTTTTTTGTTCACAAAATCATCTCTTTGTAATGACTCTATTATTAAATGACTTCCTTTGATTGTTACAAAACATCATTATGTGTGAGGATATATCGAGGATAGTTCAAGACAGAACAGACTAGAGAGAAGGAAATTAATATTTATCTTAATCATATTTCATCCAAAATAATCCTTTAATCCCCCTCCAGTCTAGAGAGAGTGATCGCTGAGGATGTCTACCTTCATGTTGTATCCCATGCTATAATCACTTTAACTGTGAGAGCCCTATCTAGACTGAATCTTTTCTGCAAAAAGTACATATATCAATTTGTTTGTATAACACGTGGAGTCTAGATTAGAGTCATAAGAAAAATAACCTGAAATTCTGATAAAGTAAAAAACTGATATTGGATACAAGTGGGTCAACTGAAATTAATTTGATTATTTCTAGATTTCCTAAGTATATTGAGTAACATGTAAACACCTGAGTAAACCAGCTATTGAATATAGTTGCAGTTTTCTGAAGAGGCAAATTAATATTTTCTTCCTTATAGATTTTCATGTGTATTTTAAAGTTAAGTACAGAGGTCTAATTGACCTCAGCTGTCTACCTACTCATCCTCGTTTGCCCTCTTTATCCTAGGAAATGACTAAAGTGACTGTATGTAAAATGCCAGAATCTTCCAATACAACTAAAAATCAGGGAAGGTTAACATAAAGTGCAGATAAGATGAGTTCAATGGAAGACATGGGTACTAGATTTGTTACCCGTCTGAGAAGCAGTAATGTTTAATAGACATGAGGAGGAAAAAAATGCCATAAAAAGCCAAGCAATATCAATAATACAAAAGTAAGGTGTGCTAATAAGGATATTTGGGACACTTGAAGGAAACTACCCCACTTGTATGCCATTTTGCTACAATGAATTATCCACAACTGAAATGCTAAAAATAGGAAGCCTGGAGATTAATTAAGAAGTCCACAACAGAGCTGACTCCATCCCACTCCTCATCCTTTAATTTTCCGGCTGCTACATCACTGATATATAAATATAAATTTACAGCAATTGGAAAAGCATTATAAATTTTAGAGGAATATTTCAAGAATTACCAAAGTAAAAAATAATAAGAGCAAAGGGGAATTCACTCACTCCACAGGACAGCTAATGTCAGACTCTGACTCCACAGGTAAACATTATGTGTGAGGATATATCGAGGATAGTTCAAGACAGAACAGACTAGAGAGAAGGAAATTAATATTTATCTTAATCATATTTCATCCAAAATAATCCTTTAATCCCTCAGTCTAGAGAGTGATCGCTGAGGATGTCTACCTTCATGTTGTATCCCATGCTATAATCACTTTAACTGTGAGAGCCCTATCTAGACTGAATCTTTTCTGCAAAAAGTACATATATCAATTTGTTTGTATAACACGTGGAGTCTAGATTAGAGTCATAAGAAAAATAACCTGAAATTCTGATAAAGTAAAAAACTGATATTGGATACAAGTGGGTCAACTGAAATTAATTTGATTATTTCTAGATTTCCTAAGTATATTGAGTAACATGTAAACACCTGAGTAAGCCAGCTATTGAATATAGTTGCAGTTTTCTGAAGAGGCAAATTAATATTTTCTTCCTTATAGATTTTCATGTGTATTTTAAAGTTAAGTACAGAGGTCTAATTGACCTCAGCTGTCTACCTACTCATCCTCGTTTGCCCTCTTTATCCTAGGAAATGACTAAAGTGACTGTATGTAAAATGCCAGAATCTTCCAATACAACTAAAAATCAGGGAAGGTTAACATAAAGTGCAGATAAGATGAGTTCAATGGAAGACATGGGTACTAGATTTGTTACCCGTCTGAGAAGCAGTAATGTTTAATAGACATGAGGAGGAAAAAAATGCCATAAAAAGCCAAGCAATATCAATAATACAAAAGTAAGGTGTGCTAATAAGGATATTTGGGACACTTGAAGGAAACTACCCCACTTGTATGCCATTTTGCTACAATGAATTATCCACAACTGAAATGCTAAAAATAGGAAGCCTGGAGATTAATTAAGAAGTCCACAACAGAGCTGACTCCATCCCACTCCTCATCCTTTAATTTTCCGGCTGCTACATCACTGATATATAAATATAAATTTACAGCAATTGGAAAAGCATTATAAATTTTAGAGGAATATTTCAAGAATTACCAAAGTAAAAAATAATAAGAGCAAAGGGAAATTCACTCACTCCACAGGACAGCTAACCTCTGACCTACATGAATCTTTTTTTTTTCTGATTCAAGGAAGAATAAACAAACAAACAAGACAAGACATAACAAACTAAGACTTATGAATGGAAACCACAGCAAAAAAGAAAAAAAAAAGTAAAAATAGGGAATTTCCCTCAGAGTAATGTTCCCATGGAGACTCAACAGTTTAACATAAAGAGAGACAACTGTTTGCCTTGAACAATTATTATTACTACCTTGGTCACTAAGAGCCTCCAACCATACCCCATTTTTAACCTCATATGAAGGAAAATTCTTCTCCATAAATATATAACTTTACTTACACCATTTCATTTGCTCCATCTCAACTCATTCATCATGAGAACTTATGCATGTGATAGAAGACTTTTATATCTCGACTTGTTTAGAGACTTTGTCCTAATCAACCACGATTTATAAACAGAACCATAACATCATCAGTTTCAGGAAAAACAAAATAAAATTTAGCTTATGCTGAGAGTAAAAACTCTTCACAAAGTAAGTCAAAAAGGGAAGGACAAGTACAATATACTAACACACATATATGGAATCTAGTTGGATGGTAATGATAACACATGCAGTGAAGCAGTAGAAAAACAGACATGGTCAGTGGACATACGGACATTGTGGGGAATGAACAGTGGGTGGGAGGCGTAAAGCAAGTAGCATGAAAACCTGTACTATCATATGTGGAGAAAATAGATACAGTCATTGCTCTGTGAGAAAAGGGGATCCTGCAGGGTGCTGTGTGACAGTCTGGAGGGGTGGGATGGGGGAAGATATACATATGACTAATCTGAAAACATACATATCTGTAAATGACAAAACTCTGTAAAAGTCAAAAGTAAAATAAAAGTTAAAAAAAAAAAAAAACTCTTCACAAAATAGGACTGTGTTTGCATATCTTTAACTTAAAATTTATCTACTTAAAGCAAGTATCAAACTCAATGTTGAAATTTAACAATTAGAGTACTTGGGAGCTTTCTCTGAGGGCCAACATTATCATAGAGGGAGGGAGTTGAATAAACTAAACAGGGTGTATTTAACACCCATATATAATACTAGCTTTCTCTATCCTAACATTCACCACACAATTGTAAATTCAAAGGAAGTATAGCACAAAGTCAAGTTTAGAATTCATCTCTCCCCTCAGATACGAATGACTAACTATGTAATGATGTAATATGCACCAAACATGATAACCTCACAGGAAGAACACAGATTATCTGAAGAGCATAAGCACCATGAAGAAAGATAACAGAATAAACAACTGAATTTATACACAAGGCAGAGCAACAACCTTTTTAAAAGAACATAATAAATATGCCCAGAAAGGTAAGGGATCAAGTTACAAACCTGTAGCAGGAACAAGCACTATGAGATAGCAGCAATTTAAATTCCTGTGGATACAATTTTAATTGCTAAGAAGATCTCAATAAATGTGTTAGAAAAATGGATATGATCATCAGATGGAATTAATGAAGTGGATAATGATATAACGGAACAATCCCAAAATGAGTTAAAAATGTCAGCATAAATTTTATGTCACTAAATAAGAGCAAAAATAAAGTAAGATGGAAATATTTGACAATATAATAACTAGAATTTCTAAAAATTAAATATGGAAACGACAAATAGGATATATCAGAGCAAAACAAATGCACATACATGCACCTACACACAAATAAATAATCAGAAATACTATTTTTAAATTTCAGAACCTCAAGGAAAATATTCCAGAAACAATCCCTGAATCACAGGAAGAGAAAAAAAGTTTACAGAAAACAGAAAGAAATAACATTGACTTCAGACCTCTCACCAGATGGTATCTGGAAGCACTTAAAAATATAAAGTCTTTTTTTTAAATCACTAACCATCACATTTTACATACAAGTAAACTACCATTTGAGTAACTTGGTCAATTCAATAGATTCTCAGAAAGTTTATTACTCAGTGGTATTCTTCAATAGCACTCATAGGAGTAAATTGCAGGCACTGAAATAACTTCAAGTAGAAATACAATAGCACTGAAAGTAAGGGTGAGTAAATAACTCAGGAAATTCCATTGTCTAAATAAGTAGTGCCAGAAATGATATATTAAAAGAATAGTTGTCAATGGTCATTAGTGGATCCAAAGTGACTTCCCTTGTTTGGGATGAGGCTATGCAGTTGGTTCTTGAACAACATGGGGTAAAGGGTGATGACCCTCCTTGAATTTGAATGGATATAATTTATAATCAGTCCCCCATATACATGTGTAATTCTTTGTATCCCAGGATCATATAGGACTATTGTATTTACCACCGAGAAACATCCATGTGCAAGTGAACCTGTGAGGTAGAAATTGTAAGGCAGTTAGTATATGAATAGCAGAGAAAATATAAGTGATCCAAGAAGAATTAAGGAAAAATATAAAATCAAAAAGGATATAAAATAGGACAGTGTTCCAGTGGTTAAGAAAAGCTTCCAATACAGAGGGTATGGGCTCAAGTCCCGGTTGGGAAACTAAGATCCCACATGCTGCATGGTGTGGCTATAAAAATAAAAATGATGTAAAATAAATCTATAACAAAATCTAAGTTAACAGAGAATATTTCAAAACCTGGCTTCCTGGGAGGCACTAGTGATTAAGATATGCTGCCTGCAAATACAGCAGCTGTAAGAGATGCATGTTCAATCCCTGGAGGTAGATCCCCTGGAGGAGGGCGTGGCAACACATTTCAGGATTCCTGCATGGAGGATCCCACGGACAGAGGAGCCTAGAGCACTACCGTCCACAGGGCTGCAGAGTCAGACAAGACTAAAACAGCATGCTCGAGATTCTAAAATAACAGTAACTGCAATATATATATATATATATATATATATATATATATATACATATACATATATATGTATATATAAATATATAAATATACAAGTTAAACTTGTATGAAAAGCCAAGTGCTAAATTATATTCAAAATAAACAATGATCAAGCAACCTACTGTCTTAATATCTGGGAAGACACAAAAAATTAATTACATTAGCATGGGTGGAATCAATATATGTATTTTCTTTTATCTGTTCTATCAGTAAAAGGAAACCTGAAATAGCTTCCAAAAATTTTAATATCAAACTAAATATAAGTTAAATATAATTTTAAAGCTAAAGACAATAAAAAGAGGTGTGCTACATATGAGTAAAACTTATTGTCGAGAACAGGTAATAAGCACATTAGAGCCAATCACCAAAATGTCTCTCCAGTGTTTTCTTTAAATATTTTTCTCTCTAGCTTGATAAATATTTTCTGTCATATTATGTCTATAATCTATAATATATAATCTATTAATAGGCTGACTGGAAAGCATAAAGAAATACAAAGATTAAAAAAAAAAGGGAATCAACATCATTATTGATAAAAGAGAAGGGCAATAAATCAGATCTTTGAGGGTCTTCTTGCTCTGGTGAAGACAGTGTCAGATATAAGAAAGTTAAAATTAGCTTCTTGATTGTAACAAGGAAAAGTCCATGAGAAACTAACTTTTTCAAGAAATACTTAAGGAATACTTCATCTAAATACCAGAAAAACTAAGAAATACCAAATTATTTACAAACAAAATATATTAAAGATCCCACATGGGGCTGCAATGGTGGGGGGCTATAAAAATAAAAATGATGTAAAATAAATCTATAACAAAATCTAAGTTAACAGAGAATATTTCAAAACCTGGCTTCCTGGGAGGCACTAGTGATTAAGATATGCTGCCTGCAAATACAGCAGCTGTAAGAGATGCATGTTCAATCCCTGGAGGTAGATCCCCTGGAGGAGGGCGTGGCAACACATTTCAGGATTCCTGCATGGAGGATCCCACGGACAGAGGAGCCTAGAGCACTACCGTCCACAGGGCTGCAGAGTCAGACAAGACTAAAACAGCATGCTCGAGATTCTAAAATAACAGTAACTGCAATATATATATATATATATATATATATATATATATATACATATACATATATATATATATATAAATATATAAATATACAAGTTAAACTTGTATGAAAAGCCAAGTGCTAAATTATATTCAAAATAAACAATGATCAAGCAACCTACTGTCTTAATATCTGGGAAGACACAAAAAATTAATTACATTAGCATGGGTGGAATCAATATATGTATTTTCTTTTATCTGTTCTATCAGTAAAAGGAAACCTGAAATAGCTTCCAAAAATTTTAATATCAAACTAAATATAAGTTAAATATAATTTTAAAGCTAAAGACAATAAAAAGAGGTGTGCTACATATGAGTAAAACTTATTGTCGAGAACAGGTAATAAGCACATTAGAGCCAATCACCAAAATGTCTCTCCAGTGTTTTCTTTAAATATTTTTCTCTCTAGCTTGATAAATATTTTCTGTCATATTATGTCTATAATCTATAATATATAATCTATTAATAGGCTGACTGGAAAGCATAAAGAAATACAAAGATTAAAAAAAAAAGGGAATCAACATCATTATTGATAAAAGAGAAGGGCAATAAATCAGATCTTTGAGGGTCTTCTTGCTCTGGTGAAGACAGTGTCAGATATAAGAAAGTTAAAATTAGCTTCTTGATTGTAACAAGGAAAAGTCCATGAGAAACTAACTTTTTCAAGAAATACTTAAGGAATACTCACTAATGAAAATCCTTTATCTAAATACCAGAAAAACTAAGAAATACCAAATTATTTACAAACAAAATATATTTAATGAGTACAATGTGTGACAGATTCAAATCATCAACACCAAGGTAAGAGAACAGGAAGCCACTTCCAGAGGCATTCTGAAAGGCAACCAGCAGGTTACAGAATGTGCCCCAAGTAAGTACCAGAATCATGAAAACAAGAGTCAAAAGGTTTTTTGGTAGTGATGTGATAAAGGGTTTAAGAAAAAACAGAAAAGATATGGGGTTGTGTCTTTATCAATTTAGTTTAAATCTACTGGTTGGGAAGGAGCTGAAAAACAAAAATGGTATGAATAAGCCAGAGACAGTCACTGAAAGAGAAATTAGGTAACTATCAAGGATTCATACATGTGTTATCCATCCCAGGGGTGGGGTGGGGGTATGCACCTGCTTATACTGAATTTCAGCCAATAATAGAGACCTTTTAGTAAAGCAACTGGCAGTGAGTACAATTTAATATTGGCCTCCCTGGTGGTTCAGTGGTAAAGAACCTGCCTGCCAGTGAAGGAGACCCTGGAAATACGGGTTCAATTCTTAGGTCAGGTAGGTCCCCTGGAGAAGGAAATGGCAATCCACACCAGTATTCTTTCCTGAGAAATCCCACAGTGGGCTACAGTTCATGAGGTCGCAAAAGTTAAGACACGACTTAGTGACTAACCACTGCCACTACCACCAATTAATACAGAAGTCACTGTTGAATATAAGGTTATAGATATTAATCTTTAAAATATAAAAATAACAAGTAATAAAACCTAGAGAGAGATGCTGGGGAAGCAGAGGGATATAAATGTGTAAAGATGCTGTTTCTTAACTTTCTAATTGCACTGTTGAGCTTTTAATGACTTCAACTTTATAAGAGAGAAATTTAGTGGTTTTAGAATGAACATCTATAGTAGAGAAGCAAATTATTGGAAAGCTAGCAAATTTCTCATTTTTACTTCAGATTTATTTTCTTCAGTAAAATTCTACTAAAGTGAAATTTGGCATATTTTATTAAATAAGCTATAGGGTGATCCATTATTAATTATATGTATATACCCTCTAAAGGAGATTCAACAAATATTAATATACAGTGAATAGAACTATGAGCCCAAATTTTTATAGGTACTAAGGATGTAACAGTGAATAAAATGAAAAAAAGTCACTGCTTTCACAACATTAGGATTAGCTGAAGCATCAAGGGGCAAAATATGCACAAAAATGTTGTACATTTAACAGTTTACTAGAAGTGATAAGTATTATGAATAAGTAGGGAGGAAAGATGATCAGACCAGAGAAAATTGAAAGGTTAAGTACAATAACTAAAGTACGTCAGACCAACTGGTGTCTGTGTACAGTCTACAGAAAACAGCCATGTGAAGGGATTTCCAGATAGAAAACATGGATACCAGAAGAGGCAATCTGGACTAGAATGAAAATAAAAGACAGGATTAAGAACTGACATCTGTAGTGATAGAAGGTTGTGAATTATAGATCATTTAGGCACCTGTAGGCCATTCCAAACATTTTAGTTTCATATGCCAAATTTACATAGCTTTATATTCTTTATAAAAGAGGGAGCAATGGAGAATTTTGGATAGAAAACTGACATCTTAATTATATTTCTATCTATCAATCATGGGGAAGGAAACAGCAGCCCACTTTAGTGTTCTTGCCTGGAAAATACCATGAGCAGAGGAGCCTGGCAAGGACGGTCCATGCAGGCCATGAGACTTGGACATGGCTTAGAGGACACGACAACAAGGATGGTCTATTTATCTTTTGTTAACTAAAAAATATTCACAGCCTGAAAATAAGAGTGCTTTATTCAGTGAGAAAATCTTAAGACTTCAACTCAGGGAGACAGCATCTCAGGAAGCCCTGGGAGACTACTCCAAGGAGGCACGAGAGGGAGTTAGACTATATACGAGTTTGCAACAAAGGGGGAAGGCAGCCTGAACATCAAAGATTATGGTTAAATAAGGAACACCAGATATCAAGTTAAGTATGGGAAGATGCAAGAGTCTGAGATTATTTAAGTCATTCCTTCCACATGAATCTCAGTTATCTAGGGTCAGTTTCTTTTTGACTGTTCACATTCCACTCCCCACCCCGCAAATCCCACAGTTTCTCAGCAACCACTGTGGGGTTTGGCAGCATCTGCTGGATTGAAGGTTTTGTTTTCTCTTTCTTTCACATTTGGAGGCCCAAAATTGTTGATGGCTGTCACATCCTTGTTTATTGATATGGCAAGAGATATACCATTTCACTCTCTCTCTCTATCTATCTATCTATCTATCTGTCTATCTACCTATGTTGAATGATTTTGCTTGAGTCATATCCCTATACTGTCCTAATCTTTTGGCTGGGTTTATTCTTTCACTTGGGCTAATATGTTTAAACCTGTGGTGAACACAGTTGCACCCTAATCACTAATACTCATGCCCGGTGTATGTGTACAGTCTACAGAAAACAGCCATGTGAAGGGATTTCCAGATAGAAAACATGGATACCAGAAGAGGCAATCTGGACTAGAATGAAAATAAAAGACAGGATTAAGAACTGACATCTGTAGTGATAGAAGGTTGTGAATTATAGATCATTTAGGCACCTGTAGGCCATTCCAAACATTTTAGTTTCATATGCCAAATTTACATAGCTTTATATTCTTTATAAAAGAGGGAGCAATGGAGAATTTTGGATAGAAAACTGACATCTTAATTATATTTCTATCTATCAATCATGGGGAAGGAAACAGCAGCCCACTTTAGTGTTCTTGCCTGGAAAATACCATGAGCAGAGGAGCCTGGCAAGGACGGTCCATGCAGGCCATGAGACTTGGACATGGCTTAGAGGACACGACAACAAGGATGGTCTATTTATCTTTTGTTAACTAAAAAATATTCACAGCCTGAAAATAAGAGTGCTTTATTCAGTGAGAAAATCTTAAGACTTCAACTCAGGGAGACAGCATCTCAGGAAGCCCTGGGAGACTACTCCAAGGAGGCACGAGAGGGAGTTAGACTATATACGAGTTTGCAACAAAGGGGGAAGGCAGCCTGAACATCAAAGATTATGGTTAAATAAGGAACACCAGATATCAAGTTAAGTATGGGAAGATGCAAGAGTCTGAGATTATTTAAGTCATTCCTTCCACATGAATCTCAGTTATCTAGGGTCAGTTTCTTTTTGACTGTTCACATTCCACTCCCCACCCCGCAAATCCCACAGTTTCTCAGCAACCACTGTGGGGTTTGGCAGCATCTGCTGGATTGAAGGTTTTGTTTTCTCTTTCTTTCACATTTGGAGGCCCAAAATTGTTGATGGCTGTCACATCCTTGTTTATTGATATGGCAAGAGATATACCATTTCACTCTCTCTCTCTATCTATCTATCTATCTATCTGTCTATCTACCTATGTTGAATGATTTTGCTTGAGTCATATCCCTATACTGTCCTAATCTTTTGGCTGGGTTTATTCTTTCACTTGGGCTAATATGTTTAAACCTGTGGTGAACACAGTTGCACCCTAATCACTAATACTCATCAGAACCACCCAAGAAGTGTGAAGGAGGCAAAAACTGCTATTACAAAAAAAAAAAAAAAAGTGGGAAGAAGTCTGTAAAATTGATGGAATAGTCAAAAATAGCAGCTATCCATAGACAAAATAAGCTAAAACAAGAGTAGAAGCCAAGTTAGAGTGCTAAAGATTAGATTTCCTTGAGCCTGCGGTCTCTATACTGTGGACCTCTGACCAGCATCCTGATATTGCTTGGAAACTTGTCAGAAATATAAATTCTCAAGCCACATCTCAGACTTACACAATCAGCAGCTTTGAATGTGGGGGCTAGTAATCTGCTTTAGCAAGTCTTCCAGATGATTCTGACAAACACTAGAGTTTGACAATAAGCGGCTTGAGTTCTTGATTGCCACATGTAATCTCAGTTTACCAAGAATGATGCTTTGTATCTGTGATTAAAGTTCCAGTAATTGAAGAAGTATGATTTCAGTGATGTATACTCAGTGTCTCTATCCTCAGCAGAGGAAAGGTTATGGAGAGAACAGATGGCTTGCTAAGGATTTTCAATTCAGATTTCTGACCTCTTCAAGGGGAATCCTTAAGACCAAAAGCTGAACTATATATACACACAAACACTGAAGCACTATGCTGTGTGCTGGTATATCTAGGCTTAACATAATTTTTAAAAGTAAAATATTAACTGGACAATGATGATAAAGTAGGCCACAGAGAATCCAAATTCTAGTTAAAATACAAACAAATAATAACAGTAAAATAAACATTTAAAATTAGCAAATATTAAAGTTTCGCACATCCACTCACCCGCAAATCCCACAGTTTCTCAGCAACCACTGTGGGGTTTGGCAGCATCTGCTGGATTGAAGGTTTTGTTTTCTCTTTCTTTCACATTTGGAGGCCCAAAATTGTTGATGGCTGTCACATCCTTGTTTATTGATATGGCAAGAGATATACCATTTCACTCTCTCTCTCTATCTATCTATCTATCTATCTGTCTATCTACCTATGTTGAATGATTTTGCTTGAGTCATATCCCTATACTGTCCTAATCTTTTGGCTGGGTTTATTCTTTCACTTGGGCTAATATGTTTAAACCTGTGGTGAACACAGTTGCACCCTAATCACTAATACTCATCAGAACCACCCAAGAAGTGTGAAGGAGGCAAAAACTGCTATTACAAAAAAAAAAAAAAAAGTGGGAAGAAGTCTGTAAAATTGATGGAATAGTCAAAAATAGCAGCTATCCATAGACAAAATAAGCTAAAACAAGAGTAGAAGCCAAGTTAGAGTGCTAAAGATTAGATTTCCTTGAGCCTGCGGTCTCTATACTGTGGACCTCTGACCAGCATCCTGATATTGCTTGGAAACTTGTCAGAAATATAAATTCTCAAGCCACATCTCAGACTTACACAATCAGCAGCTTTGAATGTGGGGGCTAGTAATCTGCTTTAGCAAGTCTTCCAGATGATTCTGACAAACACTAGAGTTTGACAATAAGCGGCTTGAGTTCTTGATTGCCACATGTAATCTCAGTTTACCAAGAATGATGCTTTGTATCTGTGATTAAAGTTCCAGTAATTGAAGAAGTATGATTTCAGTGATGTATACTCAGTGTCTCTATCCTCAGCAGAGGAAAGGTTATGGAGAGAACAGATGGCTTGCTAAGGATTTTCAATTCAGATTTCTGACCTCTTCAAGGGGAATCCTTAAGACCAAAAGCTGAACTATATATACACACAAACACTGAAGCACTATGCTGTGTGCTGGTATATCTAGGCTTAACATAATTTTTAAAAGTAAAATATTAACTGGACAATGATGATAAAGTAGGCCACAGAGAATCCAAATTCTAGTTAAAATACAAACAAATAATAACAGTAAAATAAACATTTAAAATTAGCAAATATTAAAGCATAATAGAGGCAGACTGGCCAATGACCAGACAGGGCTTAAAAGTATGTCAGTAACTGATTATAACTATTTCTGACACCCTAATGGAGGAAACAAGATCCCAGCTGAGCCATTTTAACTTCACAGGCTGTCTCCATGAGCACTGCTGGGAGCTTGTCTCCTCTTCGTGAAACACGCCACAGGCTGGCAATCACCACTGCCTAAGTATGGATCTCCACTGAGGGGAAAAAGAAAACTGTTAGTCATACAGAGGCTAATGGGTGTCCTAATAAATGCTGCCTGTATATTCCTAGATAAAACATCAGAAGGAAACACATGCTATTTGAATAGTAAAATATGTATCTTAATTTTTGTTTTCTGTAATTCTCAATTTTCCACAATATGAAAAAATTAAAACTTTTAGGGATGTATTTTATTGAAGTAAAGCATCCATTCTGAGAGATGTACAGACACATATATAGTTCAATATATTTTCACAAGGTGAACATTCTTGTGTTACCATAATACAGAATGAGACAGAAAATATTACCCTACAAATAATCTTCAAAGGATAACTATGTTGACTTGTATAACTGCAAATTTGTTTTACTTATTTTTTAAACTTTGTTCACTAGATTTATGTGATATATGCTCTTTTGTCTTTTTTTTTTTTTGCTCATTATATTACTATATATATCAATATTTTGTTCTTTTTTATAAAGTCAAGGACTTTTTTTGTGGTTTGCTCTTATTCATCGGGCTGTGAGTCAGCTATAATTTACTTGTGTATCCTAATACTGATAAACTGTTTTATATTTGAGTGCTTCTCTGTTACTAGTGGATGCTATGGTGAATATGAGTATGCACGTATTTCTGGCACATATATGGTTGCACTCATGTCTCTATCCTCAGCAGAGGAAAGGTTATGGAGAGAACAGATGGCTTGCTAAGGATTTTCAATTCAGATTTCTGACCTCTTCAAGGGGAATCCTTAAGACCAAAAGCTGAACTATATATACACACAAACACTGAAGCACTATGCTGTGTGCTGGTATATCTAGGCTTAACATAATTTTTAAAAGTAAAATATTAACTGGACAATGATGATAAAGTAGGCCACAGAGAATCCAAATTCTAGTTAAAATACAAACAAATAATAACAGTAAAATAAACATTTAAAATTAGCAAATATTAAAGCATAATAGAGGCAGACTGGCCAATGACCAGACAGGGCTTAAAAGTATGTCAGTAACTGATTATAACTATTTCTGACACCCTAATGGAGGAAACAAGATCCCAGCTGAGCCATTTTAACTTCACAGGCTGTCTCCATGAGCACTGCTGGGAGCTTGTCTCCTCTTCGTGAAACACGCCACAGGCTGGCAATCACCACTGCCTAAGTATGGATCTCCACTGAGGGGAAAAAGAAAACTGTTAGTCATACAGAGGCTAATGGGTGTCCTAATAAATGCTGCCTGTATATTCCTAGATAAAACATCAGAAGGAAACACATGCTATTTGAATAGTAAAATATGTATCTTAATTTTTGTTTTCTGTAATTCTCAATTTTCCACAATATGAAAAAATTAAAACTTTTAGGGATGTATTTTATTGAAGTAAAGCATCCATTCTGAGAGATGTACAGACACATATATAGTTCAATATATTTTCACAAGGTGAACATTCTTGTGTTACCATAATACAGAATGAGACAGAAAATATTACCCTACAAATAATCTTCAAAGGATAACTATGTTGACTTGTATAACTGCAAATTTGTTTTACTTATTTTTTAAACTTTGTTCACTAGATTTATGTGATATATGCTCTTTTGTCTTTTTTTTTTTTTGCTCATTATATTACTATATATATCAATATTTTGTTCTTTTTTATAAAGTCAAGGACTTTTTTTGTGGTTTGCTCTTATTCATCGGGCTGTGAGTCAGCTATAATTTACTTGTGTATCCTAATACTGATAAACTGTTTTATATTTGAGTGCTTCTCTGTTACTAGTGGATGCTATGGTGAATATGAGTATGCACGTATTTCTGGCACATATATGGTTGCACTCATGTTAGATATATATGTAAGACTGGACCTGCAGTGCCATAATGTATACATAGTTTATCTTTAATAGACACAGTCAAAGCCTTTTGAAAAACAGCTGTGCCCATTTATAGTCAAAAACCATGAAATTGAGAATTTTAGAGGTTCTGCATCTTAATAAAGATGGAATTTTAATTTTCCTAACTAAAAAGATGTAGAGTCTTCTATAATTTACTTGTATGTTGGACCCTTTCTGTCTCAACGCATGAGCTCATTTTTTTAAATCTCAGTCATTGTCACTAGAAACAGACATTTGTTGGATTAATCTGGCAGCACATTGCTTCAACTGCATCCTGTATTTTTGTTTCCAGTCATGGACCTAGGTTACTGAGGATATATCTGCTAGAACCTTCTCAGCCATTCTGATACACGTGCAAGGAAGTTAATACCACATGAGCAAGGCACTGATAATAGCGGGAACATGAGTTGGTGGGTAAATATTTCTTTCCTCTTAGTTAAGCAAACAATGCCAAGGTAGTATCAACCTGATTTATTGAAAGTTGACTCAATAACATGTCCTTCTTTTCCTTCTTATTTCACATGTCCCAGGATTCTAATCATTTTCTCTTGAATTCTTTCATGAAATAAACTATCTATACACAGCCATTCTTATTTTATGGATGAACTCAAGTAAAATGGTTATTTAGAGATATGTGTTCAAGATTCTGTCAGTTTTTACTGTTACTTTTTTCTTGTTAACTTGTGATTTCTGTGATAGGACACATAGCCAGGTAAAATATATCCACCTCCAATCTGTGGAATGTATTAATCTTACCTTGCTTAGGAAAAAAAAAAAAAATGGTCTGTGCACATGTGACTGAGTGAAGAACTTTTAAGATATCGAGATAATTCTGGATTATCACAGGAGGTGCTAAATCCAGTGAAAAGTGTCTTTGTAAAAGGAAGACAGGAGAGCCACTAAGATGCTGGAAAAGGGTAATGAATGATTCTCCCCTACAGCCCTAAAGTGAGAACGAGGCTCTGAAGAGATCTTGATTTTGGAGTTTTGTCCTCTAGAACTTGGACTCAACACATTTTAGTTCTTTTAAATCAGCCAGTTTATGGTAATTTCTTACAGAAGCGCTAGGAAATAAATATAACGCATTTTACTTATTGTTGATATGAAATCTTCATTAGATAAATGTGTGCTAATATTTTCTAAATGGTATATTTTAATGAATAGCTGTTCATTTTTTTCTTTCTATAAATTAATTAATTTTCTTTAATTGGAGGATAATTACCATATTTTGATGGATTTTGCCATACATCAACATGAACTGGTCATGGGTATACATGTGTGTCCCCCACATCCTGAACCCTCCTCCCACCTCTCTCCCCATCATATCCTTCTGGGTTATCCCACTGGCTTTGTGTGCCCTGCTTCATGCATTGAACTTGCAGTGGTCATCTATTTTACATATGGTAAATGTTCATGTTTCAAATCATCGCACCCTTTCTTTCTTGCACATGGAATTTAGACAGTTGGTAACACCAATCCTACATGCAGGACAGCAAACAAGACACAGTTGTTCATCATTTTAATTGATTCAATTATGGATCATTCTTTTATGGTTTTGTATTGTGTCCTAGTTAAGAATTATTCATCTATCTAAAAGTCTTGCTCCTTTGTTATCTAAAAGTAACTTGCTCCTTTGTTATCTTCTTGTTGTTTTCTGTTAAAGTACTATTAACTCAGTATGTCAATAAATTTTGAAAACTCAGCAGTGACCACAGGACTGGAAAAGGTCAGTATTCACTTAAATCTCAAAGAAGGGCAATGTCAAAGAATGTTCAAACTACTATACAACTTTTCTCATTTCACATGCTAGTAAGGTTATGCTCAAAATTCTTCAAGATAGGCTTTCAGCAGTATGTGAAATAAGAACTTTCAGATGTACAGTTGGATTTAGAAAAGACAGAAAAACCAGAGACCAAATTGCCAACATTTGCTGGATCACAGAAAAGGCAAGGGAATTTCAGAAAAATATCTACTTCTGCTTCACTGACTACGCTAAAGTCTTTAGCTCTGTGGACCACAACAAATTTGGAAAATTCTTAAAAGAGATGGGAATATCAGACCACCTTATCTGTCTCTTCAGAGATTTGTATGCAGGTTAAAAAGTAACAAAAAAAGAAAAGAAGAAGTAGTAACAGTTTGAACCAGACATGGAACAACGGACTGGTTCAAAACTGGGAAAGCAGTACATCAAGGCTGTATATTGTCACTCTGCTTATTGAACATGTATGCGTAGTACATCCTGTGAAATGTTGGGCTGGATGAATCACAAACTGGAATCAAGACTGCCAGGAGAAATATCAATGATCTCAGATATGCAGACGATATCACACTAATGGGAGAAAGTGAAGAGGAACTAAAGAACCTCTTGATGAAGGTGAAAAAGGAGAGTAGAAAAGCTGATTTTGAAATGCAGCATTCAAAAACTTAAGATCATGTGTCTGGTCCCATCACTTCATGGCAAACAGAAGGGGAAAAAGTTGAAGCAGTGACAGATTTTCTCTTCTTGGGCTCCAAAGTCACTGCAGATGGTGACTGCAGCCATGAAATTAAAACACACTTGTTTCTTGTAAGAAAAGCCATGAGAAATCTAGACAGCGTGAGATCATAACAAAGTCTGAGTGCAAAGAATTAGTGTTTTGAATTGTGCTGCTAGAGAGCCTTTAGAGAGTCTCTTGGGAAATCAATCCTGAATATTCATTGGGAGGACCGAGGCTGAAGCTGAAGCTCCAATATTTTGGCCGCCTGGTACAGAGAGCCAACTCATTGAAAAAGAACCTGATGCTGGAAAAGAGATAGGACAAGAGGAGAAGAGGGCAACAGAGGATGAGATGAATGTCGACTCAACAGACACGAGTTTGAGCAAGTTCTGGGAAACAGCTGAGGACAGGAAAGCCTAGGGTGGGGTCTCAAAGAGTGGAAAATGACTGAATGATTGAACTACTATTATATTAATATTGGTGATTTTAGTTCTTTTTCTATTTTCTTCCTTTTCTTGCATGTTTCAGTTTTATATGCAATTATTCTTCTCTTTATATATTTTGTTCTTGTTCTTTCATCTTACAACTCCTTTCAAAGGTTAGATGATTATTGGTTATCTTCCACATTTATAAAAATTCTTAAAAGAGATGGGAATATCAGACCACCTTATCTGTCTCTTCAGAGATTTGTATGCAGGTTAAAAAGTAACAAAAAAAGAAAAGAAGAAGTAGTAACAGTTTGAACCAGACATGGAACAACGGACTGGTTCAAAACTGGGAAAGCAGTACATCAAGGCTGTATATTGTCACTCTGCTTATTGAACATGTATGCGTAGTACATCCTGCGAAATGTTGGGCTGGATGAATCACAAACTGGAATCAAGACTGCCAGGAGAAATATCAATGATCTCAGATATGCAGACGATATCACACTAATGGGAGAAAGTGAAGAGGAACTAAAGAACCTCTTGATGAAGGTGAGAGAGGAGAGTAGAAAAGCTGATTTTGAAATGCAGCATTCAAAAACTTAAGATCATGTGTCTGGTCCCATCACTTCATGGCAAACAGAAGGGGAAAAAGTTGAAGCAGTGACAGATTTTCTCTTCTTGGGCTCCAAAGTCACTGCAGATGGTGACTGCAGCCATGAAATTAAAACACACTTGTTTCTTGTAAGAAAAGCCATGAGAAATCTAGACAGCGTGAGATCATAACAAAGTCTGAGTGCAAAGAATTAGTGTTTTGAATTGTGCTGCTAGAGAGCCTTTAGAGAGTCTCTTGGGAAATCAATCCTGAATATTCATTGGGAGGACCGAGGCTGAAGCTGAAGCTCCAATATTTTGGCCGCCTGGTACAGAGAGCCAACTCATTGAAAAAGAACCTGATGCTGGAAAAGAGATAGGACAAGAGGAGAAGAGGGCAACAGAGGATGAGATGAATGTCGACTCAACAGACACGAGTTTGAGCAAGTTCTGGGAAACAGCTGAGGACAGGAAAGCCTAGGGTGGGGTCTCAAAGAGTGGAAAATGACTGAATGATTGAACTACTATTATATTAATATTGGTGATTTTAGTTCTTTTTCTATTTTCTTCCTTTTCTTGCATGTTTCAGTTTTATATGCAATTATTCTTCTCTTTATATATTTTGTTCTTGTTCTTTCATCTTACAACTCCTTTCAAAGGTTAGATGATTATTGGTTATCTTCCCACATTTAATAGTTAATCTATTTAAAACTCAGATGAAATTCTGTATAAACTAGTGGAGTTGGAGAGCTAACTGTCAGATCTTTGTAATAGATACTCAGGTGTGAATCAGGCTGTGTCTTCTGGGGGTTTCCAAATATCCAGAGGAATTCCTTTCACAGTCCAGTATCTTGATAGGGGATGAAATAACTTTGAATAGCAAATAAATTTCAAGATAAAAGAATAGGCCAAGTAGCTTTTAATCTCATTCTATAATATACAAATATCCACTTCATCTCTCAGTGACTGAGAGTCCTATCTGCCCAGAGTTGATTTTGGAGACCATCTGTATTAGCCTTTCCAAACAATAAAAGCTCTGTCTTCTGGCTAAGTATGAGAGTCATTTGCTGGCTATGTAGGTAGAGGAATGGAATCAGGAAGACTCACTATGTGGTTTTTAGATTCACTAAAATCCTTCATTTTTCAGTTCCACCAAAACCTCGGGCTTCAGAGATAATTGATGTCTCTAATCCTGAATCTTTCTGAGAAACTGAATCATAAATTGCTTTATTTTTTTGTTGAATTCTCCTCTGAGGGCATTTAACCAAATGGAGAAAGCGGAAACATACATCATTTAGGATTTTTCATCTAATTTTCAACATCACAATTTATGTTGACATCTCTTCAGTTTTATTTTCTTTACTGCTATTCTTATGGTATTCAGGAAGGAATTAAAAACAAGCGCAAATACATTGGGAGGACCGAGGCTGAAGCTGAAGCTCCAATATTTTGGCCGCCTGGTACAGAGAGCCAACTCATTGAAAAAGAACCTGATGCTGGAAAAGAGATAGGACAAGAGGAGAAGAGGGCAACAGAGGATGAGATGAATGTCGACTCAACAGACACGAGTTTGAGCAAGTTCTGGGAAACAGCTGAGGACAGGAAAGCCTAGGGTGGGGTCTCAAAGAGTGGAAAATGACTGAATGATTGAACTACTATTATATTAATATTGGTGATTTTAGTTCTTTTTCTATTTTCTTCCTTTTCTTGCATGTTTCAGTTTTATATGCAATTATTCTTCTCTTTATATATTTTGTTCTTGTTCTTTCATCTTACAACTCCTTTCAAAGGTTAGATGATTATTGGTTATCTTCCACATTTAATAGTTAATCTATTTAAAACTCAGATGAAATTCTGTATAAACTAGTGGAGTTGGAGAGCTAACTGTCAGATCTTTGTAATAGATACTCAGGTGTGAATCAGGCTGTGTCTTCTGGGGGTTTCCAAATATCCAGAGGAATTCCTTTCACAGTCCAGTATCTTGATAGGGGATGAAATAACTTTGAATAGCAAATAAATTTCAAGATAAAAGAATAGGCCAAGTAGCTTTTAATCTCATTCTATAATATACAAATATCCACTTCATCTCTCAGTGACTGAGAGTCCTATCTGCCCAGAGTTGATTTTGGAGACCATCTGTATTAGCCTTTCCAAACAATAAAAGCTCTGTCTTCTGGCTAAGTATGAGAGTCATTTGCTGGCTATGTAGGTAGAGGAATGGAATCAGGAAGACTCACTATGTGGTTTTTAGATTCACTAAAATCCTTCATTTTTCAGTTCCACCAAAACCTCGGGCTTCAGAGATAATTGATGTCTCTAATCCTGAATCTTTCTGAGAAACTGAATCATAAATTGCTTTATTTTTTTGTTGAATTCTCCTCTGAGGGCATTTAACCAAATGGAGAAAGCGGAAACATACATCATTTAGGATTTTTCATCTAATTTTCAACATCACAATTTATGTTGACATCTCTTCAGTTTTATTTTCTTTACTGCTATTCTTATGGTATTCAGGAAGGAATTAAAAACAAGCGCAAATACTATGTCTACTATATTAAACTGACAATTCTTTACATTATATATTAAAGTTAGGCACAACAAATTTCAATTATATTAAAAAAAAAAAAAACACCTCCAAAGTAATTTAGAGGAAGGTATCTTTTTTTTTATCTAAGCTGACAAACTGAAAAGAAAAGAAATACTGAAATGTAATTAATCAATAAAGTGATTTTCAATTCTATAAACTGTCAACATTATTTTTTTAAAAATCCAAAAGTTCAAACCAAGAATTAATCAATCAGGATTTTATAATGGTGGTCATTCATCTATTTCTGTTTTAAAGCTTTAAGTATTAAATTGAAGACATGCATTCTGTAAATATGTAATCACACAAAAGCTTTCTAAAGTAAAGTAAGCACCTGCACACATCCCTAGTTTGCTGATCATGGAGATTTAAAATAGTCTAGAAGGAAGAAGATGACTAAGCATTATCATCTCATCTGCTTTCATCATATTGATATAACTGATAATGTTTATCTGTAGAATTCTTGATATAGAAGTATTATATTACACTTTCACTTACTTACAAATATTTCACAGCTGTTAATTATAACAATATTAACTGAGCATTTTAAATTTGCTTACTCCATCTGTGAATATTTTTGAAAGTAAATAGATAACTATAGTATCTTGAATAAATGACAAAAGCTTTATTTCAAGTGGTTATATTTACTTAAAATATGTTTGAGATCCTAAGCCTCAGATGACAAGTCAAATTTGGGAAAGCCCCTGTAGCACCTTTTGGGCCTCATAGTTTGGGAGCCAGACATGTTTCATTGATGTTGGCCCATCATTTATTTAGACTTAGGGTAAAATAGGGCTTCCCTGGTGGTTCAGTGTGAAGACTCCACCTTTTAGTCCAAGGGGCACCGGTTTGATCCCTGGCACAGGAAAATCCCACATGCCACTGAGCGGCTGGACTGGTGTGTCCAGCTGCGAGCCAGCACTCTGGAGAGCATGCGCGTAGAGCCGGTGCTCTGCAACCAGATGGGCCACCACGATGGGAGGCCCACACAGGCCAAAGAATTACAATGAATGAAAATAAATAAATGAAGGACCAATAAAAGAGTCCAAAATTTTTTACAAATTGACTTAAATTTAAGGTAAAATATATTTCAAATTGGGTCTATGCTGTTTGAAAAAATTATGAAGTGTTTTTTTTTTTTTTTTCTTCCTCTCTGAGTGGGGACCATCTGTTTGTCATGGAAAGCCATAAAATAATATTTGATATGAAATTTGCACTATAAGTCTGACACCTAAGTTAAGTGGAGTTTTGAAAACTAATTATGTATAACATATCTAATTCATTTATATTTTAATTTCACTCTATCAATGTCAAATAAAATAAATTATTTCAGTAACAATTTTTGGTGATCTTAACAAGCTTCTGGTTGCCGAACTGGAAACTATGTCATGCTGTGTAGTGATGGTCTCCTAGATGAGTACAGCTGCCAGTATTTCACCCTTTCTTTTTCTCTTTAAGTTACTATCTTACACAAGCTCAGTAACCTTAGTTTCAGTAACCTTAGTTTTTCAGTAACACTGAAAAAACTTTAAAAGATATATAATTCTGGTTTGGAAAAAAAACCCATATAACTGAATGAATCATATAAATAACATTGCATAGCAAATAAATTCCAAGGTAAGAGAATAGGCCAAGTTATTATATATAGAAAATCTGGCAGAAAACCAAACTTCTTAAATCATATGTTTGCTGCTCAGTACTTAGAAGCAGTGTTTGTATGCAGAGGAACAGATAGTGGAAGAGATTGAATTCAAGAAGCATTTGAAGCACCTTTGTGCCTATCTTTAAATTTCATGTTTGAGGGATCCAGCAGAACAATTTCAGAAAGGTTGAGATGTGAGGCACAAGTATTAAGCAATGAAATATGTGACCTGCTGTGGAATCTGAGTTCTAAACACTGGATAAATTTATAACAGCTCATCCAGTTCATGATATTAATATTATTGACAGTGAACTCAACATAGAATTTAAGGAAATATGGTCACTGGATAATAACTTTGATGATTCTTTTAATATAAATACATACAAATAGGAATCAAATCCTTAAGTCCCTGAATCTTAACAGGAAACCAATGAGAATAAGAAGAGAAACTGCAAAAGTAAAAAACTCAGACCTATAATTTAGTTTTGTATTTCTGGTTGGTTCACTGAGTAGGAATCACATCTGACTCTAGTTGGTTCACTGAGTAGGAATCACATCTGACTCTAAAATTCACTATTGGATCCCTATATCCCTCCCTATCTCCATCACAGGCAGTTAGCTTTACTCTGTTCTGTGACAAGAGAATGCATTTGTTGTAAAAAGAAAGGGCAATTTAAAACCTTATTTATAATTATACCTCTAGCACCTAGGTTGTCTGGATACTTAGTAGTGTCTAACATCCTATGAATCAGTGAAAATTTAAATGGATTAATTAAAAATCCTCAGACAACAAAGAACATGATGTCCACAACCCTATACTCGCTAATGGCTACTCTGCATATAAACAGGGCAGAACCTTCATTACAGCCATCTTTTTCACTTGAAAGGCAACACTTGGTTCTACTTGATAAAAAAAAAAATTAATAGTGGAAGGCATTTCAAAAAAAACCAAGAGGCACTTCCCCTGGTGGTCCAGTTATAAGGACACCGCCTTGCAGTGCAAGGGGCACCGGTTCCATCCCTGGCCTGGGAAGATCCCACGTGCCGCGGAGCGGCTGGACTGATGTGTCCAATCACCGAGCCCGAGCCCTGAAGCGCATGCGCCCAGAGCCTGCGCTCTGCGACAACACACGCCACCGCGATGGGAGGCCCGCAGGAGCCAGAGAACAAAGACAGATGAAAACAGAGAAATGAAAGACCAATAGAAGTGGCCCGCCTGCTCCCCTCCCTCCCCAACCCGACCCCGCCCTAAATAAGTAAATAAATAAATAAATCTTAAAAAACAAAACAAAACAAAAGAACCCTAGAGGATGACTATGAAAATGGTGGAGGAATAAGACAGGGTCACTGCCAGCTCCCAAACAGGCTCATGAGATATTAATCAAGACACAGAACCAAGCCCTGCAGTCCAGCCCCTAGACAACAAAGGAAGACCACAGACCTCCAGGGAGTAAGCTGGGCTCTGGGAATGAAGTAGGAGAAAGGTAGACATAAAAAAATAGGAGTCTCAGGAATGCTCGAAAGATGCCTGAACTCCGACGGAGGGAGGGTGAGGAGAAGCAGGAAGAGGCTTCACTCGGGGAGTACCCTAACAAGGGCGGCTAAGGCGAAGGACAGATCCTTAAGGAGAGTAAAAGGAAACTTTCAGGCCACAAACTCCCCACAGACTGAGAGTGAATCGCTTGAATATTCCTGCAAACCCTGTTCCCCAGCTTTCACAAAGGCTTGAACGGAGGGCTCTGGAAGTGGGAACTGAGTGGAACAGGGCGGCCCAGAAGTGAGGGGTGGTCCACAGACTGAGGGTGCACCGCCAGAGCACTCCCCCAAACCTCGGCTCCCCAGTTCCCACAGAGACTGGCGCGCAGGGCTCTGGAAGCCTGAACGGGGTGGCCCAGCAGTGACTGGAACACCCATTCCCCAATCCCCACTTTAGCCCCAACCCAGAAGGCTTGGGAAGCATGAACTGGGTGGAAAGGGGCGGCCCGGAGGTGGAGGGTGATCAAGAGGACAGAGGCAGCTGGGGCGGGAGAGCCGGATGGGCCCAGTGGTGAGGAGCACCCTGGACAAGGAGGCACTGCAGGTGAAAGGCATCATCAGAGCATTTCACCAGCTACCCAGAGGCCCAGAAGGCTGCTTGGAGTGCAATGCAAAGTACTGGAAACTGCTCGGCAGATGCCCTGAGGGCCCAGTCGCCCTGACTACCAAACCAGAGTAAAGGGATCCGCAGGGTTCCTCCTCTACAGCTCCACACCCACACCAAGCCCGCACTAAGACAGCCTCGGGAGCAAACTGGAAGAAGATCCACACACAGATGAGAAGATAAACTCACAGTTGAGAACCAGGTACAGAGTTTTTAGTTTGTTTGTTTGTCTTTCCCACAGTTTTCTCTCTCTTCACTTTGATAAATCTTCTTAGATCTACTATTACCCTCTTTATAACTACTTCCTCGCCTACTATCTCCTCTGTCCTCTTCCTGCTGTACTAAAATGTAATATATACAATTCTTTGTTTATCCACCCCTAGACAACAAAGGAAGACCACAGACCTCCAGGGAGTAAGCTGGGCTCTGGGAATGAAGTAGGAGAAAGGTAGACATAAAAAAATAGGAGTCTCAGGAATGCTCGAAAGATGCCTGAACTCCGACGGAGGGAGGGTGAGGAGAAGCAGGAAGAGGCTTCACTCGGGGAGTACCCTAACAAGGGCGGCTAAGGCGAAGGACAGATCCTTAAGGAGAGTAAAAGGAAACTTTCAGGCCACAAACTCCCCACAGACTGAGAGTGAATCGCTTGAATATTCCTGCAAACCCTGTTCCCCAGCTTTCACAAAGGCTTGAACGGAGGGCTCTGGAAGTGGGAACTGAGTGGAACAGGGCGGCCCAGAAGTGAGGGGTGGTCCACAGACTGAGGGTGCACCGCCAGAGCACTCCCCCAAACCTCGGCTCCCCAGTTCCCACAGAGACTGGCGCGCAGGGCTCTGGAAGCCTGAACGGGGTGGCCCAGCAGTGACTGGAACACCCATTCCCCAATCCCCACTTTAGCCCCAACCCAGAAGGCTTGGGAAGCATGAACTGGGTGGAAAGGGGCGGCCCGGAGGTGGAGGGTGATCAAGAGGACAGAGGCAGCTGGGGCGGGAGGCGGATGGGCCCAGTGGTGAGGGGCACCCTGGACAAGGAGGCACTGCAGGTGAAAGGCATCATCAGAGCATTTCACCAGCTACCCAGAGGCCCAGAAGGCTGCTTGGAGTGCAATGCAAAGTACTGGAAACTGCTCGGCAGATGCCCTGAGGGCCCAGTCGCCCTGACTACCAAACCAGAGTAAAGGGATCCGCAGGGTTCCTCCTCTACAGCTCCACACCCACACCAAGCCCGCACTAAGACAGCCTCGGGAGCAAACTGGAAGAAGATCCACACACAGATGAGAAGATAAACTCACAGTTGAGAACCAGGTACAGAGTTTTTAGTTTGTTTGTTTGTCTTTCCCACAGTTTTCTCTCTCTTCACTTTGATAAATCTTCTTAGATCTACTATTACCCTCTTTATAACTACTTCCTCGCCTACTATCTCCTCTGTCCTCTTCCTGCTGTACTAAAATGTAATATATACAATTCTTTGTTTATCCACCCCTACATAACTATGCAACAACCCCATCTCTTCTCATTACCTATCCATTTCTCCATCTTCTCTTCCTCAACTCATGTAATAGTCAAAAACTGCTTTCACTGCTATATTCCCAACTGGGACCTTGCCCTAGATTTGTTTCCCAGGTCATGTTTTAATTAGCTTAGACCTTAAGGGCTGGTATCACCTTAAGAGTGTGTCATTTGCTACAGCTATTTCCTATACTTTATCCCTTTTAGACTGTTCAGGTTTGGTTTTAGATGTGTATGTATGTACGTATTTCCATTATGTTAGACAATATTTGCATGATTTTATAACTGCCATCTATCAGGGTTGCACCTTCTGTCCCTCATATATTTATATTTAATGTAATACCACTGAATGCCATAATAATTCAAACCTAGGAACCTCGGAGTGGATGCACTGACTCCAAGACTCTACACTACCAAAGAATGCACAACAATAGAGAATATTCACCTGCAAACAAGACCCAGCATTATCCAAATGTGAATCACAAACCATAGAATCTTTCTACAAGGACAGATACCAAAAAGAAGGGAAAACTCAACCACGAAGCCTGGAAAAAGACTGCAAGCACAAAAAATCAAAGATTAATATTAACTGAAGAGATAAACACTGCACCAATGAAGGAACAAACAATAGAGACATAAATCCAAATGACCGAAGAGGAACTAGACAAACTATCTGAAAGAGAATTTAGAAGAGCGATACTAGTGAAGATCCAAAACTCTGAAAACAGAGTATTAGAGGAAATCAGCACACTGAGAAATGACATGCAAGAAATGGGACACAACAAACAGAGACATACAATTCAATTGCTGAACTTAAAAATGCTATAGAAGGACTCAATAGTACGATATCTGAGGCAGAAGAATGGATAAGTGAGTTAGAAGACAGAATGGTGGAAATAACTGCTGAAGAACAGAACAAAGCACAAAGACTGAAAAGAACTGAGGAAAGCCTCAGAGATCTCCTGGGTTATTTCAAATGCACCAATATTAAAGTTATAGGGGTCTCAGAAAAAGACAAGAAAAGGAAAGCTTATGAAAAAAATTTTTGAAGATATTATAGTTGAAAACTTCCCCAGCATGGGGAAGGAAATAGTCAATCAGTCAAAGAAGCACAAAGAATTCCATACAGGATAACCCCAGGAGAAACATGCCAAAACACATACTAATCAAGCTAACACAGACTTAACACAAAGACAAGATACTTAAAGCATCAAGGGAAAAACAACACATAACATACAAAGGAAACTCCTTACGTTTAACTGCTGATCTCTCAGCAGAAACCCTGCAGGCCAGAAGAGAATGGCAAGACATATTTAAACAGTTAAAACGTAATATTTGACAATATTTGCATGATTTTATAACTGCCATCTATCAGGGTTGCACCTTCTGTCCCTCATATATTTATATTTAATGTAATACCACTGAATGCCATAATAATTCAAACCTAGGAACCTCGGAGTGGATGCACTGACTCCAAGACTCTACACTACCAAAGAATGCACAACAATAGAGAATATTCACCTGCAAACAAGACCCAGCATTATCCAAATGTGAATCACAAACCATAGAATCTTTCTACAAGGACAGATACCAAAAAGAAGGGAAAACTCAACCACGAAGCCTGGAAAAGACTGCAAGCACAAAAAATCAAAGATTAATATTAACTGAAGAGATAAACACTGCACCAATGAAGGAACAAACAATAGAGACATAAATCCAAATGACCGAAGAGGAACTAGACAAACTATCTGAAAGAGAATTTAGAAGAGCGATACTAGTGAAGATCCAAAACTCTGAAAACAGAGTATTAGAGGAAATCAGCACACTGAGAAATGACATGCAAGAAATGGGACACAACAAACAGAGACATACAATTCAATTGCTGAACTTAAAAATGCTATAGAAGGACTCAATAGTACGATATCTGAGGCAGAAGAATGGATAAGTGAGTTAGAAGACAGAATGGTGGAAATAACTGCTGAAGAACAGAACAAAGCACAAAGACTGAAAAGAACTGAGGAAAGCCTCAGAGATCTCCTGGGTTATTTCAAATGCACCAATATTAAAGTTATAGGGGTCTCAGAAAAAGACAAGAAAAGGAAAGCTTATGAAAAAAATTTTTGAAGATATTATAGTTGAAAACTTCCCCAGCATGGGGAAGGAAATAGTCAATCAGTCAAAGAAGCACAAAGAATTCCATACAGGATAACCCCAGGAGAAACATGCCAAAACACATACTAATCAAGCTAACACAGACTTAACACAAAGACAAGATACTTAAAGCATCAAGGGAAAAACAACACATAACATACAAAGGAAACTCCTTACGTTTAACTGCTGATCTCTCAGCAGAAACCCTGCAGGCCAGAAGAGAATGGCAAGACATATTTAAACAGCTAAAAGATAATAACCTACAAACAAGAATACTCTACCCAGGGGCTTCCCTGGTGGTCCAGTGGGTAAGGACACTGCCTTGCAGTACAAGGGGTCCTGGTTCAATCCCTGGCCTGGGAAGATCCCACATGCCGCGGAGCGGCTGGACCTATATGTCCAATTACCGAGCCGGAACTCTGGAGCGCATGCGCCCAGAGCCGGTGTTCTGCGATAGCAGAGGCTACTGCGATGGCAGGCCCACATGGGCCAAAGAACAAAGACGGATGAAAAATGGACAAATGAAAGACCAATAGAAGTGGCCTGCCTGCTCCCCTTCCTCCCCACCCCACCCCCACCAATAAATAAATAAATCTTTAAAAAAAAAAAAAAAAAAAAGAATACTCTACCCAGCAAGGATTTCATTCAGAATTGATGGAGAAATCAAAAGCTTCACAGACAAGCAAAAGTTTAAAGAATTTTGTACCATGAAACCAGCCTTTCAACAAGTGTTAAAGGGACTGATATAGCCAATAAATACAAAAGTAAGAAAAGTCCCATAAAACAAACTCCAAATATCAAAGAAGATGACAAAAGGAATACTCGTATCAATAATTAGTTTGAATGTAGGGCTTCCCTGGTGGTCCAGTGGGTAGAGAGTCCACCTTGCTGTGCAAGGGGCACTGGTTCAATCCTCAGTCCAGGAGGATCCCTCACACTGCGGAGCAGATGGACCAGTGTGTCCAATTACCAGCCAGCACTCTGGAGCATGTGTGCCCAGAGCCAGTGCTCTGCAGTGAGAGGCCATTGCAATGGGAGGCCCACGCATGCCAAAGAATTAAGATGGATAAAAATAAATAAATAAACAATAAAAGAGGCCAAAATTAAAAAAAAAAAATTACTTGGAATGTAAATGGAGTAAATGCTCCAACCAAAAGACACAGACAAAAACAAGACCCATATATATGTGTGTATATATATATATATGCTATTTACAAGAAACACACTTCACACCTAAAGACACACATAGACTGAAAGTGAGAGGATGGAAAAATATATTCCATCCACACAGAAATCAAAAGAAGGTTGGTGTAGCAATCCTCATATCAGACAAAACAGACTTTAAAATAAAGAAAATTATAAGAGACAAGGCAGGTCACTACATAATGATCAGGGGATCGATCCAAGAAGAAGACATAACAATCATAAATATCTATGCACCCAACACAGGAGTACCCAAATACATAAAGCAAACACTTTCAGACATAAAAGAAAAAACTGACAGTAACACAGTAAGGAGAGTTTAACACCCCCCACCCCCTTACACCAATGGACAGATCATCAAAACAGAAAATTAACAAGGAAACACAAGCCTTAAATGACACATTAGAGGAGATGGATCTCATTGATATCCTTAGGACTTTCCACCCAAAAAGCAGAAGAATACACTTTCTTCTCAAGTGCATATGAAATATTCTCCAGGATAGACCACATCTTGGGCCACAAATTAAATCTCAGTAAATTTAAGAAAATTAAAATTATATCAACCATCTTTTCTGACTACAATGCTGTGAGACTAGATATCAATTACAAGGAAAAAAAAAAAACGCTCAAAATACAAACACATGGAGATTAAACAACATATACTTAAAAAAGAGATTACAGAACAATTCAAAAGAGTAATGAAAAAATTCCTAGAAAAAATGACAATGAAACCATGACTGCATAAAATCTATGGGACACTGCAAAAGCAATACTAAGAGGGAAGTTAATAGCAATACAATCCTATATCAATAGACAAGAAAAACAGCAAAGAGACAACCTAATTCTACACTTAAAACTGGAAAAAGAAGAACAAAAAACCCCTAAAGATAGCAGAATAAGAGCAATCATAAAGATCAGAGCAGAAATAAATGAAAAACAGATGAAAGAAACAATAGGAAAGATAAATAAAATGAAAAGCCGGTTCTCTGAAAAGATAACCAAAATTGACAAAATGCTAGCCAGACTCATCAAGAAAAATGAGAGAAAAGCCAGATCAACAAAATCAGAAATGAAAGAGGAGAGGTTACAATAGACAGTACAGAAATACAAAGGATTATAAGAGACTATTATGAACAACTATATGGCAACAAACTCGACAACCTGGAAGAAATGGATAGTTTCCTAGAGAAGTGTAATCTTCCAAGACTGAACCAGGAAGGAATAGAAATTATGAACACCCCAATTACAAGCTCAGAAATTGAATAAATGATCAAAAATCTACCCTGAAATAAAAGCCGAGGACCAGATGGCTTCACAGGTGAATTCTACCAAATATTTTAAGAAGATCTAATAAGCCTTTTGTTTTAAAACTCTTTCAAAAAACTGCACAAGAAGGAACACTTCCAAACACATTTCACGAAGTCACCATCATCTTGATTCCAAAACCAGGCAAAGACAACACACAAAAAAGGGAATTACAGGACAATATCACTGATGAATTTAGATGCCAAAATCCTCAACAAAATTCTAGCAAACACACTTCAACAACACATCAAAAAACTAATACATCATGATCAAGTTGGTTTTATCCCAGGCGTGCAAGGATTCTTCAATATCCACAAATCAATCAATGCGGTACACCATATCAACAAACTGAAAGACAAAAATCACATGATAATCTCAACAGATGCAGAAAAAACCCTGACAAAATAAAACATCCATTTATGATAATAGCCCTTCAGAAAATGGAACACAGGAGGAACCTACCTGAACAAGGTGAAAGCCAAATATGAAAAGCCCACAGCAAGCATCATACTCAAAGGTCAAAAACTGAAAGCATTTCCCCTAAGATCAGGAATTAGACAGGGTTTGTCCGCTTTCACCACTATTATTCAACATAGTCCTGGAAGTTCTAGCTACATCAGTAAAAAAAAAAAAAAAAAAAGAAATAAAAGTAATCCAGATTGGAAAAGAAGATGTAAAACTCTCTCTACTTGCAGACGACATGATACTATACATTAAAAACACAAAGACAGTATTAAAAAAGTACTAGATCCAATTAGCAAATTCAGCAAATTCACAGTATACAAAATCAATACATAGAAATCACTCACATTCCTATATACACACAATGAAAAATCAGAAAATGAAATCAAAGAGGCAATCCCCTTCACTACTGCAACCAAAAGAATACAATATTTAGGAATAAACCTACATACAGAGGCAAAAGAACTGTACACAGAAAATTAAGACACTAATGAAAGAAATCAAAGATGATATAAACGGATAAGAGAGATATTCCATGTTCCTGGATTGGAGGAATCAATATTGTGAAAATGACCATGCTACCAAATATTATCTACAGATTCAATGTGATCCCTATCAAACTACCAATGACATTCTTCACAGAACTAGACCAAAGCATAACAGAGTTCATATGGAAACACCAAAGACCCCGAATAGCCAAAACAATCCTGAGAAAGAAGAATGGAGCTGGAGGGATCAGCCTCCCTAACTTCAGACTCTACTACAAAGCAACAGTTATTAAGACAGTATGTACTGGCAGAAAAACAGAAATATAGACCAACAGAACAAGATAGAGAACACAGAGATAAACTCACACACCTATGAGTACCTTATTTTTGACAAAGGAGGCAAAAATATAAAATGGGACAAAGACAGCCTTTTCAACATATGGTGCTGGGAAAATTGGACAGCTACATGCAACAAAATGCAGCTAGAACATTTCATAACACCATACACAAAGATAAACACAAAATTGATTAAAGATCTAAATGTAAGACCAGAAAGAATAAAACTCTGAGAGGAGAATATAGGCAAAACATTCAATGACATAACATGCAAGATTTTAGGAGGAACCTACCTGAACAAGGTGAAAGCCAAATATGAAAAGCCCACAGCAAGCATCATACTCAAAGGTCAAAAACTGAAAGCATTTCCCCTAAGATCAGGAATTAGACAGGGTTTGTCCGCTTTCACCACTATTATTCAACATAGTCCTGGAAGTTCTAGCTACATCAGTAAAAAAAAAAAAAAAAAAAGAAATAAAAGTAATCCAGATTGGAAAAGAAGATGTAAAACTCTCTCTACTTGCAGACGACATGATACTATACATTAAAAACACAAAGACAGTATTAAAAAAGTACTAGATCCAATTAGCAAATTCAGCAAATTCACAGTATACAAAATCAATACATAGAAATCACTCACATTCCTATATACACACAATGAAAAATCAGAAAATGAAATCAAAGAGGCAATCCCCTTCACTACTGCAACCAAAAGAATACAATATTTAGGAATAAACCTACATACAGAGGCAAAAGAACTGTACACAGAAAATTAAGACACTAATGAAAGAAATCAAAGATGATATAAACGGATAAGAGAGATATTCCATGTTCCTGGATTGGAGGAATCAATATTGTGAAAATGACCATGCTACCAAATATTATCTACAGATTCAATGTGATCCCTATCAAACTACCAATGACATTCTTCACAGAACTAGACCAAAGCATAACAGAGTTCATATGGAAACACCAAAGACCCCGAATAGCCAAAACAATCCTGAGAAAGAAGAATGGAGCTGGAGGGATCAGCCTCCCTAACTTCAGACTCTACTACAAAGCAACAGTTATTAAGACAGTATGTACTGGCAGAAAAACAGAAATATAGACCAACAGAACAAGATAGAGAACACAGAGATAAACTCACACACCTATGAGTACCAAAGGAGGCAAAAATATAAAATGGGACAAAGACAGCCTTTTCAACATATGGTGCTGGGAAAATTGGACAGCTACATGCAACAAAATGCAGCTAGAACATTTCATAACACCATACACAAAGATAAACACAAAATTGATTAAAGATCTAAATGTAAGACCAGAAAGAATAAAACTCTGAGAGGAGAATATAGGCAAAACATTCAATGACATAAATCAATGCAAGATCTTCTATGACCTGCCCTCTAGAATATTGGCTATACAAACAAAAATTGACATGTGAGACCTAATGAAACCAAAAACTTTTGCACAGTAAAAGAAACTACAAAAAAGGTGAACAGACAACCCACAGATTGAGAAAAAAGTCATACCAAATGAAACAACTAGCAAAGAATTAATTTCCAAAATATACAAACAACTCAGACAACTCAACATCAGAAAAATGAACAAACCAATCAGTAATTGAAAAATGACCTAAACAGACATTTCTCCAAAGAAGACATACGGATGACCAAAAAATCCATGAAAAGATGCTCAATATCACTCATTAACAGAGAAACGCAAATCACAACTACAATGAGATACCACCTCACACCAGTCAGAATGGCCATCATCAAAAATCTACAGACAATAAATGCTGGAAAGGGTGCAGAGAAAAGGGAGGACTCCTGCATTGCTGATGGGAATGCAAACTGATATAACCACTATGAAAGACAGTATGGGGATTGCTTATAAGACCAAGAACAGAAGCACCATATGATCCAGCAATTCTACTATTACACTTATACCCTAATGAAACTAAAATTGAGACACCCGTATCCCAGTGTTCACTGCAACACCCTATACAATATCTAGTAACACAGAAGCAACCTAGATGTCCATTGATGAATGAATGGATAAATGTTACATTTTACATACTTACAGTGGAATATATCTCAGCCTTAAAACCAAATGCAGAAGAATCAGTCCTAATAAGGTGGATGAACCTAGAAGTGAAGTAAGTCAAAAAGAAAAGGACAAATACAGTATACTAACACACAAATATGGAATCTAGTAAGATGGTACCGATAAATACACATGCAAAGTAGCAATGAAGAAATAGACATAGAGAACAGACCTATGGACACTGAGGGGAGGGAAGATAAGACGAGAGGTATGGAAAGAGTAACATGAACGACACTGTCATGTGTAAAAGAGATAACCAATGTGATTAAGCTGTAAGACTAAGGGAACTTACATGGGGACTATGCATCAGCCTGGGACAGGGGGAAAAGGGAGGGGTCCAGGATATACCTATGATTGTTTGTTTTGGGATTATGTATAGCTGTAAACAACAAAACTCTGTAAAAGACATGTAACAATAATTTTGCTGTATACCTGAAACTAACTCAACATCGTAAAGCAACCAAAGCACAATAAAAAAAAAAAAAAGAAAACAAGAATATATGCAAATTTCCCAACAGACAGCATATCATTATCTTAAAAGAACCACAAGGCTCAGTTCACTTTAAAAAGAGGGTACGATAAATTTATTTGTACCAATATTCACCAGAGATTAAATTATTGATATTGTAAAGGACAGTTGGGATTCTTTACCCAAACTTAACCACCAAAACCATAAGATACTAATTTAGCAGCTTTGTAAAATATCTAGGACTCTATAGTGGTGTCTTTCACATTACTTGTTGTTTAGTCACTACGTTGTATCCAACTTTTTTGCAATCACATGAATGTAGCCCACCAGGTTCCTCTGTCCATGGAATTTCCCAGGCAAGAACACTAAAGCCGGTTGCAATTTTTTCCAACTATGTTACTACCTACTATGTCAAGAGAAAACTTGAAAAACAAACTTGAAAGGGAGGACTCCTGCATTGCTGATGGGAATGCAAACTGATATAACCACTATGAAAGACAGTATGGGGATTGCTTATAAGACCAAGAACAGAAGCACCATATGATCCAGCAATTCTACTATTACACTTATACCCTAATGAAACTAAAATTGAGACACCCGTATCCCAGTGTTCACTGCAACACCCTATACAATATCTAGTAACACAGAAGCAACCTAGATGTCCATTGATGAATGAATGGATAAATGTTACATTTTACATACTTACAGTGGAATATATCTCAGCCTTAAAACCAAATGCAGAAGAATCAGTCCTAATAAGGTGGATGAACCTAGAAGTGAAGTAAGTCAAAAAGAAAAGGACAAATACAGTATACTAACACACAAATATGGAATCTAGTAAGATGGTACCGATAAATACACATGCAAAGTAGCAATGAAGAAATAGACATAGAGAACAGACCTATGGACACTGAGGGGAGGGAAGATAAGACGAGAGGTATGGAAAGAGTAACATGAACGACACTGTCATGTGTAAAAGAGATAACCAATGTGATTAAGCTGTAAGACTAAGGGAACTTACATGGGGACTATGCATCAGCCTGGGACAGGGGGAAAAGGGAGGGGTCCAGGATATACCTATGATTGTTTGTTTTGGGATTATGTATAGCTGTAAACAACAAAACTCTGTAAAAGACATGTAACAATAATTTTGCTGTATACCTGAAACTAACTCAACATCGTAAAGCAACCAAAGCACAATAAAAAAAAAAAAAAGAAAACAAGAATATATGCAAATTTCCCAACAGACAGCATATCATTATCTTAAAAGAACCACAAGGCTCAGTTCACTTTAAAAAGAGGGTACGATAAATTTATTTGTACCAATATTCACCAGAGATTAAATTATTGATATTGTAAAGGACAGTTGGGATTCTTTACCCAAACTTAACCACCAAAACCATAAGATACTAATTTAGCAGCTTTGTAAAATATCTAGGACTCTATAGTGGTGTCTTTCACATTACTTGTTGTTTAGTCACTACGTTGTATCCAACTTTTTTGCAATCACATGAATGTAGCCCACCAGGTTCCTCTGTCCATGGAATTTCCCAGGCAAGAACACTAAAGCCGGTTGCAATTTCCTTCTCCAACTATGTTACTACCTACTATGTCAAGAGAAAACTTGATATTTCACATATTTTCAATATTCTAAATATAAAGGCTACACTCACACAACTGTTTCTGGCAAAATGAATTTGTTACTAAGAAAAAAGTTTCTGCATATATTAGAGTTTGTAATATATAATATTTAAATTATAAATTATTATTTTAGAAGTCAGTAAAGACATAACAAGTCAAACATTACCTAGAATTTTTAATTAAAATACTGCAATAAATGTGGGAGGGATCCAAGACAGTGGACCAATTTCAAGTTACCTCTTCCCATGGACACATGATTCTGTATTTATCCAGAGAGCAATTCCTCTTGAGGAAGAAATGAGGACTAATTGGACAATTTCTGCATAGGAAACAAAAGAGAGATCACAGAAAGTCTTCCCTGGTGGCTCAGACAGTAAAGAATCTGCCTGCGAAGCAGTAGACCCAGCTTCAATTCCTAGGTCAGGGAGACCCCCTCGAGAAGGGAATGGCAACCCACAGCATATTCTTCCATAGGAAATCCCATGTTTGTGGGATCACAAAGAGTCAGACATGACTGAGTGACTATCACTTTCTTTCACTACATAGAACAATTCCTCCTGAGAAAGAAATGAAGGCTAATTGATCAACTTCTGCACAGCGACAATAAAGGGATCACAGAAAGACAGGTAAGAGAGAGAGAGACAGAGAGATGGTATTAACCCCACCCCCATCCTGTCAACCTGCAGTAGACAGGGACATCACTGAGGGTTCCCTGCACAGACTCACTTAATCAAAAAAAAAAGAGTGTTTTTTAAGGCACCTAGGCCACACATAAAAGAAATCCACTTACTAATCCTAGAGCATCTGCCAAATTGGTGGGAAATTGCTAGAAATTTCTTCAAGGTCAGAAGCACCTAAAAGTGCTACTTTTTGCCTACCCCCTTCTCATGACAGTGGCTTCCTTGGTAGTTCAACTGGTAAAGAATCCGCCTGCAATGCAGGAGACGCTGGTTTAATAGCATGCATGGTAACACAGGAACTTTGGACTGTCAGCCAAGGCTATCTCAGTATGCTCCACATCCTTATATACAGTTGTCCCCATTGTGGTCCCCAAGCACACCACTCCAGCTCCAGACATCCTGTCAAGGCAGCTCTGGCATGCAACACTGTGGGAATCACTGCCCACACCAGTTCCAGCTGTCCCATCAAGGCAGCTGGGTATGACATTTTCTGGACTCACTAACCTGCACCTGCTGCAGCTTCACTAATCTCACCAGGGCAGCAATGGCATGCACAGTTCAATTCCAGCTCTAGCCATCCTGCAAGGTAGACCTAAAGCAGTGCATCTCAGGACTCTCAGTCAGAACCCGTAACAGCTCCTGCAAGCCAGCCAAAACCAAGGGGCACAGACAGTCTACACAGAGGATGCTCCTACACAAGGCCACATCTTCCAGAAAGGGAAAAAAATTGTTTTGCCTGTATACAGATGTCAAAATGAAACAGAGGAATAGATTTGAAATGAAAGAGCAATTAAAATGCCAGTAAAAAAATAAAGCCTAACGATATGGAGAGAAGTGATTTACTGAACAAAGAGTTCAAAGTAATAATAATAAAAATGCTCATTAAACTCAGGATAAAAATAACTACAATGTTATGAAACTAGAATACATTATAGGAAAAAAACTGGAAGATATGCAAATACCTGGAGGTTAAACAATATGCTCATAAACTCGAGAAGGGAATGGCAACCCACAGCATATTCTTCCATAGGAAATCCCATGTTTGTGGGATCACAAAGAGTCAGACATGACTGAGTGACTATCACTTTCTTTCACTACATAGAACAATTCCTCCTGAGAAAGAAATGAAGGCTAATTGATCAACTTCTGCACAGCGACAATAAAGGGATCACAGAAAGACAGGTAAGAGAGAGAGAGACAGAGAGATGGTATTAACCCCACCCCCATCCTGTCAACCTGCAGTAGACAGGGACATCACTGAGGGTTCCCTGCACAGACTCACTTAATCAAAAAAAAAAGAGTGTTTTTTAAGGCACCTAGGCCACACATAAAAGAAATCCACTTACTAATCCTAGAGCATCTGCCAAATTGGTGGGAAATTGCTAGAAATTTCTTCAAGGTCAGAAGCACCTAAAAGTGCTACTTTTTGCCTACCCCCTTCTCATGACAGTGGCTTCCTTGGTAGTTCAACTGGTAAAGAATCCGCCTGCAATGCAGGAGACGCTGGTTTAATAGCATGCATGGTAACACAGGAACTTTGGACTGTCAGCCAAGGCTATCTCAGTATGCTCCACATCCTTATATACAGTTGTCCCCATTGTGGTCCCCAAGCACACCACTCCAGCTCCAGACATCCTGTCAAGGCAGCTCTGGCATGCAACACTGTGGGAATCACTGCCCACACCAGTTCCAGCTGTCCCATCAAGGCAGCTGGGTATGACATTTTCTGGACTCACTAACCTGCACCTGCTGCAGCTTCACTAATCTCACCAGGGCAGCAATGGCATGCACAGTTCAATTCCAGCTCTAGCCATCCTGCAAGGTAGACCTAAAGCAGTGCATCTCAGGACTCTCAGTCAGAACCCGTAACAGCTCCTGCAAGCCAGCCAAAACCAAGGGGCACAGACAGTCTACACAGAGGATGCTCCTACACAAGGCCACATCTTCCAGAAAGGGAAAAAAATTGTTTTGCCTGTATACAGATGTCAAAATGAAACAGAGGAATAGATTTGAAATGAAAGAGCAATTAAAATGCCAGTAAAAAAATAAAGCCTAACGATATGGAGAGAAGTGATTTACTGAACAAAGAGTTCAAAGTAATAATAATAAAAATGCTCATTAAACTCAGGATAAAAATAACTACAATGTTATGAAACTAGAATACATTATAGGAAAAAAACTGGAAGATATGCAAATACCTGGAGGTTAAACAATATGCTCATAAACAGTAGGTCAATAAAGAAATCAAAGAGGAAATTTAAAAATACTTAGAAACAAATGAAAATGGATATATAACTTTCCAGAATCTATGGGATACAGTAAAAGCAGTTTTCTAAGAGGGAAGTAACAGTGATACTTAGTGATACTTACACAGACTTACTTCAAGAAAGAAAATAAAAATCCAATTAAACAATTTAAGGAGAAACATATTACAGAAAGATGTTCATGAAAAGTTGAAGTCTACACAAATAAATAGAAGGGTATACTATACTCATGAACTGGAATACTTAATACTTTTTAAAATGTACATACTATCCAAAAAAATCTACACATTTCATTTAAACTCCTATCAAAATACCCATGACATTTTTAACAGAATTAGAACAAATAATCCTAAATTTTTTATGGAAACACAACACAAAAAGTCTTGAAGAGCCCCCCCCCCCCCAAAAATCTTGAAAAAGAACAACGTTAAATGTATCACACTTACAGACTTCAAAAAACTACTGCAAAACTATTGTAATCAAAACAGCACGGTACCAACACAAAAACAGATACATCTATCAATGGAACAGAAACAGAGCCTACAATGAAACCCATGCTTTCATGGTCAATCAGTCTATGGCAAAGGGCAATAATACACAATGAAGAAAGAGTCCCTTTAATAAATGGTCTTGAGTAAACAGGACAGTTACGTGCATAAGAATGAAATTCTTCCAACTGAATGGAAAAAAAAAAATGGAGAATTCCGGGGACAGTTGCTGAGCCGGCCTGGGATCCCACTCACGGTGCCTTCCGCTGACCGCTCTTAGTTTATCTGCTGAATCCTGAACGACCTAACCTGAGCGTGCGCAGGAGGCTGGGCCCGCTAAGAGAATTCCCTGAAGCGGTGTCAAGTGCCACGGGCACTGGGGAACTCACCAGGAGGAGACGGACGGAGTGAGGGGCCGGCAAAATGGCAGACGCAACCTTGGCCGGGAGGGATGAGGAAGCCTTGTGGAAGCGAAAGCGAACGGAGGTCACAGCACGTATGGCGGAGCAGCTTGCACATCCGCTCAGTCATCCGGAAGTTGCAGCAGTAGGGGCTGCAATGCAAGGAAGTGCACCTTCACGCTTCCGCGCTGCGGGGTGCCACTGGGTATGAGCAACACAAGCTGATCAGAGCCGCCATCACCTTGCATGGGCCCACCACCTGGACTAGAAGGTTATGCAGAGGGCCTCCCCCGCTCAAAGAAAGCTCAAAAGAGGACAGGAAGGAGCAGGTAGCACACAGGCTGGAACTGTGTGAGGCGCCAAAGCCAGAGGAACAGGAACATAAGGCAGAGGTCCCAGAGCCAACCCCAATCCCCAGCAGCCAAGGTCACACTCCTGCTGCGGGCCCCACCTGGGGACACACCCAGCCCATCTGCTTCAGCCAACAGTTTGCCCACCAATACCTCTCCAGAACCTCCACTGGAGCTTTCCTAGGCCCTGTACCCAATTGCCAAACTGTGAACAGCCCCAAGCCACCTCCTAGCCTACCCAGGACTGCCAACCCTGAGCCCAGGGGCCTGTAGCCATCCCCAGCACAGAAAAGCGTGTAGTCAACATGATCCCACCCGGCCCTACAGAGCTCCCTGCTGCCCAAGGCCCTACCAAAGGTCGCTCAGATACAAGTTAAAAACTCAAAATGGATTAAAGATACAAATGAAAGACTTGAATCCATATATTTCTAGGAGGAAATACAGGCAGTATGCTCTTTGACATCAGTCTTAGTAATTTTTTGGCCCTGTCTCTTCAGGCAAGTGCAACAAAAGCAAAAAATGAACAAATTGGACAATATTTAACTAAACAGCTTTGCACTGTGAAAGAAACTGTGAATAAAACAAACTAAAAAAAAAGCAATCTGTTAAATGGGAGAAGATATTGCAAATGATGTCTGATAAAAGGTTAATCTAAAATACATGAAGAATGCATACAACTCAGTATCGAAGTAACAATTTAAAAAAGGCAGAGGGCATCAATAGATCTTTTTTTTTTTTTTCCAAAGAAGATGTACAGATAACCAATAGCCACATGAAAAAAATGTTCAGGGCTTCCCTGGTGGTCCAGTGGGTAGAGAGTCCGCCTTGCAGTGCAAGGGGTACCTTATTGATCCCTGGTCCAGGAAGATCCCACATGCCATGGAGTGACTGGACCAGTGTGTCCAATTAGGAACCAGTGCTCTGAAGCACATGTGCCCAGAGCCAGTGCTCTGCAACAAGAGAGGCCACTGCAATGGGAAGCCCACACAGGCCAAAGAATAAAGACGGATGAAAATAAATAAATAAAAAACCAATAAAAGAGGCCAAAATTAAAACAAAAATGTTCAATATCATTACTTATCATGGAAATGCAAAACAAAATCACAATGAGGTTATCAACTTACACATTTCAGAATGTGTATCATCAAAAGATAACAAGCGGGCTTCCCCTGGTGGTCCAGTGGATAAGGACACCGCCTTGCAGTGCAAGGGGCGCCGGTTCGATCCCTGGCCTGGGAAGATCCCACGTGCCACGAAGCGGCTGGACTGATGTGTCCAATCACCGAGCCACAGCTCTGGAGCGCATGCGCCCGGAGTCCGCACTCTGCAACAACAGAGGCCACCGCGATGGGAGGCCCACAGGAGCCAGAGAACAAAGACGGATGAAAATGGAGAAATGAAGGACCAATGGAAGTGGCCCGCCCCACTCCCCTCCCTCCCCAAGCCGACCCCCGCCCAAAATAAATAAATCAAAAAAAAAAAAAAGACAACAAGCAATTAGTGTTGGCAAAAATGTATGAAAAAAAGGGAACCCTCATGTATTGTTGGGAACCTAAAGAGGGCCTGGCACAGATGTGCTGAGAACGAAGCACATCTGTGTGAGATGATCAGAGAAATCCAATTGTGTGCCCACTCTCACATTTAGGGGATGAGAAAGCTGAACGTAAATTTCATAAAATTATTAATTCACATTTTCAAAGTTAGTTTCATTGATACATAGAGAGGTGGATGCAATAGAATATGTGGATGAAGGAATGAGGCATTAGTGTTTTAACAGGTTCAGAGGTTTTGCTCTGGATGACACTAAGTCCTGAAAATGAATGGTGGTGATGTTTTTACAGCATGAATGTACTTACTGCCACTGAATTGTACATTTAAAAATATTTACAATGGTAAATTTTATGTTGTGTGTATTTTACCCTAATTTAAAAAATATTCTGTACCTAAATAAAAATACTAAAAAATGAATAAACAAAATATAGCATTGACTTTAAAAATACACCAACAATAAAGAGCTATCACTTAGTAAGTTTGACACATCTGCAAAGTAACTAAAATGAAGATAAAATAACAAATGAAGTAGTTCTACTAAAAAAGTAATCCCAAACATATACTTGCTTCTTTAGGTATTAAATTAAAAAAAAAAAAAGATAAATGGTCATCACAAGGAATGAAATCGTGGAAGAATTAATTCACAAATAATAAATAAAATGTATCTAGGCACAGAAATGAAAGGATATAGTGTTAAGGCATATTGTTCAGTCACCTAGTCGTGTCTCTTTGGGACCCCATGGACTGCAGCATGCCAGGCCTCCCAGTCCCTCACCATCTCCCTGAGCTTGCCCAAGTTGTGTTCATCAGTGATATCATCCAGTCATTTCATTCTCTGATGCCATCTTCTCCTGCCCTCAATTTTTCCCAGCATCAGGGACTTTGCCAATGAGTCAGCTGTTCTCATCAGGTGATCAGAGTACTGGAGCTTCAGCCTTAGTATCAGTCCTTCCAATGAGTATTCAGGGTTGGTTTCCTTTAAGATTGACTGTTCGGTCTCCTTGCTGTCCAAAAGACTCTCAGGAATCTTTTCCAGCAGTTCGAAGGCATCAATACTCTGGCACTCTTCCTTCTTTATGGCCACTGGGAAGACCACACCCTTGATTATATGGACCTTTATTGTCAGAGTGATGTCTCTGCTTTTCAACACTCTCTAGGTTTGTCATAGCGATCTGACAAGATTTCATGGCTACAGTCATCATCTGCAGTGATTTTAGAGTCCAAGAAGAGGAAACTGTTACTCCTTTCACCTTTCCCCCTCTATTTGACATGAATTGATGGGGCCAGATGCCATGATCTTAGTGTTTATATTTAGTCTTAAGCCAACTTTTCAACTCTCCTCCTTCACCCTCATTAAGAGGTTCTTTAGTTCCTCTTCACTTTCTGCTAGTAGAGTGGTATATATTAGGTACACTAAATTAGGTACACTGCTAGTAGAGTGGTATATATTAGGTACACTAAATTAGGTACACTATATTAGATATATTAGGATACACTAAAAATGATTTAAACATTCTAGTGATAATTACTAGAAGTTAAACTTGTGGCAAGAGCAGGATTATAGGATAAGAAATGGAATTTTTCCCCCTAATTTTCAAATGGAAATGGATTTTTTCTAACCTTCAACACTTACTGCTAACCCTCTTCAATTTCTTTTTTCTCAGACCAACTCCATCATGTTTTTTTTTTTTTATTTAACTTTTTTTGGGGGGCCACTTCTGTTGATCTTTCCTTTATTTATCCCTGTTCTTTGGCCTGTGTGGGCCTCCCATCACAGTTGCCTCTCTTGTTGCAGAGCGCTGGCTCTGGGTGCATGTGCTCCAGAGCTCTGGCTCGGTAGTTGGACACATCTGTCCAGCTGCTCTGCGGCATGTGGGATCTTCTGGGTCGGGGATCAAATTGGTGCCCCTTGCACTGCAAGGCACTGTCCTTACCCACTGGACCACCAGGGAAGCCCCAACCCATCATTTTTAACAGAGGTAAAAAATTTAAGTTCACAGAATTTTACTTTAAATCATTACACTATATAAAATTTGGTCTTCTTTCTCCTTAAAGGAAATATCATGTGAATGGTGCTTAATAATATAAGTAACAATAAATAAAAGAAACTTTTCTTGCTTTATTCCATTTTAAATATATTATTGGCAAAAGAAAAGCAGATGGAATACTCATGCTAAGTTCGAAGGCATCAATACTCTGGCACTCTTCCTTCTTTATGGCCACTGGGAAGACCACACCCTTGATTATATGGACCTTTATTGTCAGAGTGATGTCTCTGCTTTTCAACACTCTCTAGGTTTGTCATAGCGATCTGACAAGATTTCATGGCTACAGTCATCATCTGCAGTGATTTTAGAGTCCAAGAAGAGGAAACTGTTACTCCTTTCACCTTTCCCCCTCTATTTGACATGAATTGATGGGGCCAGATGCCATGATCTTAGTGTTTATATTTAGTCTTAAGCCAACTTTTCAACTCTCCTCCTTCACCCTCATTAAGAGGTTCTTTAGTTCCTCTTCACTTTCTGCTAGTAGAGTGGTATATATTAGGTACACTAAATTAGGTACACTGCTAGTAGAGTGGTATATATTAGGTACACTAAATTAGGTACACTATATTAGATATATTAGGATACACTAAAAATGATTTAAACATTCTAGTGATAATTACTAGAAGTTAAACTTGTGGCAAGAGCAGGATTATAGGATAAGAAATGGAATTTTTCCCCCTAATTTTCAAATGGAAATGGATTTTTTCTAACCTTCAACACTTACTGCTAACCCTCTTCAATTTCTTTTTTCTCAGACCAACTCCATCATGTTTTTTTTTTTTTATTTAACTTTTTTTGGGGGGCCACTTCTGTTGATCTTTCCTTTATTTATCCCTGTTCTTTGGCCTGTGTGGGCCTCCCATCACAGTTGCCTCTCTTGTTGCAGAGCGCTGGCTCTGGGTGCATGTGCTCCAGAGCTCTGGCTCGGTAGTTGGACACATCTGTCCAGCTGCTCTGCGGCATGTGGGATCTTCTGGGTCGGGGATCAAATTGGTGCCCCTTGCACTGCAAGGCACTGTCCTTACCCACTGGACCACCAGGGAAGCCCCCAACCCATCATTTTTAACAGAGGTAAAAAAAATTTAAGTTCACAGAATTTTACTTTAAATCATTACACTATATAAAATTTGGTCTTCTTTCTCCTTAAAGGAAATATCATGTGAATGGTGCTTAATAATATAAGTAACAATAAATAAAAGAAACTTTTCTTGCTTTATTCCATTTTAAAAATATATTATTGGCAAAAGAAAAGCAGATGGAATACTCATGCTACCATTGTATCAGAAAAGCAAGAGTAACAGCTTTATGATGTGAATGACATTATAATACTTTTCAACTAAATATTATATATCATTAGGATTCTGCAATATAAATAGTGAAACTCAATTTAAAAACTATTTTACATATGTGCAATTTCCTTGGTTAAAATTTTAGCTTTAAATATATTTTTTGAAGAGTTCAAGACAATCCAAAAGCTTAAGAATCATTATCATACATATTTTAAATTGTAATTTAATTATCAAATGGGTATGTTGACAAAATGGTATACTGCATTAATAATTTTAGTATCTGTTCTTACATGACTAGCAGAAGTACAGCCCTCAACATTTAGTTATTGATATTTCAAAAAACTAAAAGTGTATTGTTTAGAACTTTAAATGATAATTCATATCCATTTTCTATGAAAAACTAATAAGAATTACTCGGGTCGGGGGGGGGGGGACTTCCCTGGTGGTCCAGTGGTTAAGACTCTGTGTTCCCAGTGCAAGGGGTCTGGGTTCGATCCGTGATCAGGGAACTAGATCCTACAAGCCACAACTAAGACCCAGCACAGCCAAATAAATAAATAATTCAAAAGGTAAAAATGTCAAAAAAATAATTACTTGGGGGGAAATATGGTAATGGCTATGGATTTCACATTATTGTTATTTTGTCATTTGAAAAATCAGAATTATATGTAATATGTAACACTCATGAATTTTCTATTTGGCTTTCCTCTGAAAACATCATCCAGTCTTTTTTTTTTCTTTAATTATTTTAATTGAAGGATAATAGCTTTACAGAGTTTTGCTGTTTACTGCCAAATATCAACAAGAATCAGCCATAGGTATACATATGTCCCTCTTAAACTTCCCTCCATTATCCAGTTTTAAGTTAATTCTTTATAGTAATGAGAATTTAACTTGGCTCTGAATTGACCTTACTTTTTTGGACAGAGCAATTTGTTGATGGTTCTGATTTATCTATGATATGCTATTTTATTCACAAGCCAAAATGCATACATTGTCACACAAAAGAGTGTCAAAAAATTCCACTTTCCTAACAAATATTCTCAAATTATTGAGATGGTCTTAGATCACAGTCAGCTTTCAAATAACCTCAATATTGAGGGTTAGGCATTCTAAACTTACAGTTCAACTTAAATTTCTCAGTTGAAGAAATCTAATAAAATGAAGTTGGCCTTCATTCATTTCCTAAATAAAACACTCTGCTTTTATTATTTTGACTTTTATTCAGCCTAAAGTTTTAAGGCCAAACACAGATTGGAGATACTGTTATTTATTCCAACTGAACACATTTATGTTATTTTATGTTTAGATTATTTTGTGGTTTAACATATTTTTTTTCAGTTCTGCAGATCTGCTAGAAGTTGTTTGAATTTTTAAAACACTCAGCTCAATTTAAATATTATTTCAACCTAAAACATTGTAAATATTCATTTCTAGAGAGACTGTAGATACATTAACCATGAATTGTAGTATATACAAGTGAAACTTGTTGGTAAGTAACAAACATCTATTATCAGAGAGACGATACTACATCTTTCTGAACACAGAGCCAGGAAATGATCTCTGAGGAAAGGATCAGTCACAAGTCTATCACAAATCTCATACGGTAGAGGAAAATTAATGGTCTAGGTTTTCTGTCTTAAAGGTTTCAGTCCCTGTCTTCTAGAAAATATGCATTTCAATTTTATCTACTCTGAATCACCATAGCACTTTAAAAGATTAAATATTATGGGATCTACAGAATAGTAATTTAAAAATAAAATATTCTTTCTGCAGGAGCAGCTTGTCAAGTAACTAACATTCAGTTAAGCTCTTAAAGTTCACAGAAAAGCTTTTCTGGGAAAATGAAGCTTGTAATTGTGGTAGTCACCTTAACCCATGCTTTGAATCATCATCAAAGGCATTTCCAGTTTTCCCCTGGATCAGATATGATGTATATGTACTATTAAATATACAAATGTCCCTCTTAAACTTCCCTCCATTATCCAGTTTTAAGTTAATTCTTTATAGTAATGAGAATTTAACTTGGCTCTGAATTGACCTTACTTTTTTGGACAGAGCAATTTGTTGATGGTTCTGATTTATCTATGATATGCTATTTTATTCACAAGCCAAAATGCATACATTGTCACACAAAAGAGTGTCAAAAAATTCCACTTTCCTAACAAATATTCTCAAATTATTGAGATGGTCTTAGATCACAGTCAGCTTTCAAATAACCTCAATATTGAGGGTTAGGCATTCTAAACTTACAGTTCAACTTAAATTTCTCAGTTGAAGAAATCTAATAAAATGAAGTTGGCCTTCATTCATTTCCTAAATAAAACACTCTGCTTTTATTATTTTGACTTTTATTCAGCCTAAAGTTTTAAGGCCAAACACAGATTGGAGATACTGTTATTTATTCCAACTGAACACATTTATGTTATTTTATGTTTAGATTATTTTGTGGTTTAACATATTTTTTTTTTCAGTTCTGCAGATCTGCTAGAAGTTGTTTGAATTTTTAAAACACTCAGCTCAATTTAAATATTATTTCAACCTAAAACATTGTAAATATTCATTTCTAGAGAGACTGTAGATACATTAACCATGAATTGTAGTATATACAAGTGAAACTTGTTGGTAAGTAACAAACATCTATTATCAGAGAGACGATACTACATCTTTCTGAACACAGAGCCAGGAAATGATCTCTGAGGGAAAGGATCAGTCACAAGTCTATCACAAATCTCATACGGTAGAGGAAAATTAATGGTCTAGGTTTTCTGTCTTAAAGGTTTCAGTCCCTGTCTTCTAGAAAATATGCATTTCAATTTTATCTACTCTGAATCACCATAGCACTTTAAAAGATTAAATATTATGGGATCTACAGAATAGTAATTTAAAAATAAAATATTCTTTCTGCAGGAGCAGCTTGTCAAGTAACTAACATTCAGTTAAGCTCTTAAAGTTCACAGAAAAGCTTTTCTGGGAAAATGAAGCTTGTAATTGTGGTAGTCACCTTAACCCATGCTTTGAATCATCATCAAAGGCATTTCCAGTTTTCCCCTGGATCAGATATGATGTATATGTACTATTAAATATACAATGAGTAATGAAGAAATCTTAAAAGTCTCTTTTTCATAAGAATTATTAAATGCACTTTTTAATATTATCTTACTCATGTATAAGTGTGAATCTTACATAAGAAATGATGCCCTAGTCAAATTCTTCACATCCTTTACTCCATTATTCATCAATTCAATAGATATTTATGCAGTGCCAAATGTGTGCTGTTTCCAAGGCACAGTTTTGAATACACCACTGATGGAAGTCTAAATTGGACAATATTTTGTGAAACCAACTGGCCTCATCTAAAGTTGGAGGTGAAACACAAATTTTACTCAAATGGCTGTCCCTTGAAGAAATTCTTGCATATATAATCTAGGAAACATTTTCAATGTGCAAATTTTTTAAATGAAAAATCTTTCAAAGAAGTCATATGTATATCAATACAGAGTGATCAATTAACAAAGTGATTATAACACAGCAATGGAAGTGAACGACATAGCTAAATGCCTGAAATATCATGGTTAAAAAGCATATTCTAAATTGTTATTAGTCTTTTATATAATTTCATAAAGCTGGAAAACAAGCAAACTAGTTATATGTGATTTAAAGCCTAACACTTGAAATTACATAAAAGTACTTTATATAAAAGAAAATGTTTTGGGAAAATATCTCACATCTAAAAACAACCAGTAAAGAATTGAGGATGTAACCACTACTTCAAATGTGAAAACAATATAAAACTCCAAGAAACATAAAGAATCAAGGCAACATGTCATCACCAAAAGATAATAATCCTCCATCAACCAAACTCAAAAGATAAAAAATTTGGCAATTTATCTTAAATTATTTCAAAAGTGAAAGTGTTAGTCATTTAGTCATGTCCGAATTCCTGTGACCCCTTGTAGCACAACAGGCTTCTCTGTCATTATGGGACTACAAAAGAATTAAAAATTAAAATAGTATTTTTTTTTGCAGGAGCAGCTTGTCAAGTAACTAACATTCAGTTAAGCTCTTAAAGTTCACAGAAAAGCTTTTCTGGGAAAAGGAAGCTTGTAATTGTGGTAGTCACCTTAACCCATGCTTTGAATCGTCATCAAAGGCATTGCCAGTTTTCCCCTGGATCAGATATGATGTATATGTACTATTAAATATACAATGAGTAATGAAGAAATCTTAAAAGTCTCTTTTTCATAAGAATTATTAAATGCACTTTTTAATATTATCTTACTCATGTATAAGTGTGAATCTTACATAAGAAATGATGCCCTAGTCAAATTCTTCACATCCTTTACTCCATTATTCATCAATTCAATAGATATTTATGCAGTGCCAAATGTGTGCTGTTTCCAAGGCACAGTTTTGAATACACCACTGATGGAAGTCTAAATTGGACAATATTTTGTGAAACCAACTGGCCTCATCTAAAGTTGGAGGTGAAACACAAATTTTACTCAAATGGCTGTCCCTTGAAGAAATTCTTGCATATATAATCTAGGAAACATTTTCAATGTGCAAATTTTTTAAATGAAAAATCTTTCAAAGAAGTCATATGTATATCAATACAGAGTGATCAATTAACAAAGTGATTATAACACAGCAATGGAAGTGAACGACATAGCTAAATGCCTGAAATATCATGGTTAAAAAGCATATTCTAAATTGTTATTAGTCTTTTATATAATTTCATAAAGCTGGAAAACAAGCAAACTAGTTATATGTGATTTAAAGCCTAACACTTGAAATTACATAAAAGTACTTTATATAAAAGAAAATGTTTTGGGAAAATATCTCACATCTAAAAACAACCAGTAAAGAATTGAGGATGTAACCACTACTTCAAATGTGAAAACAATATAAAACTCCAAGAAACATAAAGAATCAAGGCAACATGTCATCACCAAAAGATAATAATCCTCCATCAACCAAACTCAAAAGATAAAAAATTTGGCAATTTATCTTAAATTATTTCAAAAGTGAAAGTGTTAGTCATTTAGTCATGTCCGAATTCCTGTGACCCCTTGTAGCACAACAGGCTTCTCTGTCCATGAAATTCTCCAGACAAGAATACTGGAGTGGGTAGCAATTCCCTTCTCCAGGGCACCTTCCCAACCCTGGAATTAAACCCTGGTATCCTGCATTGCAGGCATATTCTTCATTGTCTGAGACTTCAAAATAGCTGGTTTGAAGAAACTACACAACACAAAAACACAATTTTAAAAAATCTGAAAAATAATACGTAAAACAAGAAATTTAACAAAGGTATAGAAATCATTAAAAAGGAATCAAACAGAAATTATAGAACTGAAGAATTCAGCAAATGGGATGTAAAATGCAATAGAGTCCATTACAGTAAAACAGAAGGTAGACAGGATGATCTGGAGATATGAGGTTTGAGACAACTAAATCAAAGTAGAAAAATAAAATTAGAAAACACTGAAGAAAATCTGTGAGACATTGTCAAATATCCAAAGATTAGAATAATGAATTTCAAAGGAGAAAAGTGACAGGGAGCAGAAATTTTACTTGAAAAACAATAGCTGAGAACTTTCCAAACCTAGGGAGCGATTTGGATATAAAGTTCACAAAGCTAATAGTCTGCTGAGTTAACTCAATGCAAAAAGACTTCTTCAAGATGCAATACAATGAAATGTTCCAAAAAAGAAAAAAGGAATCCAAAAAGCAAAAGAGAAAAAAAGACTGTAAGCTGCAAATGAACACTTAATAAATTATGAGTGGATTTCTCAGCAAAATCCTTCAGACCAGGAAACAATGAATAATATTTTCAAAGTTCTTAGAGGAAAATAATGTCAACTGAGAGTAAATTATTCAGCAAAGTCACATTTTAGATATGAAAGAAAAATGAAGACTATCCCAGATATCCATTTTAGTTCTTCAAATAAAATAAAAATATGCTATTTAGTAACAGGAAAATACACAGCACACTAGTAAAGGTAAAGATACAGACAGATTTAGAAAACTTTAATTCTGCAACATGGAGTGTTAGCTACTTAACTATAATACAAAAGTTAAAGTAAAAGAGTATAATATAGCTACCATGTGCTGGATTTAGAAAAGGCAAAAGAACCAGATATCAAATTGCCAACATCTGATGGATCAAAGAAAAAGCAAGAGAATTCCAGAAAACCATCTGCTTTTGCTTCATTTATTATGCTAAGCCTTTGACTGCGTGGATCAAAACAAACTGGACAATTCTGAAAGAAATGGGAATACCAGACCACCTTACCTGCCTCCTGAGAAACCTGCACACAGGTCAAGAAACAACATTTAGAACCAAACATGGAACAATAGGCTGGTTCAAAATTAGGAAAGTAGTACATCAAGGCTGTAAACTGTCACCCTGCTTATTTAACTTAAATGCAGAGTACATCCTATGAAATCCCAGGCTTGAAGAATTCAGCAAATGGGATGAAAAGTTCCATTACAGTAAAACAGAAGGTAGACAGGATGATCTGGAGATATGAGGTTTGAGACAACTAAATCAAAGTAGAAAAATAAAATTAGAAAACACTGAAGAAAATCTGTGAGACATTGTCAAATATCCAAAGATTAGAATAATGAATTTCAAAGGAGAAAAGTGACAGGGAGCAGAAATTTTACTTGAAAAACAATAGCTGAGAACTTTCCAAACCTAGGGAGCGATTTGGATATAAAGTTCACAAAGCTAATAGTCTGCTGAGTTAACTCAATGCAAAAAGACTTCTTCAAGATGCAATACAATGAAATGTTCCAAAAAAGAAAAAAGGAATCCAAAAAGCAAAAGAGAAAAAAAGACTGTAAGCTGCAAATGAACACTTAATAAATTATGAGTGGATTTCTCAGCAAAATCCTTCAGACCAGGAAACAATGAATAATATTTTCAAAGTTCTTAGAGGAAAATAATGTCAACTGAGAGTAAATTATTCAGCAAAGTCACATTTTAGATATGAAAGAAAAATGAAGACTATCCCAGATATCCATTTTAGTTCTTCAAATAAAATAAAAATATGCTATTTAGTAACAGGAAAATACACAGCACACTAGTAAAGGTAAAGATACAGACAGATTTAGAAAACTTTAATTCTGCAACATGGAGTGTTAGCTACTTAACTATAATACAAAAGTTAAAGTAAAAGAGTATAATATAGCTACCATGTGCTGGATTTAGAAAAGGCAAAAGAACCAGATATCAAATTGCCAACATCTGATGGATCAAAGAAAAAGCAAGAGAATTCCAGAAAACCATCTGCTTTTGCTTCATTTATTATGCTAAGCCTTTGACTGCGTGGATCAAAACAAACTGGACAATTCTGAAAGAAATGGGAATACCAGACCACCTTACCTGCCTCCTGAGAAACCTGCACACAGGTCAAGAAACAACATTTAGAACCAAACATGGAACAATAGGCTGGTTCAAAATTAGGAAAGTAGTACATCAAGGCTGTAAACTGTCACCCTGCTTATTTAACTTAAATGCAGAGTACATCCTATGAAATGCCAGGCTGAATGAAGCACAAGCTAGAAATCAAGATTGCCGGCAGAAATATCAATAACCTCAGGTATGCAGATGACACCAACCTAATGTCAGAAAGCGAAAAGGAACTAGAGTATCTTGATGAAGGTGAAAGAGCAGTGTGAGAAAACTGGCTTAAAACTCAACATTCAAAATACAAAGATCATGGTATCCCAGTCCCATCACTTTATGGTAAACAGATGGGCAAACAATGGAAACAGTGACAGACTATTTTCTTGGGTTCCAAAATCACCAAAGATGGTCAATGCAGCCATGAAATTAAAATATACTTGCTTCTTGGAAGAAAAGCTATGACAAACCTAGACAGCACATTAAAAAGCAGAGACATCACTTTGCTGACAAAAGTCCATATAATCAAAGCTATTGTTTTTCCAGCAGTCACGTATGGATATGAGAGCTGGACCATAAAGAAGACTGAGCACCAAAATAATAGATGTCTGTCGCAGGCAGGGTATAGTTACTTATTTCTGATTAATAGAAATGAGGAAACACTCAACTGCCTCTGTACTATTACCAGAAAGCCTTAACCTATACTCTGTAGCTCCCTCTAATTTGAGAATAGAACTTCAACAGTAAAAAAAGGCATGGAGTTCAAATCAAGATCAGATTTATTAAAACATAATGTAAATCAACCATTATTCATCATAACGTGCATCAATGACTCTAAGCATAACATTAACAATTCAATAATTTCAGAACTCTATTCAAAGCTTTAAAGCATATATCAGAACATTTCAGAATATTTCAGAACTTTAAAGTTATTTCAGAACTTTAAAGTTATTTCAGAACTCAACCTTAACAAAATAACAGAAAGATCTTACCCCAGAGCTGAAAAGCTTCAGCCTCTCCTCAGTCACAGCTGAGTTCTGTGAGTGAGCTGAACTGCTCACAATCTGTCCCCTGTCCCTTTTATAACAGAACAATCTTAAAATCCATTCCCAAAATCTCAGAATTCACAGTCTATGGAATTCATTAAAACTGAGAATTTGTGGGGCTATGGAAGTGTTCCATCAAATTACGGAAGCAACTCAAGCAATTGATTTTTCCTTAACCATCATATTCACTCATGCATTGTATGAATCTCAAAAAAGAAAAACAAAATCTCTCGATTAGTTTCTAACATTAGAGAAAGCCTAAATAAAAAGAAAATTTTTTAAATCAAAAGGAAACTTTCTTCCCGATCATTCAAATCCTATGATTAAAGAAAAAATCTGAACCTTGGAACTACCACATAGAGACTTTACTACATGTGCTAGACCAGGGCAGGCTACCTTACTTAAAACTTAAACTACCTTATACCTGAATAGTAATGACGTATTGTTTTGGGGAATTTCTCTCTTCACTTCGTATTCTTTACCTTCTGAACCTTACAAGGTGGTTGTAGCTCAGGTAGGGCTGTGTGAGTCACACATTCATCCTCGCTACAAGAACTTCGACTGACCAGTTCATAACTTCTTTTATTTCTTCTAGATACAATCCTCTTGCCTTTTGGACTAACATATATCCCTCCTTTAGGTATCATCATATTTACCCACTCTTCTTCTCCATCTGAAGTTATCTCACGTTCCAGGGGGTGAATGATAGGTCTAAAGAACTTATCTGGGGTTCAAGGACTATCTGAGTCATCCGTATCATCATCACTCATTTCATTATATCCAGGGGCCCAATAAATTCCTAAAAATTCTCCAGTGCCAGCCCACGATAGTCTTTGAAATGTGTTGGAGAAGACTCTTGAGTCTCTTGGACCTCAAGGAGATCAAATCAGTTAATCCTAAAGGAAATCAACACTGAATATTCATTCAAAAGACTGGTATAGAAGCTGAAGCGCTAATAGTTTGGTCACCTGATACAAAGAGCTGAATCACTGGAAAAGACCCTGATGCTGAAAAACAGTGAAGACAGGAGGGGATCTGACAAGAGGATTAGACAGATGGATGGCATTACTGATTCAATGGACATGAGTTTGAGCAAACTGCAGGAGACAGTAAAGCAGTCCCCTGTCCCTTTTATAACAGAACAATCTTAAAATCCATTCCCAAAATCTCAGAATTCACAGTCTATGGAATTCATTAAAACTGAGAATTTGTGGGGCTATGGAAGTGTTCCATCAAATTACGGAAGCAACTCAAGCAATTGATTTTTCCTTAACCATCATATTCACTCATGCATTGTATGAATCTCAAAAAAGAAAAACAAAATCTCTCGATTAGTTTCTAACATTAGAGAAAGCCTAAATAAAAAGAAAATTTTTTAAATCAAAAGGAAACTTTCTTCCCGATCATTCAAATCCTATGATTAAAGAAAAAATCTGAACCTTGGAACTACCACATAGAGACTTTACTACATGTGCTAGACCAGGGCAGGCTACCTTACTTAAAACTTAAACTACCTTATACCTGAATAGTAATGACGTATTGTTTTGGGGAATTTCTCTCTTCACTTCGTATTCTTTACCTTCTGAACCTTACAAGGTGGTTGTAGCTCAGGTAGGGCTGTGTGAGTCACACATTCATCCTCGCTACAAGAACTTCGACTGACCAGTTCATAACTTCTTTTATTTCTTCTAGATACAATCCTCTTGCCTTTTGGACTAACATATATCCCTCCTTTAGGTATCATCATATTTACCCACTCTTCTTCTCCATCTGAAGTTATCTCACGTTCCAGGGGGTGAATGATAGGTCTAAAGAACTTATCTGGGGTTCAAGGACTATCTGAGTCATCCGTATCATCATCACTCATTTCATTATATCCAGGGGCCCAATAAATTCCTAAAAATTCTCCAGTGCCAGCCCACGATAGTCTTTGAAATGTGTTGGAGAAGACTCTTGAGTCTCTTGGACCTCAAGGAGATCAAATCAGTTAATCCTAAAGGAAATCAACACTGAATATTCATTCAAAAGACTGGTATAGAAGCTGAAGCGCTAATAGTTTGGTCACCTGATACAAAGAGCTGAATCACTGGAAAAGACCCTGATGCTGAAAAACAGTGAAGACAGGAGGGGATCTGACAAGAGGATTAGACAGATGGATGGCATTACTGATTCAATGGACATGAGTTTGAGCAAACTGCAGGAGACAGTAAAGCACAGGGAAGCCTGGCATGCTACAGTCCATGGGAGTGCAATGAGTCAGACACAACCGAGTGACCGAACAACAAACAACTACCATGTGCTGTGCCAAGTCACTTCAGTTGCATCTGACTCTCTATGACCATGTGGACTGCAGCTCCACAGATTCCTCTGTCCATGAGACTCTCCAGGCAGGATACTGAAGTGGGTTGCCATGCCCTCTTTCAGGTGATTTTCCCATTAGCAGATACACGATATAAAAACAGATAAATTGTGACATCAAAGTTTTTAAAAAGTGGGAGAAAACCATCAAGTCTTTCTTTTTTCTATCCAATTGAAATTATTATCAGTGTAATATGAACTATTTTACTATAAACAATTTATGTAAGCCTCTTGGTAACCACAAAGCAAATACCTATATTAGATTCACAAAAGATAAAGAAGAAACATAGCATACCATTTGAAAAATCACTGATTTACAAAGGTAGGCTGAAACAGAGGGGGAATAAAGAACAAGAAAACAGCAAGACAATATGAATAAGATGGCAATATTAAGTCCTTGTATGCCAATAATTACTCTAAACACAAAGGACTAAATGATCTAACTAAAAGAAACATGTCAGCTTTAAGCACTCACACAGACTTAATGTGAAGGGATATAAAAAGATATTCCATGCAAATGATAGCCAAAAGAAAGCATAAGTAGCTGTAGTTCTATTAGGAAAAAAAAAAAAAAGCAGACTTAAAAAGCAAGCAAATTCAAAATGGATTATCAACTCATTTCATTATATCCAGGGGCCCAATAAATTCCTAAAAATTCTCCAGTGCCAGCCCACGATAGTCTTTGAAATGTGTTGGAGAAGACTCTTGAGTCTCTTGGACCTCAAGGAGATCAAATCAGTTAATCCTAAAGGAAATCAACACTGAATATTCATTCAAAAGACTGGTATAGAAGCTGAAGCGCTAATAGTTTGGTCACCTGATACAAAGAGCTGAATCACTGGAAAAGACCCTGATGCTGAAAAACAGTGAAGACAGGAGGGGATCTGACAAGAGGATTAGACAGATGGATGGCATTACTGATTCAATGGACATGAGTTTGAGCAAACTGCAGGAGACAGTAAAGCACAGGGAAGCCTGGCATGCTACAGTCCATGGGAGTGCAATGAGTCAGACACAACCGAGTGACCGAACAACAAACAACTACCATGTGCTGTGCCAAGTCACTTCAGTTGCATCTGACTCTCTATGACCATGTGGACTGCAGCTCCACAGATTCCTCTGTCCATGAGACTCTCCAGGCAGGATACTGAAGTGGGTTGCCATGCCCTCTTTCAGGTGATTTTCCCATTAGCAGATACACGATATAAAAACAGATAAATTGTGACATCAAAGTTTTTAAAAAGTGGGAGAAAACCATCAAGTCTTTCTTTTTTCTATCCAATTGAAATTATTATCAGTGTAATATGAACTATTTTACTATAAACAATTTATGTAAGCCTCTTGGTAACCACAAAGCAAATACCTATATTAGATTCACAAAAGATAAAGAAGAAACATAGCATACCATTTGAAAAATCACTGATTTACAAAGGTAGGCTGAAACAGAGGGGGAATAAAGAACAAGAAAACAGCAAGACAATATGAATAAGATGGCAATATTAAGTCCTTGTATGCCAATAATTACTCTAAACACAAAGGACTAAATGATCTAACTAAAAGAAACATGTCAGCTTTAAGCACTCACACAGACTTAATGTGAAGGGATATAAAAAGATATTCCATGCAAATGATAGCCAAAAGAAAGCATAAGTAGCTGTAGTTCTATTAGGAAAAAAAAAAAAAAGCAGACTTAAAAAGCAAGCAAATTCAAAATGGATTGCAGACTTACACTTTTGTAAGAAAACAGAGGGAAGCCATCCTTACACATTAGTCTTGGCCATGGATTTGTGGATATGATATTTAAAGCAAAAGCAACAAAAGCAAAAACCAAATGAGACTACATCAACCTAAGAAGCTTCTGCATAGTAAAACAATCAATAAAATGAAAAGGCAATCCATGAAGTGGGAGAAAATATTTGCAGACCACATATCTGATGAGGGATTAATGTATAAAATATAAATGATCTCACATAACTCAATCACAAGAAAACCAAAACACTGATTAAAAAATGAGGAGAAAAACAGACTGAATGGATATTTTTTCAAAGGTGTACAAATTGCCAAAAGGTACATAAAACGATGCCCCAAATCACTAACTGTCAGGAAAATGCAAACAAAACCACAAGGAAGTACCAACTCATTTGTTACAATGGCTATCATCAAGACAAGTGTGTTGATGACAATGTGGAGAAAAGGGAACACTTGTAAACTGTCAGCTAAGTCACTACAGAAAATGGTACAGATGTTCCTTAAAAATGTAAATACAGGGCTTCCCTGGTGATCTAGTGGGTAAAGAGTCCACCCTGCAGCGCAAGGGGCAACCATTCGATCTCTGGCTGGGGAAGACCCCATGTGCCGCAGAGCAGCTGGACAGGTGTGTCCAATTAGGAGCCAGTGCTCTGCAGTGTATGTGCCTAGCGCCAGTGCTCTGCACTGAGAGAGGCCATCGCAGTGGCAGGCCCATACAGGCCAAAGCATAAAGACAGATGAAAATAAATAAAAAACAATAAAAGATGCCAAAGTTTTTTAAAAAATGTAAACACAATGTGATCCAACCTAGTGCTATTCAATAATATTGTATTATACACTTCAAATTTCCTAAGACACTATTAACAGATCTTATATATTCTCTCTGAATATCAGAAAGAATAATTATGTGCATGACAAGACATGTTAGCTTAAATTTTGGCACTAATCATATTACAACATACAAGGCTATCAAATCACTTTGTACATATTAAATGAATACAATGTTATATGTTGGTTATATCAATAAAATAATTTTTAAAAGTAGTATAACTTGAGCTAAAAATGAACTTTAAATTTTTCTAGCAGCATATTAAAAATATAATAAGAAAGATAAGTATGATACTAAGCTTTATTTAACTTAATTTACCCAAAATATTATCACTGTAACATACAAGCAATATTAAAAACATACTAGTAAAAAGAGAAGTCCTCCACCATAGAAACAAAACACAATAGAAATGTCATGAAAGTAAGAAAAGAGAGAGGGAGAATGCCTGAACCAAGCTTCAGGCACCAATCAATACTACCTCCAAAAAACCCCCCAAAACAAGAACACTACCAAAATCATGAAGAAAGTGAATCAAAATGTGCAAATCAAGATCCCCTTAAAGGAGTATGAATCTTTCCTCTTACGTATATGGATGGTATCCCTGAATTCTCTGAGCTCCCTGAAAAATTCAAATTTTTAGATTTGCTTATTTAGGCTTTCTCATTGCTTAGAAACATGCAATGATTCAATACCAGTCTTTATCCTGTCAAATTTCCTAACTAAATTTTCTGTTTTAAAAGTTGATTCATAACATTTATATATTTTGATGTTTCTTTATTCCAATTTTATTCCCAAAGCATCAGTTGATTATTTGATTATATGCTTTAAACTAAATGCATTTCTTCCTCAAATATTGGTCATTATTTCTTCAAATGTGATTTAAGCTATTTTAGAGCTGGAAGTATATTTATGCTTTTTAACATCTAACTATAATTTACATTATAGTAAATGTGAAAACAGAAAAATGTGATACAGTTCCCTTTCCATGTGAATATTTTTTCCCCACCTGTTATCTTTTCCTCTAATGAACTTAACTGTATGTGCATGACAAGACATGTTAGCTTAAATTTTGGCACTAATCATATTACAACATACAAGGCTATCAAATCACTTTGTACATATTAAATGAATACAATGTTATATGTTGGTTATATCAATAAAATAATTTTTAAAAGTAGTATAACTTGAGCTAAAAATGAACTTTAAATTTTTCTAGCAGCATATTAAAAATATAATAAGAAAGATAAGTATGATACTAAGCTTTATTTAACTTAATTTACCCAAAATATTATCACTGTAACATACAAGCAATATTAAAAACATACTAGTAAAAAGAGAAGTCCTCCACCATAGAAACAAAACACAATAGAAATGTCATGAAAGTAAGAAAAGAGAGAGGGAGAATGCCTGAACCAAGCTTCAGGCACCAATCAATACTACCTCCAAAAAACCCCCCAAAACAAGAACACTACCAAAATCATGAAGAAAGTGAATCAAAATGTGCAAATCAAGATCCCCTTAAAGGAGTATGAATCTTTCCTCTTACGTATATGGATGGTATCCCTGAATTCTCTGAGCTCCCTGAAAAATTCAAATTTTTAGATTTGCTTATTTAGGCTTTCTCATTGCTTAGAAACATGCAATGATTCAATACCAGTCTTTATCCTGTCAAATTTCCTAACTAAATTTTCTGTTTTAAAAGTTGATTCATAACATTTATATATTTTGATGTTTCTTTATTCCAATTTTATTCCCAAAGCATCAGTTGATTATTTGATTATATGCTTTAAACTAAATGCATTTCTTCCTCAAATATTGGTCATTATTTCTTCAAATGTGATTTAAGCTATTTTAGAGCTGGAAGTATATTTATGCTTTTTAACATCTAACTATAATTTACATTATAGTAAATGTGAAAACAGAAAAATGTGATACAGTTCCCTTTCCATGTGAATATTTTTTCCCCACCTGTTATCTTTTCCTCTAATGAACTTAACTGTATGTGCATATTCTTGTCCACATTTAGGAATTTAGTTTCAACATTTTCTAAGTATCTCATCTATGCAAGATGATATATAAAGTGAAATAAACACAGCCTTGTTTTGTCAAGGCTTACTATTTAATCTTATTACACATATATAGTAAGTTGAATACCTTCTTATGAGTAAAAGAAGTATATTATGGTCTTTGAAACTAAAAGATACATAGTTTTGCTTGTGGAAAAGATAAAACATCTCTAAGCAGGTATACTTGAAATGAACATTCAAAGATGAATAGTTACTGCTAGGACACAAAGGCATTAATTTGTTACTTTACCAATGACTACTATGAATCTGACACACTTGACAATCCAGAGTCAACTCTGTATATTTTTCTCTTTACCACTAAAATTATTTAATACTGACTCTCATCTAGAGAACTTACAAGCCACTGTGACAAAATTTTAATATTTTTTTCCTTAAGTTTTCTTATATCCCAAATGTGATTAACACACTGTGCTGTGTTTAGTTGCTCAGTCATGTATAACTCTTTGTAACCACATGGACTGTAGCCTGCCAGGCTCCTCTGTTCATGGGGATTCTCCAGGCAAGAATACCAGAGTGGGTGGCCATGCCCTCCTCCAAGGTATCGTGCCAACCCAGGGACTGAAAGTATCCCTCATTGCAGAGGAATTTACTACCATTTGAGCCACCAGGGAAGCCCAAAAATACTGGAATGGGTAGCCTATCCCTTCTCCAGGGGGTGGTCTTCCTTACCAGGGATCAAACCAGCGTTTCCTGCATTGTAGGCTGATTCTTTACCAGATACCAGGGAAGCCCTAACTCACTCTACTAGGTGATATTTTGAAAAATGCTGGACGTTAATAGAGTCACAATATTTCAGATGTCTATTCCATTAAGCATTAATCATTCAGGCTATTAAGATCTGAAGTTTTATTGGAAATGATCATTATACCAGTGTACACATATGCCTGTATCTCTTCTTCCCTGTCTAAAATTTTTCTTAACACCTTGGAGAGATGTGAACATTTACACAATTATTCAAATTTGTTTATTTTTTGCTTTAATAATGTACTATAATTTTTAAGGTTTATAGGAATTAAAACTTCAAAAACACCACGTATATTTACTAGAAATATTATGCATGTATATGTGCATGTCACTAACATCTTCCTTATTTTTGTTTCAAAGCATAATTAAATATGATAATGAAAGTAAAATATCTTATCTTTAAAAACTCTGATATAACTTCTCAACCATACATCATTTATAAGAATGTTAAGATGCAGATGAGAATATCCAACTCATAATTTGGATGATCATCTTGAAAGAAAGCTGTTCCATATGACTTGCATACTAGTGAATGAAAAACTGTTAATGTATCTTCGCTATTTTAACTTACTGACTTTTATAGTAGTCTACTACACAGGATTGTCACAGCAACAGCTGATTAAGATTAGGTCTTACATTTTACCTAAATTACAAATTATATATCACCAATTTCCTCTCATCTTTCACTCTGGAAGAAAGAAAACATAATTGATAGTGCTGATCTAGAGAAAAGTACATAGCAGATGGGGGCTTCTCTGGTGGCTCAGTGGTAAAGAATCAGCCTGCCAATCCAGGAGATGTGGTTTTGATGCCTGGGTCCGGAAGATCCCCTGAAGAAGGAAATGGCAACCCACTTCAGTCTTCTTGCCTGGAAAATCCTACAGACAGAGGAGCCTGTCGGGTTACAGTCCTGGGGTGGCAAAGAGTCTGACAGGACTTAGGACTAAACAACAGCAACACAACATAGTAGATACAATTAGAACGTGGAATGTTTATCGAGCTTGACAAGGTATCTCCTCTTGGCAATAGCACTATTTTTTTAACTTCCTTTTTCAAACCAGCGTTCCTGCATTGTAGGCTGATTCTTTACCAGATACCAGGGGAGCCCTAACTCACTCTACTAGGTGATATTTTGAAAAATGCTGGACGTTAATAGAGTCACAATATTTCAGATGTCTATTCCATTAAGCATTAATCATTCAGGCTATTAAGATCTGAAGTTTTATTGGAAATGATCATTATACCAGTGTACACATATGCCTGTATCTCTTCTTCCCTGTCTAAAATTTTTCTTAACACCTTGGAGAGATGTGAACATTTACACAATTATTCAAATTTGTTTATTTTTTGCTTTAATAATGTACTATAATTTTTAAGGTTTATAGGAATTAAAACTTCAAAAACACCACGTATATTTACTAGAAATATTATGCATGTATATGTGCATGTCACTAACATCTTCCTTATTTTTGTTTCAAAGCATAATTAAATATGATAATGAAAGTAAAATATCTTATCTTTAAAAACTCTGATATAACTTCTCAACCATACATCATTTATAAGAATGTTAAGATGCAGATGAGAATATCCAACTCATAATTTGGATGATCATCTTGAAAGAAAGCTGTTCCATATGACTTGCATACTAGTGAATGAAAAACTGTTAATGTATCTTCGCTATTTTAACTTACTGACTTTTATAGTAGTCTACTACACAGGATTGTCACAGCAACAGCTGATTAAGATTAGGTCTTACATTTTACCTAAATTACAAATTATATATCACCAATTTCCTCTCATCTTTCACTCTGGAAGAAAGAAAACATAATTGATAGTGCTGATCTAGAGAAAAGTACATAGCAGATGGGGGCTTCTCTGGTGGCTCAGTGGTAAAGAATCAGCCTGCCAATCCAGGAGATGTGGTTTTGATGCCTGGGTCCGGAAGATCCCCTGAAGAAGGAAATGGCAACCCACTTCAGTCTTCTTGCCTGGAAAATCCTACAGACAGAGGAGCCTGTCGGGTTACAGTCCTGGGGTGGCAAAGAGTCCGACAGGACTTAGGACTAAACAACAGCAACACAACATAGTAGATACAATTAGAACGTGGAATGTTTATCGAGCTTGACAAGGTATCTCCTCTTGGCAATAGCACTATTCCTTCTTTTAATATCTTTTTTTCCTTTTATTTTTTTTAATCTTAGGAGTTAATCTATGTAGTCAGGTGCTACTTCTGTACTGGCATCAATTTTTAAGGATGATAGAACTCCCTTTCAAAAAAACAAAAAAACAACACATACTGTCCTATTTTACATGCAGCAAGACACTTTCTTTTTATCATCTTACTGTGTTTTTCAGGGCAGCAGAAAATGCACATAATCTATCTGACAGGGATTTATTTTACTATCGTGCATGTGTGTACATGATATTCAATAAAACTGTAAACTTTAAAGTACCTAACACTTCTATTCAATGCCAATGGCTGAAAAATGGATATCATCAATAATCTCTATACCTAACCATATTTTATCCCTTTATTTCCTTCTAGAATTAAGCACTCATTGAGCTTTCAGGCAGATCACACATTTAACTCTGTATAATTTTGTAGTTGGAAACTGACAGATATTAAAGATCCCATGGTACCAGATGAAGGCAAACAAAATTACGCCCTGTTTCTTTCATCTCCTGTATGGTAAACAGTACAGTGTCTACTACATAATCTATTTACTGCTCTGAGGTGTTTTTTTTTCTTTTTATGCTTTTCGATGGTTTTGCTGTTTAAAATTCCACCAGTTGTAGTGCTGAAATTCTGGCCTGTGTTACTAACTTCTAGAAAGCTGTGATATACCTGTAACATAAGTAGCAAGAATGTAATGTTTCAATAGCACATTTCTCTCATCTTTCACTCTGGAAGAAAGAAAACGTAATTGATAGTGCTGATCTAGAGAAAAGTACATAGCAGATGGGGGCTTCTCTGGTGGCTCAGTGGTAAAGAATCAGCCTGCCAATCCAGGAGATGTGGTTTTGATGCCTGGGTCCGGAAGATCCCCTGAAGAAGGAAATGGCAACCCACTTCAGTCTTCTTGCCTGGAAAATCCTACAGACAGAGGAGCCTGTCGGGTTACAGTCCTGGGGTGGCAAAGAGTCTGACAGGACTTAGGACTAAACAACAGCAACACAACATAGTAGATACAATTAGAACGTGGAATGTTTATCGAGCTTGACAAGGTATCTCCTCTTGGCAATAGCACTATTCCTTCTTTTAATATCTTTTTTTCCTTTTATTTTTTTTAATCTTAGGAGTTAATCTATGTAGTCAGGTGCTACTTCTGTACTGGCATCAATTTTTAAGGATGATAGAACTCCCTTTCAAAAAAACAAAAAAACAACACATACTGTCCTATTTTACATGCAGCAAGACACTTTCTTTTTATCATCTTACTGTGTTTTTCAGGGCAGCAGAAAATGCACATAATCTATCTGACAGGGATTTATTTTACTATCGTGCATGTGTGTACATGATATTCAATAAAACTGTAAACTTTAAAGTACCTAACACTTCTATTCAAAGCCAATGGCTGAAAATGGATATCATCAATAATCTCTATACCTAACCATATTTTATCCCTTTATTTCCTTCTAGAATTAAGCACTCATTGAGCTTTCAGGCAGATCACACATTTAACTCTGTATAATTTTGTAGTTGGAAACTGACAGATATTAAAGATCCCATGGTACCAGATGAAGGCAAACAAAATTACGCCCTGTTTCTTTCATCTCCTGTATGGTAAACAGTACAGTGTCTACTACATAATCTATTTACTGCTCTGAGGTGTTTTTTTTTCTTTTTATGCTTTTCGATGGTTTTGCTGTTTAAAATTCCACCAGTTGTAGTGCTGAAATTCTGGCCTGTGTTACTAACTTCTAGAAAGCTGTGATATACCTGTAACATAAGTAGCAAGAATGTAATGTTTTGCTACTTCTGTTATAGGGGTAGCTTATATTTCCATTCCAGTTACATAGTTTTCAGAATTCATCATTGTAGTTTATAAGGTAACCTTTTTAGTAGTCCTACCACCACTGATGATCTCAAATTATCAACAAATGAACTAAATGACAGTTAAGTGATTTATACCATGGTTCTTCCAGAAGTAACCAAAAAATAGAAACATCAAAGGTAGAGTTGAATCAGCACTATAATATTGAATAAGCAGTTATAGATTTTTTAAATCCATGGTTAGATACAAAATAAGAAATGAAAGAATTAAAATACTTTTTGATTAATGAAATTAAAACTACGCAAAAATGTCTTTTTTAAGCGAATTGCTATTTTATGATGGCGGTTTTAGCAATAAGATTTCAGATAACAATTTCTAATGTTTTATATTACCGTATCATTTGTCATTAGAAAACTAGACATTAAAGAGTGACACCACTAATCAGGTAGTTTAAAATTATAAAGTTCTGAAACTTCAATTAAAAATAATTGAAATATCAACCTGGTCATATAATATGTAATTGTAAGGGACTTTGAGAAGTCAGTCATTCCAATCAAAAGATTCAAATGTAGTATAAAAATATCTGAAAAGTCAGAGGAGACATCACTGGTATTATTTACCCCATTTCCTATTCCGAAAACATTTCTGGGCCTTTTGTCTCCATTTAAGACAAAATTATAGCTAGTAAAATGTCCTTTTACTGCACCTGAAATATAAAACTGCCAAAAATAACTGATGATGCAGAATTACTCTCACTTTAGAGTTTAACAAGAACACATTTAACTCTGTATAATTTTGTAGTTGGAAACTGACAGATATTAAAGATCCCATGGTACCAGATGAAGGCAAACAAAATTACGCCCTGTTTCTTTCATCTCCTGTATGGTAAACAGTACAGTGTCTACTACATAATCTATTTACTGCTCTGAGGTGTTTTTTTTTCTTTTTATGCTTTTCGATGGTTTTGCTGTTTAAAATTCCACCAGTTGTAGTGCTGAAATTCTGGCCTGTGTTACTAACTTCTAGAAAGCTGTGATATACCTGTAACATAAGTAGCAAGAATGTAATGTTTTGCTACTTCTGTTATAGGGGTAGCTTATATTTCCATTCCAGTTACATAGTTTTCAGAATTCATCATTGTAGTTTATAAGGTAACCTTTTTAGTAGTCCTACCACCACTGATGATCTCAAATTATCAACAAATGAACTAAATGACAGTTAAGTGATTTATACCATGGTTCTTCCAGAAGTAACCAAAAAATAGAAACATCAAAGGTAGAGTTGAATCAGCACTATAATATTGAATAAGCAGTTATAGATTTTTTAAATCCATGGTTAGATACAAAATAAGAAATGAAAGAATTAAAATACTTTTTGATTAATGAAATTAAAACTACGCAAAAATGTCTTTTTTAAGCGAATTGCTATTTTATGATGGCGGTTTTAGCAATAAGATTTCAGATAACAATTTCTAATGTTTTATATTACCGTATCATTTGTCATTAGAAAACTAGACATTAAAGAGTGACACCACTAATCAGGTAGTTTAAAATTATAAAGTTCTGAAACTTCAATTAAAAATAATTGAAATATCAACCTGGTCATATAATATGTAATTGTAAGGGACTTTGAGAAGTCAGTCATTCCAATCAAAAGATTCAAATGTAGTATAAAAATATCTGAAAAGTCAGAGGAGACATCACTGGTATTATTTACCCCATTTCCTATTCCGAAAACATTTCTGGGCCTTTTGTCTCCATTTAAGACAAAATTATAGCTAGTAAAAATGTCCTTTTTACCTTGGCACCTGAAATATAAAACTGCCAAAAAATAACTGATGATGCAGAATTACTCTTTTTTTTATCCTCTTACTTTAGATGTTAGAATAACAAGAACAATTGTTTTCATAATTTAATTATTAAAACTTATTCCTCTGTATCAGCTGCATGGTTTCTCTTATCTTCATAAGGGATAGTAGTGCGCCAAATTAGTGGCAAATGTATTAAAACATAGTATCCTATCTTATATCTTTGAGATCTTATTTTATATTCAAAGGTATTCATAGCAACATTACTACTTATTATCATTTCTAAATGTATGGCACTTCTAATAATAAAAATATTTGTGTTATCCCTATTTAGTTAGGTACCTTTTATTTGCCCTATTCTAGAAATGAATTTGAATGCATGTTTACTCAAATTGCACCTTATAAAAATCTGAAATATTTTCAACAAATACTAGCTAAGAAAATTATACTCAGGATGCCTATGATTTCTTGGAATGACAATTTTAATATTAATATAGATCTTTGATATGTAACATAAAAGCAATATACTTATTAAAAATTATGTGGTCTTTCAAATTTCTTAGGCTATTATAACTTTTCCCTTCAAATTTAATCAATCTGAGTGTTTCCTGCTTTCATTTTAATTAAAATTAAATGAATGTTCCTATTTTACAGAGAATTGGCATGTGGAACAATCAGTTATTTTACTAAATAGATTTGAAGTTTTATAAAAGCATGTGTTTAGTAAATCAATGGAATCACGTTCTGTGCATGGTAGTGAACCATTTGTGTAGGGTTTTTTTTCAGGGCACAATCGTAATTCCCAACTGTGATGTCAAACAGCTCCAAGAATAAAGCACTTCTAGGACTTCGATTAGTATTTCCTTTACAAACATAGCAACTAAAAGGAAACTATGTGGGAAAATGCCATGTAAAGATTGTAGACGGATAGATTAGATGGATAGATATATAAGACAGTAGATACATAGACAAGCTAGAACCACAAATGAATGTCAGATATAAAATATATGAAATATTATATGCACATATGTGAAGGTATTTAACCTATGTAATTAAATTTCATTCAGTAATTTATTTTTTATCATTAAAATAATTAGTGTGCATGAAAAAAAATGACATAGAAGCAAATGGCTTCTAATGTCACTATTCCATACTCCCTTAAGCTTAACTTTAATCAATAAAGGTTTGGATTCAACTGAAATATTAATTTTCTATGTGTACATATTTATAGTTATTAAACACTACACGTAAAATAGTGATAAAACTAACTAGAACAATAAAAAGAGTTCCAGTGAAAAGATAGGCAATTAAAACTTAAATTAAATTTGAAGGTATTTATTTGTATTAGTGTCCAACTGGACTTTTCTTTAAAAGGGTTTCTCGTACCCCAGTGCTTCGCTAGGAATAATATTTAAAAGTATAAACTGTATTCTTTTTTGTTTGTTTTTTTTTAATTTGGGGGGGTCTCTTTTATTGATCTTTCATTTATTTATTTTCATTCATCTTTATTCTTTGGCCTGTGTGGGCCTCACATTGCAGTGGCCTCTCCTGTTGCAGAGCACTGGCTCTGGGCGCATGCGCTCCAGAGTGCTGGCTTGTAACTGGCCACACCTGTCCAGCCTCTCCGCGGCATGTGGGATCTTCCCATTCTAGGGATCAAACCGGCGCCCCTTGCACTGCAAGGTGGACTCATTGCCCATGGGACCACTAGGGAAGCCCTAAACTGTATTCTTGCTTGCTGTGTTGAAATCTCCATTTGTCAGTGATCAGAATGTAATCTGCAATGAGTCACAAAAATCTGCTTCTCTTCTCTTACCCATCAGAGTTGAATTTCCCAGCTCTGATGCAGTTAAGTGTGGCCCTGTACTGGTTATCTCCACACTGAAATGTGAGTGGAAGCAATGTGTTGCTTTCATGGCAAAGTGTTTAAGAAAGTGGCTGTGCTCTCTTTGCCCTTTATACTTTTCCATGGTGGACGCAGATTACAATGATCATAGTAACTTCAGAAGCCAGATGTTAGAGATGATTCTAGAAATATATGAAATAGAATTGCCTATGACCCAAAAGCCATAACCTGAAGAATTATGTGACATGAAATTAAACCTTAGTGGTTTCTGCCACCAAATTTTCAGGGTCCATAACTATGCATCACACCTAACAAGCCAGTATGGTAATGTCAAATTACAAATTTGTTTACCTGTGTGCCTCAGTTACTCAACCTAAAAAATATGCTTTGTTGAAACTGAAAGTTAAATATCAATTTGTGCAGATTCTAACATTGTAATTTCCTTTGAATAATTTGCTTTTTCACCATTAGCAAATATACTTCTGTATGTCCTCATCAAATTTTGTAACACTCTAAAAGTTAATTACTATATACTTTTGCTTTTAGGTTATCCTTTGATCATTACAGTCAAGAATATCTTTTGCCCTCTATGTCTGGCTTTTTTCACTTAGCGTAATGTCATTTTTCATTTCAATCACAAAAAAGCGCAATGCCAAAGAATGTTCAAACTACTGCATCATTGCACTCATTTCATTTGCTAACAAGGTAATAACGCTCAAAATTATTCAAGCTAGACTTCCACAGTATGTGAACCAAGAACTTCAAGATGTACAACTGGATTTAGAAAAGGCAGAAGAACCAGAGATCAAATTGCCAACATCTGTTTGATCAAAGAAAAAGCAAGAGAATTCCAGAAAAACCTATTTCTGCTTCATTGACTATGATGAAGCCTTTCAATGTGTGAATCACAACAAACTGTGGAAAACTGTGAAAGAAATGGGAATATCAGAACACCTTACCTGCTTCCAGCTCAATGTATAGTGTCACACTGCTCACTTAACTTATATGCAGAGTACACCATATGAAATGCCAAGCTGGCTGAAGCACAAACTGGAATCAAGATTGATGACAGAAATATCAATAACCTCAGGTATACAGATGACACTACCTTTATGACAGAAAGTGAAAAGCCTCTTGATGAAGGTGAAAGAGGAGGGTGAAAAAGCTGGCTTAAAACTCAACATTCAACTAAGATCATGGCATTTGGTCCCATCACTTCATGGCAAATATACAGGGAAACAATGCAAATGGTGACAGACTTTATTTTCTTGAGCTCTAAATTCACTGCAGATACTGACTGCAGCTATGAAATTAAAAGATGCTTGCAGGGCTTCCCTGGTGGTCCAGTGGGTAAGGACACCGCCTTGCAGTCCAAGGGGTGCCAGTTCGATTCCTGGCCTGGGAAGATCCCATGTGCCGCAGAGTGGCTGGACCGATGTGTCTAATTACCGAGTCAGAGCTCTGGAGCGCATGTGCCTGGAGCCAGTGCTCTGCGACAACAGAAGCCACTGCGATGGGAAGCCCACACAGGCCAAAGAACAAAGATGGATGAAAATAGATAAATGAAAGATCAATAGAAGTGGCCCACCCACTCCCTCCCCAACCCGCCTCCTCCCACCAAAATAAATAAATAAATAAAAATAAAAGACACTTGCTTCTTGGAAGAAAAGCTATGAGAAACCTAGGGAGTATATTAAAAATCAGAGATAGCACTTTGCCAACAAAGGTCCACGTAATCAGTCAGTCAGTTCAGTTGCTCGGTCATGTCTATCCCTTTGCAACCCCATTGATTGTGGCACGACAGGCTTCCCTGTCCTTCACCATCTCCCAGACCTTGCTCAAACTCATGTCCATTGATTCAGTGATGCCATCCAACCATCTTGTCGTCTGTTCTCTGTCCATGTGGTCAAAACTATGGTTTTTCTAGTAGTCATGTATGAATGTGAGAAATGGACCATAAAAAAGGTTGTGTCGGAGAATTGATGCTTTTGAATTGTGGTGCTGGAGAATATTCTTGAAAGTCTCTTGGACTGCAAGGAGATCAAACCAGTGAATCCTAAAGGAAATCAACCCTGAATATTCATTGGAAGGACTGCTGTTGAAGTTGAATTTCCAATACTTTGGCCACCTGATGGGAAAAGCCAACTCATTGGAAAAGTTCCTAAGGCTGGGAAATACTAAGGCAGGAGGAGAAGTGGACAACAGATGATGAGATGGCTCGATGGCATCACCAATTCAAAGGACATGAGTTCGAGCAAATTCTGGAAAATGGTGAAGGGAAGGGAAGTTTGGTGTGGTGTGGCCCATGGGGTTAAAAAGAGTCAGTCACGACTGAGTGACTGGACAACACAAATTGTTCTTCATATTCATCCAAGTTTCTGCACATACTACATGATGCCACTTACATGAGAAATCTAAAATAGTGAACCTCATAGATGCAGAGGTTAGAATGGTGCTTACCAGGAGCTGGAGATGCAGGAGAGCAGAAGGTATTAATCAGAGGATACACGTTTTAGCTTTACAAGATTAAATAGTCCTATGGATTTATTGTACAGTAGAAAGTCTATAGCTAACAATCCTGTATAGTGTGCTTAAAACTTTTCCAGCAAGTTATATCTTATATTAAGTGTTCCTATCACAATAATAATAATAGAGCAGGAAGAGACTTTTGGACGTGATGGGTCTGTTTATGACATGGCCTATGGTGATGATTTCACAGGTATATACTTATTCCCAATCTCATCAAGTTGTAAACATTAAATATGTACAGCTTTTTATGACAACCGTATCTCTGTAAAGTGACTTAAGGGAGAAATAATATCTTTTACAATATTGTTACAAGATAAACTTCCATACAGAAGCATTATAATCATGACACTATTTTTAAAAATCTCAGTGGCACCTCTTTATATAATAATAAAACACTAAATCCTTAGCTTTGCATTTATTGTCCTTTTTAAAATTCCAAATAAAATCTTCCTTTTCAGTCTTACTGTGCTACCAACCTATAAATATATTACATTCATCCAAAATGCACCATTATAGTTTTGCTAACTACTCCATACAAATTTTTGAATCTCTGTGTTGAAAATCAGATATACAAACCATATTGCTTTCTATTTAAATATTCTTTTCCTTGACTGTAGTTTTATATCATAATCATTCTATACTCATTTTAAAGACTTCCTATGATATTCCCTGATAGCAATTATCATTCTATTTGAAAAATGCATGTTATTTGTTCTTTATTAATTTTCTTAATTCTGCTTAGCATTTGTGAAAATCCAAGTCAGTACCATATAGAGTATATATACATATGCATAAAGTACTCAGTAATATCTTGTATCTTGATAGTCTCTATATCTCATGATTCTGCTATGCAGATTGCATGTACATGAGTTCGAGCAAATTCTGGAAAATGGTGAAGGGAAGGGAAGTTTGGTGTGGTGTGGCCCATGGGGTTAAAAAGAGTCAGTCACGACTGAGTGACTGGACAACACAAATTGTTCTTCATATTCATCCAAGTTTCTGCACATACTACATGATGCCACTTACATGAGAAATCTAAAATAGTGAACCTCATAGATGCAGAGGTTAGAATGGTGCTTACCAGGAGCTGGAGATGCAGGAGAGCAGAAGGTATTAATCAGAGGATACACGTTTTAGCTTTACAAGATTAAATAGTCCTATGGATTTATTGTACAGTAGAAAGTCTATAGCTAACAATCCTGTATAGTGTGCTTAAAACTTTTCCAGCAAGTTATATCTTATATTAAGTGTTCCTATCACAATAATAATAATAGAGCAGGAAGAGACTTTTGGACGTGATGGGTCTGTTTATGACATGGCCTATGGTGATGATTTCACAGGTATATACTTATTCCCAATCTCATCAAGTTGTAAACATTAAATATGTACAGCTTTTTATGACAACCGTATCTCTGTAAAGTGACTTAAGGGAGAAATAATATCTTTTACAATATTGTTACAAGATAAACTTCCATACAGAAGCATTATAATCATGACACTATTTTTAAAAATCTCAGTGGCACCTCTTTATATAATAATAAAACACTAAATCCTTAGCTTTGCATTTATTGTCCTTTTTAAAATTCCAAATAAAATCTTCCTTTTCAGTCTTACTGTGCTACCAACCTATAAATATATTACATTCATCCAAAATGCACCATTATAGTTTTGCTAACTACTCCATACAAATTTTTGAATCTCTGTGTTGAAAATCAGATATACAAACCATATTGCTTTCTATTTAAATATTCTTTTCCTTGACTGTAGTTTTATATCATAATCATTCTATACTCATTTTAAAGACTTCCTATGATATTCCCTGATAGCAATTATCATTCTATTTGAAAAATGCATGTTATTTGTTCTTTATTAATTTTCTTAATTCTGCTTAGCATTTGTGAAAATCCAAGTCAGTACCATATAGAGTATATATACATATGCATAAAGTACTCAGTAATATCTTGTATCTTGATAGTCTCTATATCTCATGATTCTGCTATGCAGATTGCATGTACACAGGGAGCATGTAACAGTCATAAGTAACATTGTTGATATTTTTATTAATTAATCTGATGTTGGTGCATATTCATCTGGAAATCTTCATTTCTTAATTACAGAACTGATAGTATTAAAATTTTTTCAACTGCCAATAAATCTGCTCTCTTTTAAATAAAAGCAGTGAAAAATAAAGCTACTTAACTCAATCACATAGCTAATTTTGTGAATTGCATGAATACGTGCTGAAAATTAAAATGATAAAATGGAAATAAATATAAAAATTCAAAGGCAGATATTCATGTTAGATGGTATGGGTTTTAATTAAGATAATTTATAATAGTATTTAATATATTTTGAATACCGTTGATAAATACAATATTTTTATCTAAATTCTGTATTACTTATTTTATTATTATCAACTACTTGCTGCTAATTTAAATCATCTAAATGGAGTACAGATCCACTGAAACCAAAACATGCAATTTATAATTCTCTTATTATCTCTCCCTATAAAGAATTAATTACAACTTTTAAAAACATTTTAAGTCTTACCATTGCAAAATTTACTCACTGTGTTTTAATATTCTCAAAACATTACCCTTTTATAGGCCTCCAAGTTTTTAAGACTTCTCAGCACAAAGCAAGTGCTTGGTTTGTTGTTGTGGATGATAAATATTCTTTCAAAGTTTTGCTGAAATCATTAAAAGTTCTTAACTTTTTCAATGCTATGCATACACCAATCATTTAAGGAAATTATTCTAAACTATTCTTGGCAGCTTATTCACTTCAATACCTAACTTTTACATGTTTATCCCTTAGATTAAATAAGGTAGATCAGTAGCATTTTGTGCTTAGACAGAATAACTATTCCCTGATAGCAATTATCATTCTATTTGAAAAATGCATGTTATTTGTTCTTTATTAATTTTCTTAATTCTGCTTAGCATTTGTGAAAATCCAAGTCAGTACCATATAGAGTATATATACATATGCATAAAGTACTCAGTAATATCTTGTATCTTGATAGTCTCTATATCTCATGATTCTGCTATGCAGATTGCATGTACACAGGGAGCATGTAACAGTCATAAGTAACATTGTTGATATTTTATTAATTAACTGATGTTGGTGCATATTCATCTGGAAATCTTCATTTCTTAATTACAGAACTGATAGTATTAAAATTTTTTCAACTGCCAATAAATCTGCTCTCTTTTAAATAAAAGCAGTGAAAAATAAAGCTACTTAACTCAATCACATAGCTAATTTTGTGAATTGCATGAATACGTGCTGAAAATTAAAATGATAAAATGGAAATAAATATAAAAATGCAAAGGCAGATATTCATGTTAGATGGTATGGGTTTTAATTAAGATAATTTATAATAGTATTTAATATATTTTGAATACCGTTGATAAATACAATATTTTTATCTAAATTCTGTATTACTTATTTTATTATTATCAACTACTTGCTGCTAATTTAAATCATCTAAATGGAGTACAGATCCACTGAAACCAAAACATGCAATTTATAATTCTCTTATTATCTCTCCCTATAAAGAATTAATTACAACTTTTAAAAACATTTTAAGTCTTACCATTGCAAAATTTACTCACTGTGTTTTAATATTCTCAAAACATTACCCTTTTATAGGCCTCCAAGTTTTTAAGACTTCTCAGCACAAAGCAAGTGCTTGGTTTGTTGTTGTGGATGATAAATATTCTTTCAAAGTTTTGCTGAAATCATTAAAAGTTCTTAACTTTTTCAATGCTATGCATACACCAATCATTTAAGGAAATTATTCTAAACTATTCTTGGCAGCTTATTCACTTCAATACCTAACTTTTACATGTTTATCCCTTAGATTAAATAAGGTAGATCAGTAGCATTTTGTGCTTAGACAGAATAACTATTCAATGATAAATCTCAAATTCTTGGAAACTCACTCACAGACACGGAAATTTTGGTCTTAATTATAGACATCTGTAGAATACAATAACCAGGAAAATCTTCTGTGACCTATGATAATTAATTGTCATTCAAAGACAATCACATTCACTTTTGTTAAACGAGAGGTGCACATAAAAACAGTAAAGTTTACTTTGACAAAAACTTCAATACAGGGCTTCCCTGGTGGTCCAGTGGGTAAGGACACCGCCTTGCAGTGCAAGGGGCACCGATTCGATCCCTGGCCTGAGAGGATCCCACGTGCCAAGGAGTGGCTGGATCCATGTGTCCAATTACCGAGCCGGAGCTCTGGAGTGCATGTGCCCAGAGCCAGTGCTCTGTGACAATAGAGGCCACCATGATGGGAGGCCCACAGAAGCCAAAGAACAAAGATGGATGAAAATAGAGAAATGAAAGACCAATAGAAGTGGCCCGCCCGCCCCTCTCCCTCCCCAACCTGCCCCCCATCCAAAAAAAAAAGTCTTGAGATGCAAGGACATAAATCAAAGCAAGATCTTCTATGACCCACCTACTAGAATAGCGGAAGTAAAAACAAACAAACAAACAAAAACCTCAATACAGTATGATGTAGTTTTAACTGAAAATGGGCAGTGGGGTCCCAAGATGAGTGAAAAGGGAGCTACCATGACAACACCTGACATCCTGTGCCTGACTGGATCTGAATGCCTGACAGATCTTTACAATGGCACAGAAGCCCTCAGACTGGCTGGGAACTGTTGCAGATAGAATGAGTGTGGTTAGGCCACTTTCATAAAACTCTCCCATGAGAATCCTTTAGATGCACTTGACATCAAAGATACATTCTATGTTCAAGAGCCTCCCTACTAGTATATTCCATTTCTTCAAGTTCAAAAAAAATCTAACAACTTAGCTTCAATAATTGTTTAATCAGTTATTTTTTTCCCTTTCCTTCCACATTCAGGTCAGGTTTAGATTGGAAGGGAAAAAATATTATCAGGAAAGAGGAGAAATAAACTCTTTTATGAGCTTAAATTCTATTAATTGACCAAATGTCAATAAATGGGTGGCATAGTTCAAATCAGTGCCATGAGCAGTTCATTCATGAGAATATTAAAACATAAGGAAGGTGAATTTTTTGTGAGTGGAAATTCATAATGCAGTCACAAGAAAGTGATACTTAAATTATAACACCAATTGCAGTGTAGAGGAAAGAAACCTGTATATAGGATCAAAAATCTAACATTTAAGCTTGAAGAATTCAAGCATGAAACATTCAACTGCCTTTCCTTTCACAAAGCAATAATGATGTAGTATTTTCTAGGATTGTATGAATCTACATCAGAGTATATAAATCACTATATAAATATTGCTTATTATTAAGCAAGTTATTCTCATCTTAATTATTCACTAAAGTAATTCTTACATTTTTTTTAGAGTTATTCAACGAGCCGGAGCTACAAGTGCTCTGTGACAATAGAGGCCACCATGATGGGAGGCCCACAGAAGCCAAAGAACAAAGATGGATGAAAATAGAGAAATGAAAGACCAATAGAAGTGGCCCGCCCGCCCCTCTCCCTCCCCAACCTGCCCCCCATCCAAAAAAAAAAGTCTTGAGATGCAAGGACATAAATCAAAGCAAGATCTTCTATGACCCACCTACTAGAATAGCGGAAGTAAAAACAAACAAACAAACAAAAACCTCAATACAGTATGATGTAGTTTTAACTGAAAATGGGCAGTGGGGTCCCAAGATGAGTGAAAAGGGAGCTACCATGACAACACCTGACATCCTGTGCCTGACTGGATCTGAATGCCTGACAGATCTTTACAATGGCACAGAAGCCCTCAGACTGGCTGGGAACTGTTGCAGATAGAATGAGTGTGGTTAGGCCACTTTCATAAAACTCTCCCATGAGAATCCTTTAGATGCACTTGACATCAAAGATACATTCTATGTTCAAGAGCCTCCCTACTAGTATATTCCATTTCTTCAAGTTCAAAAAAAATCTAACAACTTAGCTTCAATAATTGTTTAATCAGTTATTTTTTTCCCTTTCCTTCCACATTCAGGTCAGGTTTAGATTGGAAGGGAAAAAATATTATCAGGAAAGAGGAGAAATAAACTCTTTTATGAGCTTAAATTCTATTAATTGACCAAATGTCAATAAATGGGTGGCATAGTTCAAATCAGTGCCATGAGCAGTTCATTCATGAGAATATTAAAACATAAGGAAGGTGAATTTTTTGTGAGTGGAAATTCATAATGCAGTCACAAGAAAGTGATACTTAAATTATAACACCAATTGCAGTGTAGAGGAAAGAAACCTGTATATAGGATCAAAAATCTAACATTTAAGCTTGAAGAATTCAAGCATGAAACATTCAACTGCCTTTCCTTTCACAAAGCAATAATGATGTAGTATTTTCTAGGATTGTATGAATCTACATCAGAGTATATAAATCACTATATAAATATTGCTTATTATTAAGCAAGTTATTCTCATCTTAATTATTCATTAAAGTTTTTCACCAGTTATTGCAAGCTTCCAACATTTTGCTACTATTTTATTTTGATTTTTGAGGGGAAGTGAGATTTATAGTGAAAAATGATCCATATCATGAAATTATCAATGATTCTCTAGTTTCCCAGTCTGGAAAACTCTGTAACTTGTGAACTCTCCCTCCACAATTAAAATGCCATATTGCACTGGTTGAATTTATTATCAGGTGGCCACAATTTCAAGGAAAAAATAAACCACTAAATTTTAAAAATTACTGATGTCAGTAAGATACATTTCTAGCCTTACAGGGTTTACAATCTATATTTTTTAAAAATAGTAAAAATAATGACTATAGAATAAGGCAGACAACTTAGTGTTCCAAAAGGTGTAAATACAGTATCCATGGCATTAAAAGGAGTGAATATTATCACTGACTATATAAAAATTGAGAGTAGTTTCATAGAAAATGAGATGTTTCAGGGGGGACTTAAAATGGAGAGAATATAGTCAGAATATAGTCAGAAATGAGGAGATAATGCAGTAAGCCAGAAGCATACTCACATGAAAGCAAGGACTGCATAGGAAAAATACAACATTATTAAGGCATACAAAGATGAGAGGCAAGATATTTAGCTGATATGTTCTATCCTAAGTATTCTTAGCATCCATTCACCCTTACTTTCTATTTGCTCTGATACCACTGTAGTCAGAGCCCTTATGTGTCTCATACTTTTATCAGTGAAGCCTTCCAACTGGTTTCCATAACTCTCAGACACTGTTCACTTAAATGTCTTCAAAACAAATTTCAGATATATCTCCCAAAATGATAATATTAACACCTTTACACCCATTTAAAAATAACATTTGCTCCTTATTTTCTCAAAGTTTACCAAAGGTTGAGTCTAATTATCTTCTCAAAACTATTGGATGCTCACCTGTCCTATATTTTGGCCCAATATTCCTAACCATTGCAAGAATATTCAATTATATCATGTTCTACTAGGCCCAATTCCCCCAATCATCCCAACATACACCTGGAAGGCCTCCTATATCCTTTACTTAAAATCTAGATCAGTTTTCAACACCAGAGTTAAAACACTCCTTATTACTTTAGCTGTCATTCATTTACTAATCCATTAACTTAATTAGACTCAACAATACTTACTGAATGACTGTTACATGCAAGGATTGTGATATGCATAAAGGATTTAAATTTTCCCCAGTCTGGAAACTCTGTAATTTATTAATTCCCAAAGCTGGTTGAATTTATTATCAGGTGGCCACAATTTCAAGGAAAAAATAAACCACTAAATTTTAAAAATTACTGATGTCAGTAAGATACATTTCTAGCCTTACAGGGTTTACAATCTATATTTTTTAAAAATAGTAAAAATAATGACTATAGAATAAGGCAGACAACTTAGTGTTCCAAAAGGTGTAAATACAGTATCCATGGCATTAAAAGGAGTGAATATTATCACTGACTATATAAAAATTGAGAGTAGTTTCATAGAAAATGAGATGTTTCAGGGGGGACTTAAAATGGAGAGAATATAGTCAGAATATAGTCAGAAATGAGGAGATAATGCAGTAAGCCAGAAGCATACTCACATGAAAGCAAGGACTGCATAGGAAAAATACAACATTATTAAGGCATACAAAGATGAGAGGCAAGATATTTAGCTGATATGTTCTATCCTAAGTATTCTTAGCATCCATTCACCCTTACTTTCTATTTGCTCTGATACCACTGTAGTCAGAGCCCTTATGTGTCTCATACTTTTATCAGTGAAGCCTTCCAACTGGTTTCCATAACTCTCAGACACTGTTCACTTAAATGTCTTCAAAAACAAATTTCAGATATATCTCCCAAAATGATAATATTAACACCTTTACACCCATTTAAAAATAACATTTGCTCCTTATTTTCTCAAAGTTTACCAAAGGTTGAGTCTAATTATCTTCTCAAAACTATTGGATGCTCACCTGTCCTATATTTTGGCCCAATATTCCTAACCATTGCAAGAATATTCAATTATATCATGTTCTACTAGGCCCAATTCCCCCAATCATCCCAACATACACCTGGAAGGCCTCCTATATCCTTTACTTAAAATCTAGATCAGTTTTCAACACCAGAGTTAAAACACTCCTTATTACTTTAGCTGTCATTCATTTACTAATCCATTAACTTAATTAGACTCAACAATACTTACTGAATGACTGTTACATGCAAGGATTGTGATATGCATAAAGGATTTAAATTTTCCCCAGTCTCTTAATGTTGATGAGAAAAAAAATAAACAATGAAAGTATTTACACTCTTTTCCTCTATGTTTACATCACTGTCTAATACATACATTTGTACTTTTCTTACGGAAATTCTTTGGAATCCAGTATGAAACAAAGATATAAACATACTATTTTGCCTCCCAACTTTTAAAGAGAAAACATCACTAAAAATTCACATCACCCAACCACAACTGTTCCTCTTCAGGCTACTTTTAGAACTCTGACACCATAATGTAGACTCGTCTGCTGGAGAATTGGAAATGAGATTTCAGTTAACCCTATCATCTAAACTGACAATCATTTAAATTATATAATACTTGTGAATGAGGCCATCTTAGGATAGGAATTCCCCAACTTACCTGCCAGCAGAGCAGAGATGAATAGCCAAGCCCAACAAGGATCAACATAGGTGAACGAAGGTTGGCCAAGGACAGCAGAATACTCATATAACCCACTGATACGTGAATTTTTTAAAAAAAATTTGTTGTTTTAAGCAATTAGTTTTAAATTTGGTTTGCTGTTCATCAAAAAAAGAATATGAAAGTAGAATCACATCATCCTAAGTTTGTGACATTGCTTCCTGACACAACTTAAAATTGCATTCTGTGTTTAATAACAATATGTTATTTGAATCTATTAATATATGCATCACTCAGTGATTATTTCAGTTTTTTATTTTGGCCTTATTTATTGGTCTTTCATTTAGTTACTTTCATCCATCTCTGTTCTCTGGCCTGTGTGGGCCTCCCATCTCAGTGGCTGTCCTGGTCACAGAGCACCGGCTCTGGACACATGCGCTCCAGAGCACTGCCTCCTAATTGGACGCACTGGTCCAGCTGCTCTGCGGCATGTGGGATCTCCCCTTGTACTGCAAGGCGGACTCTTTACCCACTGGACCACTAGGGAAGCCCAGTCAGTGGTTATTTTAATGACAGTAAAAGATTTATCTTGATTAAAATTTGACAGACAGTGAGCCAACCACTTTGCCATGTGAATATTAATTCTGTAGTTACTAGACATTTTCTGTTCTATAAACCCCAATTGACCATATGATAGATACACATAAAATAAACAAATAAAAATTGAAAGAAAACCAATATGAGCTGAATAAAATATTATTCACATGCGTGTGTCACTAACGAACATAAAACACAGTGTTAAAAATAATCCTATGTCCTTAGTCTGATAAAGGTCATCTGTAAAACTCTCACAGCTAACATCATTCTTAATAAGTGAAAACTGAGAGCAGCCCCTCCAAAGTAAGGAAAAAGACAAGAATATTCGCTCTTACCACTTTTGTTCAGCAACATGTTGAAGTTCTAGAGAAGTCAGTTAGGCAAGGAAAAAAATCCATACTGGAACAGATTTAACTGTTTCTAGTTGCAGATGACATATTCTCATATGCTGAAATTCCTAACAACAACGAAAAAGACCTAATAAATCTGTTCAGCCAGTTTACAGGATGCAAGATTGATATATGAAAATCAACCATATTTCTAGACACTAGCAATGACCAATTTAAAAATTACACTAAAAAATAATTTCATCTGCAACAACATCAACTTTATACAATAATTAAGAATAAGTTTAACAAAAGAAGTATGAAATATTTACACTGAAAACTACAAGGTAATACTGAATAAATTAAAGATGTGGATAAACAGAAATGCATTTCATGTTCATGAATGGAAAGATGATATAATATTGTCTTAGTCCATTTGAGCTGTTATAACAAAATACCAGAGGCTAGGTAGCTTATAAATGACAAGTTTTATATCTCAGAGTTCTAGAAGCTGAGAAGTTCAAAGGGTGCTTTGATAAGACTACACTTCCTAGAAGCCTGGAAGTTGTTTCACCATAACTTCACAAGGTAAAATGGCTAAGAGGCTGCCTCCGAATTGGACGCACTGGTCCAGCTGCTCTGCGGCATGTGGGATCTCCCCTTGTACTGCAAGGCGGACTCTTTACCCACTGGACCACTAGGGAAGCCCACTCAGTGGTTATTTTAATGACAGTAAAAGATTTATCTTGATTAAAATTTGACAGACAGTGAGCCAACCACTTTGCCATGTGAATATTAATTCTGTAGTTACTAGACATTTTCTGTTCTATAAACCCCAATTGACCATATGATAGATACACATAAAATAAACAAATAAAAATTGAAAGAGAAAACCAATATGAGCTGAATAAAATATTATTCACATGCGTGTGTCACTAACGAACATAAAACACAGTGTTAAAAATAATCCTATGTCCTTAGTCTGATAAAGGTCATCTGTAAAACTCTCACAGCTAACATCATTCTTAATAAGTGAAAACTGAGAGCAGCCCCTCCAAAGTAAGGAAAAAGACAAGAATATTCGCTCTTACCACTTTTGTTCAGCAACATGTTGAAGTTCTAGAGAAGTCAGTTAGGCAAGGAAAAAAATCCATACTGGAACAGATTTAACTGTTTCTAGTTGCAGATGACATATTCTCATATGCTGAAATTCCTAACAACAACGAAAAAGACCTAATAAATCTGTTCAGCCAGTTTACAGGATGCAAGATTGATATATGAAAATCAACCATATTTCTAGACACTAGCAATGACCAATTTAAAAATTACACTAAAAAATAATTTCATCTGCAACAACATCAACTTTATACAATAATTAAGAATAAGTTTAACAAAAGAAGTATGAAATATTTACACTGAAAACTACAAGGTAATACTGAATAAATTAAAGATGTGGATAAACAGAAATGCATTTCATGTTCATGAATGGAAAGATGATATAATATTGTCTTAGTCCATTTGAGCTGTTATAACAAAATACCAGAGGCTAGGTAGCTTATAAATGACAAGTTTTATATCTCAGAGTTCTAGAAGCTGAGAAGTTCAAAGGGTGCTTTGATAAGACTACACTTCCTAGAAGCCTGGAAGTTGTTTCACCATAACTTCACAAGGTAAAATGGCTAAGAGGACTTTTATAAGGAGCAATCTTTTATAAGGGCACACATGCCATTCCTAAGGGCTCCATCCTCATGATCTAATGAATTCTCCAAAGCCATACCTAATTCTATAAATCTGTAAGTTGGGTTTTAACATATGAATGTTGGAAGAACACAAACATTCAGATTATGCTAACTGATAATGAATTGCTATGCTAATTTTGTTAAGAAGAAAATATTGCCCTAATTGATACAGCTATTCAAAGCATTCTTTGTCAAAATTTCATCTCTTTCATTTCTTTATATGGATTTTTCTTAAAATTCATATAGAAACATAAGTATCATGTCATAACAAAAATAATCGTGAAAAAGAAGAACAAAGTGGGCAGACTCAAATTTTTCAATTTCAAATTTTACTACAAAGTTACATAATCAGAATACTCTGGTGCTGCAAAAAGATAAGCACATAAATTAATACAATGTAACTGAGAGTCCAGAAATAAATGATTACATGTATTGTCAACTGATTTTCAAGTAGATATTCCAATGGGGAAAAAATAATGTTTATAAATTATAACATTGGTATAGGATTACTGGGCATTCTATCACACACTATATATAAAATATATAATGTTGGATCTCTATCTCATACTACCTCATGCTATATAAACTCAAAAAGGTTCAAAGACATCAATGCAAGAGCTAAAACTTTTATAGTTTTATAGTATAGGTCTCATAAGGCAAAAATCTTTATAACCTTGTATTAGGTACTGGATTCTTAAATATGACACCAAAATCACAAGCCAGCAAAAGAAATAAACTTAACTTCATCAAAATTTATAACAGTGGGCTTTAAAGCTCAACAACAAGTGAAAAAGAAATGGAAGAAAATCTTTTCAAATAATATAGACAAAGAACTAGTATCCAGCATACATGAAGACTTACATTTCAATAATAAAACAACAATAATCCAAATAAAAATAGGCAAACTACATGGATAAACACGTTTCCAAGGAAGACAATCAAATGGCAATAAACAAATGAAAAGCAGTACAAACTTACTTGTTATGAGTAAAACACACAAGTCTAAATAACAATGAAATGTCACTTCACACTAAGATGACAAAAGGTGGACAGATACAAGTGCTGGTAAGTGTATGTGGAAATTGAAAAAAACATATATTACTCATGGGTACAGAAAATGGTACAAATGTTTTGAAAAATATTGTAGGAGTCTCTCAAAGGGTCAAATAGAGAGGTATAACTATATAACCCAAAATATTGCTCTCAGCTGTATACACAAAAGAATGAAAACAAGAGTGGTACAGGAATGTTTATGACACATTATTTATGTCTCCAGAAGGAATGAAAAGGTTGAGTCAAAGCACAAACAATGCCCCATTGTGGATATGTCTGGTAGTGAAAGTAAACTCTGGTACTGCAAAGAACAATATTGTATAGGAAATGTAATGTTAGGTCCATGAATGTGGTAAACTCGAAGTGATCAAATAGGAGATGGTAAAAATGAACATTGACATTTTTGGAATCAGTGAATTAAAATGGGCAGTAATCAGCAAATTTAAATCATATGACCACTGTATCTACTACAGTGGAAAAGAGTCCCTTGGAAGAAACAGAGTAGCCCTCATAGTCAGCAAAAGAGTTTGAAATGCAGTACTTGTATGCAGTCTCAAAAACAACAGAATGCTCTCAAGTTAGTTTCCAAGGAAAACCATTCAATATCACAGTAATCCAAGTCTATGACCCAACAACTAATGCTGAAGAAGCTGAAGTTGAACGGTTCTATGAAGATCTACAAAACCTTCTAGAAGTAATACCAAAAACAGATGTGCTTTTCATCATTGGGGACTGGAATGCAAAAATACGAAGTCAAGAGATACCTGGAGTAACAGAAAAGTTTGGCCTTGGAGTACAAAATGAAGCAAGGCAAAGGCTAACAGAGTTCTGCCAAGAGAACACACTGGTCATAGCAAGTTCCCTCTTTCAACAAAACATGAACATCACCAGATGGTCAATACTGAAAACAGACTTATCATACTCTTTGCAGTAGAACATTAAGAAGTTCTATATAGTCAGCAAAAACAAGACCAAGAGCTGACTGTGGCTCAGATCATGAACTCCTGATTGCAAAATTCAGGCTTAAACTGAAGAAAGAAGGAAGGGAAAATCACTAGGCCATTCAAGTATGACCTAAATCAAATCCCTTATGTTTATACAGTAGAAGTGACAAATAGATTCAAGAGATTAGATCTAATAGAATGTCTGAAGAACTATGGATGGCGGTTTGTAACACTGTACAGGAGGCAGTGATGAAAACCATCCCCAAGAAAAAGAAACACAAAAAAGGCTAAATGGTTGTCTGAGGAGGCCTTACAAATAGCTGAGAAAATAAAAGATATGAAAGGGAATGGAGGAAAGGAAAGATACACCCATCTGAATGCGGAGTTTCAGAGAATAGTAAGTAGAGATAAAAATCCTTCTTAAGTGAAGAATGCAAAGATATAGAGGAAAACAATAGGAAAGACCAGAGATTTCTACAAGAAAATTCGAGATATAAAGGGAACATTTCATGCAAAGATAAGCACAATAAAAGGACAGAAACAGTATGGACCCAACAGAAGTAGAAGATATTAAGAAGAGGTGGCAAGAACACACAGAAGAACTATACAAAAAAGAACCAAATGAGCTGGATGACCACAATGGTATGATCACTCACTTAGAGCCAGACATCTTAGACTACAAAGTCAAGTGGGTCCTAGGAAGCATTACTATGAACAAAGTTAGTGGAGGTGATGGAATTCCAGCTGAGCTATTTCAAACATTAAAAGATGATGCTGGGGCTTCCCTGGTGGTCCAGTGGGTAAAGACTCCACCTTCCAGTGCAAGGGGCACCAGTTCAATCCCTGGCCTGGGAAGATCCCACATGCAGAGCAGCTGGACCTGTGTGTCCAATTACGAACCGGCCCTCTGGAGGGCATGCTCCCAGAGCCAGTGCTCTGCAATGAGAGAGGCCACTGCAGTGGGAGGCCCACACAGGCCAAAGAATAGATATGGATGGAAATAAATAAATAATTTTTTTAAAAAAGAGTCCAAAATTTAAAAAAAATAAAGGAAAAATGATGCTGTTCCAAATTTGCTCAATACGCCAGCAAATTTGGAAAGCTCAGCAATTGCCTCAGGACTGGAAAAGGCCAGTTTGTATTCCAATCGCAAATAAGGGCAATGCCAAAGAATGTTCATACTACTGTACCACTGCCTTCATTTCACATGCTAGTAAATTAATGCTCAAAATCCTCCAAGCTAGGTTTCAACAGTACATGAACCAAGAGCTTCCAGAAATACAAGCTGGACTTAGGAAAGTCAGAGGAACCAGAGATCAAATTGCCAACATCCACTGGATCATATAAAGCGAAAGGGAATTCCAGAAAAACATCTACTGCTTCACAGACTCTGCCAAAGCCTTTATCTGTGCGGATCACAACAAACTCTGGAAAACTCTGAAGGAAATGGGAATATCAGACCACCTTACTTGCCTCCTGAGAAACCTGTATGCAGGACAAGAAACAACAGAACTGGACATGGAACAATAGACTGATTCCAAATTGGGGAAGGAGTATGTCAAGGCTGCATATTATCACTCTGCTTATATAATTTGCATGCAGTGTATATCATGTGAAATGCCAGGTTGAATGAAGCACAAGTTGGAATCAAGACTGCTGGGAGAAATACCAGTAACTTCAGGTATGCAGATGACACCACCCACATGGCAGAAAGTGAAGAAGAACTAAAGAGCCTCTTGATGAAGCTGAAAGAGGAGAGTAAAAAAGCTGGCCTGAAACTCAACATTCAAAACGACAAAGATCATGGCATCTGGCCCCATCACTTTATGGCATATAGATGTCCAAACAATGGAAACAGCGACATACATCAATTTTGGGGGCTCCGAAATCACTGCAGATGATGGCTGCAGCAATGAATTTAAGAGATGCTTGCTCCCTGGAAGAAAAGCTCTGACAAACATTGAGAGAGCATGTTCAAAAGCAAAGACATCACTTTGGAACAAAAGTCTGTATACATCAAAGCTATGGCTTTCCCAGTAGTCATGTATAGATGTGAGAGTTGGACCATAAAGAAAGCTGAGCACTGAAGAACTGATGCCTTTGAACTGTCCAGTCAATCTGAAAGGAAACCAACCCTGAATATTCACTTGAAGGACTGCTGTTGAAGCTGAAGCTCCAATACTTTGGCTACCCAATGCGAAGAGAGGACTCATTGTTAAAGATCCTGATGTTAGGAACAATAGAAGGGAAAAGGAGAAGGGGACGACAGAGGACAAGATGGTTGGTTGGCATCACTGAGTCAATGGACATGAGGTTGATCAGGGTCTGTGTGGTGGTGAAGGACAGAGAAGCCTGCTGTGCTACAGTCCATGGGGTCATAAATAGTCAGACATGACTGAGCAACTGAAATGAACTGGAAAACCAGAACATCCCAAATGTCCATCAACAGGTGAAAGGATTAAGAGAAGATGGTTTACCCATATAATAAAACAGCATCTAACTGTTAAAAAAGTAAAGCACTGATATAACATTTTGTTTGGAAACATGCTAGGTGAAATAAGCCAGACATAAAAATGTCATATATTATATGACTCTGTTTATTTGAAATGTTTAGACTAGACATATCCACAGATATGTAAAGTAGATTAAGTGATTGCCAGGGCATGGAAGATAGAACAGAGAGTGACTTATAATGGATATTTTGAATTTCTTTTATGGGTAATGAAACTATTCCACAATTAGTGGTAAACATTTCCTATACTTTCAATATATTAGGAACAGTTAACAGGGTAATTTTATGGTATGTGATTTGTATCTTTACATAAAATTTCTATACTTGTATGAAATGGTACTGAATATCTCAGTTGAGTAAATAATCTTATCAAGAAACAATCTGATACTGAAAAAATGTCTTAATAGATGTTTGTTTGAATTAAACAAATGATAATCATAGAGAGTAAGATTTTCTTAGAACATTTTAACAAAATCCTTGAAAGTGGTTTGTGACTTATATGACACACAGAAAACGTAAGAATTGTGATAAGAAATACAGACCATATTTGACTATCAATTGATGTATTCAAATAAGACACAAGAAGTTTGACTGATGTAACTTTATTTTTGTTTTTAACATTTGGGGTTTTTTTTGGGGGGGGCGGGTTGACGGGAAGGGGTGGGCCACTTCTATTGGTCTTTCATTTATCTATTTTCATCCACCTTTGTTCTTTGGTCCGTGTGGGCCTCCCATCACAGTGGCCTCTATTGTCACAGAACACCGGCTCTGGGTGCACGCGCTCCAGAGCTCTGGCTCTGTAATTGGATACATGGGTCCAGCCACTCCTTGGCACATAGGATCTTCCAAGGCCAGGGATCAAACCGGCACCCACTGCACTGCAAGGTGGTGTCCTTACCCACTGGACCACCAGGGAAGCCCTGTTTTTAACTTATGTTTTAATTGAGGTGATTTCCGTATTGCAATGGTTTATGCCATATGACAACTACCAGGGCCCCAAGTTGACTGAGCAACTGAAATGAACTGGAAAACCAGAACATCCCAAATGTCCATCAACAGGTGAAAGGATTAAGAGAAGATGGTTTACCCATATAATAAAACAGCATCTAACTGTTAAAAAAGTAAAGCACTGATATAACATTTTGTTTGGAAACATGCTAGGTGAAATAAGCCAGACATAAAAATGTCATATATTATATGACTCTGTTTATTTGAAATGTTTAGACTAGACATATCCACAGATATGTAAAGTAGATTAAGTGATTGCCAGGGCATGGAAGATAGAACAGAGAGTGACTTATAATGGATATTTTGAATTTCTTTTATGGGTAATGAAACTATTCCACAATTAGTGGTAAACATTTCCTATACTTTCAATATATTAGGAACAGTTAACAGGGTAATTTTATGGTATGTGATTTGTATCTTTACATAAAATTTCTATACTTGTATGAAATGGTACTGAATATCTCAGTTGAGTAAATAATCTTATCAAGAAACAATCTGATACTGAAAAAATGTCTTAATAGATGTTTGTTTGAATTAAACAAATGATAATCATAGAGAGTAAGATTTTCTTAGAACATTTTAACAAAATCCTTGAAAGTGGTTTGTGACTTATATGACACACAGAAAACGTAAGAATTGTGATAAGAAATACAGACCATATTTGACTATCAATTGATGTATTCAAATAAGACACAAGAAGTTTGACTGATGTAACTTTATTTTTGTTTTTAACATTTGGGGTTTTTTTTTGGGGGGGCGGGTTGACGGGAAGGGGTGGGCCACTTCTATTGGTCTTTCATTTATCTATTTTCATCCACCTTTGTTCTTTGGTCCGTGTGGGCCTCCCATCACAGTGGCCTCTATTGTCACAGAACACCGGCTCTGGGTGCACGCGCTCCAGAGCTCTGGCTCTGTAATTGGATACATGGGTCCAGCCACTCCTTGGCACATAGGATCTTCCAAGGCCAGGGATCAAACCGGCACCCACTGCACTGCAAGGTGGTGTCCTTACCCACTGGACCACCAGGGAAGCCCTGTTTTTAACTTATGTTTTAATTGAGGTGATTTCCGTGTTGCAATGGTTTATGCCATATGACAACTCAGATCAGCCAGAATTATAACTAGGTCACCTCCTTCCTAAGTCTCCCTTCCCTCGCCCTTTCCACTCCTCTAGGTCATCACAGAGCACAAGGCTGGGCTCCCTGAATTACATAGCAACTTCTCATCAGCTATCTCTTTTACACACGATAGTGTATATATGTTCTTGATATTTTCTCCCACTCTCTCCTACCCCAACTATGTCCAGCAATCCATTCTCTACATCTTGATCGCCATTACTTCCCTGCAAATACATTCATCAATACCATTATTCTAAGTTCTATATACATGCATAAATAATATACAATATTTGAATTTTTCTTTCTGACTTACTTCACTGTGTATGACAGGCTATAGATTCATCTACCTCACTAGAACTAACTTAGTAGAACTTCTTTTTTATGGATAATATTCCATTGTATCTATGTACCACAACATCTTTATCCATTTATCTGTAGAAGGATATCTAGGTTATTTCCATGCCCTAGATAATGTAAATAATGCCTCCATGAACATTCGGTACATGTGACTTTTAGAATTGTGACTTTCTCAGAGTATATGCTGGTGGTTCAGAAGGTAAAGAGCATGCAGTGTAGTAGACTCAGGTTTGATCCCTTGGTTGGAAGATCCCTTGGAGAAGGGAATGGCTGCCCACTCCAGTATTCTTGCCTGAAGAATTCCAAGGACAGAGGAGCCTGGAGGGCTACAGTCCATGGGGTCACAGAGTAGGATATAACTGAGCAATTAACATTTTTAAGGGTATATGCCCAGTAGTGGGATTCCTAGGTCATATGGTATATTTGAGCAAAGAGTCAGACATAATTCACTCCTAGTATTTTATGGAATCTCTATACTGTTCATAATGACTCCATTAAGTTTACATTTCCACCAGCAGTACAGGAAGGGGCCCCTTTTCTCTATATCTTCTCCAGCATTTATAATTTGTAGATAGTGTGAGATGATACCTGACTGCTCTTTTTGCAAGGTGGTGTCCTTACCCACTGGACCACCAGGGAAGCCCTGTTTTTAACTTATGTTTTAATTGAGGTGATTTCCGTATTGCAATGGTTTATGCCATATGACAACTCAGATCAGCCAGAATTATAACTAGGTCACCTCCTTCCTAAGTCTCCCTTCCCTCGCCCTTTCCACTCCTCTAGGTCATCACAGAGCACAAGGCTGGGCTCCCTGAATTACATAGCAACTTCTCATCAGCTATCTCTTTTACACACGATAGTGTATATATGTTCTTGATATTTTCTCCCACTCTCTCCTACCCCAACTATGTCCAGCAATCCATTCTCTACATCTTGATCGCCATTACTTCCCTGCAAATACATTCATCAATACCATTATTCTAAGTTCTATATACATGCATAAATAATATACAATATTTGAATTTTTCTTTCTGACTTACTTCACTGTGTATGACAGGCTATAGATTCATCTACCTCACTAGAACTAACTTAGTAGAACTTCTTTTTTATGGATAATATTCCATTGTATCTATGTACCACAACATCTTTATCCATTTATCTGTAGAAGGATATCTAGGTTATTTCCATGCCCTAGATAATGTAAATAATGCCTCCATGAACATTCGGTACATGTGACTTTTAGAATTGTGACTTTCTCAGAGTATATGCTGGTGGTTCAGAAGGTAAAGAGCATGCAGTGTAGTAGACTCAGGTTTGATCCCTTGGTTGGAAGATCCCTTGGAGAAGGGAATGGCTGCCCACTCCAGTATTCTTGCCTGAAGAATTCCAAGGACAGAGGAGCCTGGAGGGCTACAGTCCATGGGGTCACAGAGTAGGATATAACTGAGCAATTAACATTTTTAAGGGTATATGCCCAGTAGTGGGATTCCTAGGTCATATGGTATATTTGAGCAAAGAGTCAGACATAATTCACTCCTAGTATTTTATGGAATCTCTATACTGTTCATAATGACTCCATTAAGTTTACATTTCCACCAGCAGTACAGGAAGGGGCCCCTTTTCTCTATATCTTCTCCAGCATTTATAATTTGTAGATAGTGTGAGATGATACCTGACTGCTCTTTTGCTTTGTATTTCTCTAATAATGAATGATGTTGAGCACCTTCTCATATATTTATTAGCCACTGTATATCTTCTTTTGAGAAATATCTGTTTAGCTCTTCTGCCCAATTGTTCAGTAGGCTGTTTGTTTTGCTGATATAGAGCTGCTTATCTATTCCTCTTGTTAATAATTACCATAATTAACTCTGGGGAAATACTGGCAGGCATTTTACACTTCATCCTGTAGATGGTTGTAGTGCTATAATAGCAAGTACACAGAATAGCCAGGTATGTTCTTAGGAAAAAAATGCCAGTGTTAATTCTGGTTTGTTTAAGAATAAAGCCTAAAATTTATCCTGAATCTGTATGAAGATATATCCAAGTTCATATATGCATGAAAAAAGAAAAGAGGAACCCAAACTTAGTTTTAAAAATGCAGTTAAGGAGAATAAAAATAATAAAAATAAAATCAGTCTTTTATTTACTTTTTAAGAAAAATACTAGCTTGCCATTGTAATAACGTCTCTTTTTATGTTAATACGTAAATATTAAACAAAAAATAGAAATAATTAAACACATTATATGATTGTACTAAATACCACTGTACCAACAGTTCAAATTTATCAACTAAGTTAAGTTTTCAAAAAATCTGCCTAACGACTTTTTCTTAAATTATTACAGCCACAGTTGAGGCACAATACACTATACAAGCCCTTATGAATTCTATTACTTTCTTTCTTAACCAGAGACAATCATTATTTGGAAGTTCTTATAGAGCCTGAAGAATTCCAAGGACAGAGGAGCCTGGAGGGCTACAGTCCATGGGGTCACAGAGTAGGATATAACTGAGCAATTAACATTTTTAAGGGTATATGCCCAGTAGTGGGATTCCTAGGTCATATGGTATATTTGAGCAAAGAGTCAGACATAATTCACTCCTAGTATTTTATGGAATCTCTATACTGTTCATAATGACTCCATTAAGTTTACATTTCCACCAGCAGTACAGGAAGGGGCCCCTTTTCTCTCTATCTTCTCCAGCATTTATAATTTGTAGATAGTGTGAGATGATACCTGACTGCTCTTTTGCTTTGTATTTCTCTAATAATGAATGATGTTGAGCACCTTCTCATATATTTATTAGCCACTGTATATCTTCTTTTGAGAAATATCTGTTTAGCTCTTCTGCCCAATTGTTCAGTAGGCTGTTTGTTTTGCTGATATAGAGCTGCTTATCTATTCCTCTTGTTAATAATTACCATAATTAACTCTGGGGAAATACTGGCAGGCATTTTACACTTCATCCTGTAGATGGTTGTAGTGCTATAATAGCAAGTACACAGAATAGCCAGGTATGTTCTTAGGAAAAATGCCAGTGTTAATTCTGGTTTGTTTAAGAATAAAGCCTAAAATTTATCCTGAATCTGTATGAAGATATATCCAAGTTCATATATGCATGAAAAAAGAAAAGAGGAACCCAAACTTAGTTTTAAAAATGCAGTTAAGGAGAATAAAAATAATAAAAATAAAATCAGTCTTTTATTTACTTTTTAAGAAAAATACTAGCTTGCCATTGTAATAACGTCTCTTTTTATGTTAATACGTAAATATTAAACAAAAAATAGAAATAATTAAACACATTATATGATTGTACTAAATACCACTGTACCAACAGTTCAAATTTATCAACTAAGTTAAGTTTTCAAAAAATCTGCCTAACGACTTTTTCTTAAATTATTACAGCCACAGTTGAGGCACAATACACTATACAAGCCCTTATGAATTCTATTACTTTCTTTCTTAACCAGAGACAATCATTATTTGGAAGTTCTTATAGAGCCTTCAAAACTTCTCTTTTAAATATTTGTATTACATGCATTAATAATTCTAAAAATATTAACATAATTTTGTTAATAAGTAACTAACTGCATCATGCATGAATATATCTGTTTATTTTAATGGTATTATATTGTTTCTCCAAACCCTGTATATAAGAGCTCATATCTTAAGAGTTTCTGAATAGAGAATATACCAGTGACAGGAACTGTTGAATCATGGCCATACAGAAAGTCATGTGTTCAGCCAAGCAGACTGGCCAAGCAGTGTTCGGCCAAGCAGACTGTCTACTACAAACTTCTACATCACTATTTTCTGTGTGAAGAGCTTCACTTGGTGATGTAAATGATCTTCTTAGCTGGCCTATTCAGAGTTTCTGGACATTGCAAATTGGCTTTTCAAAAATTCACAGGTAAATATACCTCCATTAACTGTCTGAGTTCTCATTCTCCACATACTCTGCTATTCTTGACATTGAAGATTTAGAAAATGTTTTGCCAAAAATGTTATACAAGTAAAAGTCACTCAGTCATGTCTGACTCTTTGCTACCCCAGGGACAAGCCATGGCATTCTCCAGGCAAGAATGTTGGAATGGGTAGCACTTCTCTTCTCCAGGGGATGTTCCCAACCAGGGATCCAACCCAGGTCTCCAGCATTGCAGGCAGATTCTTTATCATCTGAGCTACAAGAGAATCCCCTAAGTCTTACAAAAGAACACCTGATTTCTTTAGTTTGGGTTTAAGTCATAACAAATGAACCAATGTACTTTTCTTGCTTCTGTGCACATAGAGTTTCTTGTTGAAGGTTTCTGGTTCTCTCCTTTACCCCATTTCAGTGGAGTTATATGCTCTTTCAAGATGTATTTGGGGAATCTTTGATATATCAGATCCAATCCTTTGCCTTACATATAAATTATAAATATTCATTAATGTAATTTTTAATAAGATAAATACAATGACACTAGAATGGCAAACTAATATTCAGCATTCATGTAGCTTTTCCAAACAACCTGGAATTTGTTGAATATCTATTGACAAAAAGCCCTTATGAATTCTTTACTTTTAACCAGAGACAATCATTATTTGGAAGTTCTTATAGAGCCTTCAAAACTTCTCTTTTAAATATTTGTATTACATGCATTAATAATTCTAAAAATATTAACATAATTTTGTTAATAAGTAACTAACTGCATCATGCATGAATATATCTGTTTATTTTAATGGTATTATATTGTTTCTCCAAACCCTGTATATAAGAGCTCATATCTTAAGAGTTTCTGAATAGAGAATATACCAGTGACAGGAACTGTTGAATCATGGCCATACAGAAAGTCATGTGTTCAGCCAAGCAGACTGGCCAAGCAGTGTTCGGCCAAGCAGACTGTCTACTACAAACTTCTACATCACTATTTTCTGTGTGAAGAGCTTCACTTGGTGATGTAAATGATCTTCTTAGCTGGCCTATTCAGAGTTTCTGGACATTGCAAATTGGCTTTTCAAAAATTCACAGGTAAATATACCTCCATTAACTGTCTGAGTTCTCATTCTCCACATACTCTGCTATTCTTGACATTGAAGATTTAGAAAATGTTTTGCCAAAAATGTTATACAAGTAAAAGTCACTCAGTCATGTCTGACTCTTTGCTACCCCAGGGACAAGCCATGGCATTCTCCAGGCAAGAATGTTGGAATGGGTAGCACTTCTCTTCTCCAGGGGATGTTCCCAACCAGGGATCCAACCCAGGTCTCCAGCATTGCAGGCAGATTCTTTATCATCTGAGCTACAAGAGAATCCCCTAAGTCTTACAAAAGAACACCTGATTTCTTTAGTTTGGGTTTAAGTCATAACAAATGAACCAATGTACTTTTCTTGCTTCTGTGCACATAGAGTTTCTTGTTGAAGGTTTCTGGTTCTCTCCTTTACCCCATTTCAGTGGAGTTATATGCTCTTTCAAGATGTATTTGGGGAATCTTTGATATATCAGATCCAATCCTTTGCCTTACATATAAATTATAAATATTCATTAATGTAATTTTTAATAAGATAAATACAATGACACTAGAATGGCAAACTAATATTCAGCATTCATGTAGCTTTTCCAAACAACCTGGAATTTGTTGATAATTTAATGATTTTATCACACTGCATTAATTAGATTTTGATTTAGGTAAATTTTATATGTTTCTAACAAATATTTTCCATTTTTTATTTTCTCATATATTTGAAGACAAACACATCAACTACCTCAAGTTTAAAAATAGCTTGTCCTCTGTGAAGGACTTCGAGATTTTTTACAGACCTGAGATTTTAAAAGACGAGATAAACAATTCTCAAAGAAAGGGAGATGAGGTTGAGAGGAAGTGACCTGCATCATTGCCTCTGGGTAGTGTAAACTGAAGCTCAGTTAGGAACAAAAGGGGTAATATTTTGTGGCAAATTGTAAATGGAAGTTCAAAAGAAAATGGCTGAATAAGAAAACTGCGTAATGAGTATAAAGTTGGTGTAACTCTTAGCTAGCAAATTTTACTCAAGAGCACTGCAACCTTGCTTAAAAATCATTACTTTATTTTTTTTTAATGGATTCTTTGAAATTTGGCTTCCAGTGAGATAGCATTTAAAATTGCTCAATGTTATTCAAAGTGAAAAAACGTAAGCTATCAAAGCCAAGAGAAGACATGAGGAACCCGAAATTTATAACACAACGTGAAAGAAGTAACTCTTAAAAGCTACAACACTATATGACATTCTGAAAAAATGCAAAACTATGGCAATAATGGCCTTCCCAGCTGGTGATAGTAGTAAAGAACCCATTTGCCAGTGCAGGAGACATAAGAGATGTTGGTTTGATCCCTTGGTCAAGAAGATTCCGTGGAGGAGGTCATGTCAATTTACTCCAGGATTCTGGCCTAGAGAATCCCATGGACAGAGGAGCCTGGCAGGCTACAGTTCACTGGTTCTCAAAGAGTCAGACATGACTGAAGCAACTTAGTACTGATATTAGAGCTTGCCAGTATTTGGGAAGAGGAGGGGATTCATTCATGAAGTACAGACAATTTTTAGAGCAGTGAAAACACTCTGTTGCTTAGTTGCTAATTCATGTCCAACTGTTTTGGGACCCCATAAACAGTAGCTTGTCAGACTCCTTTGTCTATGGGATTTCTCCAGCAAGGATACTGGAATGGGTTGCCATTTCTTCCAAATTTAATGATTTTATCACACTGCATTAATTAGATTTTGATTTAGGTAAATTTTATATGTTTCTAACAAATATTTTCCATTTTTTATTTTCTCATATATTTGAAGACAAACACATCAACTACCTCAAGTTTAAAAATAGCTTGTCCTCTGTTAAGGACTTCGAGATTTTTTACAGACCTGAGATTTTGAAAGAAGAGATAAACAATTCTCAAAGAAAGGGAGATGAGGTTGAGAGGAAGTGACCTGCATCATTGCCTCTGGGTAGTGTAAACTGAAGCTCAGTTAGGAACAAAAGGGGTAATATTTTGTGGCAAATTGTAAATGGAAGTTCAAAAGAAAATGGCTGAATAAGAAAACTGCGTAATGAGTATAAAGTTGGTGTAACTCTTAGCTAGCAAATTTTACTCAAGAGCACTGCAACCTTGCTTAAAAATCATTACTTTATTTTTTTTTAATGGATTCTTTGAAATTTGGCTTCCAGTGAGATAGCATTTAAAATTGCTCAATGTTATTCAAAGTGAAAAAAACGTAAGCTATCAAAGCCAAGAGAAGACATGAGGAACCCGAAATTTATAACACAACGTGAAAGAAGTAACTCTTAAAAGCTACAACACTATATGACATTCTGAAAAAATGCAAAACTATGGCAATAATGGCCTTCCCAGCTGGTGATAGTAGTAAAGAACCCATTTGCCAGTGCAGGAGACATAAGAGATGTTGGTTTGATCCCTTGGTCAAGAAGATTCCGTGGAGGAGGTCATGTCAATTTACTCCAGGATTCTGGCCTAGAGAATCCCATGGACAGAGGAGCCTGGCAGGCTACAGTTCACTGGTTCTCAAAGAGTCAGACATGACTGAAGCAACTTAGTACTGATATTAGAGCTTGCCAGTATTTGGGAAGAGGAGGGGATTCATTCATGAAGTACAGACAATTTTTAGAGCAGTGAAAACACTCTGTTGCTTAGTTGCTAATTCATGTCCAACTGTTTTGGGACCCCATAAACAGTAGCTTGTCAGACTCCTTCGTCTATGGGATTTCTCCAGCAAGGATACTGGAATGGGTTGCCATTTCTTCCATGGGGAATTGAACTTGTGTCTCCTGAATCAGCAGGCAGATTCTTTAGTGCTGAGCCACCAGGGAAGCTCTCAAAAATATTCTATAAATACTATAATGATGGATACATGTCATATGTCCAAATACATTTGTCCAAATCCATTATGTATACCCTATCAAAGAGAACTGTAATGTAAACTATGAATTTAGAGTGAGAATGATATGTCAATGTAGGTTCATCAATTGAAACAATTACAACACTCTGGTGGGACAGGAAATTTTTCTTTTCAAAAAAATGGTAACATTTTAGTCTAGAAAAAAAATCTAAAATATAAGATTTCATAAACATTGGTAGGTTGAAAAGTGAAACTTTAAATGTATATAGAAGAGGCAAACCCTATGCTGATGATGAGGGAAGCTATGTGTGTATACAGGGAGTATGTGGGAAGTAACTTCTCTACAAAAATAAACTCTTAATTTAAAACAAAACTCTTTAAAGCTCACCAAAGAAGTTAAAAACAATTACTTTTAACTGGATTTCTCTATGTAAAATTTAGATTCATTCATGACCACTGTTACCATAGTGGATAGTGGACTCTATTTAATTTGATCCAAAATAAATAATAATTAAATAAATCACAGCAAAAGCCTCTATGACCCACTTCCCAAAGTAATGGAAATAAAAATAAAAATAAACAAATGGGAACTAATTAAACTTATAAGACTTTGCACAACCAAAGGAACTGTAAGCAAGGTGAAAAGACAGCCCTCTGAATGGGAGAAAACAATAGCAAATGAACAACTGACAATCTCCAAAATATACAAGCAGCTCATGCAGCTCAATACCAGAAAAAGGAACAATTCTATCAAAAAGTGGGCAAAAGACCTAAACAGACATTTCTCCAAGGAAGACATACAGATGGCTAATAAGCACATGAAAAGATGCTCAACATCACTCATTACAGAAATGCAAATCCAAACCACAAAGAGATATCTCACACTAGTCAGAATGGCCATCATCAAAAAGTCTACAAACAATAAATGCTGGAGAATGTGTGGAGAAAAGAGAACATTCTTACACTGTTGGTGCGAATGCAAACTGGTACAGCCACTATAGAGAACAGTGTGGAGATTCCTTAAAAAAATACTGGGAATTGAACTACCATATGATCCAGCAATCCCACTGCTGGGCATAAACTCCAAGGAAACCAAAACTGAAAGAAACCCATGTATCTCAATGTTCATTGTAGCACTAGTTACAATAGCTAGGCATGGAAGCAACCTAGATGTCCCTCAGCTGATAAATAAATAAGGAAGTCGTGGTGCATATACACAATGGAATACTACTCAGCTATAAAAAGGTACGCATATGACTCAGTTCAAATGAGGTGGATAAACCTGGAGCCTATCATACAGAGTGAAGTAAGTCAGAAAAAGAAAGACAAATACTGATATTCATGCGTATATATGGTAGTTAGGAAAATGATACTACCAGTTCTACATGCAGGGCAGTAATAGAGACACAGATGTAAAGAATAGAATGTGAGACTCAGTGGCGAGAAGGCGAGGGTGGGATAGCGTGAGATAATAGCATTGACACATACACATCACCATATGTAACACAAATGACCAAGTGCAAGTTCCACGCATGAAGCAGGGCACCCAAAGCCAGTGCTCTGGGACAACCTAGAGAGATGTTGAGGGGAGAGGGGTTCATGATGAGGGGGGACATATGTATACCTATGGCTGATTCATACAGATTTATGGCAAAAAATATCACCACATTGTAATTATCTTTCACTTAAGATAAATTAATTAAAAATAAGTCAGTAAATAGTTTAGGTATATGCTGAGTCTGTGAATGCCTCATATATTAAGAACAAGTACTAACAGCTAACACTTTAATGTTTAAATACATGCAAGGCAGTTTCTAAGTGCTTTATATTTTAACTATTGTGTGGAAGAACCCTTTGAGATGAAAACTATTTCCGATTATTGTGACTATGCCCATTTTTCAGATATGGTTTATAAGAGACAAAGAGATAAGATCTTTTGACAAAATACATAGCCGTAGGCTGTAGAGCTGTGATTCAAACCCAGGCAGCTTCGCTCCAGAGAAAGTTTCCTTGTTTTTAAACTCTACAAGCATGCTACTCAGTGTATTCAGTGAACCTCTATAATCCAATTCTGTTTGGATCCATTTTGATAGTAAATAAGTACAGAGATTACGGTTAAGCATTCATACACATGATAGCTATTGATGTCAATATGTCACTGAAATGCATGGTTGCTTTTTAGTAATACATTTTTATTACATTTGAGAAATTATTGGTCTGCCTCAGTTGAAAACTAAACAAACAACAACATCCTCCACTCTAAGCTAGAAATAGGCTAACTTTTCTTGTATGTGGTCAAATAGTAAATATCTTAGAATTCTGCAATTATCTCTGCTGCAACTACACAACTCTGGTGTTACAGAATAAAGGCAGCCATATACAACAGTGGGTCACTGAATGTGACTCTGTTACAATAAAACTGGTAGTCAAGAATGAAAAAAAGATGGCAAAAATTAGAATAACACTTTTCCAAAACAATGAGAAAGCACTGATCTAAGGATTCAAGAAGCATTATGTACACTAAAAGAGATTATATAAACATACATACACAACACACACCTACACAAAACACATGGCATACACTCACAATCAACGGCAGCTGCAGCTTTGACTTAACCCTCTATGTTATAATTTTTCTCCACAGCACCCATAACATTGTTTATTTATTTGGCTGTGCTGGTCTTCATTGCTCATAGGCTTCTCTCTAGTTGAGGAGAGGGGAGCTATTCTTCTTTGTGGTGCACAGGCTTCACATAGAAAAGTTTGTTGCATGCACAGGTTCTAGGGTGCACAGGTTTCAGTACTTGCAGTTCCTGCTCTCTAGAGCACAAGCTCAACAGTTCTGGATCATGGGCTTAGTTGATCCATGGCATATGAGATCTTCCTGGATCAAAGACTGAATCCATGTCTCCTGCACTGGAAGGAAGATTCTTTTTTTCTTTTTTTGGCAGGCAGATTCTTCACACCAGGGAAGTCCATCATTAGTTTTTATATATAACCTTAATCAGAATGCTCCATATTTATATATGTATTTTAGTGTGATACCTTAAAAATAGCTAGAATATCTAGTTGAAAGGATAGTTTGTCTTGCTGTTAGAGTAGTGTAAGACATCCAAGTGCTTAGCTCAGTGGTAAAGAGTCCTCCTGCAACACAGGAGATGTGGGTTTGATCCCTGGGTCTAGATGATCTCCTAGAAGAGGAAATCGCAACCCATTCCAGTATTCTTGTCTGGGAAATTCCATGGACAGAGGTGCCTACATGGGGTTCCAAAGCGTCAGACATGACTGAGTTTCTAAACACAAACAACAGTTGGGAGGAACACATGACTGAAGACAAACAGGGTTCACTGGGGACCACCAGTGTGGGAGATATCAACTGTGTGGTCCTTTAATATATCCTCCACTCTAAGCTAGAAATAGGCTAACTTTTCTTGTATGTGGTCAAATAGTAAATATCTTAGAATTCTGCAATTATCTCTGCTGCAACTACACAACTCTGGTGTTACAGAATAAAGGCAGCCATATACAACAGTGGGTCACTGAATGTGACTCTGTTACAATAAAACTGGTAGTCAAGAATGAAAAAAAGATGGCAAAAATTAGAATAACACTTTTCCAAAACAATGAGAAAGCACTGATCTAAGGATTCAAGAAGCATTATGTACACTAAAAGAGATTATATAAACATACATACACAACACACACCTACACAAAACACATGGCATACACTCACAATCAACGGCAGCTGCAGCTTTGACTTAACCCTCTATGTTATAATTTTTCTCCACAGCACCCATAACATTGTTTATTTATTTGGCTGTGCTGGTCTTCATTGCTCATAGGCTTCTCTCTAGTTGAGGAGAGGGGAGCTATTCTTCTTTGTGGTGCACAGGCTTCACATAGAAAAGTTTGTTGCATGCACAGGTTCTAGGGTGCACAGGTTTCAGTACTTGCAGTTCCTGCTCTCTAGAGCACAAGCTCAACAGTTCTGGATCATGGGCTTAGTTGATCCATGGCATATGAGATCTTCCTGGATCAAAGACTGAATCCATGTCTCCTGCACTGGAAGGAAGATTCTTTTTTTCTTTTTTTGGCAGGCAGATTCTTCACACCAGGGAAGTCCATCATTAGTTTTTATATATAACCTTAATCAGAATGCTCCATATTTATATATGTATTTTAGTGTGATACCTTAAAAATAGCTAGAATATCTAGTTGAAAGGATAGTTTGTCTTGCTGTTAGAGTAGTGTAAGACATCCAAGTGCTTAGCTCAGTGGTAAAGAGTCCTCCTGCAACACAGGAGATGTGGGTTTGATCCCTGGGTCTAGATGATCTCCTAGAAGAGGAAATCGCAACCCATTCCAGTATTCTTGTCTGGGAAATTCCATGGACAGAGGTGCCTACATGGGGTTCCAAAGCGTCAGACATGACTGAGTTTCTAAACACAAACAACAGTTGGGAGGAACACATGACTGAAGACAAACAGGGTTCACTGGGGACCACCAGTGTGGGAGATATCAACTGTGTGGTCCTTTAATATATCACTGGAGGGAGAATTTATAGTTGAATTAAACTTGCATAAACAAAGCAATTAAAGAACAATTAGTGAAGAGTTCTGATCAACCCAGGTTGGGATAAATTTCCTGCTTTTGGGCTAATTACTGCAAACAATGGCTGAAAATACTGAAGCAGTCCATTATTGGGTTTGTGAACTCTAGTCTCCTGCATCAACAGAGTGGGAGACGTTGTATCCTCATAATAGTCTAGGATATTTAAACTGCCTCCCTTTATGGAGTATGATGCTCAGGTGAATTTTATATACATATGTATATATATATTCAAATGACTCTGTCAAATTAAGAAACTGCCACTCTATATCTGACAACAGAAAGCTGAATGTATTGCTTCCTTAAATGAAAGAGTGCTATATAAATCAGGCATGGCATTCTTGAGCAAAGCATTCTGATATCTTATAAAGTATTTGGAAAGCTTTTTGCTTTATGGTTGCGTTGGTTACAGAGGTTAGAGGGAGCTGGCATCATTCTTGAGAATCTGGCATGTAACAGCTTTTCTTTTTGGTAGAGATAACGGATACATAGGTTTGGTGACAACATTTTTAGAAAAACATTCACTGAAGTGAATCCACTGCTATTTAAAAAATTGATCTAGGGCTTCCCTGATGGTCCAGTGGGTAAAGAGTCTGCCTTTCACTGTAACGGGCACTGGCTCAATCCATGGCCCAGAAAGATCCCACATGCCACAAAGTGGCTGGACTGGTGTGTCCAATTGTGAGTCAGTGCTCTGGAACTCATGTGCCCAGAGCCAGTGCACTGCAAAGAGACAGGCCACTGCAGTGGGGGGCCCACAGAGGCCATGAGTGAAAATGAATAAATAAAAAACCAATACAAGAGGCCGAAATTAAAAAAAAAAAAAAGATCTAGACAGTGATTGGCTAGTTTTTAGAGGTAAATTCACTAAAATGAGTGTTACTGACTTCTTAGATAGATAGGTTTAAAAACAAGTTATCATTGACAAAGAATTATATGGGCCATACAACTAATGTGGATTGATTAAAAATAGTTCTACAGTTAATGAAGTCATGTTTACAAGACCATAGTCTTTTAAATAGACTGTTGTTCTTTAGACACTAAGTCGTATCTGACTCTTCTGTTACTGTACGGACTGTAGCCCACCAGTCCCTGTCCGTGGAATTTACCATGCAGGAATATTAGAAAAGTTTGCCATTTCCTTCTCTAGGAAGGATGTCTTCTTCCTGACCCAGGGATAGAACTGCATACCCTGCTTTGATAGGTGGAGTTTTTTTACCACTGAGCCACCAGGGAAGACCCCTAAACAAGTAGGGCCTTATTTTAAGATGTTTAAGAAATAATTTTGGATTTATAGAAAAGCTACAAAGATACAAAGTTCACATATAGCTATGATTCAGCTTTCTTTAATGGTAGTATTTTAATAAACATGGTACATTTATTTATGAAGCATGTAACTTTAAAAATATTTGAGAATTCTTGAAATTGAAAAATAGTTTAACATGGGATAATACTGATATTATGTAATCTCAAGAATAGAATGAAATTTGAAAATTTAGTCATTTCAATAATAAGCAATTATTCAGATTACAAGAATTACTTTTAAAATGGTTGTACTATCCAAAGTAACCTATAGATTTAATGCAACCCTATCAAATTACTGGTGACATTGCCAAACTAGGATAAATAATCCTAAAATTTAAACCATAACTGGGGAATTTTGGGTAAAGAGTCTGCCTTTCACTGTAACGGGCACTGGCTCAATCCATGGCCCAGAAAGATCCCACATGCCACAAAGTGGCTGGACTGGTGTGTCCAATTGTGAGTCAGTGCTCTGGAACTCATGTGCCCAGAGCCAGTGCACTGCAAAGAGACAGGCCACTGCAGTGGGGGGCCCACAGAGGCCATGAGTGAAAATGAATAAATAAAAAACCAATACAAGAGGCCGAAATTAAAAAAAAAAAAAAGATCTAGACAGTGATTGGCTAGTTTTTAGAGGTAAATTCACTAAAATGAGTGTTACTGACTTCTTAGATAGATAGGTTTAAAAACAAGTTATCATTGACAAAGAATTATATGGGCCATACAACTAATGTGGATTGATTAAAAATAGTTCTACAGTTAATGAAGTCATGTTTACAAGACCATAGTCTTTTAAATAGACTGTTGTTCTTTAGACACTAAGTCGTATCTGACTCTTCTGTTACTGTACGGACTGTAGCCCACCAGTCCCTGTCCGTGGAATTTACCATGCAGGAATATTAGAAAAGTTTGCCATTTCCTTCTCTAGGAAGGATGTCTTCTTCCTGACCCAGGGATAGAACTGCATACCCTGCTTTGATAGGTGGAGTTTTTTTACCACTGAGCCACCAGGGAAGACCCCTAAACAAGTAGGGCCTTATTTTAAGATGTTTAAGAAATAATTTTGGATTTATAGAAAAGCTACAAAGATACAAAGTTCACATATAGCTATGATTCAGCTTTCTTTAATGGTAGTATTTTAATAAACATGGTACATTTATTTATGAAGCATGTAACTTTAAAAATATTTGAGAATTCTTGAAATTGAAAAATAGTTTAACATGGGATAATACTGATATTATGTAATCTCAAGAATAGAATGAAATTTGAAAATTTAGTCATTTCAATAATAAGCAATTATTCAGATTACAAGAATTACTTTTAAAATGGTTGTACTATCCAAAGTAACCTATAGATTTAATGCAACCCTATCAAATTACTGGTGACATTGCCAAACTAGGATAAATAATCCTAAAATTTACATGGAACCATAAGAGACCCAGAACTGCCAAAACAATACTGAGGAAAGAGAACAAAGCTGGGAGGTGTAACCCTCCTAGACTTTAGACAATACCACAAAGTTACAGTATTCAGAACAGTGTAGTATTAGCTCAAAATCAAACATATGAGTTGATGGAAAACATAGAGTCCATTTTAGCCCCCACACCTACAGTCAAATAATCTTTCCCAAAAGAGGCAATAACATACAAGAGATAAGAAAGTCTCTTTAACTAGTGGTGCTGCAAAATCAAGACAATAGCACATAAATCAATGAACTTAGAACACAACCTTATACCATATACAAAAATAAACTCAAGATGGCTTTATGACTTAAATGTAAGACAATGAACCATAAAACTCTTTAAAGAGAATGTAGGCAAAACATTCTCTGACATAAGTGGTAGCGATATTTTCTTACGTCAGTCTCCCAAAGTGACAGAAATAAAAGCAAAAATAAGCAAATGAGACTTAAAAAATTTATCTGAAAAGATGCTCAACATTGAAAATCATTAGAGAAATGTAAATTCAAGCCCTAATGAAGTATCATCTGATAATGGTCAAAACAGACACCATCAAAATGTCTACAAATAATAAGTGCTTAAATTAGTATGGAGAAAAGGGAATCCTCTTACATTTTTGGTGGGAATGTGGTTTGATATGGCCACTATGGAAAACAGTACAGAGGTTCCTTTAAAAAGGAAAAATATTATTCAAAATAGTCCTGGAAATTCTAGCAACAGCAATAAGAGAAGAGAAAGAAATAAAAGGAATCCAGATTGGAAAGTAAGAAGTCAAACTCTCTCTTTTTGCAGACGACATGATATTATACATAGAAAATCCCAAAGACACTATTACAAAACTACTACTCAGCGAATTCAGCAAAGTCACAGGATATAAAATCAATATACAGAAATCACTGGCATTCCTATACACAAACAATGAAAAATCAGAAAACGAAATCAAAGAGGCAATCCCTTCACCATCGCAACCAAAAGAATAAAATATCTAGGAATAAACCCACCCCAAAAAACAAAAAACTGTACATTGAAAATTATAAGACACTCATGAGAGACATTAAAGAAGACTTAAACAGATGGAGAGATATTCCGTGTTCCTGGGTCGGAAGAATCAATATAGTGAAAATGACCATACTACCAAATGTCATCTATAGATTCAATGCAATCCCTATCAAACTTCCAATGACATTCTTCCCAGAACTAGACCAAAGAATAACACAGTTCATATGGAAACACCAAAGACCTCGAATAGCCAAAGCAATCCTGAGGAAGAAGAAGCTGGAGGGATCAGCCTCCCCAACTTCAGACTCTACTACAAAGCAACAGTCATCAAGACAGTATGGGACTGGCACAAAAACAGGACTATAGACCAATGGAACAAGATTGAGAACCCAGAGATAAACTCACGCACCTATGGATACCTCATTTCTGACAAAGGAGATGAAAATCTAAAATTGGACAAAGACAGCCTCTTCAACAAATGGTGCTGGGAAATTTGGACAGCTACATGCAAAAAAATGAAGTTGGAACATTCCCTGACACCATGCACAAAGATCAACTCAAAATGGATTAAAGACCTAAATGGAAGACCAGAAACCATCAAACTCTTAGAGAAGAATATGGGCAAAATGCTCAAGGACATAAATCAAAGCAAGATCTTCTCTGACCCACCTACTAGAATATAGGAACTAAAAAGACAAATGAACATGTGGGACCTAATTAAACTTAAAAGCTTTTGTACAGCAAAAGAAATCACAAAAGAGCTGAACAAGAGCCCACAGAATGGGAGAAAATCATAGCAAATGAAACAACAGACAATTAATCTCCAAAATCTACAAGCAACTCAGACTACTCAGCACCAGAAAAATGAACAACCCAATCAAAAAATGAGAAAAGGACCTAAACAGACACCTCTCCAAAGACGACATACAGATGGCCCCAAAGCACATGAAACGATGCTCAACTTCACTTATAATTAGAGAAATGTAAATCAAAAGTACAAGGAGATATCACCTCACACCCGTCAGAATGGCCGTCATCCACAAATCGACAGACAATAAATGCTGGAGAGGCTGCGGAGAAAAGGGAACACTCCTGCATTGCTGGTGGGAATGTAAATTGATACAGCCTCTATGGAAGACAGTATGGAAATTTCTTAAAAAACTAAAAATAGAAGCACCATACGACCCAGCAAATCCCACTCTTAGGCTTATACCCTGATGAAATTGAAGCTGAAAGAAGCACCTGTACCCAATGTTCATTGCAGCTCTCTATACAATAGCTAAAACATGGAAGCAACCTAGATGCCCATCGACAAACGAATGGATACAAAAGCTCTGGTACATATATACAATGGAATATTACACAGCTGTAAAGAGAAATGCAGAATAATCAGCCCTAATGAGGTGGCTGGATCTAGAATGTATCCTAAAAAGTGAAGTCAGTCAGAAAGAGAAGGACAAATACAATATATTAACACACATATATGGAATCTAGTAGGATGATGATGATGGCACATGCAGCGAAGCGATGGAAAGACAGACATGGACAGTGGACATATGGACATTGTGGGGAAGAAACAGTGGGTGGGAGGCATAAAGGAAGTAGCATGGATACCTCAAAGAAAAAAAGCCTCTTCAACAAATGGTGCTGGGAAATTTGGACAGCTACATGCAAAAAAATGAAGTTGGAACATTCCCTGACACCATGCACAAAGATCAACTCAAAATGGATTAAAGACCTAAATGGAAGACCAGAAACCATCAAACTCTTAGAGAAGAATATGGGCAAAATGCTCAAGGACATAAATCAAAGCAAGATCTTCTCTGACCCACCTACTAGAATATAGGAACTAAAAAGACAAATGAACATGTGGGACCTAATTAAACTTAAAAGCTTTTGTACAGCAAAAGAAATCACAAAAGAGCTGAACAAGAGCCCACAGAATGGGAGAAAATCATAGCAAATGAAACAACAGACAATTAATCTCCAAAATCTACAAGCAACTCAGACTACTCAGCACCAGGGAAAACGAACAACCCAATCAAAAAATGAGAAAAGGACCTAAACAGACACCTCTCCAAAGACGACATACAGATGGCCCCAAAGCACATGAAACGATGCTCAACTTCACTTATAATTAGAGAAATGTAAATCAAAAGTACAAGGAGATATCACCTCACACCCGTCAGAATGTCCGTCATCCACAAATCGACAGACAATAAATGCTGGAGAGGCTGCGGAGAAAAGGGAACACTCCTGCATTGCTGGTGGGAATGTAAATTGATACAGCCTCTATGGAAGACAGTATGGAAATTTCTTAAAAAACTAAAAATAGAAGCACCATACGACCCAGCAAATCCCACTCTTAGGCTTATACCCTGATGAAATTGAAGCTGAAAGAAGCACCTGTACCCAATGTTCATTGCAGCTCTCTATACAATAGCTAAAACATGGAAGCAACCTAGATGCCCATCGACAAACGAATGGATACAAAAGCTCTGGTACATATATACAATGGAATATTACACAGCTGTAAAGAGAAATGCAGAATAATCAGCCCTAATGAGGTGGCTGGATCTAGAATGTATCCTAAAAAGTGAAGTCAGTCAGAAAGAGAAGGACAAATACAATATATTAACACACATATATGGAATCTAGTAGGATGATGATGATGGCACATGCAGCGAAGCGATGGAAAGACAGACATGGACAGTGGACATATGGACATTGTGGGGAAGAAACAGTGGGTGGGAGGCATAAAGGAAGTAGCATGGAGGCCTGTACTATCATAAATGAAGAAAATAGCTCTAGTCATTGCTCTGTGAGAAAAGGGGATCCTTCAGGGGTGCTGTGTGATGGTCAGGAGGGGTGGGAAGGGGGGGATATATATATGACTAATCTGGGAACATACATATCTGTAAACAACAAAACTCTGTAAAAGTTAAAAGTAAAATAAAGGTTTTTAAAAAATAAAATAAAAAGGGAAAATGCAATTGTCATCTGATCTAGCAATCCCATTCCTGGGCAGATAGCCAGAGAAAATGCTAATTTGAAAAGATATATGGACCCCAATGTTCCCATCAGCACTATTTACAGTAGCCAGGAGATATATAGCAAACCTAAAGGTTCATTGACAAATGAATAAATAAAGAAGATGTGGTACATATATACAATGAATTACTAGTTAGTCATAAAAAAGAATGAAATAATGCCATTTGCATCAACATGGATGAAGGCAGAGCTTATCATACTTAGTGAAGTTAAGTCAGAAAGAGACAAATACCATTCAGTATCACTTATATGCAGTATCTAAAATACAAACAAATGAACCTATTTACAAAAAAGAAACAGATTCACAGACATAGAAAACAAATTACAGTTACCAAAGGGGAAAGGGGGGTATGGAAAGGATCAATTAGTAGTTTGGGATTAGCAGACACAAAGTGCTATATATAAATTAGACAAATAACAAGGTCCTATTCTTGCTGGATCTTGAGAACTGTAAGACTACAGAAAACTGTATTAAATATCTTGTAAGGAACTATAATGGAAAAGGATCTAGGAAGGATACTATATTATCCTCTCCCTATCCCCTTTCCACTTTGGTAACCATAGTTTGTTCTCTATGCATATGAGGACTGTTTCTGTCTTATAAATAAATTCATTAGTATCATATTTCAGATTCCACATATAAGTGATATTGTATGGTATTTGTCTCTTTCTGACTTACTTCACTTGTATAACTAAATTATATCTAGATTATATATACATACAGCTTTCCAGCTGGCACTAGTCATAAAGAATCTGCCTGACAAGGCAGGAGATGTAAGAGATGCAGGTTCAGCCCCAGGGTTGGGAACATCCCCTGGAGAAGGAAACAGCAACTCACTCCCATATTCTTACCTGGAGAACCTCATAGACAGGAGAGCCTGGTGAACTATGGTCCATAGGGTCGCAAAGAGTTAGACACAACATAGCAACACAAACATTTATATATAATCCAATCACTTTGCTGTACACCAGAAAATAATCTTTATAAGTCAACTACACTTTGACATAATAATAATACTACTAAGCATTGAATAATCCTTACCACTCGTTCTTAGGTTTAAAAAACTTCAAAATAACAGATACAATATGATTTCTGGGGAATATAATCACAGAGATTTAAATTAGAAATATCAAAAAAGTTATACTTTTGATCAAGTATGCTGTGTTTCTATAAATGAAAAAGGTAAGCCACAGCCAACAACTTACAAATGGCATTTTAGTCATAAACAACACTTTTAGGCATATATCAGAAGACAGACTGTATGAAATCATTTATGAAAGGATGACTGCTGGAAACACACAGCTCTTTCAACCACATCTCTGTACATGAAATTTTATTCTAACAAATTCAGAAATCAACTTCTATTTATTGATGATCTTCTCAGTTTACCAAGTTATTAATCTGGATAAAAATGATACCACTTCATTCTATTGCTTGGTGGTTGTTCAGTTGCTAAGTCGTGTCCTAGTTTTTTGCTACCCTATGGATTGCTGCATGCGAGGCTTCCCTGACCTCTGCTATTTCCTGGAGTTCGCTCAAACTCATATCTACTGAGTCAGTGATGCCATCCAACCATCTCATTCTCTATCACCCACTTCTCCTCCTGCCCACATTTCTGCCCAGCATTAGGGTCTTTTCCATTGAGCTGACTCTTTGTATCCGGTGTAGCTTTAGCTTCAGCATTAGTCCTTCCAATGAATATTCAGGATTGATTTCCTTTACGACTGACTGGTTTTCATCTCCTTGCTGTCTAAGGGACTCTCAAGAGTCTTCTTCAGCACCACAATTGGAAAGCATCAACTGTTCGGCTCTCAATCTTCTTTATGGTTCAACTCATCCCATCAACGTAAGTACTGGAAAAACTATAGCTTTGACTATACAGACCTTGTGGGCAAAGTGATGCCTCTGCTTTTTAATATCATCTAGTTTGTCACAGCTTTTCTTCCAAAGAGCAATTGTCTTTTAATTAACGTGCAAAGGGCTCAGAAGCATGTGTAGCATGTAGCACCCTCTTGATAAATTTTACATAGTATTACTCTGTACCAAATGTACCAGATTTTTACATACTCAGCAAAATATTGTATAGTTATTAAAAACATTATATTCATTGCACTATATTGTTATAGTAGTATCCTGCTACTTAACATACAAGGAATTAGAAAGTGAATAGTGTTTAGACATTTCATTTAAAAAAATCACATAAATGCTATGAAAAATTGAGAAAAATATTTCAGAATTATCCTTTATAATTTCTGACTATATTTTATATTTTAGCTTCACAGGTGGTATAATTTTTATCATGACATTTGGTTTTTAAGCTATTAAAATTTCAAATTAGAACTAAAAGGATACATTGGGGACACTAATGATAAACTTCACATATTTTCTCTGACTTAGAAATAAAGTGTTTTTAAGTTAATACTTAAAGAAAAGCTAACACAGAAGATATCTTGGCATTAAGACCAAATTATGTAATTACTTTCATGCATAAGAACAGAGTAAGTGTTTTTGAATTTTCAACTTATTGAGTTGCTAATTTATCACTGTAAAACCTGCAGATGTTTATTTCTGAAACAAAAACATGCAACAGAGAATCAATTTTAGCTATGTAATAGGGGGAAAGAAAGTAAAGTTTAAAAAAATTAATTTACTTCTTTCAATGTCATGTTAAAAATGCATACTATCATCTAATGTATCTGTTTTAAGCTGTGTGGCACAAATTTTGCAGAGGAAGCATATTGAACGGAAATGCTAATGAGAGCCTTTGGCATGGTTTTGATTACCACCTCGTGTACAACGCTGTGAACCTCCATCCATATTCCTTCAAGCATTCTGTTTACTTACTTCATCTATTCATTTCTTTCTCTGGATACTTATAAGAGATTTGATTTAGGTCATACCTGAATGGCTTAATGTTTTCCCCTACTTTCGTCAATTTAAGTCTGAATTCTGCAACAAGGAGTTCATGACCAGAGCCTCAGTCAGATACTGGTCTTGTTTTTGATAACTGTATAGAGCTTCTAAATCTTTGGCTGCAAAGATTTTAATCAATCTGACTTTGGTATTGACTATCTGGTGATGTCTATGTGTAGAGTCATCTCTTATATTGTTAGAAGAGGGTGTCTGTTATGACCAGGGTGTTCTGTTGGCAAAACTCTGTTAGACTTTGCCCTGATTCAGTTTGTTTCTCCAAAGCCAAACTTGCCTGTTACTCCAGGTATTTCTTGAATTCCTACTTCTGCATTCCAATCCCCTATGATGTAAAGGATATCTTTTTTTTCTTTTTTTTCACATTAGTTCTAGAAGGTTTGTAGGTTTTCATAGAATGATTCAACTTCAGCTTCTTTGGCATTAGTCGCTGGGCACAGACTTGGATTGCTGTGATAATGAATGGTTTGCCTTGGAAACTAATTGAGATGATTTTGTCATGTTTGACATTGCACCCAAGTACTGCATTTCAGACTCCTTTATTGACTGTTTCTTCTAAGTTATTCTTGCCCACAGTAGTAGATACATAATCATCGTTGTTTACTCACTGAGCCATGTACAAGTCTGCATCCCCATGAACTGCAACACGCCAAGCTTCCCTGTCCTTCACCATTTCCTGGAGCTTGCTCAAACTCATGTCCATTGACTCAGTGATGCCATCCAACCATCTCCTCCTCTGTCATCCCTTCTCCTCTCGCTCTCAACCTTTTCCAGCATAAGAGTCTTATACACTGAGTCATTTGAATTAAATTTGCCCATTCCAATTCATTTTAGTTCATTGACTCTTAAATTGTAGAGTTCACTCTTGCCATCTCCTGCTTGACCACTCCAATTTACCCTGATTCATAGACTTAACATTCCAGGTTCCTATGCAACATTGTTTTCCACAGTACCATACTTTACTTTCAGCACCAGACACTGAGCATCATTTCCACTTTGCCCCAGTTCTCTTTATCAAACTATTTTTTCCCTCATTCTCAGTCAAAGAGGAACGTGAAAAAGCTGGCTGAAAACTCAACATTCAAAAAACTAGGGCTTCCCTGGTGTTCCAGTGGGTAAGGACACCGCCTTGCAGTGTAAGGGGCGCTGGTTCGATCCCTGGCCTGGGAAGATCCCATGTGCCGCGGAGCGGCTGGACCGATGGGTCCAATTACTGAGCTGGAGCTCTGAAGTGCACGCGCCCAGAGCCGGTGCTCTGCAACGACAGAGGCGACCGCGATGGGAGGCCCACAGGGACCAAAAGAACAAAAAAGATGGATGAAAATAGATAAATGAAGAACCGACAGAAGTGGCCCGCCTGCTCCCCTCCCTCCCCACCCCACCCCCCACCAATTAAAAAAACAAAACAAAACAAAACTAAGATCATGGCATCCAGTCCCATCACTTCAAGGCAAATGGAAGGGAAAAAAATAGAGCAGTGGTAAACTTCATTTTCTTGGGTGCCAAAATCAAGACAGATGGTGACTGCAGCCACAAAATTAAAACACACTTGCTCCTTGGAAGGAAAGCTATGACAAACCTACACACAATATAAAAAAGCAGAGACATCACTTTGCCCATTGTTGTGAGACACACTCAGTGAAGCACCCAACTCTGCTCGTGGTAGATGGAAAAGAGGTTTATTAGGCTGGCGCCAGTGATCACCCACAAGGAACTAGGTTTCCTGTGAGGGCCCTGACTGGAGGTAAAGGGAGGTTTTTAAAGGCTGGTCTAATCAATGGTGCAAGACCCTCCCCTTTGATTGAGATTGGCAACATATGCTCATTCCCTCTTACAATCAACAGAATAGGGGCTTCTTTGTAAATTGCAGTCAATTACAATCAATAAAGATTTAACAGAAAACAATGCTAACAGAGTAATTTAATCTAACAAATGAGTCACTAACCAGTGACCATCAGTAAACCATTATGCATTCCCTTTTACACCCATAAGGTTTTGTATAGTCAAAGATATGGTTTTTCTGTAAGAGTTGGACTATAACGTGTGAGCACCAAAGAACTAAAGCTTTCAAACTGTGATGCTACAGAACACTCTTGATTCAAGTGAAAAACCCCTGAGCATCATTTCCACTTTGCCCCAGTTCTCTTTATCAAACTATTTTTTCCCTCATTCTCAGTCAAAGAGGAACGTGAAAAAGCTGGCTGAAAACTCAACATTCAAAAAACTAGGGCTTCCCTGGTGGTCCAGTGGGTAAGGACACCGCCTTGCAGTGTAAGGGGCGCTGGTTCGATCCCTGGCCTGGGAAGATCCCATGTGCCGCGGAGCGGCTGGACCGATGGGTCCAATTACTGAGCTGGAGCTCTGAAGTGCACGCGCCCAGAGCCGGTGCTCTGCAACGACAGAGGCGACCGCGATGGGAGGCCCACAGGGACCAAAAGAACAAAAAAGATGGATGAAAATAGATAAATGAAGAACCGACAGAAGTGGCCCGCCTGCTCCCCTCCCTCCCAACCACCACCCCCCACCAATTAAAAAAACAAAACAAAACAAAACTAAGATCATGGCATCCAGTCCCATCACTTCAAGGCAAATGGAAGGGAAAAAAATAGAGCAGTGGTAAACTTCATTTTCTTGGGTGCCAAAATCAAGACAGATGGTGACTGCAGCCACAAAATTAAAACACACTTGCTCCTTGGAAGGAAAGCTATGACAAACCTACACACAATATAAAAAAGCAGAGACATCACTTTGCCCATTGTTGTGAGACACACTCAGTGAAGCACCCAACTCTGCTCGTGGTAGATGGAAAAGAGGTTTATTAGGCTGGCGCCAGCGACCACCCACAAGGAACTAGGTTTCCTGTGAGGGTCCTGACTGGAGGTAAAGGGTGGTTTTTAAGGGCTGGTTCAATCAATGGCACAAGACCCTCCCCTTTGATTGAGATTGACCACACACGCTCATTCCCTCTTACAATCAATCAGAATAGGGGCTTCTTTGTAAATTGCAGTCAATTACAATCAATAAAGATTTAACAGAAAACAATGCTAACAGAGTAATTTAATCTAACAAATGAGTCACTAACCAGTGACCATCAGTAAACCATTATGCATTCCCTTTTACACCCATAAGGTTTTGTATAGTCAAAGATATGGTTTTTCTGTAAGAGTTGGACTATAACGTAGGCTGAGCACCAAAGAACTAAAGCTTTCAAACTGTGATGCTACAGAACACTCTTGAGAATCCCTAGGACAGAAAGGAGATCAAACCAGTCAATCCTAAAGGAAATCAATCCTGAATATTCATTGGAAAGGACGCTGAAGCTGAAGCTCCACTACTTTGGTCACCTGATGCAATGAATCAACACAGCGAAAAACACCCTGATGCTGGGAAGGATTGGCGGCAGGAGGAGAAGGGGGTACAGAGGATGAGATGGATGGATGGCATCACTGACTATGGACATGAATTTGAACAAACTCCAGGAGAGTTACAATGGTGCTATATTTGATAAGAGTTGTTACAGTATGTTTTTATTCACTGCAAACTGACTCATTTTCATGTATATATTCAATGTTTTAATAAGAAATTGTATTTAGCACTCTGTTTTCTATAAATACCATGCTATAGATGCATTATTCTTTTCTATGCCTATATCCTTTGTATGTCTATGACTCCAGTCAAATCTACTGAAATTTAATGAAATCTTCTGATTAAGCTAAAATCTTTAATTTTGAAGAAAAATAACGTTCAAAGAAAAAAGATGTCTAAAATATAAAACTATAAATAAATAAAACATTTTATTATTTTTTTAAATTTATCAGTTTAACCACATACAGTAGTTAAGAAACCTTGATTTTACACTGTTACTGCATCCTAGTCTGTGCAGGATATAATAGCACAGTAGTACTGCTAAATTTTCAGAGTCCCTTAGGGTTTTAAAAAACTGCCAGTGATCACCCACAAGGAACTAGGTTTCCTGTGAGGGCCCTGACTGGAGGTAAAGGGAGGTTTTTAAAGGCTGGTCTAATCAATGCTGCAAGACCCTCCCCTTTGATTGAGATTGGCAACATATGCTCATTCCCTCTTACAATCAACAGAATAGGGGCTTCTTTGTAAATTGCAGTCAATTACAATCAATAAAGATTTAACAGAAAACAATGCTAACAGAGTAATTTAATCTAACAAATGAGTCACTAACCAGTGACCATCAGTAAACCATTATGCATTCCCTTTTACACCCATAAGGTTTTGTATAGTCAAAGATATGGTTTTTCTGTAAGAGTTGGACTATAACGTAGGCTGAGCACCAAAGAACTAAAGCTTTCAAACTGTGATGCTACAGAACACTCTTGAGAATCCCTAGGACAGAAAGGAGATCAAACCAGTCAATCCTAAAGGAAATCAATCCTGAATATTCATTGGAAAGGACGCTGAAGCTGAAGCTCCACTACTTTGGTCACCTGATGCAATGAATCAACACAGCGAAAAACACCCTGATGCTGGGAAGGATTGGCGGCAGGAGGAGAAGGGGGTACAGAGGATGAGATGGATGGATGGCATCACTGACTATGGACATGAATTTGAACAAACTCCAGGAGAGTTACAATGGTGCTATATTTGATAAGAGTTGTTACAGTATGTTTTTATTCACTGCAAACTGACTCATTTTCATGTATATATTCAATGTTTTAATAAGAAATTGTATTTAGCATTCTGTTTTCTATAAATACCATGCTATAGATGCATTATTCTTTTCTATGCCTATATCCTTTGTATGTCTATGACTCCAGTCAAATCTACTGAAATTTAATGAAATCTTCTGATTAAGCTAAAATCTTTAATTTTGAAGAAAAATAACGTTCAAAGAAAAAAGATGTCTAAAATATAAAACTATAAATAAATAAAACATTTTATTATTTTTTTAAATTTATCAGTTTAACCACATACAGTAGTTAAGAAACCTTGATTTTACACTGTTACTGCATCCTAGTCTGTGCAGGATATAATAGCACAGTAGTACTGCTAAATTTTCAGAGTCCCTAGTGGAAATAGGGGTCTATGTCAAAATTTACAAAAATCAGAAATTGTCATGTCTCTTTGTCCTATTTCCAATTTTAAATTTACTCATGCTTTCTGTGTGATTTTTGGTGGTTAAAACATTGAAGATAGGTTTGGAGTAGTATGGATGTCACACAGGTTTTGTTCTTGACTAAGAAACAAATTTAACTTTTTTGATCAGTGAAGTTTTCAATGTAATATAAATCTTGTCCTCTTGGATACAGTAATATATGGATTCAATTTCTAATCCTTTTTTCACAAATATGTATATTTAAGCTGTTTCAAATTGGATCAATTTTTTTTAGACATATTTTAAAATTTGCAATATTTAGTTTAATATGAAGGAAGTACGAACAAACTTAAAATGCATCTCTTAAGATGACAGAGTGAAAGACCTGAAAACAAAAGCTCAGTATAAATTAAAAGCATCATAAGGCTTTACATAGTTAAGCAGAGGCCAGTCATGGGACAAGAAAATAAACTATGTATGCACCATGGGAGTAATGAAATTAGTTGTCAAGATATATTTTATTCATAATTATATAGCTCAAAAGTGTCAAACTCTGTACCTTCATAGAAATATAAATTTCATCATACAGTATTAAATAAGGAACTACTGTGCTATTTTGTCCTGCAGAGACTAGGATGCAGGAACAGTATAAAATATAGATACAGAAAAGAACAATGGACCAATAGTATGGTATTTAAAGGAAAAAGAATGCTAAATGATTTCTTATTAAAACATTGAATATATAGATGAAAATGAGTCAGTTTGCAGCAAATAAAAACATACTGTAACAACTCTATCAAATATAGCATCAGTATAACCTCATAACTTACCCTTCCTCATCTTCATGGTGCTTACTATATTACCCTTCTTCATGGTGCATATGTAATGACCATCTCTGCATAATCTGCCATACATTTCTCCACTAAATTGTAACCTCAACAAAAATGGGTACTTGCTTCAATGCTTTATTTTTGTGTTGAAAATAGTTTGACACACAGAATATACTTAACATTATTTTCAGGTAAAACAAGGAATGAAAAGGAATAAATCCTGTTGCAATAGCAAATATTTAAGCACTTTGTACTAGCTAACCATGTGGCGCTAGTGGTAAAGAATCCTGTTGCCGATGCAGGAGATATAAGAGACACTGGTTCCATCCCCGGGCCATGAAGATCCCCTAGAGAAGAGCATGGCAATCCATACCAATATTCTTTCCTGGACAATTGTATTGATAGAGGAACCTGGTGGGCTCTAGTCCACAGGGTCACAAACAGTCAGACACAAATGAAGTGACTGACCGTACACCACCATACAACAGTAATAGTAATACCTTTATATACATAATCTCATTTAGTTTTCACAGAAACTGAGAGGTGAACATTATCATACTACTGTTATCTCTGTTTTACAATTGTGGAAACTGAGATTAGTAAACAAGTGCCAGATTCATGGAATTTTAAAGCTTTTAGCTGCATAATAGGTATCTAACTTTTATCCACATTCTGAAACCAATAACTTACTATTATTCAATTTTCCTCTCCAATTTATATAATATGCATGAAAATTGATATTATATTCTATGCCCTTTGTAATCCCTGGAGAAATTTAAATAAGTATTACAGACTTCAGAAAATCATTAAATGTTTATTACTTTTGGTCATGTATCTGAGATATTCAAGTTCAAAATAGTAAGCAAAATCAGAAAGATAAGTAAATTTTTCTTATACAAAAAATTCCAGACACTTTTTGGATTAACTGGATTTTCCATAGGTAAGAATAACAATAATGATCTACAGCAAATCAAAATTAAATATGCTCATGAGCTTCCCTGGTGGCTCAGTGGTAAGGAATCATGCCAATGAAGGATACATGAATTTGATCCCTGATCTAAGAAGATCCCACATACCACAGAGCAACTAAGCCTGTGTGTCAAACCACTGACCCTCTGCTCCAGAGCCGGGTCACCACAACTACTGAGCCCACATGTCCTAGAGCCCATGCTCTGTAGCAAGAGAAGCTACCACAAGGAGAAGCCCGTCCACCGCAACTACAGAGTAGCCCCTATTCACTGCAGTTAGACAAAAGCCCACGACATGAAGATTCAGTCCATCAAAAAATAAATTTAAAAAATTAAATATGCCTGATTCAGCACTTAATATATTTTATATGAAAAAAGCAAATCTATATAGATACTGCAAGTGTGTGTATGTTTATATACATAAGCATTCTGTGTATATACAATAAAATGTTTTATATTTATATTTATTCTTGTATTTTTGTTGTTTGAATTGATATCTCTAAATACTAGTTTTGCATAATGGATCATATATTTGAACACGAAAGAACTAGGTAACAAAAGGCAACCTCCACAGTAAGAGTGTTAAATGTAAAACACCCATCACTTTGAAATAAGTCAGATTTATCATCATTTATAATTCATTAGGACTCCTTTTAAACACTGTTTCAAGCATCTCCTAGGTATTTATATTGGAGAGAGATAAAATGCATAGATGCACGTGGCTGCCTAATAAATCTCTTTCATGCTTTACACTTGCAGTAACAAAATAACCTGACCTTGGAGGAGAGCTGGCCTTTGGTGTCTTTATAGAGATGTGGAAGCAGCATTGACAGGCAGAGGATAAAACCTAGATGGCCTAGAACTCTCTTACCATTGCTTAATCTTTGTAATATACTAAAGACAAACCCTTTTCCTCATTTTTATATTAACATATTTCAATTTTATCACCTACTTTTTTTAACTCTTAAATAGAGCTGTGAAGGATACAGCAAAAATGCTAGGCAAGCACACTATTAATGGAGAAGTCTCAAGCCTAAAGAAGCCATAGGAAAGCTGCTTTTAAATCAACACAAAATTACAAGAGGGAAAGATAGGGCAGCGAGAACAAACCCATAAAACTATAAAGGATGAGGCAATAAACGTAAAGCAGTGAGATGGAAAGTAACGTTTATTAATTGTCTAGTGACTTTTCTTCCTATTGGGTCTCATCTCTTCTTTGAAAGGAGTCTAAATAAAAATCACAGCACCTGATTTTTTTTTCCTTCTTCTTTTACAGATGCATCGATGGTATTATATATTTGCAGCCGCCTTCTTGAGACATAGGTAATTGGGTATGTAGGTTCTCATTTACAACAACAAGCACGTTTTTTGAAGAAAAAGAGAAATTTATGAACTAATGCTCCCTATAGTCACAGCCATGATTTTATTTAACTAGGATTTAGGAAATGACTTAAAGACATTTAGAAGTTTTCCATCCCACCCAAAATATTCTCCAAGCATCATAGTCTCAGTGACAGACTGTTAATTATCTAAAATTCTGAATAGAGTTCAAGCTTATATAACCCAAGGCTATAATAAAGAAATAACTCTAAATATATTTAAAATCTTTGTCCACTAAGACTTTTACATGGTGTTTTAAAATTTTACAGTTCAACAGTTTCAAAAGATATCTTATGTTTGATTATGGAATGATTAGCAGGGTGAGAAAAAAAAAAGGGGGACTATCCTACCAAAGCACTTTGCTACATTCTGTTTTACGTAATGGGATTCTATATAATGATACATTTTAAGAAGGACTTTTCTGCTAAGCAATTCATAAAAATAGTACTCAAAAACTTTACATTTTAAAATGTATGCACGCGTGCTAAGTTACTGCAGTCATGTCTCTTTGCAATGCTACAGACTGCAGCCCATCAGGCTTCTCTGTCCGTGGGATTCTCCAGGTCAAAATTCTGGAGTGGGTTGCCATGTCCTCATCCAGGAGATTGTCCTGACCCAGGGATCGAATTGAGTGTCATTGTTTCCCACATTGACAAGTGGATTGTATACTACTGCCACCACCTGGGAAGCCCCCAAAATGCATGCTCATAAGCAGGTTCTTTTAATGATGTCCTTCTGTAATTCACTGTCAAATTCTTGCCACTTCAAACTTCATAACCACTCTAGGATTGCTTCAATACTATCATATGCACTTTATGAAATCACTTGGTATTAAATAAAGAGTAATTCACATGGGTTATCCTTTCTCACATAGAAGGAATAAACGTAAAGCAGTGAGATGGAAAGTAACGTTTATTAATTGTCTAGTGACTTTTCTTCCTATTGGGTCTCATCTCTTCTTTGAAAGGAGTCTAAATAAAAATCACAGCACCTGATTTTTTTTTCCTTCTTCTTTTACAGATGCATCGATGGTATTATATATTTGCAGCCGCCTTCTTGAGACATAGGTAATTGGGTATGTAGGTTCTCATTTACAACAACAAGCACGTTTTTTGAAGAAAAAGAGAAATTTATGAACTAATGCTCCCTATAGTCACAGCCATGATTTTATTTAACTAGGATTTAGGAAATGACTTAAAGACATTTAGAAGTTTTCCATCCCACCCAAAATATTCTCCAAGCATCATAGTCTCAGTGACAGACTGTTAATTATCTAAAATTCTGAATAGAGTTCAAGCTTATATAACCCAAGGCTATAATAAAGAAATAACTCTAAATATATTTAAAATCTTTGTCCACTAAGACTTTTACATGGTGTTTTAAAATTTTACAGTTCAACAGTTTCAAAAGATATCTTATGTTTGATTATGGAATGATTAGCAGGGTGAGAAAAAAAAAAGGGGGACTATCCTACCAAAGCACTTTGCTACATTCTGTTTTACGTAATGGGATTCTATATAATGATACATTTTAAGAAGGACTTTTCTGCTAAGCAATTCATAAAAATAGTACTCAAAAACTTTACATTTTAAAATGTATGCACGCGTGCTAAGTTACTGCAGTCATGTCTCTTTGCAATGCTACAGACTGCAGCCCATCAGGCTTCTCTGTCCGTGGGATTCTCCAGGTCAAAATTCTGGAGTGGGTTGCCATGTCCTCATCCAGGAGATTGTCCTGACCCAGGGATCGAATTGAGTGTCATTGTTTCCCACATTGACAAGTGGATTGTATACTACTGCCACCACCTGGGAAGCCCCCAAAATGCATGCTCATAAGCAGGTTCTTTTAATGATGTCCTTCTGTAATTCACTGTCAAATTCTTGCCACTTCAAACTTCATAACCACTCTAGGATTGCTTCAATACTATCATATGCACTTTATGAAATCACTTGGTATTAAATAAAGAGTAATTCACATGGGTTATCCTTTCTCACATAGAAGGAAGAAAATGATGACATTTCAGGTAGTATTATAAAATCTAAATTAATATTATCAGAAGGAGGGTATTTTATTCCTCACTATAAAAAGAATGAAGACAACTAGTACATTCTCTTCTGTTTGGTCTTATTTTATGGGAACCTATCACTTAGGATTAATTTCACCTGAAAACAATGCATATCTAAAGTTAAGCAGGCTCAAACAAGACAAAAATATTTATATTTCATATAAAGATCTGGAAGAAGGCAGCCCACTGGATGGTATAATACCACAGGTTCTCAAAGTCTCAAGAACCCAGACATCCTCTTACATTCAATCTGCCATCCTCAGAACATGTTCTTGTCCCCAATCCAAGATGGTAAGTAGAGACTTGGTATTCTTCAGAGCAATATAAATGAGGGAAAATAGAAAAAAGGAGGAAAGGAGTCTGACATTTGGCTTCTAGGAGCTTCACCTAAGCTGTAAAGCAACACATTTACTTAAATTCCTTTGGCCAGTATTTGTTCACATACATACATCAAGCTAAAGGAAGATTTTGTTCTAGATGTCTATGTATCCAGCTGAAAATTTAAGTCTCTCTATCCTCTTTGGTTTGAAGTGCTCCAAATTTGGACCTTGTTTCTTCTTCATTTTTTAAATTAACGTACACAACTTGGTTATCTCATGCTATGGACATAAAAAAACCAAAAAAAATTGGTTATCTCATGCAGTCATGTCTCTTTGCAATGCTACAGACTGCAGCCCATCAGGCTTCTCTGTCCGTGGGATTCTCCAGGTCAAAATTCTGGAGTGGGTTGCCATGTCCTCATCCAGGAGATTGTCCCGACCCAGGGATCGAATTGAGTGTCATTGTTTCCCACATTGACAAGTGGATTGTATACTACTGCCACCACCTGGGAAGCCCCCAAAATGCATGCTCATAAGCAGGTTCTTTTAATGATGTCCTTCTGTAATTCACTGTCAAATTCTTGCCACTTCAAACTTCATAACCACTCTAGGATTGCTTCAATACTATCATATGCACTTTATGAAATCACTTGGTATTAAATAAAGAGTAATTCACATGGGTTATCCTTTCTCACATAGAAGGAAGAAAATGATGACATTTCAGGTAGTATTATAAAATCTAAATTAATATTATCAGAAGGAGGGTATTTTATTCCTCACTATAAAAAGAATGAAGACAACTAGTACATTCTCTTCTGTTTGGTCTTATTTTATGGGAACCTATCACTTAGGATTAATTTCACCTGAAAACAATGCATATCTAAAGTTAAGCAGGCTCAAACAAGACAAAAATATTTATATTTCATATAAAGATCTGGAAGAAGGCAGCCCACTGGATGGTATAATACCACAGGTTCTCAAAGTCTCAAGAACCCAGACATCCTCTTACATTCAATCTGCCATCCTCAGAACATGTTCTTGTCCCCAATCCAAGATGGTAAGTAGAGACTTGGTATTCTTCAGAGCAATATAAATGAGGGAAAATAGAAAAAAGGAGGAAAGGAGTCTGACATTTGGCTTCTAGGAGCTTCACCTAAGCTGTAAAGCAACACATTTACTTAAATTCCTTTGGCCAGTATTTGTTCACATACATACATCAAGCTAAAGGAAGATTTTGTTCTAGATGTCTATGTATCCAGCTGAAAATTTAAGTCTCTCTATCCTCTTTGGTTTGAAGTGCTCCAAATTTGGACCTTGTTTCTTCTTCATTTTTTAAATTAACGTACACAACTTGGTTATCTCATGCTATGGACATAAAACTATTAATACCTGTTTCAGAATGAAGAACAAATTGATGCATCATTTTTAAGTGTATTCATAGTCTGAAATACCAGGTAAATTACTTTATTCCATATTTTGAATCAAAGGAAGCCACATTATTATAATATCAGTGCTGACTTGGTAAATATTTTTAGAATATAACTGATGGCACATAATAGCTTGATAGGAACAGGCAAATTTAATCCAGATGATCATTTTATCTACCATTGTGGGCAAGAATCCCTTAGAAGAAATGGAGTAGCCCTCACAGTAAACAAATGTCCAAAATGCAGTACTTCGGTGCAATCTCAAAAACAACAGAATAATCTCAGTTTGTTTCCAAGGCAAACCATTCAGTATCACAGTAATCCAAGTCTAACCTCAACCACTAATAGCAAAGAAGATGAAGTTGAGGATCTGTGCAATTCTATGAAGAACTACAAGACCTCTAGAAATAACACCCAAAAAAATGTTAGTTCTGGGCTTCCCTGGTGGTCCAGTGAATAGAGAGAGTCGCCTTGCAATGCAAGGTGCACCAGTTTGATCCCTGACCCAGGAAGATTTCACGTTGCGGAGCAGATGAACCAGTGTGTTCAATTAGGAGCCAGCACTCCGGAGTGCATGCGCCCAGAGCCAGTGCTCTACAGTAAGAGAGACCACTGCAATGAGAGGCCCACATGCCAAAGAATAAAAAAAGATCGATGAAAATAAATATAAAATAAAAGAGGCATGATGGGAAAGAAAACAAAAAGTGTTAGCTCAACTAACACTCAAAAATAGTGCTATTTCAGTCCATAAGGAACTGGAATGCAAAAGGAGGAAGTCAAGAGATACATGGAGTGATGGGCAAGTTTGGCCTTGGAATACAAAGTGAAGCAGGGAAAGGCTAACAGAGGTTTTCCAAGAGAATAGCAAATGCCCACTGTCAAGAACACAAGAAATGACTTTACACATGGACATCACCAGATGCTGAATACCAAAATCAGATTGATTACACAACTTGCCTCTTTGGTTGAGTCTCAATGTTTTTCATTTTTTAAATTAACGTACACAACTTGGTTATCTCATGCTATGGACATAAAACTATTAATACCTGTTTCAGAATGAAGAACAAATTGATGCATCATTTTTAAGTGTATTCATAGTCTGAAATACCAGGTAAATTACTTTATTCCATATTTTGAATCAAAGGAAGCCACATTATTATAATATCAGTGCTGACTTGGTAAATATTTTTAGAATATAACTGATGGCACATAATAGCTTGATAGGAACAGGCAAATTTAATCCAGATGATCATTTTATCTACCATTGTGGGCAAGAATCCCTTAGAAGAAATGGAGTAGCCCTCACAGTAAACAAATGTCCAAAATGCAGTACTTCGGTGCAATCTCAAAAACAACAGAATAATCTCAGTTTGTTTCCAAGGCAAACCATTCAGTATCACAGTAATCCAAGTCTAACCTCAACCACTAATAGCAAAGAAGATGAAGTTGAGGATCTGTGCAATTCTATGAAGAACTACAAGACCTCTAGAAATAACACCCAAAAAAATGTTAGTTCTGGGCTTCCCTGGTGGTCCAGTGAATAGAGAGAGTCGCCTTGCAATGCAAGGTGCACCAGTTTGATCCCTGACCCAGGAAGATTTCACGTTGGAGCAGATGAACCAGTGTGTTCAATTAGGAGCCAGCACTCTGGAGTGCATGCGCCCAGAGCCAGTGCTCTACAGTAAGAGAGACCACTGCAATGAGAGGCCCACATGCCAAAGAATAAAAAAAGATCGATGAAAATAAATATAAAATAAAAGAGGCATGATGGGAAAGAAAACAAAAAGTGTTAGCTCAACTAACACTCAAAAATAGTGCTATTTCAGTCCATAAGGAACTGGAATGCAAAAGGAGGAAGTCAAGAGATACATGGAGTGATGGGCAAGTTTGGCCTTGGAATACAAAGTGAAGCAGGGAAAGGCTAACAGAGGTTTTCCAAGAGAATAGCAAATGCCCACTGTCAAGAACACAAGAAATGACTTTACACATGGACATCACCAGATGCTGAATACCAAAATCAGATTGATTAAATTCCTTCCAGCTGAAGATGGAGAAGCTCTACACAGTGAATCAAAACAAGACCTGGAGCTGACTGTGGCTTAAATCATGAACTCCTTAATGCAAAATTCAGCCTTAAATAAGAAAATAGGGAAAACCACTAGGCCTTTCTGATATGACCTCAATCAAATATCTTACGATTATACTGTGAAAGTGACAAATACTTTCAAGGGATTAGATCCGACAGACAGAGTGCCTGAAGTACTATGGACAAAGGTTTGAAACACTGTACAGGAGGCAGTGACCAAAACCATCTCCAAGAAAAATAAATGCAAGAAGGCAAAATGGTTGTCTGTGAAGGCCTTCCAAATTGCTTACAAAAGAAGAGAAGCTAAAGGCAAATGAGAAAGCAAACATATACCTATCTGAATGCAGAGTTCCAGAGAATAGCAAGGAGAGATAAGAAAACCTTCTTAAGTGGACGATGCAAAGAAATAGAGGAGAAGATCAGAATGAGAAAGACTAGAGATATTTTCAAGAAAATTAGACCTACCAAAAGAAAATTTCATGCAAAAAACTTCATGCAAAGACAGGCACAATAAAGGACAGAACCTGTATGGACCTAACAAAAGCAGAAGATTTTAAGAAGAGGTGGCAACAATACACAGAAGACTGAAAAAATTGTCTTAATGATCTGGATAACCATGATGGTATGTGAAGACATGCTGGAGTGTGAAATCAAGTGGGCCTTTGGAAGCATTACTAAGAAGAAAGCTAGCTGAGGTGACAGAATTCCAGCGGAGTTATTTGAAATACAAAAAGATGATGTTGTTAAAGTGCAGCATTCAATATACCAGCAATTTTGGAAAACTCAGCAGTGGCCACAGGACTGGAAAAGATCAGTTTTCATTCCAATACCTAGGAAGGGAATTCCAAAGAATGCTCAAACTACTGCACTCATTTCACACGTCTGCAAGGTAATGCTCAAAATCTACTAAGGTAGGGTTCAACACTATGTGAACTGAGAACTTTCAGATGTCCAATTAAATTTAGAAAAGGCAAAGAAACCAGAGATCAAACCGCCAATATTCACTGGATCACAGAAAAAGCAAGGGAATTCAAGAAAAGCATCTACTTCTACATCTTCGACTACTCTAAAGTCTCTGACTGTGTGGATCACAACAAACTGTGGAAAATTCTTAGAGATGGAAATACCAGACCACCTTACCTGCCTCCTATAAAACCTGTATGCAGGTCTAGAAGTAATAGTTAGCACCTTACCTGGAAGAACAAACTGGTTCAAAATTGGGAAAGGAGAAAGTCAAAGCTGTATACTGCCACCCTGATAACGTATATGCAGAGTGCATAATGTGAAATGCTGGTCTGGATGAAGTTCAAGCTGGAATCAAGATTGCCAAGAGAAATATCAATAACCTCAGATATGGAGATGATACTACCTACCTTCACAGCAGAAAGTGAAGAAGAACTGAAGACCCTCTGGAGGGTGAAAGAGGATAGTGAAAAAGCTGACTTAAAACTCACCATTCAAAAACCTTAAGATCATGGCATCTAGTTTCATCACTTCATGGCAAAGACAGGCACAATAAAGGACAGAACCTGTATGGACCTAACAAAAGCAGAAGATTTTAAGAAGAGGTGGCAACAATACACAGAAGACTGAAAAATTGTCTTAATGATCTGGATAACCATGATGGTATGTGAAGACATGCTGGAGTGTGAAATCAAGTGGGCCTTTGGAAGCATTACTAAGAAGAAAGCTAGCTGAGGTGACAGAATTCCAGCGGAGTTATTTGAAATACAAAAAGATGATGTTGTTAAAGTGCAGCATTCAATATACCAGCAATTTTGGAAAACTCAGCAGTGGCCACAGGACTGGAAAAGATCAGTTTTCATTCCAATACCTAGGAAGGGAATTCCAAAGAATGCTCAAACTACTGCACTCATTTCACACGTCTGCAAGGTAATGCTCAAAATCTACTAAGGTAGGGTTCAACACTATGTGAACTGAGAACTTTCAGATGTCCAATTAAATTTAGAAAAGGCAAAGAAACCAGAGATCAAACCGCCAATATTCACTGGATCACAGAAAAAGCAAGGGAATTCAAGAAAAGCATCTACTTCTACATCTTCGACTACTCTAAAGTCTCTGACTGTGTGGATCACAACAAACTGTGGAAAATTCTTAGAGATGGAAATACCAGACCACCTTACCTGCCTCCTATAAAACCTGTATGCAGGTCTAGAAGTAATAGTTAGCACCTTACCTGGAAGAACAAACTGGTTCAAAATTGGGAAAGGAGAAAGTCAAAGCTGTATACTGCCACCCTGATAACGTATATGCAGAGTGCATAATGTGAAATGCTGGTCTGGATGAAGTTCAAGCTGGAATCAAGATTGCCAAGAGAAATATCAATAACCTCAGATATGGAGATGATACTACCTACCTTCACAGCAGAAAGTGAAGAAGAACTGAAGACCCTCTGGAGGGTGAAAGAGGATAGTGAAAAAGCTGACTTAAAACTCACCATTCAAAAACCTTAAGATCATGGCATCTAGTTTCATCACTTCATGGCAAATACAGGGAGAAACAATGGAAAGAGTGACAGACTTTATTAAATCAGAATATAATAGCAATTTATAGCTGATACTACTTTGTAGCTTAATGCATATGAATTAAATTTATCAACTGAACCTCTTTCCTCTTGCATATACTAACCTTTTTGCATAAATATATATAGGCTAATATGTAATCACTGAAACAAATTTAAAGAGATGTTGTAAAAATGAGTTTGTAATCAAACTTTCTTATTAAAAAAAGCTTCAGTTTTTTTCTCTGATCTAGAATAAAAAATATAATGTCAAAAATATTTTAAGATTTCCTAAATGCCTGTTATGTCAAAGTTAAGAATGAGCCAGTCAAATAGTTCTATTATATATCGGACAACAACCTAATGACTAATTTCTTTTGCTATGAGGGAATAGATTCTTTCCAAATTTACACGTATTTGAACAATCTTAAAGCTTAGGAATACTTTTCTATTTTCATTTATATGTCAGTGAGGTTAATTGATTTGTCTAACTTAAGAAAGTAATAAATGTTGGAGACTAAATTTTAAAGATTACATAAGACCTGACTGGCTATATGCAGAATTAATAATTAGCATACATGCACCAGAACAGTCATATCCAGTATTTTCTAGATTTGTTTACCACTACTGTGTTGCCATAAGGTTTATACATATCAACCACTGTTCACCAAATGATCTGTAATAGACGAACAGAATCTCCTGGTTTCAATTTGCCAACTTTAATTGTCTCAGTAATATGCATAGGGATGACACAGTATTATGAAAGGAAAAAATTTATACTTGAAAGAACTGGTCACATTCAATCATTAGTCTAAACTAATTTTTTGTAAAATAATCCCCATCCTGAGGGCATTTTTGTTGAACTGAAACAAGATGCAGACAGCATATATACTGCCACCCTGATAACGTATATGCAGAGTGCATAATGTGAAATGCTGGTCTGGATGAAGTTCAAGCTGGAATCAAGATTGCCAAGAGAAATATCAATAACCTCAGATATGGAGATGATACTACCTACCTTCACAGCAGAAAGTGAAGAAGAACTGAAGACCCTCTGGAGGGTGAAAGAGGATAGTGAAAAAGCTGACTTAAAACTCACCATTCAAAAACCTTAAGATCATGGCATCTAGTTTCATCACTTCATGGCAAATACAGGAGAAACAATGGAAAGAGTGACAGACTTTATTAAATCAGAATATAATAGCAATTTATAGCTGATACTACTTTGTAGCTTAATGCATATGAATTAAATTTATCAACTGAACCTCTTTCCTCTTGCATATACTAACCTTTTTGCATAAATATATATAGGCTAATATGTAATCACTGAAACAAATTTAAAGAGATGTTGTAAAAATGAGTTTGTAATCAAACTTTCTTATTAAAAAAAGCTTCAGTTTTTTTCTCTGATCTAGAATAAAAAATATAATGTCAAAAATATTTTAAGATTTCCTAAATGCCTGTTATGTCAAAGTTAAGAATGAGCCAGTCAAATAGTTCTATTATATATCGGACAACAACCTAATGACTAATTTCTTTTGCTATGAGGGAATAGATTCTTTCCAAATTTACACGTATTTGAACAATCTTAAAGCTTAGGAATACTTTTCTATTTTCATTTATATGTCAGTGAGGTTAATTGATTTGTCTAACTTAAGAAAGTAATAAATGTTGGAGACTAAATTTTAAAGATTACATAAGACCTGACTGGCTATATGCAGAATTAATAATTAGCATACATGCACCAGAACAGTCATATCCAGTATTTTCTAGATTTGTTTACCACTACTGTGTTGCCATAAGGTTTATACATATCAACCACTGTTCACCAAATGATCTGTAATAGACGAACAGAATCTCCTGGTTTCAATTTGCCAACTTTAATTGTCTCAGTAATATGCATAGGGATGACACAGTATTATGAAAGGAAAAAATTTATACTTGAAAGAACTGGTCACATTCAATCATTAGTCTAAACTAATTTTTTGTAAAATAATCACAACATTCATCCTGAGGGCATTTTTGTTGAACTGAAACAAGATGCAGACAGCATATATAGCATCAGCATTGTGTCATATGCATTTCACAGTTGAGTTGTGGGGAACCAGTTGCTAAGCTTAGAATATAAGCTTTTTAAAAAATAATTTATTTTTGGCTGTGCTGGACATTGTTACTCCCTGCAGACTTTCTATAGTTGCAGCAAGCAGGGACTTCTCTCTAGTTGCACGAGCTTTTCATTGCAGTGGCTTGTCTCGTTGCAGAGCACAGGATCTAGACCACATGCGACTCAGTACTTATAATATTGCACTCTCCTGTAACTCTTTCTTCTTCATTAGTTTGCTTTTTTTTTTTTTAATTTTGGCCTCTTTTATTTATTTATTCATTTTCATCCATCTTTATTCTTTGGCCTGTGTGGGTGTCCCATTGCAGTGGCCTATCTCGGAGCAGAGCCCTGGCTCCCAATTGGACACATCGGTCACTCTGCAGCACCTGGGATCTTCCCTGGCCAGGGATTGAACCAGTACCCTTTGCACTGCAAAGCAGACTCTTTACCCACTGGACCACCAGGGAAACCCTAGTTTGCATTTTTAATCTATCTCTTTTGTTGTTGTTGTTAATAAGTTTTGTCTGACTCTTGCCAGCCGATGGACTATAGAGCACGAGACTCCTCTGTCCATGGGATTTACCAGCCAAGAATACTGGAGAGGGCTGACATTTTCTTATCTAGGAGCTCTTTCTGACCCAGGAATCGAACACAGGTCTCCTGCTTGCAGGCAGATTCTTCACCACTGAGCCACCAGAAAGGCCCCTCCCTATCTCTATAACCTCTAAATATCAGAAAGTCTAGATTTCTTTCCTTGGGCTTCTCTTCATGTTCCACATTCAGTATCTGGTATATTTAATAGGCATGTAAATAAATATAACCCAAACTAGTTTTTTTTATATTTATCCCCAATGCTGTCCCTTCTACAAATTTCTCCACTTTAGTAAATAGTGAATATGAAGTCATCCTTGAATTGTTCCTTTTCTCATATCCTGCATCTAGTCTGACTGCAAATCTTATTGGCTCTAACCTCAAATTATATCAATTTGAACAGATTTAAAGCCTTCATTATTACCACACAATCATCTCTCATTTGAATTATCAAAAGACTGTAAAAAATCCCTCTATGCATTACCCAAAAGGTAGTCAAGATAATACTCTTAAAATAAAAACTATATAACCCTACTATTGCTTTTTAACCTGATAAGAAGTTCCAATATTACTCAAATTAAAAGCAAAGTTCTTGGTTTTCTTTGGCTGCAGACTTTCTATAGTTGCAGCAAGCAGGGACTTCTCTCTAGTTGCACGAGCTTTTCATTGCAGTGGCTTGTCTCGTTGCAGAGCACAGGATCTAGACCACATGCGACTCAGTACTTATAATATTGCACTCTCCTGTAACTCTTTCTTCTTCATTAGTTTGCTTTTTTTTTTTTTAATTTTGGCCTCTTTTATTTATTTATTCATTTTCATCCATCTTTATTCTTTGGCCTGTGTGGGTGTCCCATTGCAGTGGCCTATCTCGGAGCAGAGCCCTGGCTCCCAATTGGACACATCGGTCACTCTGCAGCACCTGGGATCTTCCCTGGCCAGGGATTGAACCAGTACCCTTTGCACTGCAAAGCAGACTCTTTACCCACTGGACCACCAGGGAAACCCTAGTTTGCATTTTTAATCTATCTCTTTTGTTGTTGTTGTTAATAAGTTTTGTCTGACTCTTGCCAGCCGATGGACTATAGAGCACGAGACTCCTCTGTCCATGGGATTTACCAGCCAAGAATACTGGAGAGGGCTGACATTTTCTTATCTAGGAGCTCTTTCTGACCCAGGAATCGAACACAGGTCTCCTGCTTGCAGGCAGATTCTTCACCACTGAGCCACCAGAAAGGCCCCTCCCTATCTCTATAACCTCTAAATATCAGAAAGTCTAGATTTCTTTCCTTGGGCTTCTCTTCATGTTCCACATTCAGTATCTGGTATATTTAATAGGCATGTAAATAAATATAACCCAAACTAGTTTTTTTTATATTTATCCCCAATGCTGTCCCTTCTACAAATTTCTCCACTTTAGTAAATAGTGAATATGAAGTCATCCTTGAATTGTTCCTTTTCTCATATCCTGCATCTAGTCTGACTGCAAATCTTATTGGCTCTAACCTCAAATTATATCAATTTGAACAGATTTAAAGCCTTCATTATTACCACACAATCATCTCTCATTTGAATTATCAAAAGACTGTAAAAAATCCCTCTATGCATTACCCAAAAGGTAGTCAAGATAATACTCTTAAAATAAAAACTATATAACCCTACTATTGCTTTTTAACCTGATAAGAAGTTCCAATATTACTCAAATTAAAAGCAAAGTTCTTGGTTTCTGCTTTGGCTGACAGCAGAGCAATTTACTGCAGATAGACCACTGAATGATACTTAAGAACGCTTGACACCAATGTAGAATACCCAGTGAGGGAGTTGAGTGCCCAATACCCCAGAAATAAAGGAAGTGCAGAGATTTTAGCATTACACATTTCCCCCTTGTGGACTTACGGAATTAAAAACATTTTATCTAGTGTTTAAAAGGCTGAACGGAACTCTACCCAGTTTTATGGGGCATGGTGGAGATTGGAGTGAGTAGGGATGAATGACAAGTAAATGGGAGAAGGGTATAAGGAAACATTTAAATTTCGAACACTCTAGACTTCTAGTTGAGATGCCTAAAAGACTGTACCTTAGATATAGGCAGGAAAATCACTGTTTGATACCATAATGACAAATACCCATCATTATACAGGTATCAAATCCATAAAATGTATCACATCAAAAGTAAGCCCTAATGTGAACTATGGACTTCATGTGATTATGCTGTGTCTGCCAGTGTAGGTTCATCAGTTTTAACAATGTATTACTCAGTTGGGGATTAGAGGTAATTTATATATCTATGAGGGTAGGAGATACATGGTGGATCTCTGTACTTTACTCTCAATTCCACTGTGAACATAGAAACTGCTCTAACAAGGTATTAAGAAAAAATTGAGGGGTGAAGCAATACTGAATAAAGTATCAGACTTATCATGAGTGCTTTTTTCTTTCTTTCTTTCTTTCTTTATTAGAGTTAAAGTTGTCAGAGAAGGGGGAAGAGAAGAAAAGCCATATAACACCCAAGGACATAGTTCTAAAGAACATCCCATGAAAATCCCATGGGCCATGTTGATCTTTCTTTAAGGATGAAAAGGGGAGCAGTGTTGCTGAAACAGAAGGAACAAAGAACAAGAGAAATGGTCAGGGGCACGCCATGTGGAATCCTGGAAGCTATGGCAAGGTCATCAGCTTTTTTGTCCTTTATGTCAGATGAGATGATTGTCTTCCCATAAGAGAGTGACACAATGCTCTGTTTAATGCATGATTCTCTTTGTCTTGTGGAGACAAGGCTTTAGAAAGCAAACATGATAGCGGAATTCCTGTGAGATGCCCACTAAATTACTATACCTGGTAAGTGAAAGTGGAAGTTAGTTGCTCAGTTGTGTCCGACTCCTAGAGATCCCATGGACTGTAGCCCTCCAGGCTCCTCTGTCCATGGAATTTTCTAGGCAAGAGTACTGGAGTGGATTGCCATTTCCTTCTCCAGGTGCTCTTCCCAAGCCAGGGACTGAACCCAGGTCTCGTACACTGCAGGCAGATTCTTTACCATTTGAACCACCAGGGAAGCCCCTAATACACATGGAAATGACAGTGATGTGGTCTAGGGCGGTAGCCAAGTGAAAGTAGTAGTATTCGACTTCTCAGAGTCTACTTTCCCGGCTCAAATCTATGCGAATTTAAAAGAAGATGGGGCAAGATGGCAGAGGAATGAGGGGAGGATTTCACCAGCTCCTCAATAGAATCACCTGAACTAATCAAGAAATGAAACACCACCAACAAACCAGCCGCTAGACGACAAAATAACTCCTTAGGTCTACGAGGGTCGGAGAGCGAACAGCCAGAACTTTCCTGGCGCTCCTGTTCTGAGAATCCTGTACCGTAATCCCCACACCAGACCGGAGGAGAGAGCACTGATAAGTGCTCCCGGAGAGAGGCTCCGAAGTGTGCCGGAAGGAGAGAAGGCAGCGCTCAGTGCGAAAATTCCGCAGGGTCGCTGGGCGCCGGGGACCTGGCTAGAGCCGGACAGGGCGGTGCGCCGGGAGCGAGTGCTGGCAAGTGCACCAGGAGGAGAGAAGGCAGCGCTCGCACGAAACTCCCTCTGGGTCGCTGGGCACTGGGTAAGTTGAGACACTGCCAGCCGGGGCGTGTGGAACTTAACGAGGAAATCCCCCCCAGCCCCCCGCTCCCCGCCTGCCCACCCGCCGGCTGCTGCCCAGGGACCTACCTCAAGCCGGACGGAGAAGCTCTCACCCGTGTTTGGTGCTTGGTCCCGAATCCGGCAGTGTGCGCGCGCCAGAGGCTGAAGACTCCCTGCAGCCCCAGAGCTGCCCCAGGGAAGCCACCGCCCGCAGTGGAGAGCTCTGGCAGAGCAAACCCGGAAAAGAGCAGGGATTGGCGGCTACCAGTGGGTACACAGTGGAAATGGGGCCGCCTCCGGCACGGGATCGCGCGCATGCGCCCCTGCCCCACTGACTGGGAACAGTGCACTGCCCTGGCCAGCACCTGAGCTGCATAGCCTTTATTTTGATGAAAACAAAAACAGAAACCATATCGACCAAGGGAAAGACCATGTCAGCAAGAGTACTGGAGTGGATTGCCATTTCCTTCTCCAGGTGCTCTTCCCAAGCCAGGGACTGAACCCAGGTCTCGTACACTGCAGGCAGATTCTTTACCATTTGAACCACCAGGGAAGCCCCTAATACACATGGAAATGACAGTGATGTGGTCTAGGGCGGTAGCCAAGTGAAAGTAGTAGTATTCGACTTCTCAGAGTCTACTTTCCCGGCTCAAATCTATGCGAATTTAAAAGAAGATGGGGCAAGATGGCAGAGGAATGAGGGGAGGATTTCACCAGCTCCTCAATAGAATCACCTGAACTAATCAAGAAATGAAACACCACCAACAAACCAGCCGCTAGACGACAAAATAACTCCTTAGGTCTACGAGGGTCGGAGAGCGAACAGCCAGAACTTTCCTGGCGCTCCTGTTCTGAGAATCCTGTACCGTAATCCCCACACCAGACCGGAGGAGAGAGCACTGATAAGTGCTCCCGGAGAGAGGCTCCGAAGTGTGCCGGAAGGAGAGAAGGCAGCGCTCAGTGCGAAAATTCCGCAGGGTCGCTGGGCGCCGGGGACCTGGCTAGAGCCGGACAGGGCGGTGCGCCGGGAGCGAGTGCTGGCAAGTGCACCAGGAGGAGAGAAGGCAGCGCTCGCACGAAACTCCCTCTGGGTCGCTGGGCACTGGGTAAGTTGAGACACTGCCAGCCGGGGCGTGTGGAACTTAACGAGGAAATCCCCCCCAGCCCCCCGCTCCCCGCCTGCCCACCCGCCGGCTGCTGCCCAGGGACCTACCTCAAGCCGGACGGAGAAGCTCTCACCCGTGTTTGGTGCTTGGTCCCGAATCCGGCAGTGTGCGCGCGCCAGAGGCTGAAGACTCCCTGCAGCCCCAGAGCTGCCCCAGGGAAGCCACCGCCCGCAGTGGAGAGCTCTGGCAGAGCAAACCCGGAAAAGAGCAGGGATTGGCGGCTACCAGTGGGTACACAGCGGAAATGGGGCCGCCTCCGGCACGGGATCGCGCGCATGCGCCCCTGCCCCACTGACTGGGAACAGTGCACTGCCCTGGCCAGCACCTGAGCTGCATAGCCTTTATTTTGATGAAAACAAAAACAGAAACCATATCGACCAAGGGAAAGACCATGTCAGCAAGAGTGGACTGGAGGAAGGTCCTCAGATGAGAAGATAAAAACCAGGGACAGTATTTAACCTGTTTATTTCAGGGTTTTTTTATTTATTTATTTATTTTTTCTCTGTTTGTTTTGGATTGTTCTGTTTATTTGCTTGTTTGGTTTGGTTTGTTTCTCTGTCTCTTCCTGTTATTTTTTTTGTCCTTTTTGTTTTTTCTTCTCTGTTTGTTTTGGATTGTTCTGTTTATTCAGTTGTTTGGTCTAGTTTGTTTCTTTGTCTCTTCCTGTGAATTTTTTTGTCTCATTTAATTTTTAATTTTTTTAAACTTTTAATTTTCATTCTGAGGATAGCCTCAGAAACCTATGGGACAATATCAAACGCACAAACATTAGAATTATAGGAGTCCCAGAAGAAGAGGGAAAGAAAGGCTATGAAAAAATTCTTGAAGAGGTTATAGTTGAAAACTTCCCCAGCATGGGAAAGGAAATAGTCAACCAAGTCCAAGAAGCACAAAGAGTTCCATATAGGAGAAACCCCAGAAGAAACACACCAAGGCACATTCTAATCAAACTAACGCAGACTAAATATAAAGACAGAATACTAAAAGCAGCTAGGAGCAAACAACAAATAACATATAAAGGAAACCCCATATGTTTAACTGTTGATCTTTCAACAGAAACACTGCAGGCCAGAAGAGAATGGCAGGACACATTTAAACGGCTAAAAGAGAATAACCCCCAACCAACAATTCTCTACCCGGAAAGAATCTCATTCAGAATTGATGGAGAAGTCAAAAACTTCACAGACAAACAAAAGCTAAAAGAATTCTGTACCACAAAACCAGCCCTACAACAAGTGTTAAAGGGCCTGATATAGCCAATAAATACAAGAGTAGAAGAAGTTCTACAAATCAAACCCCAAACATATAAGAAGATGACAATAGGAACATTCATAGCAATAATTACTTTGAATGTAAACAGACTAAATGCCCCAACCAAAAGACACAGGCTGGCTGAATGGATCCAGAAGCAAGACCATATATATGCTGTTTACAAGAGACCCACTTCAGACCTAGAGACACTCATAGACTGAAAGTGAGAGGATGGAAAAAGATCTTCCATGCAAATGGGAATCCAAAGAAAGCTGGAGTAGCAATCCTCATATCAGACAAAATAGATTTTAAAGTAAAGAAGATTCAAAGAGACAAGGCAGCTCACTACATCATGATCAAGGGATCTATCCAAGAGAAAGACATAACAGTCATGTATATCTATGCACCCAATACAGGGGCGCCTCAATACATAAGATAGATACTTTCAGACTTAAAAGAAGAAATCAACAATAACACAGTAATAGTAGGAGACTTTAACACTCCTCTCACACCAATGGACAGATCATCCAAACAGAAAATTAATGAAGAAACACAGCCTTAAATGCCACACTAGAAGAGAAGGACCTCATGGATATCTTTAGGACCTTCCATCCAAAAGAAGAAGATACACTTTATTCTCAAGTGTTCATGGAACATTCTCCAGAACAGACCACATCTTGGGCCACAAATCAAACTTCAGTCAACTCAAGAAAACTGACACTATATCAACCATCTTCTCTGACCGCAAGGCAGTTAGACGAGAGTCACCTGCAGGGAAAAAAAAACGCTAAAAACACAAGCACATGGAGATTAAGCAACACATACCTAAAATCAAACTGATTACCAAGAGCACATTCATAAGAGACAGAATTACTAACGAGACTAAATATAAAGACAGAATACTAAAAGCAGCTAGGAGCAAACAACAAATAACATATAAAGGAAACCCCATATGTTTAACTGTTGATCTTTCAACAGAAACACTGCAGGCCAGAAGAGAATGGCAGGACACATTTAAACGGCTAAAAGAGAATAACCCCCAACCAACAATTCTCTACCCGGAAAGAATCTCATTCAGAATTGATGGAGAAGTCAAAAACTTCACAGACAAACAAAAGCTAAAAGAATTCTGTACCACAAAACCAGCCCTACAACAAGTGTTAAAGGGCCTGATATAGCCAATAAATACAAGAGTAGAAGAAGTTCTACAAATCAAACCCCAAACATATAAGAAGATGACAATAGGAACATTCATAGCAATAATTACTTTGAATGTAAACAGACTAAATGCCCCAACCAAAAGACACAGGCTGGCTGAATGGATCCAGAAGCAAGACCATATATATGCTGTTTACAAGAGACCCACTTCAGACCTAGAGACACTCATAGACTGAAAGTGAGAGGATGGAAAAAGATCTTCCATGCAAATGGGAATCCAAAGAAAGCTGGAGTAGCAATCCTCATATCAGACAAAATAGATTTTAAAGTAAAGAAGATTCAAAGAGACAAGGCAGCTCACTACATCATGATCAAGGGATCTATCCAAGAGAAAGACATAACAGTCATGTATATCTATGCACCCAATACAGGGGCGCCTCAATACATAAGATAGATACTTTCAGACTTAAAAGAAGAAATCAACAATAACACAGTAATAGTAGGAGACTTTAACACTCCTCTCACACCAATGGACAGATCATCCAAACAGAAAATTAATGAAGAAACACAGCCTTAAATGCCACACTAGAAGAGAAGGACCTCATGGATATCTTTAGGACCTTCCATCCAAAAGAAGAAGATACACTTTATTCTCAAGTGTTCATGGAACATTCTCCAGAACAGACCACATCTTGGGCCACAAATCAAACTTCAGTCAACTCAAGAAAACTGACACTATATCAACCATCTTCTCTGACCGCAAGGCAGTTAGACGAGAGTCACCTGCAGGGGAAGAAAAAAAAAACGCTAAAAACACAAGCACATGGAGATTAAGCAACACATACCTAAAATCAAACTGATTACCAAGCAAATCAAAGGAGAAATTTAAAAATTCCTAGAAAAAACTGACAATGAACACACAACAGTACAAAACCTATGGGATACCGCAAAAGCAGTTCTAAGAGGGAAATTTATAGCAATACAATCCTAACTCAATAAACTAGGAAAACACCAAGCAGACGACCTAACCCTATGCTTAAAACAGCTTGAGAAAGAAGAACAAAAACACCCCAAAGCCAGCATAAGAAGAGAAATCAAAGATCAGAGCAGAAATAAATTAAAAAGAAATGAAAGAAACAATAGTAAAGATAAAGAAAGAGAGAAGATGGTCCTTCGAAAAGATAAACAAAATTGACAAGCCCCTGGCCAGACTCATCAAGAGAAAGAGAGAGAAGAAGCAGATCAACAAAATCAAAAATGAAAAAGGAGACATAACAACAGATAATGCAGAAATCCAAAGGATTCTAAGAGACTATTATGAACAACTTTATGGCAACAAACTGGAAAACCTGGAAGAAACGGACAGTTTCTTGGAGAAGATTAATCTCCCAAGACTCAACCAGGAAGTAATTCAACTTAGTAATTCAAATGAACAGTATACTAAAATAACTATTTTCCTGACAAATGGAACAATCAATATTCAAGGAATTTGTTTAAATACTAAGTTATGGAAAGGTTACTGACATTAACATTTGTATACTGCTACTGAGAGCTGAATAAAGAATGTTCATTTGGTATGCAGGGGAAAAAAATAAAAGATGCAAGGAATGAAATAAAAGATGGGGTTAAGGATAATTTTAACATCTGACCTCAGCAGTTGAGTGAATTGTGACATCCGTTCACGAATGGAGATTACACGGATAGGTACAGGTGCCAGAGCAAAAGCACATTTTTAGTTTTCAGATTCCTATTAGATATCCAAGGGAGAAGCTGTGTAGGAAGTTGTCTACATCAGTCTTTATGGTTTTTTTTTGGTGGGGGGAGGGGAATGGGGTAGGGAGGGTTAGGGTGGGTAGGCCACTGCTATTGGTCTTTCATTTATTCAGTTTCATCCATCTTTGTTCTTTGGCCCATGTGGGCCTCCCATCACAGTGGCCTCTCTCGTCGCAGAGCACCGGCTCTGGGCGCATGCGCTCCAGAGCTCTGGCTCGGTAATTGGACACATCGGTCCAGCTGCTCCATGGCACATGGGATCTTCCCAGGCCAGGGATCGAACCGGCGCCCCTTGCACTGCAAGGCGGTGTCCTTACCCACTGGACCACCTGGGAAGCCCCAGTCTTTATGTTTAAGCAAAATTTGGGGTTGTCATTTTGAGCATATACACAACAATGAAAGCAACTGTAATGAAAGAAATCTACTTAGGATGCAACGTCAGTGAAAAAGAGGTCTCAGGACTGGTCATTGGTTTCTTGAACACTCAAAGACGAGGAAAAACTCTTCCCGTTAGTGAAACATATATTTTACTAAAGTATATTTTAAAGTATAAGATACATTCGTTCAGTTATCCCATTCTAATTGTCTCCTATTTAACAGATCTCTAGAACTCCTGTGTCCTGAGAAGTAGACACTTTAATGAAAATAAGATCGAAAGAGTTTGGGAACATGTGTAATATCAGAGTTCCAGTAAGTGGCATAGGTTGTAAATGGTCTTTATAAACATATAATAAAAATTAGAAGGCTAATCCTTCTCAAATTATTTTAGTTGTGGTTATTTTTCCACAAAATTTTCTGGTTTCTGGCCAAAAATCCAAAATGCTTTACTATCAGAATTAAAATTGATTATTTCAACAGAAAGCAATGTGGTTCATCAAGAATAAGCCCGTCTACAACAAGTGTGTTTCTTCCACTGATGAACTCTCATTAGTCAGGCCTTTTGTGTATTCGCTTACAGTTGTCATTCAAAGGTTAATTTAATTCTTCCTTTGGAGACAAAATCTGCTACCTGTTGCTGTCCACTGATCTACATCTTTATTTAGGTACAGGTGCCAGAGCAAAAGCACATTTTTAGTTTTCAGATTCCTATTAGATATCCAAGGGAGAAGCTGTGTAGGAAGTTGTCTACATCAGTCTTTATGGTTTTTTTTTGGTGGGGGGAGGGGAATGGGGTAGGGAGGGTTGGTGGTGGGTAGGCCACTGCTATTGGTCTTTCATTTATTCAGTTTCATCCATCTTTGTTCTTTGGCCCATGTGGGCCTCCCATCACAGTGGCCTCTCTCGTCGCAGAGCACCGGCTCTGGGCGCATGCGCTCCAGAGCTCTGGCTCGGTAATTGGACACATCGGTCCAGCTGCTCCATGGCACATGGGATCTTCCCAGGCCAGGGATCGAACCGGCGCCCCTTGCACTGCAAGGCGGTGTCCTTACCCACTGGACCACCTGGGAAGCCCCAGTCTTTATGTTTAAGCAAAATTTGGGGTTGTCATTTTGAGCATATACACAACAATGAAAGCAACTGTAATGAAAGAAATCTACTTAGGATGCAACGTCAGTGAAAAAGAGGTCTCAGGACTGGTCATTGGTTTCTTGAACACTCAAAGACGAGGAAAAACTCTTCCCGTTAGTGAAACATATATTTTACTAAAGTATATTTTAAAGTATAAGATACATTCGTTCAGTTATCCCATTCTAATTGTCTCCTATTTAACAGATCTCTAGAACTCCTGTGTCCTGAGAAGTAGACACTTTAATGAAAATAAGATCGAAAGAGTTTGGGAACATGTGTAATATCAGAGTTCCAGTAAGTGGCATAGGTTGTAAATGGTCTTTATAAACATATAATAAAAATTAGAAGGCTAATCCTTCTCAAATTATTTTAGTTGTGGTTATTTTTCCACAAAATTTTCTGGTTTCTGGCCAAAAATCCAAAATGCTTTACTATCAGAATTAAAATTGATTATTTCAACAGAAAGCAATGTGGTTCATCAAGAATAAGCCCGTCTACAACAAGTGTGTTTCTTCCACTGATGAACTCTCATTAGTCAGGCCTTTTGTGTATTCGCTTACAGTTGTCATTCAAAGGTTAATTTAATTCTTCCTTTGGAGACAAAATCTGCTACCTGTTGCTGTCCACTGATCTACATCTTTATTTCCACAACTTATTTCTTTCTTCTAACAGTGTTTAGTTGAAATGTTCAAATTTCTCCATCATGAAGAAATTACTATCAAAATTACCAAAATTTTAGTCACATTTCCTAAAGACAAACTTTCATGTTTTTGATTGTGCTATTTATTCAAGACAGCTAAGGAAGAGTTTCTTCCAAAAACCCTCTCTAAACCTACCAGTTGGACTATAACCCTCTTTGGAGCTCCCATATCTGTCAGTCCATACTTCTGCAACTAACTAGAGTGAATACTTTAAGACACTCAGCAATATGCTTGCCATATGGTAGGCAGTACTGAATGTTATAGCAATTATTATGAGAAACTAATTATTATTATTCAGATAGGTCACTAATTTTTAATCATATTTAAAACTAGGGAAGAGCTGACACCCCTGACAACTGATTTTCTTTTTAGGAAGTAAATTGGTAATTTAAGTACGGGAAGATAGTGGGTATTAATTATTTTCAGTAATTAGGTAAAAAAATTACTAAATGCAGTAAAGTAACACAAAAAATTGCAGGAATAAGAATTAATAAAAGTATCAATACCCATAAAAATTACTATTTATAAAAGTATCAATACCCATAAAAAATTACTAAGATCAATTTCAAGTAATCCATTTACACATTAATTAAAAGGGAACATAGATGAAATTAAGGCAAATTTATAGAGTTAGAAAATTCACTAAGAAAACAAGCTCCTGTTCATGAGCAGGTATTCTGAGAGAATAATATAGACTGATCACAATAAGAAAGAGAATAACTGGATCACTTAAAAGATTTTTTTTAACAAAAACTTTGTTGATTATAAAAGGAACATATGCTAATTACAAAACATTTACAGGAAAGCATGAAACCAAGCGGTGTTAGTGGTAAGGAACCCTCCTATCAGTGAAGATCTAGGAGAACTGGGTTCAATCTCAGGGTCAGGAAGATCCCCTGAAAGAAAAAATGGCAACCTAGTTCAAGATACTTGCCTGGAGACTCCCATGGCTGAAAGATCCTGGTCCATGAGGTTGCAAAGAGTCAGACACAACTGAAGCAACTCAGTACATAGGCAAACTAAACTGCAAAGTTTGGCCACTAGACAATCATTTCTGATACTCTGCCCCTTTTCCCTTTTCCTCACACACATACAGTCACATAGACACACATGAATAAAACTACGAAAATATATAGATATATGTGTGTTATGTTATGAAATAAATGGAAGACTAGCTGACTTTGAGACTTCTGACTTTGAACTGAAGACCCTTTTAGGTGATGACTGTCACAGAAAATATTCACTAATAGACAGTCAAGTTTTCCACAGAGTGAAACTGACCTTGAATGCCAAAAAATTTTAAAAACAGATGTCAAAATAAAAGAAACGAAATGTGTTTTTAATTGTTAATACTTTAAGACACTCAAAGGCAAATAATGCTTGCCATATGGTAGGCAGTACTGATTTAAAAATTTTGAGAAACTAATTATTATTATTCAGATAGGTCACTAATTTTTAATCATATTTAAAACTAGGGAAGAGCTGACACCCCTGACAACTGATTTTCTTTTTAGGAAGTAAATTGGTAATTTAAGTACGGGAAGATAGTGGGTATTAATTATTTTCAGTAATTAGGTAAAAAAATTACTAAATGCAGTAAAGTAACACAAAAAATTGCAGGAATAAGAATTAATAAAAGTATCAATACCCATAAAAATTACTATTTATAAAAGTATCAATACCCATAAAAAATTACTAAGATCAATTTCAAGTAATCCATTTACACATTAATTAAAAGGGAACATAGATGAAATTAAGGCAAATTTATAGAGTTAGAAAATTCACTAAGAAAACAAGCTCCTGTTCATGAGCAGGTATTCTGAGAGAATAATATAGACTGATCACAATAAGAAAGAGAATAACTGGATCACTTAAAAGATTTTTTTTAACAAAAACTTTGATGATTATAAAAGGAACATATGCTAATTACAAAACATTTACAGGAAAGCATGAAACCAAGCGGTGTTAGTGGTAAGGAACCCTCCTATCAGTGAAGATCTAGGAGAACTGGGTTCAATCTCAGGGTCAGGAAGATCCCCTGAAAGAAAAAATGGCAACCTAGTTCAAGATACTTGCCTGGAGACTCCCATGGCTGAAAGATCCTGGTCCATGAGGTTGCAAAGAGTCAGACACAACTGAAGCAACTCAGTACATAGGCAAACTAAACTGCAAAGTTTGGCCACTAGACAATCATTTCTGATACTCTGCCCCTTTTCCCTTTTCCTCACACACATACAGTCACATAGACACACATGAATAAAACTACGAAAATATATAGATATATGTGTGTTATGTTATGAAATAAATGGAAGACTAGCTGACTTTGAGACTTCTGACTTTGAACTGAAGACCCTTTTAGGTGATGACTGTCACAGAAAATATTCACTAATAGACAGTCAAGTTTTCCACAGAGTGAAACTGACCTTGATCACATGTACATTACCAACAAGTGTATGTGAAAGACAACAGATGTCAAAATAAAAGAAACGAAATGTGTTTACATTATTTTATATTTAGTTTATAGGTGTCACAATTATCACAGTGAGAATGCACAGACTGTGAAAGAATGGCTAAGCAAAAATAATGTCTAAAGACAAAAACAATAAAATTACAAACTTAGAAATAAATGAGAAATTAGAAGAAATGAGCAGAGAAACACTAAATTTCCAGAGAATAAAGAAAACTAAAATTGTAATGAAAATAACATTGGATGAATAAAAACATAGAGTAGACATTATCGGGAAAAACTAAAGAATTAAAAGATAGAAACTATAGGAGAAAATTCTAAAATTTCATTGGTTGGAATCACAGAAGGGGTAAAATGTAGACCACAGGAATGGCAAAAATATTTAAAGAGACAGTGGACCATATGTTTCCAAATGTCATTTTAAAAGGGGACAGGCTTCCAAGGTATTGAATACATAAAACATCCCATGAAAGTAAAGAAAAAGAAACCCAGACCAAACATTATATAGGAAAATGGTAATATCACAAAGAGAAAGGAAAATGTTCACAAGAACTAAAGACAAAATATAGAACATAAAACAGGAACAAATTCTAGAATAACTCAACAATAAAAGTTAAAAGACATTAGAATAACATGTAGAAATTAACAAGGGAAAACAATGATCAACTAAGAATCTTGTTTCTCATAAAACAGAGTAAAAGACAAATATTTATATATGTCTACAATCAGGAGTTCATCACCAGTAGATCTTTATATATGAACTTGTAAAGAACATGCTAAAGGATGTCTTCAGAAGAAATTCCCTTATATTTTTGTTACACTATGAGGTTGAAAACACCCTGAAGCAACTCAGTACATAGGCAAACTAAACTGCAAAGTTTGGCCACTAGACAATCATTTCTGATACTCTGCCCCTTTTCCCTTTTCCTCACACACATACAGTCACATAGACACACATGAATAAAACTACGAAAATATATAGATATATGTGTGTTATGTTATGAAATAAATGGAAGACTAGCTGACTTTGAGACTTCTGACTTTGAACTGAAGACCCTTTTAGGTGATGACTGTCACAGAAAATATTCACTAATAGACAGTCAAGTTTTCCACAGAGTGAAACTGACCTTGATCACATGTACATTACCAACAAGTGTATGTGAAAGACAACAGATGTCAAAATAAAAGAAACGAAATGTGTTTACATTATTTTATATTTAGTTTATAGGTGTCACAATTATCACAGTGAGAATGCACAGACTGTGAAAGAATGGCTAAGCAAAAATAATGTCTAAAGACAAAAAAACAATAAAATTACAAACTTAGAAATAAATGAGAAATTAGAAGAAATGAGCAGAGAAACACTAAATTTCCAGAGAATAAAGAAAACTAAAATTGTAATGAAAATAACATTGGATGAATAAAAACATAGAGTAGACATTATCGGGAAAAACTAAAGAATTAAAAGATAGAAACTATAGGAGAAAATTCTAAAATTTCATTGGTTGGAATCACAGAAGGGGTAAAATGTAGACCACAGGAATGGCAAAAATATTTAAAGAGACAGTGGACCATATGTTTCCAAATGTCATTTTAAAAGGGGACAGGCTTCCAAGGTATTGAATACATAAAACATCCCATGAAAGTAAAGAAAAAGAAACCCAGACCAAACATTATATAGGAAAATGGTAATATCACAAAGAGAAAGGAAAATGTTCACAAGAACTAAAGACAAAATATAGAACATAAAACAGGAACAAATTCTAGAATAACTCAACAATAAAAGTTAAAAGACATTAGAATAACATGTAGAAATTAACAAGGGAAAACAATGATCAACTAAGAATCTTGTTTCTCATAAAACAGAGTAAAAGACAAATATTTATATATGTCTACAATCAGGAGTTCATCACCAGTAGATCTTTATATATGAACTTGTAAAGAACATGCTAAAGGATGTCTTCAGAAGAATCAATGATCCCATTATATTTTTTGTTACACTATATTCAAGTTCATTTGTCTATGTATTATTCTTATTCCATGGCAAGCCCACAGTGTCTTAATTTCTACACCATTGTTAAACAATATCACAACTCAATACTTTGTTCTTAGAGGATATTTATAATTCTTTGTTCTTAAAATAGCCATATAAACTTTAGAAGTACAAGATCATTTTGTATGTTAAGACTTTATGAACAAATAAAATGAATGAAATTCATAAATTCTACTGACATAAGGTGTAGACCTTGGCAAAACAATTTATAAATAAAGCTACTGAATATAAAGGTTGTGCTTAGTTAACAAAGTGCTACAAATGACATTATGTGTCAGTGGTGAAACTGAAAAACTTTAAAAAAAAAGTATTCATCAAAATTAGTTTTAGTTCCATTTTGTATATTTGCTGGTTTTATAGTTCTGTGTATGATGATGCTAATAATCAGAAAAATGATTTATCTTCTAATAAAATAAAAATTAAGCTTGTACTATGGTTCATAGTAATTGAATAAGAAATCATATCTATAAAGAAAATTAACTTTGTTTCCTAATATGTATATTTAAAAGTAGTTAAACCTTATTGCACAATATTTAATCCCCAGGCCAACATCATGCCCTCCTAGTAACTATGGACAATCCAGTATTTTAGGATGTGTTCTGTCTGGAGCTGTCTAGGAAATGTATACACAGAGACACACTTTCTTGTTTAGTTGCTAAGTTGTGTCTGACTCTTTTGTGACCCCATAGATTATAGCCCACCAATATCCTCTGTCCATGGGATTTCCCAGGCAAGAATACTGGAGTGGGTTTCCATTTCCTTCTACAGAGATTCTCCAAGGATCCAACCCTCATCTCCTACAATAACTCAACAATAAAAGTTAAAAGACATTAGAATAACATGTAGAAATTAACAAGGGAAAACAATGATCAACTAAGAATCTTGTTTCTCATAAAACAGAGTAAAAGACAAATATTTATATATGTCTACAATCAGGAGTTCATCACCAGTAGATCTTTATATATGAACTTGTAAAGAACATGCTAAAGGATGTCTTCAGAAGAATCAATGATCCCATTATATTTTTTGTTACACTATATTCAAGTTCATTTGTCTATGTATTATTCTTATTCCATGGCAAGCCCACAGTGTCTTAATTTCTACACCATTGTTAAACAATATCACAACTCAATACTTTGTTCTTAGAGGATATTTATAATTCTTTGTTCTTAAAATAGCCATATAAACTTTAGAAGTACAAGATCATTTTGTATGTTAAGACTTTATGAACAAATAAAATGAATGAAATTCATAAATTCTACTGACATAAGGTGTAGACCTTGGCAAAACAATTTATAAATAAAGCTACTGAATATAAAGGTTGTGCTTAGTTAACAAAGTGCTACAAATGACATTATGTGTCAGTGGTGAAACTGAAAAACTTTAAAAAAAAAGTATTCATCAAAATTAGTTTTAGTTCCATTTTGTATATTTGCTGGTTTTATAGTTCTGTGTATGATGATGCTAATAATCAGAAAAATGATTTATCTTCTAATAAAATAAAAATTAAGCTTGTACTATGGTTCATAGTAATTGAATAAGAAATCATATCTATAAAGAAAATTAACTTTGTTTCCTAATATGTATATTTAAAAGTAGTTAAACCTTATTGCACAATATTTAATCCCCAGGCCAACATCATGCCCTCCTAGTAACTATGGACAATCCAGTATTTTAGGATGTGTTCTGTCTGGAGCTGTCTAGGAAATGTATACACAGAGACACACTTTCTTGTTTAGTTGCTAAGTTGTGTCTGACTCTTTTGTGACCCCATAGATTATAGCCCACCAATATCCTCTGTCCATGGGATTTCCCAGGCAAGAATACTGGAGTGGGTTTCCATTTCCTTCTACAGAGATTCTCCAAGGATCCAACCCTCATCTCCTACTTTGGCAGGCAGATTCTTTACCACTGAGTCACCAGGGAAGTACATGCATGTGAATAAGCACACACAAATATATGTGTTTAAATACAAAACAGCAAATATTTAGAATGTCATACATTTTTTTCTATTGTAGTTAAATGTGAAGACTTGAGATATGTAATTTGTAAGAAAACAAAACTCATCAGGCTCATCATTTGGGGAGAGGCTTTGCGGTCGTGTCTGGTTTTTACAAGGACAAGTAGGCAATTTTCCTACCATAAAGTTCATAGTCAAGAGAAAATAAGACTTATTTGCATATTTCTATGAACATAATTTGGAATATGAATATGTAAATTGAGCAATCCACATTCTGGTCTTGTCTCTGGGTTTTCTAGGGCTTAATTGCCCTGAACAATTTTAAAAGGTTGAAAAGATAAGAAGCTTCTTTCACACTCAACAAATAAACAATACAATTTGCCTATTAGTGTATAAGACTGCATGATTTTGTCAGGTAAAAATATATTAGCACATGTATAATAGATAGCCAGTGGGAATTTTCCGTGTGACTCAGGGAGTTCAAACCATTGCTCATGACAACCTAGAGGGGTGGGATGTGAAGCAAAATGGGAGACAGGTCATACCTATGGCTGATTCATGTTGCTGTATGGCAGAAACTAACACAATATGGTGAAGCAATTATCCTTCAATTAAAAATAAGCAAATATTTTAAAAAAAGAAAAAACGTAAGGTCTGAAGCAAGTGAATAGGAAAACATTCAAGCTGCATCCTTTGGACAATCCTCAATTATTTCGAGGGATAACTGATGTCTTTCCTTCACTTCACCTTGCACTGTATGTGCAAATTTACACTTGTAAGTTTCTTTTAATAATATAACATTGCATAACTGGAAGGCATCATATAAGCTAAGCTTCTGTAAGAAATTTTAAGTTTATCAGACCCTAGTTGACAGTAGGTTCATAAATGGTATCTTACTTTGAACAAAGGGCAAGAAATCAATGTAACTGATAACACATGTATAATAGGCTAATATGTGTATCTCCAAATTCAAATGTGGAAGTTGTAACCCTCAGAACCTCCAAGTCATCCTGGATTTGGAGACAGAACCTAAGTTAAAGTGAGGCCATTAAAACGGGTTTTAATCCTGGATTTGGAGATAGAACCTAAATTAAGGTGAGGCCATTAGAACGGGCTTTAATCCAATCCTACTTCTATTCTCAGAAGAATAGGAAATTTGGACACAGATAGACACCAGACATGCATGCAAGTAATGGAAAGATTATGTGACAACATGGCACAAAAGTGACCATCTGCAAGCCAAGGAGAGGGGTCTCAGAAGAAACCAAACTGCAGACCCCTTGATCTTGGACTTCCAGCTTTCAGAACTGTGGGAAAACAGATTGTTTTCCCTGGTGCTGGGAAACATTGAGGGCAGGAGAAGGGGCGACAGAGGATGAGATAGTTACATTATTGACTCAATGGACGTGATCTTGAGCAAACTCCAGGAGATAGTGAAGAACAGGGAAGCCTGGTGTGCTGCGGTCCATGGGGTCACAGAAGCCTGAGGTGAATCTTCCAGAAAATCTTTCAGTTTCAAAGACCAGTAAGTCTAAATAATGATAGATATACATCTAAGAAGATTTAATTTATGCTGTCATTGGATTGTGGAAAATTTGCCCACATACCTCTACATATCTATGGGTATGGACTAGATATAGATATGGATACAGATTAAGGTACCAGGTGGCTCAGTGATAAAGAATCTACTTGCCAATGCAGGAGATGTGGGTTCAATCCCTGGGTTGAGAAGATCTGGAAAAGGAAATGGCTACCCACTCTAGTATTCTTACCTGGAAAATCCCATGGACAGAAGAGACTGGTGGGCTGTAGTCCATGGGGATGCAAGAGTCAGACACAAGAAAGTGACTGAGCAAGCACGCATGGATGTAGACATGACCATCAATACAGATATAGAGCATAACTATATGGACTGAACGCGTGTTATTCTCTTCTTTTCGGGAGAGGAGGTGCCCTGCGGCACGTGGGATCTTATTTCCCCAACCAGGGATCAAACCTGAGCCCCATGCATTAGAAGCATGGAATCACAACCACTGGACCACCAGGGAAGTCCTCGTTCTCTTCTTTACCCTATTCCCCACAATGTGTGACTTCTACCTACTCCAAGAAGTATTAATTTTATTAGCCTAAAACCGTCAGGCCTTATATATCTTTTAAAAAAATAGAATTAAGTATGAGGATGCATTTAAGAAATAAAATAAATAATCAGAGTTTTAAGAACTTAATATACTAGTGTAGAAAAGAAATTATTTGAGTGGTTAAAAGTGGAGGATAGAAAATGTCTATAAAATCCTGGTAAATCAAAAAATTTGATTAGAAGTTGGTATGTAAAATAAGAGATCAGAAACATTTCAGAAGGTAAAGCCAATAAAACTAATCATTGACTTCCATATGATAACAAGGCAAAACATAGGGGTGTAAGTTTGGACAGTTAAAAGAAAGGGACTTTTACTAACAAAGAAAAAAAATTCTTTAATCAGGTAGCTATAATTGTTGGTAGTGAGATTGCATTCATGCTTTTAAGTCATACAGATTCTGAATTATTAGCAAAGTATGAAGGTGATCCAGCATATGAAAGAAATTCAAGAAAACTCTAATTCTAATGAATATTCCTTCCTTTAGACTTAAACAAGTATCTCCTTACTTAACCGCTTCTCTTCACCTCAATAACTACAACCCTGGATACAAGTCCCCACCAAATCTCTATTTCACAGTATAAGCCTTCTGTTATACCTGCATTTACCTTTGTCCTCTACAGTCTATTCTTGGTGCATTTTTTAAATTTAATTTAAATTTTTTACAGAGTTTTGTTTACTGTCACATATTAACCATAGGTATACAGTCCATTTTTAATACAGCAGTGTTTCTGCTAAAATGGAGTTTAAATAATATTACCCCTTTATTCAAAATCCTTCAATCTTTATAAAGGCCAAAAAGTCTTACATACTAATACCCATGTTCTGTTCTCTATTATCTAACCCCTTTTCATCTTTCTCCACTCACTTGGTTTCCATTACTGAGTACTCTATCTAAATGTCAGTACCATTTCCTCAGACAGTTTCTATCACCCTTTTTCTCCCATGTTTTTCTCCTTAGCACTTGTTACTTCCAAATGTACCAAATATTTTAGCTATTTATTATGTTCTTTTTCATCTCACTTGTTACAATTTAAATGCACAACCACTGGACCACCAGGAAGTCCTCGTTCTCTTCTTTACCCTATTCCCCACAATGTGTGACTTCTACCTACTCCAAGAAGTATTAATTTTATTAGCCTAAAACCGTCAGGCCTTATATATCTTTTAAAAAAATAGAATTAAGTATGAGGATGCATTTAAGAAATAAAATAAATAATCAGAGTTTTAAGAATTTAATATACTAGTGTAGAAAAGAAATTATTTGAGTGGTTAAAAGTGGAGGATAGAAAATGTCTATAAAATCCTGGTAAATCAAAAAATTTGATTAGAAGTTGGGTATGTAAAATAAGAGATCAGAAACATTTCAGAAGGTAAAGCCAATAAAACTAATCATTGACTTCCATATGATAACAAGGCAAAACATAGGGGTGTAAGTTTGGACAGTTAAAAGAAAGGGACTTTTACTAACAAAGAAAAAAAATTCTTTAATCAGGTAGCTATAATTGTTGGTAGTGAGATTGCATTCATGCTTTTAAGTCATACAGATTCTGAATTATTAGCAAAGTATGAAGGTGATCCAGCATATGAAAGAAATTCAAGAAAACTCTAATTCTAATGAATATTCCTTCCTTTAGACTTAAACAAGTATCTCCTTACTTAACCGCTTCTCTTCACCTCAATAACTACAACCCTGGATACAAGTCCCCACCAAATCTCTATTTCACAGTATAAGCCTTCTGTTATACCTGCATTTACCTTTGTCCTCTACAGTCTATTCTTGGTGCATTTTTTAAATTTAATTTAAATTTTTTACAGAGTTTTGTTTACTGTCACATATTAACCATAGGTATACAGTCCATTTTTAATACAGCAGTGTTTCTGCTAAAATGGAGTTTAAATAATATTACCCCTTTATTCAAAATCCTTCAATCTTTATAAAGGCCAAAAAGTCTTACATACTAATACCCATGTTCTGTTCTCTATTATCTAACCCCTTTTCATCTTTCTCCACTCACTTGGTTTCCATTACTGAGTACTCTATCTAAATGTCAGTACCATTTCCTCAGACAGTTTCTATCACCCTTTTTCTCCCATGTTTTTCTCCTTAGCACTTGTTACTTCCAAATGTACCAAATATTTTAGCTATTTATTATGTTCTTTTTCATCTCACTTGTTACAATTTGAACTTCACAGAACAAGGATTTTTTTTTTTTTCCTGTTTTTATGTTACACACTGTAGTCCTGTATTCACTATAATTGTCTCTAAGCGTACTAGTTGATAAATTCTTGCCGAGTGAAAAAAGCTATTCATTTTTCAATGAGGGAAAAACATTTAATGTGTTATGTTTTAGAAAAAAACAGAAGCATGGCATAGAAGAAAACTGACAAGAATAACCCAAATATAATTTCTGGGAAAAGTTAAGGTGATTAATATTAAAAATTCAAAGGAAAATTTGAGCATATTTTTGTATATAGTTTTCTGTATAGTTCTACTAGAAGTAATGTGATGGACTACTATTTCAGTGCTAACTCCATGACAAGCACCTTAAAACAATGGGGAAATAATGCAAAATAAATCTAACTACTGACAAGATAGTATCTGACTACCGACAATATAGTAAAAAAACAATAAAAGAAATCAGATTATACACAGAAAGAATCTAAAACAGTTAACTGAACATTGAAATGACTTTTGAGGATATTTCATAAAGGCAGTGAATGTATTATTTATAGTCACAAACGAGGAACTTACAGGGAAGAAAATATTTCTCAGGACATATCACATGTTACCAATATTAATACAAGAAACACTCAGCAACTACAGGAACTAACAGTACCACCAGCTTTTTACCCGTAACACAGAAATAAATGTACTCCATCACCTATTTCAGGATTTTATGAAAAGTTATCTTGGTACCAGAGCATAGTGAACAAAACCAAATAATAATATTTGAAACTTTATGTCTATACATTGACCACTCTGTGGATACAGAACTCAAATTACCTACATATCAATGAAACTGAAGTGATGTATTTCTCTTAGTCTAGTGAGAGGATGAAAAGTACTTATCTAAATGTTCTGTTCTCTATTATCTAACCTTTTCATCTTTCTCCACTCACTTGGTTTCCATTACTGAGTACTCTATCTAAATGTCAGTACCATTTCCTCAGACAGTTTCTATCACCCTTTCTCCCATGTTTTTCTCCTTAGCACTTGTTACTTCCAAATGTACCAAATATTTTAGCTATTTATTATGTTCTTTTTCATCTCACTTGTTACAATTTGAACTTCACAGAACAAGGATTTTTTTTTTTTTCCTGTTTTTATGTTACACACTGTAGTCCTGTATTCACTATAATTGTCTCTAAGCGTACTAGTTGATAAATTCTTGCCGAGTGAAAAAAGCTATTCATTTTTCAATGAGGGAAAAACATTTAATGTGTTATGTTTTAGAAAAAAACAGAAGCATGGCATAGAAGAAAACTGACAAGAATAACCCAAATATAATTTCTGGGAAAAGTTAAGGTGATTAATATTAAAAATTCAAAGGAAAATTTGAGCATATTTTTGTATATAGTTTTCTGTATAGTTCTACTAGAAGTAATGTGATGGACTACTATTTCAGTGCTAACTCCATGACAAGCACCTTAAAACAATGGGGAAATAATGCAAAATAAATCTAACTACTGACAAGATAGTATCTGACTACCGACAATATAGTAAAAAAAAAAAAAAAAAAAGAAATCAGATTATACACAGAAAGAATCTAAAACAGTTAACTGAACATTGAAATGACTTTTGAGGATATTTCATAAAGGCAGTGAATGTATTATTTATAGTCACAAACGAGGAACTTACAGGGAAGAAAATATTTCTCAGGACATATCACATGTTACCAATATTAATACAAGAAACACTCAGCAACTACAGGAACTAACAGTACCACCAGCTTTTTACCCGTAACACAGAAATAAATGTACTCCATCACCTATTTCAGGATTTTATGAAAAGTTATCTTGGTACCAGAGCATAGTGAACAAAAACCAAATAATAATATTTGAAACTTTATGTCTATACATTGACCACTCTGTGGATACAGAACTCAAATTACCTACATATCAATGAAACTGAAGTGATGTATTTCTCTTAGTCTAGTGAGAGGATGAAAAGTTACAAAGAGTGAGGTTTCAAACATCTAATCAGAGTTTAGAAGGGGAAGGTAGAGAGAGAGAATGGAGGCCCATATTTGGGGATAAAATATTTTAAATATCTGGGGACATAAGCTTAGAGCTTTACAAAATTCTGCCTATTTTCTGGGCTGCCTTTGTACCTAGAACTTTTCACTGAATAGAGCTGGAAACATAAAATGTTTTTAGAAAAAAAATGGAAATTCAAGATTGACAAATCTAACAAATTAGATTGTGTATTTTCCACTGAAAACCTAATTCCAATGACATTAACAGAAACATTACTACCTATGCATTTTTCCTTCAATTTATTGTTATCTCTCTAACCACCAAAATCCAAAAAAGCTAATAATTAGACTACAGACTGCTCAACAATACAGGAAGCTAGAAAAGTATAAAATATATTTAAATTGTAACTTACAAATAATTGTCAACCTATAGTGTTTTTTTGTTCTTGTTAAACTGGCTTTCAGAAGCAAAAGTTAAAAAACATTTGAACAAGTAAAAACTGAGGATATTTACCCCAAATGCCCTTGATGTTAGAACTTCTAAAGGTGGTACTTCACAACATAATGAAACAATCCAAGCTGAAGATGTGAGGGTAAGCAAATAACAGTGAGTAAATATGAACAAACATGGGCTTTCTAAGTGAATCAGTGGTAAAGAACTCTCCTCAGTGAAGGAGGCACAGGAGACATGAGTTTGATCCCTGGGTCAGGAAGATCCCCTGGAGGAGGGAATGGTAACCCACTCCAGTATTCTTGCCTGGAGAATTAGATGGACAGAGGAGACTGGTAGGCTAATGTTCATGGCATCACCTGAGTTGGTCATGATTGAAGTGACTTAGCACACATGCATGCATAAACAGACGTGGTGTAAAACAGAAACAACACTGTCTAATTCCTTGATATTAAAAATTCAAGATAAAAGCTTGTGAACTAAGAAAATGACTATTAAAACTATGTTGAAATACATTCATATAAATGAATTTTACATTTAAATTAAAAATGTGTTAACACTTAAAATACAAAATATGATAAAATACAAACAAATGGGTTTGTATACTTCAAATACAGAACAAAATATTATTGAAAAAGCAAAAGTAATATAAAGATAAAGGAGTTTAATATTAAGATACTTAACAGAATAAAGGAAAAATTATTTGCTGATGAAAGGCATACTTTTGTAAGAAATAAAATTGTGCAAATGAACAATATAGCTGATAAATAATGCATGAGCAATAAAAATGAAAGAACAGAGAAGAGATAAAATTATAAAGACATATTAATACATTAAACTTGCAATATGTATCCATGACCAAATATAACTATGAATATAGACTGATTATTAGGCCAACAAATTATTTGTTTATTCATATCAAATTCTGTAACTGTTTCAAGTTCTATAACTGTGTTTTCTTCAGCCCAGTCTCCTGCTTTGGGTTTAAATTTCGACCAAACTACTCAGATATATAAGTACAAAGCTGCAAATAATTAGTCTTTTGGACACAGAAATGAACTGTGTCACTAATATACTATACTGTCCCTCAAGCAGTTAAAAATGTGTGTTTTAGCTTGTTCGCCTTGCTTTGATCTTATATTTGAGTACCTATATTTTACATAAATTGGATACCCCTCTAAAATAAATTCTTAGCTAGCTAGATTCTTTAACAAGCTATGTTAAAAAAATCTTTTGAGCATTGTGAAAGGTAATTTACCTTTTTTTTTTTTTTTTTTAATAGTTTGGTTTACTTGTTGGCAGTGTGTGTGTGTGTGTGTGTGTGCTCAGTCATGTCCAGCTCTTTGCAGTACCACGAATTGGAGCCTACCAGGCTCCTCTGTCCATGAAATTCTTCAGGCAGGAATACTGGAGTGGGTTGCTATTTTCTTCTCCAGTGGTTTTCCTGATCAAGGGATGGAACCTAGGTCTCCTACATCTCCTGCATTGGCAGGTAGATTCTTTACCACTAGTGCCACTTGGGAAGCCCAGACACACACATATTTAGAGATAAAAAATTTCAGCAAGGTTCCAGGTACAACATAAACTCACACAGTAGTTGTACTTTTATCTGAACAGCAATAATAAAGCAAAAAAAGAGATAAACTAATATATTGATACCAATCATAACAACACCCTAAGTAATAAATATCAAGGAAATCTGAAAAAATGCAAAACACTGATGAAAGATCAGAAACCTTAATGCTAACAAGACAGCAATATGACCCAAATAAATTTAATCTATACAATCATCATCATCCCAATCAGAATCACAGCTGCCTTTTTTTGTAGAAATTGACATGACCTTCTTTAAATTCATATGTTCAAAACAACAACAAAAAGTCAAAATAATCCTGAAAAAAAACACATTAGGAGAACTTACATTTCCCATTTCAAAATTTACTACAAAGTTACGGTGATAAACACAGTGTGACACAGATAGATATGTAGATCAATGAAATAGAAATAAATCCATATACATTTCTTTTTAAACTCAAGCAAAGCTTTATTTAGGCCGCCAAAAACAAGGTTTTATAGAAAAGGAACTCTTAACAAGCAAAGGTATAGCTGTCCAGTTTTCTTTTCCCATCAATATCGATTCCCTGTAAAATATTTGGGGACTACTTTGCGATTTCTAAGCAAAACTAAAATGTGTGGGACAGAGTTGCTTGGCCTCACCACAAGAATTAAGATTTTGCAAAACGATTTTGTTTAATGCTAAATAAACATATAACTAAAAAACTCTGGCTATTGCTAACAAATAACTCTGTCTACCAAAACAGTTCAATCTAAGCACAAGCTTCTTAACATTTAACATGTGAACGTGGCTGCTGTTTTACTTCTGTCACAGATCGCCTGTACAGTGGCAAGATTTAGATACTGGAGGCCATCTAGGTATGGAAGAAGTAATCCTTAACAGAAATAACTACAGTAGGTAAGCAACTAGAACAAATGGGCCCACCTCTGCCACAGCCCTCTAGGATAGGTGCCGCATTTGCTGTGTAAAGAAGGGCCACTGACCCTCTACTTTGTTAGTGGAAACTGGGAAAGCAGAGCTAGACAGAGAAGCTGTTCTTCTAGAACCATCAGTACCTTAATAAATCGGCCTGGGGTTCTTCGTGCTGGAGTGTGCCTCACACGCAGCAACATAGGCAGACTCGGGGAAGAAGTCCTCCTGGTACTCTGCTAAAAACTTCAGAAAGAGATCGAGGTGCTTCAGTAAAGCCTTCAGATTCTTCTCAGAAAGGGACATCTTTCCCAGCATTTCTGGAAGTTTCACGAACAATCGCAGCAAGTGTTGTGCCCCGTAAATACAAGAAGGTGGAGGTGGCTGGTCAGCTGGCGGGTAACCATCAGGTACAAATTTCCAGGAGACGACTTCATTCATTTCAATTTTAAAACCCCAGAAGGGGAGGATGCTCATGCTGTAAAAAACAAAAAATTAATCCTGAAAAAAAACACATTAGGAGAACTTACATTTCCCATTTCAAAATTTACTACAAAGTTACGGTGATAAACACAGTGTGACACAGATAGATATGTAGATCAATGAAATAGAAATAAATCCATATACATTTCTTTTTAAACTCAAGCAAAGCTTTATTTAGGCCGCCAAAAACAAGGTTTTATAGAAAAGGAACTCTTAACAAGCAAAGGTATAGCTGTCCAGTTTTCTTTTCCCATCAATATCGATTCCCTGTAAAATATTTGGGGACTACTTTGCGATTTCTAAGCAAAACTAAAATGTGTGGGACAGAGTTGCTTGGCCTCACCACAAGAATTAAGATTTTGCAAAACGATTTTGTTTAATGCTAAATAAACATATAACTAAAAAACTCTGGCTATTGCTAACAAATAACTCTGTCTACCAAAACAGTTCAATCTAAGCACAAGCTTCTTAACATTTAACATGTGAACGTGGCTGCTGTTTTACTTCTGTCACAGATCGCCTGTACAGTGGCAAGATTTAGATACTGGAGGCCATCTAGGTATGGAAGAAGTAATCCTTAACAGAAATAACTACAGTAGGTAAGCAACTAGAACAAATGGGCCCACCTCTGCCACAGCCCTCTAGGATAGGTGCCGCATTTGCTGTGTAAAGAAGGGCCACTGACCCTCTACTTTGTTAGTGGAAACTGGGAAAGCAGAGCTAGACAGAGAAGCTGTTCTTCTAGAACCATCAGTACCTTAATAAATCGGCCTGGGGTTCTTCGTGCTGGAGTGTGCCTCACACGCAGCAACATAGGCAGACTCGGGGAAGAAGTCCTCCTGGTACTCTGCTAAAAACTTCAGAAAGAGATCGAGGTGCTTCAGTAAAGCCTTCAGATTCTTCTCAGAAAGGGACATCTTTCCCAGCATTTCTGGAAGTTTCACGAACAATCGCAGCAAGTGTTGTGCCCCGTAAATACAAGAAGGTGGAGGTGGCTGGTCAGCTGGCGGGTAACCATCAGGTACAAATTTCCAGGAGACGACTTCATTCATTTCATTACTTTGTCTGCCCTCAAAGCCAGCAAGCTCCACACTCCCTTCTTCGCTAAGGGTCAGAGGAACAGATGATGATGACCTGCTATGAACAGGTGTCTTCTTTTCCAGGTGCAGAAACAGCTGGGGCTTACTGGCTAAGGTGTCCTGCTCCTGGTATTTGGGCTGTGGCGAAGCACTGCTCTCATACAGTCTGTCAAAATTAGCAGAGTGGCGCATGGACCGCCTCAAAGACGGCAAGGTTTCTGGCTTGGCTTTGCATCTTTTGGGGGTGGTTAGTTCGCCCATGGTTGACTGACTCTCTGTGGACTGTGGCGTGGATGGATTCAACAAAGGTGGGCTTGGAGAGAGCTCATCCTGGTTCCTATTAGCATTTGTGGTACTTTCCTTAATTGGAAGAAAAAATGTGGACGAAGCAACCTCTTTATACTGATCTTGTTCATACGGATAAAGCAAAACCAATGGGAGAGCGTAATCAAAGGTTATTCTTAATCCATCCACCATCTCCTTACAAAGATCAATGTTCTTTTCTGCTGGGATAGAATGCACATTCATGTTGGTGTGTGGCATAGTGTGATGGTGACGAGACCTCTCATTGGCTGAAGAAGCTGCACTGATAGCAAAATGCTTCACGACGATTCCAAAATAGTTATGACGTTGTCTGGCATGGAAGTTTCACCAACCGTTTCCTCCTGTTGATATAGTAACAATCGTCCTCAAGCTGCTTCTTCAGAACTTCAGGGATTTCTATAGTAATTGTTGTTTCTTCCATTTGTTAGTGGAAACTGGGAAAGCAGAGCTAGACAGAGAAGCTGTTCTTCTAGAACCATCAGTACCTTAATAAATCGGCCTGGGGTTCTTCGTGCTGGAGTGTGCCTCACACGCAGCAACATAGGCAGACTCGGGGAAGAAGTCCTCCTGGTACTCTGCTAAAAACTTCAGAAAGAGATCGAGGTGCTTCAGTAAAGCCTTCAGATTCTTCTCAGAAAGGGACATCTTTCCCAGCATTTCTGGAAGTTTCACGAACAATCGCAGCAAGTGTTGTGCCCCGTAAATACAAGAAGGTGGAGGTGGCTGGTCAGCTGGCGGGTAACCATCAGGTACAAATTTCCAGGAGACGACTTCATTCATTTCATTACTTTGTCTGCCCTCAAAGCCAGCAAGCTCCACACTCCCTTCTTCGCTAAGGGTCAGAGGAACAGATGATGATGACCTGCTATGAACAGGTGTCTTCTTTTCCAGGTGCAGAAACAGCTGGGGCTTACTGGCTGAGGTGTCCTGCTCCTGGTATTTGGGCTGTGGCGAAGCACTGCTCTCATACAGTCTGTCAAAATTAGCAGAGTGGCGCATGGACCGCCTCAAAGACGGCAAGGTTTCTGGCTTGGCTTTGCATCTTTTGGGGGTGGTTAGTTCGCCCATGGTTGACTGACTCTCTGTGGACTGTGGCGTGGATGGATTCAACAAAGGTGGGCTTGGAGAGAGCTCATCCTGGTTCCTATTAGCATTTGTGGTACTTTCCTTAATTGGAAGAAAAAATGTGGACGAAGCAACCTCTTTATACTGATCTTGTTCATACGGATAAAGCAAAACCAATGGGAGAGCGTAATCAAAGGTTATTCTTAATCCATCCACCATCTCCTTACAAAGATCAATGTTCTTTTCTGCTGGGATAGAATGCACATTCATGTTGGTGTGTGGCATAGTGTGATGGTGACGAGACCTCTCATTGGCTGAAGAAGCTGCACTGATAGCAAAATGCTTCACGTACGATTCCAAAATAGTTATGACGTTCGTCTGGCATGGAAGTTTCACCAACCGTTTCCTCCTGTTGATATAGTAACAATCGTCCTCAAGCTGCTTCTTCAGAACTTCAGGGATTTCTATAGTAATTGTTGTTTCTTCCATTTCCTTTTTTGCGTGCAGTTCTGGGTTTTCCTTCAGTTCAGTTTTTTCTTCAATATCACTTTCGTCACTTATTCCTCCTTCCTTTGCTTCACTGTCAGACGAGCTGCTTATTGAGCTTTCATCGTCGATATCTTTCTCCCCAGCAGGGAGGCTTTTTGAGGTAGAACCCACACCAGGAAACTTACAGCGACTCCTCTTTCTTCCTGTGCTTCTCAGGTGGGCTACCGCTTTTCTGGCCAATTTCCGTTGTAATCTCCGATTTTCATCTGTGTCACGAAGGATATAATCCTCAGCAGCCCATCTATCCCAGCTTCTGCTCCAGCCATTAAAATGGATCAGATATTCTGGAATCTGTCTGCCGCTTTCGTCTTTCCTAACAATAACATCGACAATCTTGGCGTCGTACAGCACTTGTGCCTTGGTGGGATCAGGCTCGAAGCACAGCACTTTCTCCCCTAAACAGAATTTAAACGTTATACCTTCACTCGAGCTCATCATGGCGGAAGGCGAGGCTCGCGGGGCTGGCGGTTTGTGCAGGGTGGGGGAGGGGTATAGTGGCCGGGAGGTGGCAAACTCCGCTTGGCAAGGGGAGGACTGGAGCGGAAGGGGCGGAGTGGGGCATGAGTGGAAGGACAGGGCAGGGGCGGAAGGGGCGGGGTGAGAACAACAGGGGGCAAGGGTAGGACTGGAGTGGCAGGGTCAGGGCAGGACAGAGCATGAGTGGAAGGGCGGGGCAGGAACCGAAGGGGCAGGAACAGAAGGGACAGGGCGGGGTGGGGCGTGAGTGGAAGAGCGGGCAGGTGCAGAAGGGGCGTGGTGGGAGCAACAGGGGGCAAGGGCAGAACTGCAGTGGGGGTGGGGTGGAGCGTGAGTAGAAGGGCAGGGCAGATGCGAAAGGGGAAGGATGGGAGTGGAAGAGGTGAGACAGGGCGGGGCGGGAGCGACAGGGCGCAAGGGCAGGACTGGAGTGGCAGGGGCAGGGCAGGACAGAGCGTGAGTGGAAGGGCGGGGCAGGAACCGAAGGGACAGGAACAGAAGGGGCGGGGTGGGAGCGACAGGGGGCAAGGGCAGGACTGGAGTGGCAGGGGCGGGGTGGGGCGTGAGTGGAAGGGCAGGGCAAGTGCGAAAAGGGCCGGGTGGGAGTGGAAGAATGAGAAGGGGTGGGGCGGGAGGGACAGGGGGCAAGGGCAAGACTGGAGAGGCGGGGCGGGGCGGAGCATGAGTGGAAGGGCGGAGCAGGCACAGAAGGGGCGGGGTGGGAGCAACAGGGGGCAAGGGCAAGACTGGAGTGGCAGGGGCGGGGCAGAGTGTGAGTGGAAGGGCAGGGCAGGCGCAGATGTGGTGGGGCGGGGTAGGAGTGGAAGAGGCAAGATGGGGCGGAGAGGGAGCAACCTCAGTGCAGCATCGGGCGGGACCGGCGGAGGCTCAGTCCATACACATGCGATCAACTGATTTTTGATCAAAGTACCAAGACCGTTCAACTGAGACAGAATATTCTTTTCAGCACATAATGCTGACACAACTGCAAAAGCAGGAAACTGACATCTTACAAGATGCGCCAAAATTACTTAAAGTGGATCAAAGACCTTCATGTAGAGTCGCAGACTATAAAAGTCTTAGAAGAAAACCCAGGGGTAAGTATGCGTAACCTTCTTTGGCACCAGGTCCTTAAATATGTCAGCAAAACACAAGCAAGAAAGGAAATAAATTGTATTCATCGAAGTAAAAATTTCTGTGCATAAAGGACATTATCAAAAAGTAAAAAAACAACCTGAACAATGGTAGAGTGTATTTGCAAATCACATAACTGATAAGAACATATAAACTCTTGTAAGAATACACAGAATATAATTAAAAGCCTTAATAAAAGGTTATGAATAAACATATCTCAAAAAGGAAATACAAATGGCTACTGAGCACATAAAGAGATGCATGATATCATTAGTTGTCAAGGAAATGAAAGTCAAAAGTACAGTAGCATTCTACTTTATACCCAGTACAATTATGATAATCAAAATGTCAAGTAGTATCAAGTTTTGACAAGAATATGGAAGATGGAAAATCAGAACCATCACACATGTTGACAGGGATGAAAAGATGGTACAGAGACTTTGGAAAACAATCTGGAAATCAGTCAAGTTTTTAACATCATGTTGGACTCCCTTGGTGGCCCACTGTTTGAAAATCTGCTGGCCAGTATAGGGGATATAGGTTTGAACCCTGGTCCAGAAAGATTCCACATGCCAGTGAGGCAGCTAGGTTCATGTGCCACAGCTACTGAGCTTGCACTCTAGAGTCTGTGAGCCATGACTACTGAACCTATGTACCGTAACTACTGAAGCCTGCATGCTCTAGAGTCAGTGCCCCACCAGAAAAGAAGCCACAACAATGAAAAGCCTGTGCACTGCAGCTTGAGAAAGCTGCAACAAACACCCAGCAGAGGCAAGGGGAAAAAAACATAAACATATGAATTTGTTAATTAATTAAAAATAAATACAGTGTTACCATTTGGACCAACAATTTAACTCCCAGTTATACATACCCAAGATGAATGAAATAAATGTGCACATGATATCTTTTACATGAATGCTGATAGCAGCACTATACATAATAGCCAGAAGGTGAAAAAAAACCAAATGTTTATCAACTCATAAATGGATAAATACAAATGTGGTACACCCTACAACACAGTATCATTTGTCCATAAAAATATCAGAGTCCTGGGGCTTCCCTGGTGGTCCAGTGGGTAAGGACACCACCTTGCAGTGCAAGGGGCACCGGTTTGTTCCCTGACCTGGGAAGGTCCCACAGGCTGCAGAGCAGCTGGATGGATGTGTCCACCTACCAAGCCAGAGCTCTAGAGCGCATGCACCCAGAGGCAGCACTCTGCAATGAGAGAAGCCACTGCAATGGGAGGCCCAACCAGGCCAAAGAACAAAGATGAATAAACATATCTCAAAAAGGAAATACAAATGGCTACTGAGCACATAAAGAGATGCATGATATCATTAGTTGTCAAGGAAATGAAAGTCAAAAGTACAGTAGCATTCTACTTTATACCCAGTACAATTATGATAATCAAAATGTCAAGTAGTATCAAGTTTTGACAAGAATATGGAAGATGGAAAATCAGAACCATCACACATGTTGACAGGGATGAAAAGATGGTACAGAGACTTTGGAAAACAATCTGGAAATCAGTCAAGTTTTTAACATCATGTTGGACTCCCTTGGTGGCCCACTGTTTGAAAATCTGCTGGCCAGTATAGGGGATATAGGTTTGAACCCTGGTCCAGAAAGATTCCACATGCCAGTGAGGCAGCTAGGTTCATGTGCCACAGCTACTGAGCTTGCACTCTAGAGTCTGTGAGCCATGACTACTGAACCTATGTACCGTAACTACTGAAGCCTGCATGCTCTAGAGTCAGTGCCCCACCAGAAAAGAAGCCACAACAATGAAAAGCCTGTGCACTGCAGCTTGAGAAAGCTGCAACAAACACCCAGCAGAGGCAAGGGGAAAAAAACATAAACATATGAATTTGTTAATTAATTAAAAATAAATACAGTGTTACCATTTGGACCAACAATTTAACTCCCAGTTATACATACCCAAGATGAATGAAATAAATGTGCACATGATATCTTTTACATGAATGCTGATAGCAGCACTATACATAATAGCCAGAAGGTAAAAAAAACAACAAATGTTTATCAACTCATAAATAGATAAATACAAATGTGGTACACCCTACAACACAGTATCATTTGTCCATAAAAATATCAGAGTCCTGGGGCTTCCCTGGTGGTCCAGTGGGTAAGGACACCACCTTGCAGTGCAAGGGGCACCGGTTTGTTCCCTGACCTGGGAAGGTCCCACAGGCTGCAGAGCAGCTGGATGGATGTGTCCACCTACCGAGCCAGAGCTCTAGAGCGCATGCACCCAGAGGCAGCACTCTGCAATGAGAGAAGCCACTGCAACGGGAGGCCCACACAGGCCAAAGAACAAAGATAAATAAATGAAAGATCAATAGAAGTGGCTAAAATATATACATATTAAAATATATATACATATATCAGAGTACTGATACATGCTATATAATGTGCATGAAACTTGAAAACATGTTAAGTGAAAGAACAAGGCACACAAGACCACATATTATTTCTTTTATATAAAATGACAAGAATAGGCAAATCTATAAAGTAGATTAGTGTCTACTTTGGGCTGGGGAAGATGGGGGGATTGAGACGTGATAAGTAAAGTGCTTTCATTTCAAGGTGACAAAAATGTCTTAAATTTGATTGCAGTTAGGGTTTCACTTCGTGAACATACTAAATATCACCGAAATGTACACTTCAATTGTGTGAATTCTGTGCTATGTTAACTATATCTCAGTAAACCCATTACAAAAAATTAGTTGCATACATGTGTCAATCTATTTCTAGGCTCTCTAATCTCATTTTATTGATCTATTTGTATGTCTTAATGTAAAAACACAGTCATAATTTTATAAGTTCTGTAATCATGTTTAGCCCTTTTGATTTTGTCTTTATTTTTGAAAGTTATTTTGCCAATTGTAGGTTCACAGAATTTCTGAATGGATTAAACAGTGTGCCAATTTCTATAAAAAACCTGCTTAGATCTAAATAATCATGTAATTTATCTTGGATATATTCAAATCTTTATAATATCCAAACTTCAGACTAAGTTTGAATGACTTAGTCAAATGACTAAGGTACCTTTCTCTGTTTATTTAAGCTTTCTTTAATTGCATAACATCAATAAGCAATGTTTTCAATTCTCAGTTTGCAAGTCTTACACATTTTCTTTAAGACATATATTTGATATTATTATAGATGTTATTTTCATTTATTTTCAAGCTTTTAAATTCTCATAGGGTTTTCTATATTAATGTTGTACACTGCAACCTTCCTATAACCATACATTAGTTCTAGTAGCAGTTTTGTAAATCCGTCAGATTTTCTACATTGATGATCCTGTTGTTTGCAAATTAAAATAGTGTATCAATGCTTCTTCCTTTGGACACTTTTTTCATTATCTTATTACCTTATTAAAACCTCCAGAAGTTAAAAACTTCTATTTAACCTCCAATATTAAACAGAAGTATGAGAGTGACATACACTTGTCTTTTTTCTGATTTTAAGCAGAATATTCATTCATTTGCTAATTAATTATGATGCTAGCTGTAGAGCTCATGAAGGTATTTAGGTCAGGCTGCTATCCTTTTAGTCTAAAAATTTCATTAGGAAAATTTTTACACAGTTACTTCCCTTCCAGGCTTCTACACGGAAGTAAATACAGAGAATTGTACTGTTTAATATAGAACACTAATAATATAATACAAATAATATTTGGGGTGTTGAGGACATAGTATCACAGCACCAACTGGGAATTATGTAATAGATATTTTCTATGCCAGTAGGATACATACTCTGTGAAATCATTCAGAAACCAATTTTGGATTAAGAAATTTTTCATTAAATGGTTCTTCCATGTAATCTAATTTGTTAGAACATAAACAATTCTTCTTGGTTTAAATAATGAATTAAAACTGGTCATTAGAGTAATGACATATATTGTAGAGAGTTTACCTGTGGGTAATTAGCTTTCTTTCAGTCATTAGATTTCATTTCTCCTTTAACACCTTTATAAATTATCCTAAATGAGGGAGTGAATTGTGTAATAAAGTGATGCATACGTGACTTTAAAGTACACAGTTTCTGGGGAAAATAAAATCACAATCAAATACAAAATAAAATCATGAATTTTAGAGACTATTATTGTGACTAATCCATAGATATTAGAAATAATGGCATATAAAGGTCTTATATTAATTAAAACATTTCATAAAGAAAAGTGATGTAGCATAGTCAACAAAAGAAACAGAGCACATATGTAATAGTAAATAGAAAATGAAGAGATGCCCTGTACTAAGAATGGAAATTGATATTATCACTGTTGAGATCATAGCTGCAATACTGTGTTAATTCTAGGGCACTTCAATACTAGGCATATGGAGTAATGCTGGAAAGAGTCCAGGGGGAAAAACAACTGAATAATGAGAAGGGAAGACTGATTTATGGGGAGAGATTAAAGCAGCATAATATTTATAGCTGAGCCAAAGAAATATGAAAATGATCTGCAAATATTTGAAAGATGTAAATAACAAGTAGGAAAGGAATTCTTGAGGTGGAAGCAGAATTAGAGGCAATGCAATCTGAATGAAAAGTGGCAGTGTTATTTATGCTGAGGAAAGATTAAAACACACACATAATTTCCTGACTGGACTACTAAGTAGAAGAACAGTCTTTCTCCTTAAGCATCAAATGCCCTCCTGCACAAAACACTAAAATGTGTTATTTTATGGATTACTCATGCATTGACAGGGAGCGAGTGTGAATTATTTTATCAAAACCAGAACAGAAAGATATAGGATATGCTGTCTGACTCACTATGAATCTACAGAGTAGAATTCTATTTTCTTTGATTTAAGGATGCAGAGACTTATTTTTTGTTTTTTAAATCCTTCACATTAGAGGTTATTTATGATGATTGGTACTGGCTCCTCACTAAAATTATAAGCAAGCAGGGAGCATTTACATAGAAAATCTATGCTAAGATCCTACTCCAAGAAGAGAGGACGAGTGATTGGCATTTAAGTGGACCTACAGATGGCAGCTTTTCCAGTGAGTGTTTCAAAATGTGTCTGAGAACCTGGCCTCTCAATTGCTTGAATTTCTCTCCTCCAATTATGTGCATATTAAGGGCTTCCCTGGTGGCTCAGAGGGTAAAGAACTGCCTGCAGTGCAGGAGACCCAGGTTCCATCCCTGGGTCAAGGAAGATCCCCGGGTCAAGGAACATCCCCTGGAGAAGACAATGGCAAGCTACTCCAGTATTCTTGCCTGGAGAATTCCACGGACAGAGGAGCCTTGCAGACCAGAGTCTATGGGATTGCAAAAGCATCAGACACTACTGAGCAACTAACATTTCACTAACATTTATGTATCCTGCATTGGCCGGCAGGTTCTTCATCACTTATGCCACCTGGGAAGCTCCCTCCAATTCTTATTTAGCAACATGAATTTTTAATGTCACCGGCAAAGCCCAACAACAATTCCAGGGAAGAAAAACAGAATGTGTAGATAATAAAGTCTAATATTTTTTCCCTTTGTGATGTCTAGTTTCAGTTGCTCACAAGTGGCCGCAGCCACCCCACAGATCTTGCTCTTGGCACTTCTGACAGGAATTCCTAATGTGAAATGGTTGCACCTAATACCTCATCTCAGTGGGATACTCCAATTCAAGATGGCTGTGGCTAGCTGTGTGCAAGGATACTGCCCTGGAAGATGTCATCTGGAGCCTGAGCAGAAAGACTGTGGCTGTGCAGACCCTCAAGAACCCCGCCCACTACTCACTCCCACCAAGAATCCTTAAAACATTCCCACCCGTGGTCTTCCAAGACAGCGAGTCCCTAGAGTGCATGCCCATACTGCTCCAATCTCTGATGGAAGAATAAAGAGAATCCTTTCCTCCTGAACCAAACTTGGTCTCACTCTCTTGGGGAGAGCAACACTAGGCAGAAGGACCCTTGCTGGGAACCGAGTCAGAAGATGCAGTAGCAATAATTCAGTCCTGTGTCTATCCCTTAGAATTTCTTATTATCTTTACATATCCAAAAAAAATTGACAAAGTATTCATTTCACTCTTCTCCACTCGCTTCAAATGCCACATTCACATTCACAGCTTATAAACCTGCCTTTCTCATCTTTTTTTTTTTTTTTTTCAGTATACCTCAGCAGCAGCTCTCATTTCACATAGTTATTTTCTTCTGACCAAAGGCTGGACCACTTTACCTGATATTACAATCACTTCTTTACATATATTCTCTTTTTTTTTTTTTTTTGACATCTCACTTTTCTTTGTACCCTCCAAGAAATTAAAACTGTTTCTATCCAAACTTTTACTTACTCTATACCTGAATATGGACAGACTGAACATTTTAAAATCTGTGCTGTACACTGAGGGTATTAAATATTGGTACAAATCCACTAGCTCTCTCTTTCATAATAGATGCTTATTCAGGTAGATATACTTTCCAGCATCTTACCCCATTTTGGCAGGCTATGTTTTCATCAATTAAATGTAAGCAGAAGTGACATTTTCATCCCTTTTCTCCTTATTTATAAGAATTTAAGCACATGACTTCCCTCATAAACTGAAATAAGTCTGTGATCCATATTTGAACAGACACATTGTGTCAGCCCCTAGAGAAATCCTAGCTAAATTCTGTAAAGAAATTAGGATATCAGAACTTCCCAACAACCTATGAACAATCATTTGAAGTCTGTAACTAGAAACAGAAACAAACTTGCAACGTTTTAAGCCATTTTGTTTTCAAGGTATCTCAAGTAAAATTACTGATTCTTTAAAGTATTCACAGGGATCAGATTGCACCCACTAGCATCACCCTCACTATGCCCCTATGTGTTGTCAAATAATATGACTGTTTTTAACTAGTCCACTCAACTTTCCCCTCCCCTGAGGGATGATTTCAGGCTTTCTTTCCTCTTCCTCAGGTATCCAACAACTTTTCCTCCATCCTCCTTTTATTTTAAAGAATACCTTTCCTCCTGAACCAAACTTGGTCTCACTCTTGGGGAGAGCAACACTAGGCAGAAGGACCCTTGCTGGGAACCGAGTCAGAAGATGCAGTAGCAATAATTCAGTCCTGTGTCTATCCCTTAGAATTTCTTATTATCTTTACATATCCAAAAAAAATTGACAAAGTATTCATTTCACTCTTCTCCACTCGCTTCAAATGCCACATTCACATTCACAGCTTATAAACCTGCCTTTCTCATCTTTTTTTTTTTTTTTTTCAGTATACCTCAGCAGCAGCTCTCATTTCACATAGTTATTTTCTTCTGACCAAAGGCTGGACCACTTTACCTGATATTACAATCACTTCTTTACATATATTCTCTTTTTTTTTTTTTTTTGACATCTCACTTTTCTTTGTACCCTCCAAGAAATTAAAACTGTTTCTATCCAAACTTTTACTTACTCTATACCTGAATATGGACAGACTGAACATTTTAAAATCTGTGCTGTACACTGAGGGTATTAAATATTGGTACAAATCCACTAGCTCTCTCTTTCATAATAGATGCTTATTCAGGTAGATATACTTTCCAGCATCTTACCCCATTTTGGCAGGCTATGTTTTCATCAATTAAATGTAAGCAGAAGTGACATTTTCATCCCTTTTCTCCTTATTTATAAGAATTTAAGCACATGACTTCCCTCATAAACTGAAATAAGTCTGTGATCCATATTTGAACAGACACATTGTGTCAGCCCCTAGAGAAATCCTAGCTAAATTCTGTAAAGAAATTAGGATATCAGAACTTCCCAACAACCTATGAACAATCATTTGAAGTCTGTAACTAGAAACAGAAACAAACTTGCAACGTTTTAAGCCATTTTGTTTTCAAGGTATCTCAAGTAAAATTACTGATTCTTTAAAGTATTCACAGGGATCAGATTGCACCCACTAGCATCACCCTCACTATGCCCCTATGTGTTGTCAAATAATATGACTGTTTTTAACTAGTCCACTCAACTTTCCCCTCCCCTGAGGGATGATTTCAGGCTTTCTTTCCTCTTCCTCAGGTATCCAACAACTTTTCCTCCATCCTCCTTTTTATTTTATAGCTTTGCCTATTATTTCAATGAAATGGAAAAAAAGAATAGAGGAATCCCAAAATTTAACATCACTATATCTAACCACTACTACAACCTACAAAATATGTTAGTACTGATTGGTTTACGACTAATTCCTCAATATTCAGTGGAATCAGGGAAAGATATTACTCTGGGGACTTTTGACTTCTCAACTGAATTATTAATTTTTCTTCAAATGTTTTTTATCATTCCAAGCGGTACAAAAATACGCAGTTAGATAACCCATCAAAAATAGCGACAATATGGGCTTCCCTGGTGGTGTAGTGGGTAAAGAGTCTGTCTTGTAGTGCACGGGGCGATCCCATGTGCCATGGAGGGGTTGGATCAGTTTGTCCAATTAGTAGCTAGCGCCCTAGAGCACATGTTCCCAGAGCCGATGCTCTGCAATGAGAGAGGCCACTGCGCTGGGAGGTCCACACAGGCCAAAGAATAAAGATAGATGAAAATAAATAAATAAAAAAATAATAAAAGAGGCCAAAATGAAAAAAAATAGAAAAAAAACATCCTCTGGAGGACGGCATGGCAACCTACACCAGTACTCTGCCTGGGGGATCCCATGGACAGAGAATCCTGGCAGGCTACAGTCCATGGAGTTGCAAAGAGTTAGACACGACTGAAGTGAGTTAGCATGTGTGTACATATATATATAAAGTAGAATGTTAATCACACAGGAGGATGAAATAACTTCCACTTATATATGCATACAAAGATATGTTAACAAAGAAATGGTGAATGAAAGTGTAGAAGTTTTGAATGTCAAGAAGCTTGAAAATACTATAAAATTAATAGCTGATAGACTATCAAGGATTAGGTTAAGGTTATTATAACCGTTCAGGAAAAAATAAAGGTTTTAGTGGTTATCTTACAAAGAGAGAGTCATGAAACAAGAAGATCATCAGCCAGAGTGCATTACCATTGTAGAAATCAGAAAGACAGTTAAAGAATAAAATTATACCTCTGACAATTATAACCATGGAACCAGGAAGTGGAATTTATAAAGTAGAAACTAGTCACATTAGAGAGAATAATAAAAACAATAAAATAGAGAGGCAAGTATTCAGTAACCCACACTCCTTCAAAATGATCTATGTATCATTTTATCTAGTAAGATGTATAAACAGATATTAAGGTCTAGAAGAGGAGTTTGGTGTTAATATATTAATCATGTTATTAAAATTACAAACATGTTACTTTATTAGAATTATAAAGAATAAAGCATGATTATTTAGAAAAGGAAGACAATTACTTTAAAATAAAGGAAATATGAGAGAGGAAAATATGAGTATATGATATTTATAAAAGTGACATTTTCAAAGCTTGATGTATTTGTGAATCTATGAATAAAATATGTAAAGAATACAACTTTATATACCTTAAGTATACACTTTTTATAATATTTTTAAAAGTCAAGACTGTACTGAATTTTAATTCCAGGTTAATAAATTTGAACTTTTGATTAGGAGAATGACTGACAGAATTATTAGGAAGATGCAGAGAATAGGCCTCTTTCATTAATTATGCTTTTTCTGCTGCAGGCAACAAAAACCAATTTAAAGGGAAATAACTGAAAATACAATAAATTAGAGACAACCTTATAGAAACACAGTGTGGTTTGACATAAGCCAAAAGTAAGAACACAGTTAATAGTAAAACTTTACTTTGGCCACCTGACGTGAAGAGATGACTCATTGAAAAAGACCCTGATGTTGGAAAAATTAAGAGGGCAGAAGGAGAAGGGAACAGAGGATGAGATAGTTGGATGGCATCAGTGACTCAATGAACATGAGTTTGAGCAACTTCAGGACATGGTGAAGGACAGAGAAGCCTGCTGTGATGTAGTCCATGGGTCGCAAAGAGTCAGACACAACTAAGTGACTGAACTGAAGTGAACTGAACATTTCTGCTTCTCTGTGTGCGTTTCCTGTTGCTCTTTGTGAAGAACTTATGCTGACCCTCAGTCCCCAAGAAATAATGACTACTGTAGCATCCAACTTAACATGTAGAAGTTTCGATAATATAAAGGTTATTCACAATTATTAATCCCAAATCTTACATGAAAGACATTTTTGGCCTAAGTTACTATGACTAGAAGTGGATAGTAGGCCCAACTTATTACAAATAGGAACAAATGCTTATAAATTACAAGCAAGAATTTTCAGAAATTCAGAGAGGAATCAAAACAGGTTGGTGAGTTACAGATAAGCATCCCAAAGGATTCTGTAGTTCAAAATTTACTTGTTACCTTAATATCAAATATCCAATTTAGAGTAAGAAAACACACACATTATATGAAATTACAGAATATCAAGTTTAGAAAGAAACAAATTGACTACAAGCAATATCTTCAAAATATTTTGCCTATGGTAAGAAAATATTAAATGGGTTGCATGTTTCTAACTAAGTAGGTTTTGAGAACTTTTTACTCTAGTTTCATCTTTTAAAGTTATACTATCTTGGAGGTCTTAGATGTTATGTCAAAATGTCATTAAATGTAAAGAAAAATCTAAGAAAAGAGGAGATATGTAAGACAGAAGATAATTCTTTTTTAAAAAAGATATTGTGACTATCCAATCTGTTTTTCAAAAAATATGATTTTTAATTTATCTGCCAGTTGTTTATGATAGTAGTTCAATTATTTAAGATTAAAGAAATTCCCTATTTTTATTAGAAGGTATTTTTAGCTTGAGAAATTAACTAATTCCCTCACTATGGAAAAATAAAAATATCAATTTATACTGCCTTACCTTATAACCTCGATGTTACAAAGCTTATGCTCAGATAAATTACTTCATAAAATTCACTCTAGAAGCAGGCATCCAATATCATATCCATATCTTTTTTGTTTGGCAAAATATTTGAAAAATTAAGAGGGCAGAAGGAGAAGGGAACAGAGGATGAGATAGTTGGATGGCATCAGTGACTCAATGAACATGAGTTTGAGCAACTTCAGGACATGGTGAAGGACAGAGAAGCCTGCTGTGATGTAGTCCATGGGTCGCAAAGAGTCAGACACAACTAAGTGACTGAACTGAAGTGAACTGAACATTTCTGCTTCTCTGTGTGCGTTTCCTGTTGCTCTTTGTGAAGAACTTATGCTGACCCTCAGTCCCCAAGAAATAATGACTACTGTAGCATCCAACTTAACATGTAGAAGTTTCGATAATATAAAGGTTATTCACAATTATTAATCCCAAATCTTACATGAAAGACATTTTTGGCCTAAGTTACTATGACTAGAAGTGGATAGTAGGCCCAACTTATTACAAATAGGAACAAATGCTTATAAATTACAAGCAAGAATTTTCAGAAATTCAGAGAGGAATCAAAACAGGTTGGTGAGTTACAGATAAGCATCCCAAAGGATTCTGTAGTTCAAAATTTACTTGTTACCTTAATATCAAATATCCAATTTAGAGTAAGAAAAACATACACATTATATGAAATTACAGAATATCAAGTTTAGAAAGAAACAAATTGACTACAAGCAATATCTTCAAAATATTTTGCCTATGGTAAGAAAATATTAAATGGGTTGCATGTTTCTAACTAAGTAGGTTTTGAGAACTTTTTACTCTAGTTTCATCTTTTAAAGTTATACTATCTTGGAGGTCTTAGATGTTATGTCAAAATGTCATTAAATGTAAAGAAAAATCTAAGAAAAGAGGAGATATGTAAGACAGAAGATAATTCTTTTTTAAAAAAGATATTGTGACTATCCAATCTGTTTTTCAAAAAATATGATTTTTAATTTATCTGCCAGTTGTTTATGATAGTAGTTCAAATATTTAAGATTAAAGAAATTCCTATTTTTATTAGAAGGTATTTTTAGCTTGAGAAATTAACTAATTCCCTCACTATGGAAAAATAAAAATATCAATTTATACTGCCTTACCTTATAACCTCGATGTTACAAAGCTTATGCTCAGATAAATTACTTCATAAAATTCACTCTAGAAGCAGGCATCCAATATCATATCCATATCTGTGTTGGCAAAATATTTGAAATAAAATTATGCTGTCATTAGAAAGTCTATTTGAAATTTCAATAACATATCTAGAGACAAAACAGTTTGTAGAACATCATTCTTCTCCTTTCATCATTTGCAATTTATTTAAATTTTATGACATGCTCACTTATTCTAATACTAGAATGCTCCTCCTGCTTTTTGAACTTCTGTCTTCATCTGAACATTTCTAAATGTAAATTTAGGAAGTTTCTTTTGTATTATGCAAACTGTGAACTTACAAGCATAAAATCTGAAATATTAGTATTGGACCATCTTAAAAACACTGTCTTATGGAGAAAGTTATTTTGAAAAACACAGATATATTAAGCCAAACATTCAAAAAATATAATTTCAAAAGAAAGTAAGAACTGATATCAGTGCACATTAGATTCCCAATTAAAGTAATTACTTGCTGTGCCTTTAATAAAAGAAATTTACCCTATACATGAGGCTTGGGGTGTTACAATGGCAAATTTACTTCTTATACAACATTTTTGTCATTTTTCTTTTGTTTAATTATTTAATGTACATAGAAGTGTGGATAATTCATCATTAAACTGGGATTATTAGCAGGTTTCATTAACATGGAATATATCGCTTGGGATAATCAAGAGTAGAAAGAGATCAAAATGTGAGGGTGCATGTTTCTAACTAAGTAGGTTTTGAGAACTTTTTACTCTAGTTTCATCTTTTAAAGTTATACTATCTTGGAGGTCTTAGATGTTATGTCAAAATGTCATTAAATGTAAAGAAAAATCTAAGAAAAGAGGAGATATGTAAGACAGAAGATAATTCTTTTTTAAAAAAGATATTGTGACTATCCAATCTGTTTTTCAAAAAATATGATTTTTAATTTATCTGCCAGTTGTTTATGATAGTAGTTCAATTATTTAAGATTAAAGAAATTCCCTATTTTTATTAGAAGGTATTTTTAGCTTGAGAAATTAACTAATTCCCTCACTATGGAAAAATAAAAATATCAATTTATACTGCCTTACCTTATAACCTCGATGTTACAAAGCTTATGCTCAGATAAATTACTTCATAAAATTCACTCTAGAAGCAGGCATCCAATATCATATCCATATCTGTGTTGGCAAAATATTTGAAATAAAATTATGCTGTCATTAGAAAGTCTATTTGAAATTTCAATAACATATCTAGAGACAAAACAGTTTGTAGAACATCATTCTTCTCCTTTCATCATTTGCAATTTATTTAAATTTTATGACATGCTCACTTATTCTAATACTAGAATGCTCCTCCTGCTTTTTGAACTTCTGTCTTCATCTGAACATTTCTAAATGTAAATTTAGGAAGTTTCTTTTGTATTATGCAAACTGTGAACTTACAAGCATAAAATCTGAAATATTAGTATTGGACCATCTTAAAAACACTGTCTTATGGAGAAAGTTATTTTGAAAAACACAGATATATTAAGCCAAACATTCAAAAAATATAATTTCAAAAGAAAGTAAGAACTGATATCAGTGCACATTAGATTCCCAATTAAAGTAATTACTTGCTGTGCCTTTAATAAAAGAAATTTACCCTATACATGAGGCTTGGGGTGTTACAATGGCAAATTTACTTCTTATACAACATTTTTGTCATTTTTCTTTTGTTTAATTATTTAATGTACATAGAAGTGTGGATAATTCATCATTAAACTGGGATTATTAGCAGGTTTCAGTAACATGGAATATATCGCTTGGGATAATCAAGAGTAGAAAGAGATCAAAATTGGATAAAAACTGAGTGCTGATAAAGCTGTTATCAAAACAGACTTGAGGGCTTCCCCTGGTGGTCCAGTGGGTAAGGACACCACCTTGCACTGCAAGGGGCGCCGGTTCCATCCCTGGCCTGGGAAGATCCCACGTGCCGCGGAGCTGCTGGACCGATGTGTCCAATTACCGAGCCGGAGCTCTGGAGCGCATGCGCCCAGAGCCGGCGCTCTGCGACGACAGGGGCCACCACGATGGGAGGCCCACAGGAGCCAAAGAACAAAGACGGATGAAAATAGAGAAATGAAAGACCAGTAGAAGTGGCCTGCCCATCCCCCTCCCTCCCCACCCCACTCCCCAAAAGATAAATAAATAAAATAAATGTCTAAAAAAAAAAAAAGACTTGATTTTATATGTGGTTAGATATCAGTCAATGTACCACTTTGACATTGGAATCTAGCATAATGTATTATTTCTGTTGTTGTAGTATATGAATGAAAATGTTTGTGTGGGTGTACGGAAAAACATAATATATAAAGGTAATGGAAAGTCCCCTAAAGATTCCAAACACTTAACTGTATACTGAGCACCAGGAATCACAATAAAAATGAGTACTGTATAGGAAATATAGACAAAATCTGTTCCTTTATAGTTAGTAAATTCTAATGAATGACATGTTTTCTGACTTACTTGTTCTCAATCTAACACAAGAATCAGTGAACATTTTGGGGGAAAGGACCAAATAACAAATATATTAGACTTTGAAAGCTACACAGGATTCTTAGTCATCTTCTTCTTTTTTTTTTTTTTTTTAAATATTTATTTATTTATTTATTTGAGGGGGGTGGGGTGGGGAGGGGGGGGAGCAGGCGGGCCACTTCTATTGGTCTTTCATTTGTCCATTTTCATCCACCTTTGTTCTTTGGCCCGTGTGGGCCTCCCATCATGGTGGCCTCTGTTGTCGCAGAGCACCGGCTCTGGGCGCATGCGCCCCAGAGCTCCGGCTTGGCAATTAGACACATTGGTCCAGCCGCTCCGCGGCACGTGGGATCCTCCCAGGCCAGGGATCAAACCAGTGCCCCCTGCACTGCAAGGCAGTGTCCCTACCCACTGGACCACCAGGGAAGCCCCCTTAGTCATCTTCTTTATCTATTTTTTCAACACTCTAAAAATGTAAAAATCGTTTTTAGATAATGGACCTCCCCAAAACAGGCCCCAGGCTATAGTATGCCAGCCTCCATTCTAAACATAATTCTTCTTTTTCATCAATGACACTGGTAATATTAATTATTTTCATTATCTGAAGAATTTGGATGATAGTTCACAGTATTTTCTGTTCCAAGGATAGTCATTATTTTTTTTAATTTAACAACTCTTTATATGATCCATTCAAAATGCTAAGTTGGACTGAGGGCAATTTATTGACAACCAACATTCATTACAGTTTCCCTCCAGTTGTTTTTCTTATGCTGCAGACACAGGACATTTCTTTTAATCTACCTGATGTTAGGTTCTAAATGTGGATGAGTTACAAAGATTTGCTCTTTAAATTTTTTTTTTTTTGATTAAGGTTTTTTTATTTTTGGCCACTTCTATTGGTCTCTCATTTATTTATTTTCATCCATCTTTGTTCTTTGACCTGTGTGGGCCTCCCATTGCAGTGGCCTCTCTCGCTGCAGAGCACAGCTCCGGGTGCATGCGCTCCAGAACTCTGGCTCGGTAGTTGGACACATCCGTCCAGCAGCTCCGCGGCACGGGGGATCTTCCCAGGCCAGGGATTGAACTGTTGCCCCTTGCACTGCAAGGTGGTGTCCTTTCCCACTGACCACCAGGGAAGCCCTTGTTCTTTAAAATTTGAAAGACACTAATTAAGCAGAGGCCAGCTTTGTACTTCAGCGGATTACTGAGCAGGATCAGGGTTGTTAGAATACTGAGTCACTCTATGAATACTGGAAGGCAACTGCAGGACAAAAGGTGGTTGATTCCACTTTCTGGTGTCTATAACGTTGTGGAAGTTCTGAAACTAATCTGATCCTGAATCCCTACATTTCAGGTTATGTGTGCCATTTAATCACAGTTTCAGCAATGACCTCTTGATCCTCTACATTTATAAATGTGGTAGAGACTGTGGCACTAAAAAGGGCCTGTTCTCTTGCTTTCTGTCAATCATTTCAGAAACTCTAGTCTGGAGTCAACTCATTTGGAGGCTCCAAAACTTTTTTAAGCGTCTATTTCCCTCTTTTAAAGTACTTTATGCAGAAATATCTAAATCTCTGTTCCTTTCATGTACTTTCAATGGCAATCTCTTGTGTACTGGAAGTGAAATGAAGTGAAACCTGCTTAGTTGTGTAGGACTCTTTGCGACCCCCATGGACTATAGCCCACCAGGCTCCTCTGTTCATGGAATTCAACAGGCAAGAATGCTGGAATAGGCTGCCATTTCCTTCTCCAGGTACTAGAAGTGGTTATGGGTAAATGCATGTTCAAAGATGGGAAATAGAGATTAGTTATTAATATTGTTGTATTCAGTGAGAACTAATTATCACTTAAAATAGGATATTGGTAATTCACTGGATGCAAAGCCAAAATAATCAAATTAAACATCACAGGTGCTTGCTTGGTTGGTTATTTGATTAAGGTTTTTATTTTTGGCCACTTCTATTGGTCTCTCATTTATTTATTTTCATCCATCTTTGTTCTTTGACCTGTGTGGGCCTCCCATTGCAGTGGCCTCTCTCGCTGCAGAGCACAGCTCCGGGTGCATGCGCTCCAGAACTCTGGCTCGGTAGTTGGACACATCCGTCCAGCAGCTCCGCGGCACGGGGGATCTTCCCAGGCCAGGGATTGAACTGTTGCCCCTTGCACTGCAAGGTGGTGTCCTTTCCCACTGACCACCAGGGAAGCCCTTGTTCTTTAAAATTTGAAAGACACTAATTAAGCAGAGGCCAGCTTTGTACTTCAGCGGATTACTGAGCAGGATCAGGGTTGTTAGAATACTGAGTCACTCTATGAATACTGGAAGGCAACTGCAGGACAAAAGGTGGTTGATTCCACTTTCTGGTGTCTATAACGTTGTGGAAGTTCTGAAACTAATCTGATCCTGAATCCCTACATTTCAGGTTATGTGTGCCATTTAATCACAGTTTCAGCAATGACCTCTTGATCCTCTACATTTATAAATGTGGTAGAGACTGTGGCACTAAAAAGGGCCTGTTCTCTTGCTTTCTGTCAATCATTTCAGAAACTCTAGTCTGGAGTCAACTCATTTGGAGGCTCCAAAACTTTTTTAAGCGTCTATTTCCCTCTTTTAAAGTACTTTATGCAGAAATATCTAAATCTCTGTTCCTTTCATGTACTTTCAATGGCAATCTCTTGTGTACTGGAAGTGAAATGAAGTGAAACCTGCTTAGTTGTGTAGGACTCTTTGCGACCCCCATGGACTATAGCCCACCAGGCTCCTCTGTTCATGGAATTCAACAGGCAAGAATGCTGGAATAGGCTGCCATTTCCTTCTCCAGGTACTAGAAGTGGTTATGGGTAAATGCATGTTCAAAGATGGGAAATAGAGATTAGTTATTAATATTGTTGTATTCAGTGAGAACTAATTATCACTTAAAATAGGATATTGGTAATTCACTGGATGCAAAGCCAAAATAATCAAATTAAACATCACAGGTGCTTGCTTGGTTGGTTATTTGAAATTCCAACTTAGTTATGACCTATACCAAAAGATATGTGGATGTCCAAAGTCACTTGGTAAATGCTGAAGAAAGAATTCAAACAGGCACATAGGAAATTTCTGTAACCTGAGTTCACATAATCATTTTCATCTGAAAGTACACTGCAGATACATCCTTCAGCAAGGCACTAAGATGAGTGAATCATGAACATTCTTTCAGAACTCTGCAGTAGCTAGCCTCTGTATGCTGGAAATAAGAGTAGGAGAAGCTCCCATGGAAAATGAGCTCCCCAAGTTAAAGAAGCAAATATATTGGCAATGGCAGAATCCAAATGGTAGCATCTAACCAGCAGAATAAAACTCAGAATGGTTATTTTAACAGGTAGCATAACTGACAAGATAACCAAGTTTGGAAACAGGTCCAAATTGTACACTCTGGGACTGATGATATGAAAACGCACCCATTTTACGGATACTCCAACAATTCTGGGAAGTGTGTCAGATGAGAATGTTTCTGAAATTAAAATCTGCTTAATTTTTCCATATGACCTCTTATGAAGGCAGGTAAATCTTGAGCAAATAGCAATATTATCTGAAATGTTATTAGGTAATACACACAATGTTGTCTCTTATTTACTGAAGCAATACCATCTACATCCTTTCCTGTGGTCACTACCACTCAACTGACCAGTAGTGGTCTTTCTATGTCTCAATAAGCAGAGAACCATAGAATAATTTACTTTCATCTGGAAGAGACAGGAATACAATCTAATTTTTTATTATTAAGTCCATAATACTGTGTGATCCTTTTATAATTTAATTCTGTACATTCTCATACTTGCCTTGACACTGATAACATCAAGGCAATATGACCAGAGGAACAAGGAGGAATAAGGATCTTAGAAGTCTCAATAATATACATATAACAAGGTGGGGGAAAAGTGCCATAAAAATCTGAAGACATATACCATAAGTGGTTTTATAGGGCCAAAAGCATTGAGGATGTCAGAATATTCCTGCTAGAGTGGGGAAAAAAAATAGAATTTGCTGTTCTGTACATACTATCACACAGTATCTGAGGTCTCCACTGAATACTAAAGGCTAAACATATCACTTTGTGTGTACTGATCTACCTCCTAAGTTGTCTGTGTCTTTTTGAAAAAAAAAATTCTTAGAGAAGAATAATTCTCTATAACCCCAGGCCATGGTGCAAGCAGTTCTGACCTTGAACAGATCAAATGTTGCTTGAAGTGTCTGTCGCAGATCAGAATGCTCTGTGGAGACTGAACCAATTTCTGAAAGCAAAATCACAAAATATGCTCCTTGAATTTCATAGCATAACTATTCCCTGTATAGAAACCTGGTACTCTCATGTTGAGAAACAGCTCCTGCATTGTCGTAAAGGTCAGCTGAACACCTGACTGTAGTACAAGAGAGCCATGTTCAAACTAATCTACTCAACATGGCTTAAACAATATCTGATCTAGCAAGTCATGAATCTGATAGTGTACGGCAGCATTCCTTCTTCATTGGAAATGTACTCAAGATTAGACATAAGACGTTCCTGGAAACACAAGCAATGAACATGAACATGTAGCTTATTCACCTAATCCACTTACTTCACAGTGTTTCCACATTTCATTCATCTGCATACCCATGGAACTATTACACATACTTAGTTTTCTAAGGAAGGGAAAAAGAGATGATTCTATGAAACATCCTAGCACTAGGTAGAAGTAATCAGAAACTCAGCATTATCACTACCTCAGGTGTGTTCCTGGGCAAAAATGTGGATGGGAATCTTTCCAGTGAGCAGAGATTTTAGATCTTGAACTAAGGGTAGTAATTGCCTGATCTAGACACACTTTTATATAGGCCAAATAAATTCATATCTACAAACCATTTAATTTTGTCCTATGAATTTTCTATTATCATTTTACTGCAAAATATAAGAAGCTAAAGTCAACATAGTTTTTTAAAAACTGTAGTATGTACTTAAGTGAACACACCTCTATGAACAATTATGAAAACAAAACCCAAAATCTTGAGCAGTAGTGCCACTATTAGGAAAATAAGAGACTTCCAGCAGTTGGCCTGCAGTACTGTAAAAATCAAAAGAAGACAATCTTAAGAATTCTGCCACAAGAAGAGCATCAAGAAGCATGAAGCAAATATACCTATACAAGACGCAAAAAAGCCACAGAAAATAGAACAGAACCAACAAAAAATGGTTCTCACCTCAAGGCAGCTAGTACAGATTTGGAGGAAATAACTGCTACTTCAAATGAGAAACAAAAATACAAAATTCCAAGGAACCTGAAGAAAGACACCTATAGGACATCATCGAATGTTCACAGTAATTCTCCAATAACTGAATCCAATGAAGTCGAGGTCTGTAATTCACTTGATAAAGATATTAAAATAGGACTCTCAATGAACTCTAAGTAAAGAGAAAGAAAATTCAAATAAATAAATAATGTACAATTAAAATAATTTAATAGATACAAATGTTAAAAAATAGTCTGAAGCTGAAGAATTCAATGAATGAAATAATGTAATAGAGAGCACAGGTGAGTTAGATGAGGAAGTTAGAAATAAGCCATAGCAGACCAAAGATAAAACAATGAAAAAAATTCAAAGAAACTAACCATGATTTAGGCAACACCATCCCAAAAACCAGGATTAAAATCATAAGAGTTCCAAAAAGAGACTGAAGGGAGACGAGAGTAGAGAGTTTATTTAAAGAAATAATGTATGAGAGTTTTACAAACCTGGAGATATTTATATTTGAAGTTCATAAAGCTAACAGATCCACTTATTATTTCATTCTAGAAGACCTTTTCCAAAACACATTGTAATACAACTGTTAAAAATTAAAGAAAAAAGAGAACTGTAAAAGCATCAAGAGAAAAAAATAGATTGTAACCTATAAAGGAATGCACATTAGGCTATTAGCAAATTCCTCAACAGAAACCTTACAGACCTGGACAAAGTGAAATGTTTATCCAAAATCCTGAAAGAAAAAAGATGCCAGGCAAGAATATATAGCAACTTTTTCCTTGAAATATGAAGGAGAAATAGAGACCTTCCTTGAGTAAAACTGAAGGAGCTTATCACCACTAGACCTGCTTTACATGAAATGTTGAAAGGAAACAACACCTGAAATGAACAGATTTTAGTTAGTGAGATAAAACCACAGGAAAGCAAGCAATAACCTGGTAAAGGTAAATATGAAGTTAGATTCAGAAAACTCTAATTCTGAAGTAGGTTGGTATGTCAATCTTTAACCATAGCATAAAAATCAAAGAAAAAATATTAAAAAATAACTAGCTTCTATAATTTGTTAATAAAAGCATAAAAAGAGATATACTGTGAAATTAAAAATGTAAAAGAAGGGATGAGCAAAAGGATAAGAGTTTTTATATGTGATCAAAGTCACTAACAATGTAAAATAGATTGCTATACCTATAAAATGTTTTAAGTAAACTTTTGGTAACTACAAAACAAAAACCTACAGTAAATTCCAGGCAAGAATACTGCAATGGGTTGCCATTTCCTTCTCTAGGGAATGTTCACAACCTAGGGATCAAATCTGCATCTCCTCAGTCTTCTGGATTAGTAGGCAGATTAACCACCACTAAGCCACTGGGGAAGCCCAATTGTAAGTACACAACACAGGATTAAATACATGGGTACACTTTATAAGTGGATTGAAGAAAACATACAAACATGAGTAGAACATCATATTTAAAACCTCCATTGCAGTGAACAGCTTTTTCATTACATAGTCACAAAGGTGAGTGATATTTAATATAAGATTAATAATATGTTTGGGGAAGGAAATGACAACCCATTCCATTATTCTTGCCGGGAGAATTCCACAGACAGAAGGGCCTGGAGGGTTGCAGTTCACGGGGTCGCAAAGAGCTGGTCATGACTAAGAGTCTGAGTTGTGACAAATTCACAAAAGATAAAATGATGAGAATCCTTTAAAGAATTAATACTAATTCTTCACAAACTTTTTTCCAAATAATGAAGAAGAAGGAATACTTTCAAGTTCACTTTATGAAGGTAGCATTATCTTGATACTAAACAAAGGTAAGGACACAAAAAAGAAATTTACACACCAATATTCCTGATGAAGAGATATAAAAATCCCCAATAAAATATTAGTTAACTGGATTCAATAGCACATTAAAAGGATCATACACAATAGTCAAGGTACATTTATTCTTGGTATGCAAGGTTGGTTCAGTACATGCAAATCAACAAAAGTGATATATGCCATTAATAAAATAAGAAATAAAAGCAATATGATCATCTTAACAGATGCATAATTTCATCAAAACTTTCAAGTGTGGTGAACTAAGTGTAATTGTGATTAAAAAGTATGGAAATATTCAGGCTGAGTTGTGACCTAAAGGGTCTAATACCCTTTAGGATGCAATAAAGTCCTTTCCAGATAAGACCATCAGTCCTTGTTATATGTGGAGCATGGGTCAATCAGGATGAGTGATTAAGGAATATCTATGAGGGATATAAGTTAAATATATTCACTGGACTTAAATAAGTGGAATTTTAACTTCCTTGTTTTTAAAAATCTTCCTTGTTTCTCCCAAGTCATTAAAAGGCAAAGATTTTCGGATGATGACATTTTATTACATAAATGACTTGTGGAAACTTGAGGAATTACATTCAGATGTGATGGAAACTGAACTTGGGGAGGCACTTAGCCATTCATTTACTCACTAGTTTATTCATTTATTCAATGTAGGGGTGCTTTTCCCATGCATGACATTGTTTTGGGTTGGTTTATCATAATGTTCAAGAAAGGCAAGGTTCTGGCTCTGATAGAATTTATCTTCTGTTGGGATTGCAGATGATAAAAACAAATTTTAATGAAGACAATAATATCAGATAGTGTTAAGAGGTTAATGAAAAATGACCTCAGTTCTTCAAGACCAACTTTTCTAAGAATGGAAGTCACATAAGCATCTTTAACAGACTGAGAAAAATAATGCATATTTTATTTTTTTATATCTAATAAATATCTGTAACTTACTATGTCACAAACAGAGCTTATTTTTTTCTTAAAACTATTTGTCAGTTTTCCATATCTTAATAAATAGAATCATGTTTCTATTTCTTATGCCCCAAACCTATAACTCAGTCTCAATTTCTTATTGAAATAAGAATAGAATAAGTGTAGATTTTCCTCAGTATGGCAATTATTTTTTGACAGGTGGTTGGCATAAATGTTTTATCATAAATAGCTAGAGCAAATATGAAGCAGAATCTAAGAAGTTTGCATATGTTCTTAATTTAACATATAATTACATATCTTGTCTATTATTCTCATTAATGTATATATTTATTCTTATGCCAGTACCAAACTCCCTTGTTTACTATAACTTTATAATAAATTCTGAAATTAGAAGGAGAGGAGTAAGTCCTCAAAATTTGATTCTTATTTTCCAAAGAATTTTAAGTTTTTTTCAAGTTCATTAAGTTTTATAAGAAAGTCTTTTAGGGGGCTTCCCTGGTGGTCCAGTGGGTAAGGACGCTGCCTTGCAGTGCAAGGGACGCCAGTTCGATCCCTAGCCTGGGAAGATCCCACGTGCTGCGGAGTGGCTGGACTGATGTGTCCAATTACTGAGCCGGAGCTCTGGAGTGTATGCGCCCAGAGCTGGTGCTCTGCAACAACAGGGGCCACTGTGATGGGAGGCCCACACGGACCAAAGAACAAAGGTGGATGAAAATAGATAAATGAAAGACCAATAGAAGTGGCCAAAAAAAAAAAGAAAAGAAACTCTGTTAGGAATGTGTTTGGGGTTAAATTTAATCTACTGAATAATTTCTTCTGAATTAACATCTTAGAAACAACTGGATATTACCTTTAAGAGAAAATTCTGAGAATTTTATCGGGTAGACAAGTTCCTTGAAAAAAAGAAAAATATTGCAGATGATAAAACAAATTTTAATGAAGACAATAATATCAGATAGTGTTAAGAGGTTAATGAAAAATGACCTCAGTTCTTCAAGACCAACTTTTCTAAGAATGGAAGTCACATAAGCATCTTTAACAGACTGAGAAAAATAATGCATATTTTATTTTTTTATATCTAATAAATATCTGTAACTTACTATGTCACAAACAGAGCTTATTTTTTTCTTAAAACTATTTGTCAGTTTTCCATATCTTAATAAATAGAATCATGTTTCTATTTCTTATGCCCCAAACCTATAACTCAGTCTCAATTTCTTATTGAAATAAGAATAGAATAAGTGTAGATTTTCCTCAGTATGGCAATTATTTTTTGACAGGTGGTTGGCATAAATGTTTTATCATAAATAGCTAGAGCAAATATGAAGCAGAATCTAAGAAGTTTGCATATGTTCTTAATTTAACATATAATTACATATCTTGTCTATTATTCTCATTAATGTATATATTTATTCTTATGCCAGTACCAAACTCCCTTGTTTACTATAACTTTATAATAAATTCTGAAATTAGAAGGAGAGGAGTAAGTCCTCAAAATTTGATTCTTATTTTCCAAAGAATTTTAAGTTTTTTTCAAGTTCATTAAGTTTTATAAGAAAGTCTTTAGGGGCTTCCCTGGTGGTCCAGTGGGTAAGGACGCTGCCTTGCAGTGCAAGGGACGCCAGTTCGATCCCTAGCCTGGGAAGATCCCACGTGCTGCGGAGTGGCTGGACTGATGTGTCCAATTACTGAGCCGGAGCTCTGGAGTGTATGCGCCCAGAGCTGGTGCTCTGCAACAACAGGGGCCACTGTGATGGGAGGCCCACACGGACCAAAGAACAAAGGTGGATGAAAATAGATAAATGAAAGACCAATAGAAGTGGCCAAAAAAAAAAAGAAAAGAAACTCTGTTAGGAATGTGTTTGGGGTTAAATTTAATCTACTGAATAATTTCTTCTGAATTAACATCTTAGAAACAACTGGATATTACCTTTAAGAGAAAATTCTGAGAATTTTTATCGGGTAGACAAGTTCCTTGAAAAAATTACTAAAATTACTGAATAAAATTGTATAGACAGACTTCTAAGTAACTGAAATATAATCAATATATTCCCACAATGATTTTCTCAAGTTGTCTACTGCAACTAATTTATCAAATTTACTGGTATAATGTTGGTTCATATTTTTATTATTCTTTAAAATCCTATATCTGGTGATACTCCTCTTTTTCTGATCATGAAAAATTTCTTCCTTTATCTTTTTGTTAAATTTTATGAGAAAGTCCCTACAACTCTTGTTAAATTGACATTTCATCATAAAATGTCTCTCTATATCCCTAAATAAGCATAATTTGCTTAATAGTAGAGCTAGTCAGACTTTCTTTCAATTAATGCCTATCTTATCCACTCTTTTACTTGTAATCTAGATTTTTCTTGTCATATAAAGTACATTTACTGTAAACATAATAGGATTGACATTAAAGAAGACTTAAACAGATGGAGAAATATTCCGTGTTCCTGGGTCGGGAGAATCAATATTGTGAAAATGACCATACTACCAAATGTCATCTATAGATTCAATGCGATCCCTATCAAACTTCCAATAACATTCTTCACAGAACTAGACCAACGAATAACACAGTTCATATGGAAACATAAAAGACCTCGAATAGCCAAAGCAATCCTCAGGAAGAAGAATGGAGCTGGGGGGATCAGCCTCCCCAACTTCAGACTCTACTACAAAGCAACAGTCATCAAGACAGTATGGTACTGGCACAAAAACAGAACTATAGACCAATGGAACAAGATCGAGAACCCAGAGATAAAGCCACACACCTATGGGTACCTTATTTTTGACAAAGGAGGCGAACATATAAAATGGGACAAAGACAGCCTCTTCAACAAATGGTGCTGGGAAAATTGGACAGCTACATGCAAGAAAATGAAGTTGGAACATTCCCTGACACCATACACAAAGATCAACTCAAAATGGATTAAAGACTTAAATGTAAGGCCAGAAACCATCAAACTCTTAGAGGAGAATATAGGCAAAACCCTCAAGGACGTCAATCAAAGCAAGATCTTCTCTGACCCACCTACTAGAATAGTGGAACTAAAAAGACAAATGAACACGTGGGACCTCATGAAACTTAAAAGCTTTTGTACAGCTAAAGAAATTACAAAAAAGCTGAACAGACAGCCCACAGAGTGGGAGAAAATCATAGCAAATGAAACAACAGACAAAGAATTAAAAATTCAAAATTACTAAAATTACTGAATAAAATTGTATAGACAGACTTCTAAGTAACTGAAATATAATCAATATATTCCCACAATGATTTTCTCAAGTTGTCTACTGCAACTAATTTATCAAATTTACTGGTATAATGTTGGTTCATATTTTTATTATTCTTTAAAATCCTATATCTGGTGATACTCCTCTTTTCTGATCATGAAAAATTTCTTCCTTTATCTTTTTGTTAAATTTTATGAGAAAGTCCCTACAACTCTTGTTAAATTGACATTTCATCATAAAATGTCTCTCTATATCCCTAAATAAGCATAATTTGCTTAATAGTAGAGCTAGTCAGACTTTCTTTCAATTAATGCCTATCTTATCCACTCTTTTACTTGTAATCTAGATTTTTCTTGTCATATAAAGTACATTTACTGTAAACATAATAGGATTGACATTAAAGAAGACTTAAACAGATGGAGAAATATTCCGTGTTCCTGGGTCGGGAGAATCAATATTGTGAAAATGACCATACTACCAAATGTCATCTATAGATTCAATGCGATCCCTATCAAACTTCCAATAACATTCTTCACAGAACTAGACCAACGAATAACACAGTTCATATGGAAACATAAAAGACCTCGAATAGCCAAAGCAATCCTCAGGAAGAAGAATGGAGCTGGGGGGATCAGCCTCCCCAACTTCAGACTCTACTACAAAGCAACAGTCATCAAGACAGTATGGTACTGGCACAAAAACAGAACTATAGACCAATGGAACAAGATCGAGAACCCAGAGATAAAGCCACACACCTATGGGTACCTTATTTTTGACAAAGGAGGCGAACATATAAAATGGGACAAAGACAGCCTCTTCAACAAATGGTGCTGGGAAAATTGGACAGCTACATGCAAGAAAATGAAGTTGGAACATTCCCTGACACCATACACAAAGATCAACTCAAAATGGATTAAAGACTTAAATGTAAGGCCAGAAACCATCAAACTCTTAGAGGAGAATATAGGCAAAACCCTCAAGGACGTCAATCAAAGCAAGATCTTCTCTGACCCACCTACTAGAATAGTGGAACTAAAAAGACAAATGAACACGTGGGACCTCATGAAACTTAAAAGCTTTTGTACAGCTAAAGAAATTACAAAAAAGCTGAACAGACAGCCCACAGAGTGGGAGAAAATCATAGCAAATGAAACAACAGACAAAGAATTAATCTCCAAAATCTACAAGCAACTCAGACAACTCAGCACTGGAAAAACGAACAACCCAATCAAAAAATGGGAAAAGGACCTAAACAGACACCTCTCCAACGATGACATACAGATGGCCCAAAAACACATGAAATGATGCTCAACTTCACTAATAATTAGAGAAATGCAAATCAAAACTACAATGAGATATCACCTCACACCCGTCAGAATGGCCATCATCCATAAATCGACAGACAATAAATGCTGGAGAGGCTGCGGAGAAAAGGGAACACTCCTGCATTGCTGGTGGGAGTGTAAATTGATACAGCCTCTATGGAAGACAGTCTGGAGATTTCTTAAAAAACTAAAAATAGAAGCACCCTGTGACCCAGCAATCCCACTCTTAGGCTTATACCCTGATGAAATCAAAACTGAAAGAAGCACCTGTACCCCAATGTTCATTGCAGCTCTCTATACAATAGCTAGAACATGGAAGGAACCTAGATGCCCATCGACGAATGAATGGATCCAAAAGCTCTGGTACATATATACAATGGAATACTACACAGCTGTAAAGAGAAATGCAGAAGAATCAACCCTAATGAGGTGGCTGGATCTAGAACGTATCATCAAAAGTGAAGTCAGTCAGAAAGAGAAGGACAAATACAGTATATTAACACATATATATGGAATCTAGTAGGATGGTGATGATGGCACATGCAGTGAAGCGACAGAAAGACAGACATGGACAGTGGACATATGGACATTGTGGGGAAGGAACAGTGTGTGAGAGGCGTAAAGGAAGTAGCATGAAGGCCTGTACTATCATAAGTGAAGAAAATAGCTCTAGTCATTGCTCTGTGAAAAGGGATCCTTCAGAGGTGCTGTGTGAGTGGGAGAAAATAGTCTAGATGCTCTTAGAGGAGAATATAGGCAAAACCCTCAAGGACATCAATCAAAGCAAGATCTTCTCTGACCCACCTCCTAGAATAGTGGAGCTGAAAATGTGAACACGTGGGACCTCATGAAACTTAAAAGCTTTTGTACAGCTAAAGAAATTACAAAAAAGCTGAACAGACAGCCCACAGAGTGGGAGAAAATCATAGCAAATGAAACAACAGACAAAGAATAAATCTCCAAAATCTACAAGCAACTCAGACAACTCAGCACTGGAAAAACGAACAACCCAATCAAACAATGCGAAAAGCACCAAAACATACGCCTCTCCAACGATAACTTACAGATGGCCAAAAAACACATGAAATGATGCACATCTTCACTAATAATTAGAGAAATGCAAATCAAAATTACAACGAGATATCACCTCACACCCGTCAGAATGGCCATCATCCATAAATCGACAGACAATAAATGCTGGAGAGGCTGCGGAGAAAAGGGAACACTCCTGCATTGCTGGTGGGAGTGTAAATTGATACAGCCTCTATGGAAGACAGTCTGGAGATTTCTTAAAAAACTAAAAATAGAAGCACCCTGTGACCCAGCAATCCCACTCTTAGGCTTATACCCTGATGAAATCAAAACTGAAAGAAGCACCTGTACCCCAATGTTCATTGCAGCTCTCTATACAATAGCTAGAACATGGAAGGAACCTAGATGCCCATCGACGAATGAATGGATCCAAAAGCTCTGGTACATATATACAATGGAATACTACACAGCTGTAAAGAGAAATGCAGAAGAATCAACCCTAATGAGGTGGCTGGATCTAGAACGTATCATCAAAAGTGAAGTCAGTCAGAAAGAGAAGGACAAATACAGTATATTAACACATATATATGGAATCTAGTAGGATGGTGATGATGGCACATGCAGTGAAGCGACAGAAAGACAGACATGGACAGTGGACATATGGACATTGTGGGGAAGGAACAGTGTGTGAGAGGCGTAAAGGAAGTAGCATGAAGGCCTGTACTATCATAAGTGAAGAAAATAGCTCTAGTCATTGCTCTGTGAGAAAAGGGGATCCTTCAGAGGTGCTGTGTGATGGTCGGGAGGGGAGGGAAGGGGGGAATATACATGTGACTAATCTGAGAACATGCATGTCTGTGAACAACAAAACTCTGTAAAAGTTAAAAGTAAAATAAAGGTTTAAAAAAAAAATAGGATTGATTCTCTGAAAAGAATACAGTGTGACAAGATTTGTCTCACAGAAGGTGTTTTTATCCACTTATCTTTATGGCAGTCATCAACATAGCTGGTTTTAAATACACCATCTTTGGGCTAATTGTTTTTTTTTTTTTTTTTTTTTCCCATTATTTTCCCTCCCTTTCTCTCCTTACCTTTTTTCTTTCTGGATTAACTCACATTTCAAAGAATAATCAAATTTTATCCTACTGACATGATATTCTATTCTTTTTTGGACAACCTCTATATTTTGAATCAGATTCCTCCTAAAAGGTTCTTAGAATTCCTTTCCTTTAATAATATGTAATTTTTACACAGGAAAATACATCCTGCTCATTGAAAATGTTCAACCGGTACCCTAATGGTTCCACATTTCCAATATTTGGACATAAAATGTGGACGCCAGACTTTTGGAAAACTTTCATTATTACACCGAGTTGTGTTTCTTCCCATTGATATTTCACTGCTCTTTTATATTCCATTTATAAAACACTTTAAGTCATAAACAAAAAACTAAAACTATAATTATAAAACATTATTACAATTTATGGCATGCTTTCAGTAAGTCCTTAGAAGACTTTAGTGGCTACTCAAACGACGAAGTTTGTATGTATGTGTTAAATTTATGCTGTGAATAATTTTTAGGAACATTTGGATGCACTAGACTATATTGCATTGTTAAATGTAAAAGGCATTCAGCTGAATCATAGCTCGATTCAAAGAACACAAATTTTTGACTTGGGTAATAAACATGATTTAAAGAAATCAAGTCTTTCCCATAGTAGAACACGTTAGGATTAGTATGTTAAAGTTGATGTTCTTGAGCATATTTTTAGTGCCAAAAGGCTATTATTACTTAAATTTCTTAAAAAAAATGATGCTTACAGATAAAATAAATATTCAGCATCATAGGATTCACTGTAAGACTATCAGCCTTTCCTGCACATTGGGCATATTATAGCTCTTTATCAGTTCTTTGCTTTCTCTTATTTTATTCATTTTGATCATAATCATTTGTTCATAGTATAAATAAAACTGCAAGAATTTATTTAACTTCATTTACAGAAGGGTTACTTGTGTCAAAATGTGCCCTAGTGCATGGATTAGCCTCACCTCCTGCAACACATATCATGAGGCTTCAAGGGTTCCACCTCGCCTGGATCTTATCAATTATCAGTTGTGCTTTAATAACAGGAATAGGAACATAGTTAAATAAATATAATGTAGACTTCTATTTCAGAAATATTTAGGTTTATGGATAGACCTAGAGATTGTCATACTGAGCGAAATAAGTCAGAGAAAGACAAAAATTTACTTTTGAAGTGGACATCCCTGGTGGTTCACTGGTTAAGAATCTGCCTTCTGATGAAGGAAACCCAAGTTCAACCCCTGGTCAGGGAAATAAGATCGCACGTGTCATGGGTTAACTAAGCCCAGGCCGTAACTAGAGAGAACACTGCCCACTGCAATGAAAGATCCCATATATCCCAGCAAAGAGAAAGATCCCACGTGTCTCAACTAAAGCACAATGCAGCCATAAATTAAATAAACATTTTCTAAAAAGGTACAAATGAACCTATTTACAAAATACAAATTGAGTAATAGAAAACCTTATGGCTAAAAAAGGGAAAAGGAGGAGGGGGATAAACCAGGAAATTGAGACTGACATGTACATACTACTATATATAAAAGATAACTAATAAGGACCTATTGTATAGCACTAGGAACTCTATTTGGTACTCTGTAATGACCTATATGATGGAGTCAAGAAGAGAATGGATACATAAATGGCTGATTCACTTGGCTGTGCAGCAGAAACTAATACAACATTATAAATCAACTACATTCAAATTTTTTTCAATTTAAGTGCCAAACATATAAGTAGAATTAAAGCAATTACCACCTTTTATACTTAGTTCCTTCATTTTAAAATCAGGCTCATATCATACCATCTCAGATAGGTATGGTGAAATTTGATGATTTTTGCCTTCAATAAAGGCAACTAGTAGAATGCTAGAGTTTTTATAGGCTTCCAATGAATGACAACTAATTTTATATTTTACTGATGCCAAACACAAATCTTTCACATTTTACGGAATTCTGAAACTGAGTTGTCTATTATATTTGATGTTTTTTGTGGGCCTTGAAATTACACCATTGACACCAAATCCACTAAACAGGTCAAGATTATCAGCGTGTCTTAATCATTCCTAATACTATGTCAAATCTCTCAAAATTTTAGTAATTATAAAATAAGCACTTGCCAAATCGTAGTTTTCTTGGAAGTTTCTTATTTAGTGGCACATGAAACAGTGGTGTGAATTATTTTTGAAGGTGATAGAGTAGATAAAATCCAGTATCACTAGTAACAATTATACTATATGCAGTGTGCAAAATACCTCTCCTTTGGTCCAAAAATACATTTACTAACAAGCGGCTAATGGAAACCAACTATAGCTAACAGTGTGCACACTGTCTGACATCTTATCATAGTGGCTAGAATGAGACAATCTGTACTTAAAATTGAAATTCCCCTTCTTCAAGTTCACAGCTGTGTTATCTTAGAGATGCTACGTAACTTCTGTGCCTAGGTTCCTGACCTGTTAAAAGGTGAATAATAACTTACTCACTATTATAAAGGTTTATGATAAGATTAAAGAAAGTAAACTTAGGCAGTTAAAATAGCATATAGCTTATAGCTACTACACAACAAATGTTGTTACAGATGTCATCCATTAGGGAAGATATTTTAAATGCATAACTTCTATTAACCTTCAGCCTTTGTTCATCTTAGATAACACTCTGATGGCCTGATATTATGCTTGAGAAATGAAGCTTTTATATCTTGACTAATGACCTATATGATGGAGTCAAGAAGAGAAAGATGGATACATAAATGGCTGATTCACTTGGCTGTGCAGCAGAAACTAATACAACATTATAAATCAACTACATTCAAATTTTTTTCAATTTAAGTGCCAAACATATAAGTAGAATTAAAGCAATTACCACCTTTTATACTTAGTTCCTTCATTTTAAAATCAGGCTCATATCATACCATCTCAGATAGGTATGGTGAAATTTGATGATTTTTGCCTTCAATAAAGGCAACTAGTAGAATGCTAGAGTTTTTATAGGCTTCCAATGAATGACAACTAATTTTATATTTTACTGATGCCAAACACAAATCTTTCACATTTTACGGAATTCTGAAACTGAGTTGTCTATTATATTTGATGTTTTTTGTGGGCCTTGAAATTACACCATTGACACCAAATCCACTAAACAGGTCAAGATTATCAGCGTGTCTTAATCATTCCTAATACTATGTCAAATCTCTCAAAATTTTAGTAATTATAAAATAAGCACTTGCCAAATCGTAGTTTTCTTGGAAGTTTCTTATTTAGTGGCACATGAAACAGTGGTGTGAATTATTTTTGAAGGTGATAGAGTAGATAAAATCCAGTATCACTAGTAACAATTATACTATATGCAGTGTGCAAAATACCTCTCCTTTGGTCCAAAAATACATTTACTAACAAGCGGCTAATGGAAACCAACTATAGCTAACAGTGTGCACACTGTCTGACATCTTATCATAGTGGCTAGAATGAGACAATCTGTACTTAAAATTGAAATTCCCCTTCTTCAAGTTCACAGCTGTGTTATCTTAGAGATGCTACGTAACTTCTGTGCCTAGGTTCCTGACCTGTTAAAAGGTGAATAATAACTTACTCACTATTATAAAGGTTTATGATAAGATTAAAGAAAGTAAACTTAGGCAGTTAAAATAGCATATAGCTTATAGCTACTACACAACAAATGTTGTTACAGATGTCATCCATTAGGGAAGATATTTTAAATGCATAACTTCTATTAACCTTCAGCCTTTGTTCATCTTAGATAACACTCTGATGGCCTGATATTATGCTTGAGAAATGAAGCTTTTATATCTTGACAGTGCTTGGTCGATATTAGTTGAATAATGCCTTATATCATTCTCTAGGTACAGTGGGATCAAATTGAGGCATCTGAAGGTACAAAAATTATGCACTATGAAAAAATATTTGGTTATCACTTGAACATATTACTAGCATGTCTTTTAATCTAAACCTTTAACTGCATATACTGTTGGCTGTTCACTAGCTAGGTTGTGTCCAACTCTTTTAGAGTTAAAACAGTATTCTACCTCACTAATTAAAAGTAACAATTTGGAATTTCATTTGGTGAAATATTTTATATGATTATGTCAGGATAAATGAATTAAGTACATGCTTTTTATATGCAAACTTTCTGCTTTAAATTTACTTTGAAGTGGAAAATAACACATGAAAGGCAGATTCTATTCTTACATTTCTCTATATTTCTTTCACAGGGCAATAAGTGAGACAAATATGACCTAGGCAATTACCATTATAACAGAATGCAATGACGCATATCTCTTAATTTATAACGTAACCAAAGATAATGGATTTTATGAAAATTTTGAAGGAAATTTATCTAGTAATACTCATTTGAGTAGTTAAATATGCATCTTTGAAAAATAAGGACTATCGTGTACTGCGAACCAGTGTTATACCTGTTTAAAGAACTGTCAGATGATCTGTGTTTTGAATCCACCTAAACAACGAAAGTATAGTGTTATGTCCTAATTGTTTTGACAGGGCTTCTGTAATGTGGAAGGTGTTTTGACAAAGCCCTTTCAGTAATGCAAAACACAGTATTTTATTACTAAGTAGTCAGCACAGGAGGCATTTCTGACACACTGTCCCTGAGAATGTCAATCTTATTAGACATCTTAGAAAAAAAACTTACTCACTATTATAAAGGTTTATGATAAGATTAAAGAAAGTAAACTTAGGCAGTTAAAATAGCATATAGCTTATAGCTACTACACAACAAATGTTGTTACAGATGTCATCCATTAGGGAAGATATTTTAAATGCATAACTTCTATTAACCTTCAGCCTTTGTTCATCTTAGATAACACTCTGATGGCCTGATATTATGCTTGAGAAATGAAGCTTTTATATCTTGACAGTGCTTGGTCGATATTAGTTGAATAATGCCTTATATCATTCTCTAGGTACAGTGGGGTCAAATTGAGGCATCTGAAGGTACAAAAATTATGCACTATGAAAAAATATTTGGTTATCACTTGAACATATTACTAGCATGTCTTTTAATCTAAACCTTTAACTGCATATACTGTTGGCTGTTCACTAGCTAGGTTGTGTCCAACTCTTTTAGAGTTAAAACAGTATTCTACCTCACTAATTAAAAGTAACAATTTGGAATTTCATTTGGTGAAATATTTTATATGATTATGTCAGGATAAATGAATTAAGTACATGCTTTTTATATGCAAACTTTCTGCTTTAAATTTACTTTGAAGTGGAAAATAACACATGAAAGGCAGATTCTATTCTTACATTTCTCTATATTTCTTTCACAGGGCAATAAGTGAGACAAATATGACCTAGGCAATTACCATTATAACAGAATGCAATGACGCATATCTCTTAATTTATAACGTAACCAAAGATAATGGATTTTATGAAAATTTTGAAGGAAATTTATCTAGTAATACTCATTTGAGTAGTTAAATATGCATCTTTGAAAAATAAGGACTATCGTGTACTGCGAACCAGTGTTATACCTGTTTAAAGAACTGTCAGATGATCTGTGTTTTGAATCCACCTAAACAACGAAAGTATAGTGTTATGTCCTAATTGTTTTGACAGGGCTTCTGTAATGTGGAAGGTGTTTTGACAAAGCCCTTTCAGTAATGCAAAACACAGTATTTTATTACTAAGTAGTCAGCACAGGAGGCATTTCTGACACACTGTCTGTCCCTGAGAACTGCTTGTTCCTGAATTGTAATCTATATAATGAGCCAGGGTAATGGTGTCATAAAATAAATGTGTATGTGATATAAAACTGCAAAAATATAGAAAATGTATCTGTATTAGTTTTATAGATATAGATAGGATGATTATAAGCAAGAAACAGAAATATAAATGTAGACAGATAGTAATTATAGTCGTTGACTTAATCTTCAGGGCAAATACCAATCAGAGATCAGGTTTAAGGAAATCACTTATTTATGTGGGCACCTGCTTGGAAACAAATATGCACTAGCCGGTTTCGCTTATGCTTACTATTTCGCCAACTGGGATGCAGAGACTTGAAGAAATGATCTGTTAAGTCTAGTTTATCTATTAGATACAAAAGATTAGAGTCAATGCTCCCCAAAGATAATTAATTATAGGAAGGGGAAATAGATATCAGGTAAGAAAAGAAGCAAATGACAAAACAGCAAAACACCACTGAAGTTCTTCACCTTGACAATAAATTACAAAACAGAAGTTGAACAAATTATAGATACAACAAATGTGGTAAAAATAAAACAGAAATACAAACCTACTGCCAGAATTAGCAGAGATGATTAATAATCATATAATATACAAGGAGTTTCACAATTCAAAAAAGCAAGTAAATAAGGAGATAGCACCTAGCTGTTTCCTATTCTCTCCGAGCAAATATTCTTGTTTCTTCTTGCCTCAGTGAAAGAGCAGGGCCATAAACTATTCACTATCTCAACTGTCTGTAACCAAAACATTAAACAGATAAATGTCCTCACTGATCCTTTCCTCCTTCGTAGGTAGCCCCTACACATCTTGATGCTTCACTGTCAACTATCTCCTCTTTTCCTCAGGCCCTTACCATTTCACTCTCCTTTAGTATTTTATTAACATTTAAAAGTATTTAAATAGTGAAACTCCTGGGGAAAGCAGCATGATGGGACAATGAACTATCCAAACCTGACTCACCAAATCAAAAGAATGAACAGAAAACAGTAAGAGTAAGAAAAAAAAAAAATACAGAAACTGAGAAACAGTGTTAAGTCCATGTTATAAACTCTTAAGACATTTTTGCCAATTAGGATGTAGGCAGGACTAATGAAAGAATGGCACTAGAAGACAAAATTTAATTTCCATTCCGAAAAAGAATCACTAATAAAGGATTTTGCACAAAAAATCCAATCAAACCAACATATACAACAATTTAGAGGGATGGTTGGAGGGACTGGTTAACTCCTGGAAGAGAAATGTGCATTCTAAACAGAGATTCTTTTTCCACTCTTGTTGCTCAGTAATCTTTGGTGATAATGATGAGAAAGGAAGAAAAATGTGCAGCAACTCTGAGACTTTTCTGGATCAGACTTGCTAAAAGACAGAATGTTCCTATTTTGGAACTGTATTACCCGGAGATGCTCTTAAAAAAAGGAACAGTAACACTTAGAAAAATAAGGTCTGAAGGAAATATCCAGGTTGTAAGAGACAATTTTTATGTATTTATGTTTTCGTATGTTAAGATAATTTTCAAGTATATGATGGAATAAATACTAAATCAGTAAACAGAATTCCCATGGGGTGTGCTGAATAAAAAATAAAAACTTACATCATAGAGCAAATCCCTACTGGCGATCTATTTTATGTATGGTGACGTATATGTTTGTTTAAATGCCAGTGTCTCAATTCATCCCACCTACTCCATAAATGAATTTTTTTAAAAACCTTGTTTCTATTATTTGGTTGTACTTTCTGAAGTTCATCTTTTGCCAGAAACAGTGCACAAAAAACCCATAAATATCTTAGAAGATCAATGTGTTTCCTGAATCTCAATCTGGTTATTATGAATTCATATTATAAGACAGAATGTGCCACCTCTAGTCTAACTGTATTGCTTAATCCCTAAAATATTACTGAAAGATCTGGTATAGTTTTAAACTTCTAAATAGTAATTCTATTTTAAAAAGAGATACCTGATGAGGGAATAAAGTCAAATATACCTCACATGGCTCCAAAAGAATCAAGTGGGGCAAATATCTCTGAAACAGGTTGAAATATTGAATTTCCTCTTACTTTGGAAGACTCTCCCTGTCCCTCATCAGAGACTGAGTGATTGACTGATTTTCCTGGCTTACTGGGATATAACTGACAAATAAAATTGTATATAAAGTGAAAAATATGATAATTTGATATAACTATACATTGTGATGTGATCACTTTTACAGTCAAGTTAATTAACACATCCTCACCTCTCATTGTTAGCTTTCATGTGTTTGCAATGAGAATGCTTAAAATCTACTCTCTTGGCAAATGTGAAGTATAAATACGGTATTATTAAATACACTTACCACGCTACACATTTTGAGAACTTATTCATCTTACAAATAAAAAATTATACCCTTTAAGCAACAACTCCATGTCTCCTAAACTCAACTGCCCCTGGAATGGATTTGCCATTCTACTTTCTGTTTCTACAAGTTTGACATTGTTTAGATTCCACATGTAACACTGCTAGCAATAAGCATTTCCATACCTTTACATATTATGTTTTGGTCATTTCAATAGGAAAGTGGGAAGTAGAAATGTAGGGATTGTTATTTATGCATCATCAAATCCAAGAATAGTCTTTCCAAAAGTAATTTGGATATATTTTCAAATAATGTATCCTCATAATCTTTATTATTACTAGTTTCAGATATTATTTTATTTCCTTTAGTTATCTTTAGGTTTTATTGACTAGTATAGTTTGAAATATTGTTCATTGCTACAAGTTCAGTAGTACGATCTCTATACAAATTAAAAGATAATAATTTCCCCATAGTCCTGCTAAGTCGTGTCGAAGTCAGGTTCCTATCTGGGAAAATGTTAAAACAGTTAACACATGCATTTAGAGCAGTCTTTGTAATCACCCAGTAGCTGTTAACTATTTTTAGTAGTAGTCTTTTAGATATACTTTTTCTATTACTCCTAAATCTCTATTACCGGATTTCTATAAATTCTTTTTACAGTAGCAGCCACCAAGAAACTTTTCCCTTAACTTGTTGACAAAGAACATAGGAGAACAGCTAACACAGAAGTTACACTGGCAATCTTAGCATGCTTAGAGATAATGGAAATTTCTATGTTTAGAATTGATATTAAGCTATAGAATTGATATTATACTAAGAATTCTTGAAAACTAAAAAGAAACTATGCAAAAATACAAAAAAAGTTTACATGGTATAGGATGAACAGTTTGTGGAGTTATTTAAACTGATTTCAACTTTAGATTTAGGACATTCCTTCTTCCTTCTTAATACATTGTGATGTGATCACTTTTACAGTCAATTTAAAACCATCCCCTTTGTTTTACATGAGAATGCTTAAAATCTACTCTCTTGGCAAATGTGAAGTATAAATACGGTATTATTAAATACACTTACCACGCTACACATTTTGAGAACTTATTCATCTTACAAATAAAAAATTATACCCTTTAAGCAACAACTCCATGTCTCCTAAACTCAACTGCCCCTGGAATGGATTTGCCATTCTACTTTCTGTTTCTACAAGTTTGACATTGTTTAGATTCCACATGTAACACTGCTAGCAATAAGCATTTCCATACCTTTACATATTATGTTTTGGTCATTTCAATAGGAAAGTGGGAAGTAGAAATGTAGGGATTGTTATTTATGCATCATCAAATCCAAGAATAGTCTTTCCAAAAGTAATTTGGATATATTTTCAAATAATGTATCCTCATAATCTTTATTATTACTAGTTTCAGATATTATTTTATTTCCTTTAGTTATCTTTAGGTTTTATTGACTAGTATAGTTTGAAATATTGTTCATTGCTACAAGTTCAGTAGTACGATCTCTATACAAATTAAAAGATAATAATTTCCCCATAGTCCTGCTAAGTCGTGTCGAAGTCAGGTTCCTATCTGGGAAAATGTTAAAACAGTTAACACATGCATTTAGAGCAGTCTTTGTAATCACCCAGTAGCTGTTAACTATTTTTAGTAGTAGTCTTTTAGATATACTTTTTCTATTACTCCTAAATCTCTATTACCGGATTTCTATAAATTTTTTTGACAGTAGCAGCCACCAAGAAACTTTTCCCTTAACTTGTTGACAAAGAACATAGGAGAACAGCTAACACAGAAGTTACACTGGCAATCTTAGCATGCTTAGAGATAATGGAAATTTCTATGTTTAGAATTGATATTAAGCTATAGAATTGATATTATACTAAGAATTCTTGAAAACTAAAAAGAAACTATGCAAAAATACAAAAACAGTTTACATGGTATAGGATGAACAGTTTGTGGAGTTATTTAAACTGATTTCAACTTTAGATTTAGGACATTCCTTCTTCCTTCTTAATAATACCTCATATCAAGATCATTAGGCTCACAGCCAGTTACAGCTCTGTCCAACTAATGTCTCCCATGGGTTCAGTTGAGTTTAATTAGTGCCTCTGAGTGGTAATGGTATTTTGCATGGTGGAAAAAGAAAAAAAAATGCTGAATTAATCCCTGGTGTTTTATAAAGTTACTATATTATCAAACCATAGAAAGGAAATCTAAGTTATCTGAAAAGGTATTAATGAATGCAAAGGGCTACTAAGAATTACTCACTTATTCTTTCTACATATATTGACATAACATCCGACCAAAATCATTGTATTAATACCTCTTACCATATTAGGGAGCTCACAAAAAAAAGAGAAGCAATAAACTTTGCACATGTTGTGTTAAGTCACTTCAGTTGTGACCGACTCTGTGCAACCCAATGGACTATAGCCTGTCAGACTCCTCTGTCCATGGGATTATCAAGGCAAGAATACTGGAGTGAGTTACCATGTCCTCCTACAAGAGATCTTCCTGACCCAGGGATCGTACCTGTGTCTTTTTAAGTTTTCTGCATTGGCAGGTTAGTTCTTTTACCACTAGTGCCACATGGGAAGCCCACAGTTTTGTACATAAAAGATCACAAAATAAAACACTTCTATGGTACTAAAACAGTGATTAAAGCCAAAATAAAAAAGCATCATCTGATTATTAATAAATGAGAAAGCAAGGTTAATTTTTATATTATTAAAGAATAACACAGGGACTTCCCTGGTGGTCCAGTGAGGAAAGAGTCGGCCTTGCAGTGCATGAAGCATCGGTTCAATGTCTGGCCTGGGAAGAACCCACGCGCCACAGAGCAGCTGGACCAGTGCGTCCAATTATGAGTCAGTGCTCTGGAACGCATGAGCCCAGAACAGGTGCTCTGCAGTGAGAGTGGCCACTACAATGGGAGGCCCACACCTCCAAAGAATAAAGATGGATGAAAATAAATAAATAAAATGGGTAAAAAGGATAACATAAAAATACTATGAACAGAAAGAAGAAATCATTGCTTATATAATCATAAGGATACCACTAGTTAAGGAGCAACTCTGTCAGTGAAATGTCAAATAAATTAATATATATATCTTTCTATGTATATGTGTATGTACCCTGGAGAAAATAGTAATCAATATGCATATAATATATAAATATGTAATGTGTAAGTAAATATATATTATATATAAATAGAAAACTAAAATTTTGTTATGTTTCATTTATAATATGAACTAAATTTCCTTTTACTTTCTACATTTGCTAGCTAACACTGTGATTAGTGCCAAATATTAGCTTAGATTTTAGCTCCGTCAGAAATGTGTAGATATCTACCAAATATAGAATTCATCAGTAGAGTATGAAAGGACTTGATGCTCTACATTTATGTCAAAATAAAATGTTATAAATATAGACATGCAGATCACAAAAATTTGTAAAACTTTAGGTACATACCTGTAGAAATAGATTAACTGCAGATACAAGAATTTCAAAATCAATTGTGGCACAACCAGCCTTCTTTCCTTCTTAAAATCCTCCATATATATATTTCCTCTTAACATGATTCTTAGGGTAGATATTCATTCCCAGGTCCCAGTCACAATTCCCTATATTTTTAAGTCATTGTGGAATTGCTTTTAGTACCAATACAGATTTTTCCTGTCAGCTTACAAACCATATTTTTAAAAAAAGTATGATCAACTAATCAAGTTGATGTTGAACCTTTTGCTTATGAAACTGCATCTCCCTTAAACTGAATTCCTCTGCAGAGTTTATGATGAACCCCTCTATCCAAAACCAATTTACTTTCTTGTTCCACACCTGTTCTCATTAGAACTGAGGACTATCAAGGAAAACAGAGACTGAAACTCAGCAGGATCCCTTGTCCCATGTTCCTTGTTGGCAGTAAAAGGTTTTAGTCTGCCAAATACTGCCATTAGAAGCTCTTCCCCTAAAAGCATTGGAGAGTTCAGGTCTTTGGAACTTGGGCCAGACTTTTTGCTTGGAGCCCTGTGTCAACTAAAAAAGATAAAACAACTTTAGAGTTGTGGGTTAAGTTTCATTTGGGGCATAATTAGGACTGCAGCAAGGGAGGCAGCACCCCAGAAAGCTCTGAGAGACTGCTCCGAAGAGATAGGGGAGGAAAGCCAATATAAGCTTTCAGTGTGGAGAAAAATTCGAATACTATCAAGTGAAGGGTTTCCAATGGGGTTTTTGCTTTACAAATGGTTTGAGTCTGACAGGCAGAAGTTTAAGGGTTTTGTTTTACAAATAGTTTGGGTCTCTCTAGTGCTTTTCTAGGTGTGAGGCGATGCAAGGATTGAGATGATAAAATCTATTCCTAAAAGTCATTTACCTATCTAAAGACCTGTTCCACTGGATTCCTTGGGAGCACAGAGTGCCTTGCTCCACCCTGATTTCTTTCCTGGGATTCTGAAGGTCAGTAGCTCCCAGCACAGTATTCAAGCTTCCAAGAGGCAGATGGCAAATGCCCTTGATGTCCATTCATTTGCAAACGAATTGGTAAGAGCCAATTTGTAGTTGACACCTGTAAATGAATGTTGTACTTTCCTTTATCACAATCCTGTGTTGGTGAATTTGCCTCTGCTGTGAGGCACACCCAAGTTTGGTTTGGTAATCTTTATGTTAAAAAATTCAAACTCTACCTTAAGTTTATAAATGCATTGATTAGAAGACACTTAATGCCCTTTATGAAACTGAAATTTTTTTAAATTGTGGAATTGCTTTTAGTACCAATACAGATTTTTCCTGTCAGCTTACAAACCATATTTTTAAAAAAAGTATGATCAACTAATCAAGTTGATGTTGAACCTTTTGCTTATGAAACTGCATCTCCCTTAAACTGAATTCCTCTGCAGAGTTTATGATGAACCCCTCTATCCAAAACCAATTTACTTTCTTGTTCCACACCTGTTCTCATTAGAACTGAGGACTATCAAGGAAAACAGAGACTGAAACTCAGCAGGATCCCTTGTCCCATGTTCCTTGTTGGCAGTAAAAGGTTTTAGTCTGCCAAATACTGCCATTAGAAGCTCTTCCCCTAAAAGCATTGGAGAGTTCAGGTCTTTGGAACTTGGGCCAGACTTTTTGCTTGGAGCCCTGTGTCAACTAAAAAAGATAAAACAACTTTAGAGTTGTGGGTTAAGTTTCATTTGGGGCATAATTAGGACTGCAGCAAGGGAGGCAGCACCCCAGAAAGCTCTGAGAGACTGCTCCGAAGAGATAGGGGAGGAAAGCCAATATAAGCTTTCAGTGTGGAGAAAAATTCGAATACTATCAAGTGAAGGGTTTCCAATGGGGTTTTTGCTTTACAAATGGTTTGAGTCTGACAGGCAGAAGTTTAAGGGTTTTGTTTTACAAATAGTTTGGGTCTCTCTAGTGCTTTTCTAGGTGTGAGGCGATGCAAGGATTGAGATGATAAAATCTATTCCTAAAAGTCATTTACCTATCTAAAGACCTGTTCCACTGGATTCCTTGGGAGCACAGAGTGCCTTGCTCCACCCTGATTTCTTTCCTGGGATTCTGAAGGTCAGTAGCTCCCAGCACAGTATTCAAGCTTCCAAGAGGCAGATGGCAAATGCCCTTGATGTCCATTCATTTGCAAACGAATTGGTAAGAGCCAATTTGTAGTTGACACCTGTAAATGAATGTTGTACTTTCCTTTATCACAATCCTGTGTTGGTGAATTTGCCTCTGCTGTGAGGCACACCCAAGTTTGGTTTGGTAATCTTTATGTTAAAAAATTCAAACTCTACCTTAAGTTTATAAATCAGAAAAAAACAGATTGAATTTTAGAGTCTACAGATCACTTTAGAATGCAAAAAGCAGACTTGAGGAGGGGGTACGACGGTGGAGGAAGGAGAGGAGGATTTCGCCAGCTCCCCAACAGAATCACCAGAACTAATCAAGAAATGAAACACCACCAAGAAACCAGCCTCTAGAAAACAAAAGAAGTTCTCAGTTCTACAAGGGATGGAGGGTGAGCAGTCAGAAGCTCACCCGGAGCTCCCACGGATCCCGGAGCTCCCGTACCCCAGCTCCCACACCAGACTGGATGAAGAGAGCGCTGGGAAGTGCACCAGGATGACAGAAAGCAATGCTTAGCGTGAGAATCCCGCAGGGGTCAGTACTGTAACAGGGACGCTCCAGGTGAGTGTGAGAATGAACGCCAGCAGGGCATGGGAAACAGAATGGGAAATTTCCCACGGGTCGCTGTCCAGAAGCCCAGCTGGAGCCGGAAGGGAAGCAGCCCCGCATTTGGAGCAAGAAGTGAGGTTTAGTCGCAAGTGAAAGGAGTGCACCAGCTGCAAGAACTAGCCCGCGCAGCCCCAGAACGGCTGCAAGTAAACCAGGCATCCGGAACGAGATATGGGATTGGGACTGGGAAACTACCGCCTTCGTTTCGGGCAAGCGGCGAGCTTTAGGCCCATGGGACACGCGCGCGCGCCAGCTGCAAGAACTAGCCCCCACGCGACCCCAGAGCTGCCGCAAGGAAGCCAGGGATCCGGAAGGAGATCTGGGATTGGGACCGGGAAGTGGCCACCCATGTTTTGCCCAAGCAGTGAACTTCATTCTCGCGGGACAGACTAGCACCCACTGCAAGAACTAGCCCTCCAGCCCCAGAGCTGTGGCAAAGAGGAGGGGTATCCAGGACTGGATACTGGATGAGAAGCGCTCAGTCCCACTAGTAGCAGGGATCACATCAGAAGCACGTGGAACAGAGTAGAGATTGAAGGCTACCAGGGGGTATGCAATAGAACCGGGGAACATACCCCTCCCCCGACCCAGTGCAGAGCCCAGGGCGCAACGTCCACCCGCCCAATTGACTTGGGATCACCCACAGTGCCTTCATCTGGCCAGCATCAGGGCGGAGAGACAGGGGTCAGCCACCTTGGCCACAGAGCCTGTTTTGCTGAAACCAAAACACAAACCAGAGAAACTGGTTCTGCAAGAGTCCCAACTACAAAAAACCCTGACCTTCACTGAAACCTAATAAGCAGCCAATCAACTCCCACAGCCGACCCCCACCAGAACAGACTAGAGAAATCTGGGACAGCATCAAGAGCAAAATTATAAAATTATTAAATTTTTAAGTATTGTTATTTTTTTTCTTATTTTTCTCATACCACAGCTTTCTCTCTCTATGCTCTAACTGTAAAATCTTTTTGTATCTACTGCTATCGTCTCTATAAATATTTCCTACCTTGCTGTCTCTAACGTTCTCTTCCAGTTGTACTAAACTCTACTACATACTAATCTCCATACATTCACTTCCATACTAATTGGAAGTGAATTCAGAAAAGTGATACTAGAGAGAATCCAAAACTCCAAAAACAGAATATTAGAGGAAATTGGTGCACTGAGAAGAGACATGCAAGAAAGGAAAAATAAACAAATAGAGACAAACAACTCAATTGCTGAACTCAAAAATACTATAGAAGGACTCAACAGCAGAGTATCAGAGGCAGAAGAATGGATAAGTGAGCTGGAAGAGAGAATGGTGGAAATAACTGTTGAAGAACAAAACAAATCACAAAGAATCAAAAGAACTGAGGATAACCTCAGAGACCTGTGGGGCAATATCAAATGCATCAACATTAGAATTATAGGGGTCCCAGAACAGGGAAAGAAAGGCTATGAAAAAATTTTTGAAGAGGTTATAGTAGAAAACTTCCCCAGTATGGGAAAGGAAATAGTCAATCAAGTCCAAGAAGTACAAAGAGTTCCATACAGGATAAACCCCAGAAGAAACACACCAAGGTACATTCTAATCAAACTAATGCAGACTAAATATAAAGACAGATTACTAAAAGCAGCTAGAAGCAAACAACAAATAACATATAAAGGAAACCCCATATGTCTAACTGCGGATCTCTCAACAGAAACCCTGCAGGCCAGAAGAGAATGGCAGGACACATTTAAACGGCTAAAAGAGAATAACCTTCAACCAAGAATTCTCTACCATGCAAAAATCTCATTCAGAATCGATGGAGAAGTCAAAAGCTTCTCAGACAGACAAAAACTAAAAGAATTCTGTACCACAAAACCAGCCCTACAACAAGTGTTCAAGGGCCTGATATAGCCAATAAATACAAGAGTAGAAGTCCTACAAATCAAACCCCAAACTTCTAAGAAGATGACAATAGGAACATTTGTATCAATAATTACTTTGAATGTAAATGGATTAAATGCCCCAACCAAATGACACAGGTTGGCTTTGAAAATTTTTAAAAATGGAAAATAAAGTGAGAGGCTTCTAAGCTACGTATTTTCTATAAATATTTCCTACCTTGCTGTCTCTAACGTTCTCTTCCAGTTGTACTAAACTCTACTACATACTATCTCCATACATTCACTTCCATACTAATTGGAAGTGAATTCAGAAAAGTGATACTAGAGAGAATCCAAAACTCCAAAAACAGAATATTAGAGGAAATTGGTGCACTGAGAAGAGACATGCAAGAAAGGAAAAATAAACAAATAGAGACAAACAACTCAATTGCTGAACTCAAAAATACTATAGAAGGACTCAACAGCAGAGTATCAGAGGCAGAAGAATGGATAAGTGAGCTGGAAGAGAGAATGGTGGAAATAACTGTTGAAGAACAAAACAAATCACAAAGAATCAAAAGAACTGAGGATAACCTCAGAGACCTGTGGGGCAATATCAAATGCATCAACATTAGAATTATAGGGGGCCCAGAACAGGGAAAGAAAGGCTATGAAAAAATTTTTGAAGAGGTTATAGTAGAAAACTTCCCCAGTATGGGAAAGGAAATAGTCAATCAAGTCCAAGAAGTACAAAGAGTTCCATACAGGATAAACCCCAGAAGAAACACACCAAGGTACATTCTAATCAAACTAATGCAGACTAAATATAAAGACAGATTACTAAAAGCAGCTAGAAGCAAACAACAAATAACATATAAAGGAAACCCCATATGTCTAACTGCGGATCTCTCAACAGAAACCCTGCAGGCCAGAAGAGAATGGCAGGACACATTTAAACGGCTAAAAGAGAATAACCTTCAACCAAGAATTCTCTACCATGCAAAAATCTCATTCAGAATCGATGGAGAAGTCAAAAGCTTCTCAGACAGACAAAAACTAAAAGAATTCTGTACCACAAAACCAGCCCTACAACAAGTGTTCAAGGGCCTGATATAGCCAATAAATACAAGAGTAGAAGTCCTACAAATCAAACCCCAAACTTCTAAGAAGATGACAATAGGAACATTTGTATCAATAATTACTTTGAATGTAAATGGATTAAATGCCCCAACCAAATGACACAGGTTGGCTGAATGGATCAAGAAACATGACCCATATATATATGTTGTTTACAAGAGACCCACTTCAGACCTAGAGACACCCATAGACTGAAAGTGAGAGGCTGGAAAAAGATATTCCATGCAAATGGAAATCAAAAGAAAGCTGGGGTAGCAATCCTAATATCAGACAAAATAGATTTTAAAGTAAAGAAGTTTCTAAGAGACAAGGCAGGTCACTACATCATGATTAAGGGATCCATCCAAGAGGAAGACATAACAGTCATGAATATCTACGCACCCACAGAAGGAACCTATCTCAACATAGTTAAAGCCATATATGAGAAGCCTACAGTGAACATTATCCTCAATGGTGAAAAACTGAAAGCATTCCCTCTATGATCAGGAACAAGACAGGGGTGTCCACTTTCACCACTCTTATTCAACATAGTCCTGGAAGTTCTAGCAACAGCAATAAGAGAAGAGAAAGAAATAAAAGGAATCCAGATTGAAAAAAAGAAGTAAAATTCTATTTGCTGACTACATGATATTACACACAGAGAACCCCAAAGACACTTAGAAAACTAGTAGAACTAATCAACAAATTCAGCAAAGTCATGGTATTGATACAAAATCAATACACATAAATCACTGGCATTCCTATATACAAACAATGAAAAATCAGAAAAGAAAATCAAAGAGGCAATTCCATTCGCCATCGCAACCAAGAGAATAAAATATCTAGGAATAAACCTACCCAAAGAAACAAAAGAACTGTACACGGAAAATTACAAGGCACTCATGAAAGAAATTAAAGAAGACTTAAACAGATGGAGAGATATTCCATGTTCCTGAGTTGAAAAATCAATATTGTGAAAAAGACCATACTACCAAATATCATTTACAGATTCAATACGATCCCTATCAAACTACCAATGACATTCTTCACAGAACCAGGCCAAAGAACAACACAGTTCATATGGAAACACAAAGGATCCCGGATAGCCAAAGCAATCCTGAGAAAGAAAAATGGAGCCAAAGGGATCAGCCTCCCTAACTTCAGACTATACTAAAAAGCAACAGTCATCAAGACAGTATGGTCAGAATGGCCATCATCAACAAATCGACAGACAATAAATGCTGCAGAGGGTGCAGAGAAAAGGGAACACTCTTGCATTGCTGGTGGGGATGTAAATTGATACAGCCTCTATGGAAGACAGTATGGAGATTCCTTGAAAAGCTAAAAATAGAAGCACCATACGACCCAACAATCCCACTCTTAGGCTTATGCCCAGATGAAATCAAAACTGAGGCACCTGTACTCCAATGTTCATTGCAACTCTCTATACAATAGGCAGCATATGGAAGCAATCTAGATGCCCATTGATCAATAAATGGATAAAGAAGCTCTGGTACATATATACAATGGCATACTACTCAGCTGTTAAAGAAATGCAAAAAAATCAGTCCTAATGAGGTGGTTGGATCTAGAACCTATCATAAAAAGTGAAGTAAGTCAAAAATAGAAAGACAAGTGCTAAATACTAACACATATATATGGAATCTATTAAGAGGGTAATGGTAACACAGGCAGTGAAGCGATGGAAAAATAGATATAGGGAACAGACATATGGACATGGTGTGGTATGAACAGTGGGTGGGAGGCATAGAGGGAGTAACACGGAAACCTATACCATATGTGAAAAAGATAGCTATGGCCATTGTCCTCTGGGAATAGGTGATCCTGCAGGGGCAGGGTCAATGGCCTGGAGGGGTGGGTTGGTGGGGACTAGGTAGAGGGGAGGGTGTCAGGGAGATGCATATGACTGATCTGGGAACATTCATGTCTGTGAACAGCAAAACTCTGTAAAAATCTTAAACAGATAAAATTAAACTAAAAAAAGGACAAAAAAAAAATGCAGACTTGACCTGACAAATTAAGATCTTTAAAAAGAAAAAAAAACAACGGGGGACTTCCCTGGTAGTCCAGTGTGTAAGGACACTGCCTTACTGTGCAAGGGGTGCCCGTTCGATCCCTGGCCTCAGAAGATCTCATGTGCCACAGAGTGGCTGGACCGATGTGTCTAATTACCTAGCTGGAGCTCTGGAGTGCATGCACCCAAAGCTGGTGCTGTACAGCAGGAGACGCCACTGCAGTGGGAGGCCCATACAGGGCAAAGAACAAAGGTGGATGAAAATAGATAAATGAAAGACCAAAAGAAGTGTCCAAAATAAAAAAAAAAAAAGATCTTTAGTCTGATCTGTAACTCCAGAAACCCTCAAAGCCTCAGCGCATATTTATTACTTTCAATCCAAAGGAAGCAAAGGCAATTTACTAACAGTTGAAACATGTTAATAAAATTAAATTTCTGCAGCTCCACAGTAAAAATAATGGAGCCAAAGAAAATTGTTATTTTGATTTAACAGCATAGCAGTGGAGACAGTGTTTTTGAAGGCACCTGTACTCCAATGTTCATTGCAACTCTCTATACAATAGGCAGCATATGGAAGCAATCTAGATGCCCATTGATCAATAAATGGATAAAGAAGCTCTGGTACATATATACAATGGCATACTACTCAGCTGTTAAAGAAATGCAAAAATCAGTCCTAATGAGGTGGTTGGATCTAGAACCTATCATAAAAAGTGAAGTAAGTCAAAAATAGAAAGACAAGTGCTAAATACTAACACATATATATGGAATCTATTAAGAGGGTAATGGTAACACAGGCAGTGAAGCGATGGAAAAATAGATATAGGGAACAGACATATGGACATGGTGTGGTATGAACAGTGGGTGGGAGGCATAGAGGGAGTAACACGGAAACCTATACCATATGTGAAAAAGATAGCTATGGCCATTGTCCTCTGGGAATAGGTGATCCTGCAGGGGCAGGGTCAATGGCCTGGAGGGGTGGGTTGGTGGGGACTAGGTGGAGGGGAGGGTGTCAGGGAGATGCATATGACTGATCTGGGAACATTCATGTCTGTGAACAGCAAAACTCTGTAAAAATCTTAAACAGATAAAATTAAACTAAAAAAAGGACAAAAAAAAAATGCAGACTTGACCTGACAAATTAAGATCTTTAAAAAGAAAAAAAAACAACGGGGGACTTCCCTGGTAGTCCAGTGTGTAAGGACACTGCCTTACTGTGCAAGGGGTGCCCGTTCGATCCCTGGCCTCAGAAGATCTCATGTGCCACAGAGTGGCTGGACCGATGTGTCTAATTACCTAGCTGGAGCTCTGGAGTGCATGCACCCAAAGCTGGTGCTGTACAGCAGGAGACGCCACTGCAGTGGGAGGCCCATACAGGGCAAAGAACAAAGGTGGATGAAAATAGATAAATGAAAGACCAAAAGAAGTGTCCAAAATAAAAAAAAAAAAAGATCTTTAGTCTGATCTGTAACTCCAGAAACCCTCAAAGCCTCAGCGCATATTTATTACTTTCAATCCAAAGGAAGCAAAGGCAATTTACTAACAGTTGAAACATGTTAATAAAATTAAATTTCTGCAGCTCCACAGTAAAAATAATGGAGCCAAAGAAAATTGTTATTTTGATTTAACAGCATAGCAGTGGAGACAGTGTTTTTTTGAAGTTATACAATGGTGCCAGAAGACTGAAGCAAAAGTCTATTATAATATCAGCAGGATATAGACATAATATTTTATAGAGTTATTATTTGAGCTGTCAAGAAAGAAGTAGCTTATAGGTATCTATATTTAGTACAGTCAAAGTTGGAGAAATAGCCAAATTGTTCATTTTCACCAAAGCTGGTTTTATGATATGCTTTTTCAGGATGCCAATGAAGGCATTTCATTTTTAGGCTGGGGGAAATTGCCTATTTGGTAAAAAAGGCAATGTGATGTAAAGAAAACAAAGTCAAGAGAATTGAATTCAAGCCTACTGCTCTTGACTAATAACTATTAAATTAGGCAATAACTATTAAATGTGATAACTATTTAAATTGTATTGGGCTATTTTTTTTTTCAAAATAATATATTCAGAATACTGAACTAGATAAATTTGACATTCCCTTTTGGAAATCATAATCAGCAAGACTCACTGTCCCAAAGGGTAGATTTAACATGATAGGTCCCTCCAGAATAATGATGTGAATCTGTTAGAGACAAATGGTTACAACATGTGTGCATCTATTTAAAAATCTTGTAACCAGCTGCTGCTGACCCACGGACCCAATACTTTTCTTTTCTGTTTAGTTACTAAGTCGTGTTTTACTGTTTGTGACCCTATGGAATGTAGTCTACCAGGCCCCCGTGTCCTTCACTATGTCCAAGTGTGTGCTCAGATTCATGTCCATTGAGTCAATGATGCAATCTATTCCATCCTCCGGTGCCCCTTCTCCTCCTGCTCTCAATCTTTCCCCGCATCACGGTCTTTTCCAGTGAGTCTGTTCATCCCATCAGGTGACCAAATACTGGAGCTTCAGTTTCAGCATCAGTCCTTCCAGTAAATATTTAGGGTTGATTTCTTTTAATATTGATTGGTTTGCTCCCTGTAGTCCAAGAGACTCTCAAGAATCTCCAGCACCACAATCCCACTGTATACACACTACTAAGCTTTTATTTTCTCCTGTTTATCTCATTCCAGTTTAATTTTTAGACAAGCCAGAAGAACATAGAAGAACAGAGGAAAATGTGTTCCTCCTTGACGGCAGGGAAGTGATACATAAACCAAAAAAAAAAAAAAAAAGATGGAAATGTCAAGAAAATAGATGATCTGACTTTAAGACATACAAAGGAATTAGACGGTATGGTCTGATAGTAGCCAGGCTGTGGTTATCATCAAAATTATAAAATATAACTCATAAAATTGGCATTAGGTGCCTTTAAGCAAATACTGTTGAATTTTACTGGATTTGTTTCCTGCCATCCATCTTATGTACTAAATGCTCTTATTTTTATTCAAATCATTATTTATGTTAAAATTTTTCTTTTCTTGATTTTTTCCCTCCTGTTTTAGCTGTGCTTCTCCTTTTGATGGAAACGAAATAGTTTTCAAATAAAATGTTGGCTTGAAACACTCTTTTCAAATCGTAACCTTTTATTTCAGTTTTTAATGAATGTAATTCCACACAAAGTCCAGTAAATTTTTTATAAGTTCTTACTGTTTAATTAGGTTGAATTACTATTTGAAAATTCCTGCAGATACTACTTGAAGAAATATTTTTTTAATGCGATGGTACACAGTGCATTTCTAAACTTAAAGATGTTAAATTTGAAACATATATCATTTTAAAAATCATAAAACTGTCATATTTGATAAGATCCCTATTGTATGCAGTTAATTGTTTCAGTATTCCATTACTTTATCCCAAGTGATAAAACAATAAAGCCAGCTTTGTGAAGACAACTTTTCCAGGATTTCCTCATATTTTCGTATTTGTCGCTGTTAATACTTCTTTGTGAAGTTTTTCCTCACTGCACTAAAATCTTAAATTTAAGAACCTCCTTTTTTACATCACGTGGACCTGAGAAGTCTGTTGCTGTGGTTTCAAGCTCATCTCCACTCTGCATTAGGAGGATATTCAGTCTCATAATGCAGACAAAAGTGAGCCCATGTCCACTGCAATGTCATACTCATTTTTTTCCATAAGTATCATCTGTTACACTGAAAATAAAGACTGAGGCAATTATGTCCAAAGATGTCTGGAAATGTATTAACTGTGGTACCAATGGAACTAACTGTAACCAAAACCCAGACTCTGGGCATTGACACCAAATTGAAACTTGGACACAGAGTTCCGGGTAAAGCATAAAAGAACAGCTTTATTGCGTTGCCAGGCAAAAAAAGCATAGCAGTGAGTTACTGCCCTTAAAACACACCTGGGTGGGGGCAGGGGTTGTGAGCAGTTTCACAGTAAAGGCGCAGAGGTGCTGATAAGGGTTAAGGAGCATGCAGGGCCCGCATTTCTTTAATTTGGAGTTGGGTAGTCTTATGACAGGCTTCTCTGTTTCTCAAGGTTATTATACTTTTCTCTGGGAAATGAAGACTGCTTCATCAATAACTAACATCGTCCAAATAGAGATTACAAGCACTGAAGTCGGATCTGTGATCAAAAATGTCACCCAAAATAAAAGCCCAGTGCCAGATGGCTTCACGGATGAATTCTATCAATCATTTAGAGAAGAGCTAATCCCTATCCTTCTAAAACTCCTTTAAAACATAGCACAGGAATGGGCTTCCCTGGTGGTCCAGTGGGTAAGGACACTGCCTTGCAGTGCAAGGGGCGCCAGTTTGATCCCTGGCCTGGGAAGATCCCAGTGCCGTGGAGCGGCTGGACCGAGGTGTCCAATTACCAAGTTAGAGCTCTGGGGCGCATGCACCCAGAGCTGGTGCTCTGCAACAGCAGAGGCCACTGCGATGGGAGGCCCACACAGGCCAAAGAACAAAGATGGATGGAAATAGATAAATGAAAGACCAATAGAAGTGGCCTGCCTGCTCCCTTCCCTCCCCACCCCCCCCCTATCCAAAAAACACAGGAAGGAATACTTTCAAACTCATTCAATGCAGCCACCATTGCCCTGATACCAAAACCAGGCAAAGACAATGCACTAAAATCTTAAATTTAAGAACCTCCTTTACATCACGTGGACCTGAGAAGTCTGTTGCTGTGGTTTCAAGCTCATCTCCACTCTGCATTAGGAGGATATTCAGTCTCATAATGCAGACAAAAGTGAGCCCATGTCCACTGCAATGTCATACTCATTTTTTTCCATAAGTATCATCTGTTACACTGAAAATAAAGACTGAGGCAATTATGTCCAAAGATGTCTGGAAATGTATTAACTGTGGTACCAATGGAACTAACTGTAACCAAAACCCAGACTCTGGGCATTGACACCAAATTGAAACTTGGACACAGAGTTCCGGGTAAAGCATAAAAGAACAGCTTTATTGCGTTGCCAGGCAAAAAAAGCATAGCAGTGAGTTACTGCCCTTAAAACACACCTGGGTGGGGGCAGGGGTTGTGAGCAGTTTCACAGTAAAGGCGCAGAGGTGCTGATAAGGGTTAAGGAGCATGCAGGGCCCGCATTTCTTTAATTTGGAGTTGGGTAGTCTTATGACAGGCTTCTCTGTTTCTCAAGGTTATTATACTTTTCTCTGGGAAATGAAGACTGCTTCATCAATAACTAACATCGTCCAAATAGAGATTACAAGCACTGAAGTCGGATCTGTGATCAAAAATGTCACCCAAAATAAAAGCCCAGTGCCAGATGGCTTCACGGATGAATTCTATCAATCATTTAGAGAAGAGCTAATCCCTATCCTTCTAAAACTCCTTTAAAACATAGCACAGGAAGGGGCTTCCCTGGTGGTCCAGTGGGTAAGGACACTGCCTTGCAGTGCAAGGGGGCGCCAGTTTGATCCCTGGCCTGGGAAGGTCCAAAGTGCCGTGGAGCGGCTGGACAGATGTGTCCAATTACCAAGTTAGAGCTCTGGGGCGCATGCACCCAGAGCTGGTGCTCTGCAACAGCAGAGGCCACTGCGATGGGAGGCCCACACAGGCCAAAGAACAAAGATGGATGGAAATAGATAAATGAAAGACCAAGAGAAGTGGCCTACCCGCCCCCCTCCCACCCCACCCTCCCCCCCAAAAAACACAGGAAGGAATACTTTCAAACTCATTCAATGCAGCCACCATTGCCCTGATACCAAAACCAGGCAAAGACAATGCAAAAAGGAAAATTACAGGTCAATATCACTGACAAATATAGATGCAGAAAACCCTCAACAAAAATTCTAGCAAACAGACTTCAACAACACATCTACGGAGCGGTGGGAGGGGGGGAACTGGGTGGGGGGCGGGGGTCCAGGGATATGCATATGAATCATCTGGGAACATACATGTCGGTGAACAACAAAACTCTGTAAAATCTTTAAAATAAAGAAAAAAAAAGAAATTAAAACAACACATCTAAAAGTTCATACATCATGATCAAGTTGGGTTTATTCCAGGCATGCAAAGATTCTTCAATATTCGCAAATCAATCAATGTGATACACCATATCAACAAAATGAAAGATAAAAATAACATGATAATCTACATAGATGTAGAGAAAGCCTTTGACCGAATCCAGCACCCATTTGTAATAAATACTCTTTTCAAAATCAGCATAGAAGGAACCTATCTCAACACAGTGAAAACCATATGTGATAAGCCCACAGCAAACATTTTTCTGAATGGTGAAAAACTGAAAGCATTCCCTATAAGACCAGAAACAACATATAAGTGTTCTTCACTCTCACCAATTATTCAACATAGTCTTGGAAGTTCTAGGTACAGCAATTAGAGAATAAAAAGAAATAAAATGAATCCAGATGGGAAATGAAGAAATAAAACTCTCACTGCTAGTAGATGACACGATACTATACACAGAAAACCCTATCAAAAAATTACTGGAGTTAATCAGAAAATTCAGCAAAGTCACAGGATACAAAATACACAGAAATCACTCACATTCCTATATACTAGCAATGAAAAACCAGAAAGAGAAATTAAGGAGGCAATGCCATTCACCATTGTAACCAAAAGAAGAAAATATTTAGGAATAAACCTACCCAAAGAAACAAAAGAACTGTATACAGAAAATTATAAAACACTGAAGAAAGAAATCAAAGAAGACATAAACAGATGGAGAGATATTCCATCTTCCTGGGCTGGAAGAACCAATATCATAAAAACAAATATACTATCAAATGTAATTTACGGATTCAATGTGATCCCTATCAAATTACCAATGGCATTCTTCACAGAACAAGACCAAAAAATAGCACAATTCATATGGAAACACAAAAGATCCCTGATAGTCAAAGAAGTCTTGAGAGAGAAGAATGGAGTTGGAGGAATCAACCATCCTGACTTCAGACTATACTACAAAGCAACAGTCATCAAGACAGTATGGTATTGGCACAAAAAGAAAAATATAGACCAATGGAACAAGATAGAGAGCCCAGAGATGAACCCACATACCTATGAGTACCTTATTTTTGACAAAGGAGGCAAGAATATACAATGGGGCAAAGAAAGCCTCCTCAATAAGTGGTACTGGGAAAACTGCACAGCTACATGTAAAAGAAATGAAGCTGGAACACTTCCTAACATCATACACAAAGATAAACTCAAAATGGATTAAAGACCTAAATGTAAGACCAGAAAGCATAAAACTCTTAGAGGAGAATATAGGCAAAACACTCAAGGACATAAATCAAAGGAAGATCTTCTATGACCCACCTACTAAAATAGCAGAACCAAAGACAAAAATTAACATGTGGGACCTAATGAAACTTAAAAGCTTTTGTACAGCAATAGAAATTACAAAAAAAGGTGAACAGACAGCCCACGGTGAATGGGAGAAAATACACAAGCAGCTCAGACAACTCAACACCAAAAAAAGAAACAAACCAATCTAAAAATAGGAAAAAGACCTAATGAGATTTCTCTCCAAAGAAGACATACAAATGGCCAAGAATTTCATAGAAAGATGCTCTGCATCACTCAATTGTTAGAGAAATGCAAATCAAAACTACAATGAGATATCATCTCACAGCAGTCAGAATGACCATCATCAAAAAGTCTACAAACAGGGCTTCCCTGGTGGTCCAATGGGTAAGGACACCACCTTGCAGTGCAAGGGGCGCCAGTTCAAGCCCTGGCCTGGGAAGATCCCACGTGCCATGGAGTGGCTGGACCGATGTGTCCAATTGCAGAGCCGGAGCTCCGAAGCGCATGCGCCCAGAGCCAGTGCTCTGTGACAACAGAGGCCACTGCGATGGGAGGCCCACATGGGCTAAAGAACAAAGATGAATGAAAGTGGACAAATGAAAGACCAATAGAGGTGGCCTACCTGTTCCCCTCCCTCCCCACCCCACCCCCACTAAAATAAGTAAATAAATAAATCTTAAAAAAAAAAAAAAAAGTCTACAAACAATAAATGCTGGAGAGGGTGTAGAGAAAGAGAACCCTCTAGTACTGCTGATGGGAATATAAACTGATACAGCCACTATGGAGGACAGTATGGAGATTCCTCAAAAAACTAGGAAGGGAACCCTCATATGACCCAGCCATCCCTCTACTAGGCATAAGATTGGAACAAGAAAAATATAGACCAATGGAACAAGATAGAGAGCCCAGAGATGAACCCACATACCTATGAGTACCTTATTTTGACAAAGGAGGCAAGAATATACAATGGGGCAAAGAAAGCCTCCTCAATAAGTGGTACTGGGAAAACTGCACAGCTACATGTAAAAGAAATGAAGCTGGAACACTTCCTAACATCATACACAAAGATAAACTCAAAATGGATTAAAGACCTAAATGTAAGACCAGAAAGCATAAAACTCTTAGAGGAGAATATAGGCAAAACACTCAAGGACATAAACCAAAGGAAGATCTTCTATGACCCACCTACTAAAATAGCAGAACCAAAGACAAAAATTAACATGTGGGACCTAATGAAACTTAAAAGCTTTTGTACAGCAATAGAAATTACAAAAAAAGGTGAACAGACAGCCCACGGTGAATGGGAGAAAATACACAAGCAGCTCAGACAACTCAACACCAAAAAAAGAAACAAACCAATCTAAAAATAGGAAAAAGACCTAATGAGATTTCTCTCCAAAGAAGACATACAAATGGCCAAGAATTTCATAGAAAGATGCTCTGCATCACTCAATTGTTAGAGAAATGCAAATCAAAACTACAATGAGATATCATCTCACAGCAGTCAGAATGACCATCATCAAAAAGTCTACAAACAGGGCTTCCCTGGTGGTCCAATGGGTAAGGACACCACCTTGCAGTGCAAGGGGCGCCAGTTCAAGCCCTGGCCTGGGAAGATCCCACGTGCCATGGAGTGGCTGGACCGATGTGTCCAATTGCAGAGCCGGAGCTCCGAAGCGCATGCGCCCAGAGCCAGTGCTCTGTGACAACAGAGGCCACTGCGATGGGAGGCCCACATGGGCTAAAGAACAAAGATGAATGAAAGTGGACAAATGAAAGACCAATAGAAGTGGCCGACCTGCTCCCCTCCCTCCCCAACCTGACCCCCACTAAAATAAGTAAATAAATAAATCTTAAAAAAAAAAAAAAAGTCTACAAACAATAAATGCTGGAGAGGGTGTAGAGAAAGAGAACCCTCTAGTACTGCTGATGGGAATATAAACTGATACAGCCACTATGGAGGACAGTATGGAGATTCCTCAAAAAACTAGGAAGGGAACCCTCATATGACCCAGCCATCCCTCTACTAGGCATAATTGAAAGAGATGCATGTAACCCATTGTTCACTGCAGCACTGTTTACAATAGCTAGAACATAGTAGTAACTTAGATGTCCATCGACAGATGAATGGATAAAGAAGCTGTAGTACATATATACAATGGAGTATTTAACTTCTCAGCCATAAAAAGAAATGCATTTGAATCAGTTCTAATGAGGCAGATGAATCTAGAACCTATTATACAGAGTGAGGTATGTCAGAGAGAGAAAGATAAATACTGTATATTGTCTGATATATATGGAATCTAGAAAGATGGTGCTGATAAATGAATATGCAGAGCAGCAATGAAGAGACGCAAATGGAGATCAGTCTTATGGACACTGGGGTGAGGGAAGGGAATATGCTGTGGCACCAAGGGATCTCAAACAGGGGCTCTGTGGCAACCTGGAGGGGTGGGATGGGGAGGGATATGGGGGGAAGGTTCAGGAAAGGGAAGGACATATGCATACCTATAGCAGATTCAGATTGATGATAACAAAACAGTAAAAAATAAATAAATAAAATAAGAATAATTAACATTTCCATTTGGTGGGGGTTTTAGTTCCCAAAAGAGCTCAAAGATACTGTTTTATATATACATATATAATATATATATAAACATGTCGTGTGTGTGTGTGTGTATATATATATATATATATATATATATATATATATATATATAAAACAGCCGCTCTCCTCTCCATTTAGCAGCTATTTAAACCTGCCCTTTGGAACTAAAGGAAGGTCGTGGAGGCTGAGTGAAGTCTATTTCCTACAAACAAGAAATGAGGCACACAGAAAGCCTATTTTTCAAAATTATTCTTTTAATTTGACTTTTTGCTTTTACAGAGCTTTGTTGTTTACAGACACATATAATCCCAGATTAGTCATATGTCTATCCCTGACCCCTCTCTCCTCCACCCTTCTCCTAGTCCCCACCCCACCCCACTCCTCCAGGCTGTCACAGAGCACCCCTGCAGGATCCCCTATTCCCACAGTGCAATGACAATAGCTGTCTCTTTCACATATGATAGTATAGGTTTCCATGTTACTCTTTCCATGTCTCCCACCCACTGTTCCTTCCCCACGATGTCCATAAGCATGTTCTCTGTTTTTCCATTGCTTCTCTGCCAATGTTAACATTATCTTCATACTAAACTCTATGTATTTGTGTTAGTATACTTTACTTGTTTTTCTCTTTTTGACTTACTTCACTTTGTATAAATAGGTTCTAGATTCATCCACCTCATTAGGACTGAGTCTTCTGCATTTCTTTTTACAGCTGAGAAGTTAAATACTCCATTGTATATATGTACCAGAGCTTTCTGATCCACTCATTCATCGATGGACATCTAAGTTGCTTCCATGTTCTAGCTATTGTATAGAGTGCTGCAATGAACATTGGGGTACAGGTGTCTCTTTCAATTTTGATTTCATCAGGGTATAAGCCTAACAATGGGATTCCTAGGTCATACGGTGCTTCTATTTTTAATTTTTAAAGGAATCTCCACACTGTCTTCCATAGTGGCTGTATCAATTTATAATCCCACCAGCAAATGCAAGTGTGTTCCATTTTCTCCACGCACTCTTCAGCACGTATTATCTGTAGATTTTTTGATGATGGCCATTCTCACTAGTGTAAGGTGATATCTCATTGTAGTTTTGATTTGCATTTCTCTAATAATAAGTGAGGTTGAGCACCATTTCATGTGTTTTTTGGACATCTGTGTCTCTTCTTTGGAGAGATGTCTCTTCATATCCTTTTCCCATTTATTGATTGGGCTGTTCATTTTTCCGGTGTTGAGTTGTCTGAGTTGCTTGTACATTTTGGAGATTAATTCTTTGTCTGTTGTCTCATTTGCTATGATTTTCTTCCATTCTGTGGGTTGTCTGTGCACCCTGTTTGTAATTTTTTGGCTGCGCAAAAGCTGTTAAGTTTCATTAGGTCCCACATGTTTATTTTTGTTTTTATATCCAATATTATAGAGAGCGGGCCATAGAAGAATTTGCTTTGATTTATGTCACTGAGTGTTTTGCCTATATTCTCCTTTAAGAGTTTTATGCTTTCTGGTCTTACATTTAGGTCTTTAATCCATTTTAAGTTTGTCTTTGTGTATGGTGTTAGGGAATGTCCCAACTTCAATTTTTGCATGTAGCTGTCCAATTTTCCCAGCACCAGTTTTTGAAGACTTTGTCCCATTTTATATTTTTGCCTCCTTTGTCAATTTTTTTTTTTTTTGCTTTGTTTTGACATGCTTTTTTTGATTTTTTGTTGTTGTTGTTGTTGTTGTTGTCCTGTTTTCTACTTATGTTTGTTTTTCTTTTTTTATTAACCACAATTCTCTCTCTCTTTGCTTTCTTACAAATCATAATATCTACTGCTAATCTCTCTATAACTATACCTTTCCTTGATTTTCTACTGCTTTCTCCCTGCTACACTAAATCTTATTATATCCAAATCTTCACTATCTTTCCCTGCATAACCCTGCAACACGACTTCATTTCTCCTTATTACCTATCCATTCTCCTCCTTCCTTTCCCCACTATATTTGTTAGTGAATAACTGCTTAATTAACATTTCCTCAGCCAGGATATTGTTCTAGTTTTGTTATCCAGGATGTATTTCAGTTAGTTTAGATCTTAACATTTGGGTATCAGTTTTGGTTGCGTCGTTTGACAGAATAATCTTCTGTACATTATCCTTTTTAAACTGTCCGGATTTGGTTATGGATAAATATGTATGTGTATCTTTCCATTATGTTTGATAACAGTAGCACTATTTTATAATTGCCAGTTATATTCTCAATAAGTGAGGTTGAGCACCATTTCATGTGTTTTTGGACATCTGTGTCTCTTCTTTGAGAGATGTCTCTTCATATCCTTTTCCCATTTATTGATTGGGCTGTTCATTTTTCCGGTGTTGAGTTGTCTGAGTTGCTTGTACATTTTGGAGATTAATTCTTTGTCTGTTGTCTCATTTGCTATGATTTTCTTCCATTCTGTGGGTTGTCTGTGCACCCTGTTTGTAATTTTTTGGCTGCGCAAAAGCTGTTAAGTTTCATTAGGTCCCACATGTTTATTTTTGTTTTTATATCCAATATTATAGAGAGCGGGCCATAGAAGAATTTGCTTTGATTTATGTCACTGAGTGTTTTGCCTATATTCTCCTTTAAGAGTTTTATGCTTTCTGGTCTTACATTTAGGTCTTTAATCCATTTTAAGTTTGTCTTTGTGTATGGTGTTAGGGAATGTCCCAACTTCAATTTTTGCATGTAGCTGTCCAATTTTCCCAGCACCAGTTTTTGAAGACTTTGTCCCATTTTATATTTTTGCCTCCTTTGTCAATTTTTTTTTTTTTTTGCTTTGTTTTGACATGCTTTTTTTGATTTTTTGTTGTTGTTGTTGTTGTTGTTGTCCTGTTTTCTACTTATGTTTGTTTTTCTTTTTTTATTAACCACAATTCTCTCTCTCTTTGCTTTCTTACAAATCATAATATCTACTGCTAATCTCTCTATAACTATACCTTTCCTTGATTTTCTACTGCTTTCTCCCTGCTACACTAAATCTTATTATATCCAAATCTTCACTATCTTTCCCTGCATAACCCTGCAACACGACTTCATTTCTCCTTATTACCTATCCATTCTCCTCCTTCCTTTCCCCACTATATTTGTTAGTGAATAACTGCTTAATTAACATTTCCTCAGCCAGGATATTGTTCTAGTTTTGTTATCCAGGATGTATTTCAGTTAGTTTAGATCTTAACATTTGGGTATCAGTTTTGGTTGCGTCGTTTGACAGAATAATCTTCTGTACATTATCCTTTTTAAACTGTCCGGATTTGGTTATGGATAAATATGTATGTGTATCTTTCCATTATGTTTGATAACAGTAGCACTATTTTATAATTGCCAGTTATATACCTTTTGTCTCTCATATGTTTATATTTGCATTAACACCACAGAATTCCATAACAAATTAGAAGTGGAATCTCCACACATTGGCCAAAGATCCAACCTAGGAATACCTAAGAGAAAACACAGAAAGGCCTTTGTGTGCAGGAACCCCACAGGGTCCTACTTAGTTTCATTATCTTGCTAACTTTGTGAAAGAAGTTCAAAGGATTTGTCTGATTTGGAGTTGGTAGATACACTGTCAAATAGGCTGAGAGCCAAATACTGAAATTCTGGATCAGCTGGTGATAGGAAGATGTGAATGAATCCTTGCTATTGATATATAGGTGAACAAAGAAGCCTTTGTGTTTTTGTTTTCTGTGTTGGTGTGCTTGTAATTTGTTTTATAAGCAGAGGAACTGGAGCAACCAGGTCAGGAGATGGAATAGCATATAGTCAGGGAAAAAATGGTTCTGTCATTACCAAATGACAAATCAAATCTGCCTGAATTATGCTCAGATACAATGTTTAAATTTTATCCTAGGAAGATAGCTTTTAGTAAATTGCTACATTTTCCCCCATAATGGCATTTTTCCCCAAATGAGCTAACAAAAATTCTGAGAAGCCTCACCTGTTGTGAGTCCCTTCAAACATAGAGATGCAATTGTCTTTAGTTATTAGGAACTGGAAGGCCATGCAGAGAGGGCACACAATTCACTCTAGCAACTTTTGGAGATATATTCATATTCACCAAACATGTATCTGTCAGGATCCCCCAAAATATGCATTAATGGCATGTTGATTATTTGAGTTAAAGTTGCTTAAGATATGATCAATGTAAAAGGGATGCTTTGACCCTCCTTCTTATCACCCTAAAAGCAGAAAATAAATCTCTCACGTGAAAGGTGTGTTTTCTGCATCTGGAGGGAGAAGGACACTCTTATTGCCAGAAACAGGAAATTCAGAGCTGAGATGCCTATATGAACTAATCTTTTTGCTTGTTTAATTAACCCTTTCAAGTTCAAACTCACTTTTGATACTTTGCTAAGGACTGAAAACCTGGGTTTCTCTGTCCTGTCAATTCCTCACAAATCTATTGTTTCTTTGTCTAAAAAGTATAGAAACTACCTGAGATGAGGCTTCTGTGCCCACAAGTTAGAACTTGTTCCTTTTTCTCCTGTTAATCTGTCCTGTGCCAATTTTATTATTAACCCAGACACAAAAACTCAAGAGGGATATTGAGGAAGATTTTCCCCTCCCTGACACATACATAAATTGTTTTTCTTGCTAACTTTGTGAAAGAAGTTCAAAGGATTTGTCTGATTTGGAGTTGGTAGATACACTGTCAAATAGGCTGAGAGCCAAATACTGAAATTCTGGATCAGCTGGTGATAGGAAGATGTGAATGAATCCTTGCTATTGATATATAGGTGAACAAAGAAGCCTTTGTGTTTTTGTTTTCTGTGTTGGTGTGCTTGTAATTTGTTTTATAAGCAGAGGAACTGGAGCAACCAGGTCAGGAGATGGAATAGCATATAGTCAGGGAAAAAATGGTTCTGTCATTACCAAATGACAAATCAAATCTGCCTGAATTATGCTCAGATACAATGTTTAAATTTTATCCTAGGAAGATAGCTTTTAGTAAATTGCTACATTTTCCCCCATAATGGCATTTTTCCCCAAATGAGCTAACAAAAATTCTGAGAAGCCTCACCTGTTGTGAGTCCCTTCAAACATAGAGATGCAATTGTCTTTAGTTATTAGGAACTGGAAGGCCATGCAGAGAGGGCACACAATTCACTCTAGCAACTTTTGGAGATATATTCATATTCACCAAACATGTATCTGTCAGGATCCCCCAAAATATGCATTAATGGCATGTTGATTATTTGAGTTAAAGTTGCTTAAGATATGATCAATGTAAAAGGGATGCTTTGACCCTCCTTCTTATCACCCTAAAAGCAGAAAATAAATCTCTCACGTGAAAGGTGTGTTTTCTGCATCTGGAGGGAGAAGGACACTCTTATTGCCAGAAACAGGAAATTCAGAGCTGAGATGCCTATATGAACTAATCTTTTTGCTTGTTTAATTAACCCTTTCAAGTTCAAACTCACTTTTGATACTTTGCTAAGGACTGAAAACCTGGGTTTCTCTGTCCTGTCAATTCCTCACAAATCTATTGTTTCTTTGTCTAAAAAGTATAGAAACTACCTGAGATGAGGCTTCTGTGCCCACAAGTTAGAACTTGTTCCTTTTTCTCCTGTTAATCTGTCCTGTGCCAATTTTATTATTAACCCAGACACAAAAACTCAAGAGGGATATTGAGGAAGATTTTCCCCTCCCTGACACATACATAAATTGTTTTTCTTCTATTTACCTTATTTTTTTCAACAGCACAGTGAAAATAACAATAGCATCAACTTTACAGAGTTGTTGAAATAATTAGATGAACAATCAACTTAGCAGTGCATAATTAAATGACTGAAATAATCAGATGAACAATTCACTTAGCAGTGGATACATAGCAAATTATCTGTAACTGTTAACCAGTGGTTGGTATTTTGTGTTAGTCATCACCTATAGTTACTCTACTAGATACAACATGTAACACACATCAGGGCACTGTACTAGTGCTGAGGATGTAACATTGACTAGGGACACTCTTGTCTCTTTGGAAATTCATTGTCAACCAAACAAACAAGAAACCAAAGTGAATAAGGCTGCAATTAAGAAAAATATTTATCTGGGATCTTTATATTTGCAATTTGGGAAATAGATTTGGATAAAACCTAAAGAAGAAAAAGAGGAGGGGGATTATATAGGCAAAAGTCAGGAAGTTCCACTCTAATGCAAGAAAGGAAATATTTGTCCCTAGAGATGACTGTTGCTAACTATTTTACAGTAAGGGTCTGACAAATACCTTCAGTTTCTGGTCGATGTTGTAGATGTCTTTATTAAGACAGCAAGTGATCAAAAGATCAGATTCTGGGCTTCCCTAGTGGTCCAGTGGGTAAGTACACCACCTTGCAGTGCAAGGGGCGCTGGTTTGATCCCTGACCTGGGAAGATCCCACGTGCTGCGGAGCGGTTGGACTGATGTGTCCAATTACCGAGCCGGAGATCTGGAGCGCATGTGCCCAGAGCTGGCACTCTGCGACAACAGAGGCCACCGCCGATGGGAGGCCCACAGAAGCCAAAGAACAAAGACGGATGAAAACAGACAAATGAAAGACCAATAGAAGTGGCCCGCCCGCTCCCCTCCCTCCCCAGCCCACCTCCCCCCCAAAATAAATAAATAAATAAACGTTTTTTAAAAAAAAAAAAGATCAGATTCCATCCTGGCTGAGAAATGCGTTATGTCACACATCCCCAGTGGCCTCCCAGCTCCATTTTACAGATATCTTGTACAGATGGTAAAGAATATGCCTGCAATGCAGGAGACCCAGCTTCAATCCCTGGGTTGGGAAGATCCCCTGGGGAAGGGCATGAAAACCCACTCCAGTATTCTTGCCTGGAGAATTCCATGGACAGAGGGGCCTGATGGGCTACTGTCCATGAAGTCACAAAGAGCTGGACACCACTGATCAAATAACACTTTACTGTAGCAATACTGACTCCATTTTTGTTTCCGATCAACAACAGATTCTTGAGATAGTCATATGTGGTATTTTGCACAAAAGATGCTTAGACAGAGGGTTGAAAGAACAGGACTATGAAGTCATTAATCCTAATACAAGCAAAAATAGTTTTAGAAAGAAAGAGATATTTGATATGTAATTCCAAAGTATATAAAGAGAAAACTAGGAGCAAAGGTGTGGGAATATTAGACTGTGTACTAGGTTGGGTGCCTGGTGAGTAACACAGAGTTCAGATTTTGAGTTTCATGGAGTTGAATCTGAAGAACATGACTGATTCATAATTAAGCCATAAGGAAAGAATGGGATACTAAACATTTTTTCAATAACAATGAAAATGATTATTATTAAGGACATCACTATTGGAATTTATATGCATGCTTATGAACATTTCTCAACTGCCAAGCAAAACAATATGAAATATATTATCTTTAAAAAGAACCATAGCTCCTTTCTTTATACAGAAAAATGAGGTGTACTATTTGTCCAGAATTTCTTTCATTTATTTTATACAGTTCTAAATAAAAGAGCTTTAAAGGAGGTAAATGACACTTAAGATGTCTTACTTAAGACCCACAGTATAAAACTATGGGGCAACTGAATATTTTCTTACGAAAGGGAGCCGAATTTGCAATCCCCAAATACCTCTCTATGACATAGGGATATCTTGTACTGGTCATTTTTAAAGAAGAGCTGACATAGGAGAAAAAAAAATTTTTTTTGTTATTTTGGCCTCTTTCATTGGTTTATTCTTTATTTATTTTCATCCGTCTTTATTCTTTGGCCTGTGTGGGCCTCCCACTGCAGTGGCCTCTCTAGTTGCAGAGCACCAGTTCTGGGTACATGCGCTCCAGAGCACTGGCTCGCAATTGGACACATCAGTTCCAGCCACTCCACCGCAAGTGAGATCGTCCCAGGCCAGGAATCGAACTGGTGCCTCTTGCATTGCAAAGCAGACTCTTTACCCACTGGACAACCAGGGAAGCCCTGACATAGGAGAAATTTCGAAATCACATAGAAGTAATTCTTTGTAAGAGACATTTACATTCATCAGGGAAATCATTTGTAGAATAGCACCAGGAACAGAATGACTAAATCTCTAGAAACATACCAATAGAGAAGATAAGGACTTAGCCAAACCTTCTTTGCTTTGGTTGAATAACTCCCCGACTGGCTCCCTGCTACCCCTTGCAAATCTCTTTATGTCTGGGTTTGGTATTTAAGGTTATGGCCATTTCAGAGAGTTAATTAGTATTCCTGGATAGCTCTCATCTGTTCAGGATGTTATTAGGACATTTCTGTTTTTCTCTTATTAATGTATCTTTCATTATAGAAGGGTCTCAGTCAAGGGCGTAGAAGGTATTGGGGAGAAAGCAATTTCTTCTGCTCTTCCAGGTTCTTTTCATTAGTCTAAAAATTAAATTGAAATAAGATAGGCTAACAAGATAAAGTCTAACAAACATTTTACACTACGTATATTGGGAAGAGATCCAGAAAAAACTGAGTAACTCAGCAAATGGCTGATACATTCACCTTAAATATCATCTTCAACTAAAAACAAAAGAGTATATGGGGTAGGGTTTTGGGACTTCTAAATAAAAGAGCTTTAAAGGAGGTAAATGACACTTAAGATGTCTTACTTAAGACCCACAGTATAAAACTATGGGGCAACTGAATATTTTCTTACGAAAGGGAGCCGAATTTGCAATCCCCAAATACCTCTCTATGACATAGGGATATCTTGTACTGGTCATTTTTAAAGAAGAGCTGACATAGGAGAAAAAAAAATTTTTTTTGTTATTTTGGCCTCTTTCATTGGTTTATTCTTTATTTATTTTCATCCGTCTTTATTCTTTGGCCTGTGTGGGCCTCCCACTGCAGTGGCCTCTCTAGTTGCAGAGCACCAGTTCTGGGTACATGCGCTCCAGAGCACTGGCTCGCAATTGGACACATCAGTTCCAGCCACTCCACCGCAAGTGAGATCGTCCCAGGCCAGGAATCGAACTGGTGCCTCTTGCATTGCAAAGCAGACTCTTTACCCACTGGACAACCAGGGAAGCCCTGACATAGGAGAAATTTCGAAATCACATAGAAGTAATTCTTTGTAAGAGACATTTACATTCATCAGGGAAATCATTTGTAGAATAGCACCAGGAACAGAATGACTAAATCTCTAGAAACATACCAATAGAGAAGATAAGGACTTAGCCAAACCTTCTTTGCTTTGGTTGAATAACTCCCCGACTGGCTCCCTGCTACCCCTTGCAAATCTCTTTATGTCTGGGTTTGGTATTTAAGGTTATGGCCATTTCAGAGAGTTAATTAGTATTCCTGGATAGCTCTCATCTGTTCAGGATGTTATTAGGACATTTCTGTTTTTCTCTTATTAATGTATCTTTCATTATAGAAGGGTCTCAGTCAAGGGCGTAGAAGGTATTGGGGAGAAAGCAATTTCTTCTGCTCTTCCAGGTTCTTTTCATTAGTCTAAAAATTAAATTGAAATAAGATAGGCTAACAAGATAAAGTCTAACAAACATTTTACACTACGTATATTGGGAAGAGATCCAGAAAAAACTGAGTAACTCAGCAAATGGCTGATACATTCACCTTAAATATCATCTTCAACTAAAAACAAAAGAGTATATGGGGTAGGGTTTTGGGACTTCAAAAGGAAGAGAAGCAATTCTCATAGAAATGAGTAAAACAAAAGCTTGATGAGGTACGTAAAGACTAGGAGACATGCAGAGAGGTATTAAGGAACTGATTTTGCTAGGATCCTATGTACATACCTATTCATATTCTAGTTCTCTATGGTGTTCTTATTTTTAGAACTATGTTCTTTCTTGTCTACACACCAAGCTCATACTATTGCTCTGTATTTTGCTAACTCCGTTATAATTGGCATCTAAATATTTTAGGCAGTTAAGGGGGAGGTGAAAGTTTTTACCTTTTTGGCCTTGATCATTTAAACTTGATATACTGTTACTTTAAAACTGGATTCAGCTCTTAGTAGGTCTTGAGTCAAAAGATACAACAAAGCTAAAGAGTTTAATTACATGCAGGAAGGAAGGAAAACACTGGAGATATTTTCCAAAGTAGAGTCTCCTTGAACAGCAAAATTTGGAATGTTTTAAACTAAGGGTACATGCATATTCATTAACTTATATGCAGAGTCCATCATGCAAAATGCTGAGCTGGATGAATCACAAGCTAGAATCAAGATTGCTGGGAGAAATATGAACAATCTCAGATACGCAGATGATACCACTGTAATGGCAGAAAGCAAAGATAAACTAACACACCTCTTGATGAGTGCAAAAGAGGAAAGTGAAAAAGCTGGCTTAAAACTCAACATTCAAAAAACTAAGATCATGACATTCAGCCCCATCACTTTATAGCAAATAAATGGGAGAAAAAGTGAAGACAGTGACAGAGTTTCTTTCTTGGGGCTCCAAAATCACTGCAGATGGTGACCCCAGTCATGATATTAAGATGCTTACTGTATGGAATAAAAACTGTTATTAACCTAGATAGTTTAAAAAGCAGAGACATCACTTTGCCAACAAGGGACCATATAGTCAAAGCTATGGTTTTTCTAGTAGTCATGTATGGATGTGAGAGATGGACCATAAAGAAGACTGAGTGCTAAAGAACTGATGCTTTCAAACTGTGGTGCTGGAGAAGACTCTTGAGAGTCCCTTGGACAGCAAGGATATCACAAACTAGTCAATCCTAAAGGAAATCAACCCTGAATATTCATTGGAAGGACTGATGTGGAAGCTGAAGCTCTAATACTTTTGCCACCTGATGTGAAAAGCCTACTCGTTGGAAAAGATCCTAATATTGGGAAAGATTTCTGTAGGAAAAGGAGGAAACAGAGGATGAGATGGCTGGATGACAATCATCAGTTCAATGGATGTGAGTTTGAGCAAACTCAGGGAAACAGTGAAGGACAGGGAAGCCTGGAGGGCTGCAGTCCATGGGATGGTACAAAAGCACAGGACAGGCCCAAAAAAATAGTGAAGGAAACTCAGACAAGATGAAAAAAGATACATGAGCTATTCATTAACTTATATACTGACAAACTGGATTCAGCTCTTAGTAGGTCTTGAGTCAAAAGATACAACAAAGCTAAAGAGTTTAATTACATGCAGGAAGGAAGGAAAACACTGGAGATATTTTCCAAAGTAGAGTCTCCTTGAACAGCAAAATTTGGAATGTTTTAAACTAAGGGTACATGCATATTCATTAACTTATATGCAGAGTCCATCATGCAAAATGCTGAGCTGGATGAATCACAAGCTAGAATCAAGATTGCTGGGAGAAATATGAACAATCTCAGATACGCAGATGATACCACTGTAATGGCAGAAAGCAAAGATAAACTAACACACCTCTTGATGAGTGCAAAAGAGGAAAGTGAAAAAGCTGGCTTAAAACTCAACATTCAAAAAACTAAGATCATGACATTCAGCCCCATCACTTTATAGCAAATAAATGGGAGAAAAAGTGAAGACAGTGACAGAGTTTCTTTCTTGGGGCTCCAAAATCACTGCAGATGGTGACCCCAGTCATGATATTAAGATGCTTACTGTATGGAATAAAAACTGTTATTAACCTAGATAGTTTAAAAAGCAGAGACATCACTTTGCCAACAAGGGACCATATAGTCAAAGCTATGGTTTTTCTAGTAGTCATGTATGGATGTGAGAGATGGACCATAAAGAAGACTGAGTGCTAAAGAACTGATGCTTTCAAACTGTGGTGCTGGAGAAGACTCTTGAGAGTCCCTTGGACAGCAAGGATATCACAAACTAGTCAATCCTAAAGGAAATCAACCCTGAATATTCATTGGAAGGACTGATGTGGAAGCTGAAGCTCTAATACTTTTGCCACCTGATGTGAAAAGCCTACTCGTTGGAAAAGATCCTAATATTGGGAAAGATTTCTGTAGGAAAAGGAGGAAACAGAGGATGAGATGGCTGGATGACAATCATCAGTTCAATGGATGTGAGTTTGAGCAAACTCAGGGAAACAGTGAAGGACAGGGAAGCCTGGAGGGCTGCAGTCCATGGGATGGTACAAAAAGCACAGGACAGGACTTAACCACTCAACAACAATATGGATATTTATGAAGGGGCAGGTGTGTTTCACAGTCTAAGCTTTAGCTGACTAAAGTCATAAGACCCAGAAAAGATCACATTATCCCTTAGACTTCCTTTATTCTAATAGTTGAGTGCTTCAGGCTAATCTTTACCATGGAAAGAAAACAGGGAGTACTTAAAACTGATAATATTATCTTTGCAATCGTTATTTCTCTTGCCTAATGACAAGTTGTCTGTTTCTGCACTCACAGTTTCCTTAACATTATTAAATTACTGAGACCTATTCAAGGGCAAGTATTGTCATCAGGTTTATATCACAAAATGGCTTAGGCCAAATATGTCTTCTCTTATGTCTTAGGCCAAATATATCTTCTCTTATGTCAAAGAACTGTGCTTGATTCTCTTCCTCAAGAAATCCCTTACAATAACATGCACAACCAAAGAGATATCTTGGAGTCCAACAAACTGTGTTTCCCTGCAAAAGATAGAGAGATTACTTTTCCCCTCTATTCTAAATATTATGGGTCTTCCCCAGTGGTAAAGAGTGTGCCTACCAATGCAGGAGATGCAACAAACACAATGGCTCAATCCCCGGGTCAGGAAGAACTCCTGGAGGAGGAAATGACAACCCACTCCATTATCCTTTCCTGGACGATTCAAGGACAGAGGAACCTGGCAGGCTAGAGTCCACGGGGTCACATAGAGTTGGACATGACTGTGCATGCATGTACATTTTTTGATACAATGTTAGTAGTTGGTTCTTATTTTAAATATCTAAAAATAACTATTTCACTTCACCTAACATTGTCAAGTAATCTCAAAAATTGATTCTATTTTTCTCAAATTCAAAAAAAAATCATTTTCTTAAAAAAAAGCTAAGCTTTTGTGACATTTAAGTTTTTTACACTTAAATATGTGTACAATGATAAACATTAGTTTTAATTTATAATTTCAATTGTATATGTCTCTTCTACGCACTAGCAATATTTTTCTAATTAAGCATGTTGCATGTGCCTGGTTCATTTATCCCAATTAATGCTGAAATTTATTTTTACAACCCATATTCTCGTATTTTTCTGTTCTCCTCTAACTACTTTATTTCATTCTCTGATAACACATTGGGCCTAACTGTACTCCATGCAGGTGATTTACATCCTTTTGGGGGCTCCCCAGTGTTGCTAGTGGTAAAGAACCTGCCTGCCAATGCAGGAGATGGAAGTTCGACCCCTGGGTCTGGAAGATCCCCTGGAGAAGGGAATGGCAATCCACTCCAGTATTCTTACCTGGAAAATCCCATGGAAAGAGGAGCCTGGTAGGGTACAGTACAAAGAGCCGCAGAGCTGGACAAGACTGAAATGACTTAGTATGCATGAAGGCATACATGCACATCCTTTTTCTTCTTACAAATATGTATTTTATCATAGGTTCTACTTTTTTCTTTATTCCTTAATGTTTATGTGCCAGACTTCATACACCATTTTTAGTAATGCTTTCTTTCTTTTCTTATACAGAAAAAAAAGCACAAATTTATCTCCTAGAGTTAATGATCCAATGATAGGTATTCATAGTGCCAAAAGATTCACTGATACATATTTGATGCATAAGGTTTATTTACAGTCTTATTCATAAACAACGAATCACAATAGTTAGCTCTAAGTATGACTGTATTGCATTGAAAAGTCAAAACATTTATTAAACTGTGTTATATAAATCATCTGTGATAACTACAATGTAAAACTCAATTTAATCTGTATTCAAAAAAATCAAAAAATTGTAATACACTTTAGCAAAAAAAAAAATTGTAATACACTTTAGCAAAAAAAAAATTGTAATACACTTTAGCAAAAAGTGCCTCTGTATCATGTTTATTACTAATTCCAATGCCATACACTTAAAACTCACTTGAATTTAAAGATCAATTTTCCATTTTAGTATTTTTTTCTTTCTTTTCACACTGTTAATAAATGTATTTTGGAAAGAAAATTTAGGTGACACTATTAGTCAGAACTGAAAACATACAATTTTTGTTTAACCTAATCCTTATTTTTTTCTCATTGCTAATTTCACAGTTTAGCGTTTACCACTCTATGGTATTCACAGGAAAAATTTTGTGACTGGTAGTTTTCATCTAATTCTTTATTAGAATACTGTGGGATAACAAAATTATACCAGCAAATACCCCTTGATTTCTATCTGTATTTTTTAAATGTCAGATATACTAAAATTTTTCAAAAGCTTTATGAAAGTATGGAATATATTTTCTCATAAAGAATAAATTTAAGGGCTTCCCCTTGTGGTCAAGTGGATAAGGACACCGCCTTGCAGTGCAAGGGGCACCGGTTCAAGCCCTGGCCTGGGAAAATCCCACGTGCCGCGGAGCGGCTGGAGTGATGTGTCCAATCACCGAGCCGGAGCTCTGGAGCGCATGCGCCCAGAACCGGCGCTCTGCGACGACAGACGCCACCGCGATGGGAGGCCCGCAGGAGCCAAAGAACAAAGACGGATGAAAATAGAGAAGTGAAAGACCAATAAAAGTGGCCCGCCCGCTCCCCTCCCTCCCCAACCCGACCCCTGCCCAAAATAAATAACTAAATAAATCTTAAAAAAATAAAAGAATAAATTTAAGATATGGACAATAAATAAAAACAAAAGGACTAAGATTCAGTCAAATTTTTCTAATATATTATTCATAACAGTCATTATAGTAAAATAGAAATATTTCTCATACTTTCACTAAAATTTCATAATATTGTGATTTGAAATGAGTATAGATACAGCTGCAGAGACAAATATGGTGCAATGTCTCAACTTAGAATACATTCTCTATATTACTTAAAAAGGCCATAAGTAATTTCTATGAAATATTGTTTATAAATATCATAAATACTGAAAAAATCAAAACAAAACACTCTTCTCCCTGAGCTGGTATTCCATACCAATACAATGTGATCTCTATTATAATAACCTACTTTATGATGATTAAATGCTTTTGCAATTCAAACACAGTAAAATTGGTTTAAAACAAAATCAAACACTAGTTTGCTGGTTCAGGATTTGAATAGTGGAATGAGAAATCTCTCTTATATTGCTATTGTGCACTGGTCAGCTAAGAAGTAATTGCTTTTTATAAGGCAAATTTGCTTTTACTTTTCTAAGGTAATGAAATGAACCTGAAACATTTCCTTTGAAATCAAAGTCACTATCCCTGAAATGTCACCAGACAAATTCCATCATATAGTTTTTGCAAACACATAATGAGAAAGTTGGACCTGGAGTTGATTGACAGAATTCTATTAGAAAGCCTTCTCACACATTCATCTATAATTATCTGTGTTGTAAATCAATACTGCCTTGATTTCTTCATATTTTTGTGCTGCAAACATGGAGGGAAAATCAAACATATGTATTTCTGAGAGACATAGCAGAAATGTGCCAATGTGCTAAGATGTCCCCAATTAGATTCCTGATCTTTTTGTGGCACAGAACATAACTATGTGAAGATCTAATGTGACAATTTTTTTTTTTAAAAAGCCCTTTACAGTAAAAATGCACTTGATTATTCAAGAGGAGATTACTTCTTTAGCAGTATTTATACGTAAAAGTAAAAACAGAAGATCCTTTCCAAATGCAACATGACAACTCACATTGGTTATATCCTTGGCTTGTTAAAAGCAAACCTGATACATGATACACTCATTTGAAATCTCCATCTATGCTGAGTCTGTGTATAAATTAAATTTTTCAGATGTGTTCAGTAAAGCAGGATGATCTGTAATCTAAATTTAACCATAACAGCATTTAATGAGTAGGGCTGAATATTTCTAGACTGAATAAAGCTTAACAATAAATAAATAAGAAATTTTAGATATATTATATATTTAAATGTTCCTATAAAGTGATATTTGGGTAATTATGTATTTATTATTTTTCAGAATACTACATATAATTTATGATAGCTATACTACACAAGCTTTTTAAGACATAAACATCATGGAGTTGTTTTAATTTAAACATATGTTCACATATAATTTTGTAATAACTTCTTTACTTGAAAACACATTACTACATATTATGATTTAATTGGCCAGTAAGAAATTTTCTGTTGGTTCCCCATCATGCCTCAGTCTTGCTGAACTACTTTATACAAGTATGATGTTAGTATCAAAAGAATCTCTGAATTGTATAGAATAAATCAGTACAGTAATTTAAAAGACAATAAAAAGCACATGATATCAGGCAATGCAAATACTCTTTCAGCTAATGTAAAACCATTATTTGAATCATATTTTGTAACTTAATTGAATTTTCTATCTCCTAATATTACAAAAAAACAAAGCCATAAGGTAATGTTGACATTCCTATGTACTCAGTTGGTTACTGGGATTCAAGCTCGATAAATCCCATATTATTTTGTTTGACCTCAGGTTACCTTTGGTATTTGAAAAGTTCTGCTATATTGTTTTAATTCTCACCTGGAAGTATGAGTTATTATTTACCTTTTCTTCCAGTTCAATACTGAGCAAGACATATTTCTCTTTCATACTCCCAAACATGATGTTTATAATCACATGATTTATTGACAATAAGAACTATGTATCAATAATTCTTTTTAAATTCTAATATATGCAGTCCCAGTAGAAATAATGAATCTATATAAAAGATCATTTTCTAAGTAAAAAAATTTTTCCTTAAATAACTGTTCATAGGAAATTCTTCAAAATGCATATGGCTGTTGTCTTTCTAATATCAATTTATTCTTCTGGGCATGAGTCTACATGGAATAAATTTGTGGTGTGAAGAAAAGAGCCATGATAGAAAAACTGGCACAAGAAACTTAGAGCACGACATTAATTAACCTTGTGATAGGATATTGATCCCACTCATGTAACTTCACTGAATCACAATAAATTTTCATTCCAAATGAGCTAATAGGATTACTGATGACATCAATTCATTTATGACTCTAAGTTTTCTATTTTGTAAAATATTTATTTTTATTTACTTATTTATTTGGCTGTGAGGAGTCTTAATTTCAGCATGTAATATCTGGCATGTGGAATCCTTTAGTTGTGGCATGGGAAATCTATTTCCCTTACCCGTGAACCTGAGCCCCCTGCATTCATTGGGAGGGTGGAGACCTAGCCACTAGGTCACCAGAAGTCCTGGTCACTGATTTATTTGATAGGTATTCTCACTTGATATGTCTAGGTAATTTCCTTTATATTTTCCAAAATAAATTATTCAACTTTCTTGTATCATTTTACTAATGACATGTCTACACCGAAAAATTAACATATAATTGGAAAGGTCTGTGGTTAATAATGAAAACAAGTTAGCCAGGACATGGTCTGGACATGATTTACACAGACATTCTGAAGAGCCATCTTCAAAATAATTTTTCAGCCTGAATGAGGCAGTCAAATTTAGCTCTAAAAATTAATGAAAATAACTATTTTTCAGATAATATCTATTAACTGCTTATATAAAATGTACATAAAGTTTTAATACCACCAGTCCCAGACTTAAATGTGCCTGGAAGCATGAAGAGTGTGTCCTTAAATATAAAATGGAAATTCATAAATGGAAAAGTTAATATCAGATTCTTAAATAAAATTAAATGCTTTTCTATGAGACACAAATTTCTAGATAGCTCAGAGTAATTTTTTTTTTTTTCAGGTCAATTGCATTATTTAGCTACTTGATTCCCATTAATGAAAGAGGCACTTACTTAGCACATTGAGTGCTTTCTCCAAAGGTCATCTTGTGCTGAGTACGAAATTTCTTTTGTATAATGCACCCATAAATAATTTGTTTCTAAGTAAAAATTTTTCCTTAAATAACTGTTCATAGGAAATTCTTCAAAATGCATATGGCTGTTGTCTTTCTAATATCAATTTATTCTTCTGGGCATGAGTCTACATGGAATAAATTTGTGGTGTGAAGAAAAGAGCCATGATAGAAAAACTGGCACAAGAAACTTAGAGCACGACATTAATTAACCTTGTGATAGGATATTGATCCCACTCATGTAACTTCACTGAATCACAATAAATTTTCATTCCAAATGAGCTAATAGGATTACTGATGACATCAATTCATTTATGACTCTAAGTTTTCTATTTTGTAAAATATTTATTTTTATTTACTTATTTATTTGGCTGTGAGGAGTCTTAATTTCAGCATGTAATATCTGGCATGTGGAATCCTTTAGTTGTGGCATGGGAAATCTATTTCCCTTACCCGTGAACCTGAGCCCCCTGCATTCATTGGGAGGGTGGAGACCTAGCCACTAGGTCACCAGAAGTCCTGGTCACTGATTTATTTGATAGGTATTCTCACTTGATATGTCTAGGTAATTTCCTTTATATTTTCCAAAATAAATTATTCAACTTTCTTGTATCATTTTACTAATGACATGTCTACACCGAAAAATTAACATATAATTGGAAAGGTCTGTGGTTAATAATGAAAACAAGTTAGCCAGGACATGGTCTGGACATGATTTACACAGACATTCTGAAGAGCCATCTTCAAAATAATTTTTCAGCCTGAATGAGGCAGTCAAATTTAGCTCTAAAAATTAATGAAAATAACTATTTTTCAGATAATATCTATTAACTGCTTATATAAAATGTACATAAAGTTTTAATACCACCAGTCCCAGACTTAAATGTGCCTGGAAGCATGAAGAGTGTGTCCTTAAATATAAAATGGAAATTCATAAATGGAAAAGTTAATATCAGATTCTTAAATAAAATTAAATGCTTTTCTATGAGACACAAATTTCTAGATAGCTCAGAGTAATTTTTTTTTTTTTCAGGTCAATTGCATTATTTAGCTACTTGATTCCCATTAATGAAAGAGGCACTTACTTAGCACATTGAGTGCTTTCTCCAAAGGTCATCTTGTGCTGAGTACGAAAGTGTTTCCTATATATGCTCGAATAAATTGTTGAAAGGAATTGTTTCTACGGGAGATCAATCACCAACACTGTCCCATACATTGATCTTAATTCTGTTTTAAAAGTGGATTTTTAAAAAACAAAGGTGGTCAGACTCCCTGCATGAAAGAAAACTAAACTAAAAAATTGGTTCTAATTGCAATCCCCAGTCCATTGTACTTACACATGCTTTCGGTGTGTAAGAGGCTCTGTGAAGATCATTTAATTCCTATGAAGTCCGCCTGAGATAAATAAGGCTGGATTGACCTGGAAAGAAAAGAAAACATCAGCTTAGAAGATATTCTTGAGTGATAAACTAGATTTCTATAATCTGGAAGCACTTTTCATTGTCTTCAGTAGATACTTTCTCTGTGGAAAAGCTGTTTATTCAGTCATACTAATTCTTGTCAACTGAAAGAAAAACATACAATGCAACTGCTGCAGGTTGAGTTTTATTCAGGGTCTTACTGAAGACTATATCCCATAAGACAGCCTCCAAATAATTCTGATAAACTGTTCCAAAAAGGAAGGAGAGACCAGTATACATATGATTTTGGCCTAAATTACTCTCAGAGTATACTGTTGATCAGCAACTGTAGTGGCTAAAGACTTGATCTTTACAGAAAATGGAGTGTGGGCAACAGTCTCTGTTTTACATGTCACGTTCCATTTTGATAAAGAGCCATCTTCAAAATAATTTTTCAGCCTGAATGAGGCAGTCAAATTTAGCTCTAAAAATTAATGAAAATAACTATTTTTCAGATAATATCTATTAACTGCTTATATAAAATGTACATAAAGTTTTAATACCACCAGTCCCAGACTTAAATGTGCCTGGAAGCATGAAGAGTGTGTCCTTAAATATAAAATGGAAATTCATAAATGGAAAAGTTAATATCAGATTCTTAAATAAAATTAAATGCTTTTCTATGAGACACAAATTTCTAGATAGCTCAGAGTAATTTTTTTTTTTTCAGGTCAATTGCATTATTTAGCTACTTGATTCCCATTAATGAAAGAGGCACTTACTTAGCACATTGAGTGCTTTCTCCAAAGGTCATCTTGTGCTGAGTACGAAAGTGTTTCCTATATATGCTCGAATAAATTGTTGAAAGGAATTGTTTCTACGGGAGATCAATCACCAACACTGTCCCATACATTGATCTTAATTCTGTTTTAAAAAGTGGATTTTTAAAAAACAAAGGTGGTCAGACTCCCTGCATGAAAGAAAACTAAACTAAAAAATTGGTTCTAATTGCAATCCCCAGTCCATTGTACTTACACATGCTTTCGGTGTGTAAGAGGCTCTGTGAAGATCATTTAATTCCTATGAAGTCCGCCTGAGATAAATAAGGCTGGATTGACCTGGAAAGAAAAGAAAACATCAGCTTAGAAGATATTCTTGAGTGATAAACTAGATTTCTATAATCTGGAAGCACTTTTCATTGTCTTCAGTAGATACTTTCTCTGTGGAAAAGCTGTTTATTCAGTCATACTAATTCTTGTCAACTGAAAGAAAAACATACAATGCAACTGCTGCAGGTTGAGTTTTATTCAGGGTCTTACTGAAGACTATATCCCATAAGACAGCCTCCAAATAATTCTGATAAACTGTTCCAAAAAGGAAGGAGAGACCAGTATACATATGATTTTGGCCTAAATTACTCTCAGAGTATACTGTTGATCAGCAACTGTAGTGGCTAAAGACTTGATCTTTACAGAAAATGGAGTGTGGGCAACAGTCTCTGTTTTACATGTCACGTTCCATTTTGATAATAAGTTAAGATGATCAAGACTATTATTTGTTTAAGAAAGCTGAGTAAGTATTCCAAAATACACAGATTTCTTTCTAGTCTAATTAAGGTTAATGTTCATATGACTTTAAAATTTGTACTTTGCCGCTTCCCTGGTGGTCCAGTGGGTAAGGACACCGCCTTGCAGGGCAAGGGGCACAGGTTCGATCCCTGGCCTGGGAAGGTCCCATGGGCCCCGGGGCGGCTGGACTGATGTGTCCAACTACCAAGCCAGAGCTCTGGAGCGCATGTGCCCAGAGCCGGTGCTCTGCATCAAGAGAGGCCACTACGATGGGAGGCCCATATAGGACAAAGAACAAAGATGGAAGTAAATGAAATACCAATGGAAGTGGCCAATAAAAAAATTGTATTTTGATTCTTTAATAAGATAGTAAAATAATATTTCACATTAAAAATAGAAAGAAATGATTACATCATACAGTCATATCCATAATAAAGGTATTCAAAATGCATTAAAAATATTTACCTATGATGAGAGACAGCCTGATGAATTACATACAGCATGTTTCTTCTTAACAGTTAAATAATAATGAAAAAAATCTCATTTCAGAAAATACTGTGTGTGGTGATGAATATAGCCAGACTTACTGTGGTCATAATTATGTAATATATACAAACATCAAATCATTATGTTGTACACCTAAACATAATCTACAAACAAACAAATCATTATGTTAGTACACCTAAACATATTTCAAATTACATGCTGAAGTAAACTAGACAACTGAGCATTTTCATTTTGGCTTTCTCTGTGGAAAAGCTGTTTATTCAGTCATACTAATTCTTGTCAACTGAAAGAAAACATACAATGCAACTGCTGCAGGTTGAGTTTTATTCAGGGTCTTACTGAAGACTATATCCCATAAGACAGCCTCCAAATAATTCTGATAAACTGTTCCAAAAAGGAAGGAGAGACCAGTATACATATGATTTTGGCCTAAATTACTCTCAGAGTATACTGTTGATCAGCAACTGTAGTGGCTAAAGACTTGATCTTTACAGAAAATGGAGTGTGGGCAACAGTCTCTGTTTTACATGTCACGTTCCATTTTGATAATAAGTTAAGATGATCAAGACTATTATTTGTTTAAGAAAGCTGAGTAAGTATTCCAAAATACACAGATTTCTTTCTAGTCTAATTAAGGTTAATGTTCATATGACTTTAAAATTTGTACTTTGCCGCTTCCCTGGTGGTCCAGTGGGTAAGGACACCGCCTTGCAGGGCAAGGGGCACAGGTTCGATCCCTGGCCTGGGAAGGTCCCATGGGCCCCGGGGCGGCTGGACTGATGTGTCCAACTACCAAGCCAGAGCTCTGGAGCGCATGTGCCCAGAGCCGGTGCTCTGCATCAAGAGAGGCCACTACGATGGGAGGCCCATATAGGACAAAGAACAAAGATGGAAGTAAATGAAATACCAATGGAAGTGGCCAATAAAAAAATTGTATTTTGATTCTTTAATAAGATAGTAAAATAATATTTCACATTAAAAATAGAAAGAAATGATTACATCATACAGTCATATCCATAATAAAGGTATTCAAAATGCATTAAAAATATTTACCTATGATGAGAGACAGCCTGATGAATTACATACAGCATGTTTCTTCTTAACAGTTAAATAATAATGAAAAAAATCTCATTTCAGAAAATACTGTGTGTGGTGATGAATATAGCCAGACTTACTGTGGTCATAATTATGTAATATATACAAACATCAAATCATTATGTTGTACACCTAAACATAATCTTACATGTCAGTTATATTTCAATTAATCATTTATTCATATGCACACTTATGAACATAATAGACACTACTAGCGTATTTCTAGAGTTGTAGTCAGCTTTATAAGTGAAATATCCATTTGCAGTTGAGTATGTGAAATGAAATGCACAGTATAGAACTCTGCTAAATTTATTATAATTGCTATTTTCTTTGATATCATGGAATGAAATTAATTGTGCTAAATATCACTTTTTAAATGTTTTAAAACTTTACTCCAAAGATAAATAGACTCACAGTGAGTCAACATTAAAGATATTTTCTGTGATACTCTAATAAACCAGGCTATAATGTAAATTTAATCAGATAAATGACTACCATGAAAGAATTTGCAATAATAAGTAAGTATAAAAATATGATTAAAGAGTGCAAAACATTATGAACAGATAAATGGTTTAAATATATTTTCTGTTGGTTATCAAAAAAGTTTACTAACAATCATAGTTTAATTATAATAATAATTTGGGTATATATAATAATAGATAAATTCCTTTTTATTTTAGTATTGTTGAACTATTTCAATCAGTTAAAAAAAAAAAAAAAGCTGATTCTAACCAACAATTCATTGTGCTCTTCATTTTTAAATGTTTTGTCCTAATTTTTTCATTAAGGACAGTATATTAAATAAAAATATATTAATATTTGTGATGTTAAAATGAATTTGCCAAAACCGTAGATGGCAGAATTCAAGAAAAAGTGAAAGAATGAAACAATCACACATATGTGTATTACTCATTTCCCCTCTCCAGGCTGAGGAAAACAACAAGAACAGAGAGTTCTCAGTCTGAATGCCTTATTCCTTATTCTGGGAAAAGACTATGTAGCAAAGCCTGTGTTCCAACACTAAAAGCACTCCACTCCTTTCTTCTATGGCACAGAAAAGTGATAAGGCCCACATGGTAGGGAAACAGTGCCTCCCAAGCATATATTGTACACTTTTTAAAAAAACTTTAAAAATCTGTGTGTGGTAATGAATATAGCCAGACTTACTGTGGTCATAATTATGTAATATATACAAACATCAAATCATTATGTTGTACACCTAAACATAATCTTACATGTCAGTTATATTTCAATTAATCATTTATTCATATGCACACTTATGAACATAATAGACACTACTAGCGTATTTCTAGAGTTGTAGTCAGCTTTATAAGTGAAATATCCATTTGCAGTTGAGTATGTGAAATGAAATGCACAGTATAGAACTCTGCTAAATTTATTATAATTGCTATTTTCTTTGATATCATGGAATGAAATTAATTGTGCTAAATATCACTTTTTAAATGTTTTAAAACTTTACTCCAAAGATAAATAGACTCACAGTGAGTCAACATTAAAGATATTTTCTGTGATACTCTAATAAACCAGGCTATAATGTAAATTTAATCAGATAAATGACTACCATGAAAGAATTTGCAATAATAAGTAAGTATAAAAATATGATTAAAGAGTGCAAAACATTATGAACAGATAAATGGTTTAAATATATTTTCTGTTGGTTATCAAAAAAGTTTACTAACAATCATAGTTTAATTATAATAATAATTTGGGTATATATAATAATAGATAAATTCCTTTTTATTTTAGTATTGTTGAACTATTTCAATCAGTTAAAAAAAAAAAAAAGCTGATTCTAACCAACAATTCATTGTGCTCTTCATTTTTAAATGTTTTGTCCTAATTTTTTCATTAAGGACAGTATATTAAATAAAAATATATTAATATTTGTGATGTTAAAATGAATTTGCCAAAACCGTAGATGGCAGAATTCAAGAAAAAGTGAAAGAATGAAACAATCACACATATGTGTATTACTCATTTCCCCTCTCCAGGCTGAGGAAAACAACAAGAACAGAGAGTTCTCAGTCTGAATGCCTTATTCCTTATTCTGGGAAAAGACTATGTAGCAAAGCCTGTGTTCCAACACTAAAAGCACTCCACTCCTTTCTTCTATGGCACAGAAAAAGTGATAAGGCCCACATGGTAGGGAAACAGTGCCTCCCAGAAGAAGTGGTGGGGTCTGCAACCCTGGGCATGACTGAAGACAAATCTACTGATGTGTGAAAGCTGGAGGGAGTTTGAGTTAGTATGTAAGTTCTCAAGAGCTACTCTGACAAAGTCTCATAAATGTGGAAGCTTAAAACAACAGAAATTTACTTCCCCATTTGAAGGCTAGAAGTCTAAAATCAAGATGTTGGCATGGTTAGTTCTTTCTTTAAGCTCAAAGGAAAATCTTTCATGCCTCTCTCCTAGGCTCTGATGGTTCCAGACAACTTGGTATTCCCTGGCGTTATGTGCACATTTCAGCCTATCAACAAGCAATGTAGTGGCTGCACCAGCCCTTGTGCTTCTTATTGTGACTGGAGGACACCCTCTGTATAAACTTCAGGAAGCCATGAGAAAAAAGTCTGTTACTTGAAATCATATGACGCACACACCCAAATCCACACAGACTGGTCACAGAGAGCGGGAAGGAAATGAGAGAGGAAGAGACAGAGAGAGAGAGATGGAAATAAAGTTTAAAATTAGTTTGTTTTGGTGAGAGCTACCAATCTTTTTTGCTGTTTTTATTGTCCGTATATCACTATTCTGGAGGGTTTAGCACAGTAGACAATAAGATTATTTTAGAAGGTTTTTCTTATACAATGATGGCTAGTAAAATACACAGACTTGACAGAGAACCACAAAATTAATTTTATTATATCCAAGCTAAATGTGTCTCCAATGGGATTAACTTTTACTAAATCCCCAAATTTTGGGAATCCCTTCATTATGACCCAATAGGAGGGAATATATGATGCAGAGTCAGACATGACTTAAGAGACTGAACAACAACGTGATGTAAAGGATGTCATACAAGGAAAACCAAGCAGCACTAATCAATTGCCCTGAAACATAAGTTTCAACAACTCCATGATAAGCTTACTTCTGTTAATAGCTTCTTTCTCAAAACATTATATATAACATGAGGTAAACTCTAGAACACTCTTAGGCCCTAGAAAGAAGAGGGAACTTTTCTGTTATAAGAAAAATTTCAAATTGGACTCTGGATTCAGATTTGACCAAACTTTCCTCCAGGGAAGGGATTCAGAGATCAACTAATATTCTCTACAAAATGAAATAAAGCCAGACAAACAAACAAACAAAATAAGAGTTGTGATCAAATAAATAAATGAATATCATACTGAAGTAAAAATATCTATGTTAATCTTACATAATTCAAGAAAATAAATGCCAAATTTTTAGATAAAATATAATATAATGGAGTTGTTGATATTTATGTTTCAGGGCCCCTGGAACCTATGTGAAGTGTTAGACACTCAATCATGTCGAACTCTTCACGACTCCATGGACTGTAGTCTGGCAGGCTCCTTTGCCCATGGAATTCTCCAGGCAAGAATACTGGAGTGGGTTGCCATTCGATTCTCCAGGGGATCATCTCAACCCAAAAACTGTACTCGGATCTCTTGCACTGCAGGAAGATTCTTTACCATCTGCGCTACTAGGGAAGCCCAAATGTATAACAATGAACCCCCAAAAGCACACAAAGGCAGTGACTGTCAAGAATAACTACTGGATGATAGAGCTGAATAAGAAACTGGAATGTATTTCGGATTGATCAAAAACAGGGAGAGAAGTGTTCTTTGTATCAGTAAGAATATAGAAAGTCCAACTGATGATATAAAAGAGGAAAAAAAGGGGATTAAAGATATAAAATGTAGTAAATAAGAGAGTTTAAATGATTTGCAGAAGATCAGAAAGAACTACGCATGTGGAAACACTACCTCATATACCAACAGTGTTTGAAAATGACAGTAAACAACAAATAAACAAACACAGGCTAGATAATTAACATGATTTATATAGTTAATATGAAATACTCACTGTTCAATAAATGTTCACTTCGAGAATCAATCTATAGACAAAGCAAAGGAGACTCAGGGAGATAAAATTAAATGCAGAGTTTACAATATTGAAAAAGCCAATGTAGAAAATTGTTTGCATAGATTGATAGAGCATATTATAAGGTATTAGGTTTTTTGTTAAAAAGTAGATCATAAAATACTGACTAAATGTGATGAAATAGTTATATATGTTCTTATTATTTAAAGACACAAAATACACAAAAAGGAACTAAAAGTATCTAGTAATTATATTTTTAGAAGAGGTGGGGAAAGAAAGTGATGGGTAGGAAGGAGTAGAGTCCAAAGATTCTTGTTGACTTTGTGAGTCTTATTTGCACTTCCCTGAAATCTTTAACTAGAATGACATGGAACTTTGATAAATAACTGTGTGTTAAGATAACATAAAATATTCTGAAAGAGAAACCTTAAATACTGCTAATAAAACACTTGGAAAATTATCAAAAAACAACTTTGCAACTAGTTCCTAAAATTGTTAAAGTATTTCAAAATAAGTATCAGATTCAAATTTTCAATGGAAAATATTAACAGAGTATTAAAGAGTATCAGGTTATTTCTAATAATATTGACTACTGTTTCAAAGAAGATGGACTCACATGGAACATTTGAAGTGATGGTGTGGTGAGTAACTATTTAAGATCTTCTATCAGTTGATGTTCAGCAGTTCTGACTAATGTTCATGACTCATAGACATTTATTTAGAAATAAACATAATACAGAAAATGGATAATTTATATAAAATATTGAATGAGGAATTCAATTATATATATTTGTATATACTGCCCTCTGTGTAAATAAACTACATTTATTTTTAAATATCAAAAATATTCTGTAATTTCAGGATAACCAATAAAAAACTATTGCATAGCACATGGAACTTTGCTTACTGTTCTGAACCAGCCTGGATGGGAGCGGGCTTTGCGGGGGAATGGATAGATGTATAAATATATCTGAGTTCCTTCACTGTTCACCTGAAACTATCAGAACATTGTTAATTGGTTTTACCCCAACACAAAATGTTTTGGGGGTTAAAAAATAAAAATAAAACTAAGAAAAAATTCTATAATTTCAATATTATCATCCAGTAGGAGGACTAGGATCAACCATGAGTAATGAAGAATCAAAGTAACTTACAAACAAAGAATATTCCTCAAAAATTGTTAATTGGTTTTACCCCAACACAATAGATTGATAGAGCATATTATAAGGTATTAGGTTTTTTGTTAAAAAGTAGATCATAAAATACTGACTAAATGTGATGAAATAGTTATATATGTTCTTATTATTTAAAGACACAAAATACACAAAAAGGAACTAAAAGTATCTAGTAATTATATTTTTAGAAGAGGGGGGTAAAGAAAGTGATGGGTAGGAAGGAGTAGAGTCCAAAGATTCTTGTTGACTTTGTGAGTCTTATTTGCACTTCCCTGAAATCTTTAACTAGAATGACATGGAACTTTGATAAATAACTGTGTGTTAAGATAACATAAAATATTCTGAAAGAGAAACCTTAAATACTGCTAATAAAACACTTGGAAAATTATCAAAAAACAACTTTGCAACTAGTTCCTAAAATTGTTAAAGTATTTCAAAATAAGTATCAGATTCAAATTTTCAATGGAAAATATTAACAGAGTATTAAAGAGTATCAGGTTATTTCTAATAATATTGACTACTGTTTCAAAGAAGATGGACTCACATGGAACATTTGAAGTGATGGTGTGGTGAGTAACTATTTAAGATCTTCTATCAGTTGATGTTCAGCAGTTCTGACTAATGTTCATGACTCATAGACATTTATTTAGAAATAAACATAATACAGAAAATGGATAATTTATATAAAATATTGAATGAGGAATTCAATTATATATATTTGTATATACTGCCCTCTGTGTAAATAAACTACATTTATTTTTAAATATCAAAAATATTCTGTAATTTCAGGATAACCAATAAAAAACTATTGCATAGCACATGGAACTTTGCTTACTGTTCTGAACCAGCCTGGATGGGAGCGGGCTTTGCGGGGGAATGGATAGATGTATAAATATATCTGAGTTCCTTCACTGTTCACCTGAAACTATCAGAACATTGTTAATTGGTTTTACCCCAACACAAAATGTTTTGGGGGTTAAAAAATAAAAATAAAACTAAGAAAAAATTCTATAATTTCAATATTATCATCCAGTAGGAGGACTAGGATCAACCATGAGTAATGAAGAATCAAAGTAACTTACAAAAACAAAGAATATTCCTCTATTATATGAAAATCCAGTGGATTTTTTTTCCCCTTACAGCTATTACATAGTAGCTGATGATTACAAAGAGCCTTTCATTAAGAACAAACTGAACAAAGTAGATTAAATAAAAAATTTTTAGGATGCATTGGTGAGAAATCATGCTTAAAAGATTTAGGAAGTTAAGGTCTCAGAGAAAAGGGAAGAGGAATGAGATAATCCAACATCAGAATCAACCTTTTCCTTCTAAGATATCTGCAAATTGAGCACAAGTTGCAGACTGCAAACACAACTCGAGTTTGGGCCTGTAGCCCTGGGCTAGAGACAGAAACAAATACTAAAGCTCTCTTGGGAATTTTCCAGTTATATTTAAATTATTAATTTCTGCAATGGCCAGAGAATATATTCTTAGTGATTTTGTTTATGTAATACTTGCTGAGGTCTGCTTTATGAAGAATAAAAGTATATGTAAACATAATTTTATTTATATAATTTTTACTAATTTTATGTGTATGTAAAATTGTTCCTTGAGTATCTGATAAATGAATATTCCACTGGTTCTTATATTTAAAATATGTTAAATATTTTGATAGCATTGTTCACATTTCATATAGTTATTCATTTTCTTCTGTGCTTTTCCAATAACTACTGGAAGATACATTTTAATGGTTCTAACTATGCTTACAGATTTGTGTAGCTTTACTTTTAATTTTATCAACTTTTGATTCATATATATTGGGGTTTTATTTTTGCATGCATATAGACTTAAATTTATATTTTAAATACCCAAATAATATTTTTCTGTAATTTCAGGATAACCAATAAAAAACTATTGCATAGCACATGGAACTTTGCTTACTGTTCTGAACCAGCCTGGATGGGAGCGGGCTTTGCGGGGGAATGGATAGATGTATAAATATATCTGAGTTCCTTCACTGTTCACCTGAAACTATCAGAACATTGTTAATTGGTTTTACCCCAACACAAAATGTTTTGGGGGTTAAAAAATAAAAATAAAACTAAGAAAAAATTCTATAATTTCAATATTATCATCCAGTAGGAGGACTAGGATCAACCATGAGTAATGAAGAATCAAAGTAACTTACAAAAACAAAGAATATTCCTCTATTATATGAAAATCCAGTGGATTTTTTTCCACTTACAGCTATTACATAGTAGCTGATGATTACAAAGAGCCTTTCATTAAGAACAAACTGAACAAAGTAGATTAAATAAAAATTTATAGGATGCATTGGTGAGAAATCATGCTTAAAAGATTTAGGAAGTTAAGGTCTCAGAGAAAAGGGAAGAGGAATGAGATAATCCAACATCAGAATCAACCTTTTCCTTCTAAGATATCTGCAAATTGAGCACAAGTTGCAGACTGCAAACACAACTCGAGTTTGGGCCTGTAGCCCTGGGCTAGAGACAGAAACAAATACTAAAGCTCTCTTGGGAATTTTCCAGTTATATTTAAATTATTAATTTCTGCAATGGCCAGAGAATATATTCTTAGTGATTTTGTTTATGTAATACTTGCTGAGGTCTGCTTTATGAAGAATAAAAGTATATGTAAACATAATTTTATTTATATAATTTTTACTAATTTTATGTGTATGTAAAATTGTTCCTTGAGTATCTGATAAATGAATATTCCACTGGTTCTTATATTTAAAATATGTTAAATATTTTGATAGCATTGTTCACATTTCATATAGTTATTCATTTTCTTCTGTGCTTTTCCAATAACTACTGGAAGATACATTTTAATGGTTCTAACTATGCTTACAGATTTGTGTAGCTTTACTTTTAATTTTATCAACTTTTGATTCATATATATTGGGGTTTTATTTTTGCATGCATATAGACTTCAATTTATTTATTCCTATTGCATCAGACCAACCCTGCATTGTTACAAAATGTTTCCGTTTTTCTCTAACAATGCTTGTCTTTAAATCTCATAATCTTCTTTGTCTATCATATCTGGAATAGCTTTCTTTTGACTACTACTTATAGGGTTTATATTTTTCTATATTTCTACAATCAGTCTTTCTGTCATCTTAGTTTATATTAAGTTTCTTGAGAATACCATACATTGGATTTTGTATACATATATCTTTCCTAACAATCTTAGTTTTTTAGTTACATTTTTAACTTCTATATATATTAAATATTGACATATTTGGGTTGACGCATTCTCTATCTTTATTTCTGTTTCATAACTTTTACCTTTTTCAATATTGTTATTTCTCCTTTCTTCTATTGAAGTTTTTGAATAATTTATTATTGTTACATTCCCTTTTCAACTTACTATGTAGTCTTTTCATTCTTTTAGTATTTAGAACTACAGGATAGATCCTTAATTTATAAGGCCAACTAGAAGTTATAATTTCAAAATTTTCCTTGCTTAAGCATATCCTAATGAAGTTCTTAAAAATCAAATGAAAAACTATCTTATATGAAACCACAGATGGAGGGAAAGGAAACACCTGCAAAGAAGCAAAAAAAAAAAAAGAAAAATAGTGACAATTTTTAAAAAACATATTTCCTTTTAATGAAGTTCTTAAAAACAAAATGAAAAACTATCTTTAAACACAATGAATATATTCTTAGTGATTTTGTTTATGTAATACTTGCTGAGGTCTGCTTTATGAAGAATAAAAGTATATGTAAACATAATTTTATTTATATAATTTTTACTAATTTTATGTGTATGTAAAATTGTTCCTTGAGTATCTGATAAATGAATATTCCACTGGTTCTTATATTTAAAATATGTTAAATATTTTGATAGCATTGTTCACATTTCATATAGTTATTCATTTTCTTCTGTGCTTTTCCAATAACTACTGGAAGATACATTTTAATGGTTCTAACTATGCTTACAGATTTGTGTAGCTTTACTTTTAATTTTATCAACTTTTGATTCATATATATTGGGGTTTTATTTTTGCATGCATATAGACTTCAATTTATTTATTCCTATTGCATCAGACCAACCCTGCATTGTTACAAAATGTTTCCGTTTTTCTCTAACAATGCTTGTCTTTAAATCTCATAATCTTCTTTGTCTATCATATCTGGAATAGCTTTCTTTTGACTACTACTTATAGGGTTTATATTTTTCTATATTTCTACAATCAGTCTTTCTGTCATCTTAGTTTATATTAAGTTTCTTGAGAATACCATACATTGGATTTTGTATACATATATCTTTCCTAACAATCTTAGTTTTTTAGTTACATTTTTAACTTCTATATATATTAAATATTGACATATTTGGGTTGACGCATTCTCTATCTTTATTTCTGTTTCATAACTTTTACCTTTTTCAATATTGTTATTTCTCCTTTCTTCTATTGAAGTTTTTGAATAATTTATTATTGTTACATTCCCTTTTCAACTTACTATGTAGTCTTTTCATTCTTTTTAGTATTTAGAACTACAGGATAGATCCTTAATTTATAAGGCCAACTAGAAGTTATAATTTCAAAATTTTCCTTGCTTAAGCATATCCTAATGAAGTTCTTAAAAATCAAATGAAAAACTATCTTATATGAAACCACAGATGGAGGGAAAGGAAACACCTGCAAAGAAGCAAAAAAAAAAAAAGAAAAATAGTGACAATTTTTCATAAAAAAGAAAACCAGAAAAAATGTCATCTTTAAAGCACTGAAAGAAAAAAATTTGTATCAATCTAGAGTTCTATACATAGTTGAAATATTCTTTAAAAACTGAAGATAAAATAAATATATTATCTAGAAAATATATACTAAGTGAAGAGGAACTAAAAACCCTCTTTATGTGGGCGAAAAAGGAGAGTGAAAAAGATGGTTGAAAAGTCAATACTCAAAAAACTAAGAATGTGGAATCTGGTCCCAACACTTTGTGGCAAACAGCAGAGAAAAAAGGGGAAACAGTGAAGATTATATTTTCTGTCCAAAATCATTGCAGATAGTGACTGTAGTCATGAAATTAGAAGACACTTAATCCTTGGAAGAAAAGCTATGACAAATTTAGACAGCATATTAAAAAGCAGAGACATCACTTTGCTGACAATGCTCCCTATGGTCAAAGCTATGTTTTTTCCAGTAGTCAAGTACAGATGTGAAAGTCAGAACATAAAGAAGGCTGAATGCTGAGGAACTGATGCGTCTGAATTCTGGTGCCGGAGAAGACTCTTGAGTGTCCCTTGGAATGAAACAAGATCAAAACACTCAATCCTACAGAAAATCAAACCCAAATAGTCATTGGAAGAACTGTCACAGAAGCTCAAGTTCCAATACTTTGGCCACCTGATGCAAAGAGTCAACTCACTGGAAAATACCCTACTGCTGGCAAAGACTGAAGGCAAAAGGAGAAGAGCATAGCCGAGGTTAAGATGGTTAGATAACATCACTGACTCAATGGACAGGAATTTGAGCAAACAGTAGCCTGGAGTGCTACAGTTCATGGGGCTGCAAAGAGTTGGACACAACTTGGCAAGTGAACAACCACATGCACTAAGACAAATCTTCCCAGGTGGCACAGTGCTAAACAATCTGTCGCCAATGCAGGTGATGTAAGAGACAGAAGTTCAATTCCTGGATTGGGAAGATCCCCTGCAGCAGAAATGGCAACCTACTCCAGTATTATTCTTTCTTTTTTAATTTTGGCCTCTTTTGTTATTGTTGTTGTTTTTAATTTGTTTTCATCCATCTTTATGCTTTGGTCTGTGTGGGCCTCCCATTGCAGTGGCCTCTCTCAGTGTAGAGCATGGCTCTGGGCATACGCGCTCCAGAGCGCTGGCTAGGAATTGGACACACCAGTCCAGCCGCTCAGAGGCATGTGGGATCTTCCCAGGCCAGGGATTGAACTGGTGCCCATTGCACTGCAAGGCAGACTCTCTATCCACTAGACCACCAGGGAAGCCCCCACTCCAGTATTCTTGACTGATAAATCCCATCAACAGAGGGGCCTAATGGGGTACAGTTCATGGGGTCGAAAAGAGTCACTGACTGACCGAGTGACTGAGCACACATGCATACTAAAGCAAACTGACAGCAACAGAGTCTCACACACATGTACACAAATACACAAACACATGCGCACACATACATACGCACTAAAGGGACATTAGGAAGTAAAAGTTCTAAGAGAAAATAAGGAAATGTATAAAGTAATTAGGAGCATAACAGAGAGTAAACATATCTGAATAACTTTTTTCTGAGTAGAATTGCTTTATACTGATATGTTAGTTTCTGCTGTACAGAAACTATATATATACAGAATACATATATCCTCTCATTTTCAGATTGCCTTCCCACTTAGGTCACCACAGAACACCAAGTATAGTTCCCTGTGTTATACAAAAGGTTCTCAGTAGTTATCTATTTTATACATAGCAATGTATACACACATAGAGATATATATACACATATATATGTCAATCCTAATCTCCCAATTCATCCCACCTTTATGTGAGTAACTCTTACATAGACCAAACCAAAAAATGTCTTATAAAATTTTAAATATATGTACATTAAAAATGCATGAAAACTTTTAACATCTGGAAGTACATTAATTCATTAAGTCTGCTAAGGTCCTAGCATTGTTTTGGAAATGGTAAAGGTCATAATTAAACTAGAATTAACTCAAGGATGTGTGTTGTTATTTCAGAAGTTCAATTCCTGGATTGGGAAGATCCCTGCAGCAGAAATGGCAACCTACTCCAGTATTATTCTTTCTTTTTTAATTTTGGCCTCTTTTGTTATTGTTGTTGTTTTTAATTTGTTTTCATCCATCTTTATGCTTTGGTCTGTGTGGGCCTCCCATTGCAGTGGCCTCTCTCAGTGTAGAGCATGGCTCTGGGCATCGCTCCAGCGCGCTGGCTAGGAATTGGACACACCAGTCCAGCCGCTCAGAGGCATGTGGGATCTTCCCAGGCCAGGGATTGAACTGGTGCCCATTGCACTGCAAGGCAGACTCTCTATCCACTAGACCACCAGGGAAGCCCCCACTCCAGTATTCTTGACTGATAAATCCCATCAACAGAGGGGCCTAATGGGGTACAGTTCATGGGGTCGAAAAGAGTCACTGACTGACCGAGTGACTGAGCACACATGCATACTAAAGCAAACTGACAGCAACAGAGTCTCACACACATGTACACAAATACACAAACACATGCGCACACATACATACGCACTAAAGGGACATTAGGAAGTAAAAGTTCTAAGAGAAAATAAGGAAATGTATAAAGTAATTAGGAGCATAACAGAGAGTAAACATATCTGAATAACTTTTTTCTGAGTAGAATTGCTTTATACTGATATGTTAGTTTCTGCTGTACAGAAACTATATATATACAGAATACATATATCCTCTCATTTTCAGATTGCCTTCCCACTTAGGTCACCACAGAACACCAAGTATAGTTCCCTGTGTTATACAAAAGGTTCTCAGTAGTTATCTATTTTATACATAGCAATGTATACACACATAGAGATATATATACACATATATATGTCAATCCTAATCTCCCAATTCATCCCACCTTTATGTGAGTAACTCTTACATAGACCAAACCAAAAAATGTCTTATAAAATTTTAAATATATGTACATTAAAAATGCATGAAAACTTTTAACATCTGGAAGTACATTAATTCATTAAGTCTGCTAAGGTCCTAGCATTGTTTTGGAAATGGTAAAGGTCATAATTAAACTAGAATTAACTCAAGGATGTGTGTTGTTATTTCCAGGATACACACATACATACACTCAGTGAGAGCTAAGAGAAGGTAAAATGAAAAGATAAAAATATGTGTTTAATCTATACAAATACAACAAAGAACATAAAAAGGAAAATAGTAAGAGTGCTTCTCAAAAGGAGAAATAATAGTATTAATAAGAGATAATGTACTAAATGCTAAATTTATATTGCCAAAATTGTAAGACTGATTAATAATAGCTAACTATATGTTATTTATGACAGACATACACTGCATATGTGGTCACAGTGAGGTTGACTATAAAAGGACAAAATGAATTCTACTATGAAATTATTAACAAAAGGATGCAAGCTACATATTCTAATATTAATCAAGATAAGAATTTGAATCTGTATGGACAAAGCTGAAAATCTTTAGGTCAAATGGTCTCACTGACATTTTCTCCCAAACACTGAAGGAAAAAATAACATCAATTTTACACAAATTATACGGGAAAATAAAGTATGTGAAGAAATTTCTTTTTTTTTTTTTTTTTAAAGATTTATTTATTTATTTTGGGCGGGGGTCGGGTTGGGGAGGGAGGGGAGCCGGCGGGCCACTTCTATTGGTCTTTCATTTCTCTATTTTTCATCCATGTTTGTTCTTTTGGCTCCTGTGGACCTCCCATCGCGGTGGCCTCTGTCATTGCAGAGCGCCGGCTCTGGGCGCATGCGCTCCAGAGCTCCGGCTCGGTAATTGAACACATCGGTCCAGCCGCTCCGCGGCACATGGGATCTTCCCAGGCCAGGGATGGAACCGGCGCCCCTTGCACTGCAAGGCGGTGTGCTTACCCACTGGACCACCAGGGGAAGCCCTCTTTTTTTTTTTAATATTAAATTTATTTCTTTATTTTAAAGGTTTAAAGCTCACTCTGTGAGACCATTTATCACATTGGCCACAGTATTTTATAAGGACATTACTGGAAAGAAGTACAAGTCAACCTTTACCTTAAAATTAGAGGGAATTATTGGGCTTCCCTGGTGGTCCAGTGGGTAAAGAGTCTGCCCTGCAATGGAAGGGGCACCGGGTCGATCTCTGGCTGGGGAAGATCCCACGTCCCATAGAGCAGCTGGATCGGTGTGTCCAGTTATAAGCCAGCGCGCTGGAGCACATGCACCCAGAGTCTGTGCTCTGCGACCAGGGAGGCCACTGCAGTGGGAGGCCCACACAGGTCAAAGAATAAAGATGGATGAAAATAAATAAATAAATAAGCAATAAAGGAGGTCCAATTTTTTTTAAAATTTTAGAGGAAATTATTAATAACATTATTTTAAAATAGTAGGGAAACTTTTATAATTCGAATTTCATACAGGACTATTGTAACAACATTATATCTTAACCAAATGGGTTTATTTCCAAGATCATATGATTACTTTCACATCAAAATCTTAAAACAATGTGTTTCACAATATTCACAGTTTTAAGGATAGAAACCAACTCAGTATTGGCAGAAAAACATTTGGCAAAAAGAAAAAAGCATTAAAACAACACCTGTTAGGAAACCAAAAACACTAGGGAACATCCTTAATCTGCTAAAGTATCTGCAAAACAAACAAAAATAAGCAGAAACAGAACCTTACAGAAGTTTTTGCATGTTGATTAATTGCATGTGTTTCCTTTGTGAAAATTTCACATATTTAGCTTTTAATTATATCACCATGAAAAAGTGACAATTTTACAAAACATTCTTTCTATTCCTTTTTTAAGAATTTTGAATATCAGAGGGCACCTACAGATAGGCTACTCCATAAACACCACTGAGGTCCTAGGCAGTCTACCACTGTGACAGCATATTTTATAAACAGTCATAAACAAACACTTCTAGGAGCATATCAGGGACAATTATCCCACACCACTGGCCCCATTGTTTTGATTTAGTGGGGTCTTAGAAGCAAAAACAATACTTACTTGTCATACCTAACTGGCAAGGACTCATTTTTTTAATATTAAATTTATTTCTTTATTTTAAAGGTTTAAAGCTCACTCTGTGAGACCATTTATCACATTGGCCACAGTATTTTATAAGGACATTACTGGAAAGAAGTACAAGTCAACCTTTACCTTAAAATTAGAGGGAATTATTGGGCTTCCCTGGTGGTCCAGTGGGTAAAGAGTCTGCCCTGCAATGGAAGGGGCACCGGGTCGATCTCTGGCTGGGGAAGATCCCACGTCCCATAGAGCAGCTGGATCGGTGTGTCCAGTTATAAGCCAGCGCGCTGGAGCACATGCACCCAGAGTCTGTGCTCTGCGACCAGGGAGGCCACTGCAGTGGGAGGCCCACACAGGTCAAAGAATAAAGATGGATGAAAATAAATAAATAAATAAGCAATAAAGGAGGTCCAATTTTTTTTAAAATTTTAGAGGAAATTATTAATAACATTATTTTAAAATAGTAGGGAAACTTTTATAATTCGAATTTCATACAGGACTATTGTAACAACATTATATCTTAACCAAATGGGTTTATTTCCAAGATCATATGATTACTTTCACATCAAAATCTTAAAACAATGTGTTTCACAATATTCACAGTTTTAAGGATAGAAACCAACTCAGTATTGGCAGAAAAACATTTGGCAAAAAGAAAAAAGCATTAAAACAACACCTGTTAGGAAACCAAAAACACTAGGGAACATCCTTAATCTGCTAAAGTATCTGCAAAACAAACAAAAATAAGCAGAAACAGAACCTTACAGAAGTTTTTGCATGTTGATTAATTGCATGTGTTTCCTTTGTGAAAATTTCACATATTTAGCTTTTAATTATATCACCATGAAAAAGTGACAATTTTACAAAACATTCTTTCTATTCCTTTTTTAAGAATTTTGAATATCAGAGGGCACCTACAGATAGGCTACTCCATAAACACCACTGAGGTCCTAGGCAGTCTACCACTGTGACAGCATATTTTATAAACAGTCATAAACAAACACTTCTAGGAGCATATCAGGGACAATTATCCCACACCACTGGCCCCATTGTTTTGATTTAGTGGGGTCTTAGAAGCAAAAACAATACTTACTTGTCATACCTAACTGCAGGACTCTAATATGTTTGCTACTTTTCTCAGGGTTCATTATATTTGGCTTTGCTTCTATTATTTTAATGCTTGTCTTTAATGCTTTGTGTTTCTAAGACAAGCACATAAAGTCTTAGGAATACTCTGTCTTTCCATGAATTAAAAATATCTAAGTAAGGTGTGGAAGGTGTTAACTGGTGTTTATAATCTCATTCTTTTATTGGATCGGAGGGTGGAGTCTGGGAAGATTTAAGAATTTTTGTATACAGTATATCCATGGTTTAATACTTCTAGATAATTTTACATTTTAAATATCCATGTGTACTCTCTAATTTTCTTATACAAAGAACAATTCTGTATCCCCATCTTATGCTCATTGCTACACTTCAATTATTTTTCCTCTGTTAAAGCAACTCAAGATTTTAAATGTCCCTATCTATCTATGTTGGCCATTATATAGGTATAAGTTCATTATGTACTTCATTATGATAAGAGAATAAAATTTAAAAATCAAATGACAGAAATAAAGTTCTATATTTAATTTAAACATATATTTGACTGCCATACTATAATTTGGTTACTACTGATCTAAAATCCCTAAGAGTAAACCATGTCATAGTGGAGCCTACAGTTCAGTGCAATATTCCTGAGCTTATTCTTAGAACCTGAGAAATAGAGGGGAAAAAAAGAGATTATTCTTTAAGATAAATATATTATTATTATTTATAATTAGTGTGACTCTCTTGCTCATTTTTAAAAAGAAAGATGCCTTTTAGCTTCTTATTTAGCTCCTAGGAGAATTATGTAATTAAATTTTGATATGCTTCAAAATTAGTAATTTGTATTTTTTTAGAGTGTAATAATGTATTCTGGTGCCAATATTAATCTGCATATTGCTAAAATATCTTCAGATAGAAATCAATACGTTTCTGTTAACTTTACCACTGAAACTAAAGCTATTATCTTTCCTGGTGGTCTTTTTACTTCTCTCTTCTTCCTCTTTTCCTGCCCTCTTTTATTTCTGAAGAGGACTCTTGCCTAGATAATTAACAAGATCCTTTCAGTGAAGAGCATGCTTTCCAATATAGGATAGAAATGTTCTGTTCTTCAATCTATGTTGTACACAACTGAATACACACTATGTGTTAGGCCTTGAAATGGATGCAAAGATAAATTACTCAGCTTCAAGAAACATATGATCTATTGATAACTCACTGGAAGGTAATACAGACAATAGACTATAAAACAAGAAAAAGGCTGTTCAAAAGGGAAATAATTTCTTCTGAAGAGGACACTGGGAAAGTTTCACAAAGTAAGTGGTACTGGAACTGAGCGTTGAACAACTGGCAAGGTATAGAAAAGGATAACACAATTTTGACAGTATAACAGTAACACTGTAATAATATTGCATAGAGTTTCCCTGGTGGCTCAGACAGTAAGGAATGTGACTTCAATGCAGGAAACCCAGGTTTGATCCCTGGCTAAGGAAGATCCTCAGGAGAAGGGAATGGCTACCCGCTCCAGTATTCTGAGCTGTGGAATTCCATGGATAGAAGAGAATGGCAGACTACAGTCAATGGGATGGCAAAGAGTTGGACATAACTGATTTTCAACTTTCAATATTATATATAAAACCATTAAGGAATAGCTGTAAGTATACAGATTGTGGATAAAAGCTGCTACAAGGTACTGAATTCATTGAAAATAAGACTTACTTAGGTTTGTAAGACTGAATATTTTGTCATGTGTCATAATATCAAAAGTACTTTTTAAATATCAAATTCTACTTTTAAATAACAGCAGTTAATTGTATGTCAACTATACCTCAATGAAAGTGAGTTTTTTTAAAGGCATATAATAGTCTTCCATTTCAAAAGTGATTATTTATCATATGATTTAAATGTGGCTCCTAGGAGAATTATGTAATTAAATTTTGATATGCTTCAAAATTAGTAATTTGTATTTTTTTAGAGTGTAATAATGTATTCTGGTGCCAATATTAATCTGCATATTGCTAAAATATCTTCAGATAGAAATCAATACGTTTCTGTTAACTTTACCACTGAAACTAAAGCTATTATCTTTCCTGGTGGTCTTTTTACTTCTCTCTTCTTCCTCTTTTCCTGCCCTCTTTTATTTCTGAAGAGGACTCTTGCCTAGATAATTAACAAGATCCTTTCAGTGAAGAGCATGCTTTCCAATATAGGATAGAAATGTTCTGTTCTTCAATCTATGTTGTACACAACTGAATACACACTATGTGTTAGGCCTTGAAATGGATGCAAAGATAAATTACTCAGCTTCAAGAAACATATGATCTATTGATAACTCACTGGAAGGTAATACAGACAATAGACTATAAAGCAAGAAAAAGGCTGTTCAAAAGGGAAATAATTTCTTCTGAAGAGGACACTGGGAAAGTTTCACAAAGTAAGTGGTACTGGAACTGAGCGTTGAACAACTGGCAAGGTATAGAAAAGGATAACACAATTTTGACAGTATAACAGTAACACTGTAATAATATTGCATAGAGTTTCCCTGGTGGCTCAGACAGTAAGGAATGTGACTTCAATGCAGGAAACCCAGGTTTGATCCCTGGCTAAGGAAGATCCTCAGGAGAAGGGAATGGCTACCCGCTCCAGTATTCTGAGCTGTGGAATTCCATGGATAGAAGAGAATGGCAGACTACAGTCAATGGGATGGCAAAGAGTTGGACATAACTGATTTTCAACTTTCAATATTATATATAAAACCATTAAGGAATAGCTGTAAGTATACAGATTGTGGATAAAAGCTGCTACAAGGTACTGAATTCATTGAAAATAAGACTTACTTAGGTTTGTAAGACTGAATATTTTGTCATGTGTCATAATATCAAAAGTACTTTTTAAATATCAAATTCTACTTTTAAATAACAGCAGTTAATTGTATGTCAACTATACCTCAATGAAAGTGAGTTTTTTTAAAGGCATATAATAGTCTTCCATTTCAAAAGTGATTATTTATCATATGATTTAAATGTGGGCTTATTCTATTGCCCTCATAATGACTAAAAGACAAAATCTAACTTCTTGATAAATGAAAAAACGACTATCTCTTAGTCTCAGGTACTGTTTCCTTTTACTGAAGTGAATAATCTAATAAAGCAATACAGAATATTTTTACCTGACAGGATTTAAAAATTAGGGCTTCCCAGATGCCATTAGTAGTAAAGAATCTACCAGTCAATGCAGGAGACACAGGAAATTCAGGTTTCATCCCAGGGTAGGAAAGATCCCCTGAAACAGGGAATGGCAACCAATGCCACTATTCTGCCTAGAGAAGCCCATGGACAGAGGAGACTGGAGGCCTACAGTCCATGTGGTGGCCAAGAGCTGGACATGGCTGAAGACTGAGCACACACACATATTCAAAAATAAATGGCTTATTCCTTACTGTCTTTTCATTTTGCATTTTCTGTATACATTTCAAGTGGCATGTTCCAATGACATATGACTCTCCCAGGGGAATCTTCCTTAACTTGCAGTGTTATATCAACAACTCGTCTTACAGAAGATTTCTATGTTATGTATGCTGAGAGTTTTCTTTAAACAAAACTGAAGAATATATAGGATAAATATATAGGATAAATCAGAAGATTGTCAAGCCTCTATTTTATTGATGTGTTCCTTTTGGTGGTGATGTTTATATTCTAGGAGCTAGAAGGAAAAATGTTGAGAAACACTTGTTCTGTGCAAGTTATAAATTGAGATTTATCTATCTTCTTTGATCAAGAAGTTTTTCTTACATCACTAACTTCATTCTGTAGCAATCTTCCTTCCCTTCCCAGAACCTAAATTCTCCTGAACTAACTTGTTCTTCCATAATCAAGATTTCTTTACCCTTTATTCTGTTACTTCACAGAGATGCCATGAGGGGAAATGTATTTCATTTATGATAATAGTTAGCTCTGTAATACCATTGCAGGGCTTCCCTGGTGGCTCAGCCATAAAGAATCTACCTGCAAGTCAGGCGCTGGAGGAGACATGGGTTGTTTCCTAGTTGGAGAAAATCCCTTTCGGAGGGCGGGGCAGTCTACTCCAGTATTCTCGTCTGGAGAATCTCACGGACAGAGGGGCATGGTGGGCCACAATCCATAGAGCTGCAAAGAGTCAGACATGACTGAAGTCACTTAGCACATACACACCATTATAAGCATCTTTTTATTATTATTACTGCTGTTCTTTAACTTACTTAATCCTCATAAGCATCATGTGTGCTAGTTACTTTAACTAGTCTCATGTTCCATGGCAGGATATCAAACCATCTAGAGAAGCCAACTTATATAAGTTTCCTTAGGTCACATAAAATGCAGAGCTGAGATTCAGTCTAGTCTTATAATTGATCATGGGTTATAGTATCTTTCAATAAATCACAAAAACAGAAATCAATATACTAGCATTAGTTAAATGCAGTCTGTTACACATAACATGTTTTAAAATCAAGATAAATATATTTTTCAGAAGCATAATTAATGATTCTGTTAATGAGAACTTTTAAATACTGTGGCAACAATGATGGGGAGAATTGCTTCATTATAGTTGTTTCTTTGGTTTAAGAACATGCTTTTGATTGACCCCATAAGTGTGAATTAGCTTACTCAGCCTGCAATTGCTTCCCTAAATTCTGATATACTTCTTCTGGATTTCTTATTAAAAAAACATAAGGAAAGAAAATTATTCATAGACTATCTCACACATTTTAACTAAATCAGAGGTGGACGTTGTGATTGCTGTTGTGTTGTTCAGTTGTTAAGTCATGTCTGACTCTTTGTGACCCCATGGACTGCAGCATGTCAGGCTTCCTTGTTTCCAAAGTTGTTCAGGTTCTTTTTCCCCATCTCATCCTCTGCTGCCCCTTCTGCAATTTCTTTGACCTAAATTCTCCTGAACTAACTTGTTCTTCCATAATCAAGATTTCTTTCCCTTTATTCTGTTACTTCACAGAGATGCCATGAGGGGAAATGTATTTCATTTATGATAATAGTTAGCTCTGTAATACCATTGCAGGGCTTCCCTGGTGGCTCAGCCATAAAGAATCTACCTGCAAGTCAGGCGCTGGAGGAGACATGGGTTGTTTCCTAGTTGGAGAAAATCCCTTTCGGAGGGCGGGGCAGTCTACTCCAGTATTCTCGTCTGGAGAATCTCACGGACAGAGGGGCATGGTGGGCCACAATCCATAGAGCTGCAAAGAGTCAGACATGACTGAAGTCACTTAGCACATACACACCATTATAAGCATCTTTTTATTATTATTACTGCTGTTCTTTAACTTACTTAATCCTCATAAGCATCATGTGTGCTAGTTACTTTAACTAGTCTCATGTTCCATGGCAGGATATCAAACCATCTAGAGAAGCCAACTTATATAAGTTTCCTTAGGTCACATAAAATGCAGAGCTGAGATTCAGTCTAGTCTTATAATTGATCATGGGTTATAGTATCTTTCAATAAATCACAAAAACAGAAATCAATATACTAGCATTAGTTAAATGCAGTCTGTTACACATAACATGTTTTAAAATCAAGATAAATATATTTTTCAGAAGCATAATTAATGATTCTGTTAATGAGAACTTTTAAATACTGTGGCAACAATGATGGGGAGAATTGCTTCATTATAGTTGTTTCTTTGGTTTAAGAACATGCTTTTGATTGACCCCATAAGTGTGAATTAGCTTACTCAGCCTGCAATTGCTTCCCTAAATTCTGATATACTTCTTCTGGATTTCTTATTAAAAAAACATAAGGAAAGAAAATTATTCATAGACTATCTCACACATTTTAACTAAATCAGAGGTGGACGTTGTGATTGCTGTTGTGTTGTTCAGTTGTTAAGTCATGTCTGACTCTTTGTGACCCCATGGACTGCAGCATGTCAGGCTTCCTTGCCCACTATCTCCCAAAGTTGTTCAGGCTCATCTCCATTGAGTTGGTGATGCCATCCAACCATCTCATCCTCTGCTGCCCCCTTCTGCTTTTGCCTTCAATCTTTCCTAGCATCAGAGAGTCTTTTCCAATCAGTCAGATCTTCACATCAGGGGACTAAAACATTATTACCACTATTGCCAGGAATACTACATCATCACCATTCCTTTATTACATTACTCTATCTCTAATACCAACTTTTGCTGAGCTTATCATTAATTCAAGTCATCACAAAATACTATTTGCATTCAATGTTCCATCACAGTAATAGATGAATGGATAAATAAAATGTGGTATAGACACATACTAAGTTTTCACTATTAGAGGAGCAAAGTGACTCATGTGCAAGTACCAAAGTAATATTGGGCAATGTAGTTTCAGAATAGAAATAAATGATAATTTCTCCAAAAAAATGAGTTGATTTAATGAAGTAACATTTAATGTTAGTTACTGGAATACCAAATATATCAAATATATATTTTTATATTTGATAATATGAGTTAGATGATAATAAAATTCATCACATGGTCCTTCTCAAAGAGGGAGAGACCAGAAACGCAACATAAATGTTATCACTGACTTCCCTCCATCATATGCCAAAGGGAATTCTATCAGTAAAGTGCCAACCACCTGAAATCTGTTTCCCACTTCCCCAGCAATATCCTCATTTGTGCAGTATTAGCTCTTTCTGGACTACTGTGACTCAGACTGACCTCTCTGCTTTCACACTTGTGTGCCCACCGTCTCTCCACTACCCTGGAACTCAATGACCTGTCATTATAGTTGTTTCTTTGGTTTAAGAACATGCTTTTGATTGACCCCATAAGTGTGAATTAGCTTACTCAGCCTGCAATTGCTTCCCTAAATTCTGATATACTTCTTCTGGATTTCTTATTAAAAAAACATAAGGAAAGAAAATTATTCATAGACTATCTCACACATTTTAACTAAATCAGAGGTGGACGTTGTGATTGCTGTTGTGTTGTTCAGTTGTTAAGTCATGTCTGACTCTTTGTGACCCCATGGACTGCAGCATGTCAGGCTTCCTTGCCCACTATCTCCCAAAGTTGTTCAGGCTCATCTCCATTGAGTTGGTGATGCCATCCAACCATCTCATCCTCTGCTGCCCCCTTCTGCTTTTGCCTTCAATCTTTCCTAGCATCAGAGAGTCTTTTCCAATCAGTCAGATCTTCACATCAGGGGACTAAAACATTATTACCACTATTGCCAGGAATACTACATCATCACCATTCCTTTATTACATTACTCTATCTCTAATACCAACTTTTGCTGAGCTTATCATTAATTCAAGTCATCACAAAATACTATTTGCATTCAATGTTCCATCACAGTAATAGATGAATGGATAAATAAAATGTGGTATAGACACATACTAAGTTTTCACTATTAGAGGAGCAAAGTGACTCATGTGCAAGTACCAAAGTAATATTGGGCAATGTAGTTTCAGAATAGAAATAAATGATAATTTCTCCATAAAAATGAGTTGATTTAATGAAGTAACATTTAATGTTAGTTACTGGAATACCAAATATATCAAATATATATTTTTATATTTGATAATATGAGTTAGATGATAATAAAATTCATCACATGGTCCTTCTCAAAGAGGGAGAGACCAGAAACGCAACATAAATGTTATCACTGACTTCCCTCCATCATATGCCAAAGGGAATTCTATCAGTAAAGTGCCAACCACCTGAAATCTGTTTCCCACTTCCCCAGCAATATCCTCATTTGTGCAGTATTAGCTCTTTCTGGACTACTGTGACTCAGACTGACCTCTCTGCTTTCACACTTGTGTGCCCACCGTCTCTCCACTACCCTGGAACTCAATGACCTGTCATTGTTTTGGCTTCTTCTCCCTCTAACAATCCAGTCTTCTTAATGTCCTCAAGTACTGATATGAACTATTTCTCAGCTTCATCCTCTCCTCTCAAGCTGTTCCAGCAACACAAAACTTCTGTTCCTTTAACAGCCTGGACACACTCTTACCTAACAGCCTTCGCACTTTCTTCCTGTGCCTAAAACACTTTTAATGCAGCCTTCTCTTTAATTCTGTCCTTCACATTACTTAGATTAGCAAGCTGTCCATTTACATACAGTTGTGAGAAACAGATCAAGTAATGTAGCAAATGACAGAAAGCACATACGATAATTTGTGACTCAGGTTAGACTATAACCCAATTTTCCCAGAGAAATAAATGACCCACTATAACAACTTGTATCATAATATGTTAATTGATATTTATGTCATGGTTATCTCTAATCTGAATGTATATAGAATTATGTGTATTTTATGAACATTCTCATTTTTGTGATTGTTGTGATATCATTTTGTGAACAGTTTAGGTTAAATTCTGTAAATTATAATATTTATTAATAATAATTAGAAGAAACCAGAGATTATTTAGGCCAACTTATCCTAAGGTTTAAAACACACACTAAAGCAACTACTATAAACATCTTAGAGCATGTGGTTAGCAGAAATGATGGAAAAATCACTACTGCATGAAATATCTTATTCCTTTTCTTGGAAAATCTAATGAAAAACTGTCCTTATGATGAGATGGATCTAAATTGCATGTCCCTCTTGATTTTTTGTTGTTGTTGCTATTTAAACATAACTTTCCTCATTTTCATTTATAGCAGTATGTATGTTATGTAAGTTTGTTTAAAATCAAACTGTATTAATAGTTTTAACTAAAGATGAACACTGCTGCCATGGCCAGTGCCTCTAATAACTGTAAGAACAATTTTGGATCTGTTTCTTCGTTCTTTCCAAGGTATTGCTCACACACAACATCAAATTATATTATCAATTTTCCAATCTCTAAAATCTCTAAATCTTTTGGAAGATAAGATGCTTTATGCGACAGAGAAAAGTATCCTGAGCTAAGGACATTTAGGACTAAGCTAACAGAAGTTGAGCTTTCAGCTGAGGTCAGATGCGTGAATCTGAAATCACCTGAAATATGAACCCATCTGAAATCATCTGAACTCCTTCCAAATTAATCTATCCGTAGACCTCTGGGAGTGAGGGATCTGTTGATTTTTTATATGCTACTGAGGTTTTGTGGTTATTCATTAAATTCCATTATGTGAGAGTAAATAATACAAGCAGCAAAAAATGTAATTGTTTATAAATTCATATGTGATATAGACTAAAATACATTTTAATATTAGTCTACTAACACACAAACACACATACACCCATATACATAAGAAATTTATGCTCAAATGATGACTGTATTTATACAAAATTTTAAAGGTAACCAAGAATCTAGAACCTATTATACAAAGTGAAGTAAGTCAGAAAGAAAAGGACAAATATAGTATACTAACGCATATATATGGAATCTAGTAAGAAGGTACCGACAAATGCACATGCAGAGCAGTGATGGAGAAACAGACTTAGAGAACAGACCTATGGCCATTGTGGGGAGGGAAGATCGGACACGAGGTATGGAAAGAGCAACAAGGAAACCTACACTATCATAGGTAATAGAGATTACCACTGTGATTAAGACTAAAGGAACCTACATGGGGACTAAGCACCAACCTGCTGGGGTGGAAAGGAGGAAAAGGGAGGGAGGGCTCAGAGGAGAGGGGGCAGGGATATACCTATGACTGTTTGGGGATTATGTATACGTGTAAACAAGAAAACTCTGTAAAAACATGTAACAATAATTTTGCTGTACACCTGAAGCTAATGCAACATTATAAAATAAATATACCCCAATATAAAAAAAAAAAAAAAAGGTAACCAAGTAGAATCAGCTGGAATTTGCGGCTAGAACAAAGGTGACACTACCATGCAGGAATTACTTGAAAGCCTTTGTTGCTTTAATCTGTTTAATAGATACTTATTTCTAGGCAGTACAGATGCCAAGGCATCGCCAACATATCCATGGCAACTACATGGGAGACAGTCTTAATCATTTTTTTTTATCAAGAAAGTTATCTAATTTATTTTGAATAAGCATCCAAATTCATACATGCGTGCAGGCTGTCACTTTAGTTGAGTTTGATTCTTCGCAACCCCATGGACTGTAGCAGCCAGGTTCTTCTGTTCATGCGTTTCTCCAGGCAAGAATACTGGAGTGGGGTGCCATGCCCTCCTCCAGGGGATCTTCCTGACCCAGTGATCAAACCCACCTCTGTACCATCTCCTGCAATGACCAGCAGGTTCTCTACCACCAGTGCCACCTGGGAAGCCCAATTAATAACCAATGATCAGACTCAAATTTTTGTGTACAGTCTGGAATTTGCATGTTAAACAGTACTTCAGGTGTTTCTAATATATTTGGCTTTCCGATTACACTATGAGAAACAAAGATATAACACATACAAAATAGACTAGTGTTAAAAAACGACCAACGGTGGAACCCTAAAAACCACTAATATTTAAATATGAGAAGCAGATGAAAACAAAAAAGAAGACTGACTTTAACATTGTCATTCAAATGTCCCCTTATTTATTTGGGTTTCCCAGGCCCATTTATAAGAAAACTGCACAACTCTGTTCAGAATACTTACTAACTTTCATTCCTGCTTCATTTTGGAATCTAGTAAGAAGGTACCGAAAAGGAGAGAGAGGCTCAGACCTATGGCCATTGTGGGGAGGGAAGTCACGAGGTATGGAAAGAGCAACAAGGAAACCTACACTATCATAGGTAATAGAGATTACCACTGTGATTAAGACTAAAGGAACCTACATGGGGACTAAGCACCAACCTGCTGGGGTGGAAAGGAGGAAAAGGGAGGAGGGCTCAGAGGAGAGGGGGCAGGGATATACCTATGACTGTTTGGGGATTATGTATACGTGTAAACAAGAAAACTCTGTAAAAACATGTAACAATAATTTTGCTGTACACCTGAAGCTAATGCAACATTATAAAATAAATATACCCCAATATAAAAAAAAAAAAAAAAGGTAACCAAGTAGAATCAGCTGGAATTTGCGGCTAGAACAAAGGTGACACTACCATGCAGGAATTACTTGAAAGCCTTTGTTGCTTTAATCTGTTTAATAGATACTTATTTCTAGGCAGTACAGATGCCAAGGCATCGCCAACATATCCATGGCAACTACATGGGAGACAGTCTTAATCATTTTTTTTTATCAAGAAAGTTATCTAATTTATTTTGAATAAGCATCCAAATTCATACATGCGTGCAGGCTGTCACTTTAGTTGAGTTTGATTCTTCGCAACCCCATGGACTGTAGCAGCCAGGTTCTTCTGTTCATGCGTTTCTCCAGGCAAGAATACTGGAGTGGGGTGCCATGCCCTCCTCCAGGGGATCTTCCTGACCCAGTGATCAAACCCACCTCTGTACCATCTCCTGCAATGGCCAGCAGGTTCTCTACCACCAGTGCCACCTGGGAAGCCCAATTAATAACCAATGATCAGACTCAAATTTTTGTGTACAGTCTGGAATTTGCATGTTAAACAGTACTTCAGGTGTTTCTAATATATTTGGCTTTCCGATTACACTATGAGAAACAAAGATATAACACATACAAAATAGACTAGTGTTAAAAAACGACCAACGGTGGAACCCTAAAAACCACTAATATTTAAATATGAGAAGCAGATGAAAACAAAAAAGAAGACTGACTTTAACATTGTCATTCAAATGTCCCCTTATTTATTTGGGTTTCCCAGGCCCATTTATAAGAAAACTGAACTACCAACTCTGTTCAGAATACTTACTAACTTTCATTCCTGCTTCATTTTCAAGGTTCAGTTGTCACAAACTTCTAATATTTTCTAATAGACGTTATATAATTCTAATAGTGTGTTTCTTTAAATATTTATTTTAGACTCCCTCTCCCATAACTGTGCTCTTGAGAGTAGGTAATTTGTCTATTCATTGCACTGCCCCCAGTACCCAGAACAGGATATGGCACAAATCAGACTCTCAATATTTAATTTTTGAATACATATAAAGTAGAAGGAAACGCAATGTTTTATCTACAATATTTATGTCTTTTCTCACTTGATGGCATTTAAACCCAATTATCATTAAAGCAAACTGCCAGGGGCTTCCCCTGGTGGTCCAGTGGGTAAGGACATCGCCTTGCACTGCAAGGGGCGCCGGTTCGAGCCCTGGCCTGGGAAGATCCCATGTGCTGCCAAGCCGCTGGACCGATGTGTCCAATTACCAAGCCAAAGCTCTGGAGCACATGTGCCCAGAGCCGGTGCTCTGCAACAACAGAGGCCACCGCAATGGGAGGCCCACAGGAACCAAAGAACAAAGACGGATGAAAATAGATAAATGAAAGACCAATAGAAGTGGCCCACCCGCTCCCCTCCCTCCCCAACCCGACCCCCGCCCAAAATAAATAAATAAATCTTTAAAAAAAAAAAAAAGCAAACTGCCAGGCACAAAGGCTTCTTATCAAACAGAAGCTAAAAAATAAAAGTAGAAAATAACAAGAAGTATTTGCAGTTCTAAAGTCAGATGGTTTGTTGCCCGTTATACTGGTGTAACTAAGGAATAAATACACGAATGGCTAGGTATATTTTAAATATAGATATTTTGGTAAGCCAAGCTCCAAACTGGTTGTCTGAGGCCTTACAAATAGCTGAGAAAAGAAGAGTAGATAAAAGAAGAGGGAAAAAAAAAGGGATGATATGCCCAATTAAATGCAGAGTTCCAGGGAACAGCAGGGCGAGAAAAGAAAGTATTCCTAAGTGAACAATGCAAAGAAAGAGAAGAAAAAAATAGAATGGGAAGACTAGAGATCTCTTCACAAAAATTACAGATAAAAAGGCAACATTTCATGCAAAGATAGGCATAATAAAGGACAGATAATGAATGGACTTAACAGAAGCAGAAGACATTAATAAGAGGTGGAAAGAATACACAGAAGAATTATAGAAAAAAGATCTCAATGAGCCAGATGACCATGATGGTGAACACACACACTATAATTTTGTATTTCCCAGAATCTTATATAAATAGCACAAAATAGTACGTAGTCAGTTCTGTCTGCCTTTATGAAGAAGAGGCTGCAAGTATATACATAAGAACCATACAAAAGAAGATCTCAGTGACCCAGATAACCACAATGGTGTAATCACTCACCTAGAATCAGACATCCTGGACTGCAAAGTCAGTTGGACCTTAGGAAGCATCACTATATGAACAAAGCTATGCAGGTGATGAAATTCCAGCTGAGCTATTTCAAACAGTATAAGACGATGTTGTTATAATGCTGCATTCAATATGCCAGCAAATTTGTAAAATGCAACAACGATCACAGGGCTGGAGAAGGTCCATTTTCATTTCAATCCCAAAGAAGGGCAATGTGAAAGAATGTTAAAGTTACAGTATAATTGCATTCATTTCCCATGCTAGCAAGGTCATGATCAAAATCCTCCAAGCTAGGCTTCAACACTACATGAACCGAGAATTATCAAATGTACAACCTGGATTTAGAAAAGGCAAAGGAACCAGAGATCAAATTGTCCACACAATGGATCACAGGAAAAGAATTACAGAAAAACATTTACTTCTGCTTCATTAACTAGGTTATAAAGCCTTTGACTGTGTGGATCAAAACAAACTGTGGAAAATTCTTAAAGAGATAGGAATACCACACCACATTATACCTTCTGAGAAACACCTACAGAGGACAAAGAGTAACAATTAGAACCAGACATGCAACAACAGACTGGTTCCAAGTTGAGAAAGGCATCAGTACAACAAGGCTCAATACTGTCACCCTGCTTATTTAATTTATATGCACAGTACATCATGAGAAATGCTGGTCTGGATGGAGCACAAGCTGGAATCAAGATTTCTGAGAGAAACAGCAATAACCTCAGATATGCAGATGACACCACTTTGATGGCAGAAAGTGAAGCACAACTTGAGAGCCTTTTGATGAAGGTGAAAGAGGAGAGTGAAACATCTAGCCTAAAACTCATCACTCAAAGAATGAAGAGCACAGCATCCAGCCCCATCACTTCATGGCAAATAGATCGGAAAACAATTGAAACAGTGACAGACTTTAGTTACTTGGGCTCCAAAATCACTGTAGACAGTGACCAGAGCCATGAGATTTAAAGAAACTTGCTCCTTGGAAGAAAAGTTATTTCAAACCTAGACAGCATATTAAAAAGCAGAGGCATCACTTAGCCAGCAAAGCTCCGTATAGTTAAAGCTATGGTTTTCCCAGTATTCATGTATGGATGTTAGAATGGAACCAAAAAGAAGTCTGAGCAGCCTTTGAACTATGGTGCTGGAGAAGGCTACTGAGAGTCCCTTGCATTGCAAGGAAATCAAACCAGTTAGCGCTAGAGAAAGTCATCTTGAATACTCACTGGAAGGACTGATGCTGAAGCTCCAATACTTTGGCCACCTGATGCAAAGAAATGACTCACTGGAAAAGACCCTGATTCTGGGGAAAAGAGAAGATAAAAGGAGAAGCGGATGATAGAGGATGAGATGGCTCAATGGGATCACCAACTCAATGGATAGGATTTTTAGCAAGCTCTGAGTGATGGTGACAGATAGGGAAGTCTTGCATGCTCCAGTCAATGGGGTTACAAAGAGGCAACATGACTGAGCAACTTAACTGAACTGAACTTCATGGCTTAATCCCTATAATGTGACTTCGATAAGATGTTGTGCTTACAATGCTTCTTTGTTTGTTTTCTTTATTTTTCTTTTTCTTTTATATTTTACAATGCTTCTTAAGTATCTAAAATTACTAATATTTGACTTTGAGTAACTAAAAAGGAAGACTCTTTGACCAAGCCTAAACTAATTAAATGAGATCTTAAATCAGAGAGCTTTTTTCCAATGGAAGCAGAATAGAAAGTCAGATAAAAGTGAATCACAGTAAGAATTTGATACATCACTGTTGTTTTGAAAATGTAGGAAACCATGTGAAAAGAAATGACCATATATGTTAGGTTTTGTAGGACATATGTGACCAAAATTCCTGCTGCAAAAATGAGGAAGTATCAGATTCTTTTCTTTTCTAATCATGTTTTAAAATGGAAGCAATGACCTTTTGAAGTAACAAAGAAAAATGACTAAAAATCCATACATCCATGGTATTGAGACCTTCCCCAGCTGAGCTGGCAACATTCAGTCATTTTTACTGTAGACATTTTCTTTTGGACAGAGAGGATCTGGATGGAAAATGACAATGAGAAAACCAATGTTCTTAGTAGTTCAGCAAGGCAGATAAGTTGGAACTCAAAGGAATACATATGATTGGCTGACTGCATAAGATACTGGGGGAACATAAAACAAATCTCCTAAAAGGCAGTGAAATCATGCTCAATCATGTGATACTTACAAAGTCAAAACTTGACAGAGTAGGCCCTTGTTTCAAAACCATTGTCAACTTCCTCAAGACATCTGCCTGAATGTTAAGCCAGATTGGATGGGGAAAACTGAAGAGTTATAGTAAAACTTATAATGGATAGAACTGCATCTCCTATAATATTTTGATATAAAGGATATTGACTTGGAAAGCTCTCAATCGAAATAAGGAGGGCTGTATTTAGGAAAAAAGGCAAACCAGAGTAATACAGAGTCTTACCAGGAATGTAACAAAGGCCAACTTTATTTCTGATTGTATTTAGGTGACTAGCTTCTCTTGTATCTGACTCACAGAAGAAAAGTTAAGCTTTACTAAGTGGAATATAATATCATCCAGAACCTCGGAATTATTAAACACTAACTGGGATAAAATTTCTAGACATACTAAGAAAAAACAAAATATGATTAACAATCAAGGAAAAAGACAGAAAATAAATACTTACACCAATGATTCATATATTCAAACTGATAAGTTAGTACTTTAAATGACTATGATTAATATGTTAAAGAAAATAATGAAAAAATAGAAAAATAGATTAAAAGTTAATAAAATTTACCAAAGAATTAGAATCTATCATGAAAATCATGGGGTACTGCACACAGAAAATAAAGTGTAGTATCTAAAATCATGACTAATGTGTAGTTATAAATGGACACATTACAATAGAACATCAGTTACCTAGAGAGCTAACAAGAAATACACAAACTGAAGCCCTGGGGAAAACTGTGGGACAGAACAGACCACAGATACTTTGCACATTCTCCAAAGGTTGTACTATCATTACAATCAAAATCTAAGAAGTACAAAAGAAAAATAATTGTGACAAAGCAATATTCAAAGACAAATGGCTAACAAATTTCTAAAAATGATGAAAGACTCACAGCTATAAGAAATTTATTTTAATACGATATACAAAAATAAAGTTTACCTTGGCCTTTCACAAAAAGCATAGAAGTATGGATGGAAAATCAATGATTTTTCCTAAAAGGAATACATATGATTGGCTGACTGCATAAGATACTGGGGGAACATAAAACAAATCTCCTAAAAGGCAGTGAAATCATGCTCAATCATGTGATACTTACAAAGTCAAAACTTGACAGAGTAGGCCCTTGTTTCAAAACCATTGTCAACTTCCTCAAGACATCTGCCTGAATGTTAAGCCAGATTGGATGGGGAAAACTGAAGAGTTATAGTAAAACTTATAATGGATAGAACTGCATCTCCTATAATATTTTGATATAAAGGATATTGACTTGGAAAGCTCTCAATCGAAATAAGGAGGGCTGTATTTAGGAAAAAAGGCAAACCAGAGTAATACAGAGTCTTACCAGGAATGTAACAAAGGCCAACTTTATTTCTGATTGTATTTAGGTGACTAGCTTCTCTTGTATCTGACTCACAGAAGAAAAGTTAAGCTTTACTAAGTGGAATATAATATCATCCAGAACCTCGGAATTATTAAACACTAACTGGGATAAAATTTCTAGACATACTAAGAAAAAACAAAATATGATTAACAATCAAGGAAAAAGACAGAAAATAAATACTTACACCAATGATTCATATATTCAAACTGATAAGTTAGTACTTTAAATGACTATGATTAATATGTTAAAGAAAATAATGAAAAAATAGAAAAATAGATTAAAAGTTAATAAAATTTACCAAAGAATTAGAATCTATCATGAAAATCATGGGGTACTGCACACAGAAAATAAAGTGTAGTATCTAAAATCATGACTAATGTGTAGTTATAAATGGACACATTACAATAGAACATCAGTTACCTAGAGAGCTAACAAGAAATACACAAACTGAAGCCCTGGGGAAAACTGTGGGACAGAACAGACCACAGATACTTTGCACATTCTCCAAAGGTTGTACTATCATTACAATCAAAATCTAAGAAGTACAAAAGAAAAATAATTGTGACAAAGCAATATTCAAAGACAAATGGCTAACAAATTTCTAAAAATGATGAAAGACTCACAGCTATAAGAAATTTATTTTAATACGATATACAAAAATAAAGTTTACCTTGGCCTTTCACAGAAAGCATAGAAAAGTAAATAATGAAAGTCAGTCAAAAAGAAGACAGATACCTTCTGTTCAAACAACCATAAAAATGACAGCTGTCTTCTCAACACTAAGGATAGAAGTTAGAGGCAGCAGAATGACATCTTTATATTTTCAGAGAATAAGTACTGCCAACCTAGAATTTAGTAAAAAGTGAATATATCCTTATCCTTCAAAATATAAGGGAAATAAAGATGCATGTGAAGACTAGGGGAAGTTGCCAATAATAGGAACATAATTAAAAATAAAAGTCAAAATTAAAGTAAGTTCTTTAGGTAGAAAAAACATATTTAAAATATGAACACAGAAATCCAATGGAATTAAAATACATTAAAAGTAAGTATAGGGCTTCCCTGGTGGTCCAGTGGGTAAGGACACTGCCTTGCACTGCAAGGGGCACCGCTTCCATCCCTGGCCTGGGAAGATTCCACGTGCCGTGGAGCGGCTGGACGAATGTGTCTAACTACCAAGCCAGAGCTCTGGAGTGCATGCACCCAGAGCTGGTGCTCTGCAGCCAGGGAGCCCACTGCGATGGGAGGCCCACACAAGCCAAAGAACAAAGATGGATGAAAATAAAATGAAAGATCAACAGAAGTGGCAAAAAAAAAAAAGTAAGCATATAATTGGAAAAATAATTGTTAAGTATACAAAACAATTAAATCTTTTAAAGAGCTTAAAGCATATGTAAGTCAAAGCCCCATGACAACATTACGGCAAAAAGGAAATGGTTTTTAAAGATTGCAGAGTGGTAGCAATGTAGGGTAAGTTGAAAAATTATAATTTTATTAGACTATAATTGGATATTTACAAATATAAAATAACAAATGTTGGAGTCCTTTTACAATGTTGGTGGAAATGTAAACTGGTATAGCCATTACGGAAAACAGTACAGAGGTTCCTTAAAAAACTAAAAGTGAAGTTGCCATATGATTCAGCAATCCCACTCCTGGGCATATTATCTGGAGAAAACTCTAATTCAAAGAACAAATGGCTAAAAAAAGGCTATAAGAAATTTATTTTAATACGATATACAAAAATAAAGTTTACCTTGGCCTTTCACAGAAAGCATAGAAAAGTAAATAATGAAAGTCAGTCAAAAAGAAGACAGATACCTTCTGTTCAAACAACCATAAAAATGACAGCTGTCTTCTCAACACTAAGGATAGAAGTTAGAGGCAGCAGAATGACATCTTTATATTTTCAGAGAATAAGTACTGCCAACCTAGAATTTAGTAAAAAGTGAATATATCCTTATCCTTCAAAATATAAGGGAAATAAAGATGCATGTGAAGACTAGGGGAAGTTGCCAATAATAGGAACATAATTAAAAATAAAAGTCAAAATTAAAGTAAGTTCTTTAGGTAGAAAAAACATATTTAAAATATGAACACAGAAATCCAATGGAATTAAAATACATTAAAAGTAAGTATAGGGCTTCCCTGGTGGTCCAGTGGGTAAGGACACTGCCTTGCACTGCAAGGGGCACCGCTTCCATCCCTGGCCTGGGAAGATTCCACGTGCCGTGGAGCGGCTGGACGAATGTGTCTAACTACCAAGCCAGAGCTCTGGAGTGCATGCACCCAGAGCTGGTGCTCTGCAGCCAGGGAGCCCACTGCGATGGGAGGCCCACACAAGCCAAAGAACAAAGATGGATGAAAATAAAATGAAAGATCAACAGAAGTGGCAAAAAAAAAAAAGTAAGCATATAATTGGAAAAATAATTGTTAAGTATACAAAACAATTAAATCTTTTAAAGAGCTTAAAGCATATGTAAGTCAAAGCCCCATGACAACATTACGGCAAAAAGGAAATGGTTTTTAAAGATTGCAGAGTGGTAGCAATGTAGGGTAAGTTGAAAAATTATAATTTTATTAGACTATAATTGGATATTTACAAATATAAAATAACAAATGTTGGAGTCCTTTTACAATGTTGGTGGAAATGTAAACTGGTATAGCCATTACGGAAAACAGTACAGAGGTTCCTTAAAAAACTAAAAGTGAAGTTGCCATATGATTCAGCAATCCCACTCCTGGGCATATTATCTGGAGAAAACTCTAATTCAAAAAGATACATGCACCCAAACATTCATGGTAGCACTACTTACAATAGCCAAGACATGGAAGCAACCTAAATATCCATCAACAGATGAATGGATAAAGATGTGATACACACACAATGGAATATATCACATCCATATAAAAAAATAAAACAATCCCATTTTCAGCAACACAGATGGACCTAGAGATCATCAGACAAAATAAAATCAGACAGAAAAAGACAAATGGGGCTTCCCTGGTGGTCCAGTGGGTAGACAATCCGCCTTGCAGGGCAAGGGGCACAGGTTTAATCCCTGGCCCTGAAAGATCCCACATGCCGGAGGGGCTGGACCAATGTGCCCAATTGTTCTGAAGCCACTGTTCTGAAGCAAAGGAGACCACTGCAGTGCAAGGCCATCACGGGCCAAAAAATAAAGATAGATGAAAATACATGATGACCTGGAGGCAGAAGACAAATACAATATGATATCACTTATACCTGAATCTAAAATATGACACAAATGAACTTATTTACAAAACAAACACAGTCAAAGAAAAGAAACATTTGGTTACCAAACGGGAGAGGGATGGGAAAGGGATAAAGTAGGAGTTTGGGATGAGCAGATACAAACTCCTACTTATAAATTAGATAAACAACAAGGTCCTACTCTATAGCACAGGAAACTATTAATATATTCAAAATCTTATTAAAAAACATGATTGGAAAGTATATGAAGAAGAATGTGTACATGTGTATATATATATATATATATATATATATATATATATATGTATGTATACTCGTAAGAATATGTGTGTATGTGTCTGTGTCTGTGTGTGTGTGTGCATGCTCAGTTGCTTAAGTCATGTCGAACTCTTTGTAACTCTATGGATTATAGCACTCCAGGCTCCTCTGTCCGGGGAATTCTCCAGGCAAGAATACTGGAGTGGGTTGCCATTTCTTCCTCCAGGCTTTCTTCCGAGGGATTGAACTCGCGTCTGCCTGCATCTCTTGATAATTTTATTAGACTATAATTGGATATTTACAAATATAAAATAACAAATGTTGGAGTCCTTTTACAATGTTGGTGGAAATGTAAACTGGTATAGCCATTACGGAAAACAGTACAGAGGTTCCTTAAAAAACTAAAAGTGAAGTTGCCATATGATTCAGCAATCCCACTCCTGGGCATATTATCTGGAGAAAACTCTAATTCAAAAAGATACATGCACCCAAACATTCATGGTAGCACTACTTACAATAGCCAAGACATGGAAGCAACCTAAATATCCATCAACAGATGAATGGATAAAGATGTGATACACACACAATGGAATATATCACATCCATATAAAAAAATAAAACAATCCCATTTTCAGCAACACAGATGGACCTAGAGATCATCAGACAAAATAAAATCAGACAGAAAAAGACAAATGGGGCTTCCCTGGTGGTCCAGTGGGTAGACAATCCGCCTTGCAGGGCAAGGGGCACAGGTTTAATCCCTGGCCCTGAAAGATCCCACATGCCGGAGGGGCTGGACCAATGTGCCCAATTGTTCTGAAGCCACTGTTCTGAAGCAAAGGAGACCACTGCAGTGCAAGGCCATCACGGGCCAAAAAATAAAGATAGATGAAAATACATGATGACCTGGAGGCAGAAGACAAATACAATATGATATCACTTATACCTGAATCTAAAATATGACACAAATGAACTTATTTACAAAACAAACACAGTCAAAGAAAAGAAACATTTGGTTACCAAACGGGAGAGGGATGGGAAAGGGATAAAGTAGGAGTTTGGGATGAGCAGATACAAACTCCTACTTATAAATTAGATAAACAACAAGGTCCTACTCTATAGCACAGGAAACTATTAATATATTCAAAATCTTATTAAAAAACATGATTGGAAAGTATATGAAGAAGAATGTGTACATGTGTATATATATATATATATATATATATATATATATATATGTGTGTATATTTGTAAGAATATGTGTGTATGTGTCTGTGTCTGTGTGTGTGTGTGCATGCTCAGTTGCTTAAGTCATGTCGAACTCTTTGTAACTCTATGGATTATAGCACTCCAGGCTCCTCTGTCCGGGGAATTCTCCAGGCAAGAATACTGGAGTGGGTTGCCATTTCTTCCTCCAGGCTTTCTTCCTGATCGAGGGATTGAACTCGCGTCTGCCTGCATCTCTTGCTTACAGGTGGATTTTTTACCCACTGAGTCACCTGGGAAGCCACATATGCATATATATATATATATATATGGGGCTCTGAATTGAAAGAGCACCATTGCAAGCATAAAGAAGCTTAAGCACATTGTTTCAGTTTGGAGCTAAGATGGCGCCTACAGGAAGGGGTGTGGGAGTGAAAAGAAGCTTAAGCACATTGTTTCAGCTTGGAGCTAAGATGGCGCCTACAGGAAGGGACATAGGAATGAAGGGAAGCTTAAGCCCATTCTTTAAAGAAGCTTAAGCACATGTTTGCAGCTAAGATGGCGCCTACAGGAAGAGACAGGGTGTGATCTAAATTGTTAATTGATGGTCAAAATTTCTGATTGGTTCCCCTGGCTTCCACTCATGAATGATTGCTAGGCCTTTAGCTTGATTGGTGTAATCTATAGGAAGTTCCGTGCAAAGCCCCCTTCACTTGCCTATAAAAGCTGTGGATCTTCTTCAGTAAAGCGGAACTACCTCGATGGAACCCCCCTGATTTTCCCCTGCCTGAGCCAGGGGGCTGCGGGGCGGGCAGTTCAAGATTTGCCTTTCTCAGAGATCTCCCAGTTCAGCCGGGGGGCAATCCCACTGCCTTCCCTTTCTGCGGAAGGTCCCTGCATATATATATATATATATATATACATACATGAAACAAACTAACACAATATTTTACATCAACTATACCTCAATAAAAATAAGTAAAATTTTAAAAAGACAGGTTACCCTGGATTTTCTGTGTGGGCCAAGTATTAATATAAATACAAAGTCCTTTAAAGTGAAAGAAGAAGCCAAAGGAGAGGAAAGGTCAGAGAGAAATCTGAAGATGCTGCACTGCTGTCTTTCAAGAAGGAGCAAGGAGACAAGAAATGGAGGTGGCCTTCAAGAAAAGGAAAAACACAGGAGCAAGCTTTCAGTTGCTTAAGTCATGTCGAACTCTTTGTAACTCTATGGATTATAGCACTCCAGGCTCCTCTGTCCGGGGAATTCTCCAGGCAAGAATACTGGAGTGGGTTGCCATTTCTTCCTCCAGGCTTTCTTCCTGATCGAGGGATTGAACTCGCGTCTGCCTGCATCTCTTGCTTACAGGTGGATTTTTTACCCACTGAGTCACCTGGGAAGCCACATATGCATATATATATATATATATATGGGGCTCTGAATTGAAAGAGCACCATTGCAAGCATAAAGAAGCTTAAGCACATTGTTTCAGTTTGGAGCTAAGATGGCGCCTACAGGAAGGGGTGTGGGAGTGAAAAGAAGCTTAAGCACATTGTTTCAGCTTGGAGCTAAGATGGCGCCTACAGGAAGGGACATAGGAATAAAGGGGAAGCTTAAGCCCATTCTTTAAAGAAGCTTAAGCACATGTTTGCAGCTAAGATGGCGCCTACAGGAAGAGACAGGGTGTGATCTAAATTGTTAATTGATGGTCAAAATTTCTGATTGGTTCCCCTGGCTTCCACTCATGAATGATTGCTAGGCCTTTAGCTTGATTGGTGTAATCTATAGGAAGTTCCGTGCAAAGCCCCCTTCACTTGCCTATAAAAGATGTGGATCTTCTTCAGTAAAGCGGAACTACCTCGAGGGAAACCCCCCTGATTTTCCCCTGCCTGAGCCAGGGGGCTGCGGGGCGGGCAGTTCAAGATTTGCCTTTCTCAGAGATCTCCCAGTTCAGCCGGGGGGCAATCCCACTGCCTTCCCTTTCTGCGGAAGGTCCCTGCATATATATATATATATATATATACATACATGAAACAAACTAACACAATATTTTACATCAACTATACCTCAATAAAAATAAGTAAAATTTTAAAAAGACAGGTTACCCTGGATTTTCTGTGTGGGCCAAGTATTAATATAAATACAAAGTCCTTTAAAGTGAAAGAAGAAGCCAAAGGAGAGGAAAGGTCAGAGAGAAATCTGAAGATGCTGCACTGCTGTCTTTCAAGAAGGAGCAAGGAGACAAGAAATGGAGGTGGCCTCCAAAAGCTGGAAAAGGCAAGGAAACATTCTCTCCTAGAGCTACCAAAAGGATCACAGCCAGGTCTACACCTCAACGTCAGCCCAGAAAGACCCATTTTCAGACAAGGATCTCAAGAACTAAAAGACAGTGTGTTATGTTAATGTTATTTTAAGTCACAAAATGTGTGGTAATTGGTTATACAAGCATTAAGAGGCTCATGTACTAAGTTCATACTATAGAAAATCTGAAGTGGAAACTTCACTATACTGGAATTACTCTAGTCACCTACATGTTTCCACCTGTTACCTGAGGCAGTTCTCTCCTGAGAAGAAAGTTCACAACTTGAAGTATTTTAGATAATCCCTTATTTAAATTTTCAAAATATTCTGACTAACAGTGGTTTTTAATAATATGTGGCCTATCAAATAAGGAAGTCCACAGTATCTAATGCTTAGAAATAGTTCTGTTGCTGGAGTGTGAATTGTATGAGAGTTCTAAATTGTGAAAAAGATTCAAAATTGTAGACATTTACATCAGTAACTAACTGACTAAAAAAATTGCCAATCATAAACAGAACATGTCTAGCAACAGGTAAGTGTTAAAATAAATATTTCTATTTACAGGGTATAATATTCAGTGAATGCTTAAAACTCTGAATAAAAGAGTCCTCAAATTTTTTTAAGTCTAAATTTATAACCCTATTAAATATAATTACAGTGTAGTACAAACTGTGTGCACTTTAGGTAATATAGCTAAATGATTCTTAATGAACAAAAATAGTCAAATGTTCTGATGTCCATTAACCATTAAGGTTTTTGTATACTATACTAGAGGACCAATCATATTGGAACAAGAAGATGTAGACACTGTTGATAGGAAACACTCAGCTCCACTCCAGTGCCAGTAACTCTGGGTAGCACTGGCAGTGTCCAGGCGGGCTCCAAATGCTTGAGAAGTCAACATTTAACAGTTGCTGCAGTCATGTAAAAAGAGTTGCAGTTGTAGATTCTGAATAAAGCCACATGAATCATATACCTAACTCTGATGGTCTGGGAAAAAGTCAAAGATAATGTTTCAAACTGAAATACTTTGCTATAGCATGCGTAACTTTATAGAAGAGGAAGAATTATTAACAAGTACATAGAGTGGTCATAAAATATACTAGGAAGAAAATGGCTTATTTAGTTCCACACTATGATACTACTTAGATTCCCAATGGTATGTGAAGAAGTATAATCTGCCTGAAAGTCACCGGTTATGTTAATGTTATTTTAAGTCACAAAATGTGTGGTAATTGGTTATACAAGCATTAAGAGGCTCATGTACTAAGTTCATACTATAGAAAATCTGAAGTGGAAACTTCACTATACTGGAATTACTCTAGTCACCTACATGTTTCCACCTGTTACCTGAGGCAGTTCTCTCCTGAGAAGAAAGTTCACAACTTGAAGTATTTTAGATAATCCCTTATTTAAATTTTCAAAATATTCTGACTAACAGTGGTTTTTAATAATATGCGGCCTATCAAATAAGGAAGTCCACAGTATCTAATGCTTAGAAATAGTTCTGTTGCTGGAGTGTGAATTGTATGAGAGTTCTAAATTGTGAAAAAGATTCAAAATTGTAGACATTTACATCAGTAACTAACTGACTAAAAAAATTGCCAATCATAAACAGAACATGTCTAGCAACAGGTAAGTGTTAAAATAAATATTTCTATTTACAGGGTATAATATTCAGTGAATGCTTAAAACTCTGAATAAAAGAGTCCTCAAATTTTTTTAAGTCTAAATTTATAACCCTATTAAATATAATTACAGTGTAGTACAAACTGTGTGCACTTTAGGTAATATAGCTAAATGATTCTTAATGAACAAAAATAGTCAAATGTTCTGATGTCCATTAACCATTAAGGTTTTTGTATACTATACTAGAGGACCAATCATATTGGAACAAGAAGATGTAGACACTGTTGATAGGAAACACTCAGCTCCACTCCAGTGCCAGTAACTCTGGGTAGCACTGGCAGTGTCCAGGCGGGCTCCAAATGCTTGAGAAGTCAACATTTAACAGTTGCTGCAGTCATGTAAAAAGAGTTGCAGTTGTAGATTCTGAATAAAGCCACATGAATCATATACCTAACTCTGATGGTCTGGGAAAAAGTCAAAGATAATGTTTCAAACTGAAATACTTTGCTATAGCATGCGTAACTTTATAGAAGAGGAAGAATTATTAACAAGTACATAGAGTGGTCATAAAATATACTAGGAAGAAAATGGCTTATTTAGTTCCACACTATGATACTACTTAGATTCCCAATGGTATGTGAAGAAGTATAATCTGCCTGAAAGTCACCGTGTCCAGATGTGACCTTCACAAATTTAATTTCTTTTACTCTTCAGAGGAAGTCTCTTAAATGTTTAACTGCTGTACTTGTCAGCACCACCTGTCTATACATGGTTTGCCCCCGCGAAGGGTCATTTCACTGACCAACTTGAGAAACATAAGAGTCTTTTTCATGGGAATGGGACACTTTCTCCGCCTTAAGGGACAACGGCAGTATTATCTAACCACTTGTCTGAATAGTAGGAAAATATTAACCAATTCTAACACTGGGCTGAGTGTATCAGTATAATTTAAATAAGTAAATAAATGTGAACAAATATTTTACAGAAAAAATAGAGACCATTTATATTTCTGCAGACTAAAAAACTAAGATACTGTAATTAATAGAAACATCTTATAAAATGAATGAAAATGGCAGACCTGAGAAAAAATATGGTGTTTAAATTAGAATTTATGTGGATAATCCATGGACATACATGGTTAGTTAGGACTCAATTACAATGTAGGGTTCTGTTTGTTTTATCTGGATCAAGCTGAAATGGAATGATCATATCTAGTGCTTTGAAATATCATTGCTATAGAACTCAAAGTCAGTATTTTAACGCTTTGTTGCTGAAACAAACTCCCTTTTCCACTTACCTTTGAAAAATACAAATATCATGTTTTTAGTATGTCTCAAATGACAAGGCCCCTGTCTTTAGTTTGTTTTATTACTTAACTACTTTTATTTTGCTTTTTGCTTTTACATAGTTTTGTTATTTATAAATACATACAATCCCAGATTCGTCACATATATATCCCTATCCCCTCCCTCACGTGCCCCCCTCAGGTTATCTTTTTAACATTACTTTATCATGCTAGTGCATTGTGTCTTAGGTTTATTTTAATGCCTTCTCTTATTTAATGTCAAAGTGAACTAAATTTCAACTCTGAAACAAGAATTTTGCGATTCTTGACTTTGCCTATTCCTCTTTGTCTCTTAGACCTTTTTCACTTCTGCATCAAACTTTATAGAAGAGGAAGAATTATTAACAAGTACATAGGGCAAAAAAGAAAAATGGCTTATTTAGTTCCACACTATGATACTACTTAGATTCCCAATGGTATGTGAAGAAGTATAATCTGCCTGAAAGTCACCGTGTCCAGATGTGACCTTCACAAATTTAATTTCTTTTACTCTTCAGAGGAAGTCTCTTAAATGTTTAACTGCTGTACTTGTCAGCACCACCTGTCTATACATGGTTTGCCCCGCAAAGGGGTCATTTCACTGACCAACTTGAGAAACATAAGAGTCTTTTTCATGGGAATGGGACACTTTCTCCGCCTTAAGGGACAACGGCAGTATTATCTAACCACTTGTCTGAATAGTAGGAAAATATTAACCAATTCTAACACTGGGCTGAGTGTATCAGTATAATTTAAATAAGTAAATAAATGTGAACAAATATTTTACAGAAAAAATAGAGACCATTTATATTTCTGCAGACTAAAAAACTAAGATACTGTAATTAATAGAAACATCTTATAAAATGAATGAAAATGGCAGACCTGAGAAAAAATATGGTGTTTAAATTAGAATTTATGTGGATAATCCATGGACATACATGGTTAGTTAGGACTCAATTACAATGTAGGGTTCTGTTTGTTTTATCTGGATCAAGCTGAAATGGAATGATCATATCTAGTGCTTTGAAATATCATTGCTATAGAACTCAAAGTCAGTATTTTAACGCTTTGTTGCTGAAACAAACTCCCTTTTCCACTTACCTTTGAAAAATACAAATATCATGTTTTTAGTATGTCTCAAATGACAAGGCCCCTGTCTTTAGTTTGTTTTATTACTTAACTACTTTTATTTTGCTTTTTGCTTTTACATAGTTTTGTTATTTATAAATACATACAATCCCAGATTCGTCACATATATATCCCTATCCCCTCCCTCACGTGCCCCCCTCAGGTTATCTTTTTAACATTACTTTATCATGCTAGTGCATTGTGTCTTAGGTTTATTTTAATGCCTTCTCTTATTTAATGTCAAAGTGAACTAAATTTCAACTCTGAAACAAGAATTTTGCGATTCTTGACTTTGCCTATTCCTCTTTGTTCTCTGATAGTTACTGTTCTCTTGCCTATCTCTTTCTTCACCACTGCTATTTCTGACCTCAAATACTTTGTGCATTTTTAATACAAATCACCAGTCACACTGCGGATGCCCCAGCCCTTCCTGAGTCACCAGATGTTCTCTACTTCTAGTTCTATTTCTGGCCCTTCTCCTTTAACAGAATCCTCTTAGGCAGTAAACCTTTGACCAGCAAAGAAATGGAGAGTCTACAGATTTATCTCCAAGTCACTCATACTTCAAGTAGATACTGAGGAATTTTCTAGGGATGCAGACAAACAGTCAGATCTCAGAGCAATTAGGATGAGCTGAGACAGAATAAACATACTTTCTAAGAGTGGAAAGGTAAGAGCCTCTCAAGCCTCTCATGGGGACATGAGGTACACAGAAACCTGACTCTTTGTCTGGAAGGTCACTATGTCCTCTGAACACAGCTCTCTGTGTATGAAAGCTATTGTAACTTTTGCCTGTAATTGTAGTTGTCTTATTTCCCATCATTGCTTGGTATCTTCATCCATCCCCATCACCCTCTTAAGAAACACACGCCTCCTCTTTAGATTCAGGCTCCTGGTCCCCATCTGGCTAAATCGTTTAACAACTTAAAAAAAAAAAAAAGTTACTATTTTAAAGTTTAAGTCACTCCTAAGGTAATTTCTATATTTATGCTAATTATTTTATTTTCTTTTTATTCTGGACAACATGAATATGCAGAGGAGAGCTCTTAGATGGTATAATAAAATCTGGTCAGACAAGTCCAGCGTTCCTCCTAAGTCACCTGGGCCTCAGTGCCCTCATCCCTACATGAGGGTGACTATGTTAGAAAGTAGTGAGCAGATGCTAGGGGAGGTATTTGTTTCTCATGTGGGAATCCCTCGACTCAGACTGGTCCAATATGATGCTTTTAACATTACTTTATCATGCTAGTGCATTGTGTCTTAGGTTTATTTTAATGCCTTCTCTTATTTAATGTCAAAGTGAACTAAATTTCAACTCTGAAACAAGAATTTTGCGATTCTTGACTTTGCCTATTCCTCTTTGTTCTCTGATAGTTACTGTTCTCTTGCCTATCTCTTTCTTCACCACTGCTATTTCTGACCTCAAATACTTTGTGCATTTTTAATACAAATCACCAGTCACACTGCGGATGCCCCAGCCCTTCCTGAGTCACCAGATGTTCTCTACTTCTAGTTCTATTTCTGGCCCTTCTCCTTTAACAGAATCCTCTTAGGCAGTAAACCTTTGACCAGCAAAGAAATGGAGAGTCTACAGATTTATCTCCAAGTCACTCATACTTCAAGTAGATACTGAGGAATTTTCTAGGGATGCAGACAAACAGTCAGATCTCAGAGCAATTAGGATGAGCTGAGACAGAATAAACATACTTTCTAAGAGTGGAAAGGTAAGAGCCTCTCAAGCCTCTCATGGGGACATGAGGTACACAGAAACCTGACTCTTTGTCTGGAAGGTCACTATGTCCTCTGAACACAGCTCTCTGTGTATGAAAGCTATTGTAACTTTTGCCTGTAATTGTAGTTGTCTTATTTCCCATCATTGCTTGGTATCTTCATCCATCCCCATCACCCTCTTAAGAAACACACGCCTCCTCTTTAGATTCAGGCTCCTGGTCCCCATCTGGCTAAATCGTTTAACAACTTAAAAAAAAAAAAAAGTTACTATTTTAAAGTTTAAGTCACTCCTAAGGTAATTTCTATATTTATGCTAATTATTTTATTTTCTTTTTATTCTGGACAACATGAATATGCAGAGGAGAGCTCTTAGATGGTATAATAAAATCTGGTCAGACAAGTCCAGCGTTCCTCCTAAGTCACCTGGGCCTCAGTGCCCTCATCCCTACATGAGGGTGACTATGTTAGAAAGTAGTGAGCAGATGCTAGGGGAGGTATTTGTTTCTCATGTGGGAATCCCTCGACTCAGACTGGTCCAATATGATGCTTTTACATCTCTAGAATAAGACTGGGTCAGTTCTCTGGATTCACGAAGATGGTCTCTGCTCTCATAGTCACATGAATGTATTCACTGGAAGAACCTCGAGGTGTCCAGCATTCTGTGGTTGAAAAGTCCTGGTCAGCTCGACTGGTCTCTGCTGCAGGTTTTAGGCCAGAACCAAGGCGTCCGCCAGCCTGGGTTGCAGTCGGGAAGCCCTGGAAGAATCTGCTTGCACGTTCATTCAGATTATTGGCCAAATAAAGTTCTTCGGAGGGAAAACCCTGAGGTTGGGTTCCTGCTGGCTGTCAGTTGGATACTGCCTCAGCTCCTAGAGGCCTCCCTTGTGGTCCCTTGTCTCACTGCCAGTGACAGCTTAGAGCACTTTTGGTCTAGCTGTCAAGCTCGCGGCTCTCCAACTCTGCTCCTACCTCCACTTTCCTCTGCTTCTTCTCCGGCCCCTGTCTTATTTTTCAGTTTTCACAACTCATCAGGAGAACTGAGGGGAATAATACCACAGAGGGTGAGAATGAGGGGTTTTTTTGCATATGAATTATTTTCTTTTTTACTTGAGAATAAAATGAACTCAACAGATGCCCTCTTTCTAAGAAATAATTTATATGAGCATTCAAAGGGGTAAACAATAAAGTCAAAGGCTTTTCTATAAGGTTCTATGTTTTATTCTATGAGATAAAAGATGTTTAATTCTATGAGATGAAAACATGTATATAGTTCTATATATTTTTACATGTTTTCTTTTAATTGCTAGAGGAGGTTTAAGTATCATCGACAGTGACCCAAATGGTAAACACAGTATGATAATCTGATGTTATCAGCACCAACCACTTCAATTCAAAATAGGAAGCAGATAAATTCAGACTCAGAGATGTTCTAACCAGGTTGTAATTCTGAACTCAACTTTGCAAGAAACCGTCTTCATCTGCTCTTCCTAGGACTAGGGAAAAAGTGAAAACACTGGTTCAGTGTTGAGAAATCAGTCTCATGATGTAATTTTTGATCAATACAATATTTGGTAGAAAGTATAAATGGAGAGTTCAAATCTTAATAAGATGCTGAACAAGCCATCCCTCTAGCAACCCAGGAGAAACTATAAAAACTTCAAGAAATGTTTTGAATTGGTATATAAAAGGAAAGTAGGGGCTTCATTCTGCAGCATGAAGCTAAGACAAGAAAGATACTGTTGTAGCTTGCTTTGCTTCTCTCCAGCCATTGTCATGGGAAAATGAGTTAAAAGCCCGTCAGCTCGACTGGTCTCTGCTGCAGGTTTTAGGCCAGAACCAAGGCGTCCGCCAGCCTGGGTTGCAGTCGGGAAGCCCTGGAAGAATCTGCTTGCACGTTCATTCAGATTATTGGCCAAATAAAGTTCTTCGGAGGGAAAACCCTGAGGTTGGGTTCCTGCTGGCTGTCAGTTGGATACTGCCTCAGCTCCTAGAGGCCTCCCTTGTGGTCCCTTGTCTCACTGCCAGTGACAGCTTAGAGCACTTTTGGTCTAGCTGTCAAGCTCGCGGCTCTCCAACTCTGCTCCTACCTCCACTTTCCTCTGCTTCTTCTCCGGCCCCTGTCTTATTTTTCAGTTTTCACAACTCATCAGGAGAACTGAGGGGAATAATACCACAGAGGGTGAGAATGAGGGGGTTGCATATGAATTATTTTCTTTTTTACTTGAGAATAAAATGAACTCAACAGATGCCCTCTTTCTAAGAAATAATTTATATGAGCATTCAAAGGGGTAAACAATAAAGTCAAAGGCTTTTCTATAAGGTTCTATGTTTTATTCTATGAGATAAAAGATGTTTAATTCTATGAGATGAAAACATGTATATAGTTCTATATATTTTTACATGTTTTCTTTTAATTGCTAGAGGAGGTTTAAGTATCATCGACAGTGACCCAAATGGTAAACACAGTATGATAATCTGATGTTATCAGCACCAACCACTTCAATTCAAAATAGGAAGCAGATAAATTCAGACTCAGAGATGTTCTAACCAGGTTGTAATTCTGAACTCAACTTTGCAAGAAACCGTCTTCATCTGCTCTTCCTAGGACTAGGGAAAAAGTGAAAACACTGGTTCAGTGTTGAGAAATCAGTCTCATGATGTAATTTTTGATCAATACAATATTTGGTAGAAAGTATAAATGGAGAGTTCAAATCTTAATAAGATGCTGAACAAGCCATCCCTCTAGCAACCCAGGAGAAACTATAAAAACTTCAAGAAATGTTTTGAATTGGTATATAAAAGGAAAGTAGGGGCTTCATTCTGCAGCATGAAGCTAAGACAAGAAAGATACTGTTGGAGCTTGCTTTGCTTCTCTCCAGCCATTGTCATGGGAAAATGAGTTACATCCAACACTAGCAGTAAGTCAGCTCTCCAGTGCCAGAGTATTCCAGAGTAAAATTGGGGCTCCAGAAAAGCCCTGCATGAGTGGAATACTGAGGAGACAGTGGAGCCAGCCAGATGAGGACAACTGATTCTCGTCCCTCTCCAAACCCTGAGGGTCCTCTGAATTACAATCAACGAGTGTTTCTTCCTAGCTTTTGAGTACATGTAGGACAAAAATCTAATCTGAGCAGATATTTTGGAGAACTTGAAATGATAAACTATGCCTATGCTTCGAAGTCTCCATTCTCAGGTTCATACATGGTTTCCCCATCTCAGATTATCAAGCTGATCCAGTATACAGTCTGACCTATTTCAATACTAAAAAAATTTCATCAAGATAATCCATTTCATCTTTACTCTGTGCAATAGGCTCTACATTCTTCCTCCTAATTACAACTGACTCAGTACTCTATTCATGTGTAAAACAGATAACTAGTGGGAAGCTGCTACATAAGACAGAGAGCCAATCTGATGTCTTGTGATGACCTGGGGTGTGATCAGAGGAGGGAGGGAAGTTCAAAAGGGAGAGAAGATTTTGTGTGTGTGTGTGCATGAGGGTGCGTGTGTGTATGTATATATATATATCTTTCAGATTGTTGTACTGAAGAAACCAGCACACTGTAAAGCAATTATCCTCCAAATAAACAAAGGAAAAAAAAAAAAAAACTAGTGCATAGTCTCCCTTAAGCTTCTTGTAAAGCTGCTAAGGATGACTCATGTTTCTTAGAAGGCTTACTGTTTAAGAGATTTTGTGAGGCATATCTTTGAGATCCTTAGAGAGAGATGTTTCCAACAGAATAGTTCTCTGAGGAGGTACTTTACATCTTTCTGACATTTTCATAAAGGCCCATTCTGTATTCTATCTCTGGTTCAAAGCCCTTTCTTTCTTTCTTTTTTAAATTTTGGCTTCTTTTATTGGTTTCTTATTTATTTATTTTCATCCATCTTTATTCTTTGGCCTGTGTGGACCTCCCACTGCAGAAAAACATGGAATGCTTCACAAATTTTCATGACTTCCTTGTGCAGGGGCCATGATAATCTTTTCTGTATCATTCCAATTTTAGTATATGTGCTGCCAGAGCAAGCACCAAAGCCTTTTCTTAATATGAAAATATGAGAGGCCTAGCAATGTGAACCACAATTTTATTTTGGATAATCAGTAAGTATTGGTTCCTTTCTATTCCCTATAAAGTGTACTAAAAACACAATAATTAATTCTCACTTCATCTCTCACCTCTATCATTTAATATAGACAGTTAAATAATTCAAGTGGTGTTTTAAACATTCTACCTTGAAATATCCTTTGTTGAATCATTCAGCTGATTTTCTGTTTTTCTGGTTATCATCAGTGACAGTTATTTCTGTAATTCCTACAAACTCTGTAATAATAATCGCACCTCTTTTCAGCTTACAAACCATGTTTTTCTGTACATCATGTCCATTGTTAGCATGACCTGGGGTGTTTACATTCTTCCTCCTAATTACAACTGACTCAGTACTCTATTCATGTGTAAAACAGATAACTAGTGGGAAGCTGCTACATAAGACAGAGAGCCAATCTGATGTCTTGTGATGACCTGGGGTGTGATCAGAGGAGGGAGGAAGTTCAAAAGGGAGAGAAGATTTTGTGTGTGTGTGTGCATGAGGGTGCGTGTGTGTATGTATATATATATATCTTTCAGATTGTTGTACTGAAGAAACCAGCACACTGTAAAGCAATTATCCTCCAAATAAACAAAGGAAAAAAAAAAAAAAACTAGTGCATAGTCTCCCTTAAGCTTCTTGTAAAGCTGCTAAGGATGACTCATGTTTCTTAGAAGGCTTACTGTTTAAGAGATTTTGTGAGGCATATCTTTGAGATCCTTAGAGAGAGATGTTTCCAACAGAATAGTTCTCTGAGGAGGTACTTTACATCTTTCTGACATTTTCATAAAGGCCCATTCTGTATTCTATCTCTGGTTCAAAGCCCTTTCTTTCTTTCTTTTTTAAATTTTGGCTTCTTTTATTGGTTTCTTATTTATTTATTTTCATCCATCTTTATTCTTTGGCCTGTGTGGACCTCCCACTGCAGAAAAACATGGAATGTTTCACAAATTTTCATGACTTCCTTGTGCAGGGGCCATGATAATCTTTTCTGTATCATTCCAATTTTAGTATATGTGCTGCCAGAGCAAGCACCAAAGCCTTTTCTTAATATGAAAATATGAGAGGCCTAGCAATGTGAACCACAATTTTATTTTGGATAATCAGTAAGTATTGGTTCCTTTCTATTCCCTATAAAGTGTACTAAAAACACAATAATTAATTCTCACTTCATCTCTCACCTCTATCATTTAATATAGACAGTTAAATAATTCAAGTGGTGTTTTAAACATTCTACCTTGAAATATCCTTTGTTGAATCATTCAGCTGATTTTCTGTTTTTCTGGTTATCATCAGTGACAGTTATTTCTGTAATTCCTACAAACTCTGTAATAATAATCGCACCTCTTTTCAGCTTACAAAAACCATGTTCTTCACATTCCTTAAAGACACAAGGTCTTATCTTTACCATCACTGACCTTCTGCTAACTGACTCTTCAGGCCCTTGAGGTTCGGACCAGCACTCTTCAAATATCCTTCAAGTTCACTAAACCACCTGGTTCTTAGGCATTTCTATATTTTTTAAATCTTTGATACCAAAGAACACATGTCCAAGTACCAAGCAAACAATCTGCAAACTCTAGAAGCATAATATTCAATCTTGGCAGGAGTTAGTAAAGAATATTTCTTCTCTACTTGACAGGAGAAGATATAAAATTAAAATAGACAATTAAAACTGTGCAAGATAATCTCCTTGCACATCTATCAGTTTTGCTTCATATATTGTAAGTCTCTTTTATGTTATGAATATTTAGGATTATTACATTTTCTAGATGAATTTATTTCTTTAATCATTAGGAAATGATTTCCTCTATCTCTGGTACATATCTCTTCCCTGAAATCTGCTTAAACAGTAACATACCATGCCAACTATGCCTTTCAACCATTTGTCTTTATATTTAAGCTATTCCTTTTTTCTTCAAGTCAAAAATCTATGCCTTTTCATTGGGGAATTTAGACTATGTACATTTAATATTACTGCTGACATGGTTGGCTATAAGTCTAATATTTGTTGTCATTTTGCTTCAATTTTCCATTTTTCCTGCCTTTTTTGAAATTATTTTTATGATTCCATTCTATTTCTTTTCTTAGCTATTAGTCATTACCCTTTATGATCTCAGTGTTTTCTTTGGGGATTAGAATATACTTACTAATCCATCTACTTCTAAGTGATAGGACACCACATCAAGTATAGTATAAGAACCTTGCAAATAAATACATATTTTTAAATTTTTTGCCACTTTTATTGATATTTCACTTATCTATTTTCATCTATCATTGTTCCCTGGCCTGTGTGGGTCTCCCATTGCAGTGGCCTCTCCTGTAGCAGAGCACCGGCTCTGGGCACAGGTGCTCCAGAGCACTGGCTCACAATTGGACACACCTGCTCGGCGGCATGTGGGATCTTCCTGTGCCCAGGATCGAACCGGCACCCCTTGCAGTGCAAGGTGGACTCTTCACCTACTGGACCACCAGGGAAGTCCAAAATAAATGTTTTGATATCTCACTTCCTGTTGGTATGTTACTGGTATGGTATACACCAATAGGAATCTATGCAATGTTATTTATTTTTGCTTTAGACTTTATATATGCATATGTTTGAACTGGAAACGGCAACCTACTCAAGAATTCTTGCCTGGAAAGTTCCAAGGACAGAAGAACCCAGCATGCTACCCTTTATGGTGTCAGAATGTGTCAGACACAACTGAGCGCACGCACACACACACACACACATGTTAAAATCCCACAGTACACTGCTATTTTTATCTAAATGCTTATTATTTTATTATTTTAAATACTCAATTATCTTGCATAGATTTAAATAAGAAAAATACCTTATACATTCACTAATTTATTATAGATACCATTTCTGGTGCTCTGCTTTTTGTGTGTAGAACCATATTTACATCTGGTTGTATTTTCCTCTTCCGACTAGACTTCCTATTCATTTCTTGTAGTGTGAGATTTCAGGGAATGAATTTTTTCACTTTTCACATGTTTGAAACAGTTTTACAAAATTCTTTATTTTTGAAATATACTGCGTATAGTGTTCTAGGTTGATTTGTTTTTCTTTCAGAGTTTATTTGCTCTACTATTTCTTCATTTGCACCATTTTATATAAGAAATCTGTTGTCATCCTTATTTTGATCTTCTGTATGTAATGTGTCTTTTCCTGCCTTTTTTGAAATTATTTTTATGATTCCATTCTATTTCTTTTCTTAGCTATTAGTCATTACCCTTTATGATCTCAGTGCTTTCTTTGGGGATTAGAATATACTTACTAATCCATCTACTTCTAAGTGATAGGACACCACATCAAGTATAGTATAAGAACCTTGCAAATAAATACATATTTTTAAATTTTTTGCCACTTTTATTGATATTTCACTTATCTATTTTCATCTATCATTGTTCCCTGGCCTGTGTGGGTCTCCCATTGCAGTGGCCTCTCCTGTAGCAGAGCACCGGCTCTGGGCACAGGTGCTCCAGAGCACTGGCTCACAATTGGACACACCTGCTCGGCGGCATGTGGGATCTTCCTGTGCCCAGGATCGAACCGGCACCCCTTGCAGTGCAAGGTGGACTCTTCACCTACTGGACCACCAGGGAAGTCCAAAATAAATGTTTTGATATCTCACTTCCTGTTGGTATGTTACTGGTATGGTATACACCAATAGGAATCTATGCAATGTTATTTATTTTTGCTTTAGACTTTATATATGCATATGTTTGAACTGGAAACGGCAACCTACTCAAGAATTCTTGCCTGGAAAGTTCCAAGGACAGAAGAACCCAGCATGCTACCCTTTATGGTGTCAGAATGTGTCAGACACAACTGAGCGCACACACACACACACACATGTTAAAATCCCACAGTACACTGCTATTTTTATCTAAATGCTTATTATTTTATTATTTTAAATACTCAATTATCTTGCATAGATTTAAATAAGAAAAATACCTTATACATTCACTAATTTATTATAGATACCATTTCTGGTGCTCTGCTTTTTGTGTGTAGAACCATATTTACATCTGGTTGTATTTTCCTCTTCCGACTAGACTTCCTATTCATTTCTTGTAGTGTGAGATTTCAGGGAATGAATTTTTTCACTTTTCACATGTTTGAAACAGTTTTACAAAATTCTTTATTTTTGAAATATACTGCGTATAGTGTTCTAGGTTGATTTGTTTTTTCTTTCAGATGTTTAAAGAATTTGCTCTACTATTTCTTCATTTGCACCATTTTATATAAGAAATCTGTTGTCATCCTTATTTTGATCTTCTGTATGTAATGTGTCTTTTGCTTTGGCTACATTTAATGTTTTCTACTCTTTTGAGATTGTCATTTTGGGGGGAAATTTTCTTGTTATATCTGCAAATATTAGCCCCTTTTCCAGCTAAGGACCTCAAATCACATGTATATTTGGCCATTAGAAATTCTTCCACAGCTTACTGATGCTATTTTCTTTTTTATTTCTTTTAAAACTTCATTTATCATTTTGGATAATTTCTATCAAAATGTTTTGAAATTTACTAATATTTAACATGCAATGTCTAAGCTGCCTTTGACCTTACTGAGTTCATGTTTCATGTCAAATCATGTAGTTTCATATTCAGAACTTTGATTTAGGTCTTCTGTTTTTTTAAAACTTACTTTTTAAAATAAATTTTGGGCTCTTTTTCTAATTGTTTGTTTATTTATTCATTTATTTTCATCCATCTTTATTCTTTGGCCTTTGTGGGCATCCCATTGCAGTGGCCTCTCTCATTGCAGAGCACCAGGTCTGGGTGAATGCACTTCAGAGCACTGGCTCATGATTGGACACACAAGTCCAACTGCTTCGCAGCATGAGAGATCTTCCCAGGCCAGGGATTGAACCAGTGCTCCCTGCACTACAAGGCAGACTCTTTACTCACTTGACCACCAGAGAAGCACAGGTCTTGTTTTGTTTTTTTCCCCCACAGGTCTTCTTTTTATATCATTCTGGTCTTTACTTCAACCTTTTTTTTTTTTTTTTTTTAATCAATTGGGTATATTTGTTTTACAGTGTTGCATTAGTTTCAGGCGCACAGCAAAATTATTGTTATACATTCAACCTTTTATTTAACTCTTTGTGTTCATAAATACAGAGTTCTAAAGTGTTCACTAATTCTATCATCTGTGATATTTTTGAGTCAGCTTGTCCTAATAAATTTTATTCTCATTATGACTTAATTTTTATGCATTACTTTGCTAGCATCTGAAATAAGTGCAATCTAAGCTTCAACAATACATGGACTGAGAATTTCCAGAGGCACAGGCCAGATTTAGAAAAGCCAGAGGAACCAGAGATCAAATTGACAACATTCATTGGATCATAGAAAGACAAGGGAACTCCAGAAAAACATCTACTTCTGCTTCCTTGTCTACCCCAAAACCTTTGACTGTGGGGATCACAACAAACTGTGGAAAGTTCTGAAAGGGCTGGGAGGTCAGACCGCCTTACCTGCCTCCTGTGAAAGCTGTATGCAAGACAAGAAGCAACAGTTACAACCAGACAATGAACAAAAGACTGGTTCAAAGTTGGGAAAGGAGTATGACAAACTGTATATTGTTACCCAGCTAATTTAACTTATATGCAGAGTACATCATGCAAAATGCCAGTCTGGATGAAGCACAAGCTGGAATCAAGATTTCTGGGAGAAATGCCAGAATGCAGATGAACCAAAAAACCCTTTAAGGAAAAATTTAAAAACAAATCATGTAGTTTCATATTCAGAGTTCTAAACTTTTTTGGGCTCTTTTTCTAATTGTTTGTTTATTTATTCATTTATTTTCATCCATCTTTATTCTTTGGCCTTTGTGGGCATCCCATTGCAGTGGCCTCTCTCATTGCAGAGCACCAGGTCTGGGTGAATGCACTTCAGAGCACTGGCTCATGATTGGACACACAAGTCCAACTGCTTCGCAGCATGAGAGATCTTCCCAGGCCAGGGATTGAACCAGTGCTCCCTGCACTACAAGGCAGACTCTTTACTCACTTGACCACCAGAGAAGCACAGGTCTTGTTTTGTTTTTTTCCCCCACAGGTCTTCTTTTTATATCATTCTGGTCTTTACTTCAACCTTTTTTTTTTTTTTTTAATCAATTGGGTATATTTGTTTTACAGTGTTGCATTAGTTTCAGGCGCACAGCAAAATTATTGTTATACATTCAACCTTTTATTTAACTCTTTGTGTTCATAAATACAGAGTTCTAAAGTGTTCACTAATTCTATCATCTGTGATATTTTTGAGTCAGCTTGTCCTAATAAATTTTATTCTCATTATGACTTAATTTTTATGCATTACTTTGCTAGCATCTGAAATAAGTGCAATCTAAGCTTCAACAATACATGGACTGAGAATTTCCAGAGGCACAGGCCAGATTTAGAAAAGCCAGAGGAACCAGAGATCAAATTGACAACATTCATTGGATCATAGAAAGACAAGGGAACTCCAGAAAAACATCTACTTCTGCTTCCTTGTCTACCCCAAAACCTTTGACTGTGGGGATCACAACAAACTGTGGAAAGTTCTGAAAGGGCTGGGAGGTCAGACCGCCTTACCTGCCTCCTGTGAAAGCTGTATGCAAGACAAGAAGCAACAGTTACAACCAGACAATGAACAAAAGACTGGTTCAAAGTTGGGAAAGGAGTATGACAAACTGTATATTGTTACCCAGCTAATTTAACTTATATGCAGAGTACATCATGCAAAATGCCAGTCTGGATGAAGCACAAGCTGGAATCAAGATTTCTGGGAGAAATGCCAAAATGCAGATGACACCACCCTTATGGTAGAAAGTGAAGCAAAACTAAAGAACCTCTTGATGAAGGTAAAAGAGGAGAGTGAAAAAGCTGGCCTAAACTTCAACATTCAAAAAACAAAGATCGTAGCATCCAGTCCCATTACTTCATGGCAAATAGATGGGCAAACAATGGAAACAGTGAGAGACTTTATTTTGTTGAGCTCCAAAAATCACTGCAGATGGTAACTGCAGCCATGAAATTAAGATACTTCCTCCTTGGAAGAAAAGCTATGACAAACCTAGGTGGTGTATGAAAAAGCAGACTTCACTTTGCCAACGAAAGTCCGTACAGTCAAAGCTATGTTTTTCCTAGCTGTCATGTATTGATGTGAGAGGTGGATCATAAAGAAATCTGAAGTGTGGTGTTGGAGAACACTCTGAAGAGTCCCTTGGACAGCAAGGAAATCAAACCAGTCAATCCTAAAGGAAATCAACCCTGAACATTCATTGGAAGGAATGATTCTGAAGCTGAGGCTGAAGCTCCAATATTTTGGTCTCCTGATGTAAAGAGACAATTCATTGTAAAAGACCTTGATGATGGAAAATACAGAAGGCAGAAGGAGAAGGGGGCAACAGAGGATGAGATGTTCAGATGGCATCACTCAGCCAATGGACATGAATTTCAGCAAGCTGCGGGAGACAGTGAAGGAAAGGGAACTCTGGTGTGCCTAAGTCCACTGGGTTAAAAAGAGTTGGACATGAGTGAGTGACTGAACTAAATTGAACTGATCAGTTAACTTTTAATGCTTCTTGGCACATAAAATAGTTTATTATTTGGGGCCAGATATTTTGAATTTTATGTTGATGAATTCTGTATTTATACAAATACTCTTTAAGTAATTATTTAACGTTGTTATAAATGCTGGTTACAGATAAGTTATATGGAAACACTTTCTTTTGGATCCAACTTTTTAAAAAAGTGCATGTGGAGGGTTTCCCCAGTGGTCCAGTGAGTCTGCCTCGCAGTGTAAGGGGTACTGGTTTGATCCCTGACCTGGGAAGATCCCACATGCCGCGGAGCAGCTGGACAGGTGTGTCCAATTGTGAGCCAGCCCTCTGGAGCACATATGCCCAGACATGGTGCTCTGCAACAAGAGAGGCCACTGCAATGGATGACCCATGCAAGACCAAAGAATAAAGACGGATGAGAATAAATAAATAAGAAACCAATAAAAGAGGCCAAAATTAAAAAAAAAAAAGTGTATGTGGAATGAGAGGTAAGATGAATTATTCTCCACTAGTGATGGAGAGCCTTAATGAGTACTCTACTCATGACTCCATGAATAATGAAGTTTTCCAGACTGAATGGTTAAAATAGGCACCATTCCCAACACCATGTGAACACTGAGTTCTGTCCCCTCTAATTCTTCCATTTGTTTTTGTCTTTTGTTTTTTTTTTTAAATTAGTCTTGGGTGGTTTCCTCTAAACATACGCACAGAGCAGTATTCTACTGAGAGCTCAGAGGAAATCTTCCACAGATCTCAGCAGTTCTCTCTACAGGTCGCACTGGCATTCTGCCTCAAAAATAGTAGCTGCTTGGCTTTCCTCTCATTCTCAGCATCATCACTGGACTCAGAAAGTTTCCTGGGCTTTGCCTGGGTTCCTTTTCATTGTGCCATTTCCTGCAATTCTCTCCAGGCAGGAACCTGAGGCAGTAGTAGATCTCAAATGTTTTGTCTCCTGTGTCTCAGCAATCATCATTCTTTGCTGTCTGATGTTCTGTGTTTGCAAACCATCATTCTGTATACTTTGCTTTTCTCTTGCTGTTATTTAAGGTGGTAGAATACATCTTGTCCTTTCCAGTCCATTTTGGCTGATTTATATCACCTATTCTCTTTCAAAAATAATTCAAGACAAACAGAAAAACAAAAAACATCTCTCAAATCTTCTGTAAAACATGCCTATTCCAGAAATTGTATCTATGTATACCTCAAATTTTTATATTCTCTTGTCATTTGTTCACTACTTTTCCACTTTATATATGGTCATGGCCATCATTCCACTGACATCATTATTTCTAAGGTCATCAAAGATACCTCTATTGGGCTTCCCCTGGTGGTCCAGTGGGTAGGGACACCGCCTTGCAGTGCAAGGGGCGCCGGTTCGATCCCTGGCCTGGGAAGATCCCATGTGCCGCGGAGCGGCTGGACGGATGTGTCCAATTACCGAGCCAGAGCTCTGGAGCGCATGCGCCCAGAGCCGGTCCTCTGCGAGGAGAGAGGCCACCGCGATGGGAGGCCCACACGGGCCAAAGAACAAAGATGGATGAAAATAGAGAAATGAAAGACCAATAGAAGTGTTCCGCCTGCTCCCCTCCCTCCCCAACCTGACCCCTGCCCAAAGTAAATAAACAAATCTTAAAAAAAAAAAAAAAGATACCTCTATTGCTATATATAACTGACATTAATTCACGCTTAACTCCCTTGAACTTTTTAAACAACTGAAACAATTGACCATTGTAAAAAGCACTATATTCTCCTGATACTCTTTCTATTTCTCTGACCATTCATATCTTTTGTGACTCCTGATGATCTTATCCGCTTTTGCCTAAACGTTGCTGGTCTTCAAGGTTCTTTATTAGATCGTCATCTTCTCTGACACTTCACAGTGAACACTGGCAAGTCACCTATTCACAGTGACAATTCACAAGTCTGCATTGATGCTGCATCCTGGTTTCTCACTTGTAAGAACTATGAACCTGGAAATAGTGATTACCATTACTTTTCTCTTTTTCTACTCATATGCAGTTAATAACTCAGAATATCTGACTCTTAAATTTCTACTGAAATCACACATATGAACTTCATATGACTATGAAAATTCACCATCATGTCTTGAATTGCTTGATGTAAATCTTCCTAAACAATATTCCTATCTCTGGCTTGATATTTTTAAACTGATTCTCTAACTGAGCTTTTTTTGTTAAATAGAATCTTTGCCTTTCCAGTCCATTTTGGCTGATTTATATCACCTATTCTCTTTCAAAAATAATTCAAGACAAACAGAAAAACAAAAAACATCTCTCAAATCTTCTGTAAAACATGCCTATTCCAGAAATTGTATCTATGTATACCTCAAATTTTTATATTCTCTTGTCATTTGTTCACTACTTTTCCACTTTATATATGGTCATGGCCATCATTCCACTGACATCATTATTTCTAAGGTCATCAAAGATACCTCTATTGGGCTTCCCCTGGTGGTCCAGTGGGTAGGGACACCGCCTTGCAGTGCAAGGGGCGCCGGTTCGATCCCTGGCCTGGGAAGATCCCATGTGCCGCGGAGCGGCTGGACGGATGTGTCCAATTACCGAGCCAGAGCTCTGGAGCGCATGCGCCCAGAGCCGGTCCTCTGCGAGGAGAGAGGCCACCGCGATGGGAGGCCCACACGGGCCAAAGAACAAAGATGGATGAAAATAGAGAAATGAAAGACCAATAGAAGTGTTCCGCCTGCTCCCCTCCCTCCCCAACCTGACCCCTGCCCAAAGTAAATAAACAAATCTTAAAAAAAAAAAAAAAAAGATACCTCTATTGCTATATATAACTGACATTAATTCACGCTTAACTCCCTTGAACTTTTTAAACAACTGAAACAACTGACCATTGTAAAAAGCACTATATTCTCCTGATACTCTTTCTATTTCTCTGACCATTCATATCTTTTGTGACTCCTGATGATCTTATCCGCTTTTGCCTAAACGTTGCTGGTCTTCAAGGTTCTTTATTAGATCGTCATCTTCTCTGACACTTCACAGTGAACACTGGCAAGTCACCTATTCACAGTGACAATTCACAAGTCTGCATTGATGCTGCATCCTGGTTTCTCACTTGTAAGAACTATGAACCTGGAAATAGTGATTACCATTACTTTTCTCTTTTTCTACTCATATGCAGTTAATAACTCAGAATATCTGACTCTTAAATTTCTACTGAAATCACACATATGAACTTCATATGACTATGAAAATTCACCATCATGTCTTGAATTGCTTGATGTAAATCTTCCTAAACAATATTCCTATCTCTGGCTTGATATTTTTAAACTGATTCTCTACACTGAAGTCAGAGTTATGGTCCTATAACAGCTGTGTATTCACTTCACTATCCTGCTTAAAACCATTCAATGTGTCTCTATTGTTTTTAGACAAATACCCAAATTTCTATATATGGCTTATAGAACTGCATTGTATGAATATTTCTTATATGTTCATCAAATCTCATCACCAACCTCTTTTTTTCAATCTCTATTCATCAAATTTAGTGACTTCAAAGGCATGCTTTATCTTGCCTTCATTGTTATGCACTTATTTTTGACATGCCTGAAATACTTTTCATTGTTTTATTCTGTCATCTTTTATCTTCAAATACCCATTTATCTTTTGTCTGGCAATCCTCCCTGATTCCCCAAATCCATTGAATGCTTTTCTATGAGTTCATGTAACACACTTGGCTTCAAATACCACGTTATAGATTATCTTTCCTGTACGTCCTGCTTCTTTGAATCAGATATGGTACTTATTCTATTTGATGTTATAAACAGAGTACATGATACTCTGATGGTGGCTACCATATAGAAATCCCTCAATGACTACTTTTATGTATCCAGAAACATTAATTTAACATTTGCTATATGTCAAATATTGTTCTAAGCACTTATGTTACTTCAATGACAAAGACGATCCCTTTATGGAATTTACATGCTAATAGGCTTCACAGACAATTAACAATAAGTATAGCAAATAAGCATTTTTATTTATGTTGGATCATGATAAACATCAAGATGAAAAATCAAACCAACCAAAATTTCAAGCACGGAAAGACTGGGAAAAGAGAATGGATGGGAAATGAAAGGATTCCACACAGTACTCATTCAAAGATGAAAATTTAGGAAATATTTGAAGAGTATGAGATATTTTTCTATCTATGTATATATCTAAAGGAAAAGTATTTCAGGGAGAAAGCTAGAGAGTGCCTGTATGTTTGAAAAACAGCAAAAAGCTCATAGTGACTGAAGCAGAGAGAGCAAGGGAGGGTACAGAAAAAGAAAAGGGAGGCTTCCCTGGTGGCCCAGTGGGTAAGGACACCACCTTGCAGTGCAAGGGGCACCAGTTCGATCCCTGGCCTGGGAAGATCCCACGTGCCACGGAGTAGCTGGACTGATGTGTCCAATTACCAAGCCGGAGCTCTGGAGCGCATGTGCCCAGAGCTGGTGCTCTGTGACAACAGAGGCCACCGTGATGGGAGGCCCAAAAGAGCCAAAGAACAAAAAGAACGGATGAAAATAGAGAAATGAAAGACCAATAGAAGTGGCCTGCCCACTCCCTCCCTCCCCAACCCGCCCCAACCCCCAAATAAATAATAAATGTTTAAAAAAAAAAAAGAAAGAAAAGGGATCACAGCATTGTGTCTTTGAGTTTTACTCTGAGTTAAATTGGAAAGCATTGCAAAATTTTCAGCTGAGAAGGCACATAATCCTACTTATGTGTTAAAAGAATTACTCCAACATTTGTGCTGAAAACAAACTTCACAGGTAGAAAAGGATATTTGTGTTTCCATATTAGAAAGTGTTTTAGCTTCCTGTTCTACTGTGACAAATTAACATAAAGTTAGTGGCTTAAAATGCAGATTTTTTAATCTTCAGTTCTGGGAAAAAAGTCAAAAAATTTGTACCGTCCTGCTTCTTTGAATCAGATATGGTACTTATTCTATTTGATGTTATAAACAGAGTACATGATACTCTGATGGTGGCTACCATATAGAAATCCCTCAATGACTACTTTTATGTATCCAGAAACATTAATTTAACATTTGCTATATGTCAAATATTGTTCTAAGCACTTATGTTACTTCAATGACAAAGACGATCCCTTTATGGAATTTACATGCTAATAGGCTTCACAGACAATTAACAATAAGTATAGCAAATAAGCATTTTTATTTATGTTGGATCATGATAAACATCAAGATGAAAAATCAAACCAACCAAAATTTCAAGCACGGAAAGACTGGGAAAAGAGAATGGATGGGAAATGAAAGGATTCCACACAGTACTCATTCAAAGATGAAAATTTAGGAAATATTTGAAGAGTATGAGATATTTTTCTATCTATGTATATATCTAAAGGAAAAGTATTTCAGGGAGAAAGCTAGAGAGTGCCTGTATGTTTGAAAAACAGCAAAAAGCTCATAGTGACTGAAGCAGAGAGAGCAAGGGAGGGTACAGAAAAAGAAAAGGGAGGCTTCCCTGGTGGCCCAGTGGGTAAGGACACCACCTTGCAGTGCAAGGGGCACCAGTTCGATCCCTGGCCTGGGAAGATCCCACGTGCCACGGAGTAGCTGGACTGATGTGTCCAATTACCAAGCCGGAGCTCTGGAGCGCATGTGCCCAGAGCTGGTGCTCTGTGACAACAGAGGCCACCGTGATGGGAGGCCCAAAAGAGCCAAAGAACAAAAAGAACGGATGAAAATAGAGAAATGAAAGACCAATAGAAGTGGCCTGCCCACTCCCTCCCTCCCCCAACCCCCCCCAACCCCCAAAAAAAAAAAAAATGTTTAAAAAAAAAAAAGAAAGAAAAGGGATCACAGCATTGTGTCTTTGAGTTTTACTCTGAGTTAAATTGGAAAGCATTGCAAAATTTTCAGCTGAGAAGGCACATAATCCTACTTATGTGTTAAAAGAATTACTCCAACATTTGTGCTGAAAACAAACTTCACAGGTAGAAAAGGATATTTGTGTTTCCATATTAGAAAGTGTTTTAGCTTCCTGTTCTACTGTGACAAATTAACATAAAGTTAGTGGCTTAAAAATGCAGATTTTTTTTAATCTTCAGTTCTGGAGGTCAGAAATTCTAAACCAGTTTTACAAGTTAAAATCAGGAAGTTAAAAGGGATGCATTTCTTTTGGAGGCTCCAGAAGAGAATCTGCTTCTTGTCTCTTTTCCAGATTCTAGAGGGTTCCTGTCTTTCCTGGCTCACGGTCTTTCTTGTCTCTGTTCCAGATTCTATGGGGTACCCATCTTTGCTGGCTCATGGTCCTTTGTCAAACATCACTTTGACCTTTGCTTCCATCATCATCTCCTTCTGGGTGCCTGACCCTCCTGCTACCTCTTATAATTACTTCTGTAGCTACTTCTGACCCACTCATACAATCCTGGATAACCTTCCCATCTCAAGATCTTTAAGGACAAATTCAAAGTCTGTTTTGCCATTAAGGCAACATATTAACAGGTTCTGAGAATTAGGAAATTGACATCTTTAGTTGGAAGGCATCTTTGGTTGGGAGTAGAACTGTTTAAGCATTTACTTACTGAGTTTTTGTACATATAAACACATTTTAACACTTCTTAGATTGTGGTATAAAACATTTCCAGGACTCTGCAAAATTCCCTTATTCCTTGTCCCGGTAAACAAGCTCCCTCAAAGGAAAAAAAGAGGAAACAATCAACTAAAAATTGCAAAACAAACAAACAAACAAAAATCTACAATTTTGGCATTCACTAACATAAACTAGTTCTGTCTATTATGAATCATATAGGACATACTCTTCTGTGCTTTTTAGTTCAAAATATATCTGGGAGATTCATCTATGTGATGGCTGAATATCATTCCACTTCCTAAATATGTAACAATTTATCCACTCTATTCATAATCTTCATATATGGACTTTTATGAATAAGTATGATATGAACATACTCAACTAAAGGTATAATTTGAGTATCATTTGTGTATAAAAAAAAAAAGGAAAACAAACTTCACAGGTAGAAAAGGATATTTGTGTTTCCATATTAGAAAGTGTTTTAGCTTCCTGTTCTACTGTGACAAATTAACATAAAGTTAGTGGCTTAAAATGCAGATTTTNTTTAATCTTCAGTTCTGGAGGTCAGAAATTCTAAACCAGTTTTACAAGTTAAAATCAGGAAGTTAAAAGGGATGCATTTCTTTTGGAGGCTCCAGAAGAGAATCTGCTTCTTGTCTCTTTTCCAGATTCTAGAGGGTTCCTGTCTTTCCTGGCTCACGGTCTTTCTTGTCTCTGTTCCAGATTCTATGGGGTACCCATCTTTGCTGGCTCATGGTCCTTTGTCAAACATCACTTTGACCTTTGCTTCCATCATCATCTCCTTCTGGGTGCCTGACCCTCCTGCTACCTCTTATAATTACTTCTGTAGCTACTTCTGACCCACTCATACAATCCTGGATAACCTTCCCATCTCAAGATCTTTAAGGACAAATTCAAAGTCTGTTTTGCCATTAAGGCAACATATTAACAGGTTCTGAGAATTAGGAAATTGACATCTTTAGTTGGAAGGCATCTTTGGTTGGGAGTAGAACTGTTTAAGCATTTACTTACTGAGTTTTTGTACATATAAACACATTTTAACACTTCTTAGATTGTGGTATAAAACATTTCCAGGACTCTGCAAAATTCCCTTATTCCTTGTCCCGGTAAACAAGCTCCCTCAAAGGAAAAAAAGAGGAAACAATCAACTAAAAATTGCAAAACAAACAAACAAACAAAAATCTACAATTTTGGCATTCACTAACATAAACTAGTTCTGTCTATTATGAATCATATAGGACATACTCTTCTGTGCTTTTTAGTTCAAAATATATCTGGGAGATTCATCTATGTGATGGCTGAATATCATTCCACTTCCTAAATATGTAACAATTTATCCACTCTATTCATAATCTTCATATATGGACTTTTATGAATAAGTATGATATGAACATACTCAACTAAAGGTATAATTTGAGTATCATTTGTGTATAAAAGCAATTTAAAGATAAGAGAGTATGTAAAATCACCAAGATTAGGAATGTAGAGAAGAGAAAACAATCAAGAAACTTAAATCTAGGATATTCTTTTGTTAAGAAGCCTAAGGAAGATAAAGGGGGACTTGGCAGACTATTTGGTCTGACAAGATAAAAGAAGAATTTTATCACTGTTTAAGGAGTAAGATATGTTGCTTTATGCTACATAAAAGGAAGGCTGAGAATGTGTGAATTATGGTTATACTTATAACAGCAGTTAAAGTGGAGTGACGGCAGCAAAATTCTGACTGGAAGTCTTGGTTAGAGAGTGAGTTAAGAATTAAGACAGTGAGTATAATCAGTGGCAAGTAAAGAAATGTGGTAGTATTTGGTGGACAAAATGTGCTCAGAGAAGGTGTTTGCTTTAGCTTGGGAGTTAACTGAAATTAACTAGTGTTACAATATTGTCAAAAAACTACAACAAAGGGAAAGGAAAGTCACAGAAGCAAAAACTGGATCAAAGGCAATTACTTAAATAACTGAACAAAGAATTTAAACGGGTAAGTAAGTGGGTGAAGACATCAAAAGTGTGGTACAATGAAGAGGTGATAGGTCTTTGGATATGAAGTCCAAGTGGAATAGAAGAAATGCCGGATCAGGTCTATAAAGTGAGTGAACCCTATAGATAGGAGATGGCAGTCAGGGGGTGAGATGAAGATTACATAGTCACCAATATGGCTGGTTAAAACAAGATCTAAGTTATGAGCATAAAAGCATAAGACCTAATATAAACCATGAGACCACTGCAGGAGGGAGTTTAAAAAACATGAATTTAAGATGTGGAAGTTTCATCTCAGATGTGTGTTTGGAAAGCAGCCAGTTTTTCTATGAGTGCAGCAGTGAAGAGGATGACAGTGAACCAGGAGATAAAAATCACTAAGTAATAAGATAAATGACCAAGGGGCTGTTTGTTAATAAGAACTATGAAGAGTAAATACATATATGCATGCATGTATGTGTCTATAAAATCTAATGATATGTTTCCCTAGTGGTCCAGTGGGTAGAGAGTCTGCCTTGCAGTACAAGGTGCTCCGGTTCGATCCCTGGCCTGGGAAAACCCCAGGTGCTGTGGAGTGTCTTGACCAGTGTGTCTAATTGGAGCCAGCTCTCTGGAGTACACGTGCCCAGAGCCGATGCTCTGCAACAAACAAGACAGGCCACTGCAATGGGAGGCCCACACAGGCCAGAATAAAGATGGATGGAAATAAATATAAAAATAAAAAAGGCATGATGGGGGGAAAATCTAATGATATGAAATTCAAAATTGGATAATTTAGTAATAAAGAAAAGAATATCCAGAAAGCAAAATGAGGAACAAAAAGGTCACTTCCTGCATCGTCAGGCCATATGGAAAAAGTAAAAAAGGAAGAAACACAGTCATAATTTTAGAGGGCTTCTGATGAGCCAGTATTCTTATAGGAAACCCAGACGAGGGAGGGCCAGGTTTATATTACAGATGGAAAATTAGACAAGAGTTCAGAAAAAGGTTAATGAAACAGTATAGACAGGCTTCCATGGTGTCTCAGATGGTAAAGAATCCAATTGCAATGGGAGAGTGAAAAAAAGGAACACCTGGATCAAAGGGAATTACTTAAATAACTGAACAAAGAATTTAAACGGGTAAGTAAGTGGGTGAAGACATCAAAAGTGTGGTACAATGAAGAGGTGATAGGTCTTTGGATATGAAGTCCAAGTGGAATAGAAGAAATGCCGGATCAGGTCTATAAAGTGAGTGAACCCTATAGATAGGAGATGGCAGTCAGGGGGTGAGATGAAGATTACATAGTCACCAATATGGCTGGTTAAAACAAGATCTAAGTTATGAGCATAAAAGCATAAGACCTAATATAAACCATGAGACCACTGCAGGAGGGAGTTTAAAAAACATGAATTTAAGATGTGGAAGTTTCATCTCAGATGTGTGTTTGGAAAGCAGCCAGTTTTTCTATGAGTGCAGCAGTGAAGAGGATGACAGTGAACCAGGAGATAAAAATCACTAAGTAATAAGATAAATGACCAAGGGGCTGTTTGTTAATAAGAACTATGAAGAGTAAATACATATATGCATGCATGTATGTGTCTATAAAATCTAATGATATGTTTCCCTAGTGGTCCAGTGGGTAGAGAGTCTGCCTTGCAGTACAAGGTGCTCCGGTTCGATCCCTGGCCTGGGAAAACCCCAGGTGCTGTGAAGTGTCTTGACCAGTGTGTCTAATTGGAGCCAGCTCTCTGGAGTACACGTGCCCAGAGCCGATGCTCTGCAACAAACAAGACAGGCCACTGCAATGGGAGGCCCACACAGGCCAGAATAAAGATGGATGGAAATAAATATAAAAATAAAAAAGGCATGATGGGGGGAAAATCTAATGATATGAAATTCAAAATTGGATAATTTAGTAATAAAGAAAAGAATATCCAGAAAGCAAAATGAGGAACAAAAAGGTCACTTCCTGCATCGTCAGGCCATATGGAAAAAGTAAAAAAGGAAGAAACACAGTCATAATTTTAGAGGGCTTCTGATGAGCCAGTATTCTTATAGGAAACCCAGACGAGGGAGGGCCAGGTTTATATTACAGATGGAAAATTAGACAAGAGTTCAGAAAAAGGTTAATGAAACAGTATAGACAGGCTTCCATGGTGTCTCAGATGGTAAAGAATCCAATTGCAATGGGAGAGGACCAGGGTTTGATCCTGGGGTCTGGAAGATCACCTGGAGAATACCCATTCCCATGATGGATTTAATGAAAACAGCACTGAAGATATTTAACTTTGAAACTGAAGGTGAAAGTAAGACCGTGCACATGATTCCCTTTGACATTACTCTCCCTCCTACACTTCCACCCTCACAGTGGAGAATACATCAATGAATTACTTATTAAGAAAACTGATCTTTTAAGAAGAAAAACCTAGACTGTATTTCAACATCAGATGGAATGTAATTTCACATAGGGGTTGAGTATTCCTAAAAAAGACCAATGACTTTAAGTCTATTGAAGAATGGCTATTATTACCACCCACTTAATGTGAGAAAAAGTTTGTGCCAGAGTATCCTTGGAAACCTTCATGAATAAGCATTTCAGGGATGGCAGTTAGCTTAACAAGTCACAGTGTCACACATCTAATTCTTAGAGAAAACATTTCTAGTTGGCAGAGGTCAGATCCGTTTCTAAGCAGCACATTATTCTTGACTCCTAATGGGGACTATAATCTCTCTTTCCTAACAAGGACTATGATTCTTCCCCTGAGTCAATGATATGACTGTTTGGGATGAAGGAGAAGCAATTTTATAACATTTTAAACCAATCCAGGAAATATAACTAATGGAAAAGACACTATACAGTGAAAAAAATTAACAACAGAACTCCTTCTAAATGATGGAGATGAGCTCATGTGTCATCTCTTAAGAGATCATTTAAAAGATAACACTCAAATATGTGATGATCCTTTTTTAAATACAGTAACATAAAGAGCAAATAGAATGAGAATGTGGTGATGGCAGAAATGTCACTGTGATATTGAAGAATCTGTGGAAACTGACAAGCCTCATCACAGCTAGATTAAATCACAAAGGAACAGAAAAGAGAGGAAAGTCAGCAGAGATTAAATGACTGGCCACAAGCAGTGTTAGTCAAGGAAACAAAGGAAAAAAAGGTGTTCATAAATGAAACAGTATAGACAGGCTTCCATGGTGTCTCAGATGGTAAAGAATCCAATTGCAATGGGAGAGGACCAGGGTTTGATCCTGGGGTCTGGAAGATCACCTGGAGAATACCCATTCCCATGATGGATTTAATGAAAACAGCACTGAAGATATTTAACTTTGAAACTGAAGGTGAAAGTAAGACCGTGCACATGATTCCTTTGACATTACTCTCCCTCCTACACTTCCACCCTCACAGTGGAGAATACATCAATGAATTACTTATTAAGAAAACTGATCTTTTAAGAAGAAAAACCTAGACTGTATTTCAACATCAGATGGAATGTAATTTCACATAGGGGTTGAGTATTCCTAAAAAAGACCAATGACTTTAAGTCTATTGAAGAATGGCTATTATTACCACCCACTTAATGTGAGAAAAAGTTTGTGCCAGAGTATCCTTGGAAACCTTCATGAATAAGCATTTCAGGAATGGCAGTTAGCTTAACAAGTCACAGTGTCACACATCTAATTCTTAGAGAAAACATTTCTAGTTGGCAGAGGTCAGATCCGTTTCTAAGCAGCACATTATTCTTGACTCCTAATGGGGACTATAATCTCTCTTTCCTAACAAGGACTATGATTCTTCCCCTGAGTCAATGATATGACTGTTTGGGATGAAGGAGAAGCAATTTTATAACATTTTAAACCAATCCAGGAAATATAACTAATGGAAAAGACACTATACAGTGAAAAAAATTAACAACAGAACTCCTTCTAAATGATGGAGATGAGCTCATGTGTCATCTCTTAAGAGATCATTTAAAAGATAACACTCAAATATGTGATGATCCTTTTTTAAATACAGTAACATAAAGAGCAAATAGAATGAGAATGTGGTGATGGCAGAAATGTCACTGTGATATTGAAGAATCTGTGGAAACTGACAAGCCTCATCACAGCTAGATTAAATCACAAAGGAACAGAAAAGAGAGGAAAGTCAGCAGAGATTAAATGACTGGCCACAAGCAGTGTTAGTCAAGGAAACAAAGGAAAAAAAGGTGTTCATAAATGAAACTGTCAGACTGAAGGGGAATAACATTGTTAAAAGTTTCGAGTTTTTTTATGAGTTCAATGTGGATCAAAATACCAAAGTCAGAAGAATCAGACAGTTGAGTAAAGTTTACTTTAAGGAGGCTCTTGAAAAGTTATCATTCACTAATATAAATATATATTCAGGACAAATACCAAGAGGGGGTAGATACTTTAAAAAGGAAAAGTTTAGGGCTTCCCTGGTGACCCAGTGGGTAAGGACACCGCCTTGCAATGCAAGGGGCGCCAGTTCGATCCCTGGCCTGGGAAGATCCCATGTGCCGCCGAGCGACTGGACCAATGTGTCCAATTACCGAGCCGGAGCTCTGGAGCGCATGCACCCAGAGCCAGTGCTCTGCAACAACAGAGGCCACTGCGACGGGAGGCCCACGATGGATGAAAATAGATAAATGAAAGACCAATAGAAGTGGCCCGCCCGTCCCCCTCCCTCCCTCCCACCAAAAAAAGGGAAAAGTTTAGAGAGTTGAGATAAATTTTCATCTCTGTGTTATTACTTCTTATGTCACTTGTAAGAATTATATGTGCGGTAGAAATATAGAGGATTTAAATCTTAACAAGTAAAACATTCATTAAAAAATTCTGACCATACAAGAAATAGCTAAAAATTAAGACATGGCAAGAACAATTAAACAATATTATCGTCATTTAGTCGCTATGTCCTGTCGGACTCTTTGCAACCCCATGGACGATAGCCTGCAAGGCCCGTATCCCTGAGATTTCCCACTATACAGTGAAAAAAATTAACAACAGAACTCCTTCTAAATGATGGAGATGAGCTCATGTGTCATCTCTTAAGAGATCATTTAAAAGATAACACTCAAATATGTGATGATCCTTTTTTAAATACAGTAACATAAAGAGCAAATAGAATGAGAATGTGGTGATGGCAGAAATGTCACTGTGATATTGAAGAATCTGTGGAAACTGACAAGCCTCATCACAGCTAGATTAAATCACAAAGGAACAGAAAAGAGAGGAAAGTCAGCAGAGATTAAATGACTGGCCACAAGCAGTGTTAGTCAAGGAAACAAAGGAAAAAAAGGTGTTCATAAATGAAACTGTCAGACTGAAGGGGAATAACATTGTTAAAAGTTTCGAGTTTTTTTATGAGTTCAATGTGGATCAAAATACCAAAGTCAGAAGAATCAGACAGTTGAGTAAAGTTTACTTTAAGGAGGCTCTTGAAAAGTTATCATTCACTAATATAAATATATATTCAGGACAAATACCAAGAGGGGGTAGATACTTTAAAAAGGAAAAGTTTAGGGCTTCCCTGGTGACCCAGTGGGTAAGGACACCGCCTTGCAATGCAAGGGGCGCCAGTTCGATCCCTGGCCTGGGAAGATCCCATGTGCCGCCGAGCGACTGGACCAATGTGTCCAATTACCGAGCCGGAGCTCTGGAGCGCATGCACCCAGAGCCAGTGCTCTGCAACAACAGAGGCCACTGCGACGGGAGGCCCACGATGGATGAAAATAGATAAATGAAAGACCAATAGAAGTGGCCCGCCCGTCCCCCTCCCTCCCTCCCACCAAAAAAAGGGAAAAGTTTAGAGAGTTGAGATAAATTTTCATCTCTGTGTTATTACTTCTTATGTCACTTGTAAGAATTATATGTGCCGGTAGAAATATAGAGGATTTAAATCTTAACAAGTAAAACATTCATTAAAAAATTCTGACCATACAAGAAATAGCTAAAAATTAAGACATGGCAAGAACAATTAAACAATATTATCGTCATTTAGTCGCTATGTCCTGTCGGACTCTTTGCAACCCCATGGACGATAGCCTGCAAGGCTCCTGTATCCCTGAGATTTCCCAGGCAAAAACACTGGAGTGGGCTGACATTTCCTTCTGCAGAAAATTTTTCTGTCTTAGGGATCCAACCCATGTCTCCTGTATTTAGGAGTTGACTCTTTACCACTAAGTCACCAGGGAAGTCTATTAAACTCTATTACATATTAATAACAACAACAAAAAAGGTTTATGCTCTTTGCAGTCAAATTAATGGCACACACTATTCACAATTTGGAAAACATAAATAAATGAATACTATCACATAAATTATGGTAAATATTTCCTGGAGGAGGATATGGCAACCTATGCCAGTATTCTTGCCTTGAGAACTCCAATGGGCAGAGGAGCCAGGATTGCTGCAGTCCATGGATTTGCAAAGGGTCCGTCACAACTTAAGCAACTTTGCACGTATATCATATCATAAAATTAGGAAATTAGACAGTTTGGAATTATACAATGAGCATACTTATCCTTACCACACAACAGTTTACAAATTTAGAGACTGTTAGTAGTACTGCCATTTTCATTATAATTTTTAAGCAGCAAAAAACAAGCGTTAGCAACTTTTGTATTACCTGAACTGTTTAAAGTGTTTAAGGAATATAAATCTTATGGAAAATACTGTATGATGATCATGATAGACATGAGCAGCTCTGAAATAACCTATATTCAAGTGAGAAAATTAATATAACAGTTGAAAAATTAAAGTACAGTTTGTACACAAAAATAATGGTAATTGGGAGGTCAAATTAATGGACCTGGTGCAATGCCTGACCCAGAAAAGGCAACAGAAGATGCAGAGTCTCAGAAGGAGAAAACAATACAGGTACTTAAGAATGTATATACCTTAATATACTGAGTTTATTTTAAACTATACAAATAGAAGAAATAGCTTAGAATAAAGAGGACTGTGTTCATACGTCAATCTTAATTACTCTTTTTTTCTTTACGATTAATTATGTTGCTGTGTGGTCTTAAGAAAACTATTCACTGCATGAAATATGCATTGACTTAATTAAAATAATTAGTATGCACTGACTTATTAAATATATAAAAATAATACAGTAAATTATTGGTATAAAATTATACATGTAACCAATCAGTTGTATGTATGTAGAGTAGAATATTATTTTGAAGTGAAAATTAATAAATTATAACTCTCTTTACCTATAGCTTCCCTGATGGCTCAGCAGTTAGGAACCTGACTGCCAGTACAGGAGACATGGGTTTGGTCCAGGAAAGGACAACCCAGTCCAATATTCTTGCCTGGAAAACCCCATGAACAGAGGAGCCTGGTGGGCTACAGTCCATGGGCTACAGTTTGTGGGGTCGCAAAAAGAGTCAGACACAACTTAGTGAGTAAACAACAACCACCTCAGTGGCTATACCTCCATAGTTTTATGCCAATAGTTTTAAACTTTGGAGAGATTCCACAGGTACCTAGTACTGAATATAGTTTGTATTTTAAAAGTATTTATTTACAATTTCCACCAACTTAAGCAACTTTGCACGTATATCATATCATAAAATTAGGAAATTAGAGGAATTATACAATGAGCATACTTATCCTTACCACACAACAGTTTACAAATTTAGAGACTGTTAGTAGTACTGCCATTTTCATTATAATTTTTAAGCAGCAAAAAACAAGCGTTAGCAACTTTTGTATTACCTGAACTGTTTAAAGTGTTTAAGGAATATAAATCTTATGGAAAATACTGTATGATGATCATGATAGACATGAGCAGCTCTGAAATAACCTATATTCAAGTGAGAAAATTAATATAACAGTTGAAAAATTAAAGTACAGTTTGTACACAAAAATAATGGTAATTGGGAGGTCAAATTAATGGACCTGGTGCAATGCCTGACCCAGAAAAGGCAACAGAAGATGCAGAGTCTCAGAAGGAGAAAACAATACAGGTACTTAAGAATGTATATACCTTAATATACTGAGTTTATTTTAAACTATACAAATAGAAGAAATAGCTTAGAATAAAGAGGACTGTGTTCATACGTCAATCTTAATTACTCTTTTTTTCTTTACGATTAATTATGTTGCTGTGTGGTCTTAAGAAAACTATTCACTGCATGAAATATGCATTGACTTAATTAAAATAATTAGTATGCACTGACTTATTAAATATATAAAAATAATACAGTAAATTATTGGTATAAAATTATACATGTAACCAATCAGTTGTATGTATGTAGAGTAGAATATTATTTTGAAGTGAAAATTAATAAATTATAACTCTCTTTACCTATAGCTTCCCTGATGGCTCAGCAGTTAGGAACCTGACTGCCAGTACAGGAGACATGGGTTTGGTCCAGGAAAGGACAACCCAGTCCAATATTCTTGCCTGGAAAACCCCATGAACAGAGGAGCCTGGTGGGCTACAGTCCATGGGCTACAGTTTGTGGGGTCGCAAAAAGAGTCAGACACAACTTAGTGAGTAAACAACAACCACCTCAGTGGCTATACCTCCATAGTTTTATGCCAATAGTTTTAAACTTTGGAGAGATTCCACAGGTACCTAGTACTGAATATAGTTTGTATTTTAAAAGTATTTATTACAATTTTTCCCACTACAGATGGCCTGATATTCATTCAAATAAGTTTAAAACTATTAAAAAAAAAAAAAACTATTTTAAATTTATAAACACATATAATCACAGCACTCATCAAAATGAGGTGGTTTAATAAATTGTAACACTAAAGATAAATCCTATTTTATATAAAACTTCCACAATATTAAGAAAAGGAAATTACATAGTCGATATGGTAAGCAGAGCATTATACTGGCATACCAAAAAAATATCAATGTCAATATTTCGTAGGGATAACCTAAGTAATGGTGATTAAAGAACAATCACATTTATGAGCAATGAATCAAATGTTCCAAATATAATAATTTCTGATGGACAAATGTTGTGGGTATGTAAGTAACATATAATCTCAAGAACATAAGGATAGATATACCCAGAAATTAAAAAATACAAACACTAAAGGTCCTTGATGAGTTTAACCTACTGTCATTTACTGTGATAATTACACAGTTAAAACAGTCTACTGCTTAAAAACTTCCATAGAAAATTATATAATCACCCTAATTGACAGGAAAAACAGTAAAAAATTCAATACTAATTTTTAACGTAAATTCTTCGCCAAGTAGTGATAAACAAGACCTTCTTGATAAATGTTACAGCTCAAAAGTATACTGCAAAAATCTTAATCATGTATGATTTGCATTAAAGTTAGGAACAAGAAATGATGACCAAATCACTGCTAAATTCAACATTTTGGAGAGGATTTGAGATAATATGATCTCAAAAATAAAGTAAGATTAAAAATACAAAGCATAGGGGGATTCCCTGGTGGTCCAGTGGATAAAGAGTCCGCCTTGCATTGCAAGGGGCACCAGTTCAATCCCCAGCCCAGGAGGATCCCACATGTCCTGGAGCAGCTGGACTGGTGTGTCCAATTATGAGCCAGTGCTCTGGAGCGCATGCGCAGAGCAACGTGCTCTGCAAGGACAGAGGCCACTGCAATGGGAGGCCCACACTGGCCCACGAATAAAGATGGATGAAAAATAAATAAATAAATAGAGATCAATACAAAGAGGACAAAAATTTAAACAAAATACAAAGCATAAAGATTGTGAGATAAATAAGTATTGTATTAACTTCATCATCATTTATACAATGCTTTCTGAATATCAGATTACCTTGCAAGTATTTAATATGTTAACTTATTTAATCTTCTAACAACTTTATGAGATACTATTATCATACTGATTTACTTGATAGAAGAGGAGTTTAAATGAATTACTCATGGTTACCTAGCTATTATAGTCTACATTAGAGCCTGAATTCAAGATTTCTACCTCAACTACAAATATTCTTTACCAAATATATGGCTGCTTCTCCATTACTGAAGACTACATGATCATGCAAATATTTTACAATGTTATAAAAGGCAAGATGGTATACAGGTAGCTGAAGAAGTTCAAATGTTGTGGGTATGTAAGTAACATATAATCTCAAGAACATAAGGATAGATATACCCAGAAATTAAAAAATACAAACACTAAAGGTCCTTGATGAGTTTAACCTACTGTCATTTACTGTGATAATTACACAGTTAAAACAGTCTACTGCTTAAAACTTCCATAGAAAATTATATAATCACCCTAATTGACAGGAAAAACAGTAAAAAATTCAATACTAATTTTTAACGTAAATTCTTCGCCAAGTAGTGATAAACAAGACCTTCTTGATAAATGTTACAGCTCAAAAGTATACTGCAAAAATCTTAATCATGTATGATTTGCATTAAAGTTAGGAACAAGAAATGATGACCAAATCACTGCTAAATTCAACATTTTGGAGAGGATTTGAGATAATATGATCTCAAAAATAAAGTAAGATTAAAAATACAAAGCATAGGGGGATTCCCTGGTGGTCCAGTGGATAAAGAGTCCGCCTTGCATTGCAAGGGGCACCAGTTCAATCCCCAGCCCAGGAGGATCCCACATGTCCTGGAGCAGCTGGACTGGTGTGTCCAATTATGAGCCAGTGCTCTGGAGCGCATGCGCAGAGCAACGTGCTCTGCAAGGACAGAGGCCACTGCAATGGGAGGCCCACACTGGCCCACGAATAAAGATGGATGAAAAATAAATAAATAAATAGAGATCAATACAAAGAGGACAAAAATTTAAACAAAATACAAAGCATAAAGATTGTGAGATAAATAAGTATTGTATTAACTTCATCATCATTTATACAATGCTTTCTGAATATCAGATTACCTTGCAAGTATTTAATATGTTAACTTATTTAATCTTCATAACAACTTTATGAGATACTATTATCATACTGATTTACTTGATAGAAGAGGAGTTTAAATGAATTACTCATGGTTACCTAGCTATTACAGTCTACATTAGAGCCTGAATTCAAGATTTCTACCTCAACTACAAATATTCTTTACCAAATATATGGCTGCTTCTCCATTACTGAAGACTACATGATCATGCAAATATTTTACAATGTTACTGTGGAAACAGATAGAGACAGAACAGAATGGTATACAGGTAGCTGAAGAAGTTCAACTAAGGGACTACAGATATAGTGAGAAACTTAGTGAGAAACTTTGAGAGACCACTGTAAGTTAATGACCATCCACATAAGCCATTGGAACTTCATGGAACAAAGCAGGTTTATTTAATGTTAAAACCATAAACCAAAGCATGAGATATTGCCGCAGGCAGAGCATAGTTATTTATTCCTGATTAATAGAATTGAGGAAACACTCAATTGCCCCGGTACTATTATCAGAAAACTTCAACGTATACTCTATAGTTTCCTCTAATTTGCAACTAGAACTTCAACAGTAAAAAAGGAGTGAAGTTCAAATCAAGATCAGATTTATTGAAACATAATATAAATCAATTCAACATTCATTATAACTTTCATCAATCACTCTAAGCAATGTAACAGTAATAATAACTTCAAGGTTTTAAAATTATCTCAGAATTCCAAAGTTATTTCAGAACTTTAAAGTTATCTCAGAACTCAATCAACAATACAGTATTCTAACCTCAGAGCTGAGGAGCTTCCCAAGTGTGGCTGAGCCGCATGAGCGAGCTCCTTACAATCTGTTCCCCTGCCCCTTTTATAGTGAAACGATCTCATTAAAATTCGAGCCTGTTTAGGATTTTGGCCCGAGTTCGTGTACACCAAAGCATTTCCTCTTTCTTTAAAGTGACAGTAACAATTTAGGCAATTGATTTTACTTCTCATTCAACCATTGTATTTATTCAGGCATTATATAAATCAGACTCAAGCATAAACACAAAATCTCTCGATTAGTTTTAACATTAGAGATAGTTTAAGTAAAAACTTAAAAAGTCAAAAGAAAACTTTCTTCCTAATCACTTGAACTAGTGATTAAAGAAAAACCTAAACCTTGGAACTATCATACAGAGACTTTACCCTTTGCACTATACCAGGGCAGGCTATTTCACTTATTATTTAAACTTCCTTATACTTAATAAGTAACTACATATTACCTCGGGGAGTTCCCTTCTTTTTTTTATTTTTTTCCTCTCTGAACCTTACTGGGTGGTTGTGACTCAGGTTCACTTTCATTTTCACTAGAAAGGCTTTGACTGCTTTGTTCATGATTTCTTTTATTCCTTTCAGATACAATTCTCTTGCCTTTTGGGTTAACATATATCCCCCCTTTAGGTATCATCATATTCACCCACTCTTCTTCTCCCTCTGAACTTATCTCACTTTCCAAAGGGTGAACCATAGGTCTAAAAAACTCATCTGGGGTTCGAGGACTGTCTGAGCTATCCATATCATCATCACTCATTTCCTTATATCCAGGGGCCCAGTAATTCCCTAAGAGTTCGCCTGTGGTAGCCCACAATAATATGTTCCAGGCCATGAGGTGGAAGGAAAATATCAACACCCTTCTACTCTGAATCTGCACTGCAGTATGATAATCCTAGTTTGACCTACAGGGTGAGAGACTATCCTGACTGATACAAACCTAATGTCTACTCAAAAAATATGGTCTTTTCCCCTTCCCTCTTCCTTGGACCATAAAAAGTATTGCCCACTTAATCCTTGGAACAGACCCCCCTTGCCTCCTGGCTTGCATCTCTTGTTGTTGTTCAGTTACTAAGTCATGTCCAAGTCTTTGCAACTCTATGGACTGCAGCTCACCAGGCTTCCCATCCTTGAATATCTCCCAAAGTTGGTTCAAATTAATGTCCATTGAGTCAGTAATGCTATCTAACCATCTCATCCTCTGCCACTCTCTTTTCTTTTTGCCTTCAGTCCTTCCCAAGAGCAGCATCTTCCCCAATGAGCCATCTCTTCTCATCAGGTGGCCAAAATATTGGAGCTTCAGCTTCAGTATCATTCCTTTAAATGAATGTTCAGAGTTGATTTCCTATACTGCCTATATTAGGACATCTATGTTTTACCTATCACTTTGTTTCTCACTGAATTCCTGCTGCACTAAGAGACAAAGAACCTGAGCATCAGTAAGTCAATTCAGGATGTGAGTTATTCTAAAACCATGGGTCAGAGTCCCAAGAAGAGTTTTGGCTGGGCTCAAGTCTCAGAACATGAGTTCAAGACCCAATCTACAGCTTCAAAACTACAGAAAATGATAAGATAGGCTAGAGAGTGTGCCAAATTAAAAGTTAAAAATAAAAAGGGGGCTTCCCTGGTGGTTGAGTGCATAAAGAATCCACCTTGCTGTGCATGGGGCACTGGTTCAATTCTTGGCCCAGAAGGATCCCACATGCCGTGGATTGGCTGGGCCGTTGTGTCCAATTAGGAGTCAGAGCTCTAGAGCACATGCACCCAGAACCAGTGCTCTGCTGTAAGAGAGGCCACTGCAATGGGAGTCCCACACAGACCAAAGAACAAGGATGGATGAAAATAAATAAATAAATAATCAATAAAAGAGGCAAAAAAAAATTTTTTTAAAAAGAAAAAGACAGTTGAATTAATAATTTAAATATAATAAAAAATACACATTCTGTTTATAAGAGGTAATTAGAAAACTGTGAATTACCCATGTAATAATTAAAGAAGAAATCTGAAAATTCATTATGGTTATTATATTCCATCAAACATTATGGAATAAAGTTTAAAAGCACGTGAATGGGAGGTATGACACTTTAAAGGTAGAGAGTTGTAATATTTAAAAATCACTTATCTTCCCAAATATATCTACAAAGTTTATGCACCACTGCAAGAATTTCAAAAGACAGTAAAATTCAAGAATAGTTAAGATAATTTTAGGAAAAAAATCCCACAGCATGCTTTCCAGTTAATACAAATATGCATAAATAATACTGACAGAATATATGACTAGATTAATTGAGAAAACAAGAAAGATTAATATTCATGAAGATATTTTTTAACATAGATAAGCAATAACCAGTGTTGAGGAAAGGAACTACATCATGGTCATAAGACAAAAATTTTTCTAGGTTGAAAAATCTAAATATTCTTCCTCATACCATAAGCAAGGTTTCTCCTGAGGACATTTCCATTGCAAAGCATCTGCCCATGAATTTTTTTCTTGAGATTCTCTTAGATTGCCTCATTGAATCAGATCTAAGGCACTAGTCTGTCACAGTCTAGATATAAACTGTTTCTTTCTACTATACAATTTTATTAAGCCTTTTAAAAATAGCCGTCCTTTTCAGATTAATGCCAATATTGCAACACATCTATCTACTGTGATATTGTAATTTATACCAAGAAACCTATATTAAGTTTCTATCCTGTTTCTGAGAAAGAGCTCTCACAATGCTTGAAATTTCTTAAGTGATGAGAGCAACAACGTGGTCTTCTGTTATATAATGAGGTGGTTGTGCCAAGAAGAAAAAGAGACCACTCTTAGTAGGAAAAGGCTGAATTAGGAGTCTTTATTGCTGGCCAGCGACAAAAGTGCAGTCCCGAATGAAAGGGGTTACATGGTTTTATTTCCTACCACATAAGCTGTTTATAGAGATTAAGAAGGGGGTGACACAGGTATGCTTATCTATCGTCACATCGGCCCCAGTGGTTATACAGTAACAGATCTACAGGTATTCTGAGAAAAAAGGTCCTGATTTCTCACCACATAAGATTAAGAAGAGGGGTGACACAGGTGTATCTATAGCCACATTGGTGCCAGTGGTTACAGCTTAACAAATGTTGTTGATTCCAAGACTGAGGGCTGGGTCTGAGGTCTGTCACATCGCCTCGGAATACCCACGAGCCATGAAACTCGGTAAAAGGACAGAATCATTTGAACAAAGTATCTCTTCTATTTCCTAGCCTTATATTCCCCACTGGTTTTCTTTAAATTTGCACGTGAATGGGATGACACTTTAAAGGTAGAGAGTTGTAATATTTAAAATCACTTATCTTCCCAAATATATCTACAAAGTTTATGCACCACTGCAAGAATTTCAAAAGACAGTAAAATTCAAGAATAGTTAAGATAATTTTAGGAAAAAAATCCCACAGCATGCTTTCCAGTTAATACAAATATGCATAAATAATACTGACAGAATATATGACTAGATTAATTGAGAAAACAAGAAAGATTAATATTCATGAAGATATTTTTTAACATAGATAAGCAATAACCAGTGTTGAGGAAAGGAACTACATCATGGTCATAAGACAAAAATTTTTCTAGGTTGAAAAATCTAAATATTCTTCCTCATACCATAAGCAAGGTTTCTCCTGAGGACATTTCCATTGCAAAGCATCTGCCCATGAATTTTTTTCTTGAGATTCTCTTAGATTGCCTCATTGAATCAGATCTAAGGCACTAGTCTGTCACAGTCTAGATATAAACTGTTTCTTTCTACTATACAATTTTATTAAGCCTTTTAAAAATAGCCGTCCTTTTCAGATTAATGCCAATATTGCAACACATCTATCTACTGTGATATTGTAATTTATACCAAGAAACCTATATTAAGTTTCTATCCTGTTTCTGAGAAAGAGCTCTCACAATGCTTGAAATTTCTTAAGTGATGAGAGCAACAACGTGGTCTTCTGTTATATAATGAGGTGGTTGTGCCAAGAAGAAAAAGAGACCACTCTTAGTAGGAAAAGGCTGAATTAGGAGTCTTTATTGCTGGCCAGCGACAAAAGTGCAGTCCCGAATGAAAGGGGTTACATGGTTTTATTTCCTACCACATAAGCTGTTTATAGAGATTAAGAAGGGGGTGACACAGGTATGCTTATCTATCGTCACATCGGCCCCAGTGGTTATACAGTAACAGATCTACAGGTATTCTGAGAAAAAAGGTCCTGATTTCTCACCACATAAGATTAAGAAGAGGGGTGACACAGGTGTATCTATAGCCACATTGGTGCCAGTGGTTACAGCTTAACAAATGTTGTTGATTCCAAGACTGAGGGGCTGGGTCTGAGGTCTGTCACATCGCCTCGGAATACCCAGGAGCCATGAAACTAGGTAAAAGGCCAGAATCATTTGAACAAAGTATCTCTTCTATTTCCTAGCCTTATATTCCCCACTGGTTTTCTTTATAATGAGTTAAATCTTTAACTCTTCTATAGGCAAGGGTTCATATCTATCTAAAAACATCTGTGAAACTGTCTGGTTGGTGAAGGCTTGAATCCTTTGTTGTATAAATTCTGTTATGCAGCGAATAAGAAGGAACAAAAAGCAGAAATGTAACAGTGGTGACCACCTGGCCAACTAAGGGAAGGAGCCATGAAAGCCATCCTGAAAATTCATTCTAAAACCAGCCATTGTCAGCATGCCTTTGTTTGGTCATTTGGTCTCTAAGCTATTGCACCATGTCTTGAACTATGCTAGATTTATTAGTATAAAAACAACATTGCTCTCCAAGAAAGACACAAATGTCTCCATTTTCTGTATTGAGAAGATTAGGCCCTCTGTGGTTTTGTAATACTATTTCCACCAGGGAGTCTAACTGGTCTCGTAATGAGAGTACCATTGTCATAACAGTGTCTAGGTCTCCGTGAATTTGATCTGAGAATGTCTTTAAGAGATGGCTATGGCCCTGACCACGATGCCTACCCTCCCATAAAAACCTCACTATTTGCCTGAAGAAGAAAACAGGATAGATAGAAAGAGAGCTTCCAGCATAGACACTGGAAGGGGGATAGAAGAATACACCCTTTGCCAGTTTAGGCAAGACAATTTGTATCTTCCAGTCGGTTATTACAACAATAGATCAAAAGAATATTGTACAGTTGCAAAGGCCTTGTAGGCCCACACCCACAGCATTAACATGAGATTAGCTAGAGTATAGTCTCTAGGATTCAGGGCTAGGTGAGACATTCTAATGCAAAGGCCTTTCTAGGCCCAAAACATTAACATAAGACAGAAACTTAGTTTAAGTTTCTGCACTGAAAATCTTTTTCTTTTTTTCTCCTTTTTCTTCCCCCTCTCCTCCTTGGGACCTGCTGGCCTCCTTATCAAATCTGCCTGTTAACTCCTTTCAAGGTGACTTTTGGAAAGAGTCAAAGTTGAGACGCGTTGGCAGGAGTATCAGTCAAGTGGCTAGAGCTTTAGAATTTCCAGTCTCACTCCCAGACCTACAGGCAGTGGTGAGGGCCTGAATCAATTCCAATAGCCAATGATTTTATCAAGCATACCTTCATAAAATTAAGAAAAAAAAAAAAAAAAGGACAGGGTTCAGAGAGTCTCTACATTGGTGAACACTTGGAGGTGCTGGAGAGTGGCATTCTGAGAGGGCATGGGAGTTCTGAGCCCTTTCCCCATGCACTGCCCCATGCATCTTTATCATCCAGCTGTTCCTGGCTATAGTCTTTTATAGTTTAGTCCCTGAGTTGTGTCCAACTCTTGCGACTCATGGACTGTAGCCTACTAGTCTCCTCTGCTCATGGGATACTCCAAGCAAGAATACTGAAGTGGGTTGCCATTTCCTTCTCCAAGGGATATCCTTTTATAATAAATGGTACTCTCCCAAGTAAAAGGTCTCTTGGAGCATGTGAGGTGCAGCAGCATATTAGTCAAAGCTTAGGAGAAAGTCATGGAACCTGATTTATAGCCAGTACATTAGAAATACATGTAATATGCTGGACTTATAACCAGTATCTGAAGTTTGATGAAAGATCATTGGAATCACAGGTGATGACCTTGGTCTGCAACTGGCCTCTAAAGTAGCAGAGGGAATAAAGTTTCATAGACCTGAATCCTTGACCCGTGGAATCTGATGCTATTTCCGGATAGTGTCAGAACTGAGTTGCATTCTAGGTCACCCATCTGGTACTCAAATCTTGCCTGTTATTGGTAAAGGGAATCATTCTCTCCTGCTTGAACTAGAATTAGGATCTGGATAAGTATACTAACACTTCGTCTTATTTTAATTTGTAAGTGTGCTATTAATCTTGGTTTTTAGTCAATATGAGTTTTTCATCATTTACACATATATTTGTCACTTTCCTGTGTCATCATTGAGATTGTCTCTTGCATCTTTCATAGGGTGAATATTTTTCTTCTTGAAAGACATCTTCATTTATATATTACATTTTTTCACCAAATAATCTGTACCCCCTACTTGATCTCTTTCTTTCTTTTTTCTGTTTTATTGTTCAAAACACAGATTGCATGTGAAATCTTACCAAATCTCATGGAATCCTCCATCTATTTTAGGCTTTTTTTCATATTTTTATTTTTTTACTGCTATGTCCTACATTTTGGATAATTAATTCAAATATAATTTCTAGTTCACTTATATATTTCCTGTCTTTGCTGTTATAGCTGCTAATTAAGTATACTTAATATTAAAAAAAAGTTTAAAAATACTAAGTGCAAAGCTCAATAAATTATTATTAAGTGAGTAAAAAGATGCACGTATCATCTAGGTTAAAAATACAACTCTACCAGCATCCAGAAGTCCCTTCCCTATCCTCTGCCATATCTCACTCTCTTTCTCCACTATAATTATTATACTGTTGAGAAGGGCATTGACTGTTTTAAAATTATGTTAGGGTGAGCAGCATATTAGTCTGAAGTGGGTTGCCATTTCTCAAGGGATATCCTTTTATAATAAATGGTACTCTCCCAAGTAAAAGGTCTCTTGGAGCATGTGAGGTGCAGCAGCATATTAGTCAAAGCTTAGGAGAAAGTCATGGAACCTGATTTATAGCCAGTACATTAGAAATACATGTAATATGCTGGACTTATAACCAGTATCTGAAGTTTGATGAAAGATCATTGGAATCACAGGTGATGACCTTGGTCTGCAACTGGCCTCTAAAGTAGCAGAGGGAATAAAGTTTCATAGACCTGAATCCTTGACCCGTGGAATCTGATGCTATTTCCGGATAGTGTCAGAACTGAGTTGCATTCTAGGTCACCCATCTGGTACTCAAATCTTGCCTGTTATTGGTAAAGGGAATCATTCTCTCCTGCTTGAACTAGAATTAGGATCTGGATAAGTATACTAACACTTCGTCTTATTTTAATTTGTAAGTGTGCTATTAATCTTGGTTTTTAGTCAATATGAGTTTTTCATCATTTACACATATATTTGTCACTTTCCTGTGTCATCATTGAGATTGTCTCTTGCATCTTTCATAGGGTGAATATTTTTCTTCTTGAAAGACATCTTCATTTATATATTACATTTTTTCACCAAATAATCTGTACCCCCTACTTGATCTCTTTCTTTCTTTTTTCTGTTTTATTGTTCAAAACACAGATTGCATGTGAAATCTTACCAAATCTCATGGAATCCTCCATCTATTTTAGGCTTTTTTTCATATTTTTATTTTTTTACTGCTATGTCCTACATTTTGGATAATTAATTCAAATATAATTTCTAGTTCACTTATATATTTCCTGTCTTTGCTGTTATAGCTGCTAATTAAGTATACTTAATATTAAAAAAAAGTTTAAAAATACTAAGTGCAAAGCTCAATAAATTATTATTAAGTGAGTAAAAAGATGCACGTATCATCTAGGTTAAAAATACAACTCTACCAGCATCCAGAAGTCCCTTCCCTATCCTCTGCCATATCTCACTCTCTTTCTCCACTATAATTATTATACTGTTGAGAAGGGCATTGACTGTTTTAAAATTATGTTAAAATACAGGGCTTCCCTGGGGGTTGAGTGGGTAAAGAGTCTACCTTGCAGTGCAAGCGGCACTGGTTGGATCCCTGGCCCAGGAAGATTCCACAAGCTGAGGAAGGGCTGAGCCAGTATGTCCAATTATGAACCAGTGTGTCCAATTATGAGCCAGCGTGTCCAATTACGAGCCAGAGCTTTGGAGTGCATGCATCCAGAGCCGGTGCTCTGCAATGAGAGAGGCCGCTGCAATGGGAGGTCCACACAGGACAAAGAATAAAGATGGATGAAAAATAAACAATGACTTAGAGGCAAAAAAAGAGAAAAACTTTAAAAAGAAAGAAATGGTATTTTTTAAAAATATTAAAATACATCATACAAAAATATTTTAGTATTAGACTTTTTCACTTAAAATAATTTGAGATTTATCCACAGTTTAGTTTGTCACTGTAGTTTATTGTGTTACTGCTATACAGTATTCTCGTACATAAATACAGCTTCATTTATCTATCCATGCTTTAGCTTCTGATAGAATTTGTTTTCAGGATTTGTATATTATGGATGAGCTGTACTGAGCATTGTTGTACCCATCTTTTGGTGCACATGGAGACCTTTTTTGAGCAGAGATTTAGGAGTGTAACTGCTAGTTCATAAAGAAGATAATGACAAACAGTTCTCTGAGTCACTCGACCAATATAGACTGCGTGCCAGCAGTTATTGAAAATGCTTTCATCTTTATACACTTGAGAAACCTTGCATCATCAGTCAGTCTTTTGAATATCTGTCACTAGTCATAATTTCTAGTTCACTTATATATTTCCTGTCTTTGCTGTTATAGCTGCTAATTAAGTATACTTAATATTAAAAAAAAGTTTAAAAATACTAAGTGCAAAGCTCAATAAATTATTATTAAGTGAGTAAAAAGATGCACGTATCATCTAGGTTAAAAATACAACTCTACCAGCATCCAGAAGTCCCTTCCCTATCCTCTGCCATATCTCACTCTCTTTCTCCACTATAATTATTATACTGTTGAGAAGGGCATTGACTGTTTTAAAATTATGTTAAAATACAGGGCTTCCCTGGGGGTTGAGTGGGTAAAGAGTCTACCTTGCAGTGCAAGCGGCACTGGTTGGATCCCTGGCCCAGGAAGATTCCACAAGCTGAGGAAGGGCTGAGCCAGTATGTCCAATTATGAACCAGTGTGTCCAATTATGAGCCAGCGTGTCCAATTACGAGCCAGAGCTTTGGAGTGCATGCATCCAGAGCCGGTGCTCTGCAATGAGAGAGGCCGCTGCAATGGGAGGTCCACACAGGACAAAGAATAAAGATGGATGAAAAATAAACAATGACTTAGAGGTAAAAAAAGAGAAAAACTTTAAAAAGAAAGAAATGGTATTTTTTAAAAATATTAAAATACATCATACAAAAATATTTTAGTATTAGACTTTTTCACTTAAAATAATTTGAGATTTATCCACAGTTTAGTTTGTCACTGTAGTTTATTGTGTTACTGCTATACAGTATTCTCGTACATAAATACAGCTTCATTTATCTATCCATGCTTTAGCTTCTGATAGAATTTGTTTTCAGGATTTGTATATTATGGATGAGCTGTACTGAGCATTGTTGTACCCATCTTTTGGTGCACATGGAGACCTTTTTTGAGCAGAGATTTAGGAGTGTAACTGCTAGTTCATAAAGAAGATAATGACAAACAGTTCTCTGAGTCACTCGACCAATATAGACTGCGTGCCAGCAGTTATTGAAAATGCTTTCATCTTTATACACTTGAGAAACCTTGCATCATCAGTCAGTCTTTTGAATATCTGTCACTTAGGTCATATGTAGTTGTGTCTCATGAGGTTTCAGTTTGCATTTCTCTGATGGTGACACTGACTGAGTCAGGAGATAGATGAACTGTTTTTCCCCTGTGAACAGAAATTTCATAGCAGCATAAAAGCAGGATGATGCAGGAGGCTGGACCCTTCCCAGATAAAAGACCACATATGCCTCACTTCAGAGTCAAGGAGACCTTTCCAACTGCACATGTGCAGAATCCTTGGAGGAATCAATAAGGGAGGGGACACCACTTCCCAGTAAGTGATGTCAACTACTCACAGACTTCTTTGCTGGAACCCCTCTTGGCTGAGAGATGCATGCACACACATGGGAGGATCCTGAGATAAACAAAATACAGACTCAGAACCTGGCAAATCAAATAATTGGCCAAAGGGAGGCCAGAAGAAATGCACTCAAAGAGTTCACAAACTACCATGAGGGAGGGCTCTCTTTGAGCTGGCCTGTGGGTCTATACACACATACTGTACTCATTTCTAATAAACACTTTACTTGCTTTACTACTTTCCATCTTTAAATGTAAACTCCTTTCTACACAGCTGATGGGCTGGGGCCTTATCACTGGCCACTGGTCCCTGGTGGTTCAGTAGCTAGGATTCAGTGCTCTAAGTGCTACAGCCCGATCTCAATCTCTAGGCAAGAACTGAAGCCCTGCTTCAAGCTGCTACAGGCTGAGTCCACCCAAGAGCAACACTAAGTCACATTTTCATGTTTGTTAGTCACTTGGATATACTCTCTTGCAAAATACCTGTTTAGTTTTCTTGCCAATAATTCCTTTGTATCATTCAATATGTATCCTTTTTATGCTTTGATTTGATTGAAGCACCTTGTCATTTACATATGTTACAAATTTCTTAATACTTTGCCTTCCTTTTGTATACTCCTATTAATATTTTTTGAGAAAGAGTTCTTAATTTCAGTTGTAGCACATGTTGATTTTATCTCTAACATTTGTTATTTGTGAACAACCTCAGATATTGTAAGAAATTGGTACACAGTTAACTCCTCCTAATTTTCTGAAGAGATTTATCTTTCCTCTGTTTGCAATGATATGCTTTTCTTAAATCTACAAAATAAACATGTGTATCAACACATGGGATATATATATAACTAATCTGGGATTATACATATCTGTAAACAACAAAGTTCTGTAAAAGTAAAAAGTAAAATAAATATCATCATTAAAAAGAACAGTAGTACAAGCACAGCAAAATATACATATATATATATATATTTATTTATATGTGTGTGTGTGTTTGGCTCTTTATGTGCTGGTCTATACTTTCTGTCTTTAGTCCAGTATCATTCTGTCTTACACAATGCATTGATATGCTTGTGATATATACTTCCTTTTCTATTTCATCTCCAATATTAATTTCTATTTCTTCTCCAATTATTAATCAATAATACATTTTTATATAGATGTCTTAGTATTTTTCATAAAATATATTTCAAGTTAATGATTTTTATATTAATATAAATGATTTCCTATATACAATTTTCTTCTTTAAATGTTTGCTGCTGATTTTATTTATCTATTGTTTAAAAAATATACACAAAAATTTTTAGTGCTTTTTAAATTATTTGGTGTTTTTCATAGTTTATATCTCTTGTTTTAAAACTCACTCTTGCTTTTAATGTGACAATATACTTATTCAATAATGTAAATCTGTTAAGTTCAAGATCTGAAGTCTTTCTTGTAGTGTCAATTGTTCTGCTGACTGTCATAAACTGTGTCTTATTTAGGTATCAGGTTTTAACATTTTAATACTGTGAACTCATTTTTCCAAGAACTTTATGTTTGAGAATGCTTTGAAGTCCAAGTTGAATCTGAGTTTTTTCCAGAAAGTATTTGCTTTTGGTTTGTTTCAAGCACCTGTAAGAATGAAAATAAATCTAACTTTTGCTTTGATTTGATTGAAGCACCTTGTCATTTACATATGTTACAAATTTCTTAATACTTTGCCTTCCTTTTGTATACTCCTATTAATATTTTTTGAGAAAGAGTTCTTAATTTCAGTTGTAGCACATGTTGATTTTATCTCTAACATTTGTTATTTGTGAACAACCTCAGATATTGTAAGAAATTGGTACACAGTTAACTCCTCCTAATTTTCTGAATAGATTTATCTTTCCTCTGTTTGCAATGATATGCTTTTCTTAAATCTACAAAATAAACATGTGTATCAACACATGGGATATATATATAACTAATCTGGGATTATACATATCTGTAAACAACAAAGTTCTGTAAAAGTAAAAAGTAAAATAAATATCATCATTAAAAAGAACAGTAGTACAAGCACAGCAAAATATACATATATATATATATATTTATTTATATGTGTGTGTGTGTTTGGCTCTTTATGTGCTGGTCTATACTTTCTGTCTTTAGTCCAGTATCATTCTGTCTTACACAATGCATTGATATGCTTGTGATATATACTTCCTTTTCTATTTCATCTCCAATATTAATTTCTATTTCTTCTCCAATTATTAATCAATAATACATTTTTATATAGATGTCTTAGTATTTTTCATAAAATATATTTCAAGTTAATGATTTTTATATTAATATAAATGATTTCCTATATACAATTTTCTTCTTTAAATGTTTGCTGCTGATTTTATTTATCTATTGTTTAAAAAATATACACAAAAATTTTTAGTGCTTTTTAAATTATTTGGTGTTTTTCATAGTTTATATCTCTTGTTTTAAAACTCACTCTTGCTTTTAATGTGACAATATACTTATTCAATAATGTAAATCTGTTAAGTTCAAGATCTGAAGTCTTTCTTGTAGTGTCAATTGTTCTGCTGACTGTCATAAACTGTGTCTTATTTAGGTATCAGGTTTTTAACATTTTAATACTGTGAACTCATTTTTTCCAAGAACTTTATGTTTGAGAATGCTTTGAAGTCCAAGTTGAATCTGAGTTTTTTCCAGAAAGTATTTGCTTTTGGTTTGTTTCAAGCACCTGTAAGAATGAAAATAAATCTAAAACAATTTTTGTAGTTTGAAGTTTTTAGAACACTCAACTGTATAATAACTTCATTAATTTTCTAACATGATTCAAATTCTTATACTACTCTTAGGTTTTTACTAATATAATATTTATTAAAAATGTGTATTTTGTGTATAAAATCAGCATTGACAATTTTTTCATGATTTATTCCATGAATCAGATTAACTAGATCAAAGACAGACCATCAGTAGTTCATCGAAATGTGATTTTAAATGATGTGTTCAAAATTATGTTGTAAAGGTTTTCTAAATGATGAATTGCTAATTGAATGGGTTAACCACTTTATTCAGCATTATAATCTTCCATTTCCTTAATTAGTAAGATGGTAAGTAAGTTTTCCACATGTTCATTTGTTCAGCATATTTCCTCTTTGGTAAATGCTGTGTTTCTTTGAAGTTACATTTAATACTCCTGTTTAATATTTGTATTTGTAACTTAAGATGAAGATGCACAGTAGCTTTCTCACAGGTTATTTTTAGGAATAAATGTACGATGCTGGAACATGATATCATACTTTCCCTTGAAAAGTCTAAACCAGTTTACATTTACAGTGACTCATTTTCAAACAGTTTTCTGCATTGTTAAATTATGAACATTAAATGCCAAACCTTAAACAGTTAAGCACCAAATGAATTTTACTTTGCAACCTTGAGCCAATTTTAAAGGATTTTTTAAGGTAAAAAGCCATTTTGTGGTTACAAACTAACCTGGAATCCAAAAAATGATCTGTGAATTTTGGCATACTTCATAATACTTCATTAGTTTCACAGAAATCTGGCAGCTGGCATGCATTGTAAGACCAATTCAGGGATCAAATTATGTTAGAACATGCAGGCAATGTTAAGGGATTGCAGCTTTTAGGATTACTTATTCCTTATAGAATGTTCACAGAAATTTGCAGTAAATGCTCAGTAGATGGAGACAGTCAAAATAATTACCATAATCTTATTTAGGTATCAGGTTTTAACATTTTAATACTGTGAACTCATTTTTTCCAAGAACTTTATGTTTGAGAATGCTTTGAAGTCCAAGTTGAATCTGAGTTTTTTCCAGAAAGTATTTGCTTTTGGTTTGTTTCAAGCACCTATAAGAATGAAAATCAATCTAAAACAAATTTTGTAGTTTGAAGTTTTTGGAACACTCAACTGTATAATAACTTCACTAATTTTATAACATGATTCAAAGTATTATACTACTCTTAGGTTTTACTAATATAATATTTATTAAAAATGTGTATTTTGTGTATAAAATCAGCATTGACAATTTTTTCATGATTTATTCCATGAATCAGATTAACTAGATCAAAGACAGACCATCAGTAGTTCATCGAAATGTGATTTTAAATGATGTGTTCAAAATTATGTTGTAAAGGTTTTCTAAATGATGAATTGCTAATTGAATGGGTTAACCACTTTATTCAGCATTATAATCTTCCATTTCCTTAATTAGTAAGATGGTAAGTAAGTTTTCCACATGTTCATTTGTTCAGCATATTTCCTCTTTGGTAAATGCTGTGTTTCTTTGAAGTTACATTTAATACTCCTGTTTAATATTTGTATTTGTAACTTAAGATGAAGATGCACAGTAGCTTTCTCACAGGTTATTTTTAGGAATAAATGTACGATGCTGGAACATGATATCATACTTTCCCTTGAAAAGTCTAAACCAGTTTACATTTACAGTGACTCATTTTCAAACAGTTTTCTGCATTGTTAAATTATGAACATTAAATGCCAAACCTTAAACAGTTAAGCACCAAATGAATTTTACTTTGCAACCTTGAGCCAATTTTAAAGGATTTTTTAAGGTAAAAAGCCATTTTGTGGTTACAAACTAACCTGGAATCCAAAAAATGATCTGTGAATTTTGGCATACTTCATAATACTTCATTAGTTTCACAGAAATCTGGCAGCTGGCATGCATTGTAAGACCAATTCAGGGATCAAATTATGTTAGAACATGCAGGCAATGTTAAGGGATTGCAGCTTTTAGGATTACTTATTCCTTATAGAATGTTCACAGAAATTTGCAGTAAATGCTCAGTAGATGGAGACAGTCAAAATAATTACCATAATCATTATAATCAGATCACAGATAAACTAATATAATTACTATTTTAACACATTTACTAAATACAAACTCCTATGAATATTTATATATGTACATACCCTGTAATATGAGTTTTAAAGTATCTTCTGTCTCTCTTGCTCATAAATATATGTATATACAGAGATACAATATATAACATAATTTTCAGACTGCCACCTTCTCATTGTAACCCCACATAGTAGAGACAGAAAAGAAACAAAATTAATATGACTTTTATAAAGACATTAATCCCATTCACAGTGGTCCCATTCTCATCTAATTCTAATCATTCTTCAAAGGCCACAAATCTTAATTTCATCACACTAAGTAGTAGGATTTCAACATGAACTTGGGGAAAACACAAACATAGAATTCATAACAGGTAACTCACACATCACTACCCTCTCACCATGCTTCTGCTTAACTCTAAACATCTTTTTTTTCCCCAAAAACTTATACTTCTAACTTATATTTAATTTACGTCCTAAATTTTAAAAAACGCTTTTAAAGATCAGGCAAGGAACTGAAAAAAGCCTTTCCACAAAGCAAAGAATTACTCAGAATAACTTACATGATGAAAGTTGATAATACACATCTAACTCGTTTAGTGCCATAAGTGCAAACTGATGTAAGTTGCATTCTGCCCATATAATATATGATTACATTTTGTACCTTTCCACATTTGGATTTTTGGAAAAATTGAAAACATAATATACTTAGATGAAAGATTAGACTATATATCAAAGTCAAAATGATTTTCTGGTTTATGTCCTCCTGTGTGGGAAATAACTGAGAGCTATTTAGAAACTGTCTAGGTCTCTAATTATATTGTTTTTGCACAATTTTAAAATTAATCAAATTTTCCACTTGGACTAAGCTTAGATAGAATTTTTTAAAATCAAAACTTAACAAAAACATGGGGCTTCCCTGGTGGTCCAGTGGGTAAGGACACCGCCTTGCACTGCAAGGGGCGCCAGTTCGAGCCCTGGCCTGGGAAGATCCCACGTGCCGCGGAGCAGCTGGACTGATGTGTCCAATTACCAAGCCGGAGCTCTGGAGCGCATGCACCCAGAGCTGGCGCTCTGCAACGACAGATGCCACTGCAGTTGGAGGCCCACACAGGCCAAAGAACAAAGACAAATAGATGAAAGACCAATAGAAGTGGCCCGCCCGTTCCTCTCCCTCTCCAACCCGACCCCCGCCCAATATAAAATAAATCTTTAAAAAAAAAAAAAAAACTTAACAAAAACAGAAGGAGTAAAGGAAGTTTAAAAAGGAAGTTATACAGAATTATTACTGAAACTACAGCCCACAGAAAACAAATATTTAGGGCTTCCCTGGTGGTCCAGTGGGTGAGGACACTGCCTTGCAGTACAAGGGGCGCTGGTTCAATCCCTGGCCTGGGAAGATCCCACATGCCGCCTAGCGGCCGGACCGATGTGTCAGACTACCGAGCCAGAGCTCTGGAGCGCATGCGCCCAGAGCCAGCGCTCTGCAGCGACAGAGGCCACTGCAATTGGAGGCCCACACAGGCCAAAGAACAAAGACAAATAGATGAAAGACCAATAGAAGTGACCCCCCCGCCCCTCAAAAAACACAAATATTTACAGCAATTTAAGTGTAATCCTGAAATAAAGCCAGCTCTCATATAAATGATAATTTTGTCTATATTTCTATTTTATATTTATTCTGTTTTGAGAATAAATCTCTTTTCAGAGGAAACTCAAGTTTGAAAACAAGTATTAAAAACTAAAATCTTAGGTTTTAGTGTCAATGCAGGGATAGATGATATACTTCAAACAAGCTAAGACCATTCAAAGTCATAACCTTTAGGGAAAGATCAGGATAACTTGGCCAGGTATTCCAAGAGCAGATAGCTAAGACTGTTACAACCAAGGCTCTCAATAGGGAAAAAAAAATCTCATAAGAAATCAAGGCTTTAAACTTAATTCTAATATAAGTCTAAAGTGAAAACAAAAGTCATGATCTATGAAATGGAGAATACTAAAATTTTTCCATAATATATAACAAGATAGTGACTTTCCTGGAGTCTGAATCAAAAAAAACATAAACATAAACTTCAGAAGTAAATTTTCCATAATTATGACTTTACGACAGTCACTTTTTCACACACATACACACCCGAAACAGAAACACAGATCCAATAAAATCTGCTTATAGTAATTTTATACAGTTAAACTTAAAACTTTTAAATTTAATATGCAATTGATTTTTTGAACCTCCAAAGTTATTTCAAAAGTCCAGGGTAAGAAAACAAGTGACCAACAAGCTACTTAAAAGTATACTATCTATATAAAAAGCCTTTTTAAAAGTTTAAATAAAATGAATTTAAAAAGAAAAGAAAAAAATACAATAATATCAGATGAGTACAACTGATATAGGATTTTTAAATAAATATATTGGATTTGTTTCTATTACAGATTTTTTTTAAAAAAAATTAGCAGAATCAGTCTTCCCTGGTGGTCCAGTGGGTAATGGACCCACTGATAAGGACACCACCTTGCAGTTCAAGGGGTGCCAGTTTGATCCCTGGCCTGGGAAGATCCTACGTGCTGCGCAGCAGCTGGACCGATGTGTCAAACTACCAAGCAGGAGCTCTGGAGCACGTGAGCCCAGAGCCAGTGCTCTGCAAGGAGCAAGGCCACTGCGATGGCAAGCCCACATGCACCAAAGAACTAAGACTGATGAAAATGAATAAATGAAAAACCAATAGAAGTGGCCAAAAAAAAAAAATCTTAAAAAATAAAAATTAGCAGAATCTACACAAACAAATGATTAGTCTTTGAAACAGTTTCCATCATAAGGGTATAAACATATTTCTATCCTGACCTTACTGGTTCAAGATAATTTGGATTTTATATTTTTACATGAAATGTCTTACTTATTAACTTGTTACTATTAGAAGTCTTTATTGTTCCACTGTCAAATACATCTTAACGTGCATCCTTTACACATATTTCTGTCTACCAAATGAAAGAATTATATTTGACTATCAATTTAAGAGAAATAATATTTTTATGCCTTTTTTTAAATGTTAACTTTATCTTAAATAGCATGACAGCATCGACTGTACCAAAAACAAACACAGTAAAATTGCTGCAATCATTGATCAAGCCCTACAACCCATTCATTCTCTTAATAAATTAAATCCAGGTGATGTGCTGCATTTTGGAGGGAAGAAACAAGGTCCTTGGGTGCAATGAAAAATAAGAAATTATGTACAGCATGAGAATCACTTCACAGGGAAATAGAGGAATATGGAGCTGAGAGTTCAGAGAAATGACCTCTCAAAAAGTCATAATCCAAGTATTAACTTAAAAAAATTTTTGATATTTTGAACCTCCAAAGTTATTTCTAGGGTAAGAAAACAAGTGACCAACAAGCTACTTAAAAGTATACTATCTATATAAAAGCCTTTTAAAAGTTTAAATAAAATAAATTTTAAAAAAGAAAAGAAAAAAATACAATAATATCAGATGAGTACAACTGATATAGGATTTTTAAATAAATATATTGGATTTGTTTCTATTACAGATTTTTTTTTAAAAAAATTAGCAGAATCAGTCTTCCCTGGTGGTCCAGTGGGTAATGGACCCACTGATAAGGACACCACCTTGCAGTTCAAGGGGTGCCAGTTTGATCCCTGGCCTGGGAAGATCCTACGTGCTGCGCAGCAGCTGGACCGATGTGTCAAACTACCAAGCAGGAGCTCTGGAGCACGTGAGCCCAGAGCCAGTGCTCTGCAAGGAGCAAGGCCACTGCGATGGCAAGCCCACATGCACCAAAGAACTAAGACTGATGAAAATGAATAAATGAAAAACCAATAGAAGTGGCCAAAAAAAAAAAATCTTAAAAAATAAAAATTAGCAGAATCTACACAAACAAATGATTAGTCTTTGAAACAGTTTCCATCATAAGGGTATAAACATATTTCTATCCTGACCTTACTGGTTCAAGATAATTTGGATTTTATATTTTTACATGAAATGTCTTACTTATTAACTTGTTACTATTAGAAGTCTTTATTGTTCCACTGTCAAATACATCTTAACGTGCATCCTTTACACATATTTCTGTCTACCAAATGAAAGAATTATATTTGACTATCAATTTAAGAGAAATAATATTTTTATGCCTTTTTTTAAATGTTAACTTTATCTTAAATAGCATGACAGCATCGACTGTACCAAAAACAAACACAGTAAAATTGCTGCAATCATTGATCAAGCCCTACAACCCATTCATTCTCTTAATAAATTAAATCCAGGTGATGTGCTGCATTTTGGAGGGAAGAAACAAGGTCCTTGGGTGCAATGAAAAATAAGAAATTATGTACAGCATGAGAATCACTTCACAGGGAAATAGAGGAATATGGAGCTGAGAGTTCAGAGAAATGACCTCTCAAAAACTGGTGTGAAGAACTTTCTTGGAGAAATTACAAAGTATTATATAAGAATAAGTAGGGATTAAACAAGCAAAGGAATAAAATGGCGGGGGGAGGGGGTAGATTATCACATATAGAGGAAACATAATTTTGAAAGCCTTAAAGGTGATATATTTTTATATTCAAGGGCCATTTCAATTTTCCTACACTACAGAGTGTGTAAAGCTGCCTGGGAGATAAATATACTTGGTACACTACTTAGGAATAAAAGTAATAAATTTAGACTTAATCCTAAGAGGCATGGTGGTAGAGGAGGAGGCAACAAAAAACCCAAAAAATTTGTGAAGGTATGTATCCAAACGTGTGTCATACTCCTCTAGAATTTCATATCTTTATTTAGTAAACATTTATAGAGTTTTCTCCTCTATTCCCTCCCTTGTTTAACTGGAGAACATCTCACCATCTCTGGGTACCTGAAAACTGATTTCTTATGTCATTTTAGTATTTAAAACAATTAAGTTTTCTAAGGCAAGCCAAGATGACTCCAACTGGGAAAAGTATAACATCCTCTCCCCATCCCACAGTCATTGTACATTGGACAGAATGTGATCACTGATTCAAAGATACTAAGGAAAATCCCAATGGGAAGTCTCTCTCTGGAAGGGACGTTAAATGGCATCTTTCAGAAACTGTTTTACAATAGCTGACAGAAGCTGTTCTGTAGTAAATAAGTAATTGCCTTGACATAATACTGCGAAGAAGGAGAACAAAAAGGCCCTTCTTGGCAAATTATGCCATAGTTCTAGCTGTCCCTGAGACAAAACTGCCTAGCTTTCCGAGTGTTAACTTTATCTTAAATAGCATGACAGCATCGACTGTACCAAAAACAAACACAGTAAAATTGCTGCAATCATTGATCAAGCCCTACAACCCATTCATTCTCTTAATAAATTAAATCCAGGTGATGTGCTGCATTTTGGAGGGAAGAAACAAGGTCCTTGGGTGCAATGAAAAATAAGAAATTATGTACAGCATGAGAATCACTTCACAGGGAAATAGAGGAATATGGAGCTGAGAGTTCAGAGAAATGACCTCTCAAAAACTGGTGTGAAGAACTTTCTTGGAGAAATTACAAAGTATTATATAAGAATAAGTAGGGATTAAACAAGCAAAGGAATAAAATGGCGGGGGGAGGGGGTAGATTATCACATATAGAGGAAACATAATTTTGAAAGCCTTAAAGGTGATATATTTTTATATTCAAGGGCCATTTCAATTTTCCTACACTACAGAGTGTGTAAAGCTGCCTGGGAGATAAATATACTTGGTACACTACTTAGGAATAAAAGTAATAAATTTAGACTTAATCCTAAGAGGCATGGTGGTAGAGGGAGGGAGGCAACAAAAACCAAAAATTAGTGAAGGTATGTATCCAAACGTGTGTCATACTCCTCTAGAATTTCATATCTTTATTTAGTAAACATTTATAGAGTTTTCTCCTCTATTCCCTCCCTTGTTTAACTGGAGAACATCTCACCATCTCTGGGTACCTGAAAACTGATTTCTTATGTCATTTTAGTATTTAAAACAATTAAGTTTTCTAAGGCAAGCCAAGATGACTCCAACTGGGAAAAGTATAACATCCTCTCCCCATCCCACAGTCATTGTACATTGGACAGAATGTGATCACTGATTCAAAGATACTAAGGAAAATCCCAATGGGAAGTCTCTCTCTGGAAGGGACGTTAAATGGCATCTTTCAGAAACTGTTTTACAATAGCTGACAGAAGCTGTTCTGTAGTAAATAAGTAATTGCCTTGACATAATACTGCGAAGAAGGAGAACAAAAAGGCCCTTCTTGGCAAATTATGCCATAGTTCTAGCTGTCCCTGAGACAAAACTGCATTTCTGGTCTTCAACAATGTTCCTTCTTTGACTTGCCACTGTTATCACCGTTGAGTTAATTCCGTCATTTGTAAAACCAAATTTAAGTTATTATTTTGTTTTTATGACGTTTATTTTGCATTTTATATTTAAAACACATTGACAGTCACATTTATTGAAAAACTGATGTATTCACCAAATTGTTATGTTTTTAAGAAGCTTGGTAAGAAAATAGAACTGAAAGAGTAAAGATGATTTACCTAGGTAAGAGAAGAGCATTAAGAAATAAAGCAGAGGGCTTTCCTGGTGGTCCAGTGGGTAAAGACTCCACCTTGCTGTGCAAGGGGCACCAGTTCAATCCCTGGCCAGGGAAGATCCCGTGTGTCGCGGAGCAGCTGGACTGGTGTGTTCAATTACATACAAACCAGCACTCTAAAGCACATGCGCCCAGAGACGGTGCCCTGAAACGAGACAGACCACTGCAATGGGAGGCCCACATACGCCAAAGAATCAAGATGGATGAAAATAAAAGTAAATAAATAAAAGAGGCCAAAATTAAGAAAAAAAAGAAAGAAAGAAAGCAGAGTAGCAGGTTAGGTTTCGAGTTTCACCAAGCTCGGAGATGGTGAAGGACATGGCATGCTGCAGTCCATGGGGTCACAAAGAATCAGACACAACTGAGCGACTGAACTGAAGATAGCAATTAAATAAGTGAAGATTAGATGTGGCTGGCTATGGGCATGTCTGCTGGTATGAAATCTTGATTAGGAATAATGATTCAATAAAAAATAGACAAATTAAACTAAAGACACACATTTACAGTTTCAAATGTAGTGGCCCTCACTCAACATAAACTCAAAGACTGTATGCCTACATATATTAATAATATACAAAGTGAAAACAGATTAAATGTTATCTATTTACCTCATAAAATAGTGGAATAACATCTTTAATGTGTTGAAAGACAATAATGATCAATCTATACTTCAATAGTCAATAAGCACATCACTCAGAGAAATATTATACAAGACTGAAAATAAAGTTTTAGGAAAAAATTTTAAGAAGGAGAACAAAAAGGCCCTTCTTGGCAAATTATGCCATAGTTCTAGCTGTCCCTGAGACAAAACTGCATTTCTGGTCTTCAACAATGTTCCTTCTTTGACTTGCCACTGTTATCACCGTTGAGTTAATTCCGTCATTTGTAAAACCAAATTTAAGTTATTATTTTGTTTTTATGACGTTTATTTTGCATTTTATATTTAAAACACATTGACAGTCACATTTATTGAAAAACTGATGTATTCACCAAATTGTTATGTTTTTAAGAAGCTTGGTAAGAAAATAGAACTGAAAGAGTAAAGATGATTTACCTAGGTAAGAGAAGAGCATTAAGAAATAAAGCAGAGGGCTTTCCTGGTGGTCCAGTGGGTAAAGACTCCACCTTGCTGTGCAAGGGGCACCAGTTCAATCCCTGGCCAGGGAAGATCCCGTGTGTCGCGGAGCAGCTGGACTGGTGTGTTCAATTACATACAAACCAGCACTCTAAAGCACATGCGCCCAGAGACGGTGCCCTGAAACGAGACAGACCACTGCAATGGGAGGCCCACATACGCCAAAGAATCAAGATGGATGAAAATAAAAGTAAATAAATAAAAGAGGCCAAAATTAAGAAAAAAAAGAAAGAAAGAAAGCAGAGTAGCAGGTTAGGTTTCGAGTTTCACCAAGCTCGGAGATGGTGAAGGACATGGCATGCTGCAGTCCATGGGGTCACAAAGAATCAGACACAACTGAGCGACTGAACTGAAGATAGCAATTAAATAAGTGAAGATTAGATGTGGCTGGCTATGGGCATGTCTGCTGGTATGAAATCTTGATTAGGAATAATGATTCAATAAAAAATAGACAAATTAAACTAAAGACACACATTTACAGTTTCAAATGTAGTGGCCCTCACTCAACATAAACTCAAAGACTGTATGCCTACATATATTAATAATATACAAAGTGAAAACAGATTAAATGTTATCTATTTACCTCATAAAATAGTGGAATAACATCTTTAATGTGTTGAAAGACAATAATGATCAATCTATACTTCAATAGTCAATAAGCACATCACTCAGGGAGAAATATTATACAAGACTGAAAATAAAGTTTTAGGAATAGTGAGCAACAAAACTGGTAAATATCTGTGTAAATATAATAGAGTACTTTTCTCTAAACTTAATTTTTTTTTTTACAATTTGAAAGAATCAACAAAGCATGTATGTCATACAAAACGCAAACATACAACAAACACAATACAAGGTGAGTAGGGATAAGAGAATTAGATATTTCAAGTCCAAGAAACATTTCCTAACTAATTTTATGAAGTTGCCATTACCCTAGTACCAAAACCAAAGACATAACAAAGAAATAAGGCAGACCAATATTCCCCTTATGACATTAGACAAAAACATGGTCAAGTTGATTCTCTAAAAATCAAACTTGTGACATTTAGGATGATCCCACAGTATAAGAACTGAGAAAAGATCTGAGGTGAAGGGTGAAGTGTTTGAATACAAGAGGAAACCACAGGAAATTTTGCTCTGAGTGGAGCATAATGGAATTGGATCTTCATTGAAATTGGATCTTCACTGGATCTTCATTGGATTATGTGACTCTCAGACTCAGAGGAAGTAAACTTTGCATTTAAATTAGTAATTAGTATAGAGATACAGCAAAAATATTCCATACTTTGGGCACGCAGGTGGCCCCGGCTCTGCATGGCCAGCCTCCAGCCCGGGTGTGCCTTGTGCGCGGTTCCCCGCCCCGAAGCCCCAGCCCCCGTGGCAGCTCGACCTGACCGGTGCCATGCGGCTGGTCAAAGTTCCCAAATATTTGTCACAGCAATGGGCTAAAGCCCCTGGCAGAGGTGAAGTTGGGAAGCTGCGGATTACCAAGTGTCATTTACTCTGAATGAGGATCTTGCGAATATTCATGATATTGGTGGAACGCCAGCTTCAGTCAGTGCTCCTAGGGAACATCCATTTGTCTTGCAAAGTGTTGAAGGACAGACATTAACGGTGTTTACTGAGAGCTCCCCAGATAAACTTTTGCTGAAAGGAATAGTGGTACAGAGAGCTGAATGCCGCCCTGCTGCCAATGAAAACTACATGAGGTTAAAGAGATCGCAAATAGAAGAATCTTCCAAGCCTGTAAGGCTGTCACAGCAGCTGGACAAAGTTGTGACGATCAATTACAAACCTGTTGCTAAATCATCAGTACAACACTGAATACGAGAAGAAGAAAGAAGATGGAGAACGAGCTCGTGCTGGCAAGCAGCACATCTTAGACATGCTGTTCTCGGCGTTTAAGAAGCATCAGTACTACAACCTCAAGGACTTGGTGGACATCACAAAACAGCCTGTGTCGTACCTGAAGGACATCTTAAAAGAAATTGGTATTCAAAATGTAAAAGGGATCCACAAAAACACATGGGAGCTGAAGCCGGAGTACAGACATTATCAAGTGGAGGAGAAGAGCGACTAAGAAGACTCGCAGCCCCCGTGCCCGCGGAACAGAAGGACGATGCGCTGAGCAGGCAGCCTTGATACAGGAATCCTTGAGCTCTATTATGTACGGGGGGAGTGACTGGGACTTTAATTTCTCTAGGTAAATTTTTAAAATAATAATTCTTGTGAAGTTGCTTAAGCGATTTTTGAGGAAAAAGAACACCTTTATTTGTAAAAAAAAAAAAAAAAAAAAAAAATCCATACTTTGTCTAGGAAAAATCACTGCATCTTTTTTTTTTTTCTTATCAATGTCAAAGATTAAATAAATATAACTTTTCTATTACAAGTGAATACAGCACATATTACTTTAAACTGCTATAGATGGGGGTTTCCCTGGTAACTCAGTGGTACCTGACAATGCAGGAGACACGGGTTTGATCCCTGATCCGGGAAGATTCCACACGCTGAGGAGCAGCTAAGCCTGTGAGGCACAACTATTGAGCCTGTGCGCTAGAGCCTCAAATATTGAGCCTGTGCGTCACAACTACTGAAGCCTGTGAGCTTTAGAGCCTGAGTTCCACCACAAGAGAACTCACTGCAACAAGAAACCTGCTCACCTCAACTAGAGAGTGGCCCCTACTCCCTGCAACTAGAGAAGAGCCTGTGACAGCAGTGAAAACCCAGAATAGACAAAAGTAAATAAATAAATTGCATTAAAAAAAAAACTTCTATAGATTTCACAAATCAAAATTTTAAATCAGTACCACATACAATACTAAAATGGCTTCGCTCTTCTCTTCTTCCCTTTCTGAGTCATGTATCTTCCATAATCTCTTTTTAATTTTGGCTTCTTTTATTAGTTTTTAATTTATTTCCATCCATCTTTATTCTTTGGCCTCTGTGGGCCTCCCATTGCCATAGCCTCTCTCCTTGCATGCGCTCCAGAGCGTTGGCTCATAATTGGACACACTGGTCCAGTCGCTCCACGGCACATGGGATTTTCTCGGGCCAGGGATGGAACCAGCACCCCTTGCACTGCAAGGCAGACCCTTTACCCACTGGACCACCAGGGAAGCCCCATAATCTTAACATTAGAGATATCCTAAGTTTAAAGAGGCCAAGGCTTTGAGAGGTTCATTCTTTAGATATTAAAAAGCCTGAGAATACAAAATGAAAATTTAGAACACTAAATCATAGCTGAATTAAAAACAATTTATGTTACTAGTGAAATAAAGTTGAATATGTTTAAAATTCATATATTTCTTTCTTCAAGAAAATAAACAGCAATAATAGGTTATACTGTAATTAGGTTTTTCTAATTATTCTATGTCTTTGTTAGTTTCGGCTACTATAACAGAATACCATAAATTGTGTGGCTTAAACAACAGAAAGTTATTTCTCACAGTTATAGAGGCTGAGAAGTGCAAGATAAAGCTGTCAGACAAACACTGTTTTTTGATTGTACTAATATAATGACTTGCCTGGACTAGTTACTTAAAGTCTGTCATTCTCGCAGTTTCTGGCAGATTCTTCTTTGCTCTTTTCAAGATATATTTTCTATATATTTCCTTGCATTTTTCAAGATATGCTTTGTTTGTAAGCACTACTTGCAAAAATTTCAACTTATTACACAGCTTCCAAATCAGAAATTTTCGCTCTAAGATGTTTGATTAGAAACTACCAATACTTATTGACAATAATGATTCAATATTTGGAGTATCCAGTGATATAAACTGTGGACAACACAGGTTGAGTTAGCAAGTTGATTCAGAAAGGTTCAAACTTTTCTAATTTCTCATTAGTGATGAGTGGCAGACAGAAAATACAATCTTTCGTATTTTAGTTTAACCTAACTTATTTTTTTTGTAAATTCAGCACTCTGTTTCATTTTTATCTGTATTTCTATATACTTACCCGTTATATACATTATATATTCATATTATATATAATTCAAATCTGTAAAATTTGATAAAACTTCTATTTTATCTCATCTAGGTTATAAATGAAGTTATGATTCAAAAGCATACCAAGTACCTTTTTCATAGATCCTTTGATTTATAAAACATGTGTTTTCAAAGTTAGAGTGAATGTGCTAATCACTCAGTTATGTCCGACTCTTTGTGACCTCACAGATTGTAGCCCACCAGGCTTCTCTATCCATGGAATTCTCCAGGCAAGAATATTGGAGTGGGCTGCCATTCTCTTCTCAAGGGAATCTTCCCAACCTAGGGATCAAATCCTGGTCTCCTGCATTGCAGGCCAAGGCTTTGAGAGGTGCATTCTTTAGATATTAAAAAGCCTGAGAATACAAAATGAAAATTTAGAACACTAAATCATAGCTGAATTAAAAACAATTTATGTTACTAGTGAAATAAAGTTGAATATGTTTAAAATTCATATATTTCTTTCTTCAAGAAAATAAACAGCAATAATAGGTTATACTGTAATTAGGTTTTTCTAATTATTCTATGTCTTTGTTAGTTTCGGCTACTATAACAGAATACCATAAATTGTGTGGCTTAAACAACAGAAAGTTATTTCTCACAGTTATAGAGGCTGAGAAGTGCAAGATAAAGCTGTCAGACAAACACTGTTTTTTGATTGTACTAATATAATGACTTGCCTGGACTAGTTACTTAAAGTCTGTCATTCTCGCAGTTTCTGGCAGATTCTTCTTTGCTCTTTTCAAGATATATTTTCTATATATTTCCTTGCATTTTTCAAGATATGCTTTGTTTGTAAGCACTACTTGCAAAAATTTCAACTTATTACACAGCTTCCAAATCAGAAATTTTCGCTCTAAGATGTTTGATTAGAAACTACCAATACTTATTGACAATAATGATTCAATATTTGGAGTATCCAGTGATATAAACTGTGGACAACACAGGTTGAGTTAGCAAGTTGATTCAGAAAGGTTCAAACTTTTCTAATTTCTCATTAGTGATGAGTGGCAGACAGAAAATACAATCTTTCGTATTTTAGTTTAACCTAACTTATTTTTTTTGTAAATTCAGCACTCTGTTTCATTTTTATCTGTATTTCTATATACTTACCCGTTATATACATTATATATTCATATTATATATAATTCAAATCTGTAAAATTTGATAAAACTTCTATTTTATCTCATCTAGGTTATAAATGAAGTTATGATTCAAAAGCATACCAAGTACCTTTTTCATAGATCCTTTGATTTATAAAACATGTGTTTTCAAAGTTAGAGTGAATGTGCTAATCACTCAGTTATGTCCGACTCTTTGTGACCTCACAGATTGTAGCCCACCAGGCTTCTCTATCCATGGAATTCTCCAGGCAAGAATATTGGAGTGGGCTGCCATTCTCTTCTCAAGGGAATCTTCCCAACCTAGGGATCAAATCCTGGTCTCCTGCATTGCAGGCAGGTTCATTGCCATTTAAGCCAATAGGGAAGGCTTCAAACCCAATACTATAATCTATCACTGTATGCTTATATATTGTCTTTTTAAATTTACCTTCAATATATTCTCTGAGGGACTTCCAGGTAGCACTTATGATAAAAAATCCTCCTCCCAATACAGGAGATGCAAGACACACATAGGTTCAGTCTTTGGGCCATAAGATCCCCTGGGAGATCTTAAGTTGGGAGAAGGAAGTGGTAACCCACTCCAGTATTCTTGCCTGGAAAATTCCATGGACAGAGAGCCTGATGGGTTACAGACCATGGAGGGTCACAGAGAATCAGACATGACTAAGTGACTGAGCACATATACACATACTAATTGAATTCAAAGTAGCATTCATAATAATGCCAGGTATTTTATATTCAATAGAAGAAATTTCTAAAAGCCTTAACTTTAGAGTATATGGATGAAAAATCAGATGAAAGTATTAAATGTTCCTAATAGTTGACTACATAAAGCATTCGATAACAATAACATATCATTTAATTCATTTCATTATTACTGGACCACTGGAGCAGGGACACAATTAGTTTTACTTTTTGTGTACTGCAAAGGTTTCTTGAGGTTAAAAATAAGTGAAATTAATTTAGCAGATATACTTGATCCAAATGAAAAATCATGCATCAAAGAATGATTTATAAACATTTCCTATAGCTTTAGTCATCATCTTCACGGCTGGTCTCCTTATATTAAATATTAAATATGAAGGAAAGGCTGATGCTTTTTCGACAAATTTTTCCATATGATTTTCATCTCGTTATGGATATAACTATATTCTTTATGATGTGGATGATAAAGGTCAAAATATATTGAACAAGCTATATAGTCATCAATCTTTTCTCAAAAAATGTAGTAAAAGTTTTAGTTTCTAGCTATGCTTTCTTCAGACACAATGGTTCAGCCTGTTTCATACACACAGCTGGTACATATAGTCCACTTGCAGTTTCCAACATTTCTCATGACGACTGGCAGCTTGGTAATTTTGTGCACAATAACAAAATACAGCTTGCTAGTATATCAAGTTCCAGTCAGGGTCAGCAGCATTAAATGTCTCTCAAACCATTGATCTCCCACAGTGAGTTGACACTTGGTACTTGTGCTCAATTACAGCATGTTTTACTATGTCCTTCACTGAAAGGAGATGTTAATTAGTTCTGAATAGCTGAGAAGTGCTCAAAAAAGAGACAGATATAGCCATAGTGTAATGTGAGTTGTCTTTTATAGTTAACCACATGTGAAAGATAATTCCTTTCATAAACATCTCATGATAAAAGCTGAAACTATAAAAAGAGGTCCAAAAAATCCAATCTATCCTGTTGCTCTTTTTCTCTGGTGTTAAGCAATTTTATTATAGCGTTTCTTGCTTTAGACACCTTCATGTTTCATGCTCTATCATTTGGTATTATTGGAGATTCTTAAAACTGTAGGCTTATAGTTTTAATCGATTTTGGAAAGATTTTAACCATAATTCTTCAAATATTTTTCTGCCCTGTCCCTCTTTGGGGGTCGATATCATAAGTATTGTCACAGTATCTGAAGTTGTCTTACAGTTCGCTGATGCTCTTTTTTTCCTTTTTTGAGTCTGTACCCATCCCCGTCTGTGTTTCATTTTAGTTATTTTCTATTGCTATACCTTCAAGCTCATTAATCTTTCCATCTACCTTTCTATTCCTCTCTTGTCCCTTCACAATCTATCTCTTGTCAGAGACACTAGTCTGGTTTCCATCTCTAGAAATCTGTTATTCTTTTCTTCTTGTGTCTATAGTTAACATCTTTGATCTTTCCTGTAGCTTACTGAACACACAGAATACGGTTACGTTAACTAATTAAATGCCATTTTCACTATCATTTATTATGTGTGAATCAGTTTCTACTGTTTGATTATTCTCTTCCTAATGGATCAGATTTTACACTATTTTGTACTTTCTGACTGGTTATAACACATTGTGAATTTGTAGGATAATTTAAACTTTGTGTCCATATTTCCTCTATGCATATTTTATATCAATATTTTGTCAATGCATATTCTTGAGCTTTGTTTTTGGATTCAGTTAATTGGTAACAATTTGATATTTTCTGATCTTCATTTCAAGTTTTGTTTGAAAGAATCAGAGAAGCATTTAATTTAGTGCTAATTGTGCCTCACTCCTGAGAGAACACATTCTAAGCAAACTATTAATATTTTATGTCCTATGAATTATGTTTTTTACATGATGTTCAGAGACAGGGCCATGAAGAGGTATAACAATTGGATAGCAATCTTCCTATATCTTTAAGTTTCCCCTTCTTCTTCATAGTTTTCAGTAGTTTCCTCATAAGCATCAGTTGACCAGTACACAGCTGAAGACTTGATGGGGACCCTCTCCATATATTATCAGAGCTTCCTCTTTGTATTGTTCTCTCCAGACTGAAAGCTTGTCCTGGAAAAGTTAGCTACCTCAGGATTCCTGGTGTCCCAGGTCCATACCCTCATCTCAGTAATCACTAAGTTCTACCCAGCCTCTGCCTCCAAGCTCTGGCCTAGGAAACTCTCCTAGGGAAATAATAAACTGAGTAAACTGCAGATCTTATCACATTTCATTCCTATCTGTATGGGCATTCTACACTTATCCCAACATTTAATATCTTAAAAACCACTGTTGCACATATGTAGTCTTTTATTTTATTTTTTAAGTTTCAGTCAGAAGGAGAGATTGTCACAGTATCTGAAGTTGTCTTACAGTTCGCTGATGCTCTTTTTTCCTTTTTGAGTCTGTACCCATCCCGTCTGTGTTTCATTTTAGTTATTTTCTATTGCTATACCTTCAAGCTCATTAATCTTTCCATCTACCTTTCTATTCCTCTCTTGTCCCTTCACAATCTATCTCTTGTCAGAGACACTAGTCTGGTTTCCATCTCTAGAAATCTGTTATTCTTTTCTTCTTGTGTCTATAGTTAACATCTTTGATCTTTCCTGTAGCTTACTGAACACACAGAATACGGTTACGTTAACTAATTAAATGCCATTTTCACTATCATTTATTATGTGTGAATCAGTTTCTACTGTTTGATTATTCTCTTCCTAATGGATCAGATTTTACACTATTTTGTACTTTCTGACTGGTTATAACACATTGTGAATTTGTAGGATAATTTAAACTTTGTGTCCATATTTCCTCTATGCATATTTTATATCAATATTTTGTCAATGCATATTCTTGAGCTTTGTTTTTGGATTCAGTTAATTGGTAACAATTTGATATTTTCTGATCTTCATTTCAAGTTTTGTTTGAAAGAATCAGAGAAGCATTTAATTTAGTGCTAATTGTGCCTCACTCCTGAGAGAACACATTCTAAGCAAACTATTAATATTTTATGTCCTATGAATTATGTTTTTTACATGATGTTCAGAGACAGGGCCATGAAGAGGTATAACAATTGGATAGCAATCTTCCTATATCTTTAAGTTTCCCCTTCTTCTTCATAGTTTTCAGTAGTTTCCTCATAAGCATGAGTTGACCACTACACAGCTGAAGACTTGATGGGGACCCTCTCCATATATTATCAGAGCTTCCTCTTTGTATTGTTCTCTCCAGACTGAAAGCTTGTCCTGGAAAAGTTAGCTACCTCAGGATTCCTGGTGTCCCAGGTCCATACCCTCATCTCAGTAATCACTAAGTTCTACCCAGCCTCTGCCTCCAAGCTCTGGCCTAGGAAACTCTCCTAGGGAAATAATAAACTGAGTAAACTGCAGATCTTATCACATTTCATTCCTATCTGTATGGGCATTCTACACTTATCCCAACATTTAATATCTTAAAAACCACTGTTGCACATATGTAGTCTTTTATTTTATTTTTTTTAAGTTTCAGTCAGAAGGAGAGATTGTGATCTTGTTACTTTGTCTTGGCTACGAGTGAAAGGTTCTTTCTATCTTATTATAAAGTAATAAATTCAATAAATAAGAGTCAAAATTAAATAAATATATAAATCAAGAGTTTCCATTCAAGATGGCAACATAGCAGCCTCTTGGACCTAACCTCTTCCCATGAACACACGGAATCTATAGCTACATGTGAATCAATCACCTCTGAAAGAATCTAAAACAAGCTGAGTGATTCCTATTCACTGGGTAAATAAGAAAATCCATCATTTACATGGACATGAATAGAAAAGGTTGCGAGACATCCACCATAAACTATCTGTGACACAGCACCATGCAATTCCAAACCCCTTGATCCCCAACCTGTCCAAGAGGAGTGAAAGGTTTGAACTGCACATGTAACACCCTAACTTTCAAGACTCTCACCTTAGAGATGAGCCCTCCAAAATACCTAACTCTGAAAGCCAGTGGGACTTGCATCAGGGAAGCCCACTAAACAGTAGCTAACAGAGAAATGATTATTGACTAGTCTTGAGGACTCGCCATGACTTTCTCCCCAGGACTCAGCACAGAGGGGTTAGGGGCAAAAAAACTTCATCTTTCAGTGTCTCTCTGAAAGAGGCCTATTTGCTTTCTTAAAAAGCCACTGCCTAAGGATCAGGTTCTAATTTTGCAAACATCTAGGCGCTGACTGCAATCCTCCACAAAAACTAGAAAACACTGCCAACACCACCAGATCACCAGTGTCTCCTTAGGAGGAGCAGAGGCACATATCGTGGCCCAGATTATGCATCTGCTGCCCAAGGGACAGAGCACTAGATCATGTTGTTGTGACACTCAGCTTGCATTTCTGAGTTCCTCAGGACCCTAGAAAACAGAGACAGTTATTATGGGTGCAGGACCATCCTTCCTGCACTGTGAACCAGGCCCAATGCATATGGTACTGCAAAAGCCCAATTCCATTTGCTTGTGGTGGGTCCTAATCAACCTGTATCTGGGTGCTTTTATGTACCCTCTGGGACATTGAGGTCATAGCACACCTCAGTTACTCTAAGTCATCCAAAATGAAGGTGATACCAAAAGCTCATCCAGTGAAGGAGGGATTGTGATCTTGTTACTTTGTCTTGGCTACGAGTGAAAGGTTCTTTCTATCTTATTATAAAGTAATAAATTCAATAAATAAGAGTCAAAATTAAATAAATATATAAATCAAGAGTTTCCATTCAAGATGGCAACATAGCAGCCTCTTGGACCTAACCTCTTCCCATGAACACACGGAATCTATAGCTACATGTGAATCAATCACCTCTGAAAGAATCTAAAACAAGCTGAGTGATTCCTATTCACTGGGTAAATAAGAAAATCCATCATTTACATGGACATGAATAGAAAAGGTTGCGAGACATCCACCATAAACTATCTGTGACACAGCACCATGCAATTCCAAACCCCTTGATCCCCAACCTGTCCAAGAGGAGTGAAAGGTTTGAACTGCACATGTAACACCCTAACTTTCAAGACTCTCACCTTAGAGATGAGCCCTCCAAAATACCTAACTCTGAAAGCCAGTGGGACTTGCATCGGGGAAGCCCACTAAACAGTAGCTAACAGAGAAATGATTATTGACTAGTCTTGAGGACTCGCCATGACTTTCTCCCCAGGACTCAGCACAGAGGGGTTAGGGGCAAAAAAACTTCATCTTTCAGTGTCTCTCTGAAAGAGGCCTATTTGCTTTCTTAAAAAGCCACTGCCTAAGGATCAGGTTCTAATTTTGCAAACATCTAGGCGCTGACTGCAATCCTCCACAAAAACTAGAAAACACTGCCAACACCACCAGATCACCAGTGTCTCCTTAGGAGGAGCAGAGGCACATATCGTGGCCCAGATTATGCATCTGCTGCCCAAGGGACAGAGCACTAGATCATGTTGTTGTGACACTCAGCTTGCATTTCTGAGTTCCTCAGGACCCTAGAAAACAGAGACAGTTATTATGGGTGCAGGACCATCCTTCCTGCACTGTGAACCAGGCCCAATGCATATGGTACTGCAAAAAGCCCAATTCCATTTGCTATGTGGTGGGTCCTAATCAACCTGTATCTGGGTGCTTTTTATGTACCCCTCTGGGACATTGAGGTCATAGCACACCTCAGTTACTCTAAGTCATCCAAAATGAAGGTGACCACTTGGACAATCAGAAAGGTTTGAGAGCTTCCCTGGTAGTCCAGTGGGTGGAGAGTCTTGCAATGCAAAGGGCACCGGTTTGATCCCTGGCCCAGGAAGATCCCATGTGCTGCAGAGTAACTGAACTGGTGTGTCCAATTATGAGGGAGCACTCTGGAGGACATGCACCCAGAGCTCGTGCTCTGCAACAAGAGAGGCTACTGCAATGGGAGGCCCACACAGACCAAAGAATAAAGAGGAATGAAAATAAATAAATAGAAAACCAATAAAAGAGGTCAAAATTAAAAACAAAAAGAAAGGTTTGAGAGACAACCAAGGCTAGGTCAGTACTGAATGATCTTCTACATAAGGTAACTCCTTCAATACTAGAAGAGGTGGCTATTTTTTATCAAACCTACAGAAACCACCCTAGGGAATCTAGAAAATGAAGAAACTGAAGAAAATATTCCAAGTGAACAAATAAGACTAAAACATAGAAAAAAACTTCAATGAAGTAGAGAAAAGCGATTTACCTAAAAAAAAAAGCTTAAAAAAATTGTCATAAGGATTCCACTGAAGTTGACAGAAATGGATGGTCAAAATGAGAATTTCAACAAAGAGATCAGAAATATAAGAAAGCACCAAAGAAAAATCACAAGGTGAACATAATATTGGGTTGACTAAAAAGTTCATCTGCGGTTTTCCCTGGTGGTCCAGTGGGTAAAGAGTCTGACTTGCAGTGCAAGAGGCACCAGTTCAATCCCTGGCCCAGGAAGATTCCACGTGCCACGGAGATTTTGGACTGGTGTGTCCAATTATAAGCCATCACTCTGGAGTGCATGTGCCAGAGGACCACACATGACAAAGAATAAAAAAGACGGATGAAAATAAATATAAATAAAAGAGGCATAATGGGAAAAAGAAGAAAAAAAAATGTTCGTCTGAGGTTTTTCTAGCATTTAATTAAAAAACCCAAGCAAACTTCTTGCCTAAGCCCATAACTCTATTAAATAAAAAATCCATAGAGGGACTCCAAACCAAACCAGATGCAGCAGAAGATCCACAAACTTGAAGGCAAGTGGAGTAGATTTCATCCAGTCAGAGGTACAAGAATAACCAAAAAAAAAAAAGGAATGAATAAGAGTGAGGATAGTTTCAGGGAATTCTGGAGTATCAAATGGAGCGATATTTTCATTGCAGGAATTCCAGAAGCAGAGAAGAGAAAGAAAAAGGGGAAGAAAATTTATCTGGGGAAATAATGACGTAAAATTTATCTAAAAGACGAAATGTGACAGGAGAGAATAAAAATGTAAGATTTTTATAATGCATTCATAATTAGGTTATTATCAGTTTAAATAGATTGCAATACTAAGTATTATGTAAGATTTATGTCCACACAATCATCCCACCAAAATAAAATGATCCACACAGTCTTCTCAGAAGAAAGCCCTCGAGCCTGTACCTATGGTGATAAGAGGGGAGTGCACAGCTGAGATGCACAGGACACCTCTTGCAGAGAAAGGGCCACTTCTCCAAGGATGAGAAATATAACTAACATACCAGATACACAAAAATACCAATAGAACCTCAGACAAAAGGAGGCAATGAAAGAATATGCTCCAGACTAAGAAACAAGATAAAATCCCAGAAGACCAAGCCAATAGTCAATCTACCCAAGAAAAATTCAGACTAATGATCGAAAACAATAGAGAAAAGTGATTAAGCTTAAAATTGCCCACTGAAGTTGACAGAAATGGATGGTCAAAATGAGAATTTCAACAAAGAGATCAGAAATATAAGAAAGCACCAAAGAAAAATCACAAGGTGAACATAATATTGGGTTGACTAAAAAGTTCATCTGCGGTTTTCCCTGGTGGTCCAGTGGGTAAAGAGTCTGACTTGCAGTGCAAGAGGCACCAGTTCAATCCCTGGCCCAGGAAGATTCCACGTGCCACGGAGATTTTGGACTGGTGTGTCCAATTATAAGCCATCACTCTGGAGTGCATGTGCCAGAGGACCACACATGACAAAGAATAAAAAAGACGGATGAAAATAAATATAAATAAAAGAGGCATAATGGGAAAAAGAAGAAAAAAAAATGTTCGTCTGAGGTTTTTCTAGCATTTAATTAAAAAACCCAAGCAAACTTCTTGCCTAAGCCCATAACTCTATTAAATAAAAAATCCATAGAGGGACTCCAAACCAAACCAGATGCAGCAGAAGATCCACAAACTTGAAGGCAAGTGGAGTAGATTTCATCCAGTCAGAGGTACAAGAATAACCAAAAAAAAAAAAAGGAATGAATAAGAGTGAGGATAGTTTCAGGGAATTCTGGAGTATCAAATGGAGCGATATTTTCATTGCAGGAATTCCAGAAGCAGAGAAGAGAAAGAAAAAGGGGAAGAAAATTTATCTGGGGAAATAATGACGTAAAATTTATCTAAAAGACGAAATGTGACAGGAGAGAATAAAAATGTAAGATTTTTATAATGCATTCATAATTAGGTTATTATCAGTTTAAATAGATTGCAATACTAAGTATTATGTAAGATTTATGTCCACACAATCATCCCACCAAAATAAAATGATCCACACAGTCTTCTCAGAAGAAAGCCCTCGAGCCTGTACCTATGGTGATAAGAGGGGAGTGCACAGCTGAGATGCACAGGACACCTCTTGCAGAGAAAGGGCCACTTCTCCAAGGATGAGAAATATAACTAACATACCAGATACACAAAAATACCAATAGAACCTCAGACAAAAGGAGGCAATGAAAGAATATGCTCCAGACTAAGAAACAAGATAAAATCCCAGAAGACCAAGCAAAGCGAAGATAAGTCAATCTACCCAAGAAAAAATTCAGACTAATGATCGTAAACACAATCAAAGAACTCAGGAGAAGAATGGATGCACACAGTGAGAATTCAGAAGTGTTTAATGAAAAGTTAGAAAATATAAACTGCAGTCAAACAGTGATGAAAAACATGGCAACTGAAATGAAAAACACTCTATAAGGAATTTATAGGAGACTAAATGATTCAGAAGAAAGAATCAGTGAGCTAGAAGACAGAATAATGGAAATCACTGTTTCTGAATGGAACAAAGAAAACAAAAAGAAAGGAAGTAAGGACAGTTTAAGAAATCTCTGGGACAACATCAAGCACACTACCATTCACATTATAGAGTTCTCAGAATAAGAAGAGACACAGAGGGCTTCCCCTGGTGGTCCAGTGGGTAAGGACACCGCCTTGCAGTGCAAGGGGCACCGGTTCGATCCCTGGCCTGGGAAGATCCCACGTGCCGCGGAGCGGCTGGAGTGATGTGTCCAATCACCGAGCCGGAGCTCTGGAGCGCATGCGCCCAGAGCCGGCGCTCTGCAACAACAGACGCCACCGCGATGGGAGGCCCACAGGAGCCAAAGAACAAAAGACGGATGAAAACAGAGAAATGAAAGACCAACAGAAGTGGCCCGCCCGCTCCCCTCCCTCCCCAATCTGACCCCTGCCCAAAAATAAATAAATAAATAAATCTTTAAAAAAAAAAAAAAAGAAGAGACACAGAAAGGGCCCCAAAATATTTGAATAGTTAAAATTCTCCACAACCTGGGAAAGCAAATAGTAACCCAAGTTCAGGAAGTACAGAGAGTCCCATTGGGATTAACCCAATGAAATACTATTCAACCATGTAAAAAAATAAAACAATGCCATTTGCAGCAACAAAGATGGACCAAGAGATTATCACACATAGTAAGGCAGAAAGAGAAAGACAAATATCATGATACCACTAATACCTGGAATATAAAAAATAATACAAGCTTATTTACAAAACAGAAATAGATGCACAGACATAGAAAACAAAGTTACAGTTGCCAAAGGGAAAAATGCAGGAGGAACAAATTAGGAATTTGTCATTAACATATATATACTATATATATATAAAATAGATAAGGAACTATGTCCTACTATATGGCACAGAGAATTATATTCAGTAGTTTATAATAACCTATAGTGGAAAATAATTTGAAAAGAATATATATATGTATGTATATATATACCAACTATATTTCCATTTTTAAAAATCAGTTGCATATCTATACACCAATAATAATCTGTTACGCAGAGAATTTAGAAAACAATTCCACTTGTAATACCATCAATAACAATAAAATACTTAGGTATAAATTTAGTTAAGGAGGTAAAATATCTCTATACTAAAACCTCTAAGACAATGTTGAAAGAAACTGAAGACGACATCAATGAAAAGATATTCCACAGTCATGGATTCAAAAATTTTTTACTGTTACCATTTCCAAACACCCAAAGCAATCTGGAGCCAATGCAATCCCTTTTGAAATCCCAAGTACATTTTTTACAGAGTTATAAAAAAATTCTAAATTCATATTAGGCCATAAGCACTCTTAATAGCCAAAGCAAACCTGAGAAGGAAGGATGAAGCAAAAGATTGTCTCTTTGGGCTTCTCTGGTTGTCCAATGAGTAGAGACTCCACCCTGCAGTGCAAGGGGCACCGTTTCGAGCCCTGGTCTGGGAAGCTCCCACATGCTGCAGAGCAGCTGGACAGGCATGTCCAATTATGAGCCAGCGCTCTGGAGCACTGTACGTCCAGAGCTGGTGTTCTGCAATGAGAGGCTGCTGCAATCAGAGGCATAAACAGGCCAAAGAACAAAGATAGACGAAAATAACTAACTAACTAAACAAATAAAAACAATAAAAGAGGCCAAATTAAAAAAAAAAAAAAAAGATGATCTCGAGGAAATTTTATGACATTGGTTTGGATAATGATTTCTGGATATGACACCAAAGGCACAGGCAATGAAAGCAAAGTTAAACAGGGGCGATCATATCAACCTAAACATTTATGTATAGCAAAGGAAGTAATTAAAGAGCAAAAAGGCAACCTACAGATTGAGAGAAATCAATTGAAAACTATATATCTGATAAGGTATTATTATCCAAAAAATATAAGGAACTCATACAACTCAATAGCAAAAGTTTAAAAAACTCAATTTAAAAATGGAGCAGAATATGAATATACGTCTCTCCAAAGAAGACTTACAGATGAGCAAAAAGCATATGAAAAGATGGCAAATATCTCTAATCATCATAGAAATGTATATATATACCAACTATATTTCCATTTTTAAAAATCAGTTGCATATCTATACACCAATAATAATCTGTTACGCAGAGAATTTAGAAAACAATTCCACTTGTAATACCATCAATAACAATAAAATACTTAGGTATAAATTTAGTTAAGGAGGTAAAATATCTCTATACTAAAACCTCTAAGACAATGTTGAAAGAAACTGAAGACGACATCAATGAAAAGATATTCCACAGTCATGGATTCAAAAATTTTTTACTGTTACCATTTCCAAACACCCAAAGCAATCTGGAGCCAATGCAATCCCTTTTGAAATCCCAAGTACATTTTTTACAGAGTTATAAAAAAATTCTAAATTCATATTAGGCCATAAGCACTCTTAATAGCCAAAGCAAACCTGAGAAGGAAGGATGAAGAAAAAGATTGTCTCTTTGGGCTTCTCTGGTTGTCCAATGAGTAGAGACTCCACCCTGCAGTGCAAGGGGCACCGTTTCGAGCCCTGGTCTGGGAAGCTCCCACATGCTGCAGAGCAGCTGGACAGGCATGTCCAATTATGAGCCAGCGCTCTGGAGCACTGTACGTCCAGAGCTGGTGTTCTGCAATGAGAGGCTGCTGCAATCAGAGGCATAAACAGGCCAAAGAACAAAGATAGACGAAAATAACTAACTAACTAAACAAATAAAAACAATAAAAGAGGCCAAATTAAAAAAAAAAAAAAAAGATGATCTCGAGGAAATTTTATGACATTGGTTTGGATAATGATTTCTGGATATGACACCAAAGGCACAGGCAATGAAAGCAAAGTTAAACAGGGGCGATCATATCAACCTAAACATTTATGTATAGCAAAGGAAGTAATTAAAGAGCAAAAAGGCAACCTACAGATTGAGAGAAATCAATTGAAAACTATATATCTGATAAGGTATTATTATCCAAAAAATATAAGGAACTCATACAACTCAATAGCAAAAGTTTAAAAAACTCAATTTAAAAATGGAGCAGAATATGAATATACGTCTCTCCAAAGAAGACTTACAGATGAGCAAAAAGCATATGAAAAGATGGCAAATATCTCTAATCATCATAGAAATGTAGATATCTTCCACATCTCTTAGAATGATTGTTATCAAAATAATAACAAAAAAAGCACTTGTGAGGATGTGGAGAAAGTGGAAATTGGTGAGGATGTGGAGAAAATGGTATTTAGTGAAATGCAAAATAGTGCAAGTTTATGCAAAAATAATATGTATCTGAAACTATCATATGAACCAGCCACCCTACTACTGAGTGCATAGTCAAAGGACTGAATTTAGGACTGTCAAGAGCCAAATATGTTCCCATGCTCATTAAAGCATTTTTATACTACCAAGATACGAAAGCAACTCAAATGTCTATCAACAGATAAACGAATAAATTATAATGTAAACAAAGAATGGAATATTAATAAGTCTTAAGAAAGAAGAAAACTGTGCTATTTCCAATTATAGCTTGACTTTTGCATCACTGTAGCTTATACTACTGTAACAAGGCTAGTTAAAACTATTTTTATGCCTTTTAAAATGAGGACATATATTTATAAACACTTTAGTGCATTTTTTTCTGTTCAGTTTTCCTTCAAGTAACTTTAACATAAATTCAAATATATCAGTGAGGGTCAAATGATCTCCATCTATTGAACAAATTATTCACAGAAGTACCTGCTCATTTAACCACATGCAAACATGACTTTAATTGCAGTGATACTTAAGTATACCATTCATTACTACTAAAACAAAGAAAGTTTAATAAAACATCCATAAGGATAATAAATAGAAACTTCTAAACACTTAGCTACAGACAGAATGTGTACATGGGTCCAGAGACCGAGTCATTATCTTTAAAGCATCCATTACAACAAAAAGACCTATTCCGTTACAAGCAAAGTGAATGCTGGAAAATAATGCATTTCAATTTTTTCCATTGACTAAGGTAGATTCTGACAATCATCACTGATGAAAGATGCGTGTTTTCTGCTAATTTGTATCAATGACACATATAGAGCTGTGATTGACCTCGCCTTATATTCCTGTGGACTGTTTGGTATCAAGCACTAACAGACATATCCCAGACCATCTGGCTGCTAATAGAACGGGCTACAGGTCAAGGACTCTTTTAGCAGAGAACAGTGTATCACCTGGGTTGTCAAAACTTTTCATTATATTTCCATCTTTATTTAAAAGTCCTGGTCTTTGTTCAATGAAGGTATTATTTCATGTGGCCTACAAGTTTGTAAGATACAATCCAACTTTATTTCGTAAGTTATTGAGGCTTCCCCTTTTTAACTGCTGAAAGGACAACACAGTTCAATAGAAAATAGGGATAATTTATGCAAAGGAAAGTGATATATTAGTGTCAGTTGCAATAATTCTCTAAATGTTACTGTTCTAAACTACATTTTGAAAAATGCTTCATTAAAGATTATTGCAGAATATTAAAACATAATATAAACAACCTATCAACAACCAGTCTGTCTGCCAGATAAATGAATAAATTATAATGTAAACAAAGAATGGAATATTAATAAGTCTTAAGAAAGAAGAAAACTGTGCTATTTCCAATTATAGCTTGACTTTTGCATCACTGTAGCTTATACTACTGTAACAAGGCTAGTTAAAACTATTTTTATGCCTTTTAAAATGAGGACATATATTTATAAACACTTTAGTGCATTTTTTTCTGTTCAGTTTTCCTTCAAGTAACTTTAACATAAATTCAAATATATCAGTGAGGGTCAAATGATCTCCATCTATTGAACAAATTATTCACAGAAGTACCTGCTCATTTAACCACATGCAAACATGACTTTAATTGCAGTGATACTTAAGTATACCATTCATTACTACTAAAACAAAGAAAGTTTAATAAAACATCCATAAGGATAATAAATAGAAACTTCTAAACACTTAGCTACAGACAGAATGTGTACATGGGTCCAGAGACCGAGTCATTATCTTTAAAGCATCCATTACAACAAAAAGACCTATTCCGTTACAAGCAAAGTGAATGCTGGAAAATAATGCATTTCAATTTTTTCCATTGACTAAGGTAGATTCTGACAATCATCACTGATGAAAGATGCGTGTTTTCTGCTAATTTGTATCAATGACACATATAGAGCTGTGATTGACCTCGCCTTATATTCCTGTGGACTGTTTGGTATCAAGCACTAACAGACATATCCCAGACCATCTGGCTGCTAATAGAACGGGCTACAGGTCAAGGACTCTTTTAGCAGAGAACAGTGTATCACCTGGGTTGTCAAAACTTTTCATTATATTTCCATCTTTATTTAAAAGTCCTGGTCTTTGTTCAATGAAGGTATTATTTCATGTGGCCTACAAGTTTGTAAGATACAATCCAACTTTATTTCGTAAGTTATTGAGGCTTCCCCTTTTTAACTGCTGAAAGGACAACACAGTTCAATAGAAAATAGGGATAATTTATGCAAAGGAAAGTGATATATTAGTGTCAGTTGCAATAATTCTCTAAATGTTACTGTTCTAAACTACATTTTTGAAAAATGCTTCATTAAAGATTATTGCAGAATATTAAAACATAATATAAACAACCTATCAACAACCAGTCTGTCTCAGATACAGTCATGCCAATGAATAATAGAAAGAAAAGGTTATTAGCTTAGCATGTGCGGATATGTCACAAATAAGAAACATAAAGACTAAATTACAGTTCTGGTCAGAAGCAAGGATTATTGGGTTTTTTCTAACTACAAATTTTATGACTAGATTATAAATGGAATCATATACTATAATAAGATTATTTTCTATAGTACAAAATTAGATTTATTAAAGTTATTAAATTATAACATTGCTATACATATAAATATCAAATATCACAATCAAAGATAATTAAGGGGTTCCCTGGCAGTCCAGTGGGTAAGGACACCACCTTGCAGCACAGGGGCGGTGGTTCGATCCCTGGCCTGTGAAGATCCCACATGCCCTGGAGCGGCTGGACGGATGTGTCCAACTATCGAGCCGGAGCTCTGGAGCGCATGTGCCCAGAGCCGGTGCTCTGCAGTGACAGAGGCCACTGTGATGGGAGGCCCACACAGGCTAAAGAACAAAGATAGATGAAAAAGACCAAAAGAAGTGGCCAAAGGGAAAATAAAACCAAATGATAATGAAACGGGCTTCCCTGGTGGTCCAGTGGGTAAAGAGTACACCTTGCAGTGCAAGAGGCAATGGTTCAATCCCTGGCACAGGAGGATCCCATGTGCTGCGAAGCAACTGGACCCCTGTGTCCAATTACAAGCTGGCACTCTGGAGCGCATGCACCCAGAGGCCATGCTCTGCAATGAAAGAGGCCACTGCGATGGGAGGCCCACACAAGCAAAAGAGTTAAGATGGATGAAAATAAGTAAATGAAGGACCAATAAAAGAGGTGAAAATTTTTAAAAAGATAATTAAATAATTTTAAGAATTCCCAGCCCTAATTTTTAATGTACATTTAACAAATTCATTATGGTTCACTTTCCAAATCCATGTTTCTGTCAAATACTTTTTAATGAATATAGTTTCTAAAAACATTCCCTCAAATTATTGGATCTATATACTTGGATCCTCTTTCCATGTTTAGTATTATATTAACTCATTTTATACTTTCTTATACTTGGGTTATGATGAGAAATCAACTTAGCTTCAAGATATTTCTACTTTCCTTGCTTAAATATATTTCCTTATTAGTAAGATTTAAGTAGCAATAAGGCTAGATTGGACATAACTATTATCTCTAAAATGAGTCTGAACTTTATAACTTTGTCTAATTAATTTTTTAAAGGACAGAAAGTAGAGGGAATGCCTTGCTCAAAATTGATTCTGTATCTACTGTAGCAGATGGGCCACATTCTGGTCTATTTCAGAGTCATAAATCTCTTTATGGCTCTTCTGTTAACATTAAACCAAAGACTATTTGGCAGAAGATAGGACTCTTTCAAATTCTCTTCCTTGCTTGATCACTGATGAATGGAAATGAGAACAGCAAGTTCCATAGGTGTAATTAGGATAGGTATGATCTGATATCTTACCAAATGAAGCTGCCTGTTTTTATTTTTTCAAGGCCAGATTGAGACTATTATGAGCATCTAAGCAAGCACCAGAAAATGGTTACAATTTTAAAATGTTTTCTCATTACCATAATTTTATAAAAGAAAATTAAATTAGGCTCACAAGATCAGAATGGGAGCTCATGAAATACATGTTAGCAATTGGATTAATTTTAAATAACTCATAACATTTTGGATGATGCAGTGAGAAACACAAATTTTTTGTTCTGTTCTTCACTGTAACACATCAGGTTGGCTCGTCATCTGAGGTGCCTGCTCATCTATAAAATGAAGATCTATTAAAATGAAATCTATTCTCCATTTTTAAAAAGCTGCTCACTAGGCTCAAAATATATAAACTAACAACAATAACAACACCACCAATAACAAGAGCAGCAGCCTGCTTAGCTAATCAAGTTGTCAATCATTCCTTCTAGAGGAGACAAGGAATATGAAGTAGCATGAGAACTTGTTTTACCATTTTTTGCAAGGAAAATCGTTGGAAGTGATTCTCTCAGTTTTTATTTTTCTGAGAAATTTAAATTATTCATTCACTTCAATTAATTAAACAGGAGAAAAGAATTTAATCCATGTGCACAGAGGTCTCAGAGAAATCAGAGACCTAAGAAATGGCTAATGCAGGCAGTTTTTATAGATTTTACAAAAACAATAAATTTGTGAGGAATTAACACAACAAAGAAATAGGTACACATTCCAGGTGTAGTGTGCTCTTTCAATCACTTTTAAAGTACAATTTCACTGCATAGAGGCTATTAAGTTGATGGGCTTTTCTTGTTAAACATTGTTATTTCTGAGGAGATGTATACTCCATTTCTGAAGAATTCATGCCTTTGAACTGTGGTGTTGGAGAAGGCTCTTTTGAATCCCCTGGACTGCAAGGAGATCAAACCAGTCAGTCCTAAAGGAAATCAACCCTGAATATTCACTGGAAGGACTGATGCTGAAGCTCCATTACTTCCACCACCTGATGTGAAGAGAAGACTGACTGGAAAAGACCATGATGCTGGGGAAAATAGAGAAGGCAGAAGGAGAATGGAACAACAGAGGATAAGATGGTTGGATGGCATCACTCAGTCAACGGACATGAGTTTGAGCAAGCTCTGGGAGATAGTGAAGGACAGGAAGCCTGGGATCAAGCACCAGAAAATGGTTACAATTTTAAAATGTTTTCTCATTACCATAATTTTATAAAAGAAAATTAAATTAGGCTCACAAGATCAGAATGGGAGCTCATGAAATACATGTTAGCAATTGGATTAATTTTAAATAACTCATAACATTTTGGATGATGCAGTGAGAAACACAAATTTTTTGTTCTGTTCTTCACTGTAACACATCAGGTTGGCTCGTCATCTGAGGTGCCTGCTCATCTATAAAATGACGATCTATTAAAATGAAATCTATTCTCCATTTTTAAAAAGCTGCTCACTAGGCTCAAAATATATAAACTAACAACAATAACAACACCACCAATAACAAGAGCAGCAGCCTGCTTAGCTAATCAAGTTGTCAATCATTCCTTCTAGAGGAGACAAGGAATATGAAGTAGCATGAGAACTTGTTTTACCATTTTTTGCAAGGAAAATCGTTGGAAGTGATTCCCTCAGTTTTTATTTTTCTGAGAAATTTAAATTATTCATTCACTTCAATTAATTAAACAGGAGAAAAGAATTTAATCCATGTGCACAGAGGTCTCAGAGAAATCAGAGACCTAAGAAATGGCTAATGCAGGCAGTTTTTATAGATTTTACAAAAACAATAAATTTGTGAGGAATTAACACAACAAAGAAATAGGTACACATTCCAGGTGTAGTGTGCTCTTTCAATCACTTTTAAAGTACAATTTCACTGCATAGAGGCTATTAAGTTGATGGGCTTTTCTTGTTAAACATTGTTATTTCTGAGGAGATGTATACTCCATTTCTGAAGAATTCATGCCTTTGAACTGTGGTGTTGGAGAAGGCTCTTTTGAATCCCCTGGACTGCAAGGAGATCAAACCAGTCAGTCCTAAAGGAAATCAACCCTGAATATTCACTGGAAGGACTGATGCTGAAGCTCCATTACTTCCACCACCTGATGTGAAGAGAAGACTGACTGGAAAAGACCATGATGCTGGGGAAAATAGAGAAGGCAGAAGGAGAATGGAACAACAGAGGATAAGATGGTTGGATGGCATCACTGACTCAATGGACATGAGTTTGAGCAAGCTCTGGGAGATAGTGAAGGACAGGGAAGCCTGGGATGCCATAATCCATAGGGTAGGGTAGATGAGTCAAATACAACTGAGCAACTGAATGGAAATGATACTCCAGTTTCATAGGAAAGGTTCCCCTATCTCCAACATTTGTCTTTTCCTTTGTTGCTTCATTTGAATATGTTATACTGGTTTTGCTATCTCTCTTTGCTTTTTTAGTATTTATTGATTTAGATGTTCACTAAGTTTCCTAGAATTGTGGCTTGGTATGGTCATTTATTTTGAATCATCTGTTCCTTTACAATATTTCTTCTGCTCCATTCTCTTTTTCTACTCCTTTTGATATTCTAATTATGCATACGACATGACTTTAACAAATTTTCCAACATTCTTGAATCTTTAATTCTTTTCTTTTTTTTACTATTATTTTCATTCATTCATTGAATTTTAGTTTGTGAGGTTCCTGACTGATCTTTAAGCTCATTGAGTCTTTCCTTGGTAATGGTGAGCATACTGATGTGTCCTTGAAAGACATTATCATTTCTAATACAGCATTTATAAATTCTAGGATTCCTTTTTGATTACTTTTAATTTCAGTCTGTCTGTTTATATTAGCCATTTATTCTTCCACAGTGTCCTTTTTTTTCCATTGTTATTTACTTAGTTGCTAAGTTGTGTCTGACTCTTTTGTGACTCCAGCCTATAGCCTGTCATGAGATTTCCCAGATAGAATACTGGAATGGGTCACCATTTCCTTCTCCATTTTTTCCATTAGCGACCATAATATATTAATCATAGCTATTAAATTTTATCTTTAAATTCCAAAATTTTGTCATATATCAGTTTGCTCTAACACATTAGTGTAACAGTTTATTCAAACCTTTTCAAATGTCTTATAATTTTTTTGAAATCCATGCATGTTGCATTGGAAAATAGGAACTGAGGTAAACGGGCTATATTTTTGCTTACAATAACTGAACATTCTAGAGGATAGTTTCCTCGAGTATCTTTGTTTTTGTCTCTCCTCTTGAGTCTGTGCTTCTTATTAATATATTCCTTCTCAAAGAGACTCTGTGTATTGAAGTTCCTTCAGCTGTCATTATATTGAAACTCTGTTTCTATAGGTGTAAAATCAGGGCAAAGGAGGATTACATGACCTTCTATTGAAATCTCCTATTTCAGTGGTCCTGTGTTTTAGGCTGGTGACCTTCACAAGTGTTTCTGTCATGTCATAGCTTTTTATTACCTTCCTCTTCTACTTCCTGCGTTGGCTGCAACATTTCTTGTATGTTTTCTTCTTTCTTTGGCCCTTATTCACTATGTATCATTTTTCACTTTAGATGAGTCAAGAAGGCTATTTTAAAGTGTACACTGTGATGACCTGATGTAAATATAGAGGTAGATAGAAACCAATATATAAACTACAGAAGTAATAAAATCATTTCTCCAGTGCAGCTAATTAACACATCCATCAACTCACATATTTATCTCTTTATTCCTATAGTATCAACATTTCATATTAGGTCCTAAGCAAATTCAGGTAAATCAATGCCTGTACAGAAAAGCCTTCCATGTAGTCTAAGTAGAGAATTGGTTACAGGAAATATCTCCAAACATCAGCCAAAAGATAGGACCTCTTTCCTTTCCACCATGAAATTCACATTGATAACTCTTCCTGGTCATCTCTAATATCTCTGAGTGAAAAGAAAATTTTTATTCCAAATTTATTCCTCTAATTAAAGAAAGTTATTTTAGATAAAAACTATTTCTTCATTAAACTAATACTGTATACTAAGTGCTATTCTAATTGCTTGGCATACAATGGTTAATTAAACAGACACATAAAAAACAAACAAAAACAAAGATGTTCAAAACACCTGCATTAAAAAATTAACTAAATAATCCTGTCTAATTATTCTGAGTAAGCTTTTTCATGTTGTAAGTATCTAAGAGTTACTCAACTATATCAAGATTTGTTGGATTCTCCCAGGTAGGAAAGCTATCAGAAAGAAAAGTAAGAATAACAAATTGCTATTATCAGAGTCAGAGACTGAATTTATGGTTGTCGTAGGTAGGTGGGGGGAGATGGAGGGAAGGGGTAGTTAGGCAGTTTGGGATTGACATGTACACACCGCTATCTTTAAAATGTAAAACCAACAAGGACCTACTGTATAGCACAGGGAACTCTGCTCAGTGTTATGTGTCAGCCTAGATAGGAGGGGACTTTGGAGGAAAATGGAAACATGCACATGTACGGCTAAGTCTCTTTGCTGTCCATCTGGAATTGTCCAACACTGTTAATCACTATACTTCAAAATAAAACAAAAAATTTAAAAAAAACAAAGAAATAGAAAATGTAAAACAGTCTTGGCAAGAATAATGAAAAAAAACCTAATAAAAACTAAAATAAAAAGGCAATTATAAAATACTAAAAAAATGGCTGTAATCTCATTCTCTTTTGCAGAAATTCCTTCAAACTTTTTATTTCATTCAAAATTCATTTGATAATTCATAAATTCTTCACCATGGTTTTACAGGGATTAATTTTCCTACAATATTCTACACACTTACAAGTAAATTAAGTAATAATCATTTCTCCAGTGCAGCTAATTAACACATCCATCAACTCACATATTTATCTTTTTATTCCTATAGTATCAACATTTCATATTAGGTCCTAAGCAAATTCAGGTAAATCAATGCCTGTACAGAAAAGCCTTCCATGAAGTCTAAGTAGAGAATTGGTTACAGGAAATATCTCCAAACATCAGCCAAAAGATAGGACCTCTTTCCTTTCCACCATGAAATTCACATTGATAACTCTTCCTGGTCATCTCTAATATCTCTGAGTGAAAAGAAAATTTTTATTCCAAATTTATTCCTCTAATTAAAGAAAGTTATTTTAGATAAAAACTATTTCTTCATTAAACTAATACTGTATACTAAGTGCTATTCTAATTGCTTGGCATACAATGGTTAATTAAACAGACACATAAAAAACAAACAAAAACAAAGATGTTCAAAACACCTGCATTAAAAAATTAACTAAATAATCCTGTCTAATTATTCTGAGTAAGCTTTTTCATGTTGTAAGTATCTAAGAGTTACTCAACTATATCAAGATTTGTTGGATTCTCCCAGGTAGGAAAGCTATCAGAAAGAAAAGTAAGAATAACAAATTGCTATTATCAGAGTCAGAGACTGAATTTATGGTTGTCGTAGGTAGGTGGGGGGAGATGGAGGGAAGGGGTAGTTAGGCAGTTTGGGATTGACATGTACACACCGCTATCTTTAAAATGTAAAACCAACAAGGACCTACTGTATAGCACAGGGAACTCTGCTCAGTGTTATGTGCCAGCCTAGATAGGAGGGGACTTTGGGGGAAAATGGAAACATGCACATGTACGGCTAAGTCTCTTTGCTGTCCATCTGGAATTGTCCAACACTGTTAATCACTATACTTCAAAATAAAACAAAAAATTTAAAAAAAACAAAGAAATAGAAAATGTAAAACAGTCTTGGCAAGAATAATGAAAAAAAACCTAATAAAAACTAAAATAAAAAGGCAATTATAAAATACTAAAAAAATGGCTGTAATCTCATTCTCTTTTGCAGAAATTCCTTCAAACTTTTTATTTCATTCAAAATTCATTTGATAATTCATAAATTCTTCACCATGGTTTTACAGGGATTAATTTTCCTACAATATTCTACACACACAAGTACTTAAGTGACAATACTAGTCTGAGAACTCCCTAATTCCGCTTTAGTTATACTCTCCAAAATGTTTACATAAATACATAATTACAAGCTCTAAGGAACTATAACTGCAAGCGCAAGTGTTAGCTGTTCAGTCGTGTCCAACTCTGTGTGACTCCATGAACTGTAGCCCACCAAAGCTTCTCTGTCCATGGAATTCTCCAAGCAAGAATACTGGAGTGAACAGCCATTCCTTTCTCTAGGACACCTTCCCAACCCAGGGATGAAACCTGCTTCTCTTTTAATGCAGGCAGATTCTTTACCATCTGAGTCACTACGGAAGCCTAAGGAACTATAAAATGCTCTATTTCTCATTAATATGTGTTAGGAATTGACTATCTTCCATTTCACTGTACAAGTCACTTCTGTAAATATCTAATTAACCTATTTGCCTGATTTTTTTCCTCCAATAATTCCACATGCCCATATGAATTATTTTTTAAAACTCACAGAAATAGCTAACTTTTAAAAACTGATAAAATAACGTTCTATTTATAATTTTCTCAGATTATCATCAAAAATAAACTTATTCATCATAGTGCCATATCAAAAGTAGAATGAATTTACAGAAATATTCACTCACTTTATTTAGTAATTTCTATTTAGTTGTTATAGCAGAAGGATGTTTATAATTTTTGGTTTGCTTAGAGGGGTCTAAATATGCTTTATATATTATATCTCTCATCTTATTCAATTCATCCATAAATAAAAACTGCAGAAATGCATTCCTACATGGAAAGACTGAAATAATATCTGTTTTCAAATATTTATGGTTTTAAAAGGTTTATTTTCTTTGACTTGACCAAATTTTCTGAATAAATAAATATATCCTGTGAACTTTCTCACTTCCTGCAATTTCAGATTATAAGCTTCTTTTTTCTCCTGCATTTTATTTTCATCTATAAAAGACATTATATATCTAAGTAGCTGTATTATCAACATTAACATTAAAAGCTACACAATAAACTATTAATTTTAAATGTGTTCATATTTTAACAGTGCTAAAATCAGGATAAAGTATACTAATTTATTTCCAACTGCATATTCATTATCTTTTTAACCTAACTTTAAGTGAACTTCACATTTAGACATCAGTGTATGAATATATTCTCTGTGATGTATTTAATTGCCCTAGTGGACTATTTTTGCAAACTGGTAATTCTTTGTTGAAATTGTCACTGTGAAAAGCTGTATTTTAAGAGAAATGTTACGTGGTATAAATAAATCCTGTGGAAGCATATATAGTTTTCCATTTGATTTATCATTATAGGCACCCAGGAAGCAATCCGGGTTTACAGATGATACTTCAATTTATTATAGAATTTAAAATGTCAATACTGGTGGCATATAGTTCATTCTGCATGCATGCCATTATTTAGGTGTTGAATATGGGGTTTAGTTGGATAATATGAAATAGTAAGTGCACGTGTGCCTGTGAAGTTTATTCAGTCGGGTGCAATTTTCTGTGACCCTATGGATTATGACCCTCCAGGCTGCTTTATCCATGGGATCCCCCAGGCAAGAATAGTAGAGTGGCTTGCCATGCCCTTCTCCAGGGGATCTTCCCAGACAAGATAATATGAAATAGCAAGTAATGTTATATAAATAGATTCAACTCTCTCTCAGTAGAATTTCAGGTAGGAGTGCTCAAAATATACCTCCCCATAAGGGGAGGATGCCCCATAAAGATGCACTGATAGAAGCCATTTCTATGGTAAAGAAGAGTTTAACTCTCCCAAGCTACATGAAAGGAAGCCTTTGTGCAGCAGCTGAACCCTTGGAAATTGCTTAGACTTCAAATCTTATTTCAATTCATCCATAAATAAAACTGCAGAAATGCATTCCTACATGGAAAGACTGAAATAATATCTGTTTTCAAATATTTATGGTTTTAAAAGGTTTATTTTCTTTGACTTGACCAAATTTTCTGAATAAATAAATATATCCTGTGAACTTTCTCACTTCCTGCAATTTCAGATTATAAGCTTCTTTTTTCTCCTGCATTTTATTTTCATCTATAAAAGACATTATATATCTAAGTAGCTGTATTATCAACATTAACATTAAAAGCTACACAATAAACTATTAATTTTAATAACAGTGCTAAAATCAGGATAAAGTATACTAATTTATTTCCAACTGCATATTCATTATCTTTTTAACCTAACTTTAAGTGAACTTCACATTTAGACATCAGTGTATGAATATATTCTCTGTGATGTATTTAATTGCCCTAGTGGACTATTTTTGCAAACTGGTAATTCTTTGTTGAAATTGTCACAGTGAAAAGCTGTATTTTTAAGAGAAATGTTACTTTGTATAAATAAATCCTGTGGAAGCATATATAGTTTTCCATTTGATTTATCATTATAGGCACCCAGGAAGCAATCCGGGTTTACAGATGATACTTCAATTTATTATAGAATTTAAAATGTCAATACTGGTGGCATATAGTTCATTCTGCATGCATGCCATTATTTAGGTGTTGAATATGGGGTTTAGTTGGATAATATGAAATAGTAAGTGCACGTGTGCCTGTGAAGTTTATTCAGTCGGGTGCAATTTTCTGTGACCCTATGGATTATGACCCTCCAGGCTGCTTTATCCATGGGATCCCCCAGGCAAGAATAGTAGAGTGGCTTGCCATGCCCTTCTCCAGGGGATCTTCCCAGACAAGATAATATGAAATAGCAAGTAATGTTATATAAATAGATTCAACTCTCTCTCAGTAGAATTTCAGGTAGGAGTGCTCAAAATATACCTCCCCATAAGGGGAGGATGCCCCATAAAGATGCACTGATAGAAGCCATTTCTATGGTAAAGAAGAGTTTAACTCTCCCAAGCTACATGAAAGGAAGCCTTTGTGCAGCAGCTGAACCCTTGGAAATACATAATTGGGAATGTCTAAACACGATGTAAGTTATCATGTATTTCCTGATTAAACTGACATTTCCCAGTGTATTGGTCAGGTATATTCAAATAGAGAACAGAATTACTCACAAAGAAAAGTGATGTGAGAAATGAACCCTTAAAAGAGTAGAAATCAGGGGCTTCCCTGGTGGTCCAGGGGGTAAGGACACCGCCTTGCAGTGCAAGGGGCGCCGGTTTGATTCCTGGCCTGGGAAGAACCCACGTGCCACAGAGCGGCTGGATCGATGTGTCCAATTGCCTAGTCAGAGCTCTGGAGCGCATGCGTCCAGAGCCGGTGCTCTGCGACAACAGAAGCCACCGCGATGGGAGACCCACAAGGGCCAAAGAACAAAGATGGATGAAAATAGACAAGTGAAAGACAAATAGAAGTGACCCACCCGGCCCCCTCCCTCCCCACGCCCCACACCCAGCCACCAGAAAAAGAGTAGAAATCAGGCGGTCACAGTTCTAAGTAGCATTTCTCATAACTCATTCAAATTAGTCCTAAAAGGCTTTACTTCAAAATTTAACATGCACACACACACACACACACACACACACACCTACAGGACAATTTGGTCCTGTTCAAAACATCCATAAGACATTTGACCCATCAGACACTTGGTCCATGCCAAGGTCCTCTACATTTGGTCCTGCTCAAAGTCATTTGAAGTGGACCTAATATTTTTATGGATATTTTGGACAAGATGAAATGTTTGTTACCCATATATATATATATAAACTTGTTTTTTCTACAAACAGGAAAACTCTTTTGTGTACTATTTATCGTCAAATAGATACGATCATATAAAAAACAGAATTCTGACTCTAGTAAAGGTGTAAATTTTAAAAATTTTATGTGTAACAATATGACTTTGAAAAGATTTTAAATATCTGCTAAATATAAATCTATTGTTTAATTAATCATTTAATGAAAAGCTAATTTTATAATAAATGTAAAAATAAAAAAGCTTAGCTAATTTTTACATAAAACACACTTTGTGTTCCTGAACACTTAAAAATACTTAGGTTGGGCTTCCCTGGTTGTCCAGTGGGTAGGGAGTCTGCTTTGCAATGCATGGAGCACCTGTTCAATCCCTGGCCTGGGAAGATCTCACGTGCCGCGGAGTGGCAGAACCGGTGTGTCCAATTGCTGGCCAGTGCTCTGTAGTGCATAAGTCAAGAGCCAGAGCTCTGCGAGGAGAGGCCACTGCAATGGGAGGCCCACATAGGCCAAAGAATAAAGACGGATGGAAATGAATGGATAAAAAATTGGCCAAAATTTAAAAAATAAAAGAAAAAAGAAAAAAAACTTATAGGTTATAAACATTATTTATGATTTAGAGTTTTCAAAAGTATTACAAAGTCAAAAATCCTTGGTAATCAGGTGTCTGTATCTTCTTGGCTTAGTATTGGTTATAAAACAAATACATGCCTATGTACATGGACTGCTGTCACAACATGAATTCTAAAACAATCATTCCTAAAATTAATTTAAATGAGATTTAAATGCATATATTATTAAGATAAGTGTTATACTTGCATGCAACAGGTAAACCACAATTTACTTTCTCTAGCGCATTCAAATTTGGAATACAATTAAATTACTTGGTTCTCACATCATTCTCACATGTATTAATATTTCATATATATGTATATTCAGACTATAGTCTGGCTACAGATACTTCTACTGGATATGGATTGAGTCTACTACACTTCAGAAACAAATAAGAAACTAAAATATACTGAGCTTACAAATATTCTACTTAATTTTTTTGGAGATTTTGTTTCTTTGGGTGTTCATATGTGTCTTCTTCTTCCCTTTCTTCTTTTTCCACTTTTTAAATTCATACTATTTTGTTTTTTAAGAGGCATTCATTATCTTTTACTAAATTTTGTGAAAAATAGCTATAACATAAGAGTTTTTAAGAGTATAAGCTAGAATATAATCATCTAAGCTATTTCCTCAATGCATAAAATAGCACCTGGCCCATAATAAGCATTCAATAATTGTTTGTGGAATTAATATAATACAATATTTAAATACATATCTAACATACAATTCTAGTCCTTTAATTATACATATTTAATCCTAGATACAAACCTAGGACCCAACTCCTAGGTATTTAACTAAGAGAAATGAAAACATATGTCCACATGAAGACATATATAGAAATGTTCCTGAAGAGCTTCATACATAATAGTTGAAAAATGGAATCAATTCAAGTTTCAGCAGGTCAATGAAAAAATAAACTATGCTATATTCAGATAGCAGAATAGCCCACCAGTCTCCTCTGTCCTAGAGGTTTCCCAAGCAGGCATACTGGAGTGGGCTGCCATTTTGTTCTCGTGGGTAATCTGGAAAATTGGCATATCTCCAAAGTAACTGGTTAAGTCTTCAAACTTTAATGTCTTCAAGTAATTTGTTTGCATCCGTGCATCCCAGTCATCTTTGATAAGCTCTGTCAAGGGATCTATGCCTAGAGCTGCTTCTATAGGTATCACGGAAGAAAAGGGTTAACAGCTGGTTTAACCTTAACTTTGTTCCTGAGCAATGCCTAGGTTTGAATTTGTTTTCATTTTATTTTTATTTTGCTTGTACAGAGTTTGTTGTTTTGAGCCCTATACAGTCCCAAATCATCATATGTATATCTTTGACTCCTCCTACCTGAAGCCCACTCCCACTTCCCCCCATCCCACCCCTCTAGGTTGTTGTATAGCTCTCATGTAAGATCACTTAGTTCCACAGAAAATTACAAGACACTAATGAAAGAAATCAAAGATGACATAAACAGATGGAGAAATATTCCATGTTCCTGGGTCAAAAGAATCATTATCAAAAAGACACTACCATTTGGTTCATGAATTTCTTAACTAATAAATTTGAGTATTTCTGGAGATTTTGTTTCTTTGGGTGTTCATATGTGTCTTCTTCTTCCCTTTCTTCTTTTTCCACTTTTTAAATTCATACTATTTTGTTTTTTAAGAGGCATTCATTATCTTTTACTAAATTTTGTGAAAATAGCTATAACATAAGAGTTTTTAAGAGTATAAGCTAGAATATAATCATCTAAGCTATTTCCTCAATGCATAAAATAGCACCTGGCCCATAATAAGCATTCAATAATTGTTTGTGGAATTAATATAATACAATATTTAAATACATATCTAACATACAATTCTAGTCCTTTAATTATACATATTTAATCCTAGATACAAACCTAGGACCCAACTCCTAGGTATTTAACTAAGAGAAATGAAAACATATGTCCACATGAAGACATATATAGAAATGTTCCTGAAGAGCTTCATACATAATAGTTGAAAAATGGAATCAATTCAAGTTTCAGCAGGTCAATGAAAAAATAAACTATGCTATATTCAGATAGCAGAATAGCCCACCAGTCTCCTCTGTCCTAGAGGTTTCCCAAGCAGGCATACTGGAGTGGGCTGCCATTTTGTTCTCGTGGGTAATCTGGAAAATTGGCATATCTCCAAAGTAACTGGTTAAGTCTTCAAACTTTAATGTCTTCAAGTAATTTGTTTGCATCCGTGCATCCCAGTCATCTTTGATAAGCTCTGTCAAGGGATCTATGCCTAGAGCTGCTTCTATAGGTATCACGGAAGAAAAGGGTTAACAGCTGGTTTAACCTTAACTTTGTTCCTGAGCAATGCCTAGGTTTGAATTTTTTTTCCTTTTATTTTTATTTTGCTTGTACAGAGTTTGTTGTTTTGAGCCCTATACAGTCCCAAATCATCATATGTATATCTTTGACTCCTCCTACCTGAAGCCCACTCCCACTTCCCCCCATCCCACCCCTCTAGGTTGTTGTATAGCTCTCATGTAAGATCACTTAGTTCCACAGAAAATTACAAGACACTAATGAAAGAAATCAAAGATGACATAAACAGATGGAGAAATATTCCATGTTCCTGGGTCAAAAGAATCATTATCATGAAAATGACCATGCTACCAAACATCATCTACAGATTCACTGCTATCCCTATTAAATTACTAATGACATTCTTCACAGAACTAGACCAAAAAATAACACAGTTCGTATGGAAGCACAAAAGACTCTGGATAGACAAAGCAATCCTGATGAAGAATGGAGCTGGAGGGATCAGCCTCTCTAACTTCAGACTATACTAGAAACCAACAGTCATCAAGACAGTATGGTACAGGCACAAAACAGAAATGCAGACCAATGGAACAAGATAGAGAACCCAGAGATAAACCCATGGACTTATGTGTAGGTAATTTTTGACAAAGGAGGCGAAAATATAAAATGGGACAAAGACAGCCTCTTCAACAAGTGGTGCTGGGAAAACTGGACAGCTACACGTGAAAAAAAGAAGTTGAAACATTCCCTAACACCATACACAAAGGTAAACTCAAAATGGATTAAAGATCTAACTGTAAGACCAGAAACTGTAAAACTCTTAGAGGAAAACACAGGCAGAAAACTCAATGACATAAATCAAAGCAAGATCTTCTATGACCTACCTCTGATAGTAATCGAAATAAAGACAAAAATAAACAATTGGGACCTAATTAAACGTGAAAGCTTCTGCACAGCAAAAGAAACTATAAACAAGGTGAAAAGACTACCTTAAGAATGGGAGAAAATAATAGCAAATGAAATAACAGACAAAAAATTAATCTCCAGAAAAATAACTACAATGAAACTCTTCATAGGTATCACGGAAGAAAAGGTGGTTAACCAGCTGGTTTAACCTTAACTTTGTTCCTGAGCAATGCCTAGGTTTGAATTTTTTTCCTTTTATTTTTATTTTGCTTGTACAGAGTTTGTTGTTTTGAGCCCTATACAGTCCCAAATCATCATATGTATATCTTTGACTCCTCCTACCTGAAGCCCACTCCCACTTCCCCCCATCCCACCCCTCTAGGTTGTTGTATAGCTCTCATGTAAGATCACTTAGTTCCACAGAAAATTACAAGACACTAATGAAAGAAATCAAAGATGACATAAACAGATGGAGAAATATTCCATGTTCCTGGGTCAAAAGAATCATTATCATGAAAATGACCATGCTACCAAACATCATCTACAGATTCACTGCTATCCCTATTAAATTACTAATGACATTCTTCACAGAACTAGACCAAAAAATAACACAGTTCGTATGGAAGCACAAAAGACTCTGGATAGACAAAGCAATCCTGATGAAGAATGGAGCTGGAGGGATCAGCCTCTCTAACTTCAGACTATACTAGAAACCAACAGTCATCAAGACAGTATGGTACAGGCACAAAACAGAAATGCAGACCAATGGAACAAGATAGAGAACCCAGAGATAAACCCATGGACTTATGTGTAGGTAATTTTTGACAAAGGAGGCGAAAATATAAAATGGGACAAAGACAGCCTCTTCAACAAGTGGTGCTGGGAAAACTGGACAGCTACACGTGAAAAAAAGAAGTTGAAACATTCCCTAACACCATACACAAAGGTAAACTCAAAATGGATTAAAGATCTAACTGTAAGACCAGAAACTGTAAAACTCTTAGAGGAAAACACAGGCAGAAAACTCAATGACATAAATCAAAGCAAGATCTTCTATGACCTACCTCTGATAGTAATCGAAATAAAGACAAAAATAAACAATTGGGACCTAATTAAACGTGAAAGCTTCTGCACAGCAAAAGAAACTATAAACAAGGTGAAAAGACTACCTTAAGAATGGGAGAAAATAATAGCAAATGAAATAACAGACAAAAAATTAATCTCCAGAATCTACAAGCAACTCAGACAACTCAACACCAGAAAAATGAACAACCCAATCAAAAAATGGGAAAAAGACCTATACAGACATCTCAATAAAGAAGACACATAGATGGCCAAAACACAGATGAAATGATGTTCAACCTCACTTGTTATTAGAGAAATGCAAATCAAAACTACAACGAGATATCACCTCACACCGGTCAGAATGGCCATCATCCACAAATCGACAGACAATAAAAGCTGGAGAGGGTGAGGAGAAAAGGGGACACTCTTGCATTGTTGGTGGGAATGTAAATTGATACAGCTGCTATGGAAGACAGTGTGGATATTTCTTAAAAAACTAAATATAGAAGCTCCATATGACCCAGGAATCCCACTATTAGGCTTATACCCAGATGAAATCAAAACTGAAAGAAGAACCTGTACCCCAACGTTCATTGCAGCTCTCTATACAATAGCTAGAACATGGAAGCAACCTAGATGTCCACCAACAAGTGAATGGATAAAGAAACTATGGTACATATATACAAAGGAATATTTCTCAGCTGTAAAAAGAAATGCAGAAGAATCAATCCTAATGAGGTGGAAGAACCTAGAACCTATTATACAAAGTGAAGCAATTCAAAAAGAAAAGGACAAAAAAAAAAGGACAAATACAGTATACTAACATATATACAGAATCTAGTAGATGGTACCAATAAATACACACACAGAACAGTGATTTAAAAACAGACATAGAGAACAGACCTATGGACATTGAGGGAGAGGGAAGATCAAGCGAGATGTACGGAAAGAATAACATGAAAACATACACTGTCATAAGTAAAAGAGACAACCATTGTGATTGAAACATTCCCTAACACCATACACAAAGGTAAACTCAAAATGGACCTACTCTGAAAAAAACTCAATGACATAAATCAAAGCAAGATCTTCTATGACCTACCTCTGATAGTAATCGAAATAAAGACAAAAATAAACAATTGGGACCTAATTAAACGTGAAAGCTTCTGCACAGCAAAAGAAACTATAAACAAGGTGAAAAGACTACCTTAAGAATGGGAGAAAATAATAGCAAATGAAATAACAGACAAAAAATTAATCTCCAGAATCTACAAGCAACTCAGACAACTCAACACCAGAAAAATGAACAACCCAATCAAAAAATGGGAAAAAGACCTATACAGACATCTCAATAAAGAAGACACATAGATGGCCAAAACACAGATGAAATGATGTTCAACCTCACTTGTTATTAGAGAAATGCAAATCAAAACTACAACGAGATATCACCTCACACCGGTCAGAATGGCCATCATCCACAAATCGACAGACAATAAAAGCTGGAGAGGGTGAGGAGAAAAGGGGACACTCTTGCATTGTTGGTGGGAATGTAAATTGATACAGCTGCTATGGAAGACAGTGTGGATATTTCTTAAAAAACTAAATATAGAAGCTCCATATGACCCAGGAATCCCACTATTAGGCTTATACCCAGATGAAATCAAAACTGAAAGAAGAACCTGTACCCCAACGTTCATTGCAGCTCTCTATACAATAGCTAGAACATGGAAGCAACCTAGATGTCCACCAACAAGTGAATGGATAAAGAAACTATGGTACATATATACAAAGGAATATTTCTCAGCTGTAAAAAGAAATGCAGAAGAATCAATCCTAATGAGGTGGAAGAACCTAGAACCTATTATACAAAGTGAAGCAATTCAAAAAGAAAAGGACAAAAAAAAAAGGACAAATACAGTATACTAACATATATACAGAATCTAGTAGATGGTACCAATAAATACACACACAGAACAGTGATTTAAAAACAGACATAGAGAACAGACCTATGGACATTGAGGGAGAGGGAAGATCAAGCGAGATGTACGGAAAGAATAACATGAAAACATACACTGTCATAAGTAAAAGAGACAACCATTGTGATTAAACTGTAAGACTAAAGGAACTTATATGGGGGCTATGTAGCAACCTGAGGTGTGGGATGGGGAGCAAAGGGAGAGGGACTCAGGTGGGAGGGGCCGGGGATATATCTATGACTGTTCTGTAATTAAGTATAGCTGTAAACAACAAAACTCTGTAAAAGACACATAGCAATAACTTTGCTGTACACCTGAAACTAATACAACATTGTAAAACAACCAAACCCCAATGATAATAAAAAAAGAAATGCAAAAGAATATACAAAGTGAAATAAGCTAAAAAGAAAAGGACAAACAGGGGCTTCCCTCGTCGTCCAGTGGGTAAGGACACTGCCTTGGAGTGCAATGGGTGCCAGTTCGATCCCTGGCCTGGGAAGATCCCATGTGCTGCAGAGCGACTGGACGGATGTGTTGAACTACCAAGCCGGAGCTCTGGAGCACATGCGCCCAGAGTCGGTGGTCTGTAGTGAAAGAGGTCACTATGATGGGAGACCTACATAGTCCAAAGAACAAAGATGGATGACAATGAATAAATGAAAGACCAATAGAAGTGGCCAAAAAAAAAAAAAAAATGGCCAAATACTGTATACTAACACATATATATGAAATCTAGTAAGATACCACCAATAAATGTACATGCAGAGCTGCGATGGAGAAACAGACATAGAGAACAGACCTATGAATACTACTGGGAGGAAAGAGTGGGTGAGCGGTTTGGAAAGAGTATCACGGAAACCTACATTATCATAGGTTTGTATTTTAACTGCAATACCAACTGAAGAATGAAGGTCAGATCTAAAATAACTAAGTATCTGGTGAGGTTAACTATGAATCAAACTAACCTATACTTCATAGTCAGTTATTTATCACTGAAAGCTAATGATTACACTTTATCTATAAACAGGGTCGGACTAGACAATAGAAGCTAGTTATGTATCATTGAAAGGGCTACTTGCCTAGCAAGTATGCAAGCTGACCCCAGAAATGATGGCTTTTCCAAGTGAATCGGTTCATTCTCTTTCAGTCACATTTGTCTCGACAGTAAGATTACCACATTAGATTAGCAACATTAGGACATTCATATCATCATGAGATATCCACTTTAACAAAATCCTTTTCCTATAGAGCTATATAGATTATAGCTAGGTAAAGCCCATTGTATCTCATGAATCCTAGTTTTATTTCAAACTCAAAAATCTCTGTTGCTGGTTGATTAGCAGACACATGGCAGGGCTGTATCTGACAATGCTAATGACATTTTCAAAACAGTTCTGCATGTGTATTGGATAAAGCTGATGTATTTCAGTTCACACTTAAATTTCTTTCAGCTTCTGGGAACTGGGATAACAGTAAGATCTAGGACTATTTATATCTGTGTATGCATTCATTCATAATTCATTTGTTCTTTCTTTCATCTGTTTAATCCAAAAAACACTTCTTTGAAATGCTTACTGCATTTCAGGCACTGAGGGAATCGTGACTGAATTAACACACTTGCAATATTTGAGGACTAGCAACAAAAATTTGACTTTTTAAATTATCATCAAAATCTCTTTTAGGCATCATGAATTTTACTTTGATTTTTATTAGTATATAAGGCACAGTATTTTCAAATGCTCACATGAAGGAATATAATTGAGTTATGTTAAGCAAGTTCATATAAGTGATAATACAAAAATGAACCTGCTGAGCCATTATTTAATACCATTTAATGGTTCCATTAATTTTAATACTATACAATACAACATTCTATTAATATGGTTTCAAGTTAATTGATACTGTAAGTATTCAAAGATTTTAAAAATGGCTTGATAGTTTTCAGGTACTCTAAGATATCTTTAACATGTAAAAATAACATTTTGAGTTATGAAATGATCCTAAAATAACTTCTATATGGGAGACTTTATGCTTGAAAAGAGATTATTCTGTGTATGTATAAGTCAGCTACAAATTTTGTAAAGGCATGATAAATTGTCTAGGAAAATTGTAAAATGGGAAAATGCAAAAAAAAAAAGAGACACAACTTGGCTTAAAATTAAAATTTCTCACACTTCCCTTTCTCTTTGAAAAAAAATAGACTAGTTCCTCCAATAGCACTTTTAATAAAATAAAGCTTATATGTGGACCCTTAAGTGTGGAACAATCTTAGTTGCTATAAATATGAGAAAATGCTGTTAGCATGTTAATTTTATTTGTGTTAGAATGCATAAAAATAGATAGCATTCTATTATTCTGTTTGTACATCATTTTGAGATCTCAGAGTTTTTGTTGGAAATCATCGCATTTTATGAATAACAAATATTTAATATAAACCATAGCCAGTATTAGCCTCCCTGGTGGCTCAGCAATAAAGAATCTGCCTGCAATTCAATAGATGCAAGTTTGGTTCCTGGGTCAGGAAGTTCCCCTGGAGAAGGAAATGGCAACTCATTCCAGTATTCTTGTCTGGGAAATCCCACAGACAGAGGAGCCCAGTGGGCTACAGCCTATGGGGTCACAAAAGAGTGAGAAAGGACTTATTGACTAAACAATAACAATAACACTTCTTTGACAATAAGAAAATACATTTAAACCGATGTGCATTTAAAATCAAAGTCACCATAAACACCTGCAGGTCTCAAAGAACTACATATACACATAAGTATACAAATAATTTACTTTCTGGGGCTAAATATCTTCTGTGCCATTAATATGCACAGTGTGAAAAGGTTCTTGTAAGTCATATCATCCAACTCCATCATTTTTATAACCATCTACCAGATAAAAGCTTCCTAAATTCTGTGAGCCATACTGAAAGTCAGTCACCTGTAAAACCAAACTCATTAAGTCATTTTCTAACTTGCTGACCCCAGTGCGAACCTGACCTTTCTCTTCTCTTTTCTCTCTTGCTATAATGATGCCATCACCTATCCAACCATCCAATCCGGAAGTCAAAACCTGATACTCAATTTCAAAGTCCCCTAAACTCCGACCTCTGAATGTTCATGAATTTGGCAAGGCTACTACTTATCTGCCTTTTTATCCAATCACAATGCTGTGTTAATTTATTATTTATTTTTAATATTAAATATAATATATGTTGATGTAGTCTCTTTACTTTTGCTTTTTTCTCTTCTAATTTATCTGCTAAATACTTGAGTAATTGCTTCAAAATTAACTTTGATTATATCATTTATAAATCCCTTTTTGTTCTCCTCTCACGTATAGGATAACATCCAAAATTTCCCCTGACCAAAAACAAAAAAAACAAAAAAACTCACTGATTTGACCACACTCCCTTTCTTTTACTATTGTTATGTTCTATGTCTCTTTCAAATCAACCATGATTTATCAAATACAACATAATATTTCATGGTATTTCAATATATCTCTTAACTTTTGCAGATGCTCTTGTATTCATTTAGAAAAATTGGGGACTTTTTCCACTAGAGGTAATTCTAGTAGCATTTTAAGGCTAAAACAAAAATTTCCTATTATACTGTCTCAGAATCTCAAAGAAAGTTTCCTATTACTTTCTTATGCTAACACAAGTGCTTTTAGATAGCTCTATCAATAGCAATAGCTATTCTATATTGCATTCCTTGTTTTATTCACAATTTCTGTGAACTTACATTTTGATGCGCACTTGGGCATAATGCAGAAAATTATTTTTCAATGCATATATCGATCAATTATGCAACACATGAGGCACTGTTCTTGCTTGTTTAAAGTCATTCACTCTTAACTGTAGTCTAATTGTACTAATTTTTAAAATGTCTTTACAGCAAATGAGCTTTATGTTAATTAGAAGCAGAGTTATAGACATAAAGCAACCACAACACAAAATAATGAAAAATGTGAAGCCATGGATCAAGGAAAGTTCTCCATCTTGGAGTTGTGAATGTGACTGGAATGGCAAAACAAAGAAAATAAAACAAAAACAAGAAATGAAAAGAAGAAAAGAAAAGAGAAAATATCAGAGCTAAGACTGATCTTATGATGCTAAGGGTAAAAAACGGTCTTTCCGTGGAAAAGAGCCTGATGTTGGGGAAAACAGAAGGCAAAAGGAGAAGGAGACTACAGAAGATGAGCTAGTTGGATGGAATCACTGAGTTGATGGGCATGAGTTTGAGCAGGTTCTGGGAGATGGTGAAGGATAGGGAAGCCTGGCGAGCAGCAGCCCATGGAATTACAAAGAGTTGGACATGATTGAGCAACTGAACTAAACTGAATTGAACTAAGGGTGTAAGCCTATCATACTGCAGAAATGAGAACTCTTACATAGGGTGTTTCACTAATACGAAAGCATTCATACTCTTTGTTAAATATCCTAAAATTCACAGTGATCTTAAACAACTGTGAGAGATAAGTTTTAGATAAGTTTTAGAAAATTTTATTCAAATTTTGGAAATTCCTTACAGACCATAAAAGTTAATTTCAACTTATTTTTTTAGGATTAATAAGCTATTTGTATCAGACATATGTTTTTACTTTTTTATATAGATAGAACACATACAGAAGAAAACAGATACTTTTATGTGCGTAAGAGATTCCCAATTTTATCATCATAGCATATGAGACTGTACATATTTCAACATGATATTATATTAATGCCTTATCATTTAGGTTTCATGTTAATATCAGAATGCATATTTTCGTACAATATTGTCAATTCTGTGGATTTACTAAGTGTGTATATAGAGTCTGCCAGCTCAACATGATTCCTATTCTTTATTATCAATCATTTAAATTTAAAAACAGTAAAGAATTTTCAATATTTTGAATTAGAATCATCAAGTCACAGACATTTGACCTTTCTTTTTTTAGCCCTTTCACTTAACTTGGGTGGAAATTTATGAACATATTTATGTCATGCCCATGCCTCATGATGTAGGCCAAAAATGATTATCTATATGTCAGGGATTAGAAATTCAGCTCAAGAACACTAGATTCAAGAGTAGTTCTCCTCTCACAGGGAAGATATTCCATTTTTAATTGAGTCCCATGGAGTACTAAAGGTAAAGAATATCTAGGAATTTAGACTTATTACACAAACCAAGCCTGTAAATAATGTGTAATTCAGCCTTTTCCCCAAGAAAAACCATTTTCATAGAGCCTGATGTTGGGGAAAACAGAAGGCAAAAGGAGAAGGAGACTACAGAAGATGAGCTAGTTGGATGGAATCACTGAGTTGATGGGCATGAGTTTGAGCAGGTTCTGGGAGATGGTGAAGGATAGGGAAGCCTGGCGAGCAGCAGCCCATGGAATTACAAAGAGTTGGACATGATTGAGCAACTGAACTAAACTGAATTGAACTAAGGGTGTAAGCCTATCATACTGCAGAAATGAGAACTCTTACATAGGGTGTTTCACTAATACGAAAGCATTCATACTCTTTGTTAAATATCCTAAAATTCACAGTGATCTTAAACAACTGTGAGAGATAAGTTTTAGATAAGTTTTAGAAAATTTTATTCAAATTTTGGAAATTCCTTACAGACCATAAAAGTTAATTTCAACTTATTTTTTTAGGATTAATAAGCTATTTGTATCAGACATATGTTTTTACTTTTTTATATAGATAGAACACATACAGAAGAAAACAGATACTTTTATGTGCGTAAGAGATTCCCAATTTTATCATCATAGCATATGAGACTGTACATATTTCAACATGATATTATATTAATGCCTTATCATTTAGGTTTCATGTTAATATCAGAATGCATATTTTCGTACAATATTGTCAATTCTGTGGATTTACTAAGTGTGTATATAGAGTCTGCCAGCTCAACATGATTCCTATTCTTTATTATCAATCATTTAAATTTAAAAACAGTAAAGAATTTTCAATATTTTGAATTAGAATCATCAAGTCACAGACATTTGACCTTTCTTTTTTTAGCCCTTTCACTTAACTTGGGTGGAAATTTATGAACATATTTATGTCATGCCCATGCCTCATGATGTAGGCCAAAAATGATTATCTATATGTCAGGGATTAGAAATTCAGCTCAAGAACACTAGATTCAAGAGTAGTTCTCCTCTCACAGGGAAGATATTCCATTTTTAATTGAGTCCCATGGAGTACTAAAGGTAAAGAATATCTAGGAATTTAGACTTATTACACAAACCAAGCCTGTAAATAATGTGTGTTAGTAGCTCAGTCATGTCTGACCCTTTGTGACCCCAAGGAAAATAGCCTGTCATCCTCCTCTGTCCATAGAATTCTCCAGGCAAGAATACTGGTGTGTTGCCATTTCCTTCTCCAGGGAATCTTCTTGACCCAGGGATTGAACTCAGGTCTTCTTAGTTACAGGGAGATTCTTTATGGTCTGAGCCAGCAGGGAAATATGCATTGGTATATATCTAGTGAGAACCCTTTTGCAATTAGAGATAAAATATTTTAAAGTAATACAGTGAATAAATGCCATAATCAAAACTGAATCTTCAATTTCTACCTCAATTTCAGAGTTATTTTCTATTATTTCATTAAATCTAAATGTAATAAATGGAATATTTTTGTCAACACATAGATTGAACTTCATTTTTAAAAAATCCATCTACCTGAAAAATTTGTACCAAAAAAGACTATCCTATATCCTAAGACATTTAGCACCACCTGTTAGGCATTTATCTTTCCTGTAGTAACACAGATTCACATTCAATGCTGATTTTTGTCTAAAAAGTTGAGAGAAAACCCATATGAATTCTAGCTCAGACCATTTTTAAGTGTAATGTAGCAGCAGAAAACTGTACTTCTGCAATATTCCAAGACAGTGATACTATTATATCCATGTGATAGTCTGATAACTGTTTTTATGTAACATTTTTGTCATATTTCACATCTGTGAGTTTCTTTTTTAAAAGTGTTTTATGTGCCAAGGTCAGCAACTGTTGTGAGCAATCATTTCCCAGAGGTCAAGCTCTCTGAATTTCATCCATGTGAAAATATATTCCTCTGAGAGGTGCAGAATTGGAAAGACTTCAGGAGGCCTTTCCATTCATATTTGGAAACAAGAGAGTGCCCTCAGACTATTCACATCATATCTCTCCTTTTACAACTTTTTTGAAAGTGATTCCTATCTCTGTTATTTCACATGCCTACAAATATTTCTTCTTAAGAAGACAGCTGCCTGATATAAAATAGAATATCTCTAATAAAAACCTAAAAAGAACTTCTAACATAGTTTCAGTGAAGGTTTAGAATAATATTTACCATTTTAATTATACTGGTTTTGTATTTAAGGCTACTAAAATTTCTCAGAGGTATTTCTGTTTTTAAGCCAATATACTGTGAGAATCATTTTGCCCCTACAAATACCCTAATTCCTCTTAAGCTTAATAGCATACATGCAAGTTAGAAACAAAATCATCTTTGTAGGACTCCAGGCAAGAATACTGGTGTGTTGCCATTTCCTTCTCCAGGGAATCTTCTTGACCCAGGGATTGAACTCAGGTCTTCTTAGTTACAGGGAGATTCTTTATGGTCTGAGCCAGCAGGGAAATATGCATTGGTATATATCTAGTGAGAACCCTTTTGCAATTAGAGATAAAATATTTTAAAGTAATACAGTGAATAAATGCCATAATCAAAACTGAATCTTCAATTTCTACCTCAATTTCAGAGTTATTTTCTATTATTTCATTAAATCTAAATGTAATAAATGGAATATTTTTGTCAACACATAGATTGAACTTCATTTTTAAAAAATCCATCTACCTGAAAAATTTGTACCAAAAAAGACTATCCTATATCCTAAGACATTTAGCACCACCTGTTAGGCATTTATCTTTCCTGTAGTAACACAGATTCACATTCAATGCTGATTTTTGTCTAAAAAGTTGAGAGAAAACCCATATGAATTCTAGCTCAGACCATTTTTAAGTGTAATGTAGCAGCAGAAAACTGTACTTCTGCAATATTCCAAGACAGTGATACTATTATATCCATGTGATAGTCTGATAACTGTTTTTATGTAACATTTTTGTCATATTTCACATCTGTGAGTTTCTTTTTTAAAAGTGTTTTATGTGCCAAGGTCAGCAACTGTTGTGAGCAATCATTTCCCAGAGGTCAAGCTCTCTGAATTTCATCCATGTGAAAATATATTCCTCTGAGAGGTGCAGAATTGGAAAGACTTCAGGAGGCCTTTCCATTCATATTTGGAAACAAGAGAGTGCCCTCAGACTATTCACATCATATCTCTCCTTTTACAACTTTTTTGAAAGTGATTCCTATCTCTGTTATTTCACATGCCTACAAATATTTCTTCTTAAGAAGACAGCTGCCTGATATAAAATAGAATATCTCTAATAAAAACCTAAAAAGAACTTCTAACATAGTTTCAGTGAAGGTTTAGAATAATATTTACCATTTTAATTATACTGGTTTTGTATTTAAGGCTACTAAAATTTCTCAGAGGTATTTCTGTTTTTAAGCCAATATACTGTGAGAATCATTTTGCCCCTACAAATACCCTAATTCCTCTTAAGCTTAATAGCATACATGCAAGTTAGAAACAAAATCATCTGTAGGATGGAAGTGAGGCATGGGCAGAAAATGACTCATCTAAGCTTGCTTTTTATTTTAAGAGTGAAAGTAAATATGAAGCATTAAATGGGATCACTGTAGTAATGACATTCCTGCAATGGAAATAGTATGTGATCTATTTGTAGGGAAATAAAGTAGTAGTAGTCAATACAAATATGAAACTAGTCATGTTTAGTAGGATCTTAAGACTAAAAGAGTAAATAAAAATGCATTTTACCAGTCCTACAGTGAGAATCACTTTAAAATGTAAGTTTGAAATCTGGGAACTGGTATTATATAGCTTCCACAGACTCCTTAACACTACACTGTTTTCCTCCTTGGGCACTATTTATCTTTTGTGTCCAGAAAGCTACATATTACTCAAGCCATCTCCACCACAGCCCTTACCGTATGTGGGGAGTGATAATGAATCTTCATGTATGATCCCTCATTTACACAGGAGCACAGGAAAATACAATGTTCAGTTTCCTAAGTCATGAAAAAGCTTAGCATCCTCAAGTAGACTGGTGAAAAAAAAATTGCCCATTTGATAGCAAATGAAACAACAGACAAAGAATTAATCTCCAAAATTTACAAGCAACTCAGACAACTCAGCACCAGAAAAATGAACAATCCAATCAAAGAAACGGGAAAAAGATCTACAGAGACATCTCCAAAGAAGACATACAGTTGGCCAAAAAAAGCATGAAACAACACTCAACGTTGCTTATTATTAGACAAATGCAAATCAAAACTACAATGAGATATCACCTCACACCCATCAGAATGGCCATCATCAACAAATCGACAGACAATAAATGCTGGAGAGGGTGCAGAGAAAAGGGAACACTCCTGCATTGCTGGTGGGAATGTAAATTGATACAGCCGCTATGGAAGACAGTATGAAGATTCCTTAAAAAACTAAAATTAGAAGCACCATACCACCCAGGAATCCCACTATGAGGCCTATACCCTGATGAAATCAAAATTGAAAGAGACACCTGTACCCCAGTGTTCACTGCAGCTCTCTATACAATAGCCAGAACGTGAAAGCAACCTAGATGTCTACCGACGAATGAATGGTTAAAAAAGCCCTGGTACATATATACAATGGAGTACTTCTCAGCTGTAAAAAGAAATGCAGAAGAATCAGTCCTACTGAGGTAGATGAATCTAGAACCCATCATAAAAAGTGAAGTAAGTCAAAAAGAGAAAGACAAGTACAGTATACTAACTCATATATATGAAATCTAGTAAGATGGTAATGATAACACACGCAGTGAAGCAACGGAAAAACAGACATAGAGAACAGACATGTGGACATTGTGGGGAATGAACAGTGGGTGGGAAGCATTGAGGGAGTAACACAGAAACCTATACCATCATATGTGGAAAAGACAGCTATTGTCATTGCCCTGTGGGAACAGGAGATCCTGCAGGGGCTCCGTGTGATGGCCTGGAGGGGTAGGATGGGGAGACTGGGAGGGGGCCAGGGATATACAATGACTAACCTGGGATTATACGTATCTGTAAACAACAAAATTCTGTAAAAGTAGAAAGTAAAATAAAAATAATTATTAAAAAAATTGCTCATTTGAACTAAATGTGACAATTCTACTACCAAAATGAGTAAGATATATAAAAACAACATAATTCTTTAGCAACTGTTGGCACTGTTTATTAAACATTAATAGCCTCTCAGGAATATAATATGACATTCTTAGTCTAGTATTTTATAACAAAATAATTACCTATCACCTTATACACAAGAGTCCAATAGTAATTTAATTTTTAACAAATATTTATAGGTAATTAAAAGTTCCAGCCACTCTACTAATTACTGAGTGTACAGCAGGAACAAGGTTTTCATTGTTCTTGTCATTTCAGAGCTTATAGTCACAGTCAATCCAAGAAAACAGATACTTAACCACACCATTGTAATAATAATGTAACACATTTAGTATTATAATAAAATGTAAAACTAATGTTATTATAACCAAAGAAATTTTAACATGGACCCCAGAAAAAATAACATCAGGGAAGGCTTCTCAACAAAGTGGTATTAAAGCTAAGAACTAAGTATGCAGTACAGATAAAAGGTAGAGAGAAAACCAAAGGATTAATTTTTTTATCATTTTTAAGTTTTCATCCTACTTCTTATGGTTGAGTCAGGATATTAAGTGTTGCATCATCAGTCCTTGAAATTTTTACCTAACAAAAGTTTTATTAATAGTGTTTTACTTTGTCCTAGTGAAAAAGTAGATCAAGTAGTATGTGACCTAGGAAAGAATCTCTACTTTGCTGGCCAAGTTGATCTAGCTTCTCACAATTTTGGACACGGCTTCTAAAAACAAATGTGGTATTTCTTAATAAGTATAAGACATTCTGCTACCCAACCAAAACAAATACTTAATAGGGTTAAGTGAGAGTTACTTTGCAAGTTGTCCAGTTCTACCTTTAAAGTCGAGGAGTAACACAGAAACCTATACCATCATATGTGGAAAAGACAGCTATTGTCATTGCCCTGTGGGAACAGGGGATCCTGCAGGGGCTCCGTGTGATGGCCTGGAGGGGTAGGATGGGGAGACTGGGAGGGGGCCAGGGATATACAATGACTAACCTGGGATTATACGTATCTGTAAACAACAAAATTCTGTAAAAGTAGAAAGCAAAATAAAAATAATTATTAAAAAAATTGCTCATTTGAACTAAATGTGACAATTCTATTACCAAAATGAGTAAGATATATAAAAACAACATAATTCTTTAGCAACTGTTGGCACTGTTTATTAAACATTAATAGCCTCTCAGGAATATAATATGACATTCTTAGTCTAGTATTTTATAACAAAATAATTACCTATCACCTTATACACAAGAGTCCAATAGTAATTTAATTTTTAACAAATATTTATAGGTAATTAAAAGTTCCAGCCACTCTACTAATTACTGAGTGTACAGCAGGAACAAGGTTTTCATTGTTCTTGTCATTTCAGAGCTTATAGTCACAGTCAATCCAAGAAAACAGATACTTAACCACACCATTGTAATAATAATGTAACACATTTAGTATTATAATAAAATGTAAAACTAATGTTATTATAACCAAAGAAATTTTAACATGGACCCCAGAAAAAATAACATCAGGGAAGGCTTCTCAACAAAGTGGTATTAAAGCTAAGAACTAAGTATGCAGTACAGATAAAAGGTAGAGAGAAAACCAAAGGATTAATTTTTATCATTTTTAAGTTTTCATCCTACTTCTTATGGTTGAGTCAGGATATTAAGTGTTGCATCATCAGTCCTTGAAATTTTTACCTAACAAAAGTTTTATTAATAGTGTTTTACTTTGTCCTAGTGAAAAAGTAGATCAAGTAGTATGTGACCTAGGAAAGAATCTCTACTTTGCTGGCCAAGTTGATCTAGCTTCTCACAATTTTGGACACGGCTTCTAAAAACAAATGTGGTATTTCTTAATAAGTATAAGACATTCTGCTACCCAACCAAAACAAATACTTAATAGGGTTAAGTGAGAGTTACTTTGCAAGTTGTCCAGTTCTACCTTTAAAGTCAATAGCATTATTTTTGATAGAAAAGAAAAACAGAACCACTCAGCAAATTCTCTGACACTACCACTGAGACATATATTTTCCAGAATTCCCTGACAGATATTCAAACAGGTATTTGGTGATAGTACTAAGCCAAAAGTCTAGTATACTGATCACCTGCATGGTGTCTGGATATAGACGGTGACTGCAGAACAGTGATGGATGTATTACTAAATTCATTCAGCAATGCAAAACCAAGCAAAATGACAATCTTAAATGTGGAGCAATAAGCATAAGTAGTGATTCAATCAAGTGAATAGTCAATCATTTGGTTGCTTCATATATGAATGGTGAGCTGAAAACATTTTTAAGGTAACTTATTTTAATAGAACCCAGATTGGGGTCCTGTAAGTCAAACTTTTAGAAGCTTACTTGTTAATTATTGTACGAAAACAACAACAAAACACCAACTATACATGAATTGCTTGCTGTTTTACCAGAATTAACATAAAAACAACCGTAATTACATTTTCTCACCACCACTGAAAGGGTTTTACCTCAATTTGAGACTTAAACCCAGGGCCCAGACCTGATTGAAGCCTGCTTGGGACTTGAACCCACATTGCTGGAGCTTGAACTCCAGCCAAAACCCTGTTTGAGACTTGAACCCACGTGGCTAAGGCTTAACCCCAGCCAAAACCCTGCTTGGGAGTTGAACCGACATAGTCCGGACTCAGTGCTGGCCAAAACCCCGCTTGGGACTTGAACACACGCGTCTGGGACTTAATCCAGCACTCACCCAACGTCTGGACCCACCAAGGTTCAGGTTCTTCCTGCCTCGATGCAGAAAGAATTCAGCAAGAAACAGAGTGATAGATAAGAAGAGGATTTATTAGGATAGGGTACTTGTAAGAGGTGCAAGCAGGAAAGCTCTGCTCTGCTCTCCTCCAATTCAGTGGGCAGCCATATATATATAGGATGGTAGAAGACCGCCCCCCTCAAGTAGACGCAGATGCAGGACATACATCATTGGTTGCTTCTTCGCCAGCTCCTCCTTCATCAGCTGTTTAGACCCAGTCGAGCCTGCTTTACTGAACAAGGAGCAGCTCTCCTGAGTTATCGTCAACTCACTGGCCTCTCAACCTTTCTCAGGTGTCTCCTTTTTACCTACCTTCCCTTACTAGGACTCTATAATCACCTAGCTATTCTACTCTGTCCCTATCACTACCACTTTAAGGAAAGTGTGTTATCTGAGGCCTACTGTGACAGTAATCTTTCAGTGAAATGAACAGAAAATCAGAATAAACTTTAATCTCAATGATATAACTTAAAATTAGCTTAATGAGGAAATGACAGTAAAACAGATACTCTAATAGATTTACTATTCTCTTAAATTTTACTTACTGAACAACCACCAGGAATCAGTTATTGTGTCATAATGTGCACATGAAGAGATACATAAAATTTGTTTTCTTATTCAAAAATGTATAATTTTTATAATCAAATAATTACTACAAAATTCTCTATTGATGTAACATAATTCTTCCGAATCCAGTGAAAAACTAAGATTAGGTTAGTAAGTCTTACAGATGAATGAAATGGGCTAAGTCTTTAAAAATTAAAGGCAGAGAGATAAAAAGAGACGGACAGACAGATAGGTAAGAGAAATGAATACAAAATTCTAGGTTAAAAGAATAACATAAGCAAAATAACTTGGTGAGTTTGAGGAATATTTGTATTTCAGTTTTGCTATTATATAGGACATGTGGAGGCAAAAGATGAGAAAAAATGGAAAAGTCTAAAGAGGGACAAATTGCATTAGGTCATTTTTGTCAACAGATAAATTTCAAACATCATTTTACAGGTACCTAGAAGACAAAAATCAACAGATCGATATGATCATCTGTGTGCTTGTGCACATGGATGTTTTGAAGGGGTCTTTCAGGATTTCCTTTACTAGCTCAGCCAGTAAAGAATCCGCCTGCAATGCAGGAGAACCCTGTTCAATTATTGGGTCAGAAAGACCCCCTGGAGAAGGGACAGGCTACCCACTCCAGTAGTCTTTGGTTTCCCTTTGTGGCTCAGATAGTGAAGAATTTGCCTGCAATGAGAGTGACCTGGGTTTGATCCCTGGGTTGGGAAGATCCTCTGAAGAAGGGAAAGGCTACCTACTCCAGTATTCCTGCCTGGGAAATCCCATTGCTCATCCATGGGGTCAGAAAGAGTGGGACATGACTGAGTGACTTCACTTTGAGGAGAGAAGTAAAAGTAGTTATCTTAGGTGGTATGGACGTGCTGAGAAATAGACATTTGGAGACAGAAACGCAGAAAGAGATCTATTAGCAACTCCTCCCTAATCAGTTAGTCAACAACCGATTTTTACTGATATTATCAATATAAATGGGACTATAAAATGTGAAGCAAGGCCTCCTAGAGGTAAAGCATTAAGGTAGTTGCCAAAGCACAAAAAGATCTGAATATAAGTCTAAGTTCCTCTCTTTTCGTTTGGCTTGTTCCTGCATATCTGAGCCTTTTGATTTTGCATTTTCTTCAATTACCTCTTTCTGATTTTCTTAACTCCTGACAAAGATGAACCGTTGCACATATTCAATTTGATTTTTTGTGAAAACTGTGTACTAAAAATTTTCCTGACATCATGTCCCAGTATTTCCTGTTTTTTGTTTTTTGGGGGGCCACTTCTATTGGTCTTTCATTTATTCATTTTCATCCATCTTTATTCTTTGGCCTGTGTGGGCCTCCCATCACAGTGGCCTCTCTCGCTGCAGAGCACCAGCTCCAGAGCTCTGGTTCGGTAGCTGGACACATTGGTCCAGCCGCCCAGGGCATGGTTTGGGGGGTCTTCCTGGCATTATATAGGACATGTGGAGGCAAAAGATGAGAAAAAATGGAAAAGTCTAAAGAGGGACAAATTGCATTAGGTCATTTTTGTCAACAGATAAATTTCAAACATCATTTTACAGGTACCTAGAAGACAAAAATCAACAGATCGATATGATCATCTGTGTGCTTGTGCACATGGATGTTTTGAAGGGGTCTTTCAGGATTTCCTTTACTAGCTCAGCCAGTAAAGAATCCGCCTGCAATGCAGGAGGAACCCTGTTCAATTATTGGGTCAGAAAGACCCCCTGGAGAAGGGACAGGCTACCCACTCCAGTAGTCTTTGGTTTCCCTTTGTGGCTCAGATAGTGAAGAATTTGCCTGCAATGAGAGTGACCTGGGTTTGATCCCTGGGTTGGGAAGATCCTCTGAAGAAGGGAAAGGCTACCTACTCCAGTATTCCTGCCTGGGAAATCCCATTGCTCATCCATGGGGTCAGAAAGAGTGGGACATGACTGAGTGACTTCACTTTGAGGAGAGAAGTAAAAGTAGTTATCTTAGGTGGTATGGACGTGCTGAGAAATAGACATTTGGAGACAGAAACGCAGAAAGAGATCTATTAGCAACTCCTCCCTAATCAGTTAGTCAACAACCGATTTTTACTGATATTATCAATATAAATGGGACTATAAAATGTGAAGCAAGGCCTCCTAGAGGTAAAGCATTAAGGTAGTTGCCAAAGCACAAAAAGATCTGAATATAAGTCTAAGTTCCTCTCTTTTCGTTTGGCTTGTTCCTGCATATCTGAGCCTTTTGATTTTGCATTTTCTTCAATTACCTCTTTCTGATTTTCTTAACTCCTGACAAAGATGAACCGTTGCACATATTCAATTTGATTTTTTGTGAAAACTGTGTACTAAAAATTTTCCTGACATCATGTCCCAGTATTTCCTGTTTTTTGTTTTTTGGGGGGCCACTTCTATTGGTCTTTCATTTATTCATTTTCATCCATCTTTATTCTTTGGCCTGTGTGGGCCTCCCATCACAGTGGCCTCTCTCGCTGCAGAGCACCAGCTCCAGAGCTCTGGTTCGGTAGCTGGACACATTGGTCCAGCCGCTCCAGGGCATGTGGGATCTTCCTGGGCCAGGGATCGAACCAGCGCCCCTTGCACTGCAAGGTGGTGTCATTACCCACTGGACCACCAGAGAAGCCCAGTATTTCCTATCTTGATCAATGATCCCAGAATTTTTTCATTCTGCCTAGCTCCCATATCATATTTGTTTTATATCATATGTGTGTAATTATTTTATAGGAGCCTTGACCTGCTTCAAATTAGAAAATTAGAGCTCCAAACTCTTTGTGGGTACTGTAACCATAGAAAAAAATCATTCTCCAGTCGTAAGTTATTGGTCAGCAGTGTTTTCATTCTCCTCTCCTTTCCCCATCTTGAGGTTGCTGTTCTGGTTCATTGCTGTTTGTTAAGTGTATATTTTTTGGATTTTTTCCTCAGATGTGGTGTACAGTTGATCTACTATCTGCTCTTGGCTACACCCAGTATCTTGCTTTCATCCTGACAAGTATGACAGCTGGCAGTCTTTTGTATCAATAGACTCCTGACAGCATTCCAACTTCATGCTTGCAACACTCCAGTGCAGAGGTCGTATACCATTCTGTTCATAACGCCCACTTTCAGTGCAGGAGTTTGTAAAGGTTTCTATTTATTATTAGGGTTCAAGAATGTTGCTTATGTTTATTACTGTTCTCATCAATCCAGCCTGGAACCCGGTGAGTCCTACAATCCACAGATCCAGCTTTTTCTGACTCACCTAAATCTTCTGCTGGTGTTGAAGTACTGCCTCTTCTGCATTTGTTGATTTTCACACTTCCTGGAAACTGTTGTATTTCATGCCAGGTCTCTTGGCTCCAACCACCCAAATGTTTCCTTTCTTTTATCTCTTTGCTATTTGCTTTTAAGTATCTCTTGTATTTGATTCATTAACATAACTTATTTCAAACTTGCAAAGTAATTACTAACAGTGACAGATCTCAAAAGATGCAGAGCAAGAGTCAACATTGATATAAAAAGGTGAGCTTTAGAAATGCCATTGTTTTATGAGAAATTATCTTACGATTTGAAAAATTAAAAGATCAGAAGGGTTTTCTAATATAAGGATAAAAAGATCTTGGTAATACTGTAAATCAGAATATACATTGTTCACAAGGATATAGGTTAATGATAAATTTAAAATGATGGTAGCAGTTTAAACCTGTGCAAACTCGCAAACGGATATTAGGCAGTGTGCATACGAAGCTTTTATAGTGCACATATTTTTTTTCTTTTTCTCTATCATGCATTTTTTTATTTTTAATTTATTTTCATCCATCTTTTGCTCTTTGGCATGTGTGGGCCTCCCACTGCAGTGGTCTCTCTCGTTGCAGAGCACCAGCCCTAGGTGCATGGTATTGGACACACTGGTCTAGCTGCTCTGCAGCACGTGGGATCTTCCTGGGCCAAGGATGGAACCGGCGCCCCCTGCACTGCAAGGCTGACTCTCCACCCACTGGACCACCAGGAAAGCCCTATTTCATATATTTTTGACCCAGCAATTTTCCTTCTAAAAAATTTAATTTTAGCATAAAAATTAAGACAAAAAGTTATATAAAGAAATGTTTATTTTAGCTTTGTTAATATTGAGAGAAATGTAATACTTATAACATTTTTGTAATATGTATAGTATACATGTCTCAGTACTTACCTCTGAATTCTCTTAAGGTTTTATCCCGAACATTGTTTTTAAACAATTTGACTATGATGTAACATGGCATTGTTTTCTTTAGGTTTATTCTGCTTGGGGTTCATCAAGTATCTGGTTTCTATGGTTTATATTTTTCATAATGTATAGCAATTTTTAAAATGTTATTTTTTCAAATGTGTATTTTGTCTGCCCCCCTTCTCTGATTCTGCTCATTTTACGATGCCAAATGCATCAATGCTTTACTGTTTTATATTGTCTTAAATGTTAATTAAGCCCAATTCATTTTCTGTGTTTTTTTTCCTCTCTTCGCTTCATTTCAGATGATGTCTAAAATTTCACAGATTTTTTTCAGTGACCTCTTCTGTCATTAAGTCTATCCAATGAATTTTAATTTTATACATAGTATTTTTCATAGTATTTTTTATTTATAAATTTCCATTTAAGTATGGTTTGTATTTTTATTTACTTTCCCAGTGATTATCCTGTTTTCATCAGCATTCATCGAATGTTTATAATATTGTAATTGTTTTGCCTGCAAACAGATCATCTCCATCATTTTTGTGTCTGTTCTGATTTACTGAATTTATTCTTATTGTACAGGTCAGATATACCTGGTTTGCTTTGTTTTTATACTTGTTAATTTTTATGGGCGTGATGAATTTTATTTTGTTGCTCACAGAGTTTTGTTGTTTTTCTTTTAATAGTGTTACGTTTTGTTCTGACATGCAGTTAAGTCACTCACAAATCAGTTTGATCATTTAAAGTGTGTGGGGGTGTATTTCTGTGTTTTAAGATTTTTTTTTTCAAACATTCTTGGATAGGTGCATGGTATTGGACACACTGGTCTAGCTGCTCTGCAGCACGTGGGATCTTCCTGGGCCAAGGATGGAACCGGCGCCCCCTGCACTGCAAGGCTGACTCTCCACCCACTGGACCACCAGGAAAGCCCTATTTCATATATTTTTGACCCAGCAATTTTCCTTCTAAAAAATTTAATTTTAGCATAAAAATTAAGACAAAAAGTTATATAAAGAAATGTTTATTTTAGCTTTGTTAATATTGAGAGAAATGTAATACTTATAACATTTTTGTAATATGTATAGTATACATGTCTCAGTACTTACCTCTGAATTCTCTTAAGGTTTTATCCCGAACATTGTTTTTAAACAATTTGACTATGATGTAACATGGCATTGTTTTCTTTAGGTTTATTCTGCTTGGGGTTCATCAAGTATCTGGTTTCTATGGTTTATATTTTTCATAATGTATAGCAATTTTTAAAATGTTATTTTTTCAAATGTGTATTTTGTCTGCCCCCCTTCTCTGATTCTGCTCATTTTACGATGCCAAATGCATCAATGCTTTACTGTTTTATATTGTCTTAAATGTTAATTAAGCCCAATTCATTTTCTGTGTTTTTTTTCCTCTCTTCGCTTCATTTCAGATGATGTCTAAAATTTCACAGATTTTTTCAGTGACCTCTTCTGTCATTAAGTCTATCCAATGAATTTTAATTTTATACATAGTATTTTTCATAGTATTTTTTATTTATAAATTTCCATTTAAGTATGGTTTGTATTTTTATTTACTTTCCCAGTGATTATCCTGTTTTCATCAGCATTCATCGAATGTTTATAATATTGTAATTGTTTTGCCTGCAAACAGATCATCTCCATCATTTTTGTGTCTGTTCTGATTTACTGAATTTATTCTTATTGTACAGGTCAGATATACCTGGTTTGCTTTGTTTTTATACTTGTTAATTTTTATGGGCGTGATGAATTTTATTTTGTTGCTCACAGAGTTTTGTTGTTTTTCTTTTAATAGTGTTACGTTTTGTTCTGACATGCAGTTAAGTCACTCACAAATCAGTTTGATCATTTAAAGTGTGTGGGGGTGTATTTCTGTGTTTTAAGATTTTTTTTTTCAAACATTCTTGGAGCAGGTCTTTTTGGGTGGGGGGGGGTCGTTTGGGGAGGGAGGGGAGCGGGCGGGCCACTTCTATTGGTCTTTCATTTCTCTATCTTCATCTGTCTTTGTTCTTTGGCTCCTGTAGCCTCCCATCACGGTGGCGTCTGTCGTCGCAGAGCGCCGGCTCTGGGCGTATGCGCTCCAGAGCTCCTGCTCGGTAATTGGACACATCGGTCCAGCCGCTCCGCGGCACGTGGGATCTTCCCAGGCCAGGGATCGAACCGGCGCCCCTTGCACTGCAAGGCAGTGTCCTTCCCTACTGGACCACCAGGGAAGCCCTGGAGCAGGTCTTATCTAGGGCTAATTCAGCTCTATCCTAAGGCAGTACCTTTCTGATGACTCTCCTCATTTGCGTTAAGAGGTATTGCTATTCTGGTTGATGGGAACACAAATTCTTCCCAGACCAGTGTAGGGTTGAGTTCTCTCTCCCTCACTGTGACCTAGAAAGTGCCTCTGATAGTAAGCTGAGGAAACTGTGTCTCTATTTGCTTCCCTTTTTTTTTTTTTATTTAAAGATCACAGGGCTATACTGTCTATTGCTCAGTATTTGAGAACTATTATTTCATATGTGTTGTCTGGTTTCCTGGGTGTTCATGGCAGAAAGGCAGTTTTCACAGTATTTAGTTCTTCATGGGCAGAAAAAAATCAAACTTGAAAGCAGTGGTGGATGTGCATCTAGTGTCAAGACGCAATCAGTGGCTATCTGTTCTAGCACTGTCCAGTGGGCCAGTTTTGGAGGAGTCTGTGATGCCAGGTCAACTGTGTACAAATTCAAAATGAAAGTATTTACCTGCCTTTGACAAATCATATGAAGTGAGCCATTGTTTCCCTGGCTTTGGGGAGGTTCAGAAGATACTACGACCTATTCAGTATCTTTAGAATAAATAATTTTCTACTCAAACTAGTAAGATCTTGTTAATTCTGCTTCCAATTAAGAATCTTAAGAGATGCAATACCATTCATATTTTTGTTGAATTTATGCAGCAGAAAAAACCTGATCGTCATGCCTGAAGGCTCAGGAAACACTGGTCCTCATTTCTGACATACCATCAGTATTTAAGTATATATCCATCAGTATTTCAGTTTATATCTAAGAGGTATTTTGGCATATTAACTTTCTATGGTTACTATATAAAATTGCAATGCTAAAGTATTAATTTATAACTAATAAAATACAAATTAGTTTGTTCTGCATTATCAGAACCACCTTTAGAAAACCTGTGACATGTTTCATCAGGTGCTGAAGAACCCATAGTGAATGTGCACAACTATTTTGCTCAAGTATTTAATGGTACCAGGCTAATCCTTTTTTATTAAGGACTTTAATTTTCAAATTTATTGTATTCAACAATTTTCTGTACCTTACCACATTGAGGAATGTCTTGCCAGCAGAACCATGATTTCCATCTTTTGGGAGAATTCTATCACTTCTTTTGGCTAACTCTCTTTGTTCTCTGAATATATGACTGATATTCACAGTTGCTTGCATAATATTTATTTTTGATTTTACTAACATTTTGTTAAGTTATAATCATTTTTTTTTCTTTCTTTTCTGCCTGTGAAGACCTAGAAAGTGCCTCTGATAGTAAGCTGAGGAAACTGTGTCTCTATTTGCTTCCCTTTTTTTTTTTTTATTTAAAGATCACAGGGCTATACTGTCTATTGCTCAGTATTTGAGAACTATTATTTCATATGTGTTGTCTGGTTTCCTGGGTGTTCATGGCAGAAAGGCAGTTTTCACAGTATTTAGTTCTTCATGGGCAGAAAAAAATCAAACTTGAAAGCAGTGGTGGATGTGCATCTAGTGTCAAGACGCAATCAGTGGCTATCTGTTCTAGCACTGTCCAGTGGGCCAGTTTTGGAGGAGTCTGTGATGCCAGGTCAACTGTGTACAAATTCAAAATGAAAGTATTTACCTGCCTTTGACAAATCATATGAAGTGAGCCATTGTTTCCCTGGCTTTGGGGAGGTTCAGAAGATACTACGACCTATTCAGTATCTTTAGAATAAATAATTTTTCTCCTCAAACTAGTAAGAGCTGGTTAATTCTGCTTCCAATTAAGAATCTTAAGAGATGCAATACCATTCATAATTTTGTTGAATTTATGCAGCAGAAAAAACCTGATCGTCATGCCTGAAGGCTCAGGAAACACTGGTCCTCATTTCTGACATACCATCAGTATTTAAGTATATATCCATCAGTATTTCAGTTTATATCTAAGAGGTATTTTGGCATATTAACTTTCTATGGTTACTATATAAAATTGCAATGCTAAAGTATTAATTTATAACTAATAAAATACAAATTAGTTTGTTCTGCATTATCAGAACCACCTTTAGAAAACCTGTGACATGTTTCATCAGGTGCTGAAGAACCCATAGTGAATGTGCACAACTATTTTGCTCAAGTATTTAATGGTACCAGGCTAATCCTTTTTTATTAAGGACTTTAATTTTCAAATTTATTGTATTCAACAATTTTCTGTACCTTACCACATTGAGGAATGTCTTGCCAGCAGAACCATGATTTCCATCTTTTGGGAGAATTCTATCACTTCTTTTGGCTAACTCTCTTTGTTCTCTGAATATATGACTGATATTCACAGTTGCTTGCATAATATTTATTTTTGATTTTACTAACATTTTGTTAAGTTATAATCATGTCTTTCATTTTGGGGAATTATTCCCTTCTTTTAGGATTACTTTGCTATTTGTTTTGTTTATAATGTTTATTGTTCCTGTCAATCCTTTTTAAACCAATATCCTAACCTACAACCAACCATTATGGCAGCCAAGGACAGAGGTATAATTCCTTTACATTTTCATTTTTTTTTTGCTCTAAGGGAAAAACACTGTGAAGTAAATTTGGTAAAGCTGATGAAGACTTTAATTTTCAAGTTAACAAAACATAACTATAGTAAGCTGTCAGTCATTCAAATAATTTTATCAGGGAAGAGAATCAAACAAATGGATTACCTATTCAAATTAATCTAAATTTTTTGTGTCTGTTCAACTGTAGCAGCAATTGAACCCAAAATAAACAGGGAAACACAAGGCAGAAAAAATAAGAAAGTTCACAATACATTAACAGATTATAATTTAACAGAAATAACCAAAAATAACAGAACAGCTGCAAGAATGAAAATATGGGAATGATGGAACATATATATGTAGACACATATATGTATATGTATATATACTGAGTAGCTAAAATATGTCAGATATTATCCTACATGTCAAACCACTTTTAAATAGGATTGCTTACTGTTCCCATTTTACATACAAGAAACAGAAGACTACAGAATTTGCATTGGGTAGTTCAGCTTTAAGGTGTTCATCGACAATCTATATTTAGGCAAATCTGTTCCAGATGTCACAATGCAATGTTAACTCCTCCAATTCTTATATAAGGGAAGAAGAAATGGATCATCACTACCAACACTCTATTTTATCATTTAAGATACTGGAGGCGTAATAAATGTCATCCAGAACATGATTGCCTGAATTTAGATTCTGGCTGCATAAATTACAGCTAAAAAACTGCATGCAAGTTGCACAGCTTCCCCATAACTCACCTGTAAGAGGGAAAGAGTAAGGACCCTATCTATGTATGTTTTACATGGGAAGAACACAGGACAATGTGTGACACATTTCAGGTACTCAATATCAATGTCATAATTACTACCTGACTTGGGATCTCTGGGAAAAAAAAATGTTAGTGTCATGAATAAAGAGCAGAAACTAGTCTGATAAATTTTTCAATGCTTGAGTATCTTGATAAAATTCTACAAGAAGGTATCAGAAAGTTGAAATGTGATCCAAGAATACGAAATATCAAGTTTGAATTTATTGCTTTCATAGTTCTTGATAAAATTCTACTAGAAGTTGAACATAATGAGTTCCTAACTTTTTTTGGCAGCCAAGGACAGAGGTATAATTCCTTTACATTTTCATTTTTTTTTTGCTCTAAGGGAAAAACACTGTGAAGTAAATTTGGTAAAGCTGATGAAGACTTTAATTTTCAAGTTAACAAAACATAACTATAGTAAGCTGTCAGTCATTCAAATAATTTTATCAGGGAAGAGAATCAAACAAATGGATTACCTATTCAAATTAATCTAAATTTTTTGTGTCTGTTCAACTGTAGCAGCAATTGAACCCAAAATAAACAGGGAAACACAAGGCAGAAAAAATAAGAAAGTTCACAATACATTAACAGATTATAATTTAACAGAAATAACCAAAAATAACAGAACAGCTGCAAGAATGAAAATATGGGAATGATGGAACATATATATGTAGACACATATATGTATATGTATATATACTGAGTAGCTAAAATATGTCAGATATTATCCTACATGTCAAACCACTTTTAAATAGGATTGCTTACTGTTCCCATTTTACATACAAGAAACAGAAGACTACAGAATTTGCATTGGGTAGTTCAGCTTTAAGGTGTTCATCGACAATCTATATTTAGGCAAATCTGTTCCAGATGTCACAATGCAATGTTAACTCCTCCAATTCTTATATAAGGGAAGAAGAAATGGATCATCACTACCAACACTCTATTTTATCATTTAAGATACTGGAGGCGTAATAAATGTCATCCAGAACATGATTGCCTGAATTTAGATTCTGGCTGCATAAATTACAGCTAAAAAACTGCATGCAAGTTGCACAGCTTCCCCATAACTCACCTGTAAGAGGGAAAGAGTAAGGACCCTATCTATGTATGTTTTACATGGGAAGAACACAGGACAATGTGTGACACATTTCAGGTACTCAATATCAATGTCATAATTACTACCTGACTTGGGATCTCTGGGAAAAAAAAATGTTAGTGTCATGAATAAAGAGCAGAAACTAGTCTGATAAATTTTTCAATGCTTGAGTATCTTGATAAAATTCTACAAGAAGGTATCAGAAAGTTGAAATGTGATCCAAGAATACGAAATATCAAGTTTGAATTTATTGCTTTCATAGTTGTCTCTACAGTGGTGATGTATCATTTCTAAGGAAAATAGGAGATCTCCAGTGGAACAAGAATAGAGAGAGGAAGACAAAAGAGGGAGAATGTGTGGTACATAAGTCCTACCCAGACCTACTACCGTAGTATCTTGCTATTTATCATACTAATCATAGCTATCATCAAACACTGCATGACACCATGAATATAAAATGGAATTGTTGGTGTATGTACTTCTATACTCAGATAAAACAGGATTATTTAAAACACTGTTCAAAACGCTACTTTTCTAAGAAATCAGAGATACGGGACTTCCCTGGTGGTACAGTGGATAAGAATTTGCCTGCCAATGCAAGAGAACCAGGTTCGAGCCCTGGTCAGGGAAGATTCCATGTGCCTCAAAGCAACGGAAACTCCTGCATGGCAACTAGTGAGCCCATGTGTTCTAGGGTCCACAGGCCACACACACACACACACACACACACACACAAAGCCCAGAGTGATGAAGAAATTCCTTGATATCTAATTAGAAATTATTGATAAAATAATTGACAGGTTGTTGACTAAAAGACCATATAAAGTTGTATATCTTATTAAAACTAAGTTTTAATAAATATATATTTAATTTCTATCACACTATTTATCATCTATCTTTCTTCTATCAATGTATTTTAATAAACAAAGTAAAATTGGCTATGTAATCTACTATGTTTAAAAAAATTAACTGGCTTTCCCTGGTGGTCCAGTGGGTAAGGACACCGCCTTGCAGTGCAAGGGGTGCCGGTTCAATCCCTGGCCTGGGAAGATCCCACGTGCCATGGAGCGGTTGGACCAATATGTCCAATTACCGAGCCGGAGCTCTGGAGCTCATGCGCCCGGAGCCGGTGCTCTGCAACAACAGAGGCCACCGCGATGGGAGGCCCACATGGGCCAAAGAACAAAGATGGATGAAACTAGACAATGAAAGACCAGTGGAAGTGTCCCGCCCACCCCCCTCCTTCCCACCCCCGCCAAAATAAATAAATAAATAGATGTTTAAAAAAAAAAAAGAAAGAAAATTAACTAATATACTCTAAGGTTTTGAGATGCTTGTGACTATTAACTTACACTGTCACATCTATAAAGTTATACTAAAAATGTCAAACAGAGACATATATTTGCTTAAGTTCACAAAATTCCCATGATTCCTTTCCCTAACATAAGCAATAGCAGGATCATAGGCTGGTTGAAAATGCATACAATTTGGAGTCATTATCAGAGTATTGGGTCTTGAATAAACTGTTCTCTAATATTAGACTAATTAATCAGAACCCTACTATATAAAAAAAGCATAACAATATTTTTATCCAGATTTATTATGAGGAAATAATAGTGATAATTACTGACAATTTTTCAGCTCATATATCAAAAACCTTACTTGTAATGTTGCACAAATATTTCTAATTCTATAATCAGATCAACAGGTATCTATTACTCATATTTTCACTTTGTAGATATAGAAAATGATGTGTAAAAAGTGAATGAATTTGCCTAACATCTTAAAGCCCCAAAGGCTAAGAAGTACAAGATATTTGACTTCAACCCAAATAGTATAACTCCAAACTACCAGCAAAATGGCAGGTAGAAAAACTTATAGAAAAAATATACCATGTAACAATATACACAGATAGACAAGACAGCTATCTATGTGGTAGAAGCTATGTATAGAAGTTGCTCTGGGAGCTGAAGCTTCTTGACCTGGCATACATATTCACTCTGCTCATTGGAATAAACAAGTAAATTTATACATTTATAATTTTTATTTTCACATATACACATATATATAACATTTAATATACTAATTTTCATATATGTAAAGTATGCATACATATGTATATATGTATTAATAACAAATAAGAAATGGTCAACCAAGTATGAGATTCAGCAAAAAAATATATAAAAATTTATGCATTATCACGACAGTAAATATTGAAGTGTTTACCGATTATAAATGATTACAATATTGAGTATAAATGATTACAAATAAAAAGTTTAATAGAAATATGGAGGACTTACAAATTCTTATAAATATTATGTGAAATGTGACAGCAGCAGTGACATTAAAAGATGCTCCTTGGAAGAAAAGCTATGACAAACCTAGACAGCGTATTAAAAAGCAGAGACATCACTTTGACGACAAAGATCCATATAGTAAAAACTATGGCCTTTCCAAGTTATATATGGATGTGACAGCTGGGCCATAAATAAGGCTGAGTGCCACAGAATTGATGCTTTTGAACTGTGAAGTTAGAGAAGACTCTTGAGAGTCCCTTGGACTGCAAGGAGATCAGATCAATCACTCAATCCTAAAGGAAATCAACCATGAAAGTCAACCCTGAATCAACTTTGTCCGCCTGATGCCCACAGACAACTCATTGGAAAAGACTTTGATGCTGGGAATTAATCAGAACCCTACTATATAAAAAGCATAACAATATTTTTATCCAGATTTATTATGAGGAAATAATAGTGATAATTACTGACAATTTTTCAGCTCATATATCAAAAACCTTACTTGTAATGTTGCACAAATATTTCTAATTCTATAATCAGATCAACAGGTATCTATTACTCATATTTTCACTTTGTAGATATAGAAAATGATGTGTAAAAAGTGAATGAATTTGCCTAACATCTTAAAGCCCCAAAGGCTAAGAAGTACAAGATATTTGACTTCAACCCAAATAGTATAACTCCAAACTACCAGCAAAATGGCAGGTAGAAAAACTTATAGAAAAAATATACCATGTAACAATATACACAGATAGACAAGACAGCTATCTATGTGGTAGAAGCTATGTATAGAAGTTGCTCTGGGAGCTGAAGCTTCTTGACCTGGCATACATATTCACTCTGCTCATTGGAATAAACAAGTAAATTTATACATTTATAATTTTTATTTTCACATATACACATATATATAACATTTAATATACTAATTTTCATATATGTAAAGTATGCATACATATGTATATATGTATTAATAACAAATAAGAAATGGTCAACCAAGTATGAGATTCAGCAAAAAAATATATAAAAATTTATGCATTATCACGTACAGTAAATATTGAAGTGTTTACCGATTATAAATGATTACAATATTGAGTATAAATGATTACAAATAAAAAGTTTAATAGAAATATGGAGGACTTACAAATTCTTATAAATATTATGTGAAATGTGACAGCAGCAGTGACATTAAAAGATGCTCCTTGGAAGAAAAGCTATGACAAACCTAGACAGCGTATTAAAAAGCAGAGACATCACTTTGACGACAAAGATCCATATAGTAAAAACTATGGCCTTTCCAAGTTATATATGGATGTGACAGCTGGGCCATAAATAAGGCTGAGTGCCACAGAATTGATGCTTTTGAACTGTGAAGTTAGAGAAGACTCTTGAGAGTCCCTTGGACTGCAAGGAGATCAGATCAATCACTCAATCCTAAAGGAAATCAACCATGAAAGTCAACCCTGAATCAACTTTGTCCACCTGATGCCCACAGACAACTCATTGGAAAAGACTTTGATGCTGGGAAACATAGAAGGCCGAAAGAGAAGGGGATGACAGAGGACGAGATGGTTGGATGGCATCACTGACTCATTGGACATGAGTCTGAACAAGTTTTGGGAGATGCTGAAGGACAGGGAAGCCTGCCGTGCTGCAGTTCATGGGGTCACCAAGAGTTGGAAATGACTGAGCAACAACCACCAATAGAATATTTTACAAATGAGAAAGTAGAACTGTTTTTCAAATAAAAATCATATGATAGATCAGAAAAAAGTTAGAGAAAGAGGCTTCCCTAACGGTTCAATGGGTAAAGAGTCTGCCATGCAGTGCAAGGGGCACCAGTTCAATCCCTGGCTTGGGAAGATCCCACGTGCTGTGGAGTGGCTGGACCCGTGTATCCAATTAGGAGCCAGTGCTCTGGAGTGCATGTGCCCAGAGCCAGTGCTCTGCAACGAGAGAGACCACTGCAATGGGAGGACAACACAGGCTAAAGAATAAAGACGGATGAAAATAAATAGATAAAAAAAAACAATCAAAGAGGCCAAACATTAAAAAAAAAAGAAAATCTAGGGCTTCCCTGGTGGTCCAGTGGGTAAGGACACTGCCTTGCTGTGCAAGGGGTGCCGGTTCAATCCCTGGCCTGGGAAGATCCCACGTGCCGCAGAGCGGCTGGACCGATGTGTCCCATTACCGAGCCGGAGCTCTGGAGCGCATGCGCCCAGAGCCAGTGCTCTGTGATAACAGATGCCACCGTGATGGGAGGCCCACACGGGCCAAAGAACGAAGATGGATGAAACTAGGCAAACGAAAGACCAGTGGAAGTGGGTCGCCCACCCCCCGTCCCCCCCAACCCACACAAAAAAAAAAAAAAAAAAAATCTAAAATAAAATTTGGAGAGAGAGTAATGAACTAGAAAGTAGATGTTAAAATTGTGCAAAACTTGTACAAGAATATGGACAATATGATGAATACTTCAAAATTATCAATATGATAATTAAAATATCACATATAATTCCACACAATTTTGAATACAGACATTCCTCCATTCTTTCAAATTTCTTTGAATGCTGCAGGCTGAATAAGAGTTTTCTTAAATTTTTATACCCTAATCATCAGAACATATGAGTATGCTACCTTCCATGGTAAAATGGACCTGACAGATGTGATTAAGTTAAGGATCCTGAGATAGTTGCTTAACCAACTTGATAGGTCACTCATACCTAGCTGGCTACTCTTTAATATGCCCACACAATTATGGTCCTATCCCAGAAATTCTGTGTTGCCTTCAAGCGTCGGTTGTATTTTTCTGAAGTCTGTTCATGTTAGGTGCACTTGTTTTTCTACACTAATTAATTTCAAAAGTAATTAAATTTATGTAAAAGGTAGCTCAGCTGGTAAAGTATCCACCTGCAATGTGGGAGACCTGGGTTCGATCCCTGGACTGGGAAGATCCTCTGGAGAAGGAAATGGCTGGTCATTCCAGTACTGTTGCCTGGAGAATCCCATGGACAGAGGAGCCTAGGCTAGCTACAGCCCATGGGGTCACAAAAAGTCAGACACGACTGACTGACTTTCACTTTTATATGAATCAGCACAGTATGAATGCAAAAGTAAATTATTTCTATAAAATCTATCTAAGTTATATGCCCTGAAAAAAGTCCAATAAAGGCAGATCACTAAAAATACTATTATTTGATTGGATATAAAATGTGGACAAAATTGAAAGCTATTCAAAGAGGATTATGTACTTAGCTGGCCTTGTAAGTATAAAAATTCATCTCTTAATAACAGTCACAAGTGCAGTTCCAAGTGGTATGTTTTGGTCCTCTAAAATCATTGATTTCCCACCAACACAGCTCTTGAGAAGGCAAAAGCCCACAAGTAGGGTCATGACTTGGTTTGCAATTATTGACCGGAAAGGGTTCTTACCCCCTATTTTTATAATTAAAGAAAATTTAAAGACCCTGATGTTGGGAAAAATCGAAGGCAAAAGGAGAAGGGGACAACAGAGGATGAGATGGTTGAATGGCATCAGTCACTGGACATGAGTCTGAGCAAGCTCCAGGAGATGGTGAAGGACAGGGAGCCTGGCGTGCTGCAGGGAGCCTGGCATTCTTCATGGGGCCACAAAGAGTCAGAGAAGACTGAGCAACTGAACTGAACTGAACTAAGTCCTCTGTGGTTGTGGAGCCCAAGAAAATAAACTTTGTCTCTGTTTCATTGTCACTGTTACCTTTCCCTAATGATTCATGGTGTCAGTAATCTGTGTGTTTTATGACGTCATCTGAAATATACAAATAGTTTTCTCATTCTTTCATTAAGTTGGTTGTTTCCTCATAATTGACTGTGCTAGACTGAATAATAGTGTCCAAAGTATGTCCACATCATAATCCCCAGAATCTCAATATGTTTACTTACATACTAAAAGCAATATTGAAGAAAATATTTAATTAATTTCAAAAGTAATTAAATTTATGTAAAAGGTAGCTCAGCTGGTAAAGTATCCACCTGCAATGTGGGAGACCTGGGTTCGATCCCTGGACTGGGAAGATCCTCTGGAGAAGGAAATGGCTGGTCATTCCAGTACTGTTGCCTGGAGAATCCCATGGACAGAGGAGCCTAGGCTAGCTACAGCCCATGGGGTCACAAAAAGTCAGACACGACTGACTGACTTTCACTTTTATATGAATCAGCACAGTATGAATGCAAAAGTAAATTATTTCTATAAAATCTATCTAAGTTATATGCCCTGAAAAAAGTCCAATAAAGGCAGATCACTAAAAATACTATTATTTGATTGGATATAAAATGTGGACAAAATTGAAAGCTATTCAAAGAGGATTATGTACTTAGCTGGCCTTGTAAGTATAAAAATTCATCTCTTAATAACAGTCACAAGTGCAGTTCCAAGTGGTATGTTTTGGTCCTCTAAAATCATTGATTTCCCACCAACACAGCTCTTGAGAAGGCAAAAGCCCACAAGTAGGGTCATGACTTGGTTTGCAATTATTGACCGGAAAGGGTTCTTACCCCCTATTTTTATAATTAAAGAAAATTTAAAGACCCTGATGTTGGGAAAAATCGAAGGCAAAAGGAGAAGGGGACAACAGAGGATGAGATGGTTGAATGGCATCAGTCACTGGACATGAGTCTGAGCAAGCTCCAGGAGATGGTGAAGGACAGGGAGCCTGGCGTGCTGCAGGGAGCCTGGCATTCTTCATGGGGCCACAAAGAGTCAGAGAAGACTGAGCAACTGAACTGAACTGAACTAAGTCCTCTGTGGTTGTGGAGCCCAAGAAAATAAACTTTGTCTCTGTTTCATTGTCACTGTTACCTTTCCCTAATGATTCATGGTGTCAGTAATCTGTGTGTTTTATGACGTCATCTGAAATATACAAATAGTTTTCTCATTCTTTCATTAAGTTGGTTGTTTCCTCATAATTGACTGTGCTAGACTGAATAATAGTGTCCAAAGTATGTCCACATCATAATCCCCAGAATCTCAATATGTTTACTTACATACTAAAAGCAATATTGAAGAAAATATTTAATTAAAAACACTGAGATGTGGAAATTATGCTGGATTATCTAGGTGGATGTCATGTAATCATGAGAGTCTTTAAAAGAGGCAGGCAGTTCAGAGGAGAAAGATGTAAGCGACAAAATCAGAGGTGAGTGAAGATTTTATACTGCTAGCTTTAGAGATGGGAGAAGGGACTTTGATCCAAAGAATTCCTTCTTAGAACCTCCAGTAGTGACCACCCCTGTTGACCTCCTGTTGTTATTCCAATAAAACCAATTTCAGCTTTGAGGCACCAGGAGTATATGTTAATATATTTGTTGGTTTTAAGCCAGTGAGTCTGTGGCAATTTGTTACAGCACTAACAGAAAATTAATGACAGATTATGACTCTGGGGATGTAGTATGGCTGTAACAAATACATAAAAACATGGCAAGGGTTTTGAGATTAGCCAATAGGCAGAGGCTGTATGAATTAAGGAGATCATGACACACTGTGAACAGATATGTGGATGTTAAAAGCTTTACTAAACACACATGGTCTTAATACACAACCATCTTTAACAGAAGATTGGTAGAAATACAGATGTGAAAAAGACTGCTGTGGGAGGTTCAGATGGATATGAGGAACATGTTATTAGAAATGAGTAAAGAGAGGATTATTGTTATACAATGGCAGAATGCTCAATGGAAGAGTATCCTGTAGTTATACAGCAAAAAAAAAAAAACTTGTAAATGTTGAATTCTGAAATTTAGCTGAGGAAACTTCCTAAGAGTTGGTGTGCACTCTGTTAAATTCTTTGTTTTGCGATTCTTCATTGGTTTTACATTGCTGCTATACCAAATTACTAAAAATTTAGCGGCATAAAACAGCGAAAATTTATTATCTTACAGTTCTAGAGGTCAGAATTTGAAAATAGGTCACACAAGTCTGAAGTATGTATTTTCAGGGCTAAGTTTCCTTCTAGATACTCTTAAGGCAGAAGTAATATTCTTGCCTTTTCCAACTTTTGGATGTTGCCCACATTACCTGGCTCATGGTCTCCTTCTACCTTCAAAATCTGTAATGAGGGCTTTCCTGGTGGTCCAGTGGGTAAGGACACCGCCTTGCAGTGCAAGGGGTGCCGGATCCCAATGCCAAGGAGCGGCTGGGCCGATGCGTCCAATTACCCAGCCGCAGCTCTGGAGTGCATGTGCCCAGAGCCAGTGCTCTGCGACAACAGAGGCCACTGCGATGGGAGGCCCACATGGGCCAAAGAACAAAGTGGGATGAAAATAGAGAAATAAAAGACCAATAGAAGTGGCCCACCTGCCCCCTCCCTCCCCACCCAAACCCCACCCTCAAAAATAAATAAATAAATAAATCTTTAAAAAAAAAAAAAAAACCCTGTAATGACCAGCTGTATTTTCCTCACATTATATCACTCTTCATCATTGACTATGCCTCTCTCTTCCAAATTTCAGAACTCGCTTGATTATACTGGGTCACCCAAATAACAATGGAGTGACTTCACAAACATTATACACAAAAAATCTATTACACTAAAAGTATTAATTCTTATGGCACTGCATATTAAAATAAATTTTACAAAAAATATACTTTTACTAATCATGTATACTGTAATTGAATGTGAAATATAAAAACTGCTTTGAAAAAAACAAACTGCTCTGTTCCCATTCCAGAGAATATTTACAGCTACGATAGTTACAACTCACTTTAAAGCACTGCTTTTATCCTAAAGTTTAACTTAAAATACAATGCACTAGTATTACTACTGTGGGTGTGCCCAGTCGCTCAGTTGTGTGTGACTCAATGCCACTCCATGGTCTATAACCCACCAGGTTCCTCTGTTCATGGAATTTTCCAGTCAAGGAGACTGGAGTGGGTAGCCATGTCCTTCTCCAGGGGACCTTCTTGATTTAGGGACTGAACCCAGGTCTCCTGCATATCCTGCACTGGCAGGTGTATTCCTTACTCCTGAGCCACCAGGGGAAACCCAGAGAAATGTACTTTTTACCAATAAAAGCTAAAACAAACTGCACTTTAGAAGAAAACTCTAAATATGTTTTCCTTTTGTAAAGACTTAGATAACTCTGTGTGTTCACGGTACTCTGCTTACATTACTAATGACCTTCAAAATCTGTAATGAGGGCTTTCCTGGTGGTCCAGTGGGTAAGGACACCGCCTTGCAGTGCAAGGGGTGCCGGATCCCAATGCCAAGGAGCGGCTGGGCCGATGCGTCCAATTACCCAGCCGCAGCTCTGGAGTGCATGTGCCCAGAGCCAGTGCTCTGCGACAACAGAGGCCACTGCGATGGGAGGCCCACATGGGCCAAAGAACAAAGTGGGATGAAAATAGAGAAATAAAAGACCAATAGAAGTGGCCCACCTGCCCCCTCCCTCCCCACCCCACCCCGCCTCACCCCACCCTACTCCCCACCCACATCCCCACCCCACCCTCAAAAATAAATAAATAAATAAATCTTTAAAAAAAAAAAAAAACCCTGTAATGACCAGCTGTATTTTCCTCACATTATATCACTCTTCATCATTGACTATGCCTCTCTCTTCCAAATTTCAGAACTCGCTTGATTATACTGGGTCACCCAAATAACAATGGAGTGACTTCACAAACATTATACACAAAAAATCTATTACACTAAAAGTATTAATTCTTATGGCACTGCATATTAAAATAAATTTTACAAAAAATATACTTTTACTAATCATGTATACTGTAATTGAATGTGAAATATAAAAACTGCTTTGAAAAAAACAAACTGCTCTGTTCCCATTCCAGAGAATATTTACAGCTACGATAGTTACAACTCACTTTAAAGCACTGCTTTTATCCTAAAGTTTAACTTAAAATACAATGCACTAGTATTACTACTGTGGGTGTGCCCAGTCGCTCAGTTGTGTGTGACTCAATGCCACTCCATGGTCTATAACCCACCAGGTTCCTCTGTTCATGGAATTTTCCAGTCAAGGAGACTGGAGTGGGTAGCCATGTCCTTCTCCAGGGGACCTTCTTGATTTAGGGACTGAACCCAGGTCTCCTGCATATCCTGCACTGGCAGGTGTATTCCTTACTCCTGAGCCACCAGGGAAGCCCAGAGAAATGTACTTCTTTTACCAATAAAAGCTAAAACAAACTGCACTTTAGAAGAAAACTCTAAATATGTTTTCCTTTTGTAAAGACTTAGATAACTCTGTGTGTTCACGGTACTCTGCTTACATAATACTAATGACTTCTTTCAGGTTAAAATGTGTAATTCTTAAATAACATTCATATAATATTATTACAGTTTCTATTCTATTTTCTTCTTTTGTACTTACACATAGAATCAGGATTGTCTCACAAAGATATAAAGATAATTTCAGGTCTTTTCAAACTGATTTTTACCTAAGTTTTTAAAAATTAATTAGGTTATAAAATCATATTAGTAACATATTACCAAACTAGATCTGTATATACATATTAACGTTGCTTCCCACCAAAGTAAAATAAATTTAAACAATGCCAACCTAACATAGTTGAATAATAATTGCCATATTGTATCATGATATATCTTCTGAAGACACTTTTTACAAGTTAATAATAAATGCTTCCCCATTTTTTTCCTAATCTGTTTCTTTGCAGTAACGTTTTGCTCTTAGAGTACTTAGAAAATCTATCTCAAAGCCAAACCACCAAGGAGATTAAACCATGCCTTACTGCACCTTATTTTAAATGACTATCATGAGACAATATCACCTAGCAGTAGCAGAGGATAATTAACATCCTACTGTTTTCTATTATGCTTTCTGTACTGCATCTTGATTTGTCATTCTCATTGCATCCTCTGTATGGGAATAGATACATACTTTTTCCCCTATTATCTAGCAGTGTTATGGATACACTGAGTAGATTACAAATAAAATGTATGTACCACAAAAAAAGTTGTGTGCATTTTTATTATATAAAAAAATAAAATTATGCCTGAGATACCTGAATATATTCACATACCTGTAAAATTTAAAGTCTAGAGCTGTCTTAGAGAGTATACAAGACTAGGATATAATAAGAAATGTAATAAGCTATGGTAAATCATACCAAAAGAATTAATCTATAAAGTAATGAACTACCTAATAGAAACTGAGAATGAAGATAGAAGCAAATGAAACTCCATCCCCCAAGATGCAAAATTCAGCTGAAAGATCATATCATTTTACTTTTGATTCATATCTATTTTTTACTTCTCTTAAGTTTTCTTGGTTCAAATTTTATCTTGGGAACACTTCAAGGCAGGTATAAATACTTTTGGGGGGCTTTTATTTAGCTTGTGTTTTTGCTTTATAAGCTAAGCCTTTCTAATAACCAAATATAAGGGCATACTTTAATAAATTATTAATGCTCTTTGTTATATTTTGTTTATTCAACTCTGCAAAATTAAGAATAGATGACGTATTGTTAGAACCATCAGATGAAAAAATTTTTACATAGTACCTCCAAAACTAAAAACAGAATCAAATGAATTTTTAAAAAAGAAATAGAAAGGAGATGGCAGCACACTGTAAATGTCAGTAAAGCTTTGGAAGGTATAAGAAAGACAGACAAATGAAATGATTTAAGACATCAGTCTTTATTCATTTCTTGAATAAAAAGCAACTGCTCACAGAGAAATAAGAAGCAATGTTGTATATAAAACCCTGAAAAGGATGGAGAATTGGAGATTTGGGTAGTCTAAAATACCCAAATTTTTAAATCTCAACATTAAAATCTAAAAACAAAGGAGTTCTGAGTAAGCATCTGGTTAAGGAGAAGATTAATCCCCACAGCCCTTCTGGTCCTATCACCAACGAATTGTACCTCCCAAATGTCAGCAGAATTAAATGGTTTACTCTCTGACACTCAAAACACTAAATACCAGAATATGAACACTAGACACGGGTAAGAATGACCAGGTGCCCTACTAAAAATATGTAGGTTAGGTGAAAATTTTTCACAGTGGATTTTGACACCTTCAAGTTTTCTCATTTGAATTTCTCTCAGAATAAGAAAATTAAAGTTTGCATTCTCCAAGACAGGATAGTGATCACTCATTTCTGAGGAAGATAATTTAGTAAAGAGAAAAGAAAAACTGTATTTCAAGTTTAGTGTATTATTCAATAGAAAGACCTAGTTTCCTGACCTATCAATTTCTATGGTAAGAATCATCAATGCCCAGAGAGCTTCCAAGCTGCTTACAAGTATATAATTCATAAATACTCCAAGCTATAAAACATTTAGACTAAAATAATTGGAAAGAAATAACTAAGAGGAACAAACTAAAAAGATTAGATTTATAGTTAAAATATATTTTCATTCCACAAGAGCTCAAAGATCATGAAAAATTACTTCTTGAGCATTTTTAATTATACAACCACAAAGTTTTTTTGTTTTTTTTTTTTTCAAACAAAATAGGGAACAACCAAGTGACTCAGGAAGAGGCAAGAAATTTCAGAAGACATGGGTTTTTGGAAAAACAGATCCAACCCAAGAAAGGGAAGAAAGACATTTACAAGTGAAAGGAAAAAATCCCAAACCATTCAGAATCATATAGTGCAGACTGAGAAAACACATAGTACAGACTGAAAAGTTAATAATGGAATGTTGAAGAATGTCTGAAAGAGAAAAATGGAATTAGTATGTTACTTGAAGTCTTTCCTATGGGCTCATTGGTAAAGAACCTGTGTACTAATGAAGAAGACGTGAATTCAGTCCTTGGGTCAGGAAGATCCCACAGAGACAGAAATGACAGCCCACTCCAGTCTTCTGGGAAATCCTATGGACAGAGAAGCCTGTTGGGCTACACTCCATGGGGTTGCAAAAGAGTCAGACACAAATCAGTGTCTAAAAAACAGCAACAACAAATATTACTTGAGGAATATTACCTTATGGTAAGAGTTTTATTACTTATAGAAGGTGTTAAATACCTAAAAAATTAACAAAATTGAGTGATTTATTATTTCTGAGGAAAGAGAAAATATTTTCTATGAAACAAAATGCCATTCTATCTGGCTTATCTATGGAAAAACATTAGAATTTCTCTCCACGAAAAAAAGTGGATTTTGACACCTTCAAGTTTTCTCATTTGAATTTCTCTCAGAATAAGAAAATTAAAGTTTGCATTCTCCAAGACAGGATAGTGATCACTCATTTCTGAGGAAGATAATTTAGTAAAGAGAAAAGAAAAACTGTATTTCAAGTTTAGTGTATTATTCAATAGAAAGACCTAGTTTCCTGACCTATCAATTTCTATGGTAAGAATCATCAATGCCCAGAGAGCTTCCAAGCTGCTTACAAGTATATAATTCATAAATACTCCAAGCTATAAAACATTTAGACTAAAATAATTGGAAAGAAATAACTAAGAGGAACAAACTAAAAAGATTAGATTTATAGTTAAAATATATTTTCATTCCACAAGAGCTCAAAGATCATGAAAAATTACTTCTTGAGCATTTTTAATTATACAACCACAAAGTTTTTTTTGTTTTTTTTTTTTTTTCAAACAAAATAGGGAACAACCAAGTGACTCAGGAAGAGGCAAGAAATTTCAGAAGACATGGGTTTTTGGAAAAACAGATCCAACCCAAGAAAGGGAAGAAAGACATCTACAAGTGAAAGGAAAAAATCCCAAACCATTCAGAATCATATAGTGCAGACTGAGAAAACACATAGTACAGACTGAAAAGTTAATAATGGAATGTTGAAGAATGTCTGAAAGAGAAAAATGGAATTAGTATGTTACTTGAAGTCTTTCCTATGGGCTCATTGGTAAAGAACCTGTGTACTAATGAAGAAGACGTGAATTCAGTCCTTGGGTCAGGAAGATCCCACAGAGACAGAAATGACAGCCCACTCCAGTCTTCTGGGAAATCCTATGGACAGAGAAGCCTGTTGGGCTACACTCCATGGGGTTGCAAAAGAGTCAGACACAAATCAGTGTCTAAAAAACAGCAACAACAAATATTACTTGAGGAATATTACCTTATGGTAAGAGTTTTATTACTTATAGAAGGTGTTAAATACCTAAAAAATTAACAAAATTGAGTGATTTATTATTTCTGAGGAAAGAGAAAATATTTTCTATGAAACAAAATGCCATTCTATCTGGCTTATCTATGGAAAAACATTTTCACAAGCAGAATAATGTAAAACAGAATGCTGATATAACAAAAATGGTTGATATATCTACACTACGAAGATGAAAGTAGCAATGTAACAAGCAGGATCCTAGGGGACCTTCCTGCAACAGACACCCTCCCTCCATGTCTTCTGCCTGTCTCTTATTTGTTAAGATGCTGTAGTCTCCCAGGCCTTCCCCAAGTCACAAAAGCCTAGCTCAATAACTAATGATTGAAAGGATGTGAACACATTGGAAAAACAGATCCAATCCAACAAAGTGAAGATAAAAGTAGTGGTAGGGCCAGGAGAACTGTTTAACAATTTAAACAGTAAATCAGCTAGGTGTCCCTTACAGGATGTTTAGTTCTTCACTGAAGTACATATATAACAGTGCCTAGTATATAGTTCTGGGTTGTTTCATAGATATGGAAGACCTCACCAAATGGAAGGAGTCAATGCATGATGACCATGAGCATGTAGCCCCCAGACTAGCTACAGTCGGAAGACTGATCATGTTAAACCCTGTGACACTACCCTGTTACCTAACCATCAATCACTAAGAGAACTGTGTATGAGCTGGTCAGATATCCTCTGAATCCCCTCTCTTACCTTGCCTTTAAAAAATCTTCCTTGAAACTCATGAGGAAGTCTGGGTTTTTATACAGCATGAGATGTCTAGATTCCTTTTATGATGCCTACAATAAAACACTGCAATTTCCTTTGCCACAATCAGGAATCAGTAGATTTACTGCATGAGGACCAGCATACTCAAGTTTGGTGAAAAGAACCTGCCTGCCAATGTAGGAGACAAAGATCCAATCCCTGGGTCTGGAAGATCCTCTGGAGAAGAAAAATGACAACCCACTCCAATATTCTTGCCTGGAAAATCCCATGCAGAGAGTAGCCTGGTGGGTTACAGTCTGTGGGGTCACAAAAGAGTTGGATATGACTTAGTGACTAAACAACAGAGTTTAAACCAAAAACAAGTTCTATGAACTGTCCACAGATCTTCCAAGTCCAATTAGCTATCACCTCCTGTGACAGGGCAGAATAGTTGTGCTCTCTTTCCCACCTCATAAGGTGGACAATATAGATGTATTGTAAATTAGGAAGACTTCTTACAGTTTCTTAGCAGGGCACTGACCTCCTGCATTCTTTGCTCTAGATGCCTGAGGAAAGGAGAACTTTTCTTCTCTCAGCAATTGCTAGGAAGCTATAAGAATATAATGAAATATGATGAACTGGCAAACAAAAACCAGGCTACTCAAAAGTGACAAAATTTCAGATATATATATATATATATATATACATATATATGTATATACATATATATGTATATATATGTATATATATATATATATATATATATATACCCATTTCCAATTAAAGAAAACAAACAGGAGACAGATATGAAAATGAAATTTTAAAAACGCAAAAGAGGGGGAAATTAATACAAATTAAGGGGTTTCCCTGGAGGCCCAGTGGGTAGAGAATCCACATTGCAGTGCAAGGGGGCACTGGTTCGATCCCTGGCCTCGGAAGATCCCACATGCCCCAGAGCGGCTGGACCAGTGTGTCCAGTTGTAAGCCAGCACTCTGGAGCAAATGCACCCAGAGCCAGTGCTCTGCAAAGAGGGAGACCACTGCGATGGGAGGCCCATACAGGCCAAAGAACAAAGATGGATGAAAAATAAATAAAGACCAATAAAAGTAGCCCCCTCAAAAAATTTTAAAAAGAATACAAATTAAGTTCAATAACTGAAAATTTGGGTTTTATTATTTATGAATACAGTAGATAAAGTAGAATATATTTAGTGTGTGTGTGTGTGTGTGTGTGCATCTGTGTATGTTAGTAGCTCAGTCATATCCAACTCTTTCCAATCCCATGGATTGTAGCCTACAAGGCTCCTGTGTCCATGAAATTCTCCAGGCAAGAATACCTGAGTGGGTTGTCATTCCCTTCTCCAGGGGATCTTCCTATTTACAGATTCCCTAACTGCTAACCAAAACTCAAAAACAAGTAATATCTTAGTTTAAAAAGTAAAAACACTGATAGATTTAAAACTTGGACTTAAGTGGGACTCTTGGGTTGAAGTATTTTACTCTCAATAGACCAAAGATTCTAATCCATTGCCTGTGCCTTCAATGTCATCAACAGCATTCTCAGAAGAAAAACTTTGGAATATAAATTAATATGAAAGGAAATGTTAAGAGCTGGTTTTCAGACCTTTCCTAGCTTCAGAAATGTCTTCAGCTTTGCTATTTAGTCAAAGCCACTTTGAATATTAAGTCCATGATATGTTAGGGATTTCCCTATACCAGATACATGATATATGAAAATATATTTGAAACTATGTACCAAACTTATCTAGTGGCTCAGGGGCAAAGAATCTACCAGTGCAGGAGACCCAGGTTTGATCCCTGGGTCAGGAAGATTCCCTGGAAGAGGGGATAGCAACCCACTCCAGTATTCTTGCCCAGAGAATCCCATGGACAGAGGAGCCCAGTGGGCTACAATCAACAGGGTTGCAAAGAGTTGGACATGGCTGAAGCGACTTAAGCATACACACTGGCCCAAAAATTCCCTGGAAGAGGGATAGCAACCACTCAGACTGAGAGAATCCCATGACAGAGCGGCTGGACCAGTGTGTCCAGTTGTAAGCCAGCACTCTGGAGCAAATGCACCCAGAGCCAGTGCTCTGCAAAGAGGGAGACCACTGCGATGGGAGGCCCATACAGGCCAAAGAACAAAGATGGATGAAAAATAAATAAAGACCAATAAAAGTAGCCCCCTCAAAAAATTTTAAAAAGAATACAAATTAAGTTCAATAACTGAAAATTTGGGTTTTATTATTTATGAATACAGTAGATAAAGTAGAATATATTTAGTGTGTGTGTGTGTGTGTGTGCATCTGTGTATGTTAGTAGCTCAGTCATATCCAACTCTTTCCAATCCCATGGATTGTAGCCTACAAGGCTCCTGTGTCCATGAAATTCTCCAGGCAAGAATACCTGAGTGGGTTGTCATTCCCTTCTCCAGGGGATCTTCCTATTTACAGATTCCCTAACTGCTAACCAAAACTCAAAAACAAGTAATATCTTAGTTTAAAAAGTAAAAACACTGATAGATTTAAAACTTGGACTTAAGTGGGACTCTTGGGTTGAAGTATTTTACTCTCAATAGACCAAAGATTCTAATCCATTGCCTGTGCCTTCAATGTCATCAACAGCATTCTCAGAAGAAAAACTTTGGAATATAAATTAATATGAAAGGAAATGTTAAGAGCTGGTTTTCAGACCTTTCCTAGCTTCAGAAATGTCTTCAGCTTTGCTATTTAGTCAAAGCCACTTTGAATATTAAGTCCATGATATGTTAGGGATTTCCCTATACCAGATACATGATATATGAAAATATATTTGAAACTATGTACCAAACTTATCTAGTGGCTCAGGGGCAAAGAATCTACCAGTGCAGGAGACCCAGGTTTGATCCCTGGGTCAGGAAGATTCCCTGGAAGAGGGGATAGCAACCCACTCCAGTATTCTTGCCCAGAGAATCCCATGGACAGAGGAGCCCAGTGGGCTACAATCAACAGGGTTGCAAAGAGTTGGACATGGCTGAAGCGACTTAAGCATGCACACTGGCACCAAACTCATTATTAAGGCTGAGCAAAGGATATCTTGTACTAATGAAATAGAGGTATTTCAGCATATGAAGGCTAATACCACTTCTGAGAGAGCTGAGAGAATCCTGTTTCAGCAAGTTACTTGTATCTGAGGGAACTGTGATACTAGGCATATATGCTTAAATAACTCGCTAAGGTAAAGATTTCCCCAAGTAATATATGTTCAGACCACCTTGTGATCAAGAAAAAACTGGGGGAAGGTTGCTTCTTAGACTCTTGATACATCACTTATTCTTATACAATGAATGTGGTGTTATTTCTTAAACTTTACCCTCTTTAAAGCCTAGGTAAATTGGTGTTAGTTTAATTTTCTAAGTTTAAATATCAAATTAATCCTAAAGAATTCTGCTAACAGTGGCATTTTAGAATAGAACACTAATATTAATAAATTAGTAGTCCTAGCACATAATGAGCTTAGATGCTCTTATTCCATTATTATACCAAACAAACAGCTGAACAAACAAAAGTTACAGACTTTTCTTAAGACTCATCATAGAACTTAGATTGCAGGGCAAACCACTACCCCCAAATCTGAAATGACAGGTGAATAAAGGTGAAGTCAAGATCCACTTACCTGGAGCAGAAGATGGTAGGGCAGTAAACTGGTAAGAAGACAAAGTGTTCTGCTCACTTGTTTCTGGAAGCTGACTGTGGGACAGCTTGAAGGTATGAGCCTCACTCACGACAATCTCTTGTCCAACTTTCAGTCATATATGTGTATGTATATGTATATCAGATAAATATCTATATAACCAGGTTTACTAAAAGCTTATCATAAAAGGCTAAGAAATAAAAAAGATCCTTTGCAAGCTCTGGCACAAGGGGAGAAAAATATAACTATTGTGAAATACACCCAGAGACTTTTCTATAAGAACTGTTTATTGAGGCTTGAGAAGTGATTTTACCAGAGTCTTACTGGACATGAGGTAAGGGACATTATTCAACCTCAGTTACTCCACTTCTCATGTTCAACCTAAAAAGAGGGTTTGGAGATAAGCAACACGTGTGAATATTACATGGCTGAAGCGACTTAAGCATGCAATGCCCCCTTATTAAGGCTGAGCAAAGGATATCTTGTACTAATGAAATAGAGGTATTTCAGCATATGAAGGCTAATACCACTTCTGAGAGAGCTGAGAGAATCCTGTTTCAGCAAGTTACTTGTATCTGAGGGAACTGTGATACTAGGCATATATGCTTAAATAACTCGCTAAGGTAAAGATTTCCCCAAGTAATATATGTTCAGACCACCTTGTGATCAAGAAAAAACTGGGGGAAGGTTGCTTCTTAGACTCTTGATACATCACTTATTCTTATACAATGAATGTGGTGTTATTTCTTAAACTTTACCCTCTTTAAAGCCTAGGTAAATTGGTGTTAGTTTAATTTTCTAAGTTTAAATATCAAATTAATCCTAAAGAATTCTGCTAACAGTGGCATTTTAGAATAGAACACTAATATTAATAAATTAGTAGTCCTAGCACATAATGAGCTTAGATGCTCTTATTCCATTATTATACCAAACAAACAGCTGAACAAACAAAAGTTACAGACTTTTCTTAAGACTCATCATAGAACTTAGATTGCAGGGCAAACCACTACCCCCAAATCTGAAATGACAGGTGAATAAAGGTGAAGTCAAGATCCACTTACCTGGAGCAGAAGATGGTAGGGCAGTAAACTGGTAAGAAGACAAAGTGTTCTGCTCACTTGTTTCTGGAAGCTGACTGTGGGACAGCTTGAAGGTATGAGCCTCACTCACGACAATCTCTTGTCCAACTTTCAGTCATATATGTGTATGTATATGTATATCAGATAAATATCTATATAACCAGGTTTACTAAAAGCTTATCATAAAAGGCTAAGAAATAAAAAAGATCCTTTGCAAGCTCTGGCACAAGGGGAGAAAAATATAACTATTGTGAAATACACCCAGAGACTTTTCTATAAGAACTGTTTATTGAGGCTTGAGAAGTGATTTTACCAGAGTCTTACTGGACATGAGGTAAGGGACATTATTCAACCTCAGTTACTCCACTTCTCATGTTCAACCTAAAAAGAGGGTTTGGAGATAAGCAACACGTGTGAATATTACAGCCCAGGGACACAGACTCACTGAAACTCAGAAATTTACAGAGCCTAAGAAAGCCCACCCTCTATCACATATTAGCACTAGTCAAACAAAATTCAATTGAAATCCAGTGTTATTTTAATTAAGATGCAAAACACACACACACACACACACTCTGAGAGGAGGTCTTAGGCAAGTCCAAAGATTCAGCGGAGATAAAATACTAGACATCAGGGGCTTCCCTGGTGGTCCAGTGGGTAAGGACACCGCCTTGCAGTGCAAGGGGCGCCGGTTCCATCCCTGGCCTGGGAAGATTCCACGTACTGCGGAGTGGCTGGGCCGATGTGTCCAATTACCGAGCCAGAGCTCTGGAGCATATGCACCCAGAGCTGGTGCTCTGCAACAACAGAGACCACTGCGATGGGAAGCCCACACGGGTCAAAGAACAAAAGATGGATGAAAATAGATAAATGAAAGAGCAACAGAAGTGGCCCGCCTGCCCCCCTCCCTCCCCAACCCGATCCCCCTGCCAAAAATAAAAAAATAAAAATACTAGACATCAGAGTAATTTTAACCCCTTGGCATTTACAGTTATAGAAAATACGAAATAGTACAATTTTAGCCACATCATAATAAAGCTTCATAGTAATGGTCTACTTATCTCAGTTTCTATATGTTACTTAGTACATAAAGGTTGCCTTTCAACAAAATATGTTAAAAACAAAAAATAATCCTGCCCTGAATAGACAAAGACTCTGTAACAGACTCATATATGACAGAGTTTTTAGAATCATCAGAGAAAGAATATATAATAACTATAATAAACATATTAAGGGTTGTAATAGAAAACACAGACAAAAATGTGTTAGTAGTATAAGCAGAGAGGTGAAAACTCTACAAAGAGTCAAAAGGAAATGCTAAAAATCTTAAACCAAAACAGAAAGGAACTATGTCTTTGTTAGGATCATTAATAGACTGAGCCGTCAGAGGAAAATATCAACGAGGATGATTATCGGTTAACAGAAACTCCCCAAACTGAAATACAAATTCCCTTTTTGTTCAACCTAAAAAGAGGGTTTGGAGATAAGCAACACGTGTGAATATTACAGCCCAGGGACACAGACTCACTGAAACTCAGAAATTTACAGAGCCTAAGAAAGCCCACCCTCTATCACATATTAGCACTAGTCAAACAAAATTCAATTGAAATCCAGTGTTATTTTAATTAAGATGCAAAACACACACACACACACACACTCTGAGAGGAGGTCTTAGGCAAGTCCAAAGATTCAGCGGAGATAAAATACTAGACATCAGGGGCTTCCCTGGTGGTCCAGTGGGTAAGGACACCGCCTTGCAGTGCAAGGGGCGCCGGTTCCATCCCTGGCCTGGGAAGATTCCACGTACTGCGGAGTGGCTGGGCCGATGTGTCCAATTACCGAGCCAGAGCTCTGGAGCATATGCACCCAGAGCTGGTGCTCTGCAACAACAGAGACCACTGCGATGGGAAGCCCACACGGGTCAAAGAACAAAAGATGGATGAAAATAGATAAATGAAAGAGCAACAGAAGTGGCCCGCCTGCCCGCCTCCCTCCCCAACCCGATCCCCCTGCCAAAAATAAAAAAATAAAAATACTAGACATCAGAGTAATTTTAACCCCTTGGCATTTACAGTTATAGAAAATACGAAATAGTACAATTTTAGCCACATCATAATAAAGCTTCATAGTAATGGTCTACTTATCTCAGTTTCTATATGTTACTTAGTACATAAAGGTTGCCTTTCAACAAAATATGTTAAAAACAAAAAATAATCCTGCCCTGAATAGACAAAGACTCTGTAACAGACTCATATATGACAGAGTTTTTAGAATCATCAGAGAAAGAATATATAATAACTATAATAAACATATTAAGGGTTGTAATAGAAAACACAGACAAAAATGTGTTAGTAGTATAAGCAGAGAGGTGAAAACTCTACAAAGAGTCAAAAGGAAATGCTAAAAATCTTAAACCAAAACAGAAAGGAACTATGTCTTTGTTAGGATCATTAATAGACTGAGCCGTCAGAGGAAAATATCAACGAGGATGATTATCGGTTAACAGAAACTCCCCAAACTGAAATACAAACAGAAAAAAAATGAAAACAGGTTATTAGAACATCCATGAACTATGGAATAATCTCAAAAGGCATAACATATGAATAACTGGAATGCAAGAAGGAAAATAAGAGAGAATAGAATAGAAGTATGTTTGAAGAACTAGTGGACAAAACTTTTGAAAAATCAAACATGACAAAGTCACAGGTCTAGGAAGCTAAGAGAAAAAAATATAAGAGAAATATTAACAAATCCATACCTAGGTATATCATGTGTATCATTAGTCAAGTTCTCGAGAGAAATAAAATCTTTAGGATATATATATAGAGAGAGAAAGAGATGGAGAGATGATAGATAAATAAGAAAGCATTTATTATAAAAATTGGCTCATGGACTATGTGTTAAGCTCCACCCATGTTTTTAATTCATTCTATAAGTCAAAATTACAGTAAGACTCTATCAGTATTACCCAGTAGTAAAAACACACAAAAAGAAATGTACTTAAGCAAGTCTACGAATAACACTTTTCATGAAAATAAGTGTACATGTCCTCAACAATACATCAGTAAGTTAAATTTTAAAAAAAGTAGGAAGAGTTATGTAGTATATCTAGTGGGATCTTTCTAGTTATGCAAGATTGGCTCAACATTTCAAAATCAATTACTTTAATCTTTCACATCTTCAGAAGAGACAGAAAATCACATAATCATATTAAGTTATATAGAAAAGCCATGTAACAAAATCAAACATCATTTTGACTAAAACTAACGGCAAACTAAGGATACTGGGGAACTGTCTCACATAAAAAATATGCACCTGTATCATTTAATACTAAGAAACTGGATTCTGCCCACCACCACCAATATCGGGAACAAGATAAGGAATTCTTTCCTCAAATTTCTATTCTGCATTATATTTGAAATTCTAGGTAGTGTAATAAGGCAAGGGAAATAAAAACTATACATATTGGGCAGAAAATAATTAAGTCGTCTGTTAGCTGACATAATTAATCAACTAAAATATCCCAAACAATTAGACAAAAAAACTCTTGTAATTTATAAGCAAGTATAACAAAGTTTAGGATACAATTTTGATATATAAAATTAAAGTTTTTCTATGGCTCACCAATGAGCATTCAAAATTTAAAAGGTAAAAGAACACAATTAACAATATGTGATAAGAAAACTAGAAGTCTTCCAAACATTTTTACGTGCTAATCATTAGAATCTGTCAGTATGCCAGGTTATGTGGCAAGGAGGAATTAAGATTGCAAATGGAATTAAAGATTTTAACCAACAAATAATAAAATAGGAAGATTTTTCTGGATTACTGAAGTTGACCCAACTAAAATTACAGGGGCCCTGAAAACATTAAGAAGGGAGATGGATGAGTCCAAGTCTGTGTCAGAGGGATGTGACGTAGGAAAGACCAGACTAGCTATTGTTGTATTTGAAGACAGAAAGGCACCATGAGTCAAGGAATACAGATGTCTCCAGAATCTGGAAAAAGCATGAAACCAGATTCTCCTTTAGAGCCTCCAGAATGAAACACTGTTCTGCTGATACATTCATTTTAGCTAATTGATTTGCATTTCAGTATTCTGACTGTTAGTTCAAGACAAATTTGTGAAGAGCTTTAAGCCACCAAGTATGCAGTAATTTTCCATACCAATGGCAAATTAAACCAGAGTTTAGTACCAAGATGAGGCTGTGTAAAGATGTGGGTTTGAAAGTTTATTTAGACCTTTACAATGAGCAGAGGATGCAAGACATTTGAGGAGCATGACTGAAAAAGCTCAGACTGTCTTCAACAGATTATTATTAGTAATGCAAACGTTAACGACTTTGCTAGTGGAGGATTAGCTGGACATGAGGAATAGGGTAAATGGGAGGGATCAAAGACACGCCTAAAACAGATTTGGGATTATATAGAGCTGTAAACAACAAAATTTTGTAAAAGCAAAATTAAAAAAAAAATTGTGAACTCAGAGAATACCTAAAATGTTCTTCACAAACTATTAACTAGAAATATAAAAGAAAAAATATAAATGTCAGAATATAAATTTCTGACATGAAAATGAGAGATATACTATTGAAAACTGGATGGAAAGGTAACTTGTTACATAGAGGCAAGAAAGTTTAGTTGAAGTGTGCCCTGAATATATAATTTGTAAAAAATGAACTGTACTATTTAACTAAGAAGATTTCCAAGCACAGTTTTGAAGGGAAAAAATGGTCTATATTCTTCATAGTCTTTGTAACAAAATGTGGGAAGAAAGAATTAATTTGAAGGCAGAACTTTTAAATAAAAAAGAGCCAGAATCTGATATTTGGAAAATTCTCAGTCTACCCAAATTGCAAAAGATGCTATCATTTTCAGGGTCACTTCACTACAACGTGCTCAAGGTGTTTCTAGACAAACTTTTGCTAGTGCCACAGAAAGATGAAAAGATTAGAGTATTCAATCACACAGAAGGTTCTCTGAAGAGATTAGGTATATATAAATCCTCTCAGTCAGCTCTGAAGAATTCAAGGATAGAGACAGGACTATCCAGAAAAGGTCAGTGCAGAAGATTCATGATTCATGGCGTTACAAAGCAGACCTGCAAGGTTCATGAAAGCATTATAATTATACTAGCAGAAATATCATGATCTTAGGTTAAAGGGACAAAGAGAGTGAAAAGTGAAAGAATCTACCACATGATCTAAATTTTAAGCGAAAAACAGGTTGCTGCACGTATCCACTTCTACATACATGCTAACTTTCACAAAAAATAAGGATGATACTAAGAGTTGTATCAGCAAACACAGAAGATAAAGCCCAGAGTGTTTTGCTGGCAATTGTAAAGAAATTATTTTCTGAGCAGAGGATGCAAGACATTTGAGGAGCATGACTGAAAAAGCTCAGACTGTCTTCAACAGATTATTATTAGTAATGCAAACGTTAACGACTTTGCTAGTGGAGGATTAGCTGGACATGAGGAATAGGGTAAATGGGAGGGATCAAAGACACGCCTAAAACAGATCTGGGATTATATAGAGCTGTAAACAACAAAATTTTGTAAAAGCAAAATTAAAAAAAAAATTGTGAACTCAGAGAATACCTAAAATGTTCTTCACAAACTATTAACTAGAAATATAAAAGAAAAAATATAAATGTCAGAATATAAATTTCTGACATGAAAATGAGAGATATACTATTGAAAACTGGATGGAAAGGTAACTTGTTACATAGAGGCAAGAAAGTTTAGTTGAAGTGTGCCCTGAATATATAATTTGTAAAAAATGAACTGTACTATTTAACTAAGAAGATTTCCAAGCACAGTTTTGAAGGGAAAAAATGGTCTATATTCTTCATAGTCTTTGTAACAAAATGTGGGAAGAAAGAATTAATTTGAAGGCAGAACTTTTAAATAAAAAAGAGCCAGAATCTGATATTTGGAAAATTCTCAGTCTACCCAAATTGCAAAAGATGCTATCATTTTCAGGGTCACTTCACTACAACGTGCTCAAGGTGTTTCTAGACAAACTTTTGCTAGTGCCACAGAAAGATGAAAAGATTAGAGTATTCAATCACACAGAAGGTTCTCTGAAGAGATTAGGTATATATAAATCCTCTCAGTCAGCTCTGAAGAATTCAAGGATAGAGACAGGACTATCCAGAAAAGGTCAGTGCAGAAGATTCATGATTCATGGCGTTACAAAGCAGACCTGCAAGGTTCATGAAAGCATTATAATTATACTAGCAGAAATATCATGATCTTAGGTTAAAGGGACAAAGAGAGTGAAAAGTGAAAGAATCTACCACATGATCTAAATTTTAAGCGAAAAACAGGTTGCTGCACGTATCCACTTCTACATACATGCTAACTTTCACAAAAAATAAGGATGATACTAAGAGTTGTATCAGCAAACACAGAAGATAAAGCCCAGAGTGTTTTGCTGGCAATTGTAAAGAATTACTCCCAGACCTTAAGACCAAAAGGTGTTTGTTTGGCTGTACTTAACAACCGCCCGGGGCTTGTGACAATTTGAGAAACATAATGAAATAGTATTAGTATATTAACCAGACAAATAAATAAATTTATTCAATAGGTAAGGGATTAGGCAAATTTTCCATGCCAAAAAAAGTTAAAAGATGTATCCATATATTCTATCCTCAAGGAAGTGGAACATAACCCTTAATTATGAGCTCTATTTTATTTTCAAAATATACAGTATAGAAAAAGGCAAGAAATAAGAGAGACTTAAAAAAAATGCAAATTTACATTTATACTACCTCAGCCAGTTGATCAAAATTAGCATCCATAGTGATATGTATACACTTGATTTAAGACAATGAGTATGGCCTTTTAACCTCTGTGGCCTCTCTCCCCCAAATCTTTAATCTCAGCCTAACCATAAGAAAAATACCAGAAAAATCTCATTTGAGAGATAGTCTATGAAATATCTAAATATTACTCATCAAATTATCAAGGTCATCAAAAACAGAGTGAGCAATTTCAGAATCAAAAGGCGCTTAGGCAAACCTATGATCAAACATAATATGGCATTCTGTAGGAGATCCAGGAAAAAATAAGAACATCAGGCAAAAATAAATGAATCTGAATAAAGTATTGACTTTATTTAATAATAATGTGTCAATCTTGGTTCATTAATGGTAACAAATGAAGTGTATTAATGTATGGTGTTAAATACAGGTAAAATGGATGAAGGTCATGCAGAATCTCTTTGTACTAAGTCACAGTATTTCTTTAAATCCAACACTGTCCTAAAAATATAAAAAGAAGCATTAAAATATGTAAAATGAAAACAATTTATTAAAAAGAAAAATTTAATGTCTTTAAAAATGTAAGTAAAACTCAAATAAATATATAAAGGACAATATAAGAAATACAATACAAAGATACACAATTGTAGATAAAATAAAAACATATCATTGTAACTAAATATGTAGAAATTAATATTAAGGATGATACTAAGAGTTGTATCAGCAAACACAGAAGATAAAGCCCAGAGTGTTTTGCTGGCAATTGTAAAGAATTACTCCCAGACCTTAAGACCAAAAGGTGTTTGTTTGGCTGTACTTAACAACCGCCCGGGGCTTGTGACAATTTGAGAAACATAATGAAATAGTATTAGTATATTAACCAGACAAATAAATAAATTTATTCAATAGGTAAGGGATTAGGCAAATTTTCCATGCCAAAAAAAGTTAAAAGATGTATCCATATATTCTATCCTCAAGGAAGTGGAACATAACCCTTAATTATGAGCTCTATTTTATTTTCAAAATATACAGTATAGAAAAAGGCAAGAAATAAGAGAGACTTAAAAAAAATGCAAATTTACATTTATACTACCTCAGCCAGTTGATCAAAATTAGCATCCATAGTGATATGTATACACTTGATTTAAGACAATGAGTATGGCCTTTTAACCTCTGTGGCCTCTCTCCCCCAAATCTTTAATCTCAGCCTAACCATAAGAAAAATACCAGAAAAATCTCATTTGAGAGATAGTCTATGAAATATCTAAATATTACTCATCAAATTATCAAGGTCATCAAAAACAGAGTGAGCAATTTCAGAATCAAAAGGCGCTTAGGCAAACCTATGATCAAACATAATATGGCATTCTGTAGGAGATCCAGGAAAAAATAAGAACATCAGGCAAAAATAAATGAATCTGAATAAAGTATTGACTTTATTTAATAATAATGTGTCAATCTTGGTTCATTAATGGTAACAAATGAAGTGTATTAATGTATGGTGTTAAATACAGGTAAAATGGATGAAGGTCATGCAGAATCTCTTTGTACTAAGTCACAGTATTTCTTTAAATCCAACACTGTCCTAAAAATATAAAAAGAAGCATTAAAATATGTAAAATGAAAACAATTTATTAAAAAGAAAAATTTAATGTCTTTAAAAATGTAAGTAAAACTCAAATAAATATATAAAGGACAATATAAGAAATACAATACAAAGATACACAATTGTAGATAAAATAAAAACATATCATTGTAACTAAGGAGAGATGGGGATGGTAGAGAAGGAGGACAGTGGTTCAAACCCTTCACAAATACATCAAAACTACAACTACATATAGAGCCATTCTTGCTGAAGTCAACCTTGGGACTAGAGAGACAGTTCCTCTATGATCAAAGTTATGAAGAATGACCTTCATGGAGTCCTACAGGAACAAAGAAGTGATCTAGTTGGGACCCAAACCCCTCAAGGGATACTCAGAAGAGAAGAGGTATTACAGAAGAAGACATTATAGTCTGGAGGATCCTCCCTGAGGAACAAAGAGTGGCATATTATGCATGCCAACCTTGAAAAGACAAGTCCTGGGAAGGCAAGCAGTCTTAAGCTGTCTTCAAAAACAGTAGGACTTATTGAAGAGCTGCAAGAAACAGGAACTCTACTTAAAAACAGTGTCATACAGACTTTCTGGCTTTCACTCAGTGTAAGGAAACTGATTTTTGAAAACTCCCTGGGACTCTGGTCGGCCTACCAAACTTACGGCAGTGTGTTACTCATGTTCCAGTTGCAGTCCCTCTTTCTCTGGCACTATTTTTCACTAAGATGGAGCTTGCGACTGTCAATAAGAATGTGCATACGTAGAGGAAATGGAACTGGCTTGACCTCAGACCAGGACAAGGCAACCACTGCCAACCCAGGCTTCAGTGCACACGCTCAGGAGGGAGGGAAACTAGTTCCAGGGAAGAGATGATCAACACGGAAGCACATTTCCTTCCACACATTTGGGTGCAAAAAAAATAATATGGCATTCTGTAGGAGATCCAGGAAAAATAAATGAAAATCTGAATAAAGTATTGACTTTATTTAATAATAATGTGTCAATCTTGGTTCATTAATGGTAACAAATGAAGTGTATTAATGTATGGTGTTAAATACAGGTAAAATGGATGAAGGTCATGCAGAATCTCTTTGTACTAAGTCACAGTATTTCTTTAAATCCAACACTGTCCTAAAAATATAAAAAGAAGCATTAAAATATGTAAAATGAAAACAATTTATTAAAAAGAAAAATTTAATGTCTTTAAAAATGTAAGTAAAACTCAAATAAATATATAAAGGACAATATAAGAAATACAATACAAAGATACACAATTGTAGATAAAATAAAAACATATCATTGTAACTAAGGAGAGATGGGGATGGTAGAGAAGGAGGACAGTGGTTCAAACCCTTCACAAATACATCAAAACTACAACTACATATAGAGCCATTCTTGCTGAAGTCAACCTGGGGACTAGAGAGACAGTTCCTCTATGATCAAAGTTATGAAGAATGACCTTCATGGAGTCCTACAGGAACAAAGAAGTGATCTAGTTGGGACCCAAACCCCTCAAGGGATACTCAGAAGAGAAGAGGTATTACAGAAGAAGACATTATAGTCTGGAGGATCCTCCCTGAGGAACAAAGAGTGGCATATTATGCATGCCAACCTTGAAAAGACAAGTCCTGGGAAGGCAAGCAGTCTTAAGCTGTCTTCAAAAACAGTAGGACTTATTGAAGAGCTGCAAGAAACAGGAACTCTACTTAAAAACAGTGTCATACAGACTTTCTGGCTTTCACTCAGTGTAAGGAAACTGATTTTTGAAAACTCCCTGGGACTCTGGTCGGCCTACCAAACTTACGGCAGTGTGTTACTCATGTTCCAGTTGCAGTCCCTCTTTCTCTGGCACTATTTTTCACTAAGATGGAGCTTGCGACTGTCAATAAGAATGTGCATACGTAGAGGAAATGGAACTGGCTTGACCTCAGACCAGGACAAGGCAACCACTGCCAACCCAGGCTTCAGTGCACACGCTCAGGAGGGAGGGAAACTAGTTCCAGGGAAGAGATGATCAACACGGAAGCACATTTCCTTCCACACATTTGGGTGGATTGAAGTCAGCTCAGTAATATGGCATCAACCCTTCTAGACCCAACCAGTCCCTAGCCAATTCACACAAACCAGGGAAAAAGTGAAACCAGCAGAGAAGTGTACCACAAGCCCTCAGGCCCAGCCATGTCCCAAACCAATGTAGAAACTGCCCAAAGACTCATAAGAAACCTCTCTCTCAGGGTTCCTGCTCTAGCCTTTTGGGCCCTTAATCACCCTTCATAGAGAGTTGATAGTCACTGAACACAGGAGAAGGCTAGGCTTGATCTGGCTCTTCCTCTATTCCCTCCAACTCCATCCCTACCTCCCACCAAGGAAGTGGCTGCAAGCACACCTGGGGGAACCCAGGCCCACGCCAACTTCAGATCCAGCTCTCACCAAAGCCACTACACACAAAGACTGCAAAAAAATGCACCCATACAAGGATGCACCCTCAAGACCAGAAAAAGTAATTGTTTTATCTAATTTCCCAGAGACAAATAAAGTAAAATGAGAAGACAGATGAGTATGTTTCAAATGAAAGAACAAGAAAAACAAGTCCTGAAACATACCCTAATAAAACAGAGATAAATAATTTACCTAATAAAGTGAACAAATTAATAGCAGTAAGTGTTAACAGGACTTAGGGAAGGATTAGATGAACACAGTGAGAATTTTAACAAAGATCTAAAATCTATTTAAAAAAAAAAAAACAGAAGTGAAGAAGACAATTACTGAAATGAAAAATATACTAGAGGAATTAACAGGAGATCAGATGATAGAGAATTACACACATAAATGATCTGGAAAGTAGAATAATGGAAATTACCCAATCAGAACAGCAAACGGAAAACAGAAAAACAAATGTTCAAAAAAGTGTAGTTAAAGGACCTCTGATGGACCTTGAGAGCTTGTTTGGAGGTTCTAGCAGGGAGCACTGCTACTTGTATACCCTTGACCGAAGTAAAGGACCTCTGAGACAAGGTTAAACATCCTGACATGCATATTATAGGGGTACCACAAGGAGCAGAGAGAAAGAAAAGAGTAGAAAAGGTATTTGATGAGATGATCAACACGGAAGCACATTTCCTTCCACACATTTGGGTGGATTGAAGTCAGCTCAGTAATATGGCATCAACCCTTCTAGACCCAACCAGTCCCTAGCCAATTCACACAAACCAGGGAAAAAGTGAAACCAGCAGAGAAGTGTACCACAAGCCCTCAGGCCCAGCCATGTCCCAAACCAATGTAGAAACTGCCCAAAGACTCATAAGAAACCTCTCTCTCAGGGTTCCTGCTCTAGCCTTTTGGGCCCTTAATCACCCTTCATAGAGAGTTGATAGTCACTGAACACAGGAGAAGGCTAGGCTTGATCTGGCTCTTCCTCTATTCCCTCCAACTCCATCCCTACCTCCCACCAAGGAAGTGGCTGCAAGCACACCTGGGGGAACCCAGGCCCACGCCAACTTCAGATCCAGCTCTCACCAAAGCCACTACACACAAAGACTGCAAAAAAATGCACCCATACAAGGATGCACCCTCAAGACCAGAAAAAGTAATTGTTTTATCTAATTTCCCAGAGACAAATAAAGTAAAATGAGAAGACAGATGAGTATGTTTCAAATGAAAGAACAAGAAAAACAAGTCCTGAAACATACCCTAATAAAACAGAGATAAATAATTTACCTAATAAAGTGAACAAATTAATAGCAGTAAGTGTTAACAGGACTTAGGGAAGGATTAGATGAACACAGTGAGAATTTTAACAAAGATCTAAAATCTATTTAAAAAAAAAAAAACAGAAGTGAAGAAGACAATTACTGAAATGAAAAATATACTAGAGGAATTAACAGGAGATCAGATGATAGAGAATTACACACATAAATGATCTGGAAAGTAGAATAATGGAAATTACCCAATCAGAACAGCAAACGGAAAACAGAAAAACAAATGTTCAAAAAAGTGTAGTTAAAGGACCTCTGATGGACCTTGAGAGCTTGTTTGGAGGTTCTAGCAGGGGAGCACTGCTACTTGTATACCCTTGACCGAAGTAAAGGACCTCTGAGACAAGGTTAAACATCCTGACATGCATATTATAGGGGTACCACAAGGAGCAGAGAGAAAGAAAAGAGTAGAAAAGGTATTTGATGAGATGATGGCTGAAAACGTGCCAAATCTGAAGAAGGAAACATATTCAGGTATAGGAAGCACAGAGTCCAAAACAAGATGAACCAAAAGAGATCCATATTAACACATATTGTAGCCAAAATTGGTAAAGATAAAGAGAGAATTTTAAACACAGCCAGAGAAAAAAAAAAGTAGCAGAGAAGAGAATTCCCATAAGGTTATCAGCTATTTTTCAGCACAAACTTTGCAGTTCAAAAGGAAGAGGCATGATACATTTAAAACACTGAAAGGAGAAAGACCGACAATCTATTAATAGTACACCCTACCCAACAAGGTTATCATTCAGAACTGAAGGAGAGATAAAAAGCTACTGAAACAAGCAAAAATTAAGAGTTCATCAATACTAAACTTACTTATAAGAAGCATTAAAGGGTTTTCTTTAAGTGATAAAGAAAAGGCCACAACAAATAGTAAGAAATTATAAGAAGGGAAAAGTCCCATTGGTGAATGGAAAGGCTGTGGCTCAACCACAGAAATTAGTTGGTATGAAAACTGAAAAGAGAGAAATCACTAAATCAATTATAAATACAACAAACACTTAAGGAATAGACATGGAAGATAATGGGAAAACAGAACTCATGCTTTTACTCAAAGTCATAGATAAAAACTTTCGAAGTCTGGAGCACTGATGTGACATTATCTGAATTATACTCCTAAAGGCTCTCTTTGGTTGCTATTGGATACAGGAAATTAATAAGGCAAGGTAAAAAGGGCACCAGTTACAATATTGCAATCATTTATGATGTTATGGTGACTTGGGCAAAAGTGACAACAGAGGCTTTGAAAGTGAAAGTGAAGTCATATCGTTCTGTCTGACTCTTTGCAACTCATGGACGAGCCATGGAATTCTCCAGGCAAGAATACTGGAGTGGGTAGCCTTCCCCTTCTCCAAGGGAGTTTCCCAACCCAGAGATCAAACCTAGGTCTCTTGCACTGCAGGCAGATTGTTTACTGTCTGAGACACCAGGAAAGCCCAAGAATCCTAAGGGGTAGCCTATCCCCTCTCTCCAGGCAAACTTCCCGACCCAGGAATTGAACTGGGGTCTCCTACATTGCAGGCAGATTCTTGACCAGCTGAGCTATAAGGGAATCCCGGAGACTTTGAGAACTGATAAAGATCCATATATGTATTTCAACTAGAGCCCACAGAATACTGTAGGCCATTGACTGTAACGTAGAAAGAAAAGCTGAAAGATGGCATCTGTGTTCCAACTTGGAATCAGAACAACTGTCTTGCTTTTTAGCGAAAATGAGGAAGTCTATGAGAGTTCTGAAGGAATGTGCCAAATTCAGTGTTAGACATGTTAACTGTGAGAAGCCTATTACAAGCAGCCAAGTAGAACTATATAGTAAATAACTGCATACTTAAATCTGGAGTTCCGAGGAGATGACTCAGCTAAGGGTATATATGTAAAAGCTGTCATCATGTAGATGGTATTTGAATCTAAAAGAAATCATCAAACAGAAAGAAAAGGGTCTATTCAGAGGTCTGAGCTAGAATATTTTTAGGCAACATGAAAAAATAATAAATACGGTTGACACATAAAACGTGATTGATAAAAACTCTCAATTTTCCTGGCTGGCAGAGGCTTTTGTGGAGAATTAGAACTGCTAGAAAACAATTTTGTTTGTATGAAGGACTGGCTGCAAACATGGAAAAAAAACCTTTTACCAAACTTAAGGAATAGACATGGAAGATAATGGGAAAACAGAACTCATGCTTTTACTCAAAGTCATAGATAAAAACTTTCGAAGTCTGGAGCACTGATGTGACATTATCTGAATTATACTCCTAAAGGCTCTCTTTGGTTGCTATTGGATACAGGAAATTAATAAGGCAAGGTAAAAAGGGCACCAGTTACAATATTGCAATCATTTATGATGTTATGGTGACTTGGGCAAAAGTGACAACAGAGGCTTTGAAAGTGAAAGTGAAGTCATATCGTTCTGTCTGACTCTTTGCAACTCATGGACGAGCCATGGAATTCTCCAGGCAAGAATACTGGAGTGGGTAGCCTTCCCCTTCTCCAAGGGAGTTTCCCAACCCAGAGATCAAACCTAGGTCTCTTGCACTGCAGGCAGATTGTTTACTGTCTGAGACACCAGGAAAGCCCAAGAATCCTAAGGGGTAGCCTATCCCCTCTCTCCAGGCAAACTTCCCGACCCAGGAATTGAACTGGGGTCTCCTACATTGCAGGCAGATTCTTGACCAGCTGAGCTATAAGGGAATCCCGGAGACTTTGAGAACTGATAAAGATCCATATATGTATTTCAACTAGAGCCCACAGAATACTGTAGGCCATTGACTGTAACGTAGAAAGAAAAGCTGAAAGATGGCATCTGTGTTCCAACTTGGAATCAGAACAACTGTCTTGCTTTTTAGCGAAAATGAGGAAGCCTATGAGAGTTCTGAAGGAATGTGCCAAATTCAGTGTTAGACATGTTAACTGTGAGAAGCCTATTACAAGCAGCCAAGTAGAACTATATAGTAAATAACTGCATACTTAAATCTGGAGTTCCGAGGAGATGACTCAGCTAAGGGTATATATGTAAAAGCTGTCATCATGTAGATGGTATTTGAATCTAAAAGAAATCATCAAACAGAAAGAAAAGGGTCTATTCAGAGGTCTGAGCTAGAATATTTTTAGGCAACATGAAAAAATAATAAATACGGTTGACACATAAAACGTGATTGATAAAAACTCTCAATTTTCCTGGCTGGCAGAGGCTTTTGTGGAGAATTAGAACTGCTAGAAAACAATTTTGTTTGTATGAAGGACTGCAAGCTTAAAAGAACAAACATATATACACCTCCTTTTTGGTGTCACAAAATACCATGCAACAGTTCTCTGTGAAAACTATTCTTTTTCAAGTACTCTTTTTTCATTTTAAAGTGATCAAAATTAGTCTTTATGTATACACCTTCTTAAAACAGCAAGATTCTAGGTTCTTTCCTATAAGCATACTCTTTATGTTATAGGGAAAGATCTGGTGGGTTATAGAGAATAATACACTCTGCATATATGGAAGAATATCTTAGTAAAAGTAACTAATGCATATATTGTCTGTAATTATTTATTTTTCCCATTTCTTTTGGATAAACTTTGGCCTTTATCAAAAAATTTCTTTTACTTTTCTGATGGAATTTTTGCTGATATCAGATCAGATGTTTAAAGAGATTTGGATTGAGGAAATGGCCTTTCCTGTATAGCACATCTAGTTTGCATTTATATGAGCAGGTCTTCAACTTTCAATCTGGTTAAATATAAAGTTTTTCTTGGAAGAAACAAGGTATTAGACCTTTCAAAATGTATTAGAATAAACTGGGTTTTATTCTACTCATATCTTATAAAAATATCAATTTTCTAAGTGAATGTTTTTAATAATCACTAATTTTTGCCACTGAATCAATTGATAATTGAGAAACCTTATAGGATTTCTTAAAATAGATAAATATAGTTTAAATATCATTGTCCTTCAGGTAACAGTACCAATGATCTGGTATGAAATAACATTTACATGACATATATTTATTTAATTGGCTAGCTGAGATTTCAGGTGCAAAGCTAGATAATGCATATTGTTTGTTTCATGAGAAATGTGCTATTTTTTTTTAGCTTGGGCACATTTATTTGTGAATATATATAAAAGTACTGCCAAACAAGAAGCAGAATATATCCAAGAACCTATTTCTGACAGATAAAACCCTCCTACATGCTCATGTGCTCTTCCCATTTTTCCTCATCAGATTGCTGGTGTGTACATATATGTGTGTATATATATATGTATCTTCCCTTAAAAATGTTTAGTCATACCCAAAATAGACATTTCAGACGAGAGAATATTTAAAAGTCCAATAATCTTACAAAAACATATTCAGGTTCACTGGTTATCATGAAATTGTTAATTAAAACCACAAACAGGTAAGCCTATATTTCAATCTGAACTTTACTAGGTACATTTGTATTGGGATAGGCAGCTGCTATGCTTCCCAGGACCTAATCATCTTCCTATTGCTCATAATTAACAGCAGAGCTGCCATACTCCAATTTTTTGCTTTCACATAATGACAAACTAAGCATATATGAGGCATTTTCTGAAGAATTTGTATTTCTTAATGTTTCTAATGTTTATAAATACATTTAAAAACTATCTCCTAATACTGAGTTAATGTCTAGGTTATAAGAAAAGTAGTGTTTTCTGATTTCTTGTTATATTCTTTATTTGTTATGTAACAGTGACTTCCAAAAGCTGTATTTTCTATTAAGATAGAACAAACCTATTAACTGACTTAGCCCCAAAACTGTGAATAATAACATACAACTAGAAGTCCCTGCAAAATGTGGTTCCCTTTTATACCTACTTATGTCTTCTCTCCAGCTTTATCTAAGAAAGTTTGCTGATACTTCATGCTTTTTAAATTATTCTGGTGGACCTCTTCTTTATTCAAAATTAGTTTTTTTTTTCTCTATTAACTAGTGTATTTCCTCATAAGCAGTAGAGTACTACTTTTCAGAATCACCAGCATTTCTGTCTGCTTGGTAACTTCTATAACCTTTTTATGCATTACTTTTTCTGAGGCATTATTTGTTTCATTCTCCCAACCCTTCAGAATGTTCTGGCTTAAAAAGAAGCTCTAATGAATAGCTGTAGATAGCTATAAGGTGCATATAGCCAGATTTTTTGTTTGTTTGTTTGTTGACCACTTCTATTGGTCTTTCATTTATCTATTTTCATCCATCTTTCTTCTTTGGCCTTTGTGGGCCTCCCATTGCAGTGGCCTCACTCGTTGCAGAGGACCAGCTCTGGGCACGTGTGCTCCAGATCTCCAGCTCAGTAGTTGGACACATCTGTCTGGCCGCTCCGCGGCACATGGGATCTTCCCAGACCAGGGATTGAACCGGCGCCCCTTGCACTGCAAGGCAGCGTCCTTACCCACTGGACCACCAGGGAAGCCCTAGCCAGACTTTTTGAAGTCATAAAATTTAGTTTCATCCATCAATCTTGATACTAAATAAAATGAGACTACATTCTAGTATAAAATTTCCATCTTAAGAGGTGCAAAGTTTTAACTTATAAAATGGTTAATTAAACTCATACTGAATTTTTATCTTCCTTATGAGTTGGATAATTTCAAAACTATTCTGAGCTGAGGGTAAAATTTGGTTATTTATTTAACAGCTACAGTGTACCTTTCTTTTCTGCCTTATGTTTTCAAAACTGTTTAGCAAATAAAACTTCCTCGTTGAAAAATATTTATCTCAAGATAAATCGTCTATATGTAAATATGTTATACTGGATCTGCATTAGAACTCATTCGCACAAGCTATTTGGATAAACACTTTAACTAACAATAATCAAATCTTTAATTTGACTTTTGTGGGAATATATAGACTTGTGTAGTACCAATAACTACCTCTATCATAGTGGTTCATACATATATTTACTTCAAAAAAGGGAATATACAATTGTGAATTTTAAACCTGTAAGGTTGTTTAGTTTGGGAATATAAAAAGACTTGTGATGTAGTACACATGATAACCGGTGAAACACTCTAAATTTAAAAAGTTTTTTTCTCTATTAACTAGTGTATTTCCTCATAAGCAGTAGAGTACTACTTTTCAGAATCACCAGCATTTCTGTCTGCTTGGTAACTTCTATAACCTTTTTATGCATTACTTTTTCTGAGGCATTATTTGTTTCATTCTCCCAACCCTTCAGAATGTTCTGGCTTAAAAAGAAGCTCTAATGAATAGCTGTAGATAGCTATAAGGTGCATATAGCCAGATTTTTTGTTTGTTTGTTTGTTGACCACTTCTATTGGTCTTTCATTTATCTATTTTCATCCATCTTTCTTCTTTGGCCTTTGTGGGCCTCCCATTGCAGTGGCCTCACTCGTTGCAGAGGACCAGCTCTGGGCACGTGTGCTCCAGATCTCCAGCTCAGTAGTTGGACACATCTGTCTGGCCGCTCCGCGGCACATGGGATCTTCCCAGACCAGGGATTGAACCGGCGCCCCTTGCACTGCAAGGCAGCGTCCTTACCCACTGGACCACCAGGGAAGCCCTAGCCAGACTTTTTGAAGTCATAAAATTTAGTTTCATCCATCAATCTTGATACTAAATAAAATGAGACTACATTCTAGTATAAAATTTCCATCTTAAGAGGTGCAAAGTTTTAACTTATAAAATGGTTAATTAAACTCATACTGAATTTTTATCTTCCTTATGAGTTGGATAATTTCAAAACTATTCTGAGCTGAGGGTAAAATTTGGTTATTTATTTAACAGCTACAGTGTACCTTTCTTTTCTGCCTTATGTTTTCAAAACTGTTTAGCAAATAAAACTTCCTCGTTGAAAAATATTTATCTCAAGATAAATCGTCTATATGTAAATATGTTATACTGGATCTGCATTAGAACTCATTCGCACAAGCTATTTGGATAAACACTTTAACTAACAATAATCAAATCTTTAATTTGACTTTTGTGGGAATATATAGACTTGTGTAGTACCAATAACTACCTCTATCATAGTGGTTCATACATATATTTACTTCAAAAAAGGGAATATACAATTGTGAATTTTAAACCTGTAAGGTTGTTTAGTTTGGGGAAAACAAGTTATTTGATATTAAAGATATGTACTTTGCTGCTATTCCTTTGAATCAGATTGCACCAAGCAATTGGATAACCAAGGGATTGAAGACACAACAAAATCTGAAATGTAACCCTCACCTTCCCCCCAAAAAATATAAGTTCCAAATAACTTATGGTTGGGTTACTACGCTATCCTACCAGATGAGACATACCTACGTCTATTTCCAAAGATGCCTGGAATTTTGGTACTGATTCTTGAACAAGTTAAGGATGAAATGTGCTAATTAGTAAATTTATAATTTGTTACTTAAAATTTGAGATTCCCTTGGAGACACTTCAGGGGCAGCTTTGGTGTTTTTTTTTGTTTGTTTTGTTTTGTTTTAAACATTTATTTATTTATTTATCTTTTTTTGGTGGGTGGGGTGGGGAGGGAGGGGGACGGGCGGGCCACTTCTATTAGTCTTTCATTACTCTGTTTTCATCCGTCTTTGTTCTTTGGCTCCTGTGGGCCTCCCATCGCAGTGGCCTCTGTTGTCACAGAGCACCGGCTCTGGGCGCATGCGCTCCAGAGCTCTGGCTTGGTAATTGGATACATCAGTCCAGCCGCCCTGTGGCACGTGGGATCTTCCCAGGCCAGGGATCGAACCAGCGCCCCTTGCACTGCAAGGCGGTGTCCTTACCCACTGGACCACCAGGGGAAGCCCCAGCAGCTTTGTTTTAATAATTTTTAGGGACATGAAGATGGTGAGTTTATATCTGGTTATACTGATGAAATAAATGGCAGGGCAACGTGGCTACTGGGGTTCTATCTGTTCAAGTTCTGAGAACAAGATAATTTGCATCCATTTTACTAATTTATTATCCGACTACAAAGCACATCTTTGTGTGGAGGATTCTTTACCACTGTATATTGTGAAATGAAATGGGAAACAAGTAGATAGTTTAATGAGAAAAGATATTAGGGAACATAAAACTAAAATAATAGCAAAATAACTAAAAGTACTAAATGTGTGGGAAAACAAAGCTTTAGTGCTATACTGTGAATAAAAAGGAAGAAATAGTAATTTCATAGATGTAAAAATTACCAACATCTCTGGTTATAAATCAAAGAGAATAAATATAACAGAAAAAAATTTTTGTTTAAAATTTCATAGTATTCCTTTGAATCAGATTGCACCAAGCAATTGGATAACCAAGGGATTGAAGACACAACAAAATCTGAAATGTAACCCTCACCTTCCCCCCAAAAAATATAAGTTCCAAATAACTTATGGTTGGGTTACTACGCTATCCTACCAGATGAGACATACCTACGTCTATTTCCAAAGATGCCTGGAATTTTGGTACTGATTCTTGAACAAGTTAAGGATGAAATGTGCTAATTAGTAAATTTATAATTTGTTACTTAAAATTTGAGATTCCCTTGGAGACACTTCAGGGGCAGCTTTGGTGTTTTTTTTTGTTTGTTTTGTTTTAAACATTTATTTATTTATTTATCTTTTTTTGGTGGGTGGGGTGGGGAGGGAGGGGGACGGGCGGGCCACTTCTATTAGTCTTTCATTACTCTGTTTTCATCCGTCTTTGTTCTTTGGCTCCTGTGGGCCTCCCATCGCAGTGGCCTCTGTTGTCACAGAGCACCGGCTCTGGGCGCATGCGCTCCAGAGCTCTGGCTTGGTAATTGGATACATCAGTCCAGCCGCCCTGTGGCACGTGGGATCTTCCCAGGCCAGGGATCGAACCAGCGCCCCTTGCACTGCAAGGCGGTGTCCTTACCCACTGGACCACCAGGGGAAGCCCCAGCAGCTTAGTTTTAATAATTTTTAGGGACATGAAGATGGTGAGTTTATATCTGGTTATACTGATGAAATAAATGGCAGGGCAACGTGGCTACTGGGGTTCTATCTGTTCAAGTTCTGAGAACAAGATAATTTGCATCCATTTTACTAATTTATTATCCGACTACAAAGCACATCTTTGTGTGGAGGATTCTTTACCACTGTATATTGTGAAATGAAATGGGAAACAAGTAGATAGTTTAATGAGAAAAGATATTAGGGAACATAAAACTAAAATAATAGCAAAATAACTAAAAGTACTAAATGTGTGGGAAAACAAAGCTTTAGTGCTATACTGTGAATAAAAAGGAAGAAATAGTAATTTCATAGATGTAAAAATTACCAACATCTCTGGTTATAAATCAAAGAGAATAAATATAACAGAAATTAAACAAGCATTTCTCTATTTGTTTAGTTTACAATTTTATTTAACTTAGAAGGATGTAAAAAAAAAAAAAAAAAGAAGGATGTAACAAGTTATTGAACTATGAAATGTAAATCTTGTCAAGAGACTGATTTTCCTCAAATTGACCTATAAGTTCCATTCATTCCTTGATGCAGTATATTTATAATGCTGTTTATCTTATTCTAACTTTTACATGAAATAAGGAGGCCTACAATTAACCAAGAGAAATCTTGAAGAATAAAGACAAAATTCGAAGATAAAACAGCATACAAAGACACAGTACAAAGCTACAGTTTTAAGAAGATATGCTCTTGATAGAAGAATGGAAGCAACTAACAAAATAACAAAGAATCCTGAAACATATAGATTGGCAATTTATCTACAAAGAAATGGCTACTGTGGAGCAGAGTGAAAAAAACAGTTCCTTCCATAAATTCTAGATGGTTCTTTGGTTATCTTTATTAAGCACAATTGAATTTCTGATCACTACCCCAATACAGAAAGGTCTGTATAATCAAAGCTATACTTTTTCCAGTAGTTACGCAGCAATGTAAGAGTTAGTCCATAAAGGAAGCTGAGTGCCAAAAAATTGATATTTCTGAATTCTGATTCTGGAGAAAACACTTCAGAGACCCTTAGACAGAAAGGAGATCAAACCAGACAATCCTTATGGAACTCAACCCTGAATATTCACTGGAAGGACTGATGCTGAAAACCTAATACTTGGGCCATCTAATGCAAAGAGTTAACTCACTGGAAAAGACCCTGATACTACCAAAGATTGAGGGCAGGAGGAGAAGAGGGTGACAGAAGATGAAATGTTTGGATGGCATCACTGACTCAATGGACATGAGTTTGAGCAAACTCTGGGAGATAGTAAAGGACAGGGAAGCCTGGCATGTTGCAGTCCATGAGGTCACAAAGTCAGACATGACTTAGTGACTAAAGAACAACCCAATATCATATGCATTGTAATCAAAACCATACAACATCATATGTTTGACCTGAACCAAGTTTACTGAGGTTTAAGAATAAAAAGGAAGAAATGTAATTCTTTTTCAACCTCTCTGGTTAGAAATCAAAGAGAATAAATATAACAGAAATTAAACAAGCATTTCTCTATTTGTTTAGTTTACAATTTTATTTAACTTAGAAGGATGTAAAAAAAAAAAGAAGGATGTAACAAGTTATTGAACTATGAAATGTAAATCTTGTCAAGAGACTGATTTTCCTCAAATTGACCTATAAGTTCCATTCATTCCTTGATGCAGTATATTTATAATGCTGTTTATCTTATTCTAACTTTTACATGAAATAAGGAGGCCTACAATTAACCAAGAGAAATCTTGAAGAATAAAGACAAAATTCGAAGATAAAACAGCATACAAAGACACAGTACAAAGCTACAGTTTTAAGAAGATATGCTCTTGATAGAAGAATGGAAGCAACTAACAAAATAACAAAGAATCCTGAAACATATAGATTGGCAATTTATCTACAAAGAAATGGCTACTGTGGAGCAGAGTGAAAAAAACAGTTCCTTCCATAAATTCTAGATGGTTCTTTGGTTATCTTTATTAAGCACAATTGAATTTCTGATCACTACCCCAATACAGAAAGGTCTGTATAATCAAAGCTATACTTTTTCCAGTAGTTACGCAGCAATGTAAGAGTTAGTCCATAAAGGAAGCTGAGTGCCAAAAAATTGATATTTCTGAATTCTGATTCTGGAGAAAACACTTCAGAGACCCTTAGACAGAAAGGAGATCAAACCAGACAATCCTTATGGAACTCAACCCTGAATATTCACTGGAAGGACTGATGCTGAAAACCTAATACTTGGGCCATCTAATGCAAAGAGTTAACTCACTGGAAAAGACCCTGATACTACCAAAGATTGAGGGCAGGAGGAGAAGAGGGTGACAGAAGATGAAATGTTTGGATGGCATCACTGACTCAATGGACATGAGTTTGAGCAAACTCTGGGAGATAGTAAAGGACAGGGAAGCCTGGCATGTTGCAGTCCATGAGGTCACAAAGTCAGACATGACTTAGTGACTAAAGAACAACCCAATATACATATGCATTGTAATCAAAACCATACAACATCATATGTTTGACCTGAACCAAGTTTACTGAGGTTTAAGAAAAGGTACAGGACAGGACCAGCATAGCAGAGACTTCTCAACTTGCAGGCACAGGTTTCTGATACTTCCCCCAACCACACACACACACACACACACTCGTGTACATGAGTTTGTACACACCACAACATAAGCTTCAATGTGTGTAGACTATCCTTGCACAGGGTAATATCAGTTCTGGCTCTCTCCGACTTTATACCTTGCTTGTCACATAACCCCTTCAGTGTTATGCATCCAGTTTGCATTCTTTGATTAAGTTTCATAGCTCATCAATTACAAATGAATATCTCAGACAACTAAAAGGTACAATGTTCACATATAGAACATAAATTTTCAACAACCATATACCCATTCTTGAAAATGACTTTAGTTATCTCAGTAAGGCCATCATTTTCCTTAACTGAAGCAGAAGTACTTTCTGACAAGAATAAGATTCTTAGGCATCTCTAAAGCTGGGGAAAATATGATAGTCTATCAGTTTATGACCTACAGCCAGTATTAAAAAAGCAACATGGTTTTCAAAATGCAAATAGGAGAACAGATCATGTCTTCTTTGCAGGCACAGATCTCTTAAATAAAACATAAAGACAAGAAGAAAATGTTGACAATTTAGATTATACCAAAATTAGAAACTTCTAAGAATTAAATTCTTTCATAAGGAGAATTTTGTTTTTATAAAGATTTTTTTTAAGATTTATTTATTTATTTATTTTGGACGGGGGTCAGGTTGGGGAGGGAGGGGAGCGGGTGAGCCACTTCCACTGGTCTTTCATTTCTCTATTTTCATCCGTCCTTGTTCTTTGGCTCCTGTGGGCCTCCCATCGCGGTGGCCTCTGTTGTTGCAGAGCACTGGCTCTGGGCACATGCGCTCCAGAGCTCTGGCTCGGTAATTGGACACATGGGTCCAGCCACTCCGTGGCACGTGGGATCTTCCCAGGCCAGGGATCGAACCGGCATCCCTTGCACTACAAGGCGGTGTCCTTACCCACTGGACCACCAGAGGAAGCCCTCATAAGGGCTTCCTCTGATAAGAAAAGACAGAGTGAGAGAAGATCAAGATTGTGAAGTAAGAGGATACGGAGCTTATCTCTCACCAACAAACACATCAAAAGTACATCTATATTTTGAACAATTTCTCTCTCTCTCTCTCTCTCACACACACACACACACACACACACACTTACAAAACAACCGGAAACAGGTAGAAGGTCTATTATACAACCAAAGGCTCAAGAAAGATCCCTACGTAACTAGATGACATGAAAAAAAATAAAAAACAAGGGCATCAGGATGGAAAGTCATCTCTGGGAGGCATCTGTAAGGGAGGAAGTGCTCACACAGGCAAGCCCTCACACTGTGAATCTTCCTGTTTGCTAGGAGGCCAGTTGAACATACAGAGGAGCTGGAGGGGCATGGACTCTGCTCCAGAGGAGTGTGGGAGTAAAATTAGAGCAGAAAGAGATCTGCACTGATGGCTGCCACCTCACAGCACTTCCTGGCCAGAGAATGCCTGTTGGGGTTGCTAGTATACATCGCTGCTAGTCCCTGAAACTTGAGTGGAGGGATGCTACCTGGAGCCCACTGTCAGCACACACAGGACAGAGTGCAGAGTTTGCCATGAGAGTCCCATTATCAGTGTGTGCAGGGAGGCAATGGCAGGGAGAAGCTCCCTCTCATAGTTGGGGCCGTATCTGGGGCAGAATGGCCTGGAGAGAGCGCTACCACTGAGTAACCCAAGTATCAGCTGGTGGCACAACCACCTCTATCCCTGTGGCCACAATCCTTCAGGCCTCTAGCACTAGGACTTGGACTGACACAACAAAGACAGGGACACGACAATGGGCTGCTTCTGTACAAAACCAGGAACACCTCCATAGAGACCACATAGATTTGCTGTGAACACAAGGGCTTCATTTGCCTCAGTGCACAACTCCTTTGAGACAGAGTATATAGTTAAGGGCAATGGAGCCTTATTAATCCTGACTCTCAGGCTTAGGCTTCTATTCCAGCAACTATGGAGAAAATTCAACTCCTGATGGGGCTGTGACATCCAGGAGGCAAAGCCAGAGAGCAAAGCCCACCCAATAAATAGTGCAGGATTTGGTCACCACAACAACAATCACATACTTGATCAAGGCGACAACAACCAGCACACTCTGAGGAGGCACATGAAGGCATCCATAACAGACAAAGCCCTCAAACCAAAAAAAAAATGGTCTCACACAGTCTACACAGGGATGCTCCCACATAAAAATAGCCCTTCAAGATCAGAGCAGGTAACTGTTTCTCTTAAATTCATAGAGACAGGGGCTTCCCTGGTGGTCCAGTGGGTAAAGACACCGCCTTGCAGTGCAAGGGGTGCCAGTTTGATCCCTGGCCTGCGAAGATCCCACATGCCATGGAGCGGCTGGACCAATGTGTCCAAATACCGAGCTGAAGCTCTGGAGCACATGCGCCCAGAGCCAGTGCTCTGCAGCGACAGAGGTCACTGCAATGGGAGGCCCACCCATGTCAAAGAACAAGAGAAATAAATGAAAGACCAACAGAAGTGGCCAAAAAAAAAAAAAAAAATCCATATAGACAGAGAAAGTTAATTAAAATGAAAACAAAGAGGAACCACTCCCAATTAAAAGAATAAGAAAAATCTTCTGATAGAACAAACAATAAAACAGATGTCCTCAGTCTACTAGTTCAAACAGGAGGGAGAAAAAATGCTAAAGGAACGAAAAAGGATTATTAATAGAAATGCAGATCACTGTAACAGGAATCTAGAAACTATAAAGAGGAACCAATCAAAATTATGCAACTCAATTGCCAAGATAAGAGCTGATCTAAAAGCAATGGATAGCAGACTAACGCAGAAGAATGCTTATGTGATCTGAAAGATAGAATAATTAGAATAATGGAAATCACTGAATCAGAAGAGCAGACAGAAGCATTCCGCAAAGCAACATATGAGGTCTATGGAATAATATAAAGCATGCCAAACTGTGCATAACGGGAGTTCTAAAAGGAGAAGAGAGAAAGAGAAGTGGATCAAAAAGAAATGCATATGAATCAGTCCTAATGAGATGGATGAATCTAGAACCTATTATACAAAGTGAAGTACGTCAGAAAGAGAAAGATAAATATAGTATACTAACACATGTATAAAGAATTTAGAAAGATGGTAACTGGATAAAATACATATGTTAGAGCAGCAGTAAGAAAATTCAACTCCTGATGGGGCTGTGACATCCAGGAGGCAAAGCCAGAGAGCAAAGCCCACCCAATAAATAGTGCAGGATTTGGTCACCACAACAACAATCACATACTTGATCAAGGCGACAACAACCAGCACACTCTGAGGAGGCACATGAAGGCATCCATAACAGACAAAGCCCTCAAACCAAAAAAAAAATGGTCTCACACAGTCTACACAGGGATGCTCCCACATAAAAATAGCCCTTCAAGATCAGAGCAGGTAACTGTTTCTCTTAAATTCATAGAGACAGGGGCTTCCCTGGTGGTCCAGTGGGTAAAGACACCGCCTTGCAGTGCAAGGGGTGCCAGTTTGATCCCTGGCCTGCGAAGATCCCACATGCCATGGAGCGGCTGGACCAATGTGTCCAAATACCGAGCTGAAGCTCTGGAGCACATGCGCCCAGAGCCAGTGCTCTGCAGCGACAGAGGTCACTGCAATGGGAGGCCCACCCATGTCAAAGAACAAGAGAAATAAATGAAAGACCAACAGAAGTGGCCAAAAAAAAAAAAAAATCCATATAGACAGAGAAAGTTAATTAAAATGAAAACAAAGAGGAACCACTCCCAATTAAAAGAATAAGAAAAATCTTCTGATAGAACAAACAATAAAACAGATGTCCTCAGTCTACTAGTTCAAACAGGAGGGAGAAAAAATGCTAAAGGAACGAAAAAGGATTATTAATAGAAATGCAGATCACTGTAACAGGAATCTAGAAACTATAAAGAGGAACCAATCAAAATTATGCAACTCAATTGCCAAGATAAGAGCTGATCTAAAAGCAATGGATAGCAGACTAACGCAGAAGAATGCTTATGTGATCTGAAAGATAGAATAATTAGAATAATGGAAATCACTGAATCAGAAGAGCAGACAGAAGCATTCCGCAAAGCAACATATGAGGTCTATGGAATAATATAAAGCATGCCAAACTGTGCATAACGGGAGTTCTAAAAGGAGAAGAGAGAAAGAGAAGTGGATCAAAAAGAAATGCATATGAATCAGTCCTAATGAGATGGATGAATCTAGAACCTATTATACAAAGTGAAGTACGTCAGAAAGAGAAAGATAAATATAGTATACTAACACATGTATAAAGAATTTAGAAAGATGGTACTGATAAATACATATGTAGAGCAGCAGTGGAGAAACAGATATAGAGAACAGACTTATGGACTTGGGGAGGGGGAGGAATGAGTGAGATATATGGCAAGAGTAACATGGAAAACTTACAATACCATATGTAAAAGAGACAACCAACATGAGTATGCTGTAAGACTAAGGGGCGTTACACAGGGGCTATGCAACAACCTGAAGGGGTGGGACAAGGAGAAAGGGGAGGGAGGTTCAGCTGGGAGGGATCAAGGGGATACCCAGGACTGATTCAGCTTTATGCATAGCAGTAAACAACAAAACTCTGTAAAAGTAAAATAAAAATAAATTATTAATAAAATAAGAAAAAGAAAAAAATGCATTTGAAGAAATTATGGCTGAAAACTCCTCACACCTGAAGAAGAAAAGAAATATCCCGGTACAAGAAGCATAGAAGGGCTTCCCTGGTGGTCCAGTGGGTAGAGTCTACCTTGCACTGCAAAGGGCGCCAGTTCGATCCCTGGCACAGGAAGATCCCACATGCTGTGGAGTTGCTGGACTGATGTGCCCAACTACCGAGCCAGAGCTCTGGAGCGCAAGCTCCCAGAGCTGGTACTCTGTGACAACAGATGCCACCACGATGGGAGGCCCACACAGGCCAGAGAACAAAGATGGATGAAAACAGATAAATGAATGACCAATAGAAGTGCCCTCCCCATGTGTATATATATATACACATGCCCTCCCCATGTGTATATATATATACACATGCCCTCCCCATGTGTATATATATATATACACATGAAGATGTAAAATAGGACATCAAAATCACAAAACATGAAAGAGGAAAGTAGAATAATGCAGATCTTTTAGAATGTGTTTGAACTCATATGACTACAAATCAAGAGGAAGTATAGTTATGGATTAACACACTTAAAAACCAAGGTAATGGGCTTCCCCTGGTGGTCCAGTGGGTAAGGACACTGCCTTGCAGTGCAAGGGGTGCTGGTTCCATCCCTGGCCTGGGAAGATCCCATGTGCCGCGGAGCGGCTGGACCAATGTGTCCAACTATTGAGCCGGAGCTCTGGAGTGCATGTGCCCAGAGCCGGTGCTCTGCGACGACAGATGCCACCGCGATGGGAGGCCCACAGGAGCCAAAGAACAAGGACGTGTGAAAATAGAGAAATGAAAGACCAATAGAAGTGGCCTGCCTGCTCTCCTCCCTCCCCAACCCGACCCCCGCCCAAAATAAATAAATAAATAAATCTTTAAAAAAAAAAAAAAAAAACCAAGGTAACAACAAACTTTAAAAAAAATAGAAGAGGTTCAAAAAAAAACCCACAAAGAAATGAACACAACAATAACAGAAAAGAAAACCTACAAAACAAAAGCAACAACAAAAAATAAATGAATTAAGAACTACCAAGTCTACTGGAAAACAAAGTTTAAAATACCCAATTAATGCATATCTCCCAATAATTAGTTTGAATATCAGTGGTTAAAGGTTTGCCTCAAAAGACACAGAGAGGTACTTCCCTAGTGGTCCACTGGGTAAGGACACCGCCTTGCAGTCCAAGGGGCACTGGTTCGATCCCTGGCCCAGGAGGATGCCATGTGCTGCGGAGCAGCTGGACCAGTGTGTCCAATGATGAGCCAGAGCTCTGGAGCACATGTGCCCAGAGCTGGTGCTCCACAGCAAGAGAGACCACTGCAGTGGGAGACACACATGCGCCATGGAATACAGATGTATGAAAATAAATATATTAAAAAAATACAATAAAAAGAGGCCAAATTGAAAAAAAAAGAAAAGATAAAAAGAACCAATAAACCTCCAGTCAGGCTCAGGAACCCAAAGAAACCAAACAAGAAATGAAAGTGAATGAATTCCTTGTTACCAACTGGGAGACACATGATACAGGTAGGAAATGAAGAGACACAAACTACTATTATAAAATAAATGAATTACAAGAATATATTTTGCAGCACAAAGAATATGCACATGTGCTCAGTTGCTCAATCATGTCCAATTCTTCATGATTCCATGGACTGTAACTCGCCAGGTCCCTCTGTCCATGGAATTTTCCAGTCAAGAATACTGGAGAACTGCCACGTCCTACTGCAGGGCATCTTCCCAACCAGGGACTGAACCTGTGTGCCATGCAGCCAATATTTAATAATAACGTTAAATGAAGTATAATTCATACAGATCACGATGATTTATAATTTATACAGAATCACTATGTTGTTGCCCAGAGCCGGTGCTCTGCGACGACAGATGCCACCGCGATGGGAGGCCCACAGGAGCCAAAGAACAAGGACGTGTGAAAATAGAGAAATGAAAGACCAATAGAAGTGGCCTGCCTGCTCTCCTCCCTCCCCAACCCGACCCCCGCCCAAAATAAATAAATAAATAAATCTTTAAAAAAAAAAAAAAAAAACCAAGGTAACAACAAACTTTAAAAAAAATAGAAGAGGTTCAAAAAAAAACCCACAAAGAAATGAACACAACAATAACAGAAAAGAAAACCTACAAAACAAAAGCAACAACAAAAAATAAATGAATTAAGAACTACCAAGTCTACTGGAAAACAAAGTTTAAAATACCCAATTAATGCATATCTCCCAATAATTAGTTTGAATATCAGTGGTTAAAGGTTTGCCTCAAAAGACACAGAGAGGTACTTCCCTAGTGGTCCACTGGGTAAGGACACCGCCTTGCAGTCCAAGGGGCACTGGTTCGATCCCTGGCCCAGGAGGATGCCATGTGCTGCGGAGCAGCTGGACCAGTGTGTCCAATGATGAGCCAGAGCTCTGGAGCACATGTGCCCAGAGCTGGTGCTCCACAGCAAGAGAGACCACTGCAGTGGGAGACACACATGCGCCATGGAATACAGATGTATGAAAATAAATATATTAAAAAAATACAATAAAAAGAGGCCAAATTGAAAAAAAAAGAAAAGATAAAAAGAACCAATAAACCTCCAGTCAGGCTCAGGAACCCAAAGAAACCAAACAAGAAATGAAAGTGAATGAATTCCTTGTTACCAACTGGGAGACACATGATACAGGTAGGAAATGAAGAGACACAAACTACTATTATAAAATAAATGAATTACAAGAATATATTTTGCAGCACAAAGAATATGCACATGTGCTCAGTTGCTCAATCATGTCCAATTCTTCATGATTCCATGGACTGTAACTCGCCAGGTCCCTCTGTCCATGGAATTTTCCAGTCAAGAATACTGGAGAACTGCCACGTCCTACTGCAGGGCATCTTCCCAACCAGGGACTGAACCTGTGTGCCATGCAGCCAATATTTAATAATAACGTTAAATGAAGTATAATTCATACAGATCACGATGATTTATAATTTATACAGAATCACTATGTTGTAAACCTGAAACTACCAAAGGATTATTATTACAATTAAAAATTTTAAATACGTTTTTAAGTTCTAACTTCATGAATTTATAATACTGAGAAGTAGAATAAAAACTCAGTAACTGTGTCCTGAATGATTCAATTCATGCAAATCTCAAAACCAATCAAAACTGAAATATAGATTTAGATGTTAAAATAATGGTTTAATTTGATTAAATTTGAGGATGATGATATATGTAGTAACTAGAAGTCATAATGAGGAAGCTTTATGAGTTTCTAACATTATTCTTATTTTTTGATAAATATAGTAGTTACAGAAGTGTAGTCACTTCAGAAAAACTTATTGAACCATACAGTTATGATTTAAAATTTATTTCAATATGTGATATTTTAATGCTTTTCAAGTTAGAGCTCCCTTCTATTCACTTAGGCCTGGGAAAGTGTGGCATAGTTGTTTTTTCTCTTAGTTTCAACATTCTATTTGCTATCCGATTTCCCTAGCAGGGTGAATCTGGTTTAACCAGGAATGCATTTGGAGAAAGGAAGAGAGAGAAAAGAACGAGAATTTACTGCCTCTTTACTATTTCCATGAGCTAATGTCATTATTTTTAGGAACTGGGAGACATTTTAAAGCTGAATCTTCCTATCATGGAACACTTTCCTGGGTCCTTTCCTGGGTCCATATTTAGATACCTCTCACTTGCAATGTTTGTGTTTAATGCTGAAAAATGAATTTTATCTAGTTTATAGCTTTCTGATACCCTATATCACCTGCTTTTGAAAACGAGTGTCAATTCACTTTTGTAACTGCCTTGGTGAAATCTCAGTTGGAGATGTATCTTAATCATATGGTATAATCTGTCCAGAGGAAACATAGATACTCTTTTCCTAAACACTGTGAAAATGCAGAGTATCACTACACTACTCCTCTTCAATATCATACCCTCTGCTCATAAGAACAAGATATTAAGATCTCAACAAATGACACAAATCTCATCTTGAATTAGATTTTCCACTTTTTTTCTCAACATTATTCCATGGACTGTAACTCGCCAGGTCCCTCTGTCCATGGAATTTTCCAGTCAAGAATACTGGAGAACTGCCACGTCCTACTGCAGGGCATCTTCCCAACCAGGGACTGAACCTGTGTGCCATGCAGCCAATATTTAATAATAACGTTAAATGAAGTATAATTCATACAGATCACGATGATTTATAATTTATACAGAATCACTATGTTGTAAACCTGAAACTACCAAAGGATTATTATTACAATTAAAAATTTTAAATACGTTTTTAAGTTCTAACTTCATGAATTTATAATACTGAGAAGTAGAATAAAAACTCAGTAACTGTGTCCTGAATGATTCAATTCATGCAAATCTCAAAACCAATCAAAACTGAAATATAGATTTAGATGTTAAAATAATGGTTTAATTTGATTAAATTTGAGGATGATGATATATGTAGTAACTAGAAGTCATAATGAGGAAGCTTTATGAGTTTCTAACATTATTCTTATTTTTTGATAAATATAGTAGTTACAGAAGTGTAGTCACTTCAGAAAAACTTATTGAACCATACAGTTATGATTTAAAATTTATTTCAATATGTGATATTTTAATGCTTTTCAAGTTAGAGCTCCCTTCTATTCACTTAGGCCTGGGAAAGTGTGGCATAGTTGTTTTTTCTCTTAGTTTCAACATTCTATTTGCTATCCGATTTCCCTAGCAGGGTGAATCTGGTTTAACCAGGAATGCATTTGGAGAAAGGAAGAGAGAGAAAAGAACGAGAATTTACTGCCTCTTTACTATTTCCATGAGCTAATGTCATTATTTTTAGGAACTGGGAGACATTTTAAAGCTGAATCTTCCTATCATGGAACACTTTCCTGGGTCCTTTCCTGGGTCCATATTTAGATACCTCTCACTTGCAATGTTTGTGTTTAATGCTGAAAAATGAATTTTATCTAGTTTATAGCTTTCTGATACCCTATATCACCTGCTTTTGAAAACGAGTGTCAATTCACTTTTGTAACTGACTTGGTGAAATCTCAGTTGGAGATGTATCTTAATCATATGGTATAATCTGTCCAGAGGAAACATAGATACTCTTTTCCCTAAACACTGTGAAAATGCAGAGTATCACTACACTACTCCTCTTCAATATCATACCCTCTGCTCATAAGAACAAGATATTAAGATCTCAACAAATGACACAAATCTCATCTTGAATTAGATTTTCCACTTTTTTTCTCAATATTATTCAATATAGCCATAAGTGCTCATGTATATGTAAAATCACTGTATCAGCCAACAGAAAAAAATTATTGCCAATGACTATGACCACATAGTCATATATTTTAAAATGCTATTATTCAGATGCTTAGCCTTCATTTATTAGTTTATTTTGCTCTCAATATGTGCTGGCAGTTTCTAAAAATAAAATATTACTTAGAAATATGAATATTTATCATAATCTGACATAACTCAAATTCTTTTATCTCTCAAAGCAGCTTCAAAGGAGGAGTTTTCAAGATATTTCCAGCAATACTATCAAAGCACTCAAGTTTTATTCTTTGTTGTATATACTTTGGAAGTCCTCATTTTAAAAAGGGATGGTGGTATATCACTATACTACATCATCTTCACTGTACTACATGATCAATATAATAGCATCTATCCTCACATAAAAATAAAGGATTTTATCAAGAAAACAATTTCTCTACAACAGTTTTATTTATTAATGTTGATTCGTCTAATCTGTATCAACACTAATTTCATAATTATTGCTTTAATGAGCTATATTTATTGCCATTTTATTTTGATGTTATGAATAATCTTGTGATTAAAATACATGATTCCAATTGAAAACAGCTTTCAAAGTAAGGTAAAGAAAATGATTGAAAATTGTATAAAAGATTCTGGCTAGTAGAATTAGACTATAGAAAGAATTACCTACGTGAGTGTAATTCGTATTATAAAGAGCTATGAAAGAGGGCTTCCCTGGTAGTCCAGTTGGTAGAGAGTTCGCCCTGCAGTGCAAGGGGCACCGGTCCAATCCCTGGCCCTGGAAGATCCCATGTGCTGTGGAGCGGCTGGACTGGTGTGTCCAATTACGAGCCAGCATTCTGGAGCACATGTGCCCAGAGTTGGTGCTCTGCAAAGAGAGAGGCTACTGCAATGGGAGACCCACACAGGCCAAAAAATAAAGACAAATGAATAATAAATAAATAAATAAACCAATACAAGAGGCCAAAATTAAAAAACAAAAAGAGCTACGAAAGATCTCAGATTTTACCCAACTTGCCTAGTTAACAAGTTATCTTGTTAGCTAACAGTTTTCATGGATCTGGCAGAAAACATGAAGTTCCTGAGTCCAAATAAAAGGACTATGTAATTCACAGTATAGCAGACAGCATGAGCTTCATATCACAGCAGTTTCTCACTGCCCTCAAGTCTATGAGAGAGATGTGGAGGTAGGCCAAGATGGATGCTGCATATGAAACAACTATCTGTCACAGCTGAAGAAACCTTCTGTTTTATAACGATGCTACTGGCAAGTTTGAACAAACTTCACCCTGAGAAGACATCTTCTCTATTATACTATTCAAGAAACAAAGCCACCTCTAGCTTGAGAGGAATACCCAATCTCTTATCTTTCAGTGTTGCCTGCTATACAAACATTTTTGGAAAGATACAGCTGGAACAAACACAGATACAAGATTTTTTAAAAGAAATGACATAGAGAAATGTTTCCCAACAGATGCATATGTTTGTATAATATAACCCATGCTGATTTATGATGCCTAAATTTCAGGATATTATTTACTCAAGTAAGCTAATTTTTATTTATTTATGCATATATAGAAATCGAAAGAGACTTATCTAAAATAAGCATAGGAATAACTCTTATGGCCATTTATCTTTCTTCAAAACATTTTTGAGCTCTTCTCTGCTAAACGTCAGGTTAGGTGCTAGGAAGACTCTTTCCAGTTTCAACTGCCTCAAAGTTCAAAACTGTTAACTACAGGGCAATATGACCAGTTCTGTGACGGAGATATAATTATTTGTGTTAAGAACAAACAATAATGGAAACTAACAAAGACTGGAATTGAACAATAGATTATGTCAACCATTAGATTTAATATCAATTGAGACTTTTATGAATTTTGCCATTTTACTAGGCATGCTTGGTCTTTGGTATAGTTTGAAATTGATCCTCTTGTAGAATACTAGTTTGATATCAGAAGTCATATATAATTCAGTTTTCCTGATATAACATAAAATGAATCAATCAGAAATAAGGGAAATAGTCAAATACTAAACTGAGACATTGTGTATCTCAATATAAAAAGTATATTTTGTCATTTCAATAACTAAATACACAATGTTGGTTTTTTTATAATCAGCCCACTTCATTATGGACGGTGCGTGCATGTGCGTGAATATGTGTATGTTAGGGAGGGGACTGTTTTTATTCTTAAGTTTCAGAGTTATTTGTCAAGAGTGTGACCTTCATGCAGCCGAATGAAAGGAAAAAGGAAATTGCCTACACAAGTTAAATCAGGTAAGATCGCCCTTTCCTAGAGGCAGACACAGCCCCTACTATGTGTGCAACTCTGAGTAAACAAAGAGCCAATTAGGCAATTAGCAGGATCACGATAAGAATGATAACTAATCTAACTTTTTGAAACTATTATTGTGAGTGATCACTTGAATACCAGCCAGAGGGCTGGGGGCTGGCTGACAGTCCATGAAACATGTGGAAAAGAAACAGACAATGTCTGTTTGAACATTCTTTTAATCCTGAGACTTTCATATTAGTGATATTTCCTTTTCTGGAAATTACCTGTTTAGATAATTTGCAAGTTTTATATCACGTGGCTTAACATATTCTTGCTTTATAAGACTTTTAATATACATTTTAATATATTGTAGCCCTTTAGAGTTTGTGTCAGAAATATATGGTCTCAATATTTAAATGTATTACCCTTCTAGAAAACACTTTGTTAGTTCCTAATGCAAAAAAAAAAAAAAAGATTAAACTTTAATTTAAATTTAAAATGTATCAGTATTTTCCTTAGTGGTTTTTGCTTTATTTCTGTTTAATTATTATTTATAAAATCCTTGCTTATTTGAGGTCTTAAAAATATACACTGATGCCTATTATACATATTTTAAATTTTGTTTTCATAGTTAGATATATTTAATAGAGAGAGGTCTCTGTGTTTGAGTAAAATAAACTAAATCTATTCTACAAGAAAGAAGCAATTTCCTTAGGCCCATTCTCAGTCCATTCATTCCACATCAATCTATACTGTCAAATTCTTTCCATAGAGCAGGCTGCCATAAATCTGTGAACAGTTTCTCTTCTTTTTATTCTATTATTTTGTCCTAGCTCAGCAAATATCATTGCTATTTTATAGAAGTATAATTTTAAAATATAAATTAATATGTCTTAGGGGACAACTATTTCCACATTTTTATTCTGCTTCAATATTGATAAATTATTCTTAATATTTTGTGTTCTCACAACATGGTTTTGAGATACAGCACATATATTTTATACCAAAAGTTAGGTCTTTAAAATCTTTAAATTTATAATATTGATTTAAGCAAAAAGTAAAGATTTTAAAATATTCTGCCTTTTATGGCATTACCATGAATTGTCTGTTTACTAAGAATAATTTTAATACTGATCAATAAAGTTTGTCATGTTAATTATAAAATCTTTTCTGTCCTTGCCTTTAATTCTATTAGTCTTTTTGTTGACATTGATTTTAAATTATATCTTAAAAATTCAGTACCAAATTCTGCTGTTTGTTTTGCCTATAGAAATAGATTGACTATTTTAAATATGTATATATATATATATATAACTTCAGCAAAACTAAAAGTCTTTTTAAGGGTTAAAAACAAATCTCAACATCATCAAATTCTTCACGGTGATGGAGGTCATGGATACAAATAGAGTCTCACAGTAAGTGTGACCGTAAATCTTATGTTTACCTCTTATTCTAGGCAGAGGTTGATTTTCCCTTTTCACTTGTTGTTGGGTTGGTATCTAGTTAATTCTTGGTACTGTTTTCTAGTGTAAAGCTTGTCGTCAGTCTTTGCTGCTGCTGTTTAGTTGCTAAGTGCTATCTGACTTTTTTGTGACCCATGGACTGTAGACCACAAGGCTTCTCTGTCCGCGGGATTTCTGAGGCTGGAAGACTGGAGTGAGCAGCCACTCCCTTCTCCAGGGGCTCTTCCCATGCCAGGTATCAAACCCACATCTGCACTGGCAGATGGATTATTTACCACTGAGGCACCAAGGAAGCCCCCTTTTAACAGTACAATAAATCATTTATCCATTCTGTGATATATGTTTCAAATTATGTTAGATATATGGCTTTAACCTAAATTATGACACTACTTTATTATTCTTTTTTAAGGTAAGATGCCTCAACAAATCTAGTTGACCTGGTGAGTGCCAGAAATTCAAGCACTCAGACCTCTAGAGTTCTATAAATATTCTCTTTCAGCCACTGGAATCATGTTTTGACATTCTTTCCTAAGAAATTTTTGCTGCTTCAAGTATGGACATAACTTTAAAGTGAATAAGAAAGTAATTTTTTTCTTTTTATTTAAGATAGTCAACTAAACATAATAAAGTTCACTATATATCAAATATTTTTTAAAATTGGAAATCTGCAATTAAAACACATGCATATACATATATATGTGAATAGGTTTCCTGTTGTCACATATATGATGATTAATGAGCTTTGCCAGTGGTTCAGCTAGTAAAAAACCCACCTGCTACTGCAGGAGAAGAAAGACATAGGTTTGATCCCTTGGTCAGAAAGATACCCTGGAGAAGTAAACGGCAAACTGCTCCAGTATTCTTGCCTGGAGAATTTAAGAAGAGCCTGAACAGAGGAGCCTGGCGGACTACAGTGCCTGGATCTCAAAGAGTCAGACAGGACTGTCTGCATGCATGCGCATACACACACACATGAATATGGATTAATAAATAATTCTGGTGTTGATATATAGATCATTCATGTATTCACATTCTGTGGCCATATATATGTATAAAATGCTCTTCTTAAACTGTAAGCATTTCTGGGAAGGTGGTTGGTGGTTATTCAGTAGGTACAATTTGACTGCTACTGAAAATGCTTTTCTCAAAATGCATTTCAGCACCTTTTATCTTTTGTTTTCAACATCTGTCTCTCTGGAGTATGCTGCATCACAAAAGGGCCCAGACGGAACTGCACTTCTCCCCATACTGATGCACACATTGGGTGCGGATTAAGGGAAAGATGAGACCATGTGTTGCAGACTAGGATCCAGATGCCACTTTCAGAGCAGATTTCTTTGTTCCCACACATTTGGGGACATTTTCCCGTCTGAAAATATGACTTTAATTAGATTAAATTTGTTCTTGAACTAAAATTAAATATAGCACAATACTGCCTACCTTTGGTATTAATAGTTGATTGGCTTTAACCTAAATTATGACACTACTTTATTATTCTTTTTTAAGGTAAGATGCCTCAACAAATCTAGTTGACCTGGTGAGTGCCAGAAATTCAAGCACTCAGACCTCTAGAGTTCTATAAATATTCTCTTTCAGCCACTGGAATCATGTTTTGACATTCTTTCCTAAGAAATTTTTGCTGCTTCAAGTATGGACATAACTTTAAAGTGAATAAGAAAGTAATTTTTTTCTTTTTATTTAAGATAGTCAACTAAACATAATAAAGTTCACTATATATCAAATATTTTTTAAAATTGGAAATCTGCAATTAAAACACATGCATATACATATATATGTGAATAGGTTTCCTGTTGTCACATATATGATGATTAATGAGCTTTGCCAGTGGTTCAGCTAGTAAAAAACCCACCTGCTACTGCAGGAGAAGAAAGACATAGGTTTGATCCCTTGGTCAGAAAGATACCCTGGAGAAGTAAACGGCAAACTGCTCCAGTATTCTTGCCTGGAGAATTTAAGAAGAGCCTGAACAGAGGAGCCTGGCGGACTACAGTGCCTGGATCTCAAAGAGTCAGACAGGACTGTCTGCATGCATGCGCATACACACACACATGAATATGGATTAATAAATAATTCTGGTGTTGATATATAGATCATTCATGTATTCACATTCTGTGGCCATATATATGTATAAAATGCTCTTCTTAAACTGTAAGCATTTCTGGGAAGGTGGTTGGTGGTTATTCAGTAGGTACAATTTGACTGCTACTGAAAATGCTTTTCTCAAAATGCATTTCAGCACCTTTTATCTTTTGTTTTCAACATCTGTCTCTCTGGAGTATGCTGCATCACAAAAGGGCCCAGACGGAACTGCACTTCTCCCCATACTGATGCACACATTGGGTGCGGATTAAGGGAAAGATGAGACCATGTGTTGCAGACTAGGATCCAGATGCCACTTTCAGAGCAGATTTCTTTGTTCCCACACATTTGGGGACATTTTCCCGTCTGAAAATATGACTTTAATTAGATTAAATTTGTTCTTGAACTAAAATTAAATATAGCACAATACTGCCTACCTTTGGTATTAAAATAGCAATCATATCTAGAAAGGCAAATTTCAGAACCTCAAACCCAATAATTCAAACTCAACTTCAGTACTATTTTAATTAATTTGCATTTTAAATTTCATGAAAAACAAAACTTAGAAACATAATTTTCTTCAGGGGGCAATTAGACTCTTTTTAAAAAATCTTAGCATGACTTCGTATAATAGTAAGATTAATAAAGTTGTACATATAAAGGTACAAGATATACTATAAAATATAAAGAAATAAGTACACATTAGACACAGAGTGATAAAACAAATTTGATATGATAATGTTGTGTTTATTTCCCTAGCATAAGAGGAAATTTTCTATGTATGCTCTTAGCTTTTTCTACACAAATTTTGGGAGAAATAAAATTTCAGGAGGTTTCTCAGTGTACTTTCATAGAACTCCAGCCTTGAAAGGCAAAGAAACATATGCTATAAATTTACACAGTATTTGCTCCATTTCTCCTATAAACATGTAACACACAATAAGGGTAGATCTATAGTCATTTACTTAAAACTTCTCTTTCCTCTCCTATGGTCAAATGGTTATCTTCTGGAATAGGTACCTAGGCTAGCTCTGAAGGTACCAAAACAATTGGAGCATTATTTCTCTAGGTATTTGCATTCTAAGAAGATGAAATGATACAAATGGGGCTTCCCTGGTGGTCCACTGGTTAGGGAGTCCGCCTTGCAGTGCAAGGGGCAACAGTTCGATCCCTGGCCTGGGAAGATCCTACGTGCTGCAGAGTGGCTGGACCAGTGTGTCCAATTATGAGCCAGCGCTCTGGAGCGCACACGTCCAGAGCCAGTGCTTTGCAACGGGAGAGGCCACTGCAATGGGAGGCCCACACTGGTCACAGAATAAAGATGGATGAAAATAAATAAATAAATAAAAAACAATAAAAGAGGCTAAAATTTTTTTTAAATGATACAAATAAAGTAATTTAACACAGGAGAAACATTCTCAAACAGACATAGAAAGTAAACGTATGGTTACCAAAGGGGAAAGGGGGCCAGACGAAGCAATTTAGGATTTTGGAAATACCAAGTAGGAATTGCTGTTGCTGTTGTTCATTCACTTACTTGTGTCTGACTCTTTTGTAACTACATGTTCCATAGCCCACCAGGCTCTTCTGCCCATCTTTCTTTCCAGACAATAATACTGGAGTGGACTGTCACTTCCTCCCCAGGGGATCTTCCTGGATTGCAGATCAAATTTGCATCTCCTTCACTGGCAGGCGGATTCTTTACCACTGAGCCACCAGGGAAGCCAAAATACAAACTACAGTCTATAAAATAAAAGGATCTAGGGCTTCCCAGGTGGTCCAGTGGGTAAAGAGTTATTTTGTATCCAACGCAGTGCAAGGGCCACCAGTTTGATCCCTAGTCTGGGAAGATCCCACATGTATGGAACAGCTAGACCTGTGTGTACAATTACGAGCCAGCACTCTGGAGCGCATGCACCCAGAGCCAGTGCTCTGCAACAAGAGAGGCCACTGCAATGGGAAGCCCACATAGGCAAAAGAATAAAGATGAATGAAAATAAATGAATAAAAAATCAATAAAAGAGGCCAAAAAAATTTTAAAAAAGAATATTGCTGCTGTTGCTGTTGTTTAGTCCCTAAGTCATGTCTGACTCTCTGTGATCCCCTGGACTGTAGCATGACAGGCTTCCCTGTACTGCACTAGCTCCTGGAGTTTACTCAAATTCATGTTCATTGAGTCAGTGATGACATCCAACTATCTCATCCTCTGATGCCCCCTTCCGCTGTCTTTAGTCTTTTCCAGCATCATGGTCTTTCCCAAGGAGATGGCTCCTCACTTCACGTAGTCAAAGTCCTGGGCTTCAGCTTCAGCATCAGTCCTTCCAGTGAATATTCAGGATTGATTTCCTTCAGGAAATCAAGTCAGGCAATTGACTTCTTTGAACAACTCAGTGATGGAACAACAACAACACACATCTGTTCATGACTACTTGAAAAAAAATAGCTTTGACTATAGGGACGTTTGTTGCAAAGCCATGTCTGTGCTTTTTAATATGCTGTCTAGGTTTGTCACAGCTTTCTTTCCGAGAAGCAAGCATCTTTTCATTTCATGGCTGCAGTCACCATCTGCAGTGATTTTGGAGCCTAAGAAAATAAAATCAGCCACTGTTGCCATTTTCTCCCCACATATCTGTCATGAAGTGGAAAGGAACTAAAGAGCCTCCTGATGAAGATGAAAGAGGAGAGTGGAAAAGAATACACACACACACACACACACACACACACACACACACACGGATCATTTTGCAATATACCAGAAATTAACATTTCATAACACTGTAAATCAGCCAGACGTAAATACAATAAACAAGTACCTTATATATTTTATTTAGAATTAAAAAGTAATAAAGATGAGGAAACTAATCAAAAACTGCTTACGACTAATGAATAAAGAGAGCAAGTAATTTCAAGAAATGAAATATAATCTTTGAGTGCCAGGCACAAAAGATCTCTGATACACTTTACAAGTATGTCATCTTAAAAAATACCATTCCTATTGGAGTGCCTTGCAGTGCAAGGGCAGTTCGATCCCTGGCCTGGGAGGATCCCACATGCGGAGTGGCTGGATGTACACGTCGGAGCTCTGGAGCACATAAAGATGAATGAAAATAAATGAATAAAAAATCAATAAAAGAGGCCAAAAAAATTTTAAAAAAGAATATTGCTGCTGTTGCTGTTGTTTAGTCCCTAAGTCATGTCTGACTCTCTGTGATCCCCTGGACTGTAGCATGACAGGCTTCCCTGTACTGCACTAGCTCCTGGAGTTTACTCAAATTCATGTTCATTGAGTCAGTGATGACATCCAACTATCTCATCCTCTGATGCCCCCTTCCGCTGTCTTTAGTCTTTTCCAGCATCATGGTCTTTCCCAAGGAGATGGCTCCTCACTTCACGTAGTCAAAGTCCTGGGCTTCAGCTTCAGCATCAGTCCTTCCAGTGAATATTCAGGATTGATTTCCTTCAGGAAATCAAGTCAGGCAATTGACTTCTTTGAACAACTCAGTGATGGAACAACAACAACACACATCTGTTCATGACTACTTGAAAAAAATAGCTTTGACTATAGGGACGTTTGTTGCAAAGCCATGTCTGTGCTTTTTAATATGCTGTCTAGGTTTGTCACAGCTTTCTTTCCGAGAAGCAAGCATCTTTTCATTTCATGGCTGCAGTCACCATCTGCAGTGATTTTGGAGCCTAAGAAAATAAAATCAGCCACTGTTGCCATTTTCTCCCCACATATCTGTCATGAAGTGGAAAGGAACTAAAGAGCCTCCTGATGAAGATGAAAGAGGAGAGTGGAAAAGAATACACACACACACACACACACACACACACACACACACGGATCATTTTGCAATATACCAGAAATTAACATTTCATAACACTGTAAATCAGCCAGACGTAAATACAATAAACAAGTACCTTATATATTTTATTTAGAATTAAAAAGTAATAAAGATGAGGAAACTAATCAAAAACTGCTTACGACTAATGAATAAAGAGAGCAAGTAATTTCAAGAAATGAAATATAATCTTTGAGTGCCAGGCACAAAAGATCTCTGATACACTTTACAAGTATGTCATCTTAAAAAAAATACCCCTAGGGTTTCCCTGGTAGTCCAGTGGGTAAGGACACTGCCTTGCAGTGCAAGGGGCACCGGTTCGATCCCTGGCCTGGGAGGATCCCACATGCTGCGGAGTGGCTGGACCGATGTGTCCAACTACTGAGTCGGAGCTCTGGAGCACATGCGCCCAGCTGGGCCACTGCAATAGGAGACCCACAGGCCAAATAACAAAAATAAGTAAATGAAAGATCAGTAGAAGTGGCCAAAAAAAACACAATCACATTAAAATTAAAACAAAAATACCCCTAAAGCATGGAAAATGTAGCAAGTTTCTAAACAGTAAATAAATCCATTTCAAAAAATGTCCTAACAAAGTACCAAGAAGTTTGTCAGCTTCTTTTATATTTTAAACAAACAATTATAAGAGCTCCAAACACCAAGTCAGTCAATCATATTCAGGAACTATATGTATGCCAGGATATTATCAATACGTATTTTCTGATTTTCAAACAGAGCTTTCAAATAGAACCTGCATAATGATAATAACATTTAATGTGCTGTCCCCAAAGTTTGATTCTTCAGTGTCAGAAACTATGCTACAAATCTTTACAGAAATATTTTCTAATATGAGTACAACAAATCCCTATTCTACAGACAATAGATTTCATTCTTCAGATTTGATCAATTAAATTTCCAACTCTCTCAACAGGCGTATCTGAGCACCCTTTTACATAATGCACTATACTGTTCTCTAGTTTAGCACTCCATTTCTTTTCTCTGCTAGCACTTACCACACTCTACTGTGAATTGAATAATGGACTGCTTTTTAAGTGGATGTGATATAGCCCCCCAAAGGATGTAACTTCCAATAAGGAAAAAATATGACTTGACTTTTATTTTATTTCCAGTAGCTAGTACTGTGCTTATTCAGTATATGCTCACTACCATTTTTACATGCATGAATACATGAATGAAACCCAGAGGCAATAACTTCTCTTCAGGCCTACATGTTTCAAGGGACAGATCAGGTATGCACACCAAGCCTGTCTCACTGTAAAACCTGGTTTTGCATCATTACAAAAATTGGCTTTGCCTAGATATTCTATAGTCAAGATTCTTCGGTTTCACATATGAGAATCATCTTAAACTGTTCCTTTCAGTTTTTTTCATATAGATCTTAAATAATTCTATTTCTCTGGCAGTTTTCTGTGCCATCTTGTGATGTGAAACTTTACTGATACCACATTAGCTACCTATATATTAACATTTAGCAAGATTCTCTCCACTGAGGTTGTTGCATTTCTCTGAGAATTGTAGTGCAGTTGAAGTTGTCTTCATTGGGAGTAAAGTAAGAATGTGTTAATTTATAGATCCTCTGTTTCTCTCTTTCTTTTGTGTATCTCCATTTTTACTGCCAAATAATTACTCTAAGAGACTGCAGTGGTAACATATGCTTCGCCTTGGGTGCCATCTTCCCTAGGGTGCTTTCTGTCTGATTTGAATGGTGACATGGAGGTCTGGCAATGGATGACTACAGTACTTGGAAATATGAGGAAATTGCACAAATACTTTGTACTAATTAAAAATCAGTAGTGTTGACATCTGCTTAATATACATAGTAATTCCAGAAGCTGGTAGCAGACTACCTCTAAGTAGTAAGGGTCTGAGGCAACCTCTTTAAATAAAGTAATTATCAAGTGTGCTGGCATGGATATAAACTTGGAATTCATCCAAATAAAGTTATAAAATGTGGTGACTGGTACAGAGGATCAAAATGCAGTTTAAAAAACAGATTTACAACACTGACTATTTCACAGTAGAAGTAAATTTTCTACCCAGAGTTTAAAAATGTACCTTAGTATTAAAAAAGTTACTGGGCTTCAAGTCTTCTTGCAATTTAAAGTACCATGGAATGTATTTAGATTTAGACAAGTTGCGTAAGTGTTTCGTATTCAGTTAACAGAAAAGAATGGTATCATTTTACAACTAATTACTAATTTAAGATGTCTACAAACATAGAATAAAGACATTTGTACATATAATAAAGACTATTAAAAGATTACATCAAAACCAGGTTATTTAAATCAAAATACAGCCATAAGGGCTTCTCTGGTGGCCCAGTGGGTAAGGACACCACCTTGTAGCACAAGAGGCGCCAGTTCAATCCCTGGCCTGGGAAGATCCCACATGCCACAGAGTGGCTGGACCTCTGTGTCCAACTACAGAGCAAGAGCTCTGGAGCGCATGTGCCCAGAGTCGGTGCTTGGCAACGCGAGAGGCCACTGCAGTGGGAGGCCCACACAGGCCAAAGAACAAAGATGGATGAAAACAAATAAATGAAAGACCAACAGAAGTGGCCAAAAAAAAAAAAAAAAGTCATAATAAATGACACTGCCTTTATGTGTACAGGTACATATTTTCATTTGTTCTTGACTAAATATGGCCCAAAGGTTTTGTAAGGGCTTCTGTTTTCATTTGATATATACCTAGCAGTGGAACTCCTGGATTATATAGTAAATTGGTGTTTACATCTGGAGGAAATGCCCAATTGTTTTCTAAAGTACCTGTACCATTTGAAAGTCTTATCGGAACTCTTTGAGAGTTTCAAATTACTATTTCTCACAGATTATCACCTATCTTGGTTACATAGTTACTCTATTAGATATAAAATGATTTTTATTTGCAATTCCGTATTGATTTTGAGTATAATTCACGTACTTATTGGCTACTTTTGTATCTTTGTAGAAATCACTATTCAAATCCTTTTTCCATCATCAAATTGAGTTGTCTTTTATTAATTCAGTTATTATTTCTATTTATTATTCAGTTGTAGAGTTTTGAATACTAATCCCTAATTAGATACATGGTGCACAAATTTTTCTCTTATACTATGGGTTTTCTTTTCTCTTTCTTCAAGGTATCATTTGTTGCACACACACAAAAAATGAATTTTTACTTAGTATTTGGATTTAGGACAAACATTTGGATGTGCTGCTCCAGCTTTATTTACTGAATGGCCTGAAAAGCTGTGTGTTTTGTGTGTGGCCCAGAACAGGTGGCGCTAGTGATAAAGAACATGCTTGTCAATGCAGAAAACATAAGAGACACAGGCTCAGGGCTTCCCCTGGTGGTCCAGTGGGTAGGGACACCGCCTTGCAGTGCAAGGGGCGCCGGTTTGATCCCTGGCCCGGGAAGATCCCACGTGCCTAGGAGCGGCTGGACCCATGTGTCCAATTACCGAGCCGGATCTCTGAAGCGCATGTGCCCAGAGCCGGCGCTCTGCGACGACAGACGCCACCACGATGGGAGGCCCACAGGAGCCAAAGAACAAAGACGGATGAAAATAGAGAAATGAAAGATCAATAGAAGTGGCCCGCCCGCTCCCCTCCCTCCCCAACCCGACCCCCGCCCAAAGTAAATAAATAAATAAATCTTTAAAAAAAAAAAAAAGAGAGAGACACAGGCTCGATCCCTGCGCTGGGGAGATCCCCTGGAGAAGGGAATGGCAATTCACTCATTTTCTTGCCTGGAGTATCCCATGGACAGAGAAGCCTGGTGGGCTACAGTCCATAGGGTCGCAAAGAGTTGGACATGACTGAAGCGACATAGTATGCACACACACAGAACAAGTGAAGATTCTGCAGCTGGTCCCTGCTGCTGTGCAAGCTGCTTTGCTACCTGGGCCGTATTACCCAGGAGATCAAATTGTGCTTAAAGTGCCAGTGGCAGAGAAGGAATTGGGGAAGTTTCTGGGGGTCCCTTGAATATGAATCTCAGATCAAGCAGGACTATAGGGTGAAATCTTGCCGTCCTCTACAGCTAACTACTCTTTTTGAGAAATAGCTCTTGGACTGCTACTGTCCTTAGCAGGGACTGAATGTTTAAACCATGGGCAGCACACACAACCTGAGCTGCCCATCTGACACAACACCTCATAATGTTGGGAATGCACAGCAACACTTCATCATCAAACACAAACAGTGTATATGTGAGCAGACCGCAGCAGGCCCTGAAGGCACATACAAGTTACAGGAAGAAGTGGCCCAGATACCCATGGCTTCCACCCCTCCACTCAGGCTACACTGTCTTCCCTCTCCCAGCCTATACCTATGCCACATGAAGAATGTGCAGAGAAAAGAACCAAACACTTAGGCCTGGTCTATGCATGGCTCTGTATGATATGCAGGCACCTGAACGTGAGCAACTGTAGCACTGTGGTCCCTCTATGGGCCATCTCTGAAGGACCGGTGAAGGGAAATTCTCCCAGTCAACAAAACTTAGAGAAGTGCACCTGGCTGTTTACTCTTCCTGGAAGGAGAAATGACCAGATATGCAATCATACAGTGATTCATGAGCTGTGGCCAAAGACGAACTGTGAGACAGTAAACATGCAATTTTAAGCCTCTAAGCTTAAGGTAACTTGTTACACCATACAGATAACTAACAGTGGGTAAGGAGTTTCTATAAAATGTATGTTGAATCATCTTTGCCTTTTTCAGTAAATTTCTGTCTTTTCTTTTTTTTTTTAAAGATTTATTTATTTATTTACTTTGGGCGGGGGTCGGGTTGGGGAGGGAGAGGAGTGGGCGGGCCACTTCTATTGGTCTTTCACTTCTCTATTTTTCATTCGTCTTTGTTCTTTGGTTCCTGTGGGCCTCCCATCGCGGTGGCGTCTGTCGTTGCAGAGCACTGGCTCTGGGCGCATGCACTCCAGAGCTCTGGCTCGGTGATTGGACACATCAGTCCAGCCACTCTGCGGCACGTGGGATCTTCCCAGGCCAGGGATCGATTCAGCGCCCCTTGCACTGCAAGGCGGTGTCCTTACCCACTGGACCACCAGGGGAAGCCCTGTCTTTTCTTTTTAGTTAAAAGTGTTTCTCATAAGTCAGCATCCATGGAATTTGCTATTAAATATATTCTAGCTTGGTATTAACTTTTGACATAATTTTGTTATTTTATATCTAAATAATTTATACCTTTCAACAGTCCTCTCAGAAGTCTTTTAATATTCTCCAAATGACCTCACTGATCATTTTTTTCTGAATCTGATTTATACTGCTTTTGATTTTTCATAGCTTATATAATTGATTATTTTTAGTATACTTAAAAATATTACAGTTTTCTTTGTTTTTAAGCACCTCATTTTGGTAATTATTTATTGTCTGAATGGATATTAATCTGATATGTTTCATTTTTTAGTAAGTTTTATGGCATTCAATATTGTTATGCTCTGTTGCTAAGGTTTAACCAAGAAGAGTTTCCCAGTAGATCTAAAATAAGAGGTGGATCAGGACATTTTTAAAATTTTTCTAATTAACCCTATGTCTCTCTCTTTTACTGTTTTCTCAAACAGTCTCTCAGTCCACTGTCTCCCCTCTTCACATGGATTTTCTCTTCCCGATACTCCTATTACTTCGATCTGGGTTTTACTTATACAGATTTCTTCTTATTCTTGGTATTTGTCCTGGAAAGGATTTTCAGTTGGTTAGTCTGGACATTTGTAGGGCCCAGACAACTGAAACTTTCAATAGTTCTTTGTTCATCCCTATCTGGCTCTCTTGTTGATGCTGCTGTTCAATCACTAAGTTGTTTCCAATTCTTCATGACTGCATGAACTGTAGCATGCTAAACTCCTCTCTACTCCACTGTATTCTGGAGTTTGCTCAAATTCATGTCCCTTGAATCAGTAATGGTATCTAATCTTTTTATCTACCACTCGCTTCTCCTTCTACCTTCAATCTTTCCCAGTGTCAGGGTCTTTTCCCATGAGTTGGCTCTTTGCATCAGGTACCAAGGTACCTGAAGCTTCAGCTTCAGCTTCCAATGAATATTCAGGGTTGATTTCCTTTAGGACTGATTGGTTTGATCTCCTTGCTGTTCAAGGGACTCTCAAGAGTCTTCTTCAGCACCACAATTTAAAAATATCAATTCTTTGGTGTTCAGCCTTCTTTACTGTCTAAAAACCAAAGCTTTACTGGAAAAACCAAAGCTTTAATTATACAGACCTTTGTCAGCCAAGTGATGTCTCTGAGCCCATGCGCCCAGAGCCGGTGCTCTGCAATGAGAGAGGCCACTGTGATGGGAGGCCCACACAGGCCAAAGAACAAAGATGGAAATAAATGAAAGACCAATAGAAGTGCCCCCCAAAAACTTTATGTTGCACAGATATTTTCCATAATACACTTCTTTTTTTCAAAATTCCCTGGCAAAATAACTAGGAAAATATCCTGCAAAGAAGAGCACTGTATGTTAAGTACCTAGCAATGACAGAAAAAATAATCATGCATTGCTTATACTAAGTCTTCTTCATCTTTTCTTTAGTTGCTTTTTTTTTTCTTTCTGTGTTTCATCCCTGATCCAAGTTACAGCTCAGGGCAATATTAATAGAATAAAAATAACTGTTATATTGAATAAATATAATCCCATTTATCTCAATGAATGTTTTACACTAATATTATCAAATTCAATTCAATTCATTCCATATGTATGAAATTCAATTGTGCCTATGAGTACTACACAACGTACTAGATATACAGAAAACTGAAGACATAGCACCCACTGTCCTGAGACACTATTTGAGTCATTACCTCAATACCTTGAACATTTGTCTAATTTAATAGGGGAAGGAATAAAAATAAATGAAAAATGTAACATGAACCTTTCCTGAGAACTGTATTTTGTTAACATGAGGTTGCTAAGTGCAGCAAATTAGAAGATATTTGAGAGCCTATACAATGATTCTCCATTCCTATTCTCTGTTTCTAAATGAATAGAGAATTATGAAGGTAAAACACTGTTAGAAAATTGAAACTGTCACTGCAATAACATTTTTAAACCTGCTATTAATCTGCTAAGTTTTTCAAAAGGGAGTATTATTTAATATCAATTACTATTTCTCAATAAGCAAAATATTTTTGGAGCCCAAAGATGAAGATACATAACTCTGATTATTGAACACACATTTTATTCTCTATTTGAGTTTAGGAAGAAAATATATCTTATCTTTTAGCTGAATATTTGCCAGTTAGAAGTAATAATCATTATTGCAAAAGTAATGTCAGTATAAAATCACTTTATAAAAATAAAGAAAGTTAGAAGAGTTAAGTGAAGATGAAGTCTTAGTAATGCAGAGAGAAAGGATTTTTAATGTCCCTGTAGAGATCAAGCTTTAGTGTATTATATGACTCTGAATCATCTAGATTTTGAAACGAGATTCTGACAATAATAGTTTTATATAAAATATGGGTGCAGGAAATCAAGTTCGGCAGAAAAAAAATCCCTTAATGTTTCCCTGTATAATAGGTTTATTCCAATTTGGGGAAATATAAAGTATTTTTCAATATTATCTCTGACACTGGTAGGGAAATAATTCCAGTTATTTTTTGTATAAGGAGTGATGTCATCTGAAGCTAAACTTCCTTTAGGATTTATGTGAAAGAGTTGTAAAAGGTATATTTAAAAAATTATTACAATTAGAATTTGAATATTTAAAGAATGGTTTATATGCTGAAAAAAATCATTAGTTTTTGTCATTCCATAAGTAGGTTATCATTGTGCTACGTATTTAAATAGTGAAACGAAATTAAGGCCTGTGCATTTGTATTAGGTTATCATAAGCTTTTCCTGAAATATTTTTATTTTATCTCGTTTTTTTAAATGCATCCTTAAGTGACAATCTGAATACTGGTGATGAACCCCATAATTTAATTAAAAGAGATTTTTATTAATTATCCATTGTCAATAAAAGCACAGACCTTGGAATGAGACCCATTATAAAACCAATCCTGATTTTAGGTAAATATCTCTTTTAATATCATTTCTGGAATGCTTTCATAATTCTACTCATAGGATTTTCTTCAGGGAGTAATTTTCTCCCAACTCCAACTATAGAGCTACTGTTGAGGTGACTGATTGGTAGCTACTGCATCTCTGGACACATCAGTAGGGGTTTGATTTGACTAGGGTTAGCCAGAATTCTTACCTAGTTTTTTCAAGTTTAAATTAAAAGAAAAAGAATTCATGCTCCCTGATGGTAGAAAAGAAAAAATGTAAACCTAGAAGTTACTGGTGTTCATGATTCCTGTCTGGTTGAAAAACGTAGCATAGCAATAAAACTGAAACACAAAGCAAAATAGATAGGAAGAAATAAATAAAACAGAGTCTTATTGGAATTGCACTGACTGTAGTAACCTATATTATCAACCTTCCCACAAGTGATTAGGTGAGCTAACAATTATTTGTTTTATTTAGCTTAATTTATTTATTATTATAACAACAACAAAAAATTTTTTTTGGTTTGTGCTGGTTTGTTCTAAACTGGCTAAAGTTTATTTTACTTCTCTTGCAAAAAGTGTTGCCTATTAAAACTTCATATCACATGTGACTGGAAACAAAAACCTTCTTCACTTATAAAATTATTAATATTCAGTCAATAAAGTTGTTTCAGTTTTAAGTAACAAAAACAGTGAGTCAACTGGATGAAATAATTTTGAATATTGGACCAGTGAAAAATTCAAAGTAGGGCCACACTAAGTTATAAACCAGCAACTCAAAGAAGTCATATAGACTACAGCTCCTCATTCTTTCTACTCTGCTCTGCACAGGATCAATTTCATGTAAAAATAGTTACCCTCATGTCTGCTGGAGTAATATTCTCTTGTGTTCACATGAGCAGAAAAGAAAAATACATCTTTGTCTTCAAATTTCCTGGAAAAAAAGTGAATCTCTTTGATTGAAGTAGTTTAGATCAGAGTAGCTAAAAGTTCACCTACCATAACCAGTCACTGGTCCACAGTGAGATAAACACAGAAGCTGACAGCAAGTACAGCTGACAGCAAGAAAAGAATGAAAGAATGTAGTAATCATTTAATATTGTGGAAACAAAATTTTATATTGAATATGAAAAGAAATGGCTTCAGCTTGTATTTTGTACATATTTAGTTTTACAATTAATGTTTCTCATACTAAGTTACTTAGTATATATAAGTATAGTTCTTTTCACATAGAAAGAAAAAGACAGTTAAACTCTTTTGTACTGCAAAGTTTTTAAGTCACAAAAATTTGGGAAAATCAAGCTTTGTGGTTCAGTGGATAGAATACACTATTGTCTAATCTTGATCATCTGTTACACCTATGTATGTCTTTTTTCTGGAGGAAGTATTAAACTATTGAAATCAGGGAGTCCATTTAGCCCTGAAAAATTAAATCTGATCATTACTTACATTGATTGTTACATAGCAATCAACAACATTGTCACCAAATTGTCAACACACTAAGAGAACAAGTCCTCTTTTCTTTGGTTCCAAAGTAATAGTATGATGTCTTCAACTGTCTAAATTTTCTAGATGTTTGTATATAATGTTTACTTCAATGTATGGTGAAGAATCAGACGCACCGCCAAGATCACCTTTCAAGGAAGGAGTTGTTGCCTGAGCTTTCAATAGACAAGAGCCCTGCTCATGGTTCTTTCAAGTGCGCCTCAAGTACAAAACTGTGTTTTGCTTAACAGCATACCTTTGCAAGGCAATCGCCATTCAAGACCATTTAGATAACTGTAGATTAAAAAAAAAGGTCTTCATTTCAGTGCAAATGGAGCCACTTTAATAGTCTCATTTTCCCACAAGTTTCTCTATAGAGTTGCCCAAGTCTGCATTGAATCTGTACTGATCAAGTGTACCAGAACAAAATAATGGAAAAAGAATAATTTACTGATTTGGGAGCTATCTTGCAAGATACATGGTTTAAAATCCCTGAAGACTGTGCAAACTGACTATATGATGGCTCTTAGAAGCATGAAAAAGCAATGCTATGAGTAGATAAAACTTTAGAAGTGCTGTAGCAGACAATGGAAGAGAGAATACAGTTGGAGGAAGTCATCACACGAGAGTGGATATACTATTCAACACTAAGGGACTCACTAGATGATAATGCTCCATCTTAAAGGCCCAGGGGATTTGCATATACTAAAGTTGTGAGGAACTGGCTGGCGAGGCACTATTAACATGACTCAACAATCTCATGTAGCTCACCTTCATAAATCAATCTGAAGTTTAAAAGACTGATGCAGAACTAGGCTTACTGGAAGCAACAAGAGACTAGAATCCTGAAATAACAGACAATACAGGACAGAGAGCAATGCTTTAGTGCCAAGAGCCAGGATATCTCAGTATCTTAATGACTGGCTGGGTCAGAGTGGTGGCCAAGGATTTTGACTGACACACAGTTATGGAGACAGTTCTATGGTTCAGAGAACACAGTATCTCTAGAAACAAACACGACGGTCAGTTTACAAGGACACTTGCCAGGTACTACAACTACAGGAAACAGAATGGTTGACTAGCTGACTGAAGACAGCCAAATTATTAAAAAAAAGAAAAGTTATTATCCCTTGCCACATTTCTGAACTTGAGTTATTTTCAGATTCAAATCTACTGGCTGAAAAGATGACCATATCTTTGAGAAGAAATATGCAACAACACTATAGCAAACATAACCATTAGTGAATATCCAGTCTTTCCACAGAGAGACCTATAATCATCTACGGCAAAAGGAAATTGACATTAGACTTGTTAGATACAAAGATTTCTAAATCATCATTATGGTTCCCCTTGTTATAATGGTGTAGTAAGCAAGGGTCAGCTTACTGTGGATCCATGAATCCATTTAGTTATCATTTCACAATACCTAAATGTATAAATGTGATTGACATACTTAACACTTGGCTTCATTCCTACATTGATTCCTCAGTCTGTGCAGTACGGTCTCCATAGCACAGAAGGCAAAATGAAGACACTGAAAACTGCCAGTCTGCCAAGATAGTAAACAGAAGACAGTAATGCAACCTGGATCAAACAGTGCAAATTAACAAGGACTTAAAGAATACAGATACAATGATCCCCATCATATCTTCATTTAGTGTGGCCCCCGCAGAAAATATATGGATCTTAGAGGGTGACTCTAGGCCCCAACCACAGTGCTAGAAATGTAGTCCTGTATTAGAGTAGATTATTATGGCCCTGGACATAGGGATGTGGCATTGATTAGGCAAGTATTTTCTTCTTTGCAATTTATTATTATAGGAAAAGAAGATTAGAAACAGTTCATATTTATATGGAACAGGTAAGGGCACATATTTTCAGTTTTGCTCCAGAGCTATAGTACCTCTTCTGTCCTCTACCAGTTCACAGAATTAAGATGTATGGACCATTTTGATATCCCAATACAACATCATATTGTTCCACTACACTATATCAAGATGAAAAAAAATCAAGAAATATTATCATCTTAGCAGTCACAGTAAGACAAACATACTCCACAGGGTTTGAAATAAAGAAAATGGAGTTACACAGCCTAAAACATCACATTTAGCAGAAGCAGACAGCATTTCTCTTCTCAAATTCCATAATCATATAGATGATAGATAATTTAAAATTTGAATATAATAAAATCATATTTAAAAAAATAATTTTAAAGACAGAATGTTTCAAAACAAGAGCTAAAAAAAATTTGAAATTACAATCTTTGCATAATTTGTTGCTGTTCTAAACAGGAACATTAAGATTTGATCACTGGTTTGCAAATGAGTCTGTATTAAAATATACAGTTTAATGACTAAGAGACTCAAACTCTTCTAATACTTAATTTGATTGCTTGTGGTATTAATCAATGTAAGAAATCATCAAATTCCATATAATTAGAATTGCTTGAAGGAATACATTGTTAGAATTAAAGATCCTCGAACAAGAAAATAATTAAACTGTTAAAATCTCTGGCACCGTGAATTATTTTAACTTGGCTGCTGCTATATGATTTAATGACAGCTTTTGTGCATAGCAGAAATCATGGGCCAGTATGAGCAGAACATATATTTATAAAAATCCAATCACTGTCAGTTTTGATTAGTTAAGTTAATCACAGAGAACCGTATAACCAATAAAATAAACCAAAACAATACTCAAATAGTTAATATGTTGATTTCCAGAGAATATTTTCTCTGTAGATTTAGCTTGCCTGTTATATCTTTCTACCCTTAAGGTACAATTAAAATTAATTTACACTTTAATTCAAATAGTTTCACCATTATACCCGATTCAACTTTTATATTGAGAAATATTTTCTCCATTTTACCCTACGTTCAAATTCATAGCATATATTATTTTTACCATATTTATTAAAACAAAAAAGATTCTTTTAATCTTTGTTTAAATATATTTTCTAAGAAAACTGTTCTTCCATTATCCTTTTGGTGGGAAAAGACCATAAAAATCTATCAAAATTCTAACTTAAAAGTAAAAATAAGCCAATTATAGTAAAAAAGCTGTTTACACACACACACACACCACAAATGATGGGAAATAACCAAGAGTCAACTGAAATAGCTCCCAATTGCCAAAGCTAAAATAATTTGAACACAAAAATACAACATATTACTGGAAAATAAAACAAAGTTTAAAAAATACCCTTAAGCTCCCTTCCTCCACTCTAATAAACTTTACTTTCCTCTCAAAAAAAAAAAAAATACCCTTAAGTCTATCCTGATATAAATAAACTAATGAATAAACCAACATAGGAGAAGAGACAAATCTCTCATACGGAAGAATCCAATGTTTATAGAGATGCTTCACCCACAAGAAGGTGGAGCGTAACTTCCCACTTCTTAAGTGTGAGCTATGCACTATGTACCTTTCCAAGGAGCACCGTATGGAAAAGGAAAAAAAATATAATTTGACCAGGGAGAAAGCAGAAAATACTACATCAATTAGGTGATCAAAGTTAACATTAACAATGATAAACCATGATAAGTCATGCTAAGGAGCTGTTGTTGTTCAGTCACTAAATCGTATCTGGCTCTTTATAACCCCTTGGACAGCAGCACCAGAGGCTTCCCTGTTCCTCATAATCTCCCCAAGTTTGTTCAAACATATGTTCATCAGGTCAGTGATGCCATCCAACCATCTAATGCTCTGTCATCTCCTTCTGCTGCCATCAATCTTTCCCAGCACCAGGATCTTTTTCTAATGAGTCATCTCTTTGCATTTAATGGACAAAGTATTAGAGCTCCAGTTTCAGTATAAGTCCTTCTAATGAATATTCAGGATTGATTTCCTTTAGGATTGTCTGGTTTGATCTCATCACTGTCTAAGGCATTCCCGAGTCTTCTCGAGAACCACAATTGAAAAGTATCAATTCTTTGGCACTGAGCATTCTTTATGGTTCAGCTTTTACATACATACTTGACTACTAAAGAAAACAGAGTGGGAACTATAAGGACCTCTGCTTTTTAATACCCTGCTTTTTAATACCCTGGCTGTATTTGCCATAACTTTACTTCCTAGGAGCATGTGTCTTCTAATTACATGGCAGCAGTCACCATCCACAGTGATTCTGGAGCCCAAGAAAACAAAATCTGCCAATGTTTCCACTTTTTCCCCATCCATATGCCATGAAGTGACTGTCTGCCACTTGACTTCATACTCATAAGATGTCCTGCTCTAGGTGAGTGATTACACTATCATGGTCATCGAGTTCATTAAGATCTTTTTTGTATAGTTCTTTTGTGTATTCCTTTCACCTCTTCTTAATATTTCTCATTTTGTTAGGTTCATCCTGTTTCTGTACTATATTGTACCTATCTTTGCATGACATGTGTCCTTCATGCATGTATTAAAACCAGTTTTAAAAATTGGGCTGGGCTTCCCTGGTGGTCCACTGGGTAAGGACACCGCCTAGCAGTGCAAGGGGCGCCGGTTCGATCCCTGGCCTGGGAAGATCCCACGTGCCATTGAGCAGTTGGACTGATGTGTCCAATTACCAAGCCGGAGCTCTGGGGCACATGCGCCCAGAGCCGGTGCTCTGTGACAACAGAGGCCACTGCGATGGGAGGCCCACGTGGGCCAAAGAACAGAGATGGATGAAAATAGATAAATGAAAGACCAGTAGAAGTGGCCCGCCTGTCCCCCTCCCTCCCGACCCCGCCAAAATAAATAAATAAATCTTAAAAAAAATAAATTAAAAAAAAGTGAAAAAAATAAATGAAAATAAAAATTGGGCATCTACATGTACAAGAATATATCCCACATGTTGAGAAAGACCAGTTATCTTATAGACCAGTTTAATAAATTATCAAGTAAATGTAAGTCTAAAAGAAGAAAGCCTTGAAGTGTGTGTATTTAAGTTCAATATAAAAATTACAAAGAATTTGTGATATAATCCATGGGAGCAATGGAAAAGGACAAAGCAATTGCTTCAGTTTGGGGTAATCTATCAGGAGGTTTCTGTAAACAAGGAAAGTTCAAAAAGAAAACTTTTCCTTCATTAATTTACTTTTTCAATCTGTGTTTACTGAGAATCTACTAGGTATCAAACACAATTCTAGGTATTTCATAAATACCAGTAGTACAAAATAACATTGACTGTAGTCATGGAAACTACATTCTAGCAGTGATAGAAAGGCTAGTACAATGAATAAATAAATTATATACTATGCTAGAAAACAATTAATGGGATTATTTTTTTAAAATAAATCAGGTGAGGGTGTACAATAAGGTACACCAGGGATAAAGGTAGTGATTTTTAGATCTGAAAATTCTGGTTCTTTGCTTAGGATCATCTAACCCAAATTCCTGCCACAACTCATTTTTCAGTGTATTGATAGTTTAGTTTTATTTTATTTCCCAAATCTTGCAACAGTCTTCAATACTGAATTTATAGGAGAGTAAAGAAGTCTAGAAGAAAAGATGTTATCAAGGAAGCTCTTAGAAGAGTGGAAGAATAAAGGCTCAATTATTAGCACCATTTTTGTCAATAAATTCTACACTTGTGAAGATAGTATAAGAAGTTTATACTTAACGTTATATAGAATTAATTGAAATTCCTAATTAAGATGGTACTATAATAAAATTTAGTGTTTTTCATATAAAGAAAAATAGAATGAAGACAAACAGGGAATGACCATAATTGTACATGCAAAGATGAAAATGTCAATTTACTAACTTTTCCAAAATTCTTTTTAAAATGGTGATGTTACCAGCTAAACCTGTCCTGTTTCATTTGTTTTCACTAAAGTCAAATATTGCTAAGTTGCATGAGGGCCCAATGTACTATGTTGTTAACAGTAATTACCCAAGTTTTTGTAAGACATAAAAGAAAACATAAACATAGAACACAGATCACAAAATCTTGAGTTAGATCCAGTTATCAAACGAATAAATTATCAAGTAAATGTAAGTCTAAAAGAAGAAAGCCTTGAAGTGTGTGTATTTAAGTTCAATATAAAAATTACAAAGAATTTGTGATATAATCCATGGGAGCAATGGAAAAGGACAAAGCAATTGCTTCAGTTTGGGGTAATCTATCAGGAGGTTTCTGTAAACAAGGAAAGTTCAAAAAGAAAACTTTTCCTTCATTAATTTACTTTTTCAATCTGTGTTTACTGAGAATCTACTAGGTATCAAACACAATTCTAGGTATTTCATAAATACCAGTAGTACAAAATAACATTGACTGTAGTCATGGAAACTACATTCTAGCAGTGATAGAAAGGCTAGTACAATGAATAAATAAATTATATACTATGCTAGAAAACAATTAATGGGATTATTTTTTAAAGTAAATCAGGTGAGGGTGTACAATAAGGTACACCAGGGATAAAGGTAGTGATTTTTAGATCTGAAAATTCTGGTTCTTTGCTTAGGATCATCTAACCCAAATTCCTGCCACAACTCATTTTTCAGTGTATTGATAGTTTAGTTTTATTTTATTTCCCAAATCTTGCAACAGTCTTCAATACTGAATTTATAGGAGAGTAAAGAAGTCTAGAAGAAAAGATGTTATCAAGGAAGCTCTTAGAAGAGTGGAAGAATAAAGGCTCAATTATTAGCACCATTTTTGTCAATAAATTCTACACTTGTGAAGATAGTATAAGAAGTTTATACTTAACGTTATATAGAATTAATTGAAATTCCTAATTAAGATGGTACTATAATAAAATTTAGTGTTTTTCATATAAAGAAAAATAGAATGAAGACAAACAGGGAATGACCATAATTGTACATGCAAAGATGAAAATGTCAATTTACTAACTTTTCCAAAATTCTTTTTAAAATGGTGATGTTACCAGCTAAACCTGTCCTGTTTCATTTGTTTTCACTAAAGTCAAATATTGCTAAGTTGCATGAGGGCCCAATGTACTATGTTGTTAACAGTAATTACCCAAGTTTTTGTAAGACATAAAAGAAAACATAAACATAGAACACAGATCACAAAATCTTGAGTTAGAAGATTTGGGTTTAGTCAAAACTCTATCACTTATTAAATATGCTACTCAGACCAGGCAGTGGTTTATCTTATCTGCAAAATGGATATTACAGAAAGTACCCTGTGAACCTCAGTGTTAAAATTACATCAAGGGCTTCCCCTGGTGGTCCAGTGGGTAAGGACACCACCTTGCAGTGCAAGGGGCGCCGGTTCGATCCCTGGCCTGGGAAGATCCCACATGCCGCGGAGCAGCTGGACCCATGTGTCCAATTACTGAGCCGGAGCTCTGGAGCGCATGCGCCCAGAGCCGGTGCTCTGCAACGACAGATGCCACCGCGATGGGAGGCCCACAGGAGCCAAAGAACAAGACGGATGAAAATAGAGAAACGAAAGACCAACAGAAGTGGCCCGCCTGCTCCCCTCCCTCCCCAACGCTAACCCTGCCCAAAATAAATAAATAAATAAATCTTAAAAAAAAAAAAAATTACATCAAAATGAGATTATGTGAATGCCAGCTATGTGGAAACTTTAAGAAGCTTTTAGATGCTATTATGATAATTATAATAAGCTATACATATTGAAAAATTGATATGGTTAAATATTCTGTTTTGAAGTATAATATAATTCATACACCTACAGAATCTAACATGCTTCTTAGTGTGCTTCCTACACCCAGAGTGGGAATAACAGACCTTATTTTTAGTGTACTACTTCTAAATATCTCTCTTGTAAACTAACATTTGAATTGGAATTTTCTGTGTTTAAAGACTCATGTGATTTTCTTGCCAAATAGGTAGAAAATAAGTGGTAAATCATTTCAACTTACTGAGAATATAATCTAGAATTTTATAATTTAACCATAATGATTTTATTCACTATAAATGGCGAATATAAATCATAGCTAAATTTCAGCATTTTCACTCTAATTCTCTGATGAATTTTAATTAAAATGATTGTATTTACTATTTATTAATGATATAACATTTACAAGTTTTAGAAATTATGTTTTGTAGTTAATTAAGTAGAAGTGAGTTTTTTCCTGATTCATTTTCTTAAACATTTTTTCAGAACAGTTTTAGATTTACAGAAAAAAGATGGACATATTTTGAGAGCTCTGATATATTTCACATTATCACTATATTATTAATACTATTACATTAATTAACATACAGTATTAGTATGATATACTTTTCACAAATAAAGAACCTATTTTGATACATAATTACTAATAAAATTCAGATTTCTTCTTGTCAGTTTTTTCTGTGTTCCAGGATTCAGTCCAGGACTACAGATGACATTTAGTTGTAATGTTTTCTTAGGCTTTTCTTGGCTGTGAATGTTTTTTTGACTTCCATTTTTTATAGATTATCTTAAGAGTTGAACATCACTATCAAGATATTTTGTTGGATGCCTCTCTACTGGAATTTGTCCAATCTTTTTCTTTCTAATGATTAAACTGAGGTTATTGTTTTAGGAGAAAAACCATAGACTTTAAAGTGAAAAATCCCTTTACCTCGTATTAAGAATATGTAACTTAGATGCTATAAAACTAATATTACATAGGAACCTGGAATGTTAGGTCCATGAATCAAGGTAAACAGGACATGATCAAACAGGAGATGGCATGAGTGAACACTAACATTTTAGGACACAGTGAACTAAAATAAAATACAGGAATGGATGAATTTAATTCAGATGACCATTGTTTCTACTCCTGTGAACAAGAATCCCTTAGAAGAAATGGAGTAACCATCATAATCAACTAAAGAATCTGAAATACAGCAACTTGAGTATAATCACAAAAATGGCACTATGATCTCAATCGTTTTCAAAGCAAACCATTCAACATCATAGTAATGTAAGTCCATACCCTAGTCACTAAAATTGAACAGCTGAAGTTGAATGGTTCTATGAAGACCTACAAAACTGTCTAGAACTAACAGGAAAGAAAGATGTCCTCTTCATCACAGGGGATTGGAATGCAAAGGTACGAAGTCAAGAGATACCCCAAGTAACAGGCACACTTGGCCTTGGAGGACAAAATAAAGTGGGGGAAAATGATAGCAGAGTTTTGGCAAGAGAAGACATTGGTTATAGCAAACAGTCTCTGGCAACAACACAAGAAATGACACATGGACATCACCAGATGGTCAACATCGAAATAAAATTGATTATATTCTTTGGCGCTAAAGACAGAGAAGTTCTATAGAGTAAGCAAAAACAAGATCCAGAGTTGACTGTGGCTCAGATTATGAACTTACTGCACAATTCAGTGTTCACTGGAGAAAGAAGAGAACCACCAGGCCTTTAAGGTATAACCTAAATCAAACTGACAGAAAGAAAAGATACAGTATTAGTATGATATACTTTTCACAAATAAAGAACCTATTTTGATACATAATTACTAATAAAATTCAGATTTCTTCTTGTCAGTTTTTTCTGTGTTCCAGGATTCAGTCCAGGACTACAGATGACATTTAGTTGTAATGTTTTCTTAGGCTTTTCTTGGCTGTGAATGTTTTTTTGACTTCCATTTTTTATAGATTATCTTAAGAGTTGAACATCACTATCAAGATATTTTGTTGGATGCCTCTCTACTGGAATTTGTCCAATCTTTTTCTTTCTAATGATTAAACTGAGGTTATTGTTTTAGGAGAAAAACCATAGACTTTAAAGTGAAAAATCCCTTTACCTCGTATTAAGAATATGTAACTTAGATGCTATAAAACTAATATTACATAGGAACCTGGAATGTTAGGTCCATGAATCAAGGTAAACAGGACATGATCAAACAGGAGATGGCATGAGTGAACACTAACATTTTAGGACACAGTGAACTAAAATAAAATACAGGAATGGATGAATTTAATTCAGATGACCATTGTTTCTACTCCTGTGAACAAGAATCCCTTAGAAGAAATGGAGTAACCATCATAATCAACTAAAGAATCTGAAATACAGCAACTTGAGTATAATCACAAAAATGGCACTATGATCTCAATCGTTTCCAAAGCAAACCATTCAACATCATAGTAATGTAAGTCCATACCCTAGTCACTAAAATTGAACAGCTGAAGTTGAATGGTTCTATGAAGACCTACAAAACTGTCTAGAACTAACAGGAAAGAAAGATGTCCTCTTCATCACAGGGGATTGGAATGCAAAGGTACGAAGTCAAGAGATACCCCAAGTAACAGGCACATTTGGCCTTGGAGGACAAAATAAAGTGGGGAAAATGATAGCAGAGTTTTGGCAAGAGAAGACATTGGTTATAGCAAACAGTCTCTGGCAACAACACAAGAAATGACACATGGACATCACCAGATGGTCAACATCGAAATAAAATTGATTATATTCTTTGGCGCTAAAGACAGAGAAGTTCTATAGAGTAAGCAAAAACAAGATCCAGAGTTGACTGTGGCTCAGATTATGAACTTACTGCACAATTCAGTGTTCACTGGAGAAAGAAGAGAAAACCACCAGGCCTTTAAGGTATAACCTAAATCAAACTGCTTATCTTTATACAGTGAATATGACAAATAGATTCAAAACATCAGATATGGGAGAGTATCTGAAGAACTATGGAAGAAGGTTCAGAACATTATACAAGAGACAGTGACAAAAATCATCTCAAAGAAAAAGAAATGCAAGAAGGCAAAGTGATTGTCTGAGGAGGACTTACAAAAAGCTGAGAAAGAAGAGAAGTGAAAAGCAAAGGAGAAAGGGAAAGACATACCCAACTGAATGTAGAGTTCCAGAGAATAGCAAGGAGGGATAAAGCCTTAAGTTAAGAGTGCAAGGAAATAGAGGAAAGCAATAGAATGGGAAAGACTAGAGATCCCTTCAGGTAAATGGGAGATATCAAGGGAATATTTCTTGAAAAGATGGGCACAATAAAGGACAAATGAACAAGGGCCTAACAGAAGTAGAAAAGACTAAGGAGAGGTGGCAAGAATACACAGAAGAATTATACAATAAGGCCTTAATGATCCGGATAACCACAATGGCATAGTCACTAACCTAGAGTCAGACACCCTGGAGTGTGAAGTCAAGCGGACCTTAGGAAGCCGTACTATGATAGAAGCTAGTGGAGATGACCGAATTCAAGATAAGTCATTTCAAATCCTAAAATATGATGCTGTTTAAGTGCTACACTTAATATACCAGCAAATTTGGAAAACTCAGCAGTGGTCTCAGGACTGGAAAAGGTAAGTTTTCATTCCAATCCCAAAGAAGGACAATCCAAAAGAATGTTCAAACTACCACATCATTTCACTCATTTCACATACTAGCAGAGTAATGTTCAAAATACTCCAAGCTAGTCTTCAACAGGATTTGGACCGAGAATTTCCAGATGTACAAACTGGATTTAGAACAAGCAGAGGAACCAGAGATAAAATTGCCAACATCTCCTGGATCATAGAAAGAGCAAGGGAATTCCAGAAACACATCTAACTCTGCTTCATTGACTACGCTAAAGCCTTTGACTATGTAGATCACAACAAACTGTGGAAAATTCTGAAAGAGATGGGAATGTCAGACCACCTTACCTGCCTCCTGAGAAACCCATATGCAGGACAAGAAGCGAAAGTTAGAATCAGACATGGAGGTTCCAAATCGGGAAAGGAGTACGTTAAGACTATATATTGTCATCCTGCTTATTTAAATCCTACACAAAGTGAATCATGCGAAATGACAGTCTGTATGAAGCACAAGCTTGAATCAAGATTGCCCAGAGAAATATCAATAACCTTAGGTATGCAAATGATACATCCTTTATGGCAATAGAGAGCAAAGAAGAACTAAAGAGCCTCTTGATAGGGGTGAAAGAGAAGAATGAAAAAGCTGGCCTAAAACTAAACATTCAAAAAACTAAAATCATGGCATCCAGTCCCATCCCTTCATGGCAAATAGATACGCAAACAATGGAAACAGTGACAGACTTTGTATTCTTGACCTCCGAAATCACTGCGGATGGTGACTACACACATGAAATTAAAAGATGGGCACTAAGGAAAAACCCTGAAGTAGAAAAGACTAAGGAGAGGTGGCAAGAATACACAGAAGAATTATACAATAAGGCCTTAATGATCCGGATAACCACAATGGCATAGTCACTAACCTAGAGTCAGACACCCTGGAGTGTGAAGTCAAGCGGACCTTAGGAAGCCGTACTATGATAGAAGCTAGTGGAGATGACCGAATTCAAGATAAGTCATTTCAAATCCTAAAATATGATGCTGTTTAAGTGCTACACTTAATATACCAGCAAATTTGGAAAACTCAGCAGTGGTCTCAGGACTGGAAAAGGTAAGTTTTCATTCCAATCCCAAAGAAGGACAATCCAAAAGAATGTTCAAACTACCACATCATTTCACTCATTTCACATACTAGCAGAGTAATGTTCAAAATACTCCAAGCTAGTCTTCAACAGGATTTGGACCGAGAATTTCCAGATGTACAAACTGGATTTAGAACAAGCAGAGGAACCAGAGATAAAATTGCCAACATCTCCTGGATCATAGAAAGAGCAAGGAATTCCGAAACACATCTAACTCTGCTTCATTGACTACGCTAAAGCCTTTGACTATGTAGATCACAACAAACTGTGGAAAATTCTGAAAGAGATGGGAATGTCAGACCACCTTACCTGCCTCCTGAGAAACCCATATGCAGGACAAGAAGCGAAAGTTAGAATCAGACATGGAGGTTCCAAATCGGGAAAGGAGTACGTTAAGACTATATATTGTCATCCTGCTTATTTAAATCCTACACAAAGTGAATCATGCGAAATGACAGTCTGTATGAAGCACAAGCTTGAATCAAGATTGCCCAGAGAAATATCAATAACCTTAGGTATGCAAATGATACATCCTTTATGGCAATAGAGAGCAAAGAAGAACTAAAGAGCCTCTTGATAGGGGTGAAAGAGAAGAATGAAAAAGCTGGCCTAAAACTAAACATTCAAAAAACTAAAATCATGGCATCCAGTCCCATCCCTTCATGGCAAATAGATACGCAAACAATGGAAACAGTGACAGACTTTGTATTCTTGACCTCCGAAATCACTGCGGATGGTGACTACACACATGAAATTAAAAGATGCTAGCTCCTTGGAAGAGAAGCTACGACAAACTTAGTCATTGTGTTAAAAAGCAGAGATAACGGGCTTCCCTTGTGGTCTGGTGGGTAAGGACACCACCTTGCAGTGCAAGGGTGCCGGTTTGATCCCTGGCCTGGGAAGATCCCCCGTGCTGTGGAGCGGCTGGACCTATGTGTCCAACTACTGAGCTGGAGCTCTGGAGCACATGTGCCCAGAGCCAGTGGTGTGCAGTGACAGAGGCCACTGCAATAGGAGGCCCACACAGACTGAAGAACAAAGATGGATGAAAATAGATAAATGAAATTCCAACAGAAGTGGCCAAAACAAACAAACAAACAAAAAGTAAAAAAAAAAAAAAAAAAGCAGAGACATCACTTTGCTGACCAAAGTCCGTACAGTAAAAGCTATGGCTTTCCCAATAGTCATGTTTGGATGTGACAGTTGGACCATAAAGAAGGCTGAGTGCCAAGGAATTGAACTGATGCCTTTGAACTGGGGTATTAGAGAAACTATTGAGAGTTCCTTGGACTGCAAGGAGATCAAACCAGTCAATCCTAAAGGAAATCAACCCTGAATATTCATTGAAGGACTGATGCTGAAGCTGAAGCTCCAATATTTTGGTCACCTGATGTGAAGAGCCAACTCACTGGAAAAGACCATGATGCTGAGAGTCCTAGAAGGCAGAAGGAGTAGGGGACAATAAAGGACAAGATGACTGGATGGCACCACTAAGTCAATGGACATGAGTTTGGGCAGGTTCTGAGAGAAAGACAGGGAAGCCTGGTGTGCCACAGTCCATGGCATTGCAAAGAGTCAGACATGACTGAGTGACTGAACTGAATGAAGGACATAGGCAAACCTTGTAGTCATTTTCAGGCAATATTTTAGAATTTGTATAAAATATTCATTTAGGACTTCCCTGGTGGTTCAGGGGGTAAGGACACCACCTTGCTGTTCAAGGGTCGTCAATTTGATTCCTGGCCTGGGAGAATCCCACGTCCCGCGGAGTGGTTGGACCAATGTGTCCAACCACCCAGCCGAAGCTCTGGAGCGCAAGCACCCAGAGCTGGTGCTCTGCAGCAACAAGGGCCGCTGCGATGGGAGGCCCACACAGGCCAAAGAACAAAAATGGATGAAAATGGGTACATGAAAGACCAACAGAAGTGGCTAAAGGGAAAAAAAAAATCCTATAAAATGTTCATTTAGAAAACACTGGTGTGGTGGGAGAACCTACGTGGATATTAAATACAAGCTGATTTGAATTTCTAAACCAATGTATTTTTGATAATGAATCGAACATATATTTCTCATATGTATAGTTAGAAATAGTAATTCATTTTGGCAAAGAATAAAATGATATTTAAATGATTTATTAACCAAAAGCACAAGAAATGCTTTCAATTTAGACAGTCTTTTTAGTTAATTTATATTTAGAAATGCTTTTTATTTAGAGAAATATATTTTGACAGACACCTCCAGTTCTGCACATTAAAATACAGTAATGTGTTTCTAACTAGTGTATGGGAATTTCAAGGTCTTGAGAAAAACTAGTAGTTTTAGGTTGAGCAAAAGTAAATGAGACTTAGTGAATACAGATCTACACATTTATTTAGTCATTTGGAGGTGAGTCTTTTTTGGTTGCTGGAATTTCTAATTGCTTTACAATTTTGTGTTAGTTTCTATTATACAAAAATGTGAATCAGCCATATGTATACAAGTATCTACTCCTTAATAAATTCAACTATGTCATTGTTTTTCAATTAATCGCTCTGTACATTAGAATTTTGTTAAATGAAAAAAATTTTTTAAATTCAAATTTAAACTGTCACTTTTATTATTCAAAAATAGTAATATGTTTTGATTGTTTTCAAAAAATACCACTAAGTCAATGGACATGAGTTTGGGCAGGTTCTGAGAGAAGCAGGACTGGTGTGCCACATGGCATTGCAAAGAGTCAGACATGACTGAGCGACTGAACTGAATGAAGGACATAGGCAAACCTTGTAGTCATTTTCAGGCAATATTTTAGAATTTGTATAAAATATTCATTTAGGACTTCCCTGGTGGTTCAGGGGGTAAGGACACCACCTTGCTGTTCAAGGGTCGTCAATTTGATTCCTGGCCTGGGAGAATCCCACGTCCCGCGGAGTGGTTGGACCAATGTGTCCAACCACCCAGCCGAAGCTCTGGAGCGCAAGCACCCAGAGCTGGTGCTCTGCAGCAACAAGGGCCGCTGCGATGGGAGGCCCACACAGGCCAAAGAACAAAAATGGATGAAAATGGGTACATGAAAGACCAACAGAAGTGGCTAAAGGGAAAAAAAAAATCCTATAAAATGTTCATTTAGAAAACACTGGTGTGGTGGGAGAACCTACGTGGATATTAAATACAAGCTGATTTGAATTTCTAAACCAATGTATTTTTGATAATGAATCGAACATATATTTCTCATATGTATAGTTAGAAATAGTAATTCATTTTGGCAAAGAATAAAATGATATTTAAATGATTTATTAACCAAAAGCACAAGAAATGCTTTCAATTTAGACAGTCTTTTTAGTTAATTTATATTTAGAAATGCTTTTTATTTAGAGAAATATATTTTGACAGACACCTCCAGTTCTGCACATTAAAATACAGTAATGTGTTTCTAACTAGTGTATGGGAATTTCAAGGTCTTGAGAAAAACTAGTAGTTTTAGGTTGAGCAAAAGTAAATGAGACTTAGTGAATACAGATCTACACATTTATTTAGTCATTTGGAGGTGAGTCTTTTTTGGTTGCTGGAATTTCTAATTGCTTTACAATTTTGTGTTAGTTTCTATTATACAAAAATGTGAATCAGCCATATGTATACAAGTATCTACTCCTTAATAAATTCAACTATGTCATTGTTTTTCAATTAATCGCTCTGTACATTAGAATTTTGTTAAATGATACAACATAACTCCTCTAACTCCTCTAATAATAAGAGGACTCTCTAGGCAAATAAATTGAAACTGTCACTTTTATTATTCAAAAATAGTAATGTGATGTTTTCATTGTATGGTAGATTTATTTTACTAAGTTATTTTAATGTAGGTGATACTTTATAAATCACCTGTGAGATAGAAAATTTAGTAACCAAGTCAGATGTCAAAATAAAACAGTGTTAAGATAGCTTATCTGCCAGGGATGTATTACAGACTTTATTTCAGTGGGATTATAAAATTAAAGGTTACTGAACTACGTGGGATTTATGGTCCACTGGGGAATAATGGATAAACCACAACATTTTTTTTTTGGTCTTTTAAGTCATTAATTAATTTTTTATTAAAGGGAACAGTAATGAGAAGGCAGAGAAGAAAAATCAATGCAAAAGGAAATATTAGCTTCTGTATATTAAAAAGGAGAGCAAAGGAGATACAAATCAAAAAATGTGAGGAATGACCTTAACTTGGAGTTTAAATTCAACTTTAAAAAATCAAATACAATAGGATGTAATCTATGGAAGAGTTGGGAGTCAGAGAATGTGAGGATGGTTCAAGTTGGGGCAGGTGGCATGGGGTTGCTACAGGCAAGAAATATTATTTCAGCCTCAGGCATTCTGAACTGACAGCTGAGTAAAGAAAGAAAATCTAAGGTCATTTAGGTATATTATTAAAGTTTTGACAAGGAACTAGCAAAAGTTTCTGATGACTTGGGCTTAAGAAAGTTTGACTGTCTTTTTTTTCTAATATTTTTAATAAAATGGTAATTTAGTTTCAGTGTTTCTAACTAGTGTATGGGAATTTCAAGGTCTTGAGAAAAACTAGTAGTTTTAGGTTGAGCAAAAGTAAATGAGACTTAGTGAATACAGATCTACACATTTATTTAGTCATTTGAGGTGAGTCTTTTTGGTTGATGGAATTTCTAATTGCTTTACAATTTTGTGTTAGTTTCTATTATACAAAAATGTGAATCAGCCATATGTATACAAGTATCTACTCCTTAATAAATTCAACTATGTCATTGTTTTTCAATTAATCGCTCTGTACATTAGAATTTTGTTAAATGATACAACATAACTCCTCTAACTCCTCTAATAATAAGAGGACTCTCTAGGCAAATAAATTGAAACTGTCACTTTTATTATTCAAAAATAGTAATGTGATGTTTTCATTGTATGGTAGATTTATTTTACTAAGTTATTTTAATGTAGGTGATACTTTATAAATCACCTGTGAGATAGAAAATTTAGTAACCAAGTCAGATGTCAAAATAAAACAGTGTTAAGATAGCTTATCTGCCAGGGATGTATTACAGACTTTATTTCAGTGGGATTATAAAATTAAAGGTTACTGAACTACGTGGGATTTATGGTCCACTGGGGAATAATGGATAAACCACAACATTTTTTTTTTGGTCTTTTAAGTCATTAATTAATTTTTTATTAAAGGGAACAGTAATGAGAAGGCAGAGAAGAAAAATCAATGCAAAAGGAAATATTAGCTTCTGTATATTAAAAAGGAGAGCAAAGGAGATACAAATCAAAAAATGTGAGGAATGACCTTAACTTGGAGTTTAAATTCAACTTTAAAAAATCAAATACAATAGGATGTAATCTATGGAAGAGTTGGGAGTCAGAGAATGTGAGGATGGTTCAAGTTGGGGCAGGTGGCATGGGGTTGCTACAGGCAAGAAATATTATTTCAGCCTCAGGCATTCTGAACTGACAGCTGAGTAAAGAAAGAAAATCTAAGGTCATTTAGGTATATTATTAAAGTTTTGACAAGGAACTAGCAAAAGTTTCTGATGACTTGGGCTTAAGAAAGTTTGACTGTCTAATATTTTTAATAAAATGGTAATTAGTTCAGTGAAATGCAGCTTGCATCTCAGTCTATAATCAAATGCAGAGTTTGAGTGATGAGGGTAAGCAGTACATATTTTGAATAAGTACTTTTAACTACCTAAGTGAATTAAATAGCTATAAACTTAGAAAATATTACATACTTACCACAATTATACCTAGTTTCAAGATTACCTAATGAATTTCTTTTACTTTTTTAATTAATTTACTTTTAAATGAAGGATTATTGCTTTACAATGTTGCGTTGGCTTCTGCCATATATTATCATGAATCAGCCCTAGGTTTACATATATCCCTTCCCTCCTAAACCTCTCCCCCACCTCACATTCAATTCCACCCTCTAGATAATCTCAGAGTACCATATTTGAGCTCCATGTGTCATACAACAAATTTCCACTGGCTATGTAATTTTACATATGGCAGTGTATATATATTTCAATGCTACTCTCTTAATTTGCCCCATCATCATCTTCTCCCTGTATCCACAGGTCTGTTGTCTGTGTCTGTGTCTCCATTTCCGTTCTGCAAATAGGTTCATCAGTATCATCTTTCTAGATTACATATACTGTGCTAATATAAAATATTTTTCTTTCTCTTTCTGACTTACTTCACTCTGTGTAATAGGGTCTAGGTTCATCCATCTTACTAGAACTGAGTCAAATGGATTCCTTCTTTATGACTGAGTAATATTCCACTGTATATATGTACCACTACTTCTTTATCTATCATCTGTCAGTGGGTATCTAGGCTCCTTCCATTATCTAGCTATTGTAAGTAGTTATGCAATGAACAGTGGGTAGTGCTATTATGGTTTCCTTTGGATACATGCCCAGTAGTGGGATTACTAGTTTTATTCCTAGTTTTTGCTTTTCCTTTGTTGAGGGTATATTAAAAAGGAGAGCAAAGGAGATACAAATCAAAAATGTGAGGAATGACCTTAACTTGGATTTAAAAAAAAAAGTTAATCTATGGAAGAGTTGGGAGTCAGAGAATGTGAGGATGGTTCAAGTTGGGGCAGGTGGCATGGGGTTGCTACAGGCAAGAAATATTATTTCAGCCTCAGGCATTCTGAACTGACAGCTGAGTAAAGAAAGAAAATCTAAGGTCATTTAGGTATATTATTAAAGTTTTGACAAGGAACTAGCAAAAGTTTCTGATGACTTGGGCTTAAGAAAGTTTGACTGTCTAATATTTTTAATAAAATGGTAATTAGTTCAGTGAAATGCAGCTTGCATCTCAGTCTATAATCAAATGCAGAGTTTGAGTGATGAGGGTAAGCAGTACATATTTTGAATAAGTACTTTTAACTACCTAAGTGAATTAAATAGCTATAAACTTAGAAAATATTACATACTTACCACAATTATACCTAGTTTCAAGATTACCTAATGAATTTCTTTTACTTTTTAATTAATTTACTTTTAAATGAAGGATTATTGCTTTACAATGTTGCGTTGGCTTCTGCCATATATTATCATGAATCAGCCCTAGGTTTACATATATCCCTTCCCTCCTAAACCTCTCCCCCACCTCACATTCAATTCCACCCTCTAGATAATCTCAGAGTACCATATTTGAGCTCCATGTGTCATACAACAAATTTCCACTGGCTATGTAATTTTACATATGGCAGTGTATATATATTTCAATGCTACTCTCTTAATTTGCCCCATCATCATCTTCTCCCTGTATCCACAGGTCTGTTGTCTGTGTCTGTGTCTCCATTTCCGTTCTGCAAATAGGTTCATCAGTATCATCTTTCTAGATTACATATACTGTGCTAATATAAAATATTTTTCTTTCTCTTTCTGACTTACTTCACTCTGTGTAATAGGGTCTAGGTTCATCCATCTTACTAGAACTGAGTCAAATGGATTCCTTCTTTATGACTGAGTAATATTCCACTGTATATATGTACCACTACTTCTTTATCTATCATCTGTCAGTGGGTATCTAGGCTCCTTCCATTATCTAGCTATTGTAAGTAGTTATGCAATGAACAGTGGGATGCATGTGTCTTTTTCTATTATGGTTTCCTTTGGATACATGCCCAGTAGTGGGATTACTAGTTTTATTCCTAGTTTTTGCTTTTCCTTTGTTGAGGGCTTTCTATTTGTATAGGGAGAGAAAGAGAAAACAGAGGGATGGGAGATGTTTCCTAGTGCAATACAAAAAGTCTTGAAAAAATAAATAAAATAAAATAAAAAATACCCTCGCCCCACCCTACCGCCAGCCAGCATTAAGACACAGCCTGATCAAAGCCTTAACGGGTCATCCTGGGGGGCGCAGTGCTGCCCACGCCCAGCCCTGTGAGTGATCCTGTATCCCAGAAGAGCCCGAGGCGCCCGCGGGAGGGAGGCCCTGGAGGCGCCCTCTCTGGTCCAGTGGGGCCTGACACACCACACTCCCAGCCTCCCCGAGACCAGTAGCATTAAAGTCGGACCCCGCCCCCATACCAAAAAGCTGCTGATGCTTTCAGATGAGTTGGTTCACCCTCCTCACTTCCAGTGGAAAGCTGGTGTGAACCTCAGTAGTGCCCACACTATTTTTAAGACTTCATTTCATGCAATAAACAGGTTCTAGCACGGGGCCCTGGCCCCGAGAAGTGCTTTGCCATGTACGGAAGGAACTGTGGCCATGTGACTTTTGAGTGATGTTTGCAGTAAAGACCTGCTTTTTCTAAAAAAATAAAAATAAAAAATAAAGCAGCCTTTTTCCCCAGGCAACTAAACAGAAGAAGTTTGGTTTTGTTTACTGCGACATACACATGAAGAGCGTACAGTCCATGCAATAGCACAGCCATTGGAAAGGACATCCTGATGCTGGCCCCAGTGCAAAACAGTCCAGCAATGCTGCCTGCTTTCCATCGCTACCGCCGCCACTGACACCTTCACTGCGGCTGCCTAGCCTGACTTAAAGAGGAGGATTGAAACTTGACCCAAGTAAAAATAGATGAAGTGCTTTGTCTCGTGTGTAACGTAGCTGCCAAAATTTCAGCCCACGATACAATGCTATGTAGGATTATATTTCTTGTCAGATTCCTTCTTGATATAGGCAGCAATGTCCTTCTCTATGTTGTACTTCTCCATAGCCTCCATGGCACAGTCAACAGCGTCTGGTTACATGTCCTCAGACATGTCTGCATTCCTGATCACTGCCTTCCCGTCAGACATCATGACACCAACGTCTGGACCCACTGAGGCTCAGGTTCTTCATGTCTCTTTTCAGAGAAGAATCCAGCGAGAGACAAAGTGATAGGTAAGAAATAGATTTATTCAGATTCAGAGAAGGCACAATCCACAGACAGAGTGTGGGCCATAGTAGAGCAAATCCAGCGGTGGCCTATTCCTAGTGTTTTCAGGCATGTTCATATGCTAAATTTCTTAAAAAGCACTTATGGATAACTTATTATGTGATCATCTCTTCATCCTACTTATTTAAATATGTGCATAAATATTACGTAACATTCCCTCCCAAACTTCTATAGAATTTTCTCAGAAATTTCTACAAGGGCAATACTAAAATCATTACTAAGTAACAAGTTTTTAAATACTGACATGTGAAATCTGAAGTGAAGTATTTGTGAGAATAGTCCTTTATGAAAAGTCATGGCTCTTTTTAAAATGCTAATTTTCTATTAATAACATGAATATAAGTAACGAAACCCCAGTACATCCTCTCATTGTAGATAGCATATCACACAGAGTATCATTCAGTTTAAAACTTATTACCACAGAACTGTGGAGAAATGAATGGCAACCCACTCCAATATTCTTGCCCAAAGAATTACATGGACAGAGGAACCTGGTGGGCAACAGTCTGTGGGGTTGCAAAGAGTCAGAGACAACTGAATGACTAACACACATGCACCCACAACACAGCACATTATTTATTATTTAGATATTGGTTCATTTATTTATGCCTACCAAAAAAAATTGTATTATAAATTGTATTTCTCATACAGGATCCATAGGGCTTAGAAGAGTACCATGTACATGATAAGCACTTAAAAGCTCAATATATATATAAAATACACGTTGCCAAGACTTTTCCTGATTCATGTAAAAGATACACAAAGGGAATTATGATGTCATACAACTCTTCCTATACTAAGTGATACGAATAGCAAGGGAGAAAAATAACAAGATCTGAATACAATTAAATCATAAATAAGGACTAGGTGATAAATGATATGGAACAGTAAATCATCAAATTAGGCAAGATCAGATTCTCAGGTAGATTGTTGGAAGTTGCTCCTTAGAGATTTATGATGGAATGCCTAAAAAGTAGGTTAAAATACATAGTCTCAAAGATCCATCAGCTTAGAAAGAACAGTCATTTACAAACGGAATAGAATATAAAGGTAAGAACAGGAGGTTTTCAGGATGCATGCAAAATTAATTGGAGTTAGAGAAAAATTTTGCTTGATATTAGTTATTATGTATTAACAGAAAGTACTTGCAATATAATATATAATTTTTCTGTATGATTTATAGCCATTGCTTGAATGGATTAAATGATTTGGTCATTACAGTGAAAGCTTAGACTATTTTATCTCTGGGAATAGAATTACTTGTTTGCTTAAGTCCATGATTAAATTAATGGGAAACAGAATTATCAAGATTTACATGAGGGGCTTTCCCGGTGGTCCAGTGGGTAAAGAGTCCGCCTTGCAGTGCAAGAGACACCAGTTTGATTCCTCTCCCGGGAAGATCCCACGTTCCATGGAGCAGCTGGACCCGTGTGTCCAATTACGAGCCAGCACTCTGAAGCACATGTGTCCAGAGCTGCTGCTCTGCAACGTGAGAGGCCACTGCAATGGGAGGCTCACACAGGCCAAAGAATAAAGATGGATCAAAACAGAAAACCGATAAAAGATAAAATAGGCCAAAATTAAAAGAAAATAATAATAATAACATGAGTCAGCAGTTTGCGTTAGAAGACCAAAATACTGCGGCTTCAGCATCAGTCCTTCCAATGAGTATTCAGGGTTGATTTCCCTTAAGATCAACTTGTTTGATCTTCTCGTTGTTGAAGGGACTCTGAAGTCTTCTCCAGCATCACAGTGCAAAGGCATAAATTCTTTGATGCTCTGCCTTCTTTACTGTCCACCTCTCACAACCATGTAGGCAAAGTTGATTTTAAAATAATCAATTTGAGACTCCTTGTACTTGCTCTAACAAAAGACTTCCACTATACAAAAGAAAGATACACTTTTCACTCATCTCAAAACACACTGTGTTCTATGGCCCTAGGTATGAAAATCTCTGGGGTTACCAAAAATTGAAGAACATTTTCATTAATAACTAATCAGTGTATCTTAAATACATACAGGTCATTTCTGCCTTATAAATTTCTGTCAAAAGTGAAGCACATAGGCTGAAACAGGATATTTTGAGAGATTTTTAATTTGGACATATAAAGTAGAATGCTGCAGCAAGAGTAATGCTAAACAGAGAAGTCCAGTAATCCTGAAAGCTAGTATGCTAGTTTTTGCATAATGAACTCATCTCTTCCATTCCATGACTATTGCCGAAGAATGCATCTCATGAGAGAGAGCTCAATGACAGCAAAGCATTATTGTAAGAAATATTTCATGATAAAAATGGCTATTACCTCCCATTTTTTAAGGTAAGCAATTATTTTCAGCTAGTGTTAAAATTCATCTCTAGCTAGGTCATTAGCTGGAAAGAAAAGCACCATTTCATTCACCAGCCACGACAGAAAAAAACATATAAAAATAAATTCTTTCAAACATTAACTGTATTGTTTCTAGGACAATTAAATTTTTGAGATGTATCTGTTAAAATCCACAGATAAAACTTTTAAGAAATTGCAGATTGGCTATATATTACTGAATCAGGAATCAAAATATGTTTATCAATTTTACATTGAAATATTCTAATTAAAGGCAGTATTCATCCTGTTTCCTTTTCTTATTGACAAAAACTAAAATTATGTGCAACTGGCCATACCTAGCATATTTTATAACCAGAGACCTTGTTCTTTCATTGAATATTTTGATAATGATATTTAATAAAATCAATGCAGATTTTTCTGAATTTACACTATATCCTTACGTTTCATTACATTTTACACCAAAATGTAAAAACTGGAGTCCACTATATTTGTACAAACACACTTAGGCAACATTATCCTAGTGGTGCTTAATGTCAGTAATGTCTCTTTATAGATTCCTTGTCATCAATGGAAGTCATCATGTATCTCAGGAAGATGGATGATGGTGTATTACTGAAAGCCCTAATAGCCAAAGAGCAACCTCAGGGCACGAAGATTAAAATAATCTTATTTTCCTTTGCTGACAACATCAGGTCTTCAGGGGATTTCTGGTATCTGCTAAGAGGTTACAATCATTTGCAACAAGTTTATAATGAGGATGTAATTTTTATCATCCCATCTAATCTTTCTCTCAGATATTCCTCTGCATAACACTACAGCACCACCACACTTTTACCAAGACTGAACTGGAAGAGGATCTCTGCAAGGTATCTAAGAAGCTGTGATGAATTTAGAATTATCTGAAATGGTTAGAGTTTTGGTGATGTCCAGACATCACCAGAGAAGCTCAACAAAGTGGATTTATCAATGATGAAATAAATGAAAATAAAAATATATAATGATATAGAGAATGAAAAAAGATATATAATGACAATGATTCTGTCTCACACCAGTAATTCAGATCCCACTGCTTCGTTTTACCCAATAATTAATAATGTTTAACTGTCTATTCTTTAGTTTTATATATTTTTTAATTGATTCTAGATCAAGTTTATGTTCATCAGTCTAAAGCCAAAAATTTCTGATCTGACTGTCACTTAGTTATCTCAGCAAGTAAGAGACGAAAGTCTTGAATTAACTCTGTGGACATCTCTGCAAGTAGTCTATTTTTTATACTAGAAATTTTAAGGAGCTCTTTCTCTTTATCACAGTTTCATCATACAAGTGACTGAGATTCTAAGACAGTTCAACTAAACAGATCTACAAGTACCAGAGAACAGTGATAAAAACTACATATAACATATATTATGACTGTGTTAGTATGAGGTGAATATAAGCCAGGCAAGTTTCACTGCTAAATATTTCTTATTATTTGTTTTCTTTTGATTTTAAAAGATACTAAAATGAAAACATTTCCCTAGGCCCCTAGTATATTGTACATTTTGGGCACTATTTCACCTGTGCCTCAGAGGTTAAATTAGTCTTGGTGGATAAACGGTTCCTCATGTAGTTTTGTGATACCTAAGTGACTCCATTTTGAAAAAGCCCTTGATTTTAGACACCCAGGAATTCCCGGAAAAACCACCAGAGCCAAGACCACCCCTTGCCTGATGCGAGGAACCAATCACTAGAAAGAAGGGAGGTGCCGAGAATTCCAGGACGCTGACTTGGGCACTACAACCAATCAGAATAAGACACACGAGCCTAAACTAGCAGCTAACCTATCATGTTCATCCACGACTGGAAATCCCCGACTACCCCCGCCCCTGCAGAAATCTGTAATAAAAGCCTGTGCCAAACCTTGCTCTGGGCTCCCATCCCACAGCTGCTGCATTGGTGTGAATGGGAGTCCCTGCTCGAGCTTGTATAAACGGTTCCTCTTGCTTTTGCATCAAGCCTGACTTCTGTGGTGCATTTGGGGGAGATTTTACGACTTGGGCACAACAGTTTCCTCAAAAGACCAAGTTTCTTAACATAAGATCCATGCCAAGAATCTGCAACACAGATGACAGCAAAGAGTCAAATGAAGTATCATGCAAGAAGATGAAATATAAGGAAGAAAAATAATCTCACATAACATGACCTCTCAAACAAAAATTTTAGAGGTCATAAGCTTTCAAATAAAAATTACCATCTTTTAGAGTCCGCCTTGCAATGCAAGGAGCACCACTTCGATCCCTGGCCCGGGAAGATCCCACGTGCCATGGAGCAGCTGGACGTGTGTGCTCAAATCTTGAATTAACTCTGTGGACATCTCTGCAAGTAGTCTATTTTTTATACTAGAAATTTTAAGGAGCTCTTTCTCTTTATCACAGTTTCATCATACAAGTGACTGAGATTCTAAGACAGTTCAACTAAACAGATCTACAAGTACCAGAGAACAGTGATAAAAACTACATATAACATATATTATGACTGTGTTAGTATGAGGTGAATATAAGCCAGGCAAGTTTCACTGCTAAATATTTCTTATTATTTGTTTTCTTTTGATTTTAAAAGATACTAAAATGAAAACATTTCCCTAGGCCCCTAGTATATTGTACATTTTGGGCACTATTTCACCTGTGCCTCAGAGGTTAAATTAGTCTTGGTGGATAAACGGTTCCTCATGTAGTTTTGTGATACCTAAGTGACTCCATTTTGAAAAAGCCCTTGATTTTAGACACCCAGGAATTCCCGGAAAAACCACCAGAGCCAAGACCACCCCTTGCCTGATGCGAGGAACCAATCACTAGAAAGAAGGGAGGTGCCGAGAATTCCAGGACGCTGACTTGGGCACTACAACCAATCAGAATAAGACACACGAGCCTAAACTAGCAGCTAACCTATCATGTTCATCCACGACTGGAAATCCCCGACTACCCCCGCCCCTGCAGAAATCTGTAATAAAAGCCTGTGCCAAACCTTGCTCTGGGCTCCCATCCCACAGCTGCTGCATTGGTGTGAATGGGAGTCCCTGCTCGAGCTTGTATAAACGGTTCCTCTTGCTTTTGCATCAAGCCTGACTTCTGTGGTGCATTTGGGGGAGATTTTACGACTTGGGCACAACAGTTTCCTCAAAAGACCAAGTTTCTTAACATAAGATCCATGCCAAGAATCTGCAACACAGATGACAGCAAAGAGTCAAATGAAGTATCATGCAAGAAGATGAAATATAAGGAAGAAAAATAATCTCACATAACATGACCTCTCAAACAAAAATTTTAGAGGTCATAAGCTTTCAAATAAAAATTACCATCTTTTAGAGTCCGCCTTGCAATGCAAGGAGCACCACTTCGATCCCTGGCCCGGGAAGATCCCACGTGCCATGGAGCAGCTGGACCGGTGTGTGCTCTGGAGCACACGCGCCCAGAGCCAGTGCTCTGCAAAGAGAGAGGTCACTACAATAGACACTTCAAAGAATAAAGATGGATGAAAAAGAAACGATGACTTACAGGCCAAAGAATAAAAAGTAAAGAATTAGAAGTATGAAAAAAGATGATTTGGGAAATGAAAATATTCAGATGCTGAAATAAAAATTTATTCACACATATAACAAACAATAAATATTAGATACAACACAGCTGAAAAAAGCTTTAGCACACTGGAGAATAAACATGGGTAGTCTGAAATGAAGCATGCAGAAAAATAAATGTGGCTAGAATGAGTAGCTCCATTATATAGTTAAAAGACGTTAATGAGGGAGGGAATATTGACAAAGAGGATAATGGAACACTTAAGACTATTTAAAGATAGAATATTATTGTCATGGGCAAGTAAAGGCATGCTTGCTTCTCACAGGAAAGATTAAGAAAAGATTTCAAGGCTAAGCAGACAAATGTCTCCTCACACTAAGGATATGCAATGCCTGCAAGCCTCGCCTCTCTGAGACCAAAACAGAGCACAAAGGTTCTTCCTCTTACCCGCTTTTTATGATAATGAAACACTTCACAAAAGGAGCGCCCTTTGTAACTTAAGAATTGTAAGAATGTTTCTCAAGAGCAAAGGTGTTGGTCGGGGAGGAAGGGCTCTGGTGATGACCTCTTTTGCATCTCTAGAGAGCCAAAAAGCTTCTTCATGATTATTAATTAACTTGAGATTTCTAGTTGGAAAAAATATAAAAAGGGTGAAGGAAGATTGGGTGGGAGGCTCGCTCATGGAGATCGGCTGCGCCTGATGTGAGATCTCCAGCTCTGGGGTAAGAACATCTGTTAGCATTTGATTGAGTTCTGATTATTTCTGATTATCTGTGCTTGCATTTATTTGATGATTAATAAACCCACTCTTGGTTTGACAATAGAGACCACAACACTTTATTGTTGAAGTCCGAGGCTCACACCCTGAGTTGACTACACCGTGTTTGCAAAAAAGTCTCTAAGCTATTTAATATAGTGCCTCTCAGTAAGAACTAGTGAGACTAGTAATCAGAGTAAGCTCCAGCTCGGTGCCCACGACATTATGACTGAATATTTTTAGCACTAAATAATTTTTGGATCCTCAGTTTAAAAGCATCACCAAGCTACATTAGCAGAGCTGAGTAAATCTTAGAAAAAATCATTAATTAGCCATTGCATCTTGAAATTGTAGAACATCAAAAATATACAAATATGGAAACAAAAAAGACAGATCTGCAAAAGCATGACAAACAGATTAGCAGATTATTTTATAAGCAGGAATGAATCAGTAGACAACAGGGTCATAGCTTCAGAGTGAATGGGAAACATTTGTAAACTGGCATTCAGTTACTCTCTACTGGAGCTCAAGTGTAAGGGTACACTGTTGACATTTCAGGGAAATGATGCAGAACGGTACTATCTAGAAACCCTCAGTGAACAGATTACTAAAGACAATCATTCATTGCAATGAAAAATAAATGCAGCAGAAAATTAATCCAGAAATTTAAAAAGAGATGAGGGAAGCTACAGGTGAACAAAGAAATTTACACAGTAAATCAGAATGTATGAGTAATATTTACTGTATGCTTCAAATAAGTAAATAAATACTAATGCAAATTTTCCATTCAAAGCAAACTAGAATTAAAGATATAAATAATATAGAAAAGGGGAAAAGAAGTTCAAAGAGAAATCATTACACTCTGATTTTATTTCTTATCCTACAAAAGGCCAAACATTCTAGCTAATTTTAATTAGAGCTAACATATCTATGCTAAAATATTACATGTGCTACAGGAAAACTAACATATATAAACCATTAAAGAAAAATTCTATATGAAAAGGATTTTATCAATCCTACAAAAGTAAGAAATTTTAAAAAGTAACAAAAAGCAAAGGGGTTCCCCTGGTGGTCCAGTGGGTAAGGACACCGCCTTCCAGTGCAAGGGGCGCCGGTTCGATCCCTGGCCTGGGAAGTGCACAGCCGGGCCTTGGTTTGACAATAGAGACCACAACACTTTATTGTTGAAGTCCGAGGCTCACACCCTGAGTTGACTACACCGTGTTTGCAAAAAAGTCTCTAAGCTATTTAATATAGTGCCTCTCAGTAAGAACTAGTGAGACTAGTAATCAGAGTAAGCTCCAGCTCGGTGCCCACGACATTATGACTGAATATTTTTAGCACTAAATAATTTTTGGATCCTCAGTTTAAAAGCATCACCAAGCTACATTAGCAGAGCTGAGTAAATCTTAGAAAAAATCATTAATTAGCCATTGCATCTTGAAATTGTAGAACATCAAAAATATACAAATATGGAAACAAAAAAGACAGATCTGCAAAAGCATGACAAACAGATTAGCAGATTATTTTATAAGCAGGAATGAATCAGTAGACAACAGGGTCATAGCTTCAGAGTGAATGGGAAACATTTGTAAACTGGCATTCAGTTACTCTCTACTGGAGCTCAAGTGTAAGGGTACACTGTTGACATTTCAGGGAAATGATGCAGAACGGTACTATCTAGAAACCCTCAGTGAACAGATTACTAAAGACAATCATTCATTGCAATGAAAAATAAATGCAGCAGAAAATTAATCCAGAAATTTAAAAAGAGATGAGGAAAGCTACAGGTGAACAAAGAAATTTACACAGTAAATCAGAATGTATGAGTAATATTTACTGTATGCTTCAAATAAGTAAATAAATACTAATGCAAATTTTCCATTCAAAGCAAACTAGAATTAAAGATATAAATAATATAGAAAAGGGGAAAAGAAGTTCAAAGAGAAATCATTACACTCTGATTTTATTTCTTATCCTACAAAAGGCCAAACATTCTAGTTAATTTTAATTAGAGCTAACATATCTATGCTAAAATATTACATGTGCTACAGGAAAACTAACATATATAAACCATTAAAGAAAAATTCTATATGAAAAGGATTTTATCAATCCTACAAAAGTAAGAAATTTTAAAAAGTAACAAAAAGCAAAGGGGTTCCCCTGGTGACACCGCCTTCCAGTGCAAGGGGCGCCGGTTCGATCCCTGGCCTGGGAAGATCCCACGTGCCACGGAGCTGCTGGACCGATGTGTCCAACTACCGAGCCCGCTCATGTGCCTAGAGCCTGCGCTCTGCAATGACAGATGCCACCGCGATGGGAGGCCCACAGGAGCCAAAGAACAAAGATGGATGAAAATGGAGAAATGAAGGACCAATAGAAGTGGCCCGCCTGCTCCCCTCCCTCCGCAACCCGACCCCCGCCCAAAATAAATAAATAAATCTTTACAAAAAAAAAAAAGCACAGCAAATTAAGAACACAATTTAAGGTGATAATAATGGCAATATATCTCTATAGTTACTATAATCACATGTTAACCTCATTTATTAAAAATGATAGCACTTCCCTTATACTTTGTATTGTTTTAACTAATTAAACTAGGCATACTTTCACAGAATAAGTAAAAATTAATGGAGGTAGGAAGATCACCTGAAAAAGAGGAACTTTCCTCCCAAGAAAATTCTTGTGCCTCAATATTTATAATAAAAAATGAAATTAAGACAAAAATATCAAGTAGAAAATATAAACTATGAAAAGTAAGGGTACACAAGTAATATTTTAAAAGAGTCACACATACATATGTGGCTTCTAAGACGGCTCAGTTATAAAGAATCTGCCTGGCAATGCAGGAGACGCAAGAGACATGAGTTTGATCCCTGGGCTGGGAAGATTCTCAGACGAGGAACTGGAAACCCACTCCAGTACACTTAGTGAATAGAGAATCCCAGGGACAAAGTAACCTGACAGGCTATAGTCTAAAGTGTCGAAAAGACTCAGATACAACTGAGCAATAGAGCATATACATATGTAATTAAAATATACTTAAACTATATAAAGAAAAATACAGATAAAACAACAGACTTATAAGAAATTCACAAATCCACAACTATAATAGAAAATTAAAAACACACCCTACCAGCCAAAAATTACTTTGTACATGAAAGACCAGCATGAAATAATTTAAATGTTATATGCCTATAAACTATATAAATAGATTTAGCAATTATTATGCACAACTGAGTCCCAACTCTATCTGATGATGGAGGTGTACAATCTAGAAAGCATTTTTTTTCACATTTAACAGGACTAAAAAGTAGATTTTTTAAAGATATGTTTATGCACCACCAATGTTTTAATATTGACCAATATCAAGTTTTCATATACCATAACAATCTAGGAAGAATAAAGTTGAATGAGCTTTTAATTAAGGTCAATAATTTCTAAACTTAAGTTTGAATATTTATCCAATACCACTCCAACAATATTATTAACTAAAATAATGAACTGTGGACTTCACTGGTGGTCCAGTGGGTAAGGACACTGCCTTGCAATGTGAGGGGTGCCAGTTCAAGCCTTGGCCTGGGAAGATCCCATGGGCTGCGGAACGACTGGACCGATGTGTCCAACTATGGAGCCGGAGTTCGGGAGTGCATGTGCCTAGAGCCTGTGCTCTGTAGTGACAGAAGCCATTGCAATGGGAGGCCCACACAGGCCAAAGAACAAAGATGGATGAAAACAAATAAATGAAAGACCAATAGAAGTGGCCAGAAAAAAAAAAAATCAACTGCATTATCAACGCCTTTAAAGGCAAAGGTAATAGCAGTAGTGTTTTAGTGGCTGTAATCCTGTCATATATTACAGTTAAATTTTTCAGAGACAATTTAGGGCATTAACAAGCAAAATGCCAACATGTGAATAAAGCCTATAAAATAAACTTTGAGACAAACAATCATTCTAGTGGCAACACAAATATTTACATTGCATTTCAATCATCAATGCCAGAGTTGGAAAAGATCTCAGCAAGAGATAAAACCTAACAAAGCTAGCTGCTTATAGATTTTTTTCAGCAATATGGCATATTAAATAAAAATGACTAGCTAAGACTATCACTCCACAAAGCAAAATTTAAGATAAACTCCGAAGAAATAACCCTTGAAATTCCTACCATTTAAATGATCCATAAGATCTCTTGTGTTTCACAGTGAGATTGAAGCACCTAGCAAAGAGATGAGATCATACATAATCATTTGTTAATATATTTTCAAAAAATTAGTCAGACAATATAGCCAATCATATTTCAAGCATAGTGGGTATGTTAGTTTTAAAGTAAGAGTTGTAATAAAGTTGTCATATTATTGGGCCACTAGGTCATAAGGAATGGAGGAAACTGTCCATGGTAAGAAGTGTTCTTAATTCAATATTGGACTTAAGCAAACAAATAATTCTCTTCACAAAGGTAAAAAAATAATGACTGAAGTGAAAATAATAATAAAAATAAAGTGATAATGATATTATGTACTATTTTACTGCTTACTTTATCAGGTTATTTTCACATATGCTTAAGAATACCTCAGAAATTGTTTTTTGTTTTACAGAGTTTTGTTGTTTACAGATATATATAATTCCAACTTAGTCATATGTGTATCCCATTCCCCGCCATCCCACCCCTCTAGGCCATCGCATAGTCCCCATGTATGATTCCTTAGTTCCACAGCACACTGACAATAGTTATCTCTTTTACATAAGATAAAAGGATTCCGTGTTGCTCTTTCCATATCACTCATCCACTTTTCTCTCTCTCCAATGTCCATAAGTCTGTTCTCTATTACTGTTTTTCCATTAATGCTGTGTGTGTATTTATCAGTATGAACATACTAGATTCCATAAATATGTGTTAGTATACTCTATTTGTTCTTCTCTTTTGGACATACTTCACTTTGTATAACAGGCTCTAGATTCATCCATCTCATTAGGACTAAATCTTCTGCATTTCTTTTTGTGGCTGAGAAGTAAAGAATAGTTCAAGATTTTTTTACCCACACATACATGGTCAACTGGAGAAGGAAATAGCAACCCACTCCAGTATTCTTGCCTGGGGAATACCATGGACAGAGGACCCTGGTGGGCTACAGTCCATGAGGTCACAAAAGGGTCAGGCATCACTTAGTGACTCAAAAAATATGGTCAATTAATTTATGATGAGTCAAGAATATACAATGAAGAAAAAACAGCATCTTCAAAAAATGGCATTGGGAAAACTAGAGCTACATGCAAAAGAATGAAACTGGATGGCTGTCTTAAACCATATGCAAAAATTAACTCATACTAAATTAAAGACTTAAATGTAAGACCTGAAAACATAAAATTTCTGGAAGAAAATGTAGGCAGTAAGCTTCTTCACTAGGCCTTGGTGATGATCTGGGTAGGGGGGTACAGAGTGGGGCAGGCGGACCACTTCGAATGCTCTTTCATTTATCCATTTTTCATCCATCTTTGTTCTTTGGCCCATGTAGGCCTCCCATTGTAGTGGCCTCTGTTCTCGCAGAGCACCGGCTCTGGGCGCATGCACTCCAGAGCTCCGGCTTGGTAATTGGACACATCAGTCCAGCCGCTCTGCGGCACGGATCTTCCCAGGCCAGGGATCGAACCAGCACCCCTTGTACTGCAAGGTGGTGTCCTTACCCCCTGGACCACCAGGGAAGCCTGGTGATGATTTTTTTAATCTGACATCAAATGCAAAATCAACAAAAAATAAACAAGTAGTACTATATAAAAAGTTTCTGTACAGTAAAGAAAACCATCAATAAAAGGAAAAATTGAATGAGAAAATTTATGCTAATAATATATCTGGTAATGGGTTAATATCCAAAATGTATTAAGAACTCATACAACCCAAGAGCAAGGCAACAATAACAACAACAATTTTATTTTTTTAAAAATAGGCAGAAGATCTGCATAGGCATTTTTCAAAAAGACATACAGATGGCCAACAGGTACATGAGAAGATATTCGGTACCAGTAATCCTCAAGGAAATGCAAATCAAAACCACAGGGAGGGACTTCCCTGGTGGTCCAGTGGCTAAGACTCTGTGCTTCTAATGCAGGGAGCTGGGTTTGATCCCTGGTCAGGGAACTAGATCCCACATGCCACAACTAAGACCCAGTGCAGCCAAATAAAGATAAATAAAGCAAAAATTAAAAACACACATACACACACACACACACACACACACACACACACACAGGGAAACATTACCTCAATCCTAATACAACTGCAGTCACCCAAAAGACAAGAAATAACAAGTGTTGGTGAAGATGCAGAGAAAATGGGAATCCCTAGTGCATTGCTGGTGTCAATATAAACTGGTGGAGCTGCTGTGGGAAAGAGGACAATGATTTCTCCAAAAATTAAAAACAGCATTTTTCTGGTTGTTGGGGTATAAGGCATTATGAGCAGTAATGTCTCCCAGGACACCCTCTAGGAGGCAGAGGAGGAAGTCCTACACAGGAACCCATGCAAGCACTAGAAGTTCTTGGAGACAGTGGAGCTTCAAATCAGCCTTAAGAACTATGACCCACTGACAGAAAAACACTGCTCAGTCACCGTCAGGCTGTGGTGAGGTTAAATCTGTGGCTATCCCCACAAGGACACTGAGGCGTTAAAGAAACTCAACAAAAATAAGACATTGATCAAGAAGTCAGCCAAGAACTACGATGCCTTTTTGGCTTCCGAGTCTCTGATCAAGCAGATTCCACAAATCCTGGGTACAGGCCTGAATGAGGCTGGCAAGTTCCCTTCCTTGCTGATTCACAATGATAACATGGAGACCAAAGTTGATGAAGTGAAGTCCATGGCAGTGGCTGTTGGCCACATGAGGATGACAGATAACGAGCTTGTGTACAATATTCACTTAGCTGTCAACTTACTGGTGTCAAAAAAAATTGGCAGAATGTCCAAGTTTTGTACATTAAGAACACCTTCAGCCAACCTCAGCACCCTGGGCAAACCTCAGTACCTGTACTTAGACACAGTATAATAAACCATACTACCACCGTTAAAAAAATAAATAGAAATACCATGAAATAACCCAAGAATTCCACTCATGGGTATTTATCTGAAGAAAATAAAAACACTAACTTAAAAAGATCTATGCACCCCATGTTAATTGCAGCATTATTTACAATACCAAGACCTAGAAATAATCTGTCTCCATCAATGGAAGGATAGATAAAGACCTTTTGACATATATGTACAATATAATAGTAGCCATAAAAAAAAAAATGAAGTCTTGCAACAACATGGATGGACTCTGAGGTAATTATGCAAAGTGAAATAAAGAAAGACAAGTACCACACAATCTCACTTGTATGTGGAATCTAAAAGCAAACACACACACAAAAACGGAGCTCATAGATACAGAAGATACACAAGTGATTGCCAGAGGATGGGGGTGGCTGGTAGGAGAAATATGCAAAGGAAGTCAAAAGTATAAAATTTCAGTTATAAAGTAAATAAATCTTGGGGAATTTATGTACAGCATGGTGACTAAAGTTACCAACAATGTATTACATATTTATAGGTTTCTAAAAGAGAAACTAATATCACAAGATAAAAAATTTTGGTAACTATGTAAGGTGACAAATGTAAATTATACTTATTCTGCTGATTGTTTCACAACATATACAAATATTAAATCATTATTTTGTATACCTGAAACTAACTTAACATTATATGTCAATTAGTCCTCAATAAAAATGAAGTGATAAACGTTAAAATAAAATTTTTTCCTCCAAAATCTAGCAGAAGAATTAAAGACCAGAAATTATTGCCTATGTTCATGTGAGAGGACATTGAGAGAACTGAAATTCTAATCCAGGTATATTTGATTTCAAAGCCTGAATTCTTTCCAAGGATACCTGATACTTCTCCAAAGAAAGTGATAAGTGATACAATGTAATATATAATCTAGTTCCTATATTTAAAAAAAGACCAAGTAGAATTTAATCCTCAGGTCTTATTAACTGTGTTAGTCTGATGAAAAATTTCTGTTGTCTTTTCCAAAGTTTCTTGGAAATGTTTTCTAACTGAGGGAACAAGATGAAATATAATAAATTAGTTAACAACAAACATTTTAAAAATTGATCAAAGACATTTATTTTGGTTCTTATTTTTAATTTATTGACTGTTCTATATTAAAGGAGGACAAATAAAAATAAGCATGAGAGAAAACCTTATAGAAATATCAGTTGAAGATCTGAATGATAGATTAGATGAATGCACAGATTACTTTTAATTCAAATTTTTATACTTGCCAGTGAGAGCCAGACTGGTCCTTCAAAGATTCCTAGTTTCTAAATTCTTAATTATTCACAACTGTACCAGTATGAAATATCTTATAGGCAAATAATATTAAAGTGTATAGTGTGACAGTATGCAGCATTTCTCTATAGTTTTTATTTCAACAGATACATCTACTAGTTTTAATTCTTTTTGGAGCTCATAGATACAGAAGATACACAAGTGATTGCCAGAGGATGGGGGTGGCTGGTAGGAGAAATATGCAAAGGAAGTCAAAAGTATAAAATTTCAGTTATAAAGTAAATAAATCTTGGGAATTTATGTACAGCATGGTGACTAAAGTTACCAACAATGTATTACATATTTATAGGTTTCTAAAGAGAAACTAATATCACAAGATAAAAAATTTTGGTAACTATGTAAGGTGACAAATGTAAATTATACTTATTCTGCTGATTGTTTCACAACATATACAAATATTAAATCATTATTTTGTATACCTGAAACTAACTTAACATTATATGTCAATTAGTCCTCAATAAAAATGAAGTGATAAACGTTAAAATAAAATTTTTTCCTCCAAAATCTAGCAGAAGAATTAAAGACCAGAAATTATTGCCTATGTTCATGTGAGAGGACATTGAGAGAACTGAAATTCTAATCCAGGTATATTTGATTTCAAAGCCTGAATTCTTTCCAAGGATACCAGATACTTCTCCAAAGAAAGTGATAAGTGATACAATGTAATATATAATCTAGTTCCTATATTTAAAAAAAGACCAAGTAGAATTTAATCCTCAGGTCTTATTAACTGTGTTAGTCTGATGAAAAATTTCTGTTGTCTTTTCCAAAGTTTCTTGGAAATGTTTTCTAACTGAGGGAACAAGATGAAATATAATAAATTAGTTAACAACAAACATTTTAAAAATTGATCAAAGACATTTATTTTGGTTCTTATTTTTAATTTATTGACTGTTCTATATTAAAGGAGGACAAATAAAAATAAGCATGAGAGAAAACCTTATAGAAATATCAGTTGAAGATCTGAATGATAGATTAGATGAATGCACAGATTACTTTTAATTCAAATTTTTATACTTGCCAGTGAGAGCCAGACTGGTCCTTCAAAGATTCCTAGTTTCTAAATTCTTAATTATTCACAACTGTACCAGTATGAAATATCTTATAGGCAAATAATATTAAAGTGTATAGTGTGACAGTATGCAGCATTTCTCTATATAGTTTTTTATTTCAACAGAAACTCTTATACATCTACTGAGGATGAATAATTCACATGAGGTCTGTATGTCTATTTTCTTTGTATTTGTCCAACAATTTCCTTCCTTTTGGTGACACTAATAAGTCAACATGGAGAGGCCCTGGCATCTTAGTTGCTCTTCTGAGAAAGGAAACCCTTTTAACTTTAAAGGACAATGTATTCATCTGGAATTCTTTTCATTTATTATTTAAATGCTCCCTTGAACAATCTGTGTATTCCTTCACTAGATAAAATATCAGGTTAAGAATAGCTGGGGACTAACTTTTCACTTCAACTTGAATAATTGTGGGAAGACAGTATGACAGTGGAAGTTTAAATGATACATCTAACTTACTGTTCCTTAGAGAACCACAGGAGGAATTTAAATTACAAAACAGACAACAACCTAAATATTGTCAGCTCAGCAGAAGCCTCCCTCAGTTCATCTGAGGTCCTACTGAGAATTTTCTTGTCGTTTGTCTCATGCTAATTTTCCAATGATAAACTGTGATGTCGAGCTTACATTTTTCTTATACTTGCATTTCTCTACAAGATGTTAATACAATCAAAAGGACAAATACAGTATGTTATATGAAGCAAAAAAGAAAGTAGTTCTGAGTTTTTAAAAGAAAAATTCATGGAAATGCAGGAATTAGGTATGAACACAGGCATAAAAAACACAGAATTATCTTTGTTACATACCACAGATTATAAGAAATATCACTCTTACCATAGTGCATTTATAGTGGAGTAGTAGAAGAGCTAACAGAACATGGTAAACCATGAGATTTCCTTTGGGTCTACCTCCTATCATATCCTTCTTGTGGGTTTTTTTTCCCCTGATGCATACATCCAGACTTACCCAGGTCACCGAAAACCTGGACTATAGTACACTTGAGACTGGCATATCAATTTAAAAATTACTAAAAAGAAAATCCCATAGAGCACCAAGATAACAAAGAAACGTCCCCAACTTATACTTTTGGACTTTTTTAAATTTAAGTTTTGTTCGTGTAAGACACAATCACACACAAGCATATTTACAGAGCAATACAAATGTGAAGTGGAAGCTGGTTCAACAATTTAATAGAAAACAGGCACTGATAAATGTGCAAATACTACTTCTCTTGGACGCAGTCTATAATTTACTTTTAGACAAAGCTGTTAAACACACACTCAAGAGATGGTTTTTTGCAGAAGTGTTACCTAATTATTCTTTATAATCTTAATGATATTTGTAATATGAGTATCAGAGTAAGCTTGTCTTGGCTAAGCTTGTCCTTTAAGACAGAGTAAGCTTGTCCTTTAAATCTCAGACTTGGTTATTTATCTCAGATTGTTTTTCTCTAATTAGTTTCATGACAATAAATACATATCCACATGTTCTATCATCCAACCATGGAATACCGATGTGAATGAAGCAGGCCCAAGCCAGAGGGCAAGACTTGGATCAGCAAAAGTCAGCTGCACAACAATAAAGCAGGGTAAACTTTCACTGCAGATCCCTTGCTATTTGGGGAGAGAGAAGACCTCACGCAGCAAGCTTAGTAACCATCACAACGAGAGTACACTACTGCTATCAAGAACGTTAAGACTTTTCTTTCTTATAAGGCTCGATGAGTGTAATAGTCAGTGCCAGAAGTAATCAGTGATTTACCCTCTATTTCATTGTAAACAATCATACGTATTCCAAATTATAAACCAAATCTTACATCATCCTAGATAATCTGCATTTTCCAGATCTTTTTAGATATTATTTATTTTTAGCTGCACCAGGTCTTTATTGCTGTGCACGGACTTTCTCTAGTTGCAGAGAGCAGGGGCTACTCTCTAGTTATGTTGTACAGGCTTCTCACTGTGGTGGCCTCTCCTGTTGAGGAGCACTGGTGTTTAGGCACGTGCGATCAGTCACTGAGACCTATGGGCTTACTTTCCCCTGAGGCATGTTGAATATTCCTGGATCAGGGATGGAACCCATGCTCCAGCCACTGGGCCACGAGAGAAGCCCAATTTTCTGAATTTTTTAAGGACTCATTTTTCTTTTTTTCTTTTTTTAACATAGTTTTAGATTCACAGTAACACTGACAAGAAGGGACAGAGATCGGAAATCTACACTGACACATCATTATCACCAGTCATAATTACATCTTGGTGGTATACTTTTCCGTGGCTTCAAACAACTGTAGAGGTGGCATGAATCCACCATCATCCTATCATACAGAGTATTTCCACTTCCCTAATTCTTATATTAAGTTCTTGATGCATTTGGAGTTAATTCTATAGAGAGTGATGTAGGGGTCCAACTTCACTCTTCTGCCTATAGATATTCAGTTGTCTCAGCACAGCATCATATGTTGACCAGACTATTTTTTCTCCATTGAATGGGTCTGACAACTAGTGATACATATGTGAGTTTATTTCTGTACTCTTAAGTCCATTCAGCTGGTCTACACGTCTGTCCTTATAATAACATCACACCATTCTGACTACTTTAGCTTTCCTGTGAGTTTTGAAATCTGGAGGTGCTAACTCCTTCAATTTTTTTATTTTCATTATTATTTTAGCTATTGGGGGCTCACTGTGGCTCCTATGATTTTCAAGCTTGGCTTTTCCATTTCTGCTAAAAGGAAATTATGATATATGTCAAATGTGTCCATTTATCTAGAAAATATCATTTGCTGGTTAAAGTATTCTGATACTTAAGTTTCTATAAAATGGAGAGTTAATATTCCTTTCTTAATTTCCAGTTTTGGTTATCCAGGTCTCTCTTCACTAGAGAAATCCTTGGCTAAAGATTTGTTGATTTTAATACTCTTTAGAGAAATAATCTGGTTTTATTGATCTTGTTGTCTTCTATCCTCTAACTTATCTCTACTGCAATATTTATTATTCCCTTCCTTCTGATGACTTTATGTTACTTTGTCTTTATATTTCTACCTCTTTAGGTATAAACATAGTTTGCTACTTTGAGATCTTTCTTGTTAATGTAGATATTTAGATACATTTGAGTAGTAGTTTGCTGCATCCTATATGTCTAAGTATTACGCATTTTCATTCTCATTCATTTTAAAATCTGTTAGATTTTCCTTAGATTCTTCTTTGACCAATTGGTTCATTGAGAGTGTGAAGTTTAATTTCAATGTATTTGTGAATTTTCTAGTTTCCTTTATTTCTTTCCTGCTTTATTCTGCAGCAATTAAGATATGGAACTTTTTATGATTTTAATCTTTTTAAATTTACTGAAAATTATTTGATGGTCTGACATATACTTTATTCTGGAAAATGTTCCATTCTGGAAAGTATACCTAAGAATAATGTGTAATCTCTTATTGTTAGGTACAATGTTTCTGTATATTAAGCATGATTGGCAAAGGTGTGTCCAACTTCACTCTTCTGCCTATAGATATTCAGTTGTCTCAGCACAGCATCATATGTTGACCAGACTATTTTTTCTCCATTGAATGGGTCTGACAACTAGTGATACATATGTGAGTTTATTTCTGTACTCTTAAGTCCATTCAGCTGGTCTACACGTCTGTCCTTATAATAACATCACACCATTCTGACTACTTTAGCTTTCCTGTGAGTTTTGAAATCTGGAGGTGCTAACTCCTTCAATTTTTTTATTTTCATTATTATTTTAGCTATTGGGGGCTCACTGTGGCTCCTATGATTTTCAAGCTTGGCTTTTCCATTTCTGCTAAAAGGAAATTATGATATATGTCAAATGTGTCCATTTATCTAGAAAATATCATTTGCTGGTTAAAGTATTCTGATACTTAAGTTTCTATAAAATGGAGAGTTAATATTCCTTTCTTAATTTCCAGTTTTGGTTATCCAGGTCTCTCTTCACTAGAGAAATCCTTGGCTAAAGATTTGTTGATTTTAATACTCTTTAGAGAAATAATCTGGTTTTATTGATCTTGTTGTCTTCTATCCTCTAACTTATCTCTACTGCAATATTTATTATTCCCTTCCTTCTGATGACTTTATGTTACTTTGTCTTTATATTTCTACCTCTTTAGGTATAAACATAGTTTGCTACTTTGAGATCTTTCTTGTTAATGTAGATATTTAGATACATTTGAGTAGTAGTTTGCTGCATCCTATATGTCTAAGTATTACGCATTTTCATTCTCATTCATTTTAAAATCTGTTAGATTTTCCTTAGATTCTTCTTTGACCAATTGGTTCATTGAGAGTGTGAAGTTTAATTTCAATGTATTTGTGAATTTTCTAGTTTCCTTTATTTCTTTCCTGCTTTATTCTGCAGCAATTAAGATATGGAACTTTTTATGATTTTAATCTTTTTAAATTTACTGAAAATTATTTGATGGTCTGACATATACTTTATTCTGGAAAATGTTCCATTCTGGAAAGTATACCTAAGAATAATGTGTAATCTCTTATTGTTAGGTACAATGTTTCTGTATATTATGAGTTCTGGTTGTTTTTAGAGTATTGGTTCAAGTTCTGTATTTCCTTAATGATTCTAATTCAAGATGTTTTATGCATCATTTTTTAAAAACTTTTATTTAACTTTTTGTTTTATGCATTATTGACAATAGAGTTTAAGATCTCCAACTATTACTAAAAAGCATATTTTCCCTTCAATTCTATGAAGGGACCTTATATATTTTGAGGACCTATTGTAGATGTGCATATGTTTATGCTTGATATGTTCATGTGCCTATGTTTATCCCCCCATGATGAACTCTTTCATCAATATAAATGCAACTCTTTACCTCTTCTGAATCTTTTTGTCTTAAAATTGGCATTTTCTGTTACCAGTAGAGCCACTTCAGCTCATTTTTGATTGCTATGAAATGCCTTTTTCCATCATCTCACTTTCATCCTCTTTGTATCTTCTGGGTGAATGCTAAGTATCCTATAAGCATCATTTGGTTGAATCATAATTGTTGTTTTCTTCGATTCTTCAATTCTTATAATATATCTATAGATTAATTGGCAGGTTTAAGCCATGTACATTTAAAGTAATAACTAATATTGGAAAGAGCTTAAAAGTTGATTTAAGTTTCAGCCAATTTTTATTCTTATATATACCTTACATATTTTTATTCTACTTTTCCAATATTGCCTTCTTTTGATCTTTAAATTTTTTTCCAGTGTACCATTTTAATCACCTCTTCATCTCCTTTCCTTTGTATCTTTGAGTTATCTCCTTAGTGGTTAACAAGGAGATTACAGTTCACATTATAACAGTTTATTTTGAATTGATACCAAAGTATCTTTAACAGAATACTTAACTCTATTTAACTCTGCTATCTCATTTATGCTGTTAGTTGTCACCAATCATACTACTCTATTTTTGTACACTAACATATGTATTGTTGCATGAACTTCTTTTAAAATACAGGAAATAAAAAGAGGAGCTACATATCAAAAATAAAATACACTAATGTTCATATATACTTAAGTAGTTATTTTTTAGAATCTTAATAATTTTAGATCAGTTCTAGGTTCACAACAAAATGAAGAGGAAGTTACAGAGATTTCCTGTTTACTTACTGCTCCCACACATGCACAGACTCTGTCTTAGCAACATCCGGCAACAGAAGTAGGACACAGTAACAGGTGAACCTACACTGACATCTCATAATCACCTAATGTTTATAGTTTACATTAAGATTCACTCTTGCTGCAGTAAATTCTATGGGTTTAGAAAAATGTATAACACAATGCATCCACCCTTATGGTATCATAGAGTTTTTACACTGCCTTAAATACCTTCTGTGCTCTATTATTCATCCCCTAACCCTCAACCCCTAATCTTTTTAATGGTTTTGCCTTTTCTATACCATCATATCCCTGGAATCATATAGTATAAAAGTATTTTCGCACTGGCTTTCTTAACATGGTATTATGCATTAAAGGTTCTTTCATGTCTTCCGGTAGACTGCTAGAGCATTGTTTCACTGATGAATACTATTCCACTGTCTGGATGTGCTATGGTTTATTTATCCATTCGCTTCTGAAGGACACCTTTAGTCACTTCCAAGTTTGGCAACTGTAAATAAAGCTGCTATAAACATCCATGTGCAGGTTTCTGTGTGAACATACATTTTCAATTTCTTTGAAATTGAGTCATGGTGTACAAATCCTACATTACCTGGTAAGATATGTTTAATTTTGTAAAAAATATAAACTGTTTTCCAAACTGTCTGCACCGTTTTGCTTTCTTAGCAGTTCAATAGTTGTTCTGGTGAAGGTATTGATTTCTGGAGCTCCCTAATTTGCTGTCTTCCATCATGTTATCTCTCCATACTTCCCCCCAATCCCTGCCACCTTTAGATAACTCATCCTATTAAGTTTTAAGGAATAAAGCAGGTCAGTCCTCACCAGTGGGAATCTTTTCAGTCTAAAACTCTTTGTTTCAGTTAGGAACAGGCTCTGAAACTAGAAACAGAAATCCAAGAGTAGCTGGAGGGTTTGTTCAGGTCCTAACAAGCCATGACACTAACATATGTATTGTTGCATGAACTTCTTTTAAAATACAGGAAATAAAAAGAGGAGCTACATATCAAAAATAAAATACACTAATGTTCATATATACTTAAGTAGTTATTTTTTAGAATCTTAATAATTTTAGATCAGTTCTAGGTTCACAACAAAATGAAGAGGAAGTTACAGAGATTTCCTGTTTACTTACTGCTCCCACACATGCACAGACTCTGTCTTAGCAACATCCGGCAACAGAAGTAGGACACAGTAACAGGTGAACCTACACTGACATCTCATAATCACCTAATGTTTATAGTTTACATTAAGATTCACTCTTGCTGCAGTAAATTCTATGGGTTTAGAAAAATGTATAACACAATGCATCCACCCTTATGGTATCATAGAGTTTTTACACTGCCTTAAATACCTTCTGTGCTCTATTATTCATCCCCTAACCCTCAACCCCTAATCTTTTTAATGGTTTTGCCTTTTCTATACCATCATATCCCTGGAATCATATAGTATAAAAGTATTTTCGCACTGGCTTTCTTAACATGGTATTATGCATTAAAGGTTCTTTCATGTCTTCCGGTAGACTGCTAGAGCATTGTTTCACTGATGAATACTATTCCACTGTCTGGATGTGCTATGGTTTATTTATCCATTCGCTTCTGAAGGACACCTTTAGTCACTTCCAAGTTTGGCAACTGTAAATAAAGCTGCTATAAACATCCATGTGCAGGTTTCTGTGTGAACATACATTTTCAATTTCTTTGAAATTGAGTCATGGTGTACAAATCCTACATTACCTGGTAAGATATGTTTAATTTTGTAAAAAATATAAACTGTTTTCCAAACTGTCTGCACCGTTTTGCTTTCTTAGCAGTTCAATAGTTGTTCTGGTGAAGGTATTGATTTCTGGAGCTCCCTAATTTGCTGTCTTCCATCATGTTATCTCTCCATACTTCCCCCCAATCCCTGCCACCTTTAGATAACTCATCCTATTAAGTTTTAAGGAATAAAGCAGGTCAGTCCTCACCAGTGGGAATCTTTTCAGTCTAAAACTCTTTGTTTCAGTTAGGAACAGGCTCTGAAACTAGAAACAGAAATCCAAGAGTAGCTGGAGGGTTTGTTCAGGTCCTGAAGAAGTGTCAACTAACCAAGACCTATGACCAGGAGTAGTTCTGAAAATAAAAATGTGTTTCTTTTGACTTCATATATCTTCCAACTAAGACCTAGAATTACCAGACCCTGAAAATTTATATTTTTTTTCCTAGATTTTAAAAGACAATGCAAATAGTGATAAAAAGAAAGCAAAAGCAGCTACAGAGGATTTTATAGTTAAGATAGCAAGTGCTTCTGTAAGATAACTGGATACTGAGCAAATAGTCAAGTATTTCTTTTCCCTTTCAAGCTTACTACTATTAAAAATAGCTGTATCACAAACAATTTACAAGGATATATTTATGCATATGTTTATGTGTATGAGAGTGTGTATAACGTGTATACCTGTGTGTGTGTGTAAAAACAGGGCTTTTCAAATGACAAAAGGCCCCACCCACACACTCAGCACCTTAAGGAAATTCTTAAAACACCTCAGAGTTACTGTCTGGTACGCAAAAACATAACTTTAACTACTTATGTAATTTTATCTACTAGGACAGTTTAAGAAACTAGCATACAATAAGTGGTAAGTAATTTATTTAAGATCTCCAATGCACTAAGAAATGAACAATGACCATATTCTAGGCGTTCTGACCATTTTTTTCTGCTATTCATCACAGATCTTGGTTGGGCTGACTAAATGAAATCTACTTTGGAACACAAAGGTCAGTAATCTGAAATGATGGGAGAAGTGCTATATTTATGACTTTATGTATATACAAAACAATTAATCAAAAAAGTAACTTCAGTCACGTTTTCTGGGCTGCTGATAATAGAATTCAAGCTAAAGCAGGGAAGGAAAGCACATGCTAAAACATCTTATATAATTCAAGTACAGCAAGGCTCTTATAAACGGCAAGAACTAGAAATCCAGAACCCCCACTAGTCCCTTCTTCCGAATTTTATTTTTGGCTCTCTTCTGTGACTGCTTAATTATTTCCCCTTAGCATCCATTATTTAATTCTTCTTGCATACAGGAAAAACAGAAGAGACCACAGGGTCTGGTAGGAGCCCCACTAGATTTTATCTTTTGCTCCTGCAATTTATCCCAGACCAATTCCAAATTTCCAAATGAAAGAATCTGATTTGACTGGTTCAGATGAACTAATTCTCCTAGCCTATTAATTGCAGCTAGGGAGTATGCTGTAAGGTTTAAGTAAGACAGCTCATTGAAGATTCATAGTTTACAGTCTGGTAAAAACTAAACACTTGGGAAAGTCAATGAACAGTCAGAGCATAAGATTTTCAATTCAGTGAAAATATTCTGTTTGAAATTGTAATGATGTATGTATGTCATTATACACTTGTAAAAAATTATACAGAGTATACAACATCAAGAGGAAACTCTAAGGTAAAACATAAACTTTGAGTGATCATGATGTATCCAGGTTCATCCCTCCTAAAAATGCACTATTCTGCTGAGTGATTTTGATAACTGGGGAGGATATGCACGCACGGGGAAAGGGATTTTAGGCAAAATCTCTGTATCTTTCTCTCAAACTCTTTATGTCTAAAACTGTTCAAAAGTAATCTTTTAAATATAATTAAAAGTGAAGAATAAATCCTCATCATTATCTTCATTGTCATCATCACATGCAATTCTTCTAACTCGTGTATTTATCCTAAGTAATGTACAAACCAAGTATTGCAACTGATTTGAGAAACATGAAAATCTAAAAGGGAATACTCCAAGGGATTACACCTAAATTTAATCTTGCAAAACATGATCATGAAAAAATATCAATAATATCAAATATAAATAATTTCAGTTTATCAAATTGGTATCAGTTATCACCAGGATAACATATAATGAATAATTTCAGTCTGACCTTTATTTTTTTCCGTCTGATTTTTGAATTCTGAATCATTACAATATTCAAGCAGAAGTGTTTGTACTAAACTCAAAATAAGAATTGCATATTCTAAGTGTCATATGCAATGTATTATTTACAAGTTGAAGGACCGCTAATTATTTGGGATGATCCCAAGGCTCAGACTGAGTGTCAAAGCCAGTGCTGCTGCTCAACAAAGCACTGAGGCAGTTTAGCATCCCCTTAGCATCCATTATTTAATTCTTCTTGCATACAGGAAAAACAGAAGAGACCACAGGGTCTGGTAGGAGCCCCACTAGATTTTATCTTTTGCTCCTGCAATTTATCCCAGACCAATTCCAAATTTCCAAATGAAAGAATCTGATTTGACTGGTTCAGATGAACTAATTCTCCTAGCCTATTAATTGCAGCTAGGGAGTATGCTGTAAGGTTTAAGTAAGACAGCTCATTGAAGATTCATAGTTTACAGTCTGGTAAAAACTAAACACTTGGGAAAGTCAATGAACAGTCAGAGCATAAGATTTTCAATTCAGTGAAAATATTCTGTTTGAAATTGTAATGATGTATGTATGTCATTATACACTTGTAAAAAATTATACAGAGTATACAACATCAAGAGGAAACTCTAAGGTAAAACATAAACTTTGAGTGATCATGATGTATCCAGGTTCATCCCTCCTAAAAATGCACTATTCTGCTGAGTGATTTTGATAACTGGGGAGGATATGCACGCACGGGGAAAGGGATTTTAGGCAAAATCTCTGTATCTTTCTCTCAAACTCTTTATGTCTAAAACTGTTCAAAAGTAATCTTTTAAATATAATTAAAGTGAAGAATAAATCCTCATCATTATCTTCATTGTCATCATCACATGCAATTCTTCTAACTCGTGTATTTATCCTAAGTAATGTACAAACCAAGTATTGCAACTGATTTGAGAAACATGAAAATCTAAAAGGGAATACTCCAAGGGATTACACCTAAATTTAATCTTGCAAAACATGATCATGAAAAAATATCAATAATATCAAATATAAATAATTTCAGTTTATCAAATTGGTATCAGTTATCACCAGGATAACATATAATGAATAATTTCAGTCTGACCTTTATTTTTTTCCGTCTGATTTTTGAATTCTGAATCATTACAATATTCAAGCAGAAGTGTTTGTACTAAACTCAAAATAAGAATTGCATATTCTAAGTGTCATATGCAATGTATTATTTACAAGTTGAAGGACCGCTAATTATTTGGGATGATCCCAAGGCTCAGACTGAGTGTCAAAGCCAGTGCTGCTGCTCAACAAAGCACTGAGGCAGTTTGAACAATTTTGAAGGATAAAACTGGAGGACTCAGAGCATTTGCAGCCTAAGGCTACGGCATGAGGCAGCCACAACATTACCTTGTCTAGAAACCACAAAACAGTTTAATATATCATTGAGGGAGTAAGGAAAAAAGTGCTTAGAAATGTTTGATTTTTAGGATTTCTGAGTACACAAAGGATAAAAGTATTAAAATTCAGCATTACCATATCTGAATCAGTTCAGTGTCTGTACTACAAAATCTCTTTGGATTTTTATAAGAGAAGTAGTAGTGGAAACATCAAGGGAAAAGAGCATTGCTTTTTTACATTATAACATTCTAAGACTTTTACAACTGAGTATTTTTCTTCATTTTTAATTCAGAGACACATAGATATAGGGACAAAGACTATCTAATGCCTTGCTTCCAAATTGAATGGCATATTTAATAAAGTCACCCAGTTAAACAAGCTATGAAGTTTTACTCCTTTGAATTGGATTAGTACATCCAATTAATCCACAGGTCTCAGTCAGACTTTCTTAGTATTAATATTTGCAGTTTCAACCTTTTAAAATGAATCGCTGGAACCATAGGTTCTATCACCCAGGAAGCACTGTTAAAAAAATGATTGCAGCTTAATAACCCTCACACTGGAGTTGTTTACTGCCAACAGTTGAAATTAACTGTGGTGCCTGTTAGCCCAAGAGAAACAAAAATTTTAAATTAGAGTCTCAGCACTCTTCATTTCTCATGGAACCCTAGTGTTTCATGTGTTCACAAAGAGGTGTACTGAGCAAAATATTGAACAAATCAAATCACGGTCAAGGTTTAATGGACACTATTGTTGTATCCTTTCTATAAGACTTCAATAAGAGCAACAAAGAACATTAAATTCCAACCTTCCTCATGTTAATCTTTAATCAGCATGCAATTCTGATCTAAAAAAGGCAGAAGGGTTTTTTTTTTGATTGAGAAAACAATTCTGTCAATTGAGAAATACAGTATACAAGATTTGATGGGGGGAGGAAGGATAGACCTAGTCCCCTATCTTTGCTACCGAAAAAAAAAAAAGTAAAAAAAAAAAAACTAAAACAAACGTGATGTGGGTCCAAGAGGCCAACTTGATTTTCCTAAAGCAAGACATGCCAAAATACCTCAAGCAGATCTTGTGCCATTAACTTAATCTTATTATTTGTTAGAAAAAATGCTGTATGTTTTATTTAACTTATCTCAGTTAATGCTAATTCAACACTGTGAAATAGGTACTAGTACACCTATTTTACAGATGAGAAAAACTAAGGTGCAAAGAATAAGTCATTCACACAGCCAACTGATGGTGAAGCTGTGACTTAAACCCAACTTTATCTGACTTTAAAACAACAGACCAGTTGTTTTAATGTCAAACTATTTTATATCAAACTGTGAAATATTGTACTGAATTTACATACTTAAGAAGTAGTAGTGGAAACATCAAGGGAAAAGAGCATTGCTTTTTTACATTATAACATTCTAAGACTTTTACAACTGAGTATTTTTCTTCATTTTTAATTCAGAGACACATAGAATAGGGACAAAGACTATCTAATGCCTTGCTTCCAAATTGAATGGCATATTTAATAAAGTCACCCAGTTAAACAAGCTATGAAGTTTTACTCCTTTGAATTGGATTAGTACATCCAATTAATCCACAGGTCTCAGTCAGACTTTCTTAGTATTAATATTTGCAGTTTCAACCTTTTAAAATGAATCGCTGGAACCATAGGTTCTATCACCCAGGAAGCACTGTTAAAAAAATGATTGCAGCTTAATAACCCTCACACTGGAGTTGTTTACTGCCAACAGTTGAAATTAACTGTGGTGCCTGTTAGCCCAAGAGAAACAAAAATTTTAAATTAGAGTCTCAGCACTCTTCATTTCTCATGGAACCCTAGTGTTTCATGTGTTCACAAAGAGGTGTACTGAGCAAAATATTGAACAAATCAAATCACGGTCAAGGTTTAATGGACACTATTGTTGTATCCTTTCTATAAGACTTCAATAAGAGCAACAAAGAACATTAAATTCCAACCTTCCTCATGTTAATCTTTAATCAGCATGCAATTCTGATCTAAAAAAGGCAGAAGGGTTTTTTTTTTGATTGAGAAAACAATTCTGTCAATTGAGAAATACAGTATACAAGATTTGATGGGGGGAGGAAGGATAGACCTAGTCCCCTATCTTTGCTACCGAAAAAAAAAAAAGTAAAAAAAAAAAAACTAAAACAAACGTGATGTGGGTCCAAGAGGCCAACTTGATTTTCCTAAAGCAAGACATGCCAAAATACCTCAAGCAGATCTTGTGCCATTAACTTAATCTTATTATTTGTTAGAAAAAATGCTGTATGTTTTATTTAACTTATCTCAGTTAATGCTAATTCAACACTGTGAAATAGGTACTAGTACACCTATTTTACAGATGAGAAAAACTAAGGTGCAAAGAATAAGTCATTCACACAGCCAACTGATGGTGAAGCTGTGACTTAAACCCAACTTTATCTGACTTTAAAACAACAGACCATTTTTTTTAATGTCAAACTATTTTATATCAAACTTTTCTGTAGAAATAATCATATTCTGAAAAATCACTGAATTTACTATACTTAAAGAATTGTAGGGCTTCCCTGGTGGTCCAGTGGGTAAGGACACCGCCTTGCAGTGCAAGGGGCGCCGGTTCCATCCCTGGCCTGGGAAGATCCCACGTGCTGCGGAGCGGCTGGACCAATGTGTCCAACTACCGAGCCGGAGCTCTGGAGCGCATGCGCCCTGAGCCGGTGCTCTGCGACAACAGAGGCCACCGCGATGGGAGGCCCACGCGGGCCAAAGAACAAACACGGATGAAAATGGACAAATGAAAGACCAATAGAAGTGGCCCGTCTGCTCCCCTCCCTCCCTACCCCACCCCCACCAAAATAAATAAATAAATCTTTAAAAAAAAAAAAAAGAATTGTAAAACCATCATATTTTACCAAGATCAAATTTTAAAACATTCCCATATCCTAAAAAGAATGCTGTGTCCACCCCTCTCCCAAGGAAACTATAACTCTATTTTCTGGCTCTGTAGGTTTGTCTTTTCTAGTTAGTTCATATCAGTGAAGGTATACAATATATATTCTTTTATGTCTGTCTTCTTTTACTGAGCATAATGCCCTAAGAAATTTTAAAGGTTAATTTATTTTTATTATCATCTGTTTATATATCTTCAAAAACTGATATTAAAGAACTCTGAGTTAAAAAAATATAACTATAATCATTTATATATATAGTTTAATCTACATAAGGACTTATATAATTTAAAGATAGTGTTTACTTATTTTTCCCTAATTATGTGCTTATATGTACTAATATTTAGTTGGAAGACACTTGACTGAAGTGTACTAGAGAACAATGTACTCTAAGAATATGAGAAGAGAGCAAAAATTAGATAAAATGACCTATAAGAAGGTCCATTTACTGTAACAAATGTGAAGGTTCCTTAACTTAATCTTATTATTTGTTAGAAAAAATGCTGTATGTTTTATTTAACTTATCTCAGTTAATGCTAATTCAACACTGTGAAATAGGTACTAGTACACCTATTTTACAGATGAGAAAAACTAAGGTGCAAAGAATAAGTCATTCACACAGCCAACTGATGGTGAAGCTGTGACTTAAACCCAACTTTATCTGACTTTAAAACAACAGACCATTTTTTAATGTCAAACTATTTTATATCAAACTTTTCTGTAGAAATAATCATATTCTGAAAAATCACTGAATTTACTATACTTAAAGAATTGTAGGGCTTCCCTGGTGGTCCAGTGGGTAAGGACACCGCCTTGCAGTGCAAGGGGCGCCGGTTCCATCCCTGGCCTGGGAAGATCCCACGTGCTGCGGAGCGGCTGGACCAATGTGTCCAACTACCGAGCCGGAGCTCTGGAGCGCATGCGCCCTGAGCCGGTGCTCTGCGACAACAGAGGCCACCGCGATGGGAGGCCCACGCGGGCCAAAGAACAAACACGGATGAAAATGGACAAATGAAAGACCAATAGAAGTGGCCCGTCTGCTCCCCTCCCTCCCTACCCCCCCCCCACCAAAATAAATAAATAAATCTTTAAAAAAAAAAAAAAAAGAATTGTAAAACCATCATATTTTACCAAGATCAAATTTTAAAACATTCCCATATCCTAAAAAGAATGCTGTGTCCACCCCTCTCCCAAGGAAACTATAACTCTATTTTCTGGCTCTGTAGGTTTGTCTTTTCTAGTTAGTTCATATCAGTGAAGGTATACAATATATATTCTTTTATGTCTGACTTCTTTTACTGAGCATAATGCCCTAAGAAATTTTAAAGGTTAATTTATTTTTATTATCATCTGTTTATATATCTTCAAAAACTGATATTAAAGAACTCTGAGTTAAAAAAATATAACTATAATCATTTATATATATAGTTTAATCTACATAAGGACTTATATAATTTAAAGATAGTGTTTACTTATTTTTCCCTAATTATGTGCTTATATGTACTAATATTTAGTTGGAAGACACTTGACTGAAGTGTACTAGAGAACAATGTACTCTAAGAATATGAGAAGAGAGCAAAAATTAGATAAAATGACCTATAAGAAGGTCCATTTACTGTAACAAATGTGAAGGTTCCTTCTAATTCTAAAATTCCATATTTTCTCTAAAGACTTCTTTTGTCATCAAGTTCTTAAAGTTATAAAATTTAGAAAGATAAATCTGAATAACAACAGCATTTAGTAACTATTACATTACTTGTAATGTAGGTGGTGGATGGGACTAGAAAAAAATGTACATAAATGATACTGAAAATTGACATTTATACTCATATACTCAGAATAAAGATGCAACTGTTTTAGTCAAAAATACTGGTTAACTATTCTTCATTAAACATTATGTGCAGGGCTTCCCTGGTGGTCCAGTGAGTGAAGAGTCTACCTTGCAGTGCAAAGGGCACCGGTTTGACCCCTGGCCTGGGAAGATCGAACATGCCACAGAGCAGCTGCACTGGTGTGTCCAATTACAAACAAGCCTTCTGGAGCACATGCACCCAGAGCCAGTCCTCTGCAATGGGAGAGGCCACTGCAATGGGAGGCCCACACAGGCCAAAGAATAAAGATGGATGAAAATAAATATAAAACCTATAGAAGAGGCCAAAATTTTTTAAAAATTAAAAAAATATTATGTGCAAAAAAATCTGTTGGTTGTGAGGCAGGAGTTAGATGGGCTATACAAGTTAAAGCAATTGGAGATTCATTCCCTATGAACAAAAACTCCAAATTATCAACAGTAGGACAATTGAGAGAGGAGGTTAGGCCCTCACCAGAAAGAAGATGGCTAGTAGTGGTTTAGTCACCAAGTCAGGTCCGACTCTTGGACTACAGCCTGCCAGACTCCTCTGTCCATGGAATTTCCCAGGCAAGAATATTGGAGTGGGTTGCCATTTTCTTCTCCAGAGGATCTTCTCAACGCAGGATCATAATTTTTAAAGATATTTAAAAAATATAACTATAATCATTTATATATTTAGTTTAATCTACATAAGGATTTCTATAATTTAGAGATAGTGTTTACTTATTTTTCCCTAATTATGTGCTTATATGTACTAATATTTAGTTGGAAGACACTTGACTGAAGTGTACTAGAGAACAATGTACTCTAAGAATATGAGAAGAGAGCAAAAATTAGATAAAATGACCTATAAGAAGGTCCATTTACTGTAACAAATGTGAAGGTTCCTTCTAATTCTAAAATTCCATATTTTCTCTAAAGACTTCTTTTGTCATCAAGTTCTTAAAGTTATAAAATTTAGAAAGATAAATCTGAATAACAACAGCATTTAGTAACTATTACATTACTTGTAATGTAGGTGGTGGATGGGACTAGAAAAAAATGTACATAAATGATACTGAAAATTGACATTTATACTCATATACTCAGAATAAAGATGCAACTGTTTTAGTCAAAAATACTGGTTAACTATTCTTCATTAAACATTATGTGCAGGGCTTCCCTGGTGGTCCAGTGAGTGAAGAGTCTACCTTGCAGTGCAAAGGGCACCGGTTTGACCCCTGGCCTGGGAAGATCGAACATGCCACAGAGCAGCTGCACTGGTGTGTCCAATTACAAACAAGCCTTCTGGAGCACATGCACCCAGAGCCAGTCCTCTGCAATGGGAGAGGCCACTGCAATGGGAGGCCCACACAGGCCAAAGAATAAAGATGGATGAAAATAAATATAAAACCTATAGAAGAGGCCAAAATTTTTTAAAAATTAAAAAAATATTATGTGCAAAAAAATCTGTTGGTTGTGAGGCAGGAGTTAGATGGGCTATACAAGTTAAAGCAATTGGAGATTCATTCCCTATGAACAAAAACTCCAAATTATCAACAGTAGGACAATTGAGAGAGGAGGTTAGGCCCTCACCAGAAAGAAGATGGCTAGTAGTGGTTTAGTCACCAAGTCAGGTCCGACTCTTGGACTACAGCCTGCCAGACTCCTCTGTCCATGGAATTTCCCAGGCAAGAATATTGGAGTGGGTTGCCATTTTCTTCTCCAGAGGATCTTCTCAACGCAGGATCAAACCAGGGTATTCAGTACTGTGAGCGGATTCTTTACTGACAGAGTCATCCTGGAAGCTAAGAGACCACATATTTCTCATTCTCAAAGTCAGAAGACCTCCATGACTATAAATGGAGACCAAGGCTCCTTGGAGGTCAAAAAGGCAGTGATCCTAACTGATGGTCTAGCAATAGGTCTCTTCAGTGGAATTCATCTTGGCTAACAGATGAGTGTGCACGCAAGGAAAAGAGATAAGACTTCTCACCAATGAAACAAGGCTGAACAAAACCATGATTACTACCTGGGATTAAGGCTAAAAGGGTATACTAACACAAACATAACCTAAAAAACAAGACCTCAAATATTACTCAGGTGCCCTGAATCTTTAGACATCCTGTGTTATTGAGTATTAATAGATTCAACTGCAAAACAATTGATAGGAAAGATAAATCTTATGTATTCTGCAGGAAGGTATGAGTATTACATGAGGTAAACCCATTTTGACTTGGCACAATGGTTTTCAGTACACTTGTAGTCATTTTCATGTGTTCAGCTAAGCTGAAAGAACAGAGCCTTTAGGTACCAGAGCAGCCAAATAAAGCAACAAGCCAAAAATTTGAGCTAAGCCTTAATTCACTAACTTTAACAGTATAAGCAAGAGACTAAAACCACAGGAAGGGCCGACTCAATCTGTGCCATCTTCCCCCAGGAACTCTACACTTAACCACATCAAAAGAATCAGGGTAGAAGTGGAGATTAGTAAAATAAATAAAAAAGAGGCCAAAATTTTTAAAAATTAAAAAATATTATGTGCAAAAATCTGTTGGTTGTGAGGCAGGAGTTAGATGGGCTATACAAGTTAAAGCAATTGGAGATTCATTCCCTATGAACAAAAACTCCAAATTATCAACAGTAGGACAATTGAGAGAGGAGGTTAGGCCCTCACCAGAAAGAAGATGGCTAGTAGTGGTTTAGTCACCAAGTCAGGTCCGACTCTTGGACTACAGCCTGCCAGACTCCTCTGTCCATGGAATTTCCCAGGCAAGAATATTGGAGTGGGTTGCCATTTTCTTCTCCAGAGGATCTTCTCAACGCAGGATCAAACCAGGGTATTCAGTACTGTGAGCGGATTCTTTACTGACAGAGTCATCCTGGAAGCTAAGAGACCACATATTTCTCATTCTCAAAGTCAGAAGACCTCCATGACTATAAATGGAGACCAAGGCTCCTTGGAGGTCAAAAAGGCAGTGATCCTAACTGATGGTCTAGCAATAGGTCTCTTCAGTGGAATTCATCTTGGCTAACAGATGAGTGTGCACGCAAGGAAAAGAGATAAGACTTCTCACCAATGAAACAAGGCTGAACAAAACCATGATTACTACCTGGGATTAAGGCTAAAAGGGTATACTAACACAAACATAACCTAAAAAACAAGACCTCAAATATTACTCAGGTGCCCTGAATCTTTAGACATCCTGTGTTATTGAGTATTAATAGATTCAACTGCAAAACAATTGATAGGAAAGATAAATCTTATGTATTCTGCAGGAAGGTATGAGTATTACATGAGGTAAACCCATTTTGACTTGGCACAATGGTTTTCAGTACACTTGTAGTCATTTTCATGTGTTCAGCTAAGCTGAAAGAACAGAGCCTTTAGGTACCAGAGCAGCCAAATAAAGCAACAAGCCAAAAATTTGAGCTAAGCCTTAATTCACTAACTTTAACAGTATAAGCAAGAGACTAAAACCACAGGAAGGGCCGACTCAATCTGTGCCATCTTCCCCCAGGAACTCTACACTTAACCACATCAAAAGAATCAGGGTAGAAGTGGAGGCAGGAGAATTCCCATATAGTCCACAGTTTCCCTTGGATTGTTTTCTGACTTTATTGAGGTATAATTGGCAAATAAAATTATGTATATTTAACATATACATGTGATAATTTGATACACCATGCTTACAATGTGAAATGATTACCACAAATATGTTAATTAATACATCCATTAGTAAAGAACCCACCTGCCAATGCAGGAGATGTAAGAGATGGGGATTGATCCCTGAGTCAGGAAGATTCCCTGTAGGAGAGCACGGCAACCCACTCCAGTATTCTTGCCTGGAGAATCCCGTGGACAGAGGAGCCTGGCGGGCTACAGTCCATGGAGTTGCAAGAGTCAGACACGACTTAGCAACTAAACCACCACCATCACCAGATACCAGCACAGTTATTCCCTGGAGAAACTCTTAATGGGCACCAAAACCAGCAAAAGTTATGCATTTGTGACTATTTTTTAGGTATGCACTGTGCATCATGTTAAGAGATAGACCTGGGAAGAGTGACAGCCCATGATTATTCCAGATGTTCCTCGACACATTTAAAGCAGTACCTGTCTCTCTAAGTGCTCTCTTCTAGTCTTCAGGAATGTAGCACCATTTCTACTATATAATTAACTTATAAAGAAAACATGTTATATTTCATTTTCAAAATTAGGGAGTAGAGAGATTATGTGAGATGTCATCCCTAGATAAAGAAACACTACTTGTGGTTTGGTATAAATAAGGACCATCACAAAAGAAAACGGCTTGCTACAGAACACTGAGAGTTGCAATTCTATAAAACAAGATTTGCTTTGTTTCCTTAAAACATCTTAAGAGATTCTGAATGCTATCTATGTAAACTGTTTCTCAGAAACACGTACGTTGTTTACTTCAAAGATTTATGTCACATTCATTGCATATTTGTAGAGAAAAAAATGTTCATAGTCAACAAAGTGTCTCACAATTTTCTCTACATGGAAGAAAGGCGAAATCCCACCCACCAAACAAACCCTAAAGCAGTTCTGCTGATTTTTAATAATTCACTTTAAGTTTTAGTTGGTTACAAATCTATGTGTGGTTTTCGAAGCCAGACCATAGGCTACCACAAAGCCTTTACCTGACAAGCCTCATGGGGAAAAGCTGCACATGCATACACAGTATCTGTGGCACAGCCAATATATTAGAGTCTCAAGGAAGCTGCACTCAAGGCTTCAGGGCTTTCTTTGTATTTTCACATATAGTCATCCCTTACCAGGGGCCAGGGAGACTGTGTGGGTTCCTCCTGTTGATTATTAGGCCATATTTCCATTTTCAGACCAGCCACTCTAATTCCTAGGTCTATTTGTTGGCGCCTCTCAGGCATATTCATGAGTAAGGGGTAGAGGGGGAAATGTTGAAGATACTTTTCCACTCCCAGCCTCTACTGTTCCCTTACCCCTGCCCCAGGGCTCTTAAAGTAAGGAGTCAGGGTCTTGTAGAGTTCCCTGGTCAGTGAGATGATAATGCACCTGCCCCTCCCTTGCTGCACTTCCCGTGCTCTCGGCTGGAGATAATGAACAGAGGTGAGTAGCCACAATCTCTGGTTTTAGCCTCTTGCTTATTCTATCCAATAAATAACTGAAGGTTTCATAGTTACTTTGATTTGGGGTTTGCCGCTTTGATCAGCTACTTGGATACCTGAGAATCCAGCTCAGCCGAGTTCCTGACAAAGCTATAAGCAATTTCTTCAAAGATTTTTAAAAGTCCTTCTAAATATGTCGGTCACTTAGGTAAATTTTCTTTCTTTATGGAGCACACCCTGAGGCTTGCATCTCGCTTACAGCTGGATAACGAAACAGAAGAAGCCAGTATTCCTACTCTTGGGAGACTGGAAAAAAGTGGAGAAAAAGTTTTGCCAAGAGATGATCATAAACCTTGGAGACTTTTTCAAGAACACAGAACAAAGAAGAAAAGTAAGAAGTACAATAAGGCAGCACGGTGCTTGGAATTGGAATGGGGATAATTTAACCATGGAATGTTTCAGTCCTATATGAAACAGGTGCTGGCATACATGAATAAAAACTGAGAAAAAAGGTGAGATGCAGACCCCACCACCACTACCAGCATTTGCACAAATACTGATCACACTATTTTCATGGACTGCCTGCTTTGTGACCTGAAATCCTTCAATAAAGGTATTACTTCCTCCCATGAATACAGACCTTTCTCACTGTGATTATTTCAGAGAGGTTGGTCTTACTAAAATGCATGTGGCAGGCCTTCGTTTTATTTAACACGTAGGCATGTTTCATTAAATGAAACTTAGTTAAAGTAAAGAATTAAAATTATACTCTGGGGCGTTCCTGGTGGTCCAGTGAGTGACGAGTCCACCTTGCAGTGCAAGGGGTGCTGGTTTGATCCCTGGCCTGGGAAGATCCAATGTGCTGCAGAGCAGCTGCACCGGTGAGTCCAATTACGAGACAGCCTTCTGGAGCACATGCGCCCAGAACCAGTGCTCTGCAATGGGAGAGGCCACTGCAATGGGAGGCCCACACAGGCCAAAGAATAAAGATGGATGAAAATAAATAAATAGAAAACCAATAAAAGAGGCCAAGGTTTTTTTTAAAATATTATACTCTGGAGAGAAGAAGATGGTATCCAGGAATAAGGCTAACAACTGATTACAGAAGCCTAGCTAGCTGGGATGGTGCTGTCTTGGAAGGAGAATGGCAAGGGAGCCAAAACGTGGCCACTGGCACAGGAACCAACAGAAAAAAAAAAAAAAAAACATGAAAGGCATACATGGGAAAGAGAGAGAAGTCAAAGGAAATTCATTATCCTATAGTTTTGATAATCCCTACATTGTCTACAGCAAATCAAATGGGTGCAAAATATCAGTTACCACAGGGCCAAAGTCTAAAAGAATCACAGTATTCTCACAGGAGTTCAATTATTCAACATCAAGTTTGCTCTAGTAGTCACTTGCTCCCCTCTCTCTCCTCTCTCTCTCGACATATATACACACACACATATGTACACACACATTTGTATATATATGCACACATAAATATTTAACTATGAGCAGCCAAAAGCCATAAGGCTTACAATGAGTTCCACCCAAAATAGCAATATTGCACTGGTCCCATGTCTTCCTTATTTAGAAGGGAAGCTCTCTAATTGATGAGTCATACCTGCTGGAATTCTCAGACTACTACAATCTAAGAAAGTTTTCTAGAGTTATGTGTTTGGGTGCTTACATTACCAGCATTCACAACTCCTGTTACAGTTGGTGTGGCCCAGCTCTCCCGACACCTTGTCAAAATAATGAAATGGTGGAAATGCAAAATGTACACCCCAATGCTCAAGGCCCAGATCTGGCACTTGAGCTTCACATGTGTCACAGTATGTCTATACAAGGATTCTTATTTGACAGAAATCTTCTACCTGCTTACCTAAAACAATTTTAAAAGTACAAGTCCAGAAGTCCAGTCTAACAATATATTTAAAATTTCTAGGTCAAATAATATAATTTGGGATTATTCTAATGTGGGCTTTTAAGTAAATGTACAAAATTTACCTAACTAGCAATGTGCATTTAAACAATAGTAAGACAGACAAATTTCCAGTCATTACTGCACATTTCAGGATCTATTGCAAATCATAATAGTAGCGACCAAATTATTTTTACCACCTGATATTTCTTATTCTCAGAAAGGTATTTCCACATAATCCAAAAATGCTACAGTCATTGTAGTTATTCTTATATTGAGTATATACATTTCTTTTAATAAACAGTATAAATGTTCTGTTTCCTTACTCCTTTCCTTAAAAGTCTTAACAAAGAATTCTATAGCCTCCACTGTTTTCCTTCTTGTATAAGAACTAAAAATGCCCATCATGCTGATCTTCACCTGGCATCTGTTCTAAATATCTTCTATTACTTTCATATTTTTTTGCCATCAAATTAATTCACTCTCCACATCTTCATGACCTATAGAAGTACTTATCTAAAAAATCCCAAATCTTCTCCAGTACATCTTTCAAAATCGGTTTCAGTCTTCTGAAATTTCTTGAGTTAGGAATCTATCTAATACTGTTGGTCTATATTTGCTCACTGTTCTTTTGAAACTGTTCCTTTAAATTTGTATTATATTCCTAGCACTTTGACTACTTTCTTGACTGTCATCTTGTAATATCAAACATTTCAAAAGATCTCTTGTACTTTTAGCTTTTCTGGGAAACTAAATAACACTGCAGCATATCCTGGTCTTTTTGAATTTGTATTTAGATCCCCTTTCTGTTCTCCTCTACTGTATTCTGATATTCTAATTTTTAGGAACATTCCCCTGTATTGACAATTTAAAAATAATTAGTTCATTGTTACCACTATAACTCTTGACTACTGAAATGATCCAGCAAATGGGCATCGTGTGCTGTGCATTGTGCTTTAGTAAAAGACAAAAAAAAAAAAAAAAAAGCCCAGTCATGGGCCATTGTGTTACATCCAAGTCTTTCCAAATGATCTTCTCATTCATCTATTCCAATGACTAAAACAGGTTTATGCCTATGCATTTCTTCCATGACCTTATACTCTGGCACACCAACTATATTTGAAGCCCAAATTTTGTATATTATTTTCTTTAGGTACCAACCTTGGCATTCTCACTTAACCCTTGGATTGTTGGGTTTTTTTTTCTTTTTTTTAAATTTTGGCCTCTTTTATCGGTTTCTTATTTTTATTTATTTTCATCCATATTTATTCTTTGGCCTGTGTGGGCCTCCCATGCAGTGGCCTCTCTTATTGCAGAGAATAGGCTCTGTGCGCATGTGTTCCAGAGTGCTGGCTCATAATAGGACACATCGGTCCAGCTGCACTGTGGCATGTGGGATCGTCCCAGGCCAGGGATCAAACTGGTGCCCCTTGCCCTGGCAAGCCCCCTTGGATTATTTCCTCAAGTTCTGGCTTCCAATAGAGTATAGGCAAGCCAGTCTTCTTATACAGACTTCGTTCCAGAAACCAAGGGTGGCTTCCCTGGTGCTCAGTGGTAAAGAATCTGCCTGCAAGGAAGGAGGCACAGGAGACACGGGTTTAATCTTTGGGTCAGGATGATCCCCTGGAGAAGGAAATGACAACCCTCTCCGGTATTCTTTCCAGAATAGACTGCATGGACAGAGAGGGCTGGCAGCTTACAGCCCATGGGGTCACAAAAAAGTCAGACACAACTGAGTACAAACATACACATATATACCAGAGACTAAGAAAGTAAGGCATGTTTTGATATTGAACTCCAGCAAAGTGCTATTTGACTACTGTAAATGACAGTCACAATGTCTATACATTTGCTGTACTATTTACTAATATGAGGCCTCAAAGGGGTTCCACAATATGTTGCTCAAAGTAGATGTATAATCTCATTGTAGTTTGCTACACATAACAAATTGTTTTGCTCTTCTTGCTTTCAAGATTGTTTGTCTTTCAACAGGTTGTGCTGTCTAGTTGTGAATTCCTTATGTTTATCCTCTGTGGTGTTTGTTGGCCTTAAGTGTGTAGGTTAATGCTTTCTTTGAATTTAGAAAACTTACAGTCATTATTCCTTGAAGTAATTTTTTGTATCTCACTTTCTCCCTTTTCCTCTGGTCTATTCCTTATGTGTGCTTTGCCATGTTTACTGGTATACAACAGTTCTCTGAAAAACTATCTTACATTTTTACTATTTTTTCAGATTAGATGATCTCTTTTGACCTATCTACAAGTAAAACTAATTATTCTTTCTGCCAACTGTAATGTGTTGGAAAGAAACTATAGTGAATCTTTCATTTTAGTTGTTAAACTTTTTAATTTCAGAATTTTCATTTTTAATGTAGTTTTTCTTTTGCTGGTATCATTAGTTTGTGTCACACTTTCAATATTAAACATAATTTCTTTGAACGTATTTGTAATATTTCAGTACCACAGTACTCATATGTTGAGAACATATCCATAATTAGTGCTTTTATTTTCTTCTAAGTCCAACATCTGGACTCCCTCTGGATAGTTTCTCCAAAAACCCCATAAATGTTCAGCTAATAAAAATGAGAGTTTAGAAATAGGAGTGGTACATTTGTGAAAAACATCTTTTAAAACCATTTTAGGGATTTTCTTTTCAACACACTTCATATATTCAGTCTTTCTTTGTGTAAAAAATCTGAAGAAATAGAAAATATCTCCAATAATCTTCAATATTCTTTATTTATTTAGGGGGGTGGGTTGGGGAGGGAGGGGGGCGGGTGGGCCACTTCTATTGGTTTCGTTTATCTATTTTCATTCATCTTTGTTCTTTGGCCCATGTTGGCCTCCCACCGCAGTGGCCTTTGTTGTCACAGAGCACCGGCTCTGGGCGCATGCGCTCCAGAGCTCTGGCTCGGTAATTGGACACATCAGTCCAGCCGCTCTGCAGCACGTGGGATCTTCCCAGGCCAGGGCTTGAACCGGCGCCCCTTGCACTGCAAGGCGGTGTCCTTACCCAGTGGACTACCAGGGAAGCCCAATCTTCAATACTCTTCATAAAACTGTTCCTAGTAGACTCCCTCTATTGTTTTAGTAATGCTGTATGAGTTATTTTGTGAATAATGCCATCAACAAATATTTTTCTGATTTATATATATCCACAGTTTTCAGATACCTTATTTTGGATCAAGCAGGCATATAAGTGAAAATAAGAAACTAAAAACAATGTAAAATATATAATGGGTAGATGTATGAAATCTTTATATATTTCAAATAATTAAGAAAAAGTCACATGATTTTTTTGATTGCGAGTATTTAAGGGTTTTTTTTTTTTTTGGAATTTACCTTATCTGTCATCTTTGCTATAACAGTTCAGGGAGTCAGTTCTTTTCAGTTGTGCTTCATCATGTGCTGATAAGAAGCTTCATATTCCATTCTCAGGTCCAATGTATACCTTTCAAGCACAAAAGTTAGAATCAGTTCTCCCTATCAAGGCCAATGCCTTTATTTGTACCTCAGTTTATCTACTATTTATGCTAAGTACTCTTTTATGAAATTCTTCATCAATTAGTTTCTGACAGGCTAGTCTTACAATTTTTGTTTTCCAAATACTAAGTCCAAGCAGTTCTTATATCATATTCAAATTAAAACTCCCCACCCCATAAGCCTTATTGTATTTACCAGCAAAGTACCATATGGGTACTCTGGTCCTCTTCTGGTCTGCCAAGATTTTTATTTTTTACATAATTAAAAAAGTAAAAAGTCAATCTTTTACATAAAAAGGCAAAAAAAAAATCTCTATATTCTTCATAAAAGCATTAACTCTTGGTTTCTCAAATCAAATGTGTATTCTAAATGAAAAGCATGAGACCAAGAGGCGAAAAGTAAAAAATTAAAGCTCAGATTAATATTGCTTTTCAAAAAGTCATTTAAAATTCTCTGCTATTTGCGTTTATATTAAGAAACATCCTTCTTAAATGTCAGTAAGTATGCTTTTCAAATGCATTTATTTAAGTATTCTTATTAATATTTCTGGTCTTATTTTAATAGAACATATCTAATCAAGATATTTTACATTTAATCTAAATATTGTAGATAAATCAGAATATATTAATCATTTATATGCAATCAGAACATTAGAAATTTTAGAGCTACATAACTGTTGATTTATTGAGACATGTCAGCCAACCAAAAGTAGCAAGTAATGAGATGAGTACAAATAATTTATGCTGGGTAAATTCTAATCATATTTCTTAAAAAGTTATTGTGCAGGAATATGAACAGGCACAACTATGATGAAATACTCTTTGACTAGAACAGTCTTGGAAGTGTTTTAAATATTGAGATTTCATTTAAAATAATATTTATAGTCCTTCTATAAGAAAATGCACTCGTAACTATTTTGGTCTCATTGACTGACAGACCAGAATAGAAGTAAGAAACTTATAAAGTGATTTTATTTAAATTATCAATCTATTTTCCTATTAAAATGGCAAGGAACATACTAAATTTAACAAACACCATGAAAGAGTATATCCTTTTTGACCATAAACAATATTTTTAAGGTCTTATTTTTCTCTTAGTTAGTAGCTGGGTGTCAATTTGTAGGAATAATTTTTAACTACAGATATATCCATACCATACACACAGATAAGAGACAGATATAAATACATGTATTTTATTAGTAGACAATTATCATTTATGTATGTGTGTAGATATATATATAATTAATATCTCTACCACTTATGAAGCAGAAGTAAAAAAGGAAAATACTGACTGAAGGAAAACTATCTTGCATTTTACAGCAGCAGCATTTAATTTAAAATCCCTACTTTGTGACCTAAATCAACATTCTGACTTTTAATTAAACTGATACTAAATAATAAATTCTTCAGCATGAGAAGATTCAATCTTACTATATTTCCTAGAAAGCACACATTATTCACTCTTATGAACATGTTTGTGAAAAGTGAAAGAAAATTATGTGATTATTTAGAAATAAAAATTAAAATGAGTATGACTCATCTCAAAGCATGTCAGTCAACTTTTTTACTGCATAATTACCACATTAACTGGTTGAGGGGTGAAATTCAAAAGACATGTATTCTACTTTTTATTTACTTTAAAACATGATATGACTTAGAAGATGCAGAAAAGGAATAAGAACATGTGCAAAATTTAAAAAAAATATATATATATATATATATATGGCTTCCCTGGTAGTCCAGTGCGTCAAGAGTGCTCCTTGCAGTGCAAGGGGCACCGGTTTGATCCCTGACCAAGGAAGATCCCACGTGCTGTGGAGAGGCTAGACCAGTGTGTCCAATTATGAGCCAGAGCTCTGGAGCACATATGCCCAGAGCTGATGCTCAGGAATATGAACAGGCACAACTATGATGAAATACTCTTTGACTAGAACAGTCTTGGAAGTGTTTTAAATATTGAGATTTCATTTAAAATAATATTTATAGTCCTTCTATAAGAAAATGCACTCGTAACTATTTTGGTCTCATTGACTGACAGACCAGAATAGAAGTAAGAAACTTATAAAGTGATTTTATTTAAATTATCAATCTATTTTCCTATTAAAATGGCAAGGAACATACTAAATTTAACAAACACCATGAAAGAGTATATCCTTTTTGACCATAAACAATATTTTTAAGGTCTTTTTTTTCTCTTAGTTAGTAGCTGGGTGTCAATTTGTAGGAATAATTTTTAACTACAGATATATCCATACCATACACACAGATAAGAGACAGATATAAATACATGTATTTTATTAGTAGACAATTATCATTTATGTATGTGTGTAGATATATATATAATTAATATCTCTACCACTTATGAAGCAGAAGTAAAAAAGGAAAATACTGACTGAAGGAAAACTATCTTGCATTTTACAGCAGCAGCATTTAATTTAAAATCCCTACTTTGTGACCTAAATCAACATTCTGACTTTTAATTAAACTGATACTAAATAATAAATTCTTCAGCATGAGAAGATTCAATCTTACTATATTTCCTAGAAAGCACACATTATTCACTCTTATGAACATGTTTGTGAAAAGTGAAAGAAAATTATGTGATTATTTAGAAATAAAAATTAAAATGAGTATGACTCATCTCAAAGCATGTCAGTCAACTTTTTTACTGCATAATTACCACATTAACTGGTTGAGGGGTGAAATTCAAAAGACATGTATTCTACTTTTTATTTACTTTAAAACATGATATGACTTAGAAGATGCAGAAAAGGAATAAGAACATGTGCAAAATTAAAAAAAAATATATATATATATATATATATATATGGCTTCCCTGGTAGTCCAGTGCGTCAAGAGTGCTCCTTGCAGTGCAAGGGGCACCGGTTTGATCCCTGACCAAGGAAGATCCCACGTGCTGTGGAGAGGCTAGACCAGTGTGTCCAATTATGAGCCAGAGCTCTGGAGCACATATGCCCAGAGCTGATGCTCTGCAACGACAGAGGCCACTGCAATGGGAGGCCCACACATGCCAAAGAATAAAGATGGATGAGAATAAATAAATAAAATACCAGTAAAAAGAGGCTAAAATTAAAAAAAAAAAAAAAAAAAAGATTGCCTTATTACTGACAAGTCTATTGATTTCCTAGTTAATGTACAACTTCTGCACTGGTAGTTACTACAGGAGACTTAATTTTAAAAGAAAAAATAAAAGAGGCCAAAATTAAAACAAAACAGGCATGATGGAGAAAAATAAAAATATATATATATAAAATAATTTCAACTAGTATTGTGTTGGTTATGCATAGTAAAAGGAAGTATATGTAGTAAAGCTGGTATATCTTTTCTTTCTTCCATGTGACTTTGAGGCATATACGGGAAAGAATGATGTGTGAAATATGCATTATTTAAAGGATCATAAATTCCATTATTCTAATTTTCTGTCTCTTCTCAATCATTCGTATCTCCTGTGCTGTTATGAATAATTGTGCAGAACCACACAAGATTAACAGTGATTTAACCACAGTTGTAGGTTTCTCAGTTACATGAAGAAGACAATATCTTGACAATACATCAGTCAGACAATAAAGGAAAAACTTTTATTAACTACTTTGTTATCAAGTTGATGAAACTATCAATTTGTTAAAATTTTTCAATTATGTTAATTTTCTCCTTTGCTTCATAATAATTTTAAAAGGAATAGTTTTATCAAGTGGCTATGTAATTACATAGCATGAGTCAACTTTTTAACCTTTTGCATAATTACTCATCTCAAAGCATGTCAGTCAACTTTTTACTGCATAATTACCACATTAACTGGTTGAGGGTGAAATTCAAAAGGCATGTATTCTACTTTTTATTTACTTTAAAACATGATATGACTTAGAAGATGCAGAAAAGGAATAAGAACATGTGCAAAATTAAAAAAAAAAAAATATATATATATATATATATGGCTTCCCTGGTAGTCCAGTGCGTCAAGAGTGCTCCTTGCAGTGCAAGGGGCACCGGTTTGATCCCTGACCAAGGAAGATCCCACGTGCTGTGGAGAGGCTAGACCAGTGTGTCCAATTATGAGCCAGAGCTCTGGAGCACATATGCCCAGAGCTGATGCTCTGCAACGACAGAGGCCACTGCAATGGGAGGCCCACACATGCCAAAGAATAAAGATGGATGAGAATAAATAAATAAAATACCAGTAAAAAGAGGCTAAAATTAAAAAAAAAAAAAAAAAAAAGATTGCCTTATTACTGACAAGTCTATTGATTTCCTAGTTAATGTACAACTTCTGCACTGGTAGTTACTACAGGAGACTTAATTTTAAAAGAAAAAATAAAAGAGGCCAAAATTAAAACAAAACAGGCATGATGGAGAAAAATAAAAATATATATATATAAAATAATTTCAACTAGTATTGTGTTGGTTATGCATAGTAAAAGGAAGTATATGTAGTAAAGCTGGTATATCTTTTCTTTCTTCCATGTGACTTTGAGGCATATACGGGAAAGAATGATGTGTGAAATATGCATTATTTAAAGGATCATAAATTCCATTATTCTAATTTTCTGTCTCTTCTCAATCATTCGTATCTCCTGTGCTGTTATGAATAATTGTGCAGAACCACACAAGATTAACAGTGATTTAACCACAGTTGTAGGTTTCTCAGTTACATGAAGAAGACAATATCTTGACAATACATCAGTCAGACAATAAAGGAAAAACTTTTATTAACTACTTTGTTATCAAGTTGATGAAACTATCAATTTGTTAAAATTTTTCAATTATGTTAATTTTCTCCTTTGCTTCATAATAATTTTAAAAGGAATAGTTTTATCAAGTGGCTATGTAATCACATAGCATGAGTCATTTGAACATTCCTAATGATAATACTAATGTTAAAGCAGTAATTAAACCTAGCAGTGTATTATGTTTTGTGTAGCATTTCCTAGTTTTAAAAGACTTCATACATTTTATTCATTTCAAAGCTCCTCAAAATTCTGTGAAACTAGACAAAAAATTAATTTATGAGAAAATGAGACACAATACTACCTACTTAAATAGGTGGTGAGACTACAAGGCACTACTGAAACCCCAGAAAATCTCTAAGACCTGAGAGTGGACGCTGCTTTTCATAAGAAAAATGCAAAAATTTACTGGTTTCTCACCAGGTTCCAGGTACTATTATATGTACTTTACATGAGACAGATGGGAGAGAAAAAAGAACTCTGAAATTTAAGTGACCATGACCACAAACAATTATTTCAGAGAAGTGGAAACTTTTATAGGTTGAAGTTAGTAGTGAAGTCTTTGTGGAGAGTCACTTGATTTTGAAGAATATATGATGATTTGCATAAGTAAAGCTCTAAGAAGAAATACTGTGGAAATAAAAGTCAAAATACAACTCGTGAATACATGAGGAAGTGAGTGAAGAAACTGTTAGAGCCACATGAACTGAGGAGCAATAAGAGAAAATACAAGACAACAGGTGCATATCTGGATTAAGCACGTACTCATTATATACCACACCTGCAGAGAAAAAGCTCCTTTCTATTATATGCAACTGATCTCATCTTTAACTCATGGAGCAGTGAACATACTTAATTTTTCTCTAACACATTTAATATTTTACCTTTTAAAGGTTAACCTTAATACTGTTTATTCTCTCAAAGATGTATCTTTGTCTCTCTGCTCCTTCCCAGAATTGTGCAGATTATCGATTTTTATGTCATATTAGCAGCATAAGACAAAGAGGACCTCAAAGTCTGAGATTTCTCAGGTTGCCTGGTCTCTGTAGTGAAGTTACTGGAGTGATAACTTCTGTGAACTGCTAACACTAACTTGTAAGTGATCTAAACAAGCCCTCTTCAGAGGATTACTGCTACAGAGTGAAATCTGTGATATGTATCTCTACCCAGGTATAATGTATCTCAGCGAGGTAACTTATGGCTGATTTGGTCTCACTATAGCTTTCATGTGTTCTATATATTAGAGCTTCCCTGATGGCTCAAACAGTAGGGAATCTACCAGCAATACAGAAAACCAAGGTATGATCCCTGGGTCGGGAAGATCCCTTGGAGGAGGGAATGGTTACTCACTCCAGTTTTCTTAACTGCAGAACTCCATGGACAGAGGAGCTTGATGTGCTACAGGGGGCTACAGTTCATGGGGTTCCATGTACTACTCAGCTCTCACCCATGTTCTAAGAAGCCATGTCATTCAGTCTAATTCAGTCCTCACTTCAGCAGGCCTCGTGGAACTTCTGGTGATTTCCATTTCCACTAATCTCTGCAACACTGGGAAGTTAGGAGTCTATTTCATGCCAAAGGAGAATTTGATGGTGACTTCAGAAAGTGATCTAATAGTTGCTTTTATATAGACAAGTATCTATTGTCAATTTTACTTGGACATTTCTATGAAGAAGCCATCCTCTGTTATTAAGAATAAAATGCTATTTCTTTGTAGATCCAGGTTATAGGATGATGCAAAAATCTCCTGTCTTCTCTGTCCCCTTCAATTCATCTAAAACTTTTCTTCAATGAAAATCAAGGGAGTGGAAAGCATATACCTATCTGTCTGTCTTTCCTAATTCTGTCTGCTTTGCCCCACAATGTCTTGGACCAGAAAGGGCACAGCTGCTGCCTCCCACTTCCCATATAATAGAGAAATTTTCTTATGTAAATGTTTATATCAGATCATTTGAGCCCATCTGAAGAAATAATGTCCAAAAGCACTGAACTTGAGGAAATAATTCACTATACAAATACAGAAGACATATGAACTGTAAGGATAAACCAGAGTTCAACACCAAGAAATCACAACTGTCAAAATCAAATACAGAATCTTGAAAGCAACAACAGAGAAATGACTCATCATATAAAAATTATTTACTATAAGATTATAAGCAATTTCTCAGTAGAATTGCAACAGGATGATATATGTATGTGTATACACACACACAGAGTTCCCTAGGCTCTTTTCACTTATATATATAGTGAGAGAGAGAGAGAGAAAGAGAAAATCTGTCAACTAAGAATATTGTATCCAAAATAAAAACAGACATTCAAAAATGAAGGAAAAATTAAGTCTGATAAAAAGCTGAGGGAGTCTATTACTACCAGATTTGCCTTATGAGAAATGCTAAAGGAAGTTTTTCACATTCAAACAAATGTCAGACAATAACTTATGAATCACATGAGAATATAAAGTTCTCTGCTAAATGTGACTATATTAAGAAAATAAAAAACCTCTATTATTTTAGTTTTGGTCTGCAACTTCAATTTCAATTCTATTATAAGATTTAAAAGTCAAAAGCACTGAAAATGAGTATAAATCTATGTTAACAGATACACAAGACATAAAAATGTAGTTTGTGGCATTAATAACATACAGAGTGGCAGAGTTTAAAAGAGCAGTTTTGTATGAAATTTATTTAAATCGTTATCTGTTTTAAAATATATTTTATAATTTTAAGATGCTTTATGTAATTCTCATGGTAACTCTAAAGAGAACATAGAATATACATGAAAGGACATCAGAAGAGAATCAAAATACAAAAAAAAAAAAAAAAATCAACTAAGGAAAAAAAAGATGTCAAGGAAGAAAAGAGGGACAAAAAAGAGCTATGGCATCCATACACAAATGTGTGAAGTCAACAGGCAGTCCTTCCCTATCAGTGATATTTTAAGTGTAAACAGATTAAACTTGCTAGATAAAAGATAAAGGTTGGGGCTTCCCCTGGTGGTCCAGTGAGTAAGGACACCGCCTTGCAGTGCAGGGGGCGCCAGTTCGATCCCTGGCCTGGGAAGATCCCACGTGCCGCGGAGCAGCTGGACCGATGTGTCCAACCACCGAGCCAGAGCTCTGAAGCGCATGCAACCGGAGCCCACGCTCGCAATGGGGGGCCCACAGGAGCCAAAGAACAAAGACCGATGAGAACAGAAATGAAAGACCAATAGAAGCGGCCCGCCCACTCCCCTCCCTCCCTAACTCAACCCCCGCCCAAAATAAATAAATAAATCTTAAAAAAAAAAAAAAAAAGATAAAGGTTGGACTTCCCTGGTGGTTCAGTGGGTAAAGGGTCTGCCTTGCAGTGCAAGGGACACGGGTTTGGTCCATGGCCTGGGAAGATCCCACATGCCGTAGAGCAACTGGAAGGGTGTGTCCAATTATGAGCCAGTGGGGCTCTGCAGTGAGAGAGGCCACTGCAATGGGAGGCCCACATATGCCAAAGAATAAAAAGATGGATGAAAATAAATATAAAAAGAGGCAAGATGGGAAAAAAAATATATTAAAAAGGAAAGATAAACGTTAACCAAATGGATAAAAAGCAGAATTCAATTATATACTGTCTACAAGCCTCACTTCAGATCTTAGAACACGTGTAGGTTCAGCGTTATAGACAGAAAAGGATACTTCCTGCAAATAGCAACCAAAATAGGAATGACTGTGCTAATGCAATTAAAGATTAACTTTGAATCAAAAACAGTTACAAGCAACAAAGACAGCAGTATACTATCATAAAAGAAATAGTTCAACTAGAATAAATCACAATTATCAACATATATGAACTCAGAATTAGACTATCTAAATCAATGAAGCAAACAATGACAGAAATTAAAAAATAAACTACCATTACAATAATTATAGGATATTTAAATACCTCACTTTCAACAAGAGAACAAATAGATCTTAGATGAACAAGGAACTAGAGAACTTAAATAGCACTATAAATGCTCCATCCAAAAGCCGCACAAAACACATTTTTCTAAAGTACATACGGAATATTCTTCGGATAGACAATTGTTAGGCCATGAACCAGATCTCAATAAACTTCGAAAGAAATCATACAAAGTGTATTTTTAAATCACAATGGAATTAAACTAGAAATCAGTAACTAAAGGAAAATTAGAAAATTCAACAACAAATGTTAATTAAAAACTGTTCACTTGGGGCTTCCCTAGTGGTCCAGTGGGTAAACAGTCCACCTTGCAATGCAAGGGCCATCAGTTCGATCCCTGGCCCGGGAAGATACCACGTGCTGCAGCTGGGCCAGTGTGTCCAATTACAAGCCAGCACTCTGGAGCACATGCACCCAGAGCTGGTGTTCAGCAATGAGAGAGGCCACTGCAATGGGTGGCCTACACAGGCCAAAGAATAAAAGATGGATGAAAATAAACAAAAAAATGAATAAAAGAGGCCAAAATTTAAAAATATATGAAAAGATTAAAAAGAAGAAAACTGTAATTTCAAACACCAGTCAGTGGCGTGTTTTATAGTACTTCCCAAAGTATGCATCACTGAAGCAGGTGCTAAAGAGCTCAGTTTACCAAGAAAAAATTATGCATTTATTGAGCTGTATGAAATTTCTACTACTATAACCAGTCTTTATACTTAAGGCTGCAT